>JADMNL010000031.1:111222500-113622500 GCA_016271365.2 Neoceratodus forsteri | reverse complement strand
ACTGATTTCCCACAGCGACCGTGCTATTCTCCGGCAGGAGTTCAAAAACATATTTTAGCCAGGATGTGAAAAATGACAGCTGTACTGTTCATAAGGAGGTGTGAAAAAATGCCACTGTTGAACATGTGGCATGAAAATATTACAAATTTGCGAAGTTACAAGGGTGCATGGAAACAGTTCAACACACGCTTGTAACACAGTCATGTTATGGAGTTTCGTCACCAAATTTTCAGCATAGGGATTTTAGGACCTCTGTTCATGAACAGTGCCACTGTCATTTTTATGTTTGCTTGCACGTATGTGCAAGAAACATAGTGCCATCATCCGAGGAGTTTTCGGAGGTGTGGCACCCCGTCCTCCAATTCAGTCAGTGTGTTTGCAGGCGCGGTAGTAGTGCGCCAATCACTGCTCCAGCTGTCTATGACAGCAGGAGAATACAGTGGCATACAGTTGAAAGGGAGAGCTCCGCTTCAGTGAGCAGAGCTCCCCCCAACACGCACGCACGCATATTGCATGCTGACATGCGCTCCCCCCCACGCACATACTGTTTAGCTGACGGGGTGCCCAAGGCCCCGTCGGCTCCACGCCGCCCCCCCAAAAAAAAAGCTTTCTTGGTGCCACGCTGGAAGCTCACCCCAGCATGGCACATGTCCGTATGGCCGACGGGGGTGCTCAATCCCCCGTCGGCTCCAGTCCCCTCCCAAACAGCCTTACAGCTGCCACGCTGGGAGCGCACCCCAGCGTGGCACAAGCCCGTGTGGCCGACGGGGGTGCCCAATCCCCCGTCAGCTTCAGCCCCCCAAACAGCCTTTCCTGATGCCATGCTGGGAGCCCACCCCAGCGTGGCAAACATCCCGCATCGTCTGAATAATTAAAAAAAAAAACCTGTAAATTAAAAACAGTCCTCGCAGTCTCCCTGCCCACACCCGCACCCACCACTGTGCAATCTGCCTCCCCACCCCCCACCCCATACCTCCGTAGTCGGTAGCGGCGATCTTCGGTGGACCGTGAACACGTCTGCAGTCTTCAAAGCCAACGCGAACTGAGGAAATGCGGTAAGCTGTAATATGTAATAGACAGGGTTTTTTCAACTTTGCTGCATATCTCAGGCATTTTTTGAAATTTTTACACCAAATTTTCAACATGGGTTTTTGGGACCCCTTCTCATGAATGCTGTCACTGTCATGATGTTATTCGGGCCCGAAGGGTGATTTCGCAGTCACTGCGCAAAATCACCTTTCGGGACTGAGTAATGAAACGACACTGCCAGTGTTCATAAGGTGGGCTCTCAAGAAACCTATTTTGAAAATTTGGTGGAAAAATTCCAAAAAATGACTGTTTTACGATGTGCGTTGCGCAGTTCCTACACACGTTAGTAAGTTCATGAATTTTCAATATTTTCACTCCAGATTTTCAACATTGCCATTTACCACACCTTCTTATGAGCAGTACAGCTGTCATTTTTCACATCTCACCCAAAACGTGTTTCCGCCCATGTAGCGCACAATGGCACAGTTGGTGTGCGAAATCAATGTATGGGACAAATTAAGAAAATCACAGTGACACTGTTCCTCAGCAGAGGTCTTAAAATGGCTATGTTGAAAATTTGGTGAAAAAATTCCTAAAAATGACTGTTTTTGAGCGTGCGTTGCAGAGTTCCTACGCACGCTCGTAAGTTCGCAAATTTTCAATATTTTCACTCCAGATTTTCAACATTACCATTTTACCACACCTCCTTATGAGCAGTACAGCTGTCATTTTTCACATCTCGCCCACAACGTGTTTCCGCCTATGTAGCGCACAATGGCGCAGTCGGTGTGTGAAATCAATGTATGGGACACATTAAGAAAATCACAGTGACACTGGTCATGAGCAGAGGTGTTAAAATGGCTATGTTGAAAATTTGGTGAAAAAATTCCCAAAAATGACTGTTTTAGGAGCGCACGTTGCGCAGTTCCTATGCACGCTGGCAAATTTGCGAATCTGTAATATTTGCACACCAGATTTTCAACAGTGCCATTTTACCGTACTTCCTTATGAGCAGTACAGCTACCATTTTTCACATCTCACCCAAAATGTGTTTCCGCCACGTGTAGCGCACAATGGTACAGTCGGTGTGCGAAAACAATATTTGGGACAGATTAAGAAAATCACAGTGACACTGGTCATGAGCAGAGGTCTTAAAATGGCTATGTTGAAAATTTGGTGACAAAACTCCATAAAATGACTGTGTTACGAGTGAGCATTACACAGTTTCCACGCACCCTCGTAAGTTCATGAATTTGTAATATTTTCAGTCCAGATTTTCACCAGTGGCATTTTTCCACATCTCCTTATGTACAGTACAGCTGTCATTTTCCACAACATGGCCGAAATGTGTTTTCACACTTTCAGCGCAGAAATGCGTGGTCACTGTGGGAAATCATTGTTCGGGACAGATAAAGAAAATTACACTGACACTGTTCATGATCGGAGGTCCCAAAATGCCTGTGTTAACAATCTGCTGTAAAAAGATCCCCAAACTAGTTACATTACAGGTGTGCGTTGCACAGTTTCTAGGCACACTCGTGACTTCACCAGTTTTTTTAAGATTTTCACACCAGATTTTCAACATTGCCATTTTTAACACCTCCCCATGAACAGTACCGCTGTCATTTTTCACATTCTGTTCGGAATGTGTTTTTGCAGCTGTGGTGCCAAATGCCGTAGTCACTGTGCAAAAGCAGTTTTCGGCTAACAAACTGATACTGCCACTGTTCATGAGGTGGGGGTCACAAAAACATGCTGAAAATTTGGAGTGAAAATACCAACGAATGCCTAAGGCGTTAGGGTTTCCGACCACAACGCCCCACCCTGTAGAGAATGACAGGCATCAGGGGTGTGACTTGGGATTCTTGCCTGTAATTCTCATACCATTCCACCTCCACCCACACCCTGCAGCCAGTGAGAGGCATCAAGGTGTGCCTCGGACTCTTCGGGCCAAACGTCACTTCATTCTCCTATACCGCACCCATCTCACCATATTTTCTGATGGAATGGGGTGCGCATAAGGGCCAAAGACCCCAAGGCACACCGTGACACTTGTCAGTGTCTGCAGGGTAGGGTGTGGTGAAATGGCGTGGTCATTATGCCTGACGACCCAAAGGCACACCCCAATGCCTGTCACTCTCTGCAGGGTGGTGGTGGGGTTGGCTTCAGTTCAATACTCCGCTGCCATTCCTATTATGCAGCTCTGTAACTTCTACACTACCAATGCCAATGCCAGCAAGCAAACATTCAGCATTGACAAATGCTTGTCTTAATCTGTCCCAAACACTGATTTCCCACAGCGACCGCGTTATTCTGTCCCGCAACTGTGAAACCACATTTCAGTCAGGATGTGAAAAATGACAGCTGTACTGCTCATAAGGAGGTGTGAAAAAAAATGCCACTGTTGAAAATCTGGCATGACAATATTACAGATCTGCGAAGTTACAAAGGTGTGTGGAAAGTGTGCAACACACACTTGTAACACAGTCATTTGATGGGCTGTCATCACCAACTTTTTACACAGGCATTTTAGGACCTCTGCTCAGGAACAGTATCACTGTCATTTTCTTAATCTGTCCCAGACAGTGATTTCCCACAGCGACCGCTCTATTCTGCGCCGGAAGTGCGATAACACATTTTGGCCAGGATGGGAAAAATGACAGCTGCACTGTTCATAAGTAGGGGTGGGAAAATGGCAATGTTGAAAATCTGGAGTGAAAATATTATAAATTTGCGAAGTTACGAGCGTGCATGCAAACTGCGAGCACTCTCGTAACACAGGCATTTTATGGAGTATCATTACCAAATTTTCAATATAGGCATTTTAGGACCTCTACTCATGAACAGTGTCACTGTCATTTTCTTAATCTGTCCTGAACACTGATTTCCCACAGCGACCACGCTATTCTGTGCCGGAAGTGCGAAAACACATTTCTGCCAGGATGTGAACAATGACAGCTGTACTGTTCACAAGGAGGTGTGAAAAAATGCCAATGTTGAAAATCTGGCATGAAAATATTACAAATTCACGAAGTTACAAGCATGCGTAGCAACTGCGCAGCTCACGCTCGTAAAACAGTCATTTTTTGGATTTTTTTCCACCAAATTTGCAACATAGGCTTCTTGAGAACCCACCTCATGAACACTGGCACTGTTGTTTCGTTAATCAGTCCCGAAAGGTGATTCCGTGCAGTGACTGTGAAATCACCTTCCAGGGCTGAGTAACGCCACAACAGTTCAAGAATTCATGAGGAGGGGTCCCAAAACCCCCATGTTGAAAATTTGGTGCCAAAATTCAAAAAAATGACTGAAATATGCAGCAAAGTTGAAAACACCCTATTTTTTCCATTATACAGCTTACCGGCATATCCTCAGTTCGCGGTCGGCTTTGAAGAGTGCAGATGTGTTCCCGGTCCACCAAAGATCATCGCACCACACTCCAGAGGTAAGCATGGGGTGAGGGGGGTGTGGGGAAGCAGGTTGCGCAGTGGGTGGGTGCGGGTTGTGGGGGGGGCAGGGAGACCGCGAGGGACAGTTTTCTGATTTCACAGGTTTAAAAAAAAAAACATTGCAGAACAGTTTTTTTCTTTGCAGGGGAATTGGGCACACTGGGGTGGGCTCCCAGCATGCCATCCGACTGCTTTTTTTTGGGGGGGCAGTAGCCGACGAGGGATTGGGCACCCCCGTTGGTACATAACAAAAGGGGAGGTTTAGATTATGCCGACGGGGAGTGGGTTCCCCTGTCGGCAAAATCAATATTAGGCACCGAAGCCGAAGAGGATTGGGACCCCTGTCAGCAAATAAACACGGTGGGGGGGTTTATATTGTTTGTGAACACGGTGGCAAGCCACCCCACGCCATGTTCACAAACAATATCAGGGTTTGGAAGTTCCGCCCTGCAATGACGGGTCACTCCCTCATTGCAGCGGATGGCTGACGCTGAAATGACAAGGCGGCCCCTGATTGCAGCAGCGAAATTGTCACAAGTTGGTGGCAACGTTCCAAACCCTTGTCAGCAGCAGCATGCAACGGCACTGGGGGACGCGGGACAAGCCTTTGCAGGCTGTGAGGGCATTGGCCACAACAGTGCCGTGCCTCCACAACCTGCTTCTGAGAAAGCTGTTCCAATATGTTTCTTGCACTGAGTGCAATCAACATAAAAATAGCAGGACAAGAGGACACAGCATGAGATTAGAGGGAGGCCGATTAAGGGGTAATGTGAGGAAGTTCTTTTTCACAGAAAGGGTAGTGGATGCATGGAACGGCCTACCTCAGGAAGTGGTGGATATGAATACAGTGCAGGGCTTCAAGCAGGCATGGGATAGGCATAAGGGAGCAATACAGATGAGTATGAATAGATAGGCCATTGACAGAGCAAAGGCTGATGGCACATTCATAAGGCAGAAAAAGAAATGAGCAGACTGGATGGGCCTTGCGGTCCTTATCTGCCATCAGCTTCTATGTTTCTATGTTTCAGTAGTATGTGCAATGTAATCCCTGGTGGTCTAGTGTTACCCACTTCCCTCCCGTATGCCCGACCACGGGCTTGCGACATAAAATTGTAACACTGGTGGTCTAGTGGTTCCCCTCCCTCCCACCCACAGAGGCCCCGGCCACTCAACTTCCCCACGGTCCATCGGTGGGTGGCAGCATCCCGCCCATACACGCCTGGCTGAGCCGAATGAAGTTTACAGTATGTTCTGTAAGCCTATTGGTACACAGGCACAAATCTGTGAATGAACCAATAGGCTTACAGAACATACTGTAAGCTGTCATTCGGTGGGTGGCCGAGCAGTATGTGGGCGGGGTGCTGCCGCCCATTGATGACGGGGGGGGAGAGCTGGGTAGCTGGGGGCCTCTGTGGGTGGGAGGGGAGGGAGGAACCACTAGACCACCAGGGTTATGATTTCATGTCACAAGCCCGTGATCAGGCACACTGGAGGGAGGGGGGTTACACTAGACCACTGGGGATTACATTGCACATACTACTGTCCATGATTGGGCATAGGGCTGGGTGGGAGGAACCACTGGACGACCAGGTTAATCTTTTATTTAATAATGCCCATGATTGGGCATACGGGAGGGGAGGGGGGAACCACTGGACCACCGGGGTATGTTTATTATTACACATGCCCACAATCAGGCTTACGGGTGGGGAGGCACGCTAGCCTGCCAGGGTGTCACTGCATTGTGACAGCAGCTATGCAGGGCACCAGGTGCATCTCGCTGGGATGCCCTGTGCAACGCATGCAAATGGGGCCATAATGACATGCAAATGGCCCTATTTGCGCCATGCCTACATAATGGCCCCATTTGCATGCCCATGTTTGAATGTCGCAGGTGCTGCACCCAGTGCAACTACAGTTGCGCTGGTGCATTCCCAGTCTTCCCTGTCTTGGGGGTGCACCGGCACATTGTACTTGCACCATGTGCATTCTGTGCCATATTTAAAGGCGTTGCGCCATGGCATATCACCTTTGAATATCACCCTGTCTTGGCCCCGGCGCATCTCGGATGCACTACGCCCCAACTTGCACCAGCACTCGGAGCAGTCTGAATATCTCAGCCATTATGTACAACACCGCATCCATTATTCTCTATATAATGTGCATGTGTGTGTGTGTGTGTGTGTGTTTGTGTGTGCGTGTGTGTTGGGGCCGGGTATGTTCTGTGTAGTACTTGTCAAAGTGTTGTAACTTCCTGTGCTGTAATGTCGTGTATGTACAAGAAAGTTCAATAAAGTATGCAGGCTAAAAAAAACAACAACGAATCGATGATAACAGGAAAGGTAACATGGGGGATGGGAATTTAAACAGGAATACATTAAGGGGTTACTTATCATCCTGGCCAACCACAAGGGTCTAGAGAGAACAGGACAGGCAAGTCTAAGAAGGGGAATGGCAACTGTGACGGTGAAATGGTGACAGCAAATCTGTGACGCACTGGGGTTTCAAGATAAGTCACCATGTGCCTTTTATTGTTAAAATTAGAAAATGTGAACAAAGAAACATATAAAGGGTGCAATACCAGTGCATTTACAGTAAAGATTTTCTGTTTTAATATCAGTGATGTGAATATAAAAGGTGTTTAACTAGGTACGTTGGTAAAAATACCTTACTACACACAACAGCTATAGGCTCACAACCTTCTCCCCCATGGAACACAACACACAACTTAGGATCTTTGGTCTTCACCTATGAAATTGCCAGACAATCTGTTCCGACATTGTTAAAGGGTTTTACCCCCTTAGGCTACTTCTGCAATGAACATCATGAGTGAAATCTTTCTGAAGAAAGGAGGCCAGTTTTGAAAGAGAGAGAAGATGTATAATGTGGGCAGGAGGGGAATTAAAAGCAGATTTGAAAAGTGTAGCTGCTAGCCTCACCGGGGGATGGGAGGCTAACTCTCTTACGGACACTCAAGCGAAAGTAAAAAGTGTCACTTTTATTTGGAGTTAGCCATGTTCAGTGCTCAGCCCTGTTCCAGTTATAAGTAGTTTATTAGCCACTAGTGGACTACTTAAAATTCCAGCTGGCATCCTTTTCCTCTTACCTGATTTACATATTTAACAAGATAACTGAAATAATTGTTGAGGGGCGGGAAAGAATGCGAGCTATCTTACCCCTGATGTCTCATTTCGCATGTCCTACGATGCCCTAGGCAGTTTCCATAGCAACATCATATGCATTCTCTTCCCTCCTCCCTCTCGCTATGTCTCTCTTCTTTCTCCTGGTTCTCTATCTGTACCAGTAAAATGCTGTAGGTAGATAGGTAGGTACCAGACACTCACCAGCAAGGATGAACGTCTCCTTTCACTTTTAATAAACATACCACCACCCCCCAAAATTGAAAATGAAGAAGCCCCCCCCATTCCAACCATTGATCAGGACTACCTCTAGGCTTTTTTTTTTTTTTTGCACCTATGCTCTCGCCAAAATATATATATTTTTTACACCATATGCTGGACAGCACCCGTTTTCAGTTTTTTTTTTTAACAGTTGCCATTTAAATCAGCAGTGCAATGAAAAATATTTTTCCACAAACCTAGTTTCAGCCACCATTAATAAAAATATTAGCATACCTGACAAATGGACTTTTCTAGGTACCACCTGTGATGTGCTGCCAGATGTTTAACAACAGGGTCTCGGGCATTAACAACTGGATTTCTACTAGTCCTCTCCCAGTCATTTTACGGGGGGGGGCAACATTTAACAACCACCTCAATAAAGCCTGTGCGAGCACCTACAACACATCACTGAGTACCACCTATGCTGCGCACCATGAGTTTTTTTTAATTTTCTTGTTCCTAATCCTTGCCAGGTCTACAACAATATTTCTATTCCAATTGTGGTGAACAACAGTTTGTTTTCTTGAGAAAAAAAAATGAAAACATTTATAAAATAGTCAGATTTTGGCACATCTAGAACATTTTACCACCAAATAAAACTAGAAGATGCCTGGAATTTTTTAAAATGAAAAAATGGTAGGGCCAAATTTTGCCCAATTTTTTTTTTCACTGCTGCTTTAAAAGCTAAAAATAATTTTTTGTTCCAGTAGCAAGTGGTATGTGTGTGTGTATATATATTCATTGCAAAAAACGTTGTTAATGTATCAGTTAAGGTTGTTACTAAAGCACAAAAGTAGGGAAATGTGGCGTTAGGGTTTCCAACCCTAATGCCCCACCCCCATCCTGCAGACACTGACAGGCACCAGGGTATGCTTTGGGATCATCGGCCCTAACTCTCACCCCATTCCAAAGGTAAATAGGTTCAGATGGGCACAGTATAGGAGAATAGGGTGAGCATTAGGGCCCGACAACTCCAAGGCACACCCCCAATGCCTGTCAGTGTCTGCAGGATGGAGTGGGGATGGGGGTGGGTGAGCGCACACATCCCTCCATAGATGTGTCACCAAATTATCAGCATAGCCATCTTACTTCCCCAGCACATGTAGCCAGTAGAGAAAATTTTCAAATCCCTGCCAAAACATAATTCTGCACAACTATAATGCCATTCCGTGCCGCAATTGCAAACACACATTTTGGCTAGGATTTGAAAAATGACAGCTACGAGATACATGAGGTCTGGTATTAAGAAAGCTATGTTGAAAATTTGGAGTCAAAATATTTAAAATGTCCACAGTTTTGAGCAGGTGTACCGAAAATACAAGGAAAAGTCATAACTTTGGCATTTTTTCACATTTTGACCCCAAATTTTGAATATAGTCTTCTTATTACTCCCACCTCTTGAACCCCATAGGTGAAAATGTTGAAATCCATGTCAAAATGCCATTCCGTACCACAAGTGTGAGAACACATTTCATGAAGGATGTAAGAAATGACAGCTGTACTGTCCATGAGGTGCTGTGAAAAAATGATTATGTTGAAAATGTGGAGTGAAAAAAATAAAAAAATTACCAAAGTTGCGTGTGTGTGTAAAAAAATGTCAATGACTGCATGTAACTTGGACATTTTTAAGAATTTTTTTTTCACAACATTTTCAACATGGACTTTTTGAGACCCCACCTCATGAACACTAGCGCTGTTATTTCGTTAATCGGTCCCAAAACATGATTTCACGCAGAAACCACTAAATCACCTTCCAGGCCCCAGTAACAAAATAACAGTCACAGTGCTCATAAGGTGGGGTCCCAAAAAGCCCATGTTGAAAATTTGGTGAAAAAAAAAACAGAAACTGGCTAAGATATCAATATAAGTTGAAAACATCACTTGAAATACATTATACAGCACTTACCGTTATTCCTCAGTCCGTGGTTTGGCTTTGAAGAGTGCAGACGTGTCCCAGTTCACAGAAGATGACAGCAGATGACCTTCAGTGGTAAGTATGGGGCAAGGGGGGTGTGGTGTGGTGGGTGCTCAGTGGGAGGGGGACGTTGGGGATGACGAGGGACTGTTTTCTTTTTTCCAGCTTTAAAACACAAAAGCACATTGGGGGACTGTTTTCTTATTTACAGGTTTAGTGAAAAATGGGATTTCAGGACACTGGAAGTGGGCTCCCCAGTGTCCCACAGTGCAAGGGAAAAGGTGCACTAATGGATATCTCAGGACACTGGAAGTGGGCTCCCCAGTGTCCCACAGTGCAAGGGAAAAGGGGCACTAATGGATATCGCAGGACACTGGGAGTGGGCTCCCCAGTGTCCCACACTGCTGAGAGAGGGGAGGACATGACAGGGGACACTGAGAGTGGGCTCCCCAGTGTCCAACACTGCAGAGGAGGTGGTATATATGTCACGGAACACTGGGAGTGGGCTCCCCAGTGTCCCACACTGCGTAGGGAGGATAAATCGGTACAGACACTGGGAGTGGGCTCCCCAGTATCCAAGACTGCTGGGGGGAATGCATCACCTAGGACACTGGGAGTGGGCTCCCCAGTGTCCTACACTGATGGGGGGTGATATATATCTGGGAACATAGTGAGTGGACTCCCCATTGTCCCACACTCTGGGCTTGGGGTGTGAAACATGTGCTTGCGGCCCCTGGGGCTCCCAATGATGTGGATGTTTGCCCAAAGTGCATGCCAAATGTTATAAGTCTGGTATGTAATGCGAAAATAGGCCACATATTTTCGCATACATCAACATTTGCAAACATTTAGCATCCAGTTAGCCAAACATTTGCATCATTGATAAACATAGAAACATAGACTTTGACGGCAGATAAGGACCACTTGGCCCACCTAGTCTGCCCATTTCCCTACCTACAGAATAAGCTGCAGATCCTAGTTAACCAACAGCCTATTACTTCCTACCACCCACAAAAATTGCCTTATGTCTGTCCCATGCATTCTTGAATTCTCCCACAGTTTTAGACCCCACAACCTCTTCAGGAAGGCTATTCCATGCATCCACCTCCCTCTCTGTGAAAAAATATTTCCTCACATTGCCCCTGAGCCGTCCCCCCTCTATCTTCAAATTGTGTCCCCTTGTTCTTGCACGTCTCTTTTTCTGAAAGATGCTACCCTCTTGGACTTTGTTGATTCCACTCAGTTACTTACAAGTTTCTATCATGTCCCCCCTCTTCCTCCTTTCCTCACGGTTATACATATTAAGCTCCTTTAGTCTCTCCTCGTATGGCTTCTCCTGCAGACCCTGCACCATTTTAGTTGCCCTCCTCTGGACTGCCTCCATCCTGTCTATGTCCTTGCGGAGATGGGGTCTCCAGAACTGGACACAGTACTCCAGATGTGGTCTCACCAACTGTCTGTACAGAGGGATAACAACTTCCTGTTTTCTGCTGGTGATGCCTCTCCCTATACATCCCAGTATCCCCCCAGCCTTCCCTACTTCCTTCTCACATTGCTTGCTAACCTTAAGGTCATCTGATATGATTACCCCCAGGTCCCTTTCCAATTTTGTTGTTGTTACTACCTCCCCCCCATTGTGTAATCTATAGAAACATAAGTCAAGAAAAAGCACACGTCGTGTGTGTTTTCTGCTAGAGTAGCAGACTGGGAATAGGACCACAAACCCAAGGGTCCTGTGTTCAAGACCAGCCTCTCAATATTTTTTGGGCTTTATTGTAGGTCAAAAAAAAATTGCAGCAACATCAGTCTTGAACCCAGGACTTCTGCATTTGCAATCCTGTACCCTATACTCCACACCACCACAGAAGCACAACAGCAAAGGTGTTTTTTCTTTAGTTAGAAAAATGTGTGTACCTTGATTCGTCAGTTTGTGGTTCGGCTTTGAAGAGTGCAGATGTGTCCTGGTGCACAAAAGATGACAGCAGATGACCTCCAGTGGTACGTATAGGGCGGGGGGGTTAGATGGTGGGTACACTGTGGGAGGGTTGGTATGGGGAAGGGGGATGGTGGGGATGATGAGGGATGGGTTTCTTTTTTCAGGCTGGCCAAAGGAGATGGTGAGGGATGGTTTTCTTCTTCTTCTTTACAGGGAAAAAATCAAATAGCTATTTGGGGACGCTGGGACTGGGTTCCCCAGTGTCCCAAAGTGCTAGAGGTGGGCAATTATTGTCAGCATGGGGATTGGGCCCCCCAATGCCAGAAAAAAAAATCCAACTGTGGTGTGGGGGTGGTGGCATCCAGGTGTCAGATTATATATTTGGGGACACTGGGAGTGGACTGCCAAGTGTCCCAAAGTTCTGGGTGGGTGGACATCCATTGCTGGCATGGTGGTTTGGGCCCCCCAATGCCGGTAACAGTAAAAAAAAGGGAATGAGAAAGGGGGCATCTGACACCGGGAGTGGGCATCCCAGTGTTAGATTATATTAAAATAAAATGCTGACAATGGGAGGGTGGTGGGTACTGCCACTAGACAAAAAGTCAACATAATGGGGGTGGGGGTGCCACTAGACACCAGAGATAGAGGAAAATGGGCTGGGGTGGCACTAGATACCAGGGAAAATGGGCAGCTCAAAGATGACTCTGCAGCCGGCAACATGAGTTTCAGCTGTGGCTGCAGAAGTCAAGAAAACCCTGGTGTTCTCATAAAGAGAACGGGACTAGAAGCAGTCCTTTCACTGAGTTTAGCACCCAAGATTTCAGGTGACCAACAAAGGTGTTTCAGGGCACAGTATATAAAAAAAATACCAGAATCTAGCTAAATGGGCCCCGTTTACCTAAGTTCTGATGTTTATTTTTTATATTACCGGTACATTCATTTTTACTTGTTTTGTTTTTCACTAACGAGAAAACAAAATGGCGGACACAACACAGCTCTACGAAAGTAAAGCAGGCTCTATGCGACCCTACATGTGAAAAGGCAGTAATTTTTGTGAAACAAAAACCTGAATTTGACCCTCCATGCAAAAACTAAGGAATCACCTCCAGACCTCAAACCGATGTGACTCCCCCTGACCTGTTCCCTCCCTGATGACCAAGGCCAGCTTCTCGCCGGTCGCCAGACCGATCTACACCAAGCTTCCTAATTTGACAAACAGCCACACTGCTTCTTTATGTGGCTGTGCTATAATACTGTATTTCATGTGATCCCTGTCTTTAAGTCACTCTCTGTACCATGCATGTATCCTGCACTGTGATGTTATGTAATGTCCGCAAACTGTAGCAATGTTATCCCTGTACCTCTTTATGTTTGACGTGGAACCTTTGTAAATGAGTCTTTGACTCAAAGGTCTTTCTGAATACCTCAATAAAAAAATTTTTTTTAAAAAGTGTGCGGGAAAAAAAAAAACTTTCGTGCCTGACATATACATTTTCCATAGGAAATAATGGGAAATTTACAATTTTAATAACTTTTGAACAGACTAAAACTTTTTCACCAACCCTTCAAAAGCAACATCTGTGACCCAAAGGCTTTCTACCCTGAAAATTTCTGAGCAGAACATAAAGCCGTTTCTGAGATACAGGTGGACAAAGAAACATCAAAAAACTGGTAAATTTAGGATTTTTGCCACTCTGTATCTCAAGAACCACACAACAGAGTCTCATGAAATGTGGCAAGTCAAGAGACCTACCCCTAGAGATTATGCATGCCAAATTTCGTGCAAATCCGTTGAACGGCTCCAAACTTATTAAGGTTCACAATTTCGGGTTTAACATAGAAATGTGAACCCAATCCTAATTATACTGGTGCTACCACACCAGTATAATATATATTTATATATATATAATATATATGTATATATATATATATATATATATATATATATACCACCCCAACCCTTCTGTCTGCACAACCACTCGCAAGTGATGGTGCCCAAAGGATGTAGGTTGGCACCTGGGTTCATGGTTAGAATTGGATTTGTAAATGACGCGGTGCCTCCACCTATGGGGATCCTTATAGCATGCCAGCGTGCTTCCCCACAGAAAATGAATACAGCCCCCTCCCTCGGTGACAGGTAGATTAGTAAAACAATCCCCTCCCCACTTATCACTCTAAACATGCAAATATTGCACTACACAATAATGGCAAATACTTTAACAGTTTCAGATAAATAACCAAAGGGGTTTATTTGGGGGTCTGGAAAATAAGGTAGGAGACAAGGGAAACAAAGGGAGTAAAACATTCACCAGTTAGATATAAATAAACTGTAACCAATCAAATAGGAATAAACACAGTAACAAATCACAACACAGAATTTCCTCTGTCCCGGTCCCCCTCCCCCCACTCATGCACCAGTTAACCCCATAGTCCCTGTGGGAGCTCCCAAATACATTAGTGTGCACACAACGAGGAATTGCAGGCCAGTGACGAGTGGACACTGGGTGCAGCATCGTTGTAGTGGGTGGATGCCACAGTTGCAAAATACAAATTACACCAGTGGATGTAAACACACAGATGATCCTGGCTGTAACTGTTGCTGTGAGCTTAGCGTAAGGTTGCGCAAGAAGTCCAGATGGTAAACTAACTAGCTAGCTAGCTGGACAGTCAGAAAAGCAATTGGTTGGGTAAACCCAGTACTGACGATCTTTAGATGACCAGGTGGTGCAGGTGTTGGGGGACGTCTCCCCTTGTCTTCACCAACCTCAAAAGGTAGACCGGCAGTTGTCTTCACCCCACAGAGGGCTTGTCTTCATCCACATCAAAAGGTAGGCCGGCAATTAAGCAGTTGATCTTCACCCCACAGAGGGACTTGTCTTCAGTCACCTCAGGCTGGCATTTAGGCAGACAGGCAGGACCTCAGAAGCACTGGTCCCCTGTCAAAAATCACAGTATTTTGTGTCAGGATCTGAGAGGCAGTGGATTTTTCACCTCACAGAACTATAAACAATTTCTCACAGCAGTCTCTGCTCTTTGTTACTAAATTCTTAGGCAATTCACTCAGGCTGAGGTAAATCCCCTGCCTCTGGGATTTACCAGGCAGTTGGCAACAAATTCCAAAGTTCCAGTTTGTTTAGATACAGACTCAAAGGATTCAGGCTGTGACAGCACAAGGAGCTGTCAAAATCAGATGCTTTCTCTTCAGAAGCTCACACAGTCTCTCTCAGGGTTAAACTGTCAACCTTAGAATGTTGGTTTTGAATTCTCGATGTCCCATTGGCTAAAAGGAGTCTCAAGTGCCACACCCTGATTGGACTACTGCAGCTACCAGTCGGATCCCTTGCTGTCTTCAGGCAGACCACATCCAACATGGCTTCCCCCATACAGTCTTGTACAACTCCAATAAATATTGTAAAAAGTAAAAGGTGCTGGCAACATCTGGCTACAGGGTTAGGACCCTCTTAGTCCCATCTAGTGGTCACTAGGGCCAGGGGGCACTTTGGGGGGGACAGGAGCCCCATCAGGAGCTCCATTTTGTGAGCTCCCAACCGGTGGGAGCAGTCTCAGAAAACGGCACTCGGGCCGCACAGGAACATGGGACTTGTAGTCCCTGGCGCCATCTTGTCCCCTTTACTCCATGATCCACTGGAGGCTTGGATCGGGTCAGGGAGCCTTTTAAATTCATTCATTTTGCCCCATACAGTTTCCCCCAGCCTCCTTTACTGTTCAATGGGGCTGGGGAGATGATATTTGCAAGCAGCACTTCTGCCGCACTCCTCCAGGCACTCTGGGGCACCAAAACAAACAAAGGCCTTCTCCTGAGCTCTGTGCCCCACTGTGCAGCAGTTTGAGGAGGCAGGGAAGCAAATCACACAGGTGGCTCACTGGCCGCATCCCCTCAGGTGCACAGAGGCACCGAAGAAAAGTTCAGCATGGAGCAGGAGGCTGCTGGATGCATCGGGACAACTGAAAGGCCCCAGGTAAGCTCCCAACTTGGGAGAGGGTTTATATATATATATATATATATATATATATATATAGGATACATGATGGGTAGGAGTGTGATATGCATAAATATACTCACTCCTGCAGAGTGAGCTATGGATACTCACAAGTGCCAAAGGCACGAGTGAGAGTATCCATAGCTCACGATGTAGGAGTGAGTATATTTATGCATATCACACGATCTGCGCATCATGTGTGCAGTTTATACCATGGGGGTGGGAGCTCACATTGTAGGTGTTATAGAATAAAGTGGTGGGAGTTGAAGAGGTATGTACTGGTTTGTTGGTAAGGTAGTAGTATTTGAGGGATGTGTATATTTATTTTTTGTTAGTGGTACATTTAGTGCTTGGTGTACATAATATTTTTATTTTTATTACATTCGGTTGTTTTCACCGAAGTTCATTTATAACACAAGTATGATACGGTTTGGTTACAGTCACCAATATCGTGTAACAGAAAATATTTATTTCTTAGTTAACAGTAAGCTTTATTGCTGTTCCAGATTATTTATGGAGTATAGAAGTTTAATGTGGAACAGTTCAATTTCTACGTAAAATGCCATTGTGGAGTGGTTCTGAGTGCTGTGGCTGGGAAGGTTCTGTGTTGTGGTGCAGCTTCTTGTTACTGCAGGCTGCTAGTCGGAGTTGGAGCTCGTACATATGGGACGCTATCTTTTCCTCGGGAGTTGCTGATATTGGTGACCTGCAAATAATGAAAAAGAGATGGTTAGTGTTTATTTCAGTAGAAATGTAGTTTGGGTGTGGGACTGTGATGTTATTACCTTGAATGATGTTGAAGGTGACGTGCGAGGCATTAATTATGGGGTTTTGAAAGCAAGCTGGCATGGAGTCGAAATATGCAGTTGGTCGTGAAGTTGTGGAGGATTCAGAAGCCGATGCCTTCAAAGTACTTGGTTTGCAGTCTGTGTCATTTATTAGGATTTGGGATATTTCTTGTTGTTTTGTTTCATTCATTTTGGAATATGACTTGATGGATTCAATTTTCTTGTGCATGGATATTTGCATTATGTCAGTTGGCGCCACATTGGAATCTACTAATTTTTGTATGAGATGTTTTTGAATTGAGTGAGTAGTTAGACGTCTATCACTGTGAAGTCCAGCTTGCTCTATCATGGTTTTTACTATTTTGGCTATAGTATTTATGCCCAGCGCTTGATTTTTGTACCAGGTTGCGGATTATTCTTTAATCGGGCAGGTAATTGCCAGAAAAAATGGTGCTTCTGGGTGCTGACATTTTTGTGGTCGTTTTGATTTTTAAATTAGGTAATTGTTCACTGGACATCGTTTGTGGTCTGTTGATTGGTAGGCTCTGGGCTTAAAGGGTCTGATATCTTTAGGCTTAGACCCATACCGTGTTTTCGTTTGTCTCTCTCTGGACAGTTCAAGGTATCTTGTGTTGTCAGTGTCCGTTTTAAGAGAGATGTCTCCCCATGTTAGGTTTTTAGCGTCCGTATTGCCCCTGATGCCAAAATACATGTTTGCAATTACCCACATGGAGTTAATTAGGGACTGTGGGTTGCTAAGTCCTAGGCAATCTAATTCGTAGAGTTTGTCAATCATTGTATCAGTTATGTCGTCTGCTGCTTTAGGTCTGTTTCCTAAACCCATTTGTTTGAGGTGTTTTTGTTTGGAAATTAGAACTTGCTTGGTGCGTTCAAATGTTAAGGATGTTGATAGTGGTTCTTTGTAACCATGTTCACGGAGATGTCGTTCGATGCTCTGAAATCTGGATCTCAGGGTTAAAGGTTCGAATTCAGAGCCGTCTTTTTTTTACTGCTGTCATGAAGTAGTGGCAGAGTAAACTGTCCAGTTCTTCGGGCTCAATTTGTTTTATGGATGTTTTTAGTTGTAAGTCTTCCAGTAGGAACTTTTGGAAGTGGTCAGTGGAAATGCTGGCCAAGATGGCTTGGAACCAAAGCTCCTCAGTCTCGGTGCCCCCTGGCTTGCCTCTCTGGTGGCACACATCTTCAATCTGTCCCTGTCAATTGGAGTTATCCCAGACATATGGAAGGTTTCCAGGGTAGTCCCAATACTTAAACAGGGGAACCCAAAACTGACAGAGAACTATCGTCCCATATCCATCCTATCCTCGGTAAGCAAACATCTGGAGAAAGTTGTGGCAGGGCAACTCTCAGAGTACTTACAGGCATATGACATAATGTCTCCTGTACAGCATGGATTCAGAAAGGGGCATGGTACCTCCTCAGCCCTAGTTACTGTTTCATCATGGATTAGGGAGGCCATGGACCAAGGCAAACTCTCGGAGACTATCTTTATAGACCTCTCGAAGGTGTTTGACCTGGTCGACCATGCCATGCTATCAACACAACTTAGATCAATTGGACTATCCACTGCCACTCTCAGTTGGTTCTCCAACTACCTACATGGTAGAACGCAGCAGGTTAAATATGGCAAAGAGCTCTAGGGTCCCATCCCCGTAACAATGGGGGTCCCCCAAGGCTCTGTCCTTGGACCAATGCTCTTTTCCATTTTCGTTAATAATCTCCCCGCAACCGCTGTTCACTGTAAACCAATCCTCTATGCAGATGATCTGGTCATCCTGTCTCACTCCCCAGAGGTGGGGGTTATTAACAACCACCTGAGTGATGACCTAAGAAACATTCAGACATGGATCCTGAACCATAAGCTAGTCCTTAATCTAAAAAAAGACCAGGCCATGCTCTTTGGGTCCCGGGCTAAGATTAAGGTCTCCCCTGTGCCGTTCTGTGTTTCCAGTAAGGGAGACGTCCCGATCCCAATCACGGACAATTTCAAATACCTTGGTGTAACATTGGACCCACAGCTTGACCTTGGCCACCATATCCAGAAGACATGCAAAACTGTCAACTGTAAACTGGGTCTGGCTTACAGAGCAAAAAATAACCTCATGCTGGCTGCACGTATTGCTCTTGCTAGAGGTATGCTTCTTCCCTCACTATCTTATGGGCTCCTGTTGTTTGCCAGCACCACTAAGGCCCATCTCTCTAGGTGGTCGACGGCCTACAACAATGTCTGCCGCTTCGCCCTAGTGGCCCTCGGCTCACTCACCACTGTGATCTCTACAGTAAGTTAAACTGGCTCTCGCCCTCAAAGCACATTGACTTTGTCCTTGGTTGCTTCACAGGAAAGGTCCTCAACACAGGCACCCCTCCAGGGGTGGCAAGTTTGCTGGCCCAAACTGTTCCCTCGTCCTATCACCTTAGGTCTCAGGGATCTGCCGCACTCAAGGTACCTGTGACTTGGACTCAAATGGGTGAAAGGGATTTTGCAACATGTGCCCTCAAACTTTGGAACACCTTCCCAGCCCAGGTCCGTGTTGCCCCCTCTCAGGGCAGCCTGCGTTCCTCCCTATGGAACCATCTCAAACTCAGATCAGCCTGCGGGTGCCAAAAACCCCCATAACATGTGTTAGCACTTAGCACTCATGCATAACAGCTTGCCCTTAAGATGATAGTTTTGTACTTGCTGCTACCAATCCTTACCTTGTACTGCTCCAAAACTGGCACACACCGCTTACTCTGCTGTACCTTTTCTAACTAAATGTGCCTCATATGCCTTATACTTTGTGTATTCTACATTATGATGTCTGCACGTGACATGCGAGTTTGTTTTTTCTAACTTGTACCTTGTTGTCTCATAACGTGTAATCTTTTCCTAATTATGTACCATGTTGTCCCAAGTGTGTAAGTTTGTAATTTCCTGTACTCTCCCAGGTCGTACCTGTAAATAGGCAAATTGTCTTGTTTAGTGTACTTACCTGGTTAACGAAAGCTAAATAAATAAATAAACATCTGTGGTATTCCGTTTTGTGTTGTCATTTTTGGAGCTGACAATGTATTTTTGAATGTATTCAGGGTCTAGAAAATATTTGTTTTTTTGGAGCTATGTTGCTTTTTTGTGTTTCAGGGATTGAAAATGTTTTATCAGTCATGTTTGGATCCAGTAGCAGCTGTCTGTCTTTTTCAAACTGAGTGCAGAGATCCATTATTTCTTGTTCCATGTTTGCAGGTTTTGTATGCCGATGTAGCGTCAGTTTGTTCAGGCGCTGTGGAGTTTTTGATTCAGCCATGGTTAGTTTTGTTCTAAGTTTTTTTACCGTTGTTGCATTTTAATGTTCTTTTTTGTTTCCTAGGTTGGAAAGCAGAGACTGCTTTACATGTGCGGGGGACTGTTTTTTTTTTTATGTTGATAGTTTGCAGGTGAGTGTACCTTGCTATTTAAATTTCTTGATTGATTTGGGCTTGTGTTCATTTAGGGAGCTAGGTTTTTAGAGGATGTTCATTGGAGTGAGTATGGCAGTGAAGCTGACATCAGAGGGATATATATAAACGGGAGATATTTTAACTCGAGTGACGTCAGCTTCCACTGTGGTGGAAATAACCTGTTTTATTATCATTGTGCAGCTCCCACCCCATTGTATAAATATATATATATATATAGAGAGAGAGAGAGAGAGAGAGGGAGAGACAGAGAGAGAGAGAGAGAGAGACACACACACACACACATATGCAGTCCTTTTACAACAGAGTGTCACCTGGCTCGTAGCCTGACAGTTGTTGCTGTACTACGGAATTGCAGAACTCAAACTTTATTCGCATTCATCTTGCTATTCTGTAGTAACAGGCCTACAGAACTGTGCTTCCTATTTTATTTCCTGTTGCCTGTGGGGCACAGTAGTATGCCTTCAAATTGAAGAGGGAGCAGATGGCCAGCCCGGTGGTGTGGAGGGTTGAGGTACTGGATGCCACACCTCGGCCACGCCGGTGACCCTGGTTCAGGAATGAGCTTGGGTCATTGGGGATCAGTTGGGAAGGGAGAGGATTGAACGTCCAATGGACTGCTCTCCTCTCCCTGGAGAGGGTTCGGGGCTCGTATTGCTCTACAGTGGCCCCTGATGGCAGTCAGGGGCACAACAGGTGGGGTGCATCTAGGGAACTGGAGTATGGCAGACATCAGCACACAGTGTCTTTGGCATCATCGCACGTCCGTACACCAGAGAGGAGGAGCGATCGGTCATGGTGGCTTGATGACTGTGCCTCTGCACCCATGGACCCGGAGGAACTGCACTCAGGTTGGATCCAGACCCGGTGGGGGGAGTAGGGGACTTCCCTGTGGGCACTGAGTGTGTGTGCCAGCCCAAGTAGCATGGGCCTGCCAAGGTTCGGAGGGCTGCAGGAGGATGGCGGCTGGACGATTGCTTTCTGAGCTGCTGCGGGAGAAAGTATGTCAAGACAAACAAGCACTTGTCAATGCTGAATGTGTGCTTGCTGGTATTAGCATTGGAAATGCAGGAGCTAGCAATATCCCAGGTCTCATATATGATTTTGGATCCATTTATAGTTATATGATACTGAACATAAGTTTCTACTCACTGAAAAATGGAAAATGTCTTGATTGTATATTGATGTGTTATTGTATTTTTTTCTCTTGTTCATCAAGATAATAAAAAGCTATTATGGAAAAAAAAGGAAACGCAGGAGTTAGACAGATGCAGAATAGGAATGGCAGTGAAGTATTGAAGTTCACGTCAACCCCACCTCCATCCTGTACAGATGGACAGGCACTGGGGTAAGTGTTTGGGTCATCACCCATGATGGTCATGCCATGTCACCTCACCCTATTCTGCAGACACCGACATGTGTTGAGGTGTGCCTTAGGGTGTTTGGCTTTACAGTCACCCCATTCCATAAGGACATATGCCAAAATGGGTGCAACATAGAAGAAGGGGTGAAGTCTGGAGCTGAAGAGTCCAAGGTACACCTTGATGCCTGTTAGTGGCTGGGGAGGTGGGGGTGGGATGGCATGAGCAGTACAGCAGTGCAGTCAACAATCCAAAGGCACACCCTGATGCCTGTCCGTCTGTACAGGGTAGGACGTTATGGTTAGAAACCATAACGCCTCAGGCGTTTGTTGGTATTTACAGTACAGATTTTCAACATGGCCTTTTTGTGACCCCACCTCATGAAAGCATTTGGGACCTCTTCTCATGAAGAGTGGCAGCGTGATTTTGTCAATGTGTCCAAAACATTGACTTCCAACAGCGACAGTGCCATTCTGCAATACGTGTATGAAAACACAGATCGGGCAGGATGTGAAGAATGACAGCTGTACCACCCATAGGGAGGTTTGAAGAGATGGCAATGTTGAAAATCTGTAGTGGGAATATTAAAAATGCTCGCACTTCCGAGCATACATGGAAACTGCTCAATGCATGCGCGTAACACAGTCATTTTATGGACTTTCATCACCAGATTTTCAACATAGGCATTTTACGACCTCTGCTCATGAACAGTGTCACTGTGATTTTCTTAATGTGCCCCAAACACTGAGTTCCCACAGCAACCACAGTATTCTGTGCCAGAAGTGCAGAAACACATTTCATCCTGGATGTGAAAAATGACAGCTGTACTGTTCATAAAGAGGTGTGGAAAAATGGCAATGTTAAAAATCTGGAGTGAAAATATTACAAATGTGCAAAGTTATGAGCGTGTGTGGAAACTGCACAATGCACGCTCATAACACAGTCATTTTATGGACTTTCATCACCAAATTTTCAACATAGGCATTTTAGGACCTCTGCTGATGAAGTGTCACTGTGATTTTCGTAATGTGTCCCAAACAGTGATTTCCTACAGCGACTGCGCTATTCTGCGCCTGAAGTGCAAAAACACATTTCAGTCAGGATGTGAAAAATGACAGCTGTACTGTTCATAAGGAGGTACAGAAAAATAGCAATGTTGAAAATCTGGAGTGAAAATATTGCAAATTTGCGAAGTTACGAGCATGAGTAGCAACTGTGCAACGCACACTCGTAAAACAGTAATTTCTTGGATTTTTTCCACCAAATTTGCAACATAGACTTATTGAGAGTCCACCTCATGAACACTGGTACTGTCATTTCATTACTCAGTCCTGAAAGGTGATTCCGCGCTGTGACTGCAAAATCACTTTTCGGGACTGGATATCGCCATGACAGTGCCTGAATTCATGAGGAGAGGTCCCAAAAACCCCATGTTAAAAATTTGGTGCCAAAATTCCCAAAAATGCCTGAAATATACATCAAAGTTGAAAACCCCCTGTTTATGCCATTATGCAGCTTACCGGCGTTTCCTCAGTTCGCGGTCGGCTTTGAAGAGTGCAGACGTGTTCCCGGTCCACGGAAGATCGTCGCGCCAGACTCCGCATGTAAGTATGGAGTGGGGGGTGTGTTGAGGCAGGGTGTGCAGAGGGTGGGCGCGGGTTGTGGGAGGGGGCAGGGAGACCACGAGGAACCGTTTTCTTTTTTACAGGTTTAAAACAAACAAACAAAAAAATCACTGGATTTTTTTCTTTACAGAGCATATTGGGCATGCTGGGTGGGCTCCCAGTGTGCCACCTGAATGTTTGGGGGGCTGTAGCCGGCGGGGATTAGGCATCCCGTCGGCAAATATGGAGTGATGGGGGGAAACAAGAGCCAAGGGGGATTGGGCACCCCTTCGGCATAAACCGAACTTCATGGCGGGGAAAACCATTATGCCGATGGGGAGTGGGCTCCCCCGTTGGCAACTTACACGTGGGGGGATGTGAATGAAGCCAACTGAGATTGGGGCCTCCATCGGCAAAACTAATTTCTTGGGGGCACATATTGCCGAGGGGGATTGGGCACCCCCTTGGCAGTGGGGGCTGATGAATATTGTTTGTGAACATGGCAGCAAGCCACCACCATGTTCACAAAGAATATTACAGTCGGCAATGTTCTGCCCAGCAATGATGGGTCGCTCCCTCATTGCAGCGGACTGGCTGACGCTGCAGTGACGAGGTGGCCCCTGATTGCTGCAGCAAAAACGTTTCTACTTGGTGGCACTTTTGGAGACCAGTGCCATCAGGACACTGTGCCTCCATTGGGGCACCACTGCCAAGCCCCCAAATGCAATGCCTCCGTTTGTTGCCACACTGCCGCGCCTCCACTACCCGCTTCACTCCTAAGCTGTCACACAATGTTTCTTGCGCATGCGCGCAAGCAAACATAACAAAAAGAAAAGGGAGTGGATAGTTCAGCTACATTACTCCCATCTTTTTTTTTTTTGAAATTGAAGTTTCTCTCTCCCCCTACACCAGAGCTCCGCTCAGTTGGTAGTCATTATGGGTATTACCCCACTGCTGCCTTACCTGGATCCCCAGTAGACCCCAATGGAGCCATGGCTATACCCCCCAGGCAGGTACAAGGTGGGGCCCATACACCCCGAACAATCAACTTCTTATCGGGTCCCTCTGGTGGTCAGGCAGGCAGCAGCCATCAGGGTCCATACCCAGCGCTCTTCCCCTTGGTGCTCCAGTGTCTTTTTCCCTTGTTCTAGGGGAGTGGCTATGCCCCGATGTCAAGGCGTCCCCGCCGACGTCCTCACTCCCAACCCTCTCTGTGTGCTCTTGTTGTGCCTCTGACTTCCGCCAGAGGCCAGACAAGTGCCGAGTCAGACCCGGGAGAGGACAGCTGTCCTCTGGACACTCAATCCTCTCCCTCCAGGCTGACCTCCGATGGCCCGGGCTCATTCCCAAACCTGGGTCACCGGCATGGAGCAAGGTGTGGCGTCCAGCACCTCAACCCTCAGTGCCACCGGGCCGGGCTAGAAGCATCTCTTCTTTTGGGGGATCCCATTCAAGTTAATCATTAGGGCCTTTATCCACCCTGCCTGAGTCTTTTTTTTTTTAATTAAGCTGTACATCCCATGTCTGTCACTCTCCCAGTTACTGTCAGAGACCTCTCAGCTCTGAAATCACAATGCAGCTTATAGTGCAGCATGTGGCCCTACAATACTGACAGCTAGTATTAGACGACTGTATTTGAGGCCTTCCCCAAATTTTGTCATCTTCTCCTCCCACTGGCCTGTGCAAGTGCCGACAGCTTCACCAGCACATAGCTTCTTGGATCCCCATTGGGATTGCTGCAGCAGGGATTTGCTGCCACCAGCATGACCCATGACCATAGCCACTCCAATGCCAGGTGGACAGAGCCTACACTCAAACCCAGGTCACCTACATGGTAGCCCAATACACTATGACTGGGCCATCAGGCAACCCCTGTCTGTGTAATTTCTGGAGAGGCTAAGACTGCATTGGATAGCTCAGCTCACAAATGAGGTCAAGCTCATTGCAAAGCAGCATGACCTATTGGCTAGATCATTGAACTGTGGAGTAGATTATCTCAGGTTCGAATCCCACCACTTCCACAGGTTTATTGTGGCACCCTGAGCAAATTTCTTGACCTGTCTTGGTTCCAGTCTGTCCCAGCTGACAAACAGATTAGAAGGAGGAGCCCCCTGTAAATGAGATGGTGTGTTTCAATAGGGTAATCTTGGGTGAATAAAGTTAATAAACAAAATGTCATGGCAGGTTCAGGTTCAATGTTTTATTTGTTCGACAAAGTCATTACAAAATATTAAAAATTCTTAAAAACATACAGATATAGAAATCACTCATTGAATAAATACAATCTTTCAGCATTACTGTTGAAGTTACTACATTTCACAAAGGTTTGCATGCTTTCTTAAAAATTAATTGCATATAATTTTCACAAATGAGTGGACTGGAAAAATCCAGCAACTTTTTGCAGTATGCCCAAATCTTCATTGTTCAATAGGTATTTCACCACTTTGTCAGGGGAGAGGTCGAGGTTTGCCATGATGTCACCAAGCCATCTTAAGCGTGGTCCCTTGAATAATGGACATAGGAGGAGTATATGTTTTAGGTCATCTTCAGATGTCTTATCGCATTTACAATATGGGCTGAGTATATTTTCCCTTTTTTGTTTATAAAGTACATTATTGGCATTATATATTTCTAACCTAAATTTAGTTATTATTCTCCTCTCCATGAAAATGTCATGGCATTATGGGGGGGGGGAGTGAGTGCTGGAGAGGCCAGCTGTCAAGATATGTGTGAAATCTGGACCACTTGTCCATGACCAGACCGAAATGGTAAAACACCAGACTGGCTGATCTGGCCAGACCAGGCACATTTTGCTGGCCGGACCAACCATCTGTGCTGTCCAATGGTAAATCTATAATAAAAGATAACCAGTTTGGTCTGGCAGTGCTCTGTATTGGTAAATCTGCACAAAATGGTAACTAGTTGACCAGTCCCACTACCAGACCCAGACTGGACAACTGGGTACCTTTTTTCATAGGTTTACCATTAATGAGCAAAGCCGGAGCCAGACCAGGCATTCACATTGCTGTTGTAACCAGGCTAACTGGTCCATTTTTTATTGTTTTTGCCCAGTCCAGGTCAAGTCATCCAGCTGTGCTCCCTAATGGTAAATCTACAAAAAAGGTAACCAGTTGGGTCTGGCAGTGGTCTGTACTGGTAAATCTGCAAAAAAATGGTTAACAGTTGTCCAGTCCCACTGCCAGAGCCAGACCAGATGACTGGTCACCTTTCTTTTTTTTTTTTATAGATTTACCATTAGAGAGCACAACCGGACCTGGACCAGGCCAAAATGGTAAAAACTAGACCAGATGGTCTGGCCAGAACATTCAAACTGTATCCGATCCAGCCAGAGCAGGTAGGTCTGGTTTTTGCTGTTTTTGTCCAGTCTGAGTCTGGCGATCTGAATTTTACCAAGTTCCCAGCAGTCAGAAGGAGCGCTGGTACCAAAAGCTCTGCTTAATATACTGGGAACCTTGGAAGGAGTTTAAGATGAGGCAAAAAGAAGGGCGAGTGGTAAACTCTGACTGCAGACTGCAAGAATACACAGTGCAGGACTAAATAGCTATTGTGACCAGGAGGAAGGTCTCATCTGGGATGCCATCCCACCTGCAGTAGCAGGAATCACATGCCATCATGCTGGAGATGTTGAAGGGAGAGTGTGTTGGGATATTGGGGGGCGGGCGACATAGTGATAACCAGGGGAGTCAGGCCAGTCTGTCAGCACAGCAGTACCACTATCACTTGTGATACCTGTGACCTGAGTTCAGGTATGCACTTGGGTCAAGGAGGGGCCAGCTGGGGGGAAGAGGATTCAGCATCCCAGGGGATGCTCTCCTCCTCCTCCTCCAGGGAGGAAGGGTCTCCAACCCCGCTGCTATACTGCTATCTAGGTGACCAGAGGTGGCAGTGCACCTGGGAGCATTGTGTGAGGGGAGGACGCAGGCCGTAATCTGGTGCAGCAGCATGCCTAGGTGTGCACATGCCCCCTGGATCTCCACAAGTACCTGCGTCCTCAGGGAGAGGGAGGACAAATGGAAAATTGACCCCACATCCAACCTAACTACAGCCTCCATTGAGCCAAAGAAGACTTAAACCAGAACCCTCAGAAGTCAGCCTGACAAAGAATATGTTCAGGAAGGAGGGGGGGTTCACACTCCTTCCCTACCCAGGGGTGGGGGACTGATTCCTCAGCAGCATGGAGGCAAGGCACCTGTGGAGGGTGGGATTAGGCTTAGCGAAGGCACATTGGAGGACACTAAGGGACAGGTACAACCATGGCATTTAAGAGGGTAAAAAAAAAAAGGTGGTCAACAGGATTTCGTAAACTGAACGTCCAGATGTTGGGGGAGGGTCATGGGTGGCTACATTAAGGTACAGTTGTTCCAGCGCAGCCCAGTGGTGCCAGCTGCTGTTGCACTGCACCACCACATGGGAGACCTGGGATTGTGTCTGTGTTCCGACTTCCCTGCCTTGGGCCAGTGGGGTCAGGCGTGCGATGAGGAACCACTGGGCTCTGGTCACAGAGGGAGTGTGTTGGTTCACCTATTACTTGAATGCCTCCTGTGGTGGGAATTGTTATGACAGGGATATAATGGCATACGTCAGTATGACATCATCCACCCCTCCCTCACCCACAGAGGTTGACAATAGCTAGGGAGATGGGCGGGCTTACAAGGGGGGGGACTCACCTTCCCCTGATGGAATGATGATGACCACCACACCCACCCACCCACTTTAGGAGTCACAAATGCCTCTCAACAGCTCTTACTGTTAACCCCCACTGCCTTAGGAGTTACCCCACTGGCCAGGAAGCATGCACCGACAATTATGGCCCTGTCCTGTGGGGGGAGGGGTAAGCCATGGCGCACCAGCAGGGAGTTGGTGAGGATCTGCACCTGAGCTGTTGCGGGGTACGTAACACCTGATAGGGACAGATGAAGGTGGCGAAGGAAGGAAGGACCTGAGCCATCATGGGGTAAGTAACACTTGATAGAGACAGCTGAAGATGGTTGACTGAATGATGGAGAAGGACAGACCTGAGCCATTACGGGGTACTTGACACCAGAGAGGGACAGCTGAAGGTGGTGAATGAAGGAAGGAAGGACCTGAGTCATCATGGGTTAAGTAACACCCAATAGGGACAGATAAAGGTGGTGAAGGAAGGAAGGATAGATCTGAGTCATCATGGGTTAAATAACACCCAATAGGGACAGCTAAAGGTGGTGAAGGAAGGAAGGAAGGAAGGGCCTGAACCATCACAGGTTTAGTAACACATGAGGAGGGAGGGAGGGAAGGAAGGAAGGAAGGAAGGAAGGAAGGAAGGAAGGAAGGAAGGAAGGAAGGAAGAAAGGAACTGAATCATTGCGGGGGTAAGTAACACATGAGAGAGTAGCTGAAGATGGCTGACTGAATGGTGGAACCCGAACCATGATGGGTTAAGTAACATATGAGAGGGGCAGCCGAAGGTAGCAAAGAAAGAACAGATGGACTTGAGCTGTCACAGGGTAAGTAACACACAAGAGGGGCAGCTGAAGGTGGTGACTGATGGAAGGAAGGGCATGAGCCATCATGGAGTAAGTAACACATGAGAGAGACAGCCGAAGGTGGCTGACTGAATGGTGGAGAAGGAAGGACCTGAACCACCACTGGGTAAGTAACACACAAGAGGGTAGCTGAAGGTGGTGAAGGAAGGAAGGATGGACCTGAGCCATCATGGAGTAAGTAACACATGAGAAGGCAGCTGAAGGTGGCTGACTGAATGCTGGGGAAGGAAGGCCCTGAGCTGTCATGGAGTAACACATGTGTGGGGCAGCTGAAAGTGGGGAAGGAAGGAAAGATGGACCTAAGCCTTCATGGTGTAAGTAAGCATGAGAGGGGTAGCTTAAGGTTGCAAAGGAAAGGATGGATCTGAACCATCACAGGGTAAGTAACAGGTGAAAGGGGAAGCTGA
Source organism: Neoceratodus forsteri (assembly GCA_016271365.2). Taxonomy (NCBI): domain Eukaryota; kingdom Metazoa; phylum Chordata; order Ceratodontiformes; family Ceratodontidae; genus Neoceratodus; species Neoceratodus forsteri. The sequence continues at coordinate 113,593,613 of JADMNL010000031.1, read as the reverse complement.
AGGTGTGAAGGAAGGATGGACCTGAGCCATCACAGGGTAAATAATAGGTGAACGGGGCAGCTAAAGGTGCAAAGGAAGGAAGGATGGATCTGAGCCATCACGGGGTAAGTAACAGGTGAAAGGGGAAGCTGAAGGTGCAAAGGAAGGAAGGATGGACCTGAGCTGTCACGGGGTAACACACAATAGGAGCAGCCGAAGGTGGCTGGCTGAATGGTGGGAAAGGAAGTACCTGAGCTGTCACAGAGTAAGTAACACATGAGAGGGACAGTTGAAGGTGGCGAAGGAAGGAAGGATGGATCTGAGGTGTCACTGGGTAAATAACACATGAGAGGGCAGCTGAAGGTGGCTGACAGAATGGTGGGGAAGAATGGCCTGAGTTGTCACAGGGTAAGTAACACTCAAGAGGGGCAGCTTAGCTGGCCCATCGGTGCACTGGTAGTGCTACCCCTCATTACACTGCCGACCCAGGTTTGGGAATAAGCGTGGGTCATTGGGGGCTGACTTGGGTGGAGGAGAGTTGAGCACCCCAGAGGATGCTCTCCTCCTCCTCCTGGGGGGGGGGTGCCACCTGCAGATGTGCAAGTGGTAGGGTGCATGGGATACAGGAAGGGCGAGACGCGCTGTGCTGCGAATTGTGTGAGAGTGCCGATGCACGCTCATGTTGGGGATGTAGTCCCAATGCCAGTCTCCCTATGGGGAGGAGCAGAGTGGCACAAGAAGAGAGGAGAGGAGACAAGGAAGACAGAAGACCAGCCTGTCTGGCAGGATGATCACTGGCCTCCACAGGCCCTGCAGCAGTGACCCATGCACCTTCCCATCTGGATCTATTGTTCTGTTGGAAGGGGGACTCCCCACCACCCTGCCACGGAGGGCAAGCCATGCAGGACTCTGGGAGAGGCAAGACCAGGGAGAAGCTGGGTGATGGGGCTGGGAGGCCTGGCGGGAAGAAGAGCACCGGCCAAAGGTGTAGGAGGAAAAGGAGAAAAAAAAACAGAGGGGCAGCTGACAGTGGTGAAGGAAAGAAGGAAGGACCTCAGCCATCACAGATTAAGTAACAAGCAAGAGGGGCAGATGAAGGTGGCTGACTGAATGGTGGGGATGGAAGGACATGAACGGTCTTGGGGTAACACCTGAGAAGGGCAGCTGAAGATGGCTGACTGGTGGGGAAGACAGGACCTGAACCATCAGAGGGTAACACCCAAGAGGGGCAGCTGGAGGTGGCTGATTGAATAGTGGGGAAGGAAGGATCTGAACGGTCATGGGGTAAGTAACACATAAGAGTGTCAGCTGAAGGTGGTGAAGGAAGGGAGAATGGACCGAAGCCATCATGGCATAAGTAACACACAAGAGGAGTAGCTTACGGTGGTGAACAAAAGAAGGATGGAGCTGAGTTGTCTTGGGGTAAGTAACACACAAGAGGAGCATCTGAAGCTGTCTGACTGAATGGTGGTGACAAACAGAAAGAACTATAAAAAAAAAAAAAGCACGCACACACACAAAAAAAAAGTTGTTATTCGAACAGTTTAAATCCAGATGAAGGCTTCCAGGCCTAACAATTCCCCTAACAGCAGGCAGGCTTTATAAGGGCAGACAGTGTACCTTACAATAATGCCAACCAAGACAAACCAAATGAAAAGTCAAGTACTCCCAGGAGAGGCCGTACGGTAAAGGATAAAGCAGGTAAGACTTTGTGTCTCATTAAGTGGTTATGAGAGATCAGATTCACCACTTCCAAGAGGATGGAGATGCGATTATCTACGTAAGCACCCCCAGGGAGTCGCAATCGGAACTCATCTTTCTTATCATATTACTCTCCTACAACCAAATTATCTGGGTGATAAACTTAAGACTACTGTCTCTGGAGTTATTTCTCACATTAAATTTAAAGAAAAAAGTATCATGCCTCCAATACAAAGATTCATTTTCCTCGACATTGGGAGAGCACGCTGTGCTGCTGGCAGCTTGATGTAAACAGTGTGGGGCTTCCAAGCTGCAAGAGTTTCTAATAAAGGACGTATGAAAGAATAACATGGGTAAGGGTGCTCTGAAATCAGGGTGAGCAGCCCGGACCACTTCATAAAAACCTTCAACACCATCTGTGACAAGCATGCCCAGATAAAACCAGAAAGATAAGAGGGCACAGTAACCCCTGGATCACCCCTGACCTCCTAGAGCAACAACAAGCCATAGATCGCTTATGGCAGATAGCGAGAGCACACAGTACCACCGCTAACATACAGATGTAAAAAAAAGCTTGGAATGAGTGCACTAAAGCTGTCCGAATCTCCAAAAGCAAATACTACAAAGAAGCACTCTCCAGCACCTGGAATGACAGCAAGTTGTTCTGGGATAACCTCGATGACATAACCGGCAAGGATCCCAAATCTGCAGCAGCCATGCCCTTGACTGACTGCGTACCATCCTGGGACCACGTGCACATTGCCAACACACTTAACATCGCATTCACGGACCTAAGCAGTGTGCTACCAGCAGACTACTTCAACCCCGCACTGATGACTGATCCTACTACGGCCAAACAACCATCACTTAACCACCTGCTCTTCTACTTTAAAGAAGTCTCTCAAGTTGAAGCTAAAATGTACCTGGAGAAGGCAATGGAAAAATCTAGACACAGCGGTTACACTCTGGACCTAAAATTCATCAAGCTGGCCCTGGTTGAAGTCCTAGGCCCACTCACCAAACTAATTAACCTCTCCCTCTGCCTCTCACAATTCCCCCAAAGATGGAAATCAGCCACAGTAACTCCAGTGCACAAAGGTGGCAACAGGACCCTACATAACAGCTACAGACCTATCTCCATACTCCCCCCTCTCGCCAAAGCCCTTGAGCAGATAGTGGTGGACCAGTCAAACACCTGAACCAATACCAACTTCTCTGTCCTGACAACACGACTTCTGATCAGGTCACAGTACTATCACGGCCTTGCTCGAATTCACTGGACACATTCACCATTCAATTGATCAAGGTCTCCTGGTTGGGGCAACTTTCATCAACCTATCAAAAGCATTTTATTTGCTGGTCCGGTGGCACTAAGGGTTGAGGCGTTGGACGCCACACCTCGCTCCACGCTGGCGACCCGGGTTCGGAAACGAGCCAGGGTCATCGGGGATTGGCAGGGGAGGAGACGGACTGAGCATCCGTTGGACTGCTCACCATTTCCGGGGAGAGGGGAGTCATGCCTCGGTGCCTTAGCGGCCTCTGGCGACGGCTGGGGGTCATTGCAGGGTGCTGGCAAGACGAATGAAGGGAGCTGCTGTGGTTGACACTGGGGAGAAGTGCGTGCAGTAGCGCGCATGCTCCTGTTCATAGGCGTCATTGCACGCCACGCACAAGGGAGAACAGAGGAAAATGGGCGCCAGTCACGGCGGCATGATGGCCGTCTTCATGAGGGATTACTCGGGTGAGGAATGTGGCACTGGATCCAGCCTGGGCGGATGAGTGTCGGGGACTCTCCGCCTCCCCGCCGTGGGGGGTAATCCGCGGGAGTATGCTGCGGGCTGAGATGAAGACTCCTTGAGACAGTGGCCGGAATCCCTGGAGGTTGCCTGGACGCTGAAGCAGGTAGGCAGACTGGTTGCCTGGGGAGAAAAAAGTATAATAAAAAGCATTTCATTTATTTATTTATTGAAATGTTTCACCAGGAAGGCACACTGAGCAACAAGTCGCTCTTCTCCCGATGCAGCCTGGGTAGAAGGAAGAGGTACACTAGGGAGGAGACATTAAACATTCAAATTACAAGATTAACAGTAACATACAGTTGTAAGGCAGGTAATACAAACAGTATTACAACACTGTAGCACATAACAGGTAGAAAGAGAAGAACAATAAAAAGTGCTGGGTTATTAAGTAAACATGTGCTAACATGAGAGAAATAAGAAATAGAAGGGGTGGGAGGAGATTAATAAGTGTGTGAGAACAGACCCCTTGAGGGAAGGAGAATTAGCACCCAGGAGGGGGATGGGGCCTAATCAATAGTCCAACGAGATACAGTGGACCCTACTAGTAGTTATGAAAAACCAGAATAGTACTAATTAAAAAAGGGAAGATGTGCATTTGGCATCATTGGAGCCCCTCAGGATGTTGAGAACCCTGCAAGGGGAATGCGATAGCCAGGGGGAAGGTAGGTGGGGGAGGAGAAGCAGAGGAGACAGATTAGGCGCCGTTGGACCCCCTCAGGATGCAGATAACCCTGCAGGGGGAACTGCGAGGACTAGGGAGAAAGGAGGATAGGGAGGGAAGGCAAGGTGACATGCCTAGGTGCAGTAGGGGCCCCTTCAGGATGCTGAGAACCCTGCAAGGGGACCGCAAGGGCTAGGAGGACTGGTTGGGGGGGGGTGAGGAGCCTAGACACAGTAGGACCCCTTCAGGATGCTAGAACCCTGCAAGAGGACAGTAAGTCTAGGGAGAAAGTAGGGATGGTAGGGGAAAGGATTTGATGAGAGATGCAAGCCCCTTGATGGGGGAGAAGAATCCATGGAGGGCATATGGGGTCCCTTACATTCCGTGAAAGATCAATGGAGGCCAGTAAGCAATTTGGGAGAGGAGAGATAGAAATTTGGGAGGTAGGGGTACACTGGGTAAGGAGAAGGTTACAGTTGAGGGGTAGGGAATGTCCAGGGATTAGAGGAGGGTATTAGGGAGGGACATGGCACTAGCAGCTAGGTGCAAGGTAGCTTTTGAGGGCTGAGCTGATAGAGTAGGCGAAGAACGAGTGCTGGATTTGAGGGGGGAAGAAGTCCAAATTTTGGGGAGGCGGTGAGAGTAACCGGTTTGGCCGATTTGGGTGTTTCTGTGGAGGACTACCAGGGTGTGGGAGTCAATAGATCTAAGGGAATGGGAGGTGGGGGGTGTTTTAAGGGAGGAGGAGGTGAGGTAGGAAGGGAGCCCAGCCAACCAGTGCTTGGAGGTGAATTTGGGACAGTGGTAGAGGCACCTATTTGTAAGAGAGGGGAAGGATAGGGCATGATAAAGATCAGAGTGATGGGTGCAAGGTGGGGGTGTCTAGGGCAAAGTGGCAGAAGGAACTGAAGAGGGTGTCCAGTCTGGGCAGGAAGGACTTAGGGACAGCATTATAGACTATGTCACAGTAGTCAAAAATGGGCAGTATCATCTTCTGAACAAGTTCACACCTAGCAGTAGGAGGGATGCAACCATGGCCCTTGAACAGGGCACCAAGCTTGGGGTGCAGTTTTTTCTGGATGGTGTCTATATGTCCAGAGAAGTTTAGATGTTGGTCCAACCAAACACCTAAATACCTGAAGGAGAATGTATCCTCAAGTAAAGTCCCATCAAGGGTGTGGAAAGTGGGTAGGGAGGGAAGCCTAGAGAGTCTCTGCCTTGTGCCAAAGGTCATGGAGACAGTCTTCTTGGCATTGAGGAAATGTTGATGGTTAGCAAACCAGAGCTGGACCATGTCGAAGTCATGCTGTAAGTTGGTTGTAAACTTCAACAGGACAGAAGCCAGACGCATACAGGACTGTAACATTGGCATACATATGAACTGCGGAGGATGGGAAGCAAACAGAGGGAATGTAATTTAAGAAGATGGAGAATAGGAGGGGCCCTAATACAGAGCCCTGGGGGACGCCAGTGCTAATTGGGAGGGGAGGTGAGGCGGCGTCCAAGATCCTTACTGATTGGGTTCTGCCAATAAGGTAAGCCTTGAACCAGTTTGTGGCGGAGGGAGACAGGCTGGCTGCCGGGAGTAAGTTGAGGAGAAGGGAGTGAGAGATGGTGTTGAAGGCCTTTGCCAGGTGGACAAAAATGGCAGAAGTGATTTGGCCATGGTCCATCTCCGTTAGGACAGAGTCAGTGAGCCGTAGGAGAGAGGTGGTGGTTGAGTGGTTTTTCCTGAAGCCAGACAGGAACGGGGTGAAAAAGGAAGTGTCAGATAGAAAAGAGGTGAGTTGGGAGAGGACAATGTGCTCTTGAAGCTTGGCAAGGGTAGGGAGGAGAGAAATTGGGTGATAGTTGCCTGGCGATGGGTGGGGGGGGTCACCCCCTTTACATAGAGGGAGGACCACTGCATGTTTCCATGAGGAAGGAACCGAGGTACTAGAGAATGAGAGACTGAGGATTATTGAGAGAGGGTGGGCAATGAGGGAGAGGGGTTTAGGGTCAAGGCCGTCAGGAGGTACTTTTAGAGGGGCTGATAGCGAGGAGGGCACTTAGGGTATCATTTGGGGTTACAGTAGTGAAAAGAAGGGCATGTGGGAGGGTGGTGGAGGGGCACACGCGGGGAAGGGGAGGGGTGGGAGGGAGGGTTTCAGAAGCTCTGTGGCGCAGGATATATAGTAGGAGTTGAATTCGCAGCTATGGCTGCTGGGTCGGACACTAGTGAGCTATTTACTTTAAGTACCGGGGCCAGATGAGGGGTAAATAAGGCATGGACCACCTTCCAGAACTTTGATGGGGAATTTATGTTGGTGATGAAGATAGATTTGAAATATTCAAACTTGGCTAGCCTTGTAGCCCTGGTGCAGATGTTTCAGAGCATCTGGTAGTATGCGAGGTCACGAGGATGCTGGGTAGCTTTATGACGCTTCCAGGCTCCATTTCTAGCCCTGAGGCAGGCAAGGAGTTCAGGCGTAATCCAAGGTAGAAACATAGAAACATAGAAGTTGACGGCAGATAAGGACCGCAAGGCCCATCCAGTCTGCCCATTTCTTTTTCTACCTTATAAATGTGCCATCGGCCTTTGCTCTGTCAGTGACCCATCTATTCATAGTCATTTGTATTGCTCCCTTATGCCTATCCCATGCCTGTTTGAAGCCCTGCACTGTATTCATAGCCACCACTTCTTGTGGTAAGCCATTCCATGCATCTACCACCCTTTCTGTGAAAAAGAATTTCCTCACATTCCCCCTTAATCGGCCTCCCTCTAATCTCATGCTGTGTCCTCTTGTCCTGCTATTTTTCTTATATTTAAACATGTTAGACTCTTTCACCTTGTTTATGCCCTTAAGGTGTTTAAATGTCTCGATCATATCACCTCTCTCCCTCCTTTGCTCAAGGGTATACATATTGAGCTCCATTAATCTGTCCTCATATGTCTTCTGATGCAGTCCCTGCACCATTTTGGTTGCCTCTCTGGACTGCCTCAATTTGTTAATGTCCTTGTGAAGGTGTGGCCTCCAATACTGCATGCAGTACTCCAGATGGGGCCTAACCAATGTCTTGTACAGAGGGATTATTACCTCCTCTTACGACTTGTGATACCCCTACTAATACACCCTAACACCCCCTAGCCTACTGCTTTAGAGGTCTGCTTGGATGATTTTAGGTCATCAGTGATGATGATGCCAAGTCTCTTTCTTCCTTTGTGACTGCTAGCAACTCCCTCCCAGCCTATAAGTGGCTTCAGGGTTTCTCTTCCCTATGTGCATGATTTTGCACTTCTTTGCATTAAATCCCAGTTGCCACTCTTCTGACCATTCTGCTAGTTTATCCAGATCTCTTCTCATTCTGCCCACCCCATCTGGATCATCTACTCTGTTGCAGATCTTGGTGTCATCTGCAAACAGACAAGCCTTACCCTCTAGTCCATCTCGAGGTCACTAATGAAGATGTTGAATAGGACTGGCCCCAGGACTGATCCCTGAGGTACCACTTGTGACTTGCATCTCTTCTGACTGTATACCATTTACCACCACTCTTGTTTTCTGCCAGTCAACCAGTTTGCCACCCAGTTGACCAACTTCTGACCCACCCCGAGCCTACCTAGCTTATTTATCAATCTTCTATGTGGAACAGTGTCAAAAGCTTTGCTGAAGTCAAGGTAGGTGACATCAACTGCTCCCCCTTGGTCCACCACTCTGGTTACCCAGTCAAAGAAATCTATGAGATTAGTTTGACAGGACCTTCCTTTTGTAAACCCATGCTGTCTTGGATCCTGTGCCCTATGGATTCCAGGTGTTGCACTATCCTTTCCTTAAAGTGCCTCCATAATCTTGCCCACTACTGAGGTAAGACTGACCGGTCTGTAGTTCCCGCCTCCTCCCTGCTACCACTCTTGTGGGTGGGATCACATGAGCCCTTCTCCAGTCTTCTGGGACCTCTCCTGTGCTCAGAGACTCACTAAACAATTCTGCTAATGGCTTTGCTAGTTCCTCCTTTAGCTCCTTAAGTACCCTGGGATGTATGCCATCAGGTCCCATTGCCTTATCCACCCTGAGCTTAGCAAGCTCTTGTAGGACCCTTCTTTTGTGAGAGGAGTAGTGCTCACCTCCCTCCCCTGTGTCCATGATGCTGAGCTGTGGGCCCTGCCCTACCTTCTCTTCAGTAAATACTGAGCAAAAGTATCTATTTAGGATAGATGCCTTTACAGGGTCCTCCTCCTCACATGCTCCCTTTTCTCCATTAAGCTTAGCAATACCCCCTCTGGACTTTCTCCTTTCACTAATGTATCTATAGAAAGTCTTGTCACCTTCTGGTGGCTACTTCTGAATCTAGTTTGCTGGAGTGGGGCAAAGGCACTCCAGTTTACAAGAAAGATTTCTTTGAAGTAGTCAAGAGCCACGTCGACAGAGGGGAGGGAGGTTAGGGGGGACCAGGCAGAAGTGGTAGAATTACTCAGGACAGGTTCGCGGTCAAGAGACTTGAAAGAGCATAGTTGAATGGTTTTGTGGGGTGATTTAATTCTATGGACTTTCCTAACTATGAATATTGGGTTATGGTCACTGAGAGCATCGGGGAGGATGCCAGTGGAGATTATGCGGTGGGATAAGAGGTAAGGGCCCGGTCCAGTAGGGAGTGTTGTTGCATCTTGTGATTTGGGTGGGTGGGTTCTGAGATCAGTTGGGAGAGGTTTAGGGCACCGATTTCATTTTTAGTTTTGGGTGATAACCAATTTATATTGAAGTCGCCTAGGATAAATAATTCCCCAGAGCGAGCAAGGGAAATGATGGAGGTTAGGAGGTCTAGTGCTACCGAAGGGTGGACATTAGGACGGCAGTATATTCCAGCTACGAAAATAGGGAGAGTCACATGGATAGCTAGGTCGTCATGGGTCTCAGGATTAGAGGATGAGTAGATGATGTAATGCTGGATGGAGGCTAGGACATAAATAGCCACACCACCACCCCTGCCAGCACGGTTTTGCCTTAGCAGTGAGTAGCCAGGAATGGAAACCGAATGGTCAGTGATAGTGCTCTTTAGCCAGGTTTCTGAAATGATTAGAATGTCTGGTTTTAGCATGCACACCGTTATCTGAATGTAGTCTATTTTTTGCAACAAGCTACGGATGTTTAGATGTAGGATCTTTAAGCCCTTTGGGAGGTCTGAGAGAGGAGAAAAGTGGGGGAGGTGGTAGAGGAGGAAGCACCAGTGGAGCTGGGGGCAATAAGGCCTGGATTGGAGTGGATATCCCTGGCGGACAGCAAGAGATGAGCCGGTATGAGAAAGTGAAGCTTAGGGGATTTTGAATAGGCTGGTGAGGGGGTTGGGAGTTTTGATGAGAAGAGAGTGCATGAGTGAAGAAGAAGGCGGAGAACAGCAGTGAAAGTGGACACGTTATCAAAGCTGCATGAGGGATAGTGCTAGAATGAGACCGTATTTCAAATGGGGAGGAAGAAAGTGATAGCATGGATATGGGCAGGGGATTGAAGATACTAATATATGGTGGTGGGAGATGTATTAGGGATATATGGGTAGTAGAGCTAGTGGAGGTGGAAAAGAGAGGCAGGGGAGAGTAGGGGATGCATTGGCTTAAAGGCAGAGAAAATTAGTGAGCGACTAATTTAGGCACGGGGAGAAATCTGTCAGCCGGGAACGACGGAGAACGGTGGGGCGATGGGGTATGGGGAGGTGGGTTGGCTAGGAAGATGAGGTAGTGCAATGGCAGCAGAAAAAGGCGTAATCAGGAGTTATAGTGCAAAGGGCTGGGCAGGGTAGGTTAGCAAAAGGAACTTAGTCAGGGGGAGGTACAGCAGAAGAGTGAAAAGCAGTGTTACAAGAAGTTAGAGCCAAGTCGGACGCGTGGTAGAACGGAAGGATTTAGGCTAAATTATTGACAGTGGGGCTCAAGAAAACAGCAACCTATCAAAAGTTTGCAAAGCAATGTTGCAACAACCAATGGGGAGGGACTGGTCGAAGCAAGTAGAGTATTTAACAGAGGCCGGGGAGGGTGGGCAGGTGGGATAAAATACAGCCCCAGAAAGATTGTGGACAGAAAAGGCCATAGAAGGTGCTAAATAGCTGTAGAAGGTGCTGAAAAGCTGTTGATATCAGGCTTGGTGCACTGGATCCAATCCCTGAAGGAGATGCAAGGCAGCAACCAATCAGGTGTGAGCTGGAAACGCCCCAGCCAATCAAGAGCCCCAAGATGTGGTCCCGGCTTGACAGATAGGCTTACCCAGTTAAGGAGCGCTTTTGGCGGGGTGAGGATGGAGCGTGGCCAGCTGGCTTGCCCAGCTGCGGTTGCCAGATGAGTGAAGAGCTGTCCGCCCGGCCAAGGGCTCCTGGGGAAGAGATAAAAGGGTTACAGGTTGTATTATATAGCTATAGAGGTTAGTTAAACTTAAAGGATTCAAGCCAAGGCCTAAATCGGGGAGTTAGACAAAGGGCAAGATTTAGCCAAGAGAGGGGGTGGGCAGTCAGACAAAGTAAATGGTTGGGTTGTCAGGGCCATCAACGAGGGATGCGAGGGAAAAAACCCAAAAAGATCAGAAACCAAGGGTGGGGAAGGAGGTGGTGGGCTAGAGGAAAGCGACAGAAGTTAGGGCACAGGTGCCGGGCTATTCAGTTTCAAATTCAAACAATGCCCTCACTTAAATACAGTTTCAAATAAATAGTTCAAACAATCCCCTCACTTAAATGCAGTTAGTTTTCCCCTTTAAGCAGGTAAAAAAAAATGTACAACAGCAATAAAAATATGGACAAAACACAGCCCCAGAAAGACTGTGGACAGAAAAAAACGTAGAAGGCGCTATAAAGCACTGAAAAGCCATGGATATCAGGCTTGGTGCGCTGGGTCCAATCTCTGAAGGAGCTGCAAGGCAGCAACCAATCAGGCGTGAGCTGGAAACGTTCTGGCCAATCAGAGCCCCAAGATGTGGTCCCATCTCGACAGGCAGGCTTATCTGGTTAAGGAGCGCTTTCACCGGGGTGAGGATGGCGTGCAGCCAGCTGGCTTGCCCAGCTACGGTCACCAGATTGGTGAAGAGCTGTCCAACTGGTCAACGTTGCATCATGAGCTCCTGCTGGACCAATTGTCAGCTACGGGACTCTCCTTGGAATCAATACACTGGTTCAGTAGCTACCTTCACAATCGTTCACAAAAGGTCAAAATAGGGGGGAGGGGATCACCTCTGATAACAGACTAATCCGCTCAGGGGACCCACAAGGATCAATTCTGGGACCCCTACTGTTCAATTTATTCCTAAACAAACTGCATCCGCATGCCTGGGCCAAATGCTCCTATATGCAGACGATGCGATCATATTCAACAGCAACCCTAATCCCAAACAACTGGCAGAGGATCTCCAAAAGGAGTTCTCGGCTGCTGAAAAACAGTTTACGGATCACAGACTAGTCATGAACTGCAACAACAACAAAAAAAAAAACTAAGACTATGATGTTCACCAGCACACAGAAGAAACATAGGGCCTCCCCGCTTGCAATCAGGAATGCCAGTGGGGACCCACTGGAATACATCCAGCAGTTCAGGTACCTGGGCATCACACTCGACTCTACACTTTCGTACGCCCAACACATCGACAACACAGCAAGGGCAATTAATACCAGAATAGAGAACCTATACAGGCATAGACACTGCCTAACACGAGACATTGAACCTAACCATCAACAGCTCGATAGTCTCCCTCATTGATTATGGCCTGGCAATCTACGGGACGCGACAGACACAGCCCTAAATCACATCACCATTGCACTAAACAAAGTGGGCCGAATGCTCACAGGTGCAGAAAGACTAATGCACACCTGTAAGCTCTACACCCGGGCAGGTTGGCTACAACTGAAGGAAGGACAGAATAAACTACCAAACCTGCTTCATTGCCAAGAAATGCTCCCTGAACCAATTACCCACAGGGTACAGTACCTCCTAACTCCACACTCAAGCACCCGACCCACAAGGAACTCCTCCACACAGACCTACAAAGTTCCCAGATGCCACACAGCCCTGGCACGTGCCTTTTACTATCGTGCTCCACTGATCACCACCCCGCCCCTGCCTACCATATCTCATGGCACACCCTCCCCCATTCCTCCAATATGTCACCGTTGTCTGTTACCTTCTGTGTCTATCTTCCAGGGTGTTCGAACTCACGGACGCAGGCATACGCTGTACAATGCCTCAGCAGTGTCTACTTGTGTGAACGTTTCTGTAAGTTACTGTACCATCTCTGTAAATGTATTAACTGTTGTTCTCTGTTATTTTCTGTTCAACTTACGTGGAACTTACAAGAGCATCTGCTCATAGGTGTTATCCAAGAACTCAAGAAATAGATAAAATAAACTACGGACCAATGGCTTACATCCTCACGTTATCAATGCCACATCTATAGAATCGTTCAAATGCAGACTCCGGCACCACCTAGTAAAAGTAACTGCTACCATTAGCACCTTCCCGGAGCATCAACCAACTACCTGCACCTACCTCCTGACAACTCATTTGAGTTGAGGGATCCCTATCCCAGCACTTTAGGTTACACCTACCCCCCCCCCCCAATCATGACATCGCTCCCACTTCCCTCCCCCCTCAGATGCTCCCAACTACCTTACTTCTTCCACCCAGGTTTGCAACCCATCCTTCTTCTCAACTCTGAGAACTTCCAAGTAGGGTATTAACCTCCGATGTGGGCTAGCTGCTATTCTGCCCAAGCTGTTTCATGCTGTTGCACCCTGTAAGTTACCTGAACCATATGTAACCCTGCCACCTGTATTGTACTGTCTATGCAACTGATGTGGAATCTATAAATGAGCGTCTGCTCACTGGTATAATCCAAGATCTCAATAAATAAAAAAGGTTTTCCAAAGTGCTTCCTTCGGTGGAGTGGCTATTGGTTACTATGGTAATAGATTTATGAAGTAAATTCCTAGAAAGGGGAATTTTTTTTAACCAGAAAAGGCACGTTAAGTTGGAGTTTGTTTCCAGATGCGACATGGGAGCACAAAGAAGTTACGTGGCTTTCTCACGCAGGTGGGGCTGATGGGATTCAAACCCAAGTCTCTAGGTATGCAGTTTAATGTTTTTAACCACTACGCTCTATACTACGACCGTTTTCGTTTTTCATATTTATACCCATAGGCACAGCACAAAAAAAATATATATCTAATCTTAACTGTCGCGCATGGCAGAAAATAAACAGCAAACTATACGAACAAAGCCAGCAACACTACAAGTCAACTCACAAAACTTGCAATGTGCTTCTGAATTTTCGCCCGTCGACAGTGATTGACAGCGAAGGAACCTGCACCCCGCCCTTCTTCATAACTGATCATTCGGTCTACCAATCAGAACACAGATTTGCCACCCCAACCCACCCTCTTGAGCTACCCGGTCGCGCATCTACTTTAATGTCCACTATGATCCTGCCTCCTCTGTTGATCAACGTCACTCTTCCCCTATAGGAAGCAACACAGCTCTGGTAACCCCGCCTACCATAGTCTCCAAGCCAATGGGAGCGCAGACATGTGGCGGTTTTCAGAGCGGTATTTCAGCCATTTTGTGAGTTCCGCTCAAAACCCTCCTGCTTTTGTCTATCACCTCCTCCTCGCAGTCGAAGTATATTAGACTCTGAACGAGCTCTTCGGTTCCGCTGCTCTGGTGCGTGCACTCTGTTTCCCACGAGTCTTCGTTGTGCAATGGACGGGTAAGTGTGTGACCCGGCTTCGGCCCTATCTTACTTTTCTGCCCTCTCCCCAGGTTGACTGAAGGAGCTCACCTTACGCGTGTTCGGAACCCGCGCGAGTGATGGAGCTCGTGGCGGGCGGGCCGCAGAGCTCGCGCTTTTTTTTGCGTGTTGGGGCAGGCCGGGGTAATCTTCAGTACGTCCGTTAGCGAGGAACTGTTAATTAGTATAAAAAATCAATCTCGGCCGCCCAAGGGCTTGTAAAAGTCACGGGGTTCGTCAGATAGCGATTCGAAACTTTCCCGTGAGATTGAGTCCGACGCTGCGGGGTTATAGTGTGGTCGGCCGAAGTGCCGACGTTTGTGTAAACTGTAGGCTGACTGACTCCGCCTTGGAATCTCCGGGAGGAGAACGGACGCCGAGCTGCGTATTCCGTTTCTCGTGTTTCTGTCAACTTTTGACCGAGGTTGGGGTTGTACTCGGATCACAATGTGGGGCCGTGGCCGCTTTCGGTAAGTCGTGAGGGTTCTATTCGAGCTTACCGGAAACACCCTGAGTGGGGATGGGGCGCGCGTACGGGGCCTCTATCGCCCCCCAGTCACCAGTTTTCGTTAGTTGTGTTGGGGTGGAAGGTTAGGTGCAGTTTACTCTCAGTAAAATATTAACTCGTTTAGATAATGTTCACTTAAGCTGTAGCGGCTTGAGACGAGCGGCTGCGATTTGGGGAAGTGCGCAGTTTTCGACGTACAACCCCCAAAAAAAAAAAAAATTCTGGTACCAGACTGCGGTGCGGGGTGGGATGAAGGCGGCAACTTTGGTACTATCAGTCGCTTACCTGTTCGGTCTCTGGAAAGCCCCAAATTAGTGGGTGGGATAGTAATGGGTGGGGTGTTCCTGAGACTGTTGAAATACAGGATCGACTACCTTCGGCTATTCTCAGAGAAGTCATTCTTTTTCTTCTTAGCCACTCCCACTTGAAGGAGGTATCCTATGCGTTTTAAAACTAACCATGGTATTTGTATTTAAAAACCTGTTGTACGTTTTAAGCCTCTAAACGTACATGTGTCTTTTTGCATTAAAGGTGTTAAGCCCATGACCCTCATTTTGTTATAAAATGGAAATGGCTGACTTCAGTAACTGAAACACTCCACCCAGTTGAAAAATCAGTAGCACGGGCAAGCAAGATGCTGGGATACTAGGGGATCCGTGTAGGAGGTTATACTACCCTTGTACAGGTCACTGGTGAGGCCACATCTAGAGTATGGTGTTCAGTACTGGTGCCCACACCTCAAAAGGATATTAACCTGCTGGGGAAGGTCAATAAGGAGGAGGGTCTCTAAGCTAAGTGGCAATCCTAACATGAGGGGGCACAGTCTTAAAGAGCACCGTTCTATGTGCACTGCAAAGCAAACTGTCTCCCTTACCTGAAAGGGGAGTTGCTCTGTAGCAGCTATAAAATGTTTAAAACCCCCCCCCCCAAAGGAAGAGAAGGGATCATAATTTGTTCCGAGGGGACTAACTGCTTGCTCCCTTCCACTTTGATCTCTGACGCCATCCCTGCTTTGCCTGGTTTTGTGTGGTCTAGCGTGGGATGTGCTCATAAAGTCTATGGAGCGTCATTTTAAAAGTTGATTTGTACTGAAAGTCTGGTTAAAATCGCCAGCTAGACCCATGATATCACAAAACCAGGGACCGTGTCAGATCAGGAAGTGGATGAGTGGCTAGCTCGGAAAATACAATAGTTCCTTTCTCTGGGGTAAAATATGGTTGTTACGGAGGAACTCCATTCAGGTAAGGGAGTCTCCTTTTATAAAACTGGCAGAATAAAATTTGCGGGAATGTGCTCTTTAAGGTGGGGAGGTTTAGGAGGGAGGGCAGGAAGCACTTCTTCATGGAGAAAGGGTGGTGAACACTTGGAATGCCATGCTGGAAGAGGTGGACTTGTTGAAGATGGTTGGTAGCTTTAAGATTGGCTGGGCTAGACATAAGGGGAAGGGTCATGGACAGGAAGGATGGGAGGAGTTTGGGGGGGGCAGGGTCAGTAGCTCATGCTGTGGACCCTGCAATACCAGCAGACTAGATGGACCAAATGGCCTTCCTCTGCTGGCTTCTTTGCATGTTCCTATGATGGTCAATGTGTAATTCAACTAAATCTTCCATATTTCATTCTAGGCCATGGAACTCCACATAGGAACATGGATTGCATTGTCAGGAAAAGATCATGCAGGTTGCCAATTCCATTTTCCTGTCTAGTGCCTGGGTGGATCATGAGATGATGGCCTTGTTTGCTGATTGTCAAGACATCCCTCTCTTGCCTGTGGGTCCCACTGTACTATATTCTCCCAATTTTAAAACCCATCACTCTTGGCTTTAGCCTTTTCTCTGGGCAGTCTTTTCAGTTTGTACATCACCTCCACCGTGAAGAACTTTCTCACTTGTCTGTTGAAGCTCTTTTCCATTCACAAGTTTCCACACGAGTATAGTATTTTTTTTTTTTTTTGTAACCGGGTAAGCCAACTGGAACAGTCTCTTTTTCAGGGCAATCTAGAATTGGACATAAATACATATGCAAACAAGAGTACAAAATGCAAAAAGGAATAATAGGGGCAGTTGCAAAATTTGTTCAAATAGTGGACAAGGCATCCAGGGTATGCAGATATGACAGTTACAAGTTGCTATTACTGAGTGTTTAGTCCTCTACTTTGTGTCCTCATACTCTTGAACCAGTCCTTGCAAGAATTGGCACATCCTCAGTCACATCCCCTTCCTCCCAGTGGTTTCCAGTGTATATGTGTTCAGAGTTAACAGCTTTTCCTCCTACAACCCTCCTGCTGCCCCTGGATGATCTTTGTGGACTGTCTATAATTCTTGTCCCTTAAGTTAACTAACATTGTATTCACCACAAAAATGGTTTGACTTGAACTGACTTACGGACCCAGTCTTGGTATATTTGCAGGCTGAGACGGCTCGACAGGAGCTCCCTACAAGGAGTGTCTGAAGAAGCATCTATTTTTTTTTTTTTTTTTTTTTTTTTTAATTCGCCTAAAAGGAAAGAACTCTAATTTGCCTTGGGGCTTGTAGCACAATCCCTTTCCACTTCCTCGTGGTTGGCTCTGCCCAGTGCTCTGCTTTGTGATGTCTGTATAGGTATATGTGGCATATACACGGCTCTGTTAGATGAACTGTGGCATCAGTCCGTGCAAAACGTGATTGAAGTTCTGGAAAGGAACTTGTAAAAGATGCTCCATTCAAGTGAATAACATGTATCCCAGTGCTCTCCTATATACCAACGTCACAAAACAGAGCGTGGGGTGGAGTCAGCTGTGAGGAAGTGGAAAGTAATTGGGCCACAGGGTGGGGTAGTTAAATGAGATCCCTTTCCTTCCTATAGGGGTAGATTTAAAAAAAAAAAATTTAGCTGCTATGACCTCCCATTCAAGTAAGGAGCTCCCTGCTTAGTCTTTTACACCAAGAAAGGTGGTCCAGCATAGGGCTTCAAGCAGTTTTAGTTGCATTAGAAATCAGTGAATTGGTGGTTATCGCCATCAGGTTTCCGCTCCTCTCTCTTCCCCTTCGACTTTACATCCACTGGTATAGATGGAATGCAGCATCTCAGTCTTGGCCCCTACTTCTACAGGTATTTATCTAGTCCTGTTGCAAGTTTCAGATTTAGATGTAAATGCTGTTATCCTGGCACTGCCCTTCTGCTTTCTTTTCACCCGTCGCACTGCTTCTGCTTTAAATGTGTCGTGACAGACTTCAGTTTTACAGAAGTTCTTTTATGAGGCTGTGTGGGTCATGTTTAACTACTGATGGTCAGGCCTGGGGGGTACCAAGTGTGGCACCTTGAGGAAATGTTAGTGTGGTGAAAATGAGTATGTGTGTTTTAAATTCAAACCACATGAGCAGTGTAGGGAACATAGTTCTTACTGATGAAGCAATCACCCGTGGTTGCTAGGTCTCTGAGTAGGAGACTTCCGAAGTTCATGTGGAAGACTACTTTGTTCATCACAGGATCTGTGGGTATGCAGCTAGAACAATAAATTTCATAAGGTACTAAATTTTAGCTAGGTCACTTCCTGTTTGAGTAGTACATCCACTCAATTGGGCAGTCACCATATCCCATGAAAGGATGCTAGTCAGCTCTTTGGAAATAAAAATTAAAATATAATTTTATTGCCAAACACAAGTCTGCAAATACTGCTGTGCGCATCCTACCTGACGCATTTCGGACTAAGCAGTCCTTTATCAAAAGCCTTTGAAAAACATAAGGCTTTGATAAAGGACTACTTGGTCTGAAACACATCAGGTGGGACGTGTACAGGGGTGTTTGCGCACGCTGAGTTTGCAAATAAAAGTTACATTTTTATTTCCAAATAGCTGTTTGGCATCCTTTTTGTAGGAGGTGGTGAGTGCCTGATTGTGTGATGTACTGCCTTTGTCGTCTTGTGTGCACTTCTCCAGTCTTGCATTGACACAGCGTAGCCTGAGGGAGCTGGTGGCTGTCATTTGGATGGCTGGGGTTGGGGGTGGCGCATTATTTTACATTTTCATCCTTTCACTCAGGATTCCATTCCACCTCCTTGCTGTTGAGACATGCCTTTGGTGGCCTTAGATATTATTGGGTGTCTGCCACCCTTGCAGACCTGTTCTTAGTTGATATGTGGCTGTGATATATGCCCCAGTGTGATCTTCTACTGTATAAACATGGTTTTGCCTGAGTGGCCATTTTCATCAGGGTTGTATAATGAATAGCTCTGACTTAAAAGCCCTCCATGTAGTAGAGTTTAAGATGCTACCATTCATGGCAGTGCAGCACCCCACAGGGCATGCTGTACAGACTGTCACAAAACAGAACATGGAACCGGGATTCTCAGTTGGGACCAAAAAGGGAGGGAATGCACTGCCAGCTTCTTTGAGCAAAGATTTATGACTCCTTTCCTTTAAATGTAAAAGTACGAGACAATTCTAAAGTCACATGTGGAACACTGATACAGTAAAGCTACCAGTAGGGGCTTCCTGAAGACATTTGAAATGAACAGAATTTGTGCTCAAAGTTTTGTGACCTGGCGTTTGCTCTGGTGTCCTGTGTCCCATCAAATTAAAATGCCCTTTACATGCCACTGTAGTTCCTTAGTTCCAATATCATTGATATTAAAATATGGATGTTAAAATACAGCTGAGAACACTGATGGAAACATTATGGATGACAGTGCTAACCATAGACCATTTTGAAAACGCTACAACTAACTTAACATAGGATAAAGGGCATCCCACAATACAGGAGGTGGGGAAGAATATAATTAAATAGAAAACAATGTATGTTCATTGTAACCTGAACTGGGTCTTGAAAGGGTTTCATAGTATTGTGAATTATGGGCTGGTACATCCAGGATTTCCTGAGCCAGAGGCCCATAAGGAACAGGAAATGAGAGATGGGAAGGTGGTGACCTGCTGAGGAGTTGGAAACTTCACACAGTCTTCATTCTTTGGCTGACCTTGGACAGGCATTATTATGGTTCTCGCATGGCACTACAGTAGTTTTGTTGAGATCAGTGCTTTTGTTAGAGCAGCTTCTTTCAAAGAGATGAAACACCAGTCAATAAAAGCTTTAGATCACTAACTGGGTCAGAGTCACTACACTGACATCAAAGACTGAATCTCTCCATTCCCATAGAAAACCTTGTGCAACTCCTGATTCCTTTGTTTAATTGTAGTGGGTTAAATTTCTTCTCCTGGAGGCCTTGTGCACATTTGGTGCTTCGCAGTGTTACAGTGCAACAACAAAGATTAAAATATTTTCCTTTCTTCAGGATTGTGTGTGTGTGTGTGTAGGTGTGTGTGTGTGTTATCCAGGGGACGATCAGGGAACACCACTTTTGTCCTCATGACTTATTTCAGTAAGTATTTAAAACACTTTGTAATAAGGGCTGATCACAAGGTTATTTATTTAGCTTTTGTTGACCAGGTAAGTACACTAGACAAGTGTTATGCCTATTTTCAGGTACAACCCGGGAGGGTACAATAAGATAGTTACTGTGAGATACAGGTTCATACAGAGAACATGACACAAGTTAGGCAGTATACAGAGTTGGACACCAAGGCTAAGAACAGTACAGTTTTACAATGTATATACGGCTCCGAGCCCCACACACAACCACAGTCTTGGGTATCTCCGGAAACAGAGAAATGCATTATATGCACCTCGGAGTCCAGTTAGGCTGACAGCAGGAGCTGCAAGAGGGGTGCCAGGAAGGACATGAGTCCGGTGCAGGGGACCGGAACTAGCTATGGAGGTCTGGGACGCCCACATGCAGAGGAGAGCTTTCAAGTGATACCACAGGGAGCTCCAGAGGCATGAGGGGAGGAGCGGACTTGAGCGGGAAAGGAGTTCTATAGCCTATGCACATGAAGCAAAATCCCTGTCCCCTCATTTTCGTGTGGGTGATGGGGACTTTAAGAACACCAGGGCCCAGATACCTGAGTGAGTAGGTAGAAGACAGCTGGTTTGAGAAGCTCGGCCAGCCCTGGGGGAGTGCCAGTACTTGAGCACCTTGCCCATGAAGTAGCCCAGGACAAAGTTCATGTGGTTGGGCGGGGAGAGCCACCTGAGTTTGACATATAGGTTGCAGTGGTGGGTGAGGTGAGGGGCAGCAAGTGCAAAGCTGCAAATGTTATTGTAGGTTGTGTTCCATCTAGTGAGGTGAACTTTGGAGGTGTGTGCAGATGGGTGAAGTCCATAGCAAAGAGGGAAGCAGCACTCCTCTGACCAATGCAAGGCAACCAGTAGATGTAAGATTTTTCTCCGCTCTGTAGGCCATACCCAGTTTGCCGTTGACAGCTCTGCATACATTTTGGATATGGCACCCACTGTCAAGTTGGAGGTCCAGTGTCACCCCAAGGTATTTGATGGAGTCAGTGGTTGGAAGAGGAGTACCATTGATACCAGTAACACACAGCGGGGCATGGGAGGCCTTAATCTTGGCCAGGAACCCAAAAAGCATGGGCTGAGTTTTTTTTTTTTTTTTTTTTTTTTTTTTTTAGGTTGAGGACCAACTTGAGTTGTTACCCTGGACTGGATATTTTTGAAATCCTCACTGTTGATGGTTGATCACCCATTCCTGGGACATTGGGGTCAGGATGACCAGGTCATCCACGGATAGGATAGTACTACAGGTGGTAGCAGTTGATTGACAAATAGAGAAGGGGGCCCCAGGACTGATCCTTGGGGGCACGGAGGTCACAGGAGTGGTGCTCGAGGGGACTTTGCTGAATTTGGTAAGTTGCTGCCTGCCCTGGAGGTAATTACTGAACCAACTCAGGACAGGTGGGGAAAGATCAAGGAACCAAATTTGAGAGCACAGTAAGATGTGGTCAGCTAGGTCGAAGGCCTTGGATAGGTCAGTGAATATGGTACCTGTGAGTTTGCCCAGATTCCAGTGGAGACCGTGACATGGGCAGAGGATGTACTGTGCCCTTTTTGAAAGTCGTGCTGCGCAGAGCACAGTAGCTCATGGGCCTGGATGTAATCCGTGAGTTGCCCAGCCACAACTTTCTCTAGAAGTTTACTGATGGCCAATAAGATGGCTATCTGGTAATTGTCAAGGATCTTAGGGTTGCCCTGTTTGAGAACCAGGACAATCCTCGCCATCTTCCAGATGTTGGGGATGGCACCAGAGGCAAGGGACATATTGAAGATGTGGGCCACTGGGAAGGCTATAAAAGGGGCACCAAGATGGAGGAGCTTGGGTTCCATGTCATTGTGGCCAGCACTAGAATGTGGGGAGAGACCAGATGGAGGTCTCTGCGCCTCCAGTGCCATCACAGCCTTACAGTAAAATAACGGATGGGAGGTGAGAGCCACCTGTGGGGTGGAGGCCAGGGGACTGTCACTCCCATCAGAAGAGAATAGGCAGGTGGAGGCGGACAGGTCCAAGAAGTGAGTTGAATGCATTAGCAATAGTTTGGTGGATTGTTACAGTTGGACCTGCCCATGAGCAGGTCAGAGACCCCACAGTTGGAGGAACCACTAACTATATTTTTTAATGTTCTTCCAGAAATTTCTATGGTCCTTAACTGAATTGAGTAAGGCAGCTTTACAGTACAGTATTCACTTTTGGCTGCCCTGATTGCTTTTTTGCATTCATTTCTGGGCCTCCTGTATTGCTGAAATATGGCCTGGTCCGTCGTGGCCTTGAAGTTGGCCCAGCACTTGTCTCTAGACTTTGAGGGCTAGGAGACTCCCATGCAGCCATTTTGTGGCAGTTTCTGCCTTTTTTTTTTGTTCCATATATAGATCAGTGCTCACTTTAATAATTTTTTTTTTTTTTGGGGTGCATGAAGAATAGGTTTGTAGCTGAAAGTGTCAGTAATGGAGACAAGAGGATAATTGGCTCTAAAATGTAGTTAAGGGTCAAAGATAGGGGGTATTAGTTTCCATCATAAGCCTTCTGGGACTTCATTGTGCTTGAAGCCCAGTTTGCAGTATTTGCTATATTGAGTGACTTCTGCAATCTGGATTTTGTTGGTCCTTCATACTAGGCTTTCATGAAGAGCTGCCATGTTCTTCCAGATGCTCATGCCATAGTCTTCTCTTCTTGACATATTTTTCTGTGCTCCAATTTTTATTTATAGTATATGGTTTGGAGTGATTGTGTAAATAAATCAGTAGCTGCTGAAGAGTTGTTTGCATTCTAGAATTAATATTCAACCATTCCAAATATTCAGTCCCTGTGCTATGAAATCCAAACAATCATGGCAGCACAGACAGTTTGGACATGGACTGCCATAGTCGGCTCAGTGTTACCAAACTGTACTTCTAAAACCCCTCTTTTTCTTTTTTTTTTTGGTTTGTTTTAAACGAGTGCTGCCATGGATCTCTCAATGGTCGGGCCTGGAAGGGGACCATGGCACCACACTGACTGACAAACTTGGCAGCACACACTGAGCTGCCGACAACGGGAGCATTACACTAAACACAAGGGCCCGGATATTCAAACTGCGCCAGGCTGTGGCACTAGCTTGGGCGCGAGCTTTAACTTAGCTGCGCAGGGGCATTAGAGCCTGGGCGACATTCAAAGGAGCTGTGCCATGGCTCAGCAGCTTTGAATATCGCACCCTGGCCATCCCCAGTGTGCATGGCGCAGTGGCCAGAGTGGATCATGGAGATGCGCTAGCGCAAGTGCCATTGCGCCATTCACAGCACCCACGATAGTCGAAAGGTGACATGCAAATTGGGCCATAATTTATGCAAGGTGCACATGGGGCCATTTGCATGTCATGGTCCCATTTGCATGCAGGTGCGCCGATCCCTGACGACTTGCGCCTGGCACCCGTGCAGATTTACATCTCTGGAATGTGTGTCGATGAGGCTGCACACCCATTGGCTCACGCTGTGAACCAGTGGGCGGTCAGCCCTACCAAGGTGTTGGGCGGCAGGCGGGTGGGGTGCTGCTCACCGCTGACCTGGGGGGAGCTGGGCGATGGGCTCAGTGGGGAGGGGGACCCTAGACCACCAGGGTAATAGAACGTTTTCTGTAAAACAGATGCCAGCGATCGGCAGCATTGGTCCAGTGGACCACCAGGGATATTGGATGGGGACATTCTTTTTAAACATATGCCGCGCTCGGGCATGGAGGGCGCCGCCAGGTGCAGCCAGAACTTGGGTGGCCACCTACAGGTGGCAGCTGCCGTGTTGCGCCCTGCAGTGTGGCAGCTCACCTGTGATGGCCATCAGTTCCTTATTTTTTTTGGGGGGGGGCTTAACTTTGTGCTGGCTTTGATGAGGAGTTGCGCATGCATGGCTCTGCACATATCGGGCTGTACGGGTTATGCGTTGGAATGCCTCTACCTGTAAGCTCCGCATATAATATTGATATTCACAAGATCGGGATCGAAGCATGATTTTCCTTTTGAATATCACAATAAGACATCAGTGGGTTGTGCATGGCGCAACCCTTTGCATGTCTGGGCCAAGGTATAAAACTCTGGTAAAGTGAACGGTCACAAAAAAAACTTTGAAAACTACAAACCATATACTGTAACAAATAAAATATGGGCGGTCATACACAACTCACTCTGGGTTCATACACTGGTATCTCAGCCCCTCGATGGAAACACAGGCCATACTTTATTCCTTATGTTTTTGATACCATCAACAATGAAACACTTTTTTTTTTAAATTTTTCAGTTGCATGTTAATGGGTTTATTTGAATCCAGTAGTGATAAGGTGCGAGTTGGCCAGGATATCTGTTTAGTAGACTGGAATAAATCATGATGCACCTGTTTGGGGAGTGGAGTTAAATGGATGCACGTTTCACATTCTGTGGGGTTAAGGCATCTCTTGGAAACCAGTTCATTGGTACTTTTACCCATGGCAGAGGCATTTTGCCGGGGTGGGTGTAAGATTTACAGTGAGCTGCCATTTGTAACTTGCATGTAGTGTGTGGTTTGTCTTTTTTTTCCTCATTTTGTGCTCTTCCTATGGTTCCCATGTACTTCAGCAGAGTCGGTGAGCAGCTACGTTCACATGCCAGTGCTGCTATTGGTAGACTGCTAGGGGATGCCAGAATGCTGGACAGCCCATGTTCTCCTTACTCCCTTGGCATTTCAGAGGAGACACCACCCATCTTCGGGCTCCACTGTGTGATGCTGGGTTGGCAAACAAGCCAGATTACACTAAAGGTCACAATTGGCCGTCTCCACTGGAAGGCTGTTTCATAGGTTCACCACTTCCTGAGAGAGAGTATCTTGCCATTACCCCTGAATTTACCAGCACCTCCCCACCCCGACCTGCTGGACACCAGATCAAACATCTTGACTTCTAGGGGTTGAAATGGAAGTTGGTTGCAATTACTAGTCAGGTGGGGCAAGTAATTGGGGAAAAGGCTGTCCTCACAGCCTTCACATTTGATATGTTGTCTTCCTCAGTACATAGGGACAGATGAAAGCAAAATTCTACTGACCACGTACATTTATCAGTATTTAGTTGGGTGCAATTTTCAACCCACAGTATGAACTGCTTGTGAATACTGTCATGCAAAATTATAAAACATGTGCATTGGGGTTTTGTTTCTATACCTGGCATTTTGTTACTGTCTAGCAAGTTTTTTTTTGTTTTTTTTTGGTGTGTGTGTGTGTTTGTAACCTTTTTCCTCTGTATGTTTTATAGTCTCCCTGGGGTAGCCATTAAGGCTTCCTTTATTTCCTTTTGATCTATTTTAAGAGTGACCACTGGACACTTGCTGGGAACTATCACCCAGTCTCTATCTTACCGCCACTCTAAAAGCCCTCGAGAGAATAGTTGCAGACCAGCTTGGCGAATACCTTGAAAAGCACCAGCTGCAATGTCCTGAGCAACAAGGCTTTAGAAAGCACCACAGCTGCGCTGCTTGAACTTACGGGCTATGTAAACTACTCCCTTGACCGAGGTCTCTCAGTTGGCACAGCCTTCATCGACTTATCAAAAGCATTTGACAGTCAGCCATGCTCTTCTGATCAGACAGCCGTTTGCATTGGTCTCCCCTGACACTGTAACTTGTTCTCCAGCTACCTGTTGGAGAGGTCTCAACAGGTCAAGATTTCTAATACCTTATCTGATATCAGTCAAGTCTGCTCAGGTGTACCTCAAGGATCTATTTTGGGTCCACTCTTGTTCAGCCTCTTTCTTAACCAACTCTCCTCTGCCTGTAACTGTCATCTACTCCTTTATGCAGACAATGCCGTACAGTGTTCACCAGAGACTAACACCTCGCCTCAAGGCAAACTCCAGACCAACCTTTCAGTGGCGGAAAGATGGTTTAAAGATCAGAAACTGGTGATGAACTATACAAAGACTAAAACTATGTTGTTCTGCACTGCTCAAAATCGGAACAGAGCCCACTCTCTTCTGATCACCAACAAGGTGGATTCTCCCCTGTTGCTTGTACAGAATTTCAAATACCTGGGGATCATGCTGACAGCACAATGACTTTCGACCGCCACATCGACAGTCACTAAGGCTGTTACTACACTCATTGGTCTGTTGCACAGACACAAGCATAGTCTCACCCCTGAGGCCCTCAAACTAGCAGTGCAAAGTTCTCTTTGACCCTAATTAACATATGGTATGGCCACAGAAGCTGCCCTGGAATGTTAAAGTTGCCTAAACAAAGCTTGTTGACTTGCCACAGGAGCCACATGCATGCTGCACATGTGACTTCTATGCCCAGGCTAACTGGCCGCAGTTCCCTGATGGATTTCTTACCAGTCCTGCTTACTAGCAAAAAGCTAGTCTCTGTCTGGTTACCACAGGGGTTCAGAATATTCCCCAATACTAACATTCGTAACACTCGAAGCTCAGACTGTTGCCTATTTAAATTCCCCACTGTCGCACCTCCTTGGGTCAATTGTCCTTCGCTTGTGCCCCTGGGTGGCTAAACTCTCTGCAGCCGACATCGTCTTGTTAAGCCGATTGGTCCCTTCAAAAGACTGTTGAGGGCTGGCCTGGTGGCGCTGAGGATTGAGGCACTGAGTGCCACACCTCACGCCACGCTGGCGACCGGTTCAGAAATGGACTCGGGTTGCCAGGGCTCGGTGGGGCGAAGGAGGATT
The DNA here is from genome assembly GCA_016271365.2 of Neoceratodus forsteri. Classification (NCBI taxonomy): domain Eukaryota; kingdom Metazoa; phylum Chordata; order Ceratodontiformes; family Ceratodontidae; genus Neoceratodus; species Neoceratodus forsteri. Next base: position 113,567,192 of record JADMNL010000031.1, on the reverse strand, counting down.
GAGCGCCCTATGGATGCTCTCTCCTTCTGGTGATAGCCAGGGTGCCTACACCCGACGCCCTGCAGCTGGTGGAACAGACATTCGGGACACCGCAGCTCTGGGCGGAGTCGAGGAGGGGGACACTGTTGGCGCTTGGCAGTCATGTGTGTCAGCACGAGTCAGCCTGGACTTGCATCCTTCATGCCGGCGTCCCAGGGTAATGGGAGTAAATGGAAGTGCAAAAAAAAAACAAACCTGGCCCTTATTATCTGTGTGTTATTTTTTTACCGGTCGCCTTGAAAAAGGGACCTCCAGGGCCCAGTGGGCCTCACCCGGTCAACAAAATTCAATAAATAAATGCACGTAATGAAGCGGGGTATAGGGATGCCTTGAGGATTGCCCTGGCAGACTGAGTAGGAGGAGGTATGAGGCCTCCTCTGAAAGCCATGGAACCGGCATATGTGTGTGTGTGTGTGTGTGTGTGTGTGTGTGTGTGTGTGTGTTATATACATGTATATGTAGCTAATGGACAATGCCAGCTATACCTGCTTCAGTAACGCCTTATGATGATCTCCTGACTTCCTTGACCTTGCGCTTAACCCACTTCGCAGTGCCTTCTATTCTTGTGCCCCCCCAGCCTCTTATCTCACCTCTGCTTTCAGTTCTTTTCACACTCCTTCCACCCCACATCCAACTGTCTGCTCACCCTCCCCTTCCTTCCAGTTGCCCTATAACCTATACTCCGCCCCAGCTTCCACCACCGGATACTTTCCTTTTTCTCCCATACTCCTTCCCCTGTACTTTCAGCTGTCCCCTCTCCTCCCAAGGTACTGTGCCTCTTCTCCTTGTTCCTCTTTTCCTATAACTTTGTAACAATATCTAATTTAGTGTACTTCACTTCAGCTATTAACACACCTTTGTATAAATGCCTACCTACCGCAACTTAAGACTCTGGCTACTGTGATCAGGCAATGACCTTGTACATGCTGTGCTTGCTCTGTCATTCCAGCACAATGTAACTTATTTATGTTTTACGTTTCTTATAGCTTTTTGTCTAGACGTGGAACCTATTTAATGAACTTGTGCTCAAAGATACTATACAAGATCTCAAATAAAATATTGGAATTTTTTCCCAGATGCCCCCTGGGGATGATGCGAGTTCGACCTTGCATTGAATTAAAGAATTCGGGATCCTAATTTATAATCTAGTCATACCATTTAACTAACTGCATCTGCTTGTGAAAGTTAACTGCTATGAAACTGTTTGCCCTCCCTTCTCAGCCAAAGTCAGTTTTTCCTAAGCACCAACTGTTCTGGATGTGACAATTTGATTTGTAACGTGCTGTCACTGGGTGATAGCCAGTGCACCTTTGAAGGACTTGGGTCCAAGTCCCATCATTCCCAGTGGCATTCTGGGAAAATTCCAACAGATCAAAGGTAGTAAAAGGAGCCTTGGTAGCTAGCCCCATGGGTCATAAAATTGCTTGTCACATACACATGGAATAGAATGCCAGGGACCATCAGTAAAAACAAAAGCACAGTACATAATGTGGTTATAGTTTGTGCACCTAGTTTTCCTTTAACTGCCTTTTCTCTAACGTGAACATGTTCTCCAGCCTTTTCTGATGGTTTTTCCATGCCCTGATCATTTGTGTCCTGGTGGGACCAAAGCCTTGTAGAGGGGTAAGATAACCTCCCCTGCTCAGTGGTTCACCCTCTTATCTATCCCAGCACAGAATGTCACTGCGATTTTGGTTTTGTATCTGTGGTATTTTGCATTTTGGTGCCTAAATCTGAAGTGTGTATGTCTTAACATGTGTCCATGACACAGTTGCTGATGTTTCAAAGAAAACTTTGAAAAACATATTTAAGTTCAGTTTAACTTGCAGTGTGTGTGTGTGTGTGTGTGTGTGTGTGTTAAAAAATATATATATAAAATTTCTCCTCCCCATTCTTTATTACTGAGGAAATTTGCATGAAAACATGCCCTCAAGCGTTTATCTGCCTCTTTAGCTTACTCCATACATCATGTCACAATCCTCTGTGGCATCACAATCTGTTGCCATGGGAGTAACTGATGTCACAAGCAGGGCATTATTAATTGACCTTGAGTAGGAAGAAAGTAACAGGAATAGGTGAACTCTTCAGGAGCAGTGATCTTGTGTTCATGCAAATGACCTCAATAATAAATAATGGAGAAGAAATATAGAACTAATGTGAAATAAAGCAGAACTGTCTAAATGTTTTGCTCAAGTTCTCCTAATGGCGTCAGCCATTCTTTAATATCCTCACAGTGCTAATGATTTTTGTTTTACAGGGTTAGACAACTAAATTTGCAGTGATTTATCAACAGTGATTTGACTTGGCCAGTTGTCGAAAATAGGGCCTTGGACTGTTAGTTTTCCTCCCAGTATCTGTAGTACTCGGTTATACATATTAAAGGAGCAATGCAACGAAATTGGGCAAAAGTGACACTGCCTTTTTTTCACAATAAGTTTCCAAACCTCTTCCAGTTTTATTTAATGATAAATGTTCTAGTTCCACAAAACTTGATTTTTTCTTATTTTTTACAAGAAAAAACATTGCCTAAATGGCTTAAACTTGGCAGTGGTTAAGACTGAAAATTTGAGCAAAAAACATGGTAAGTTGCATAGGAGGTACTCTAGAAAAGTAGATTTGACAGGTATACTATATATTTTTATCAGTTGTTGAGTAGCTTTTTGGAAAAACTTTGTTGCACCGTTACTTTAAGCAGATGTAAATGTATAAATATTCAAAATTTCATCCCTAAAGTATGGTAATGAATGGAACCATTTGGCTAATTCTGCTTGTAAAACTTTGGAAGCCTTCCATGGATTTAAAGGCAGCCACTAGCCAGTAGGGCTAGTGACAATCTATTTCTAGCCCCACAGACTCTTTTTCTCCTGGTCCAGCTGGTGTACTTACTGAAATATTACCTTTTCCAGTACAAGCCCACAGGGTTATTAAAGGAAAGTGTTACCAGTCTGATAAAAATCTACTGGCATTTGGTTAGTGGGTCGATGCCATTTTCAACCTCCTACGCTCTCATTTTGAAACCAGATGCAGTCAATCACTCCAGGTAGTTTATCTGCCACAAGCTTGACTATTCTGATACTGCATTTGACAGGTTTTGTTGAGCTGCAGTTTGGACTGCTACAGATCTGAACTTGAGCTGCTCATTGCAACTGTAGTTGTACTTTTTGGGGTTATTTGAGGGCTGGGCTTTGTGTAGTTGACTGTAGTGAAGGGTCTGCACCTTGGGATACATTCTCTTGTGGCTGTGGTATCACTGGCTAGAAGTCCCATGCTTGGTCTTTTTGTGGAAAATGGAGGTGTCTATTTCGGGTGATGTGCATCCCACCTAGTTTGAACCTAGCATCTGGTGCTACCTGATTTTATTAGATCTCTGTAGGTTACTGGAGCTGCACCTGCCTTAAGTAAAGCTAGAAGAAAATTCTGACCTACCTTTTTTGATATTCTGGTTACTTGAAAGGATTAGGCTGAGAAACTCCTGGAAAGAGTTGGAAACAGGGATCACATTTTTAAGTTGTATTTTATAGGCACTATCTGATTTGATGCAGCTGTTGAACAGCCTGGAATTACTTTGATCATGCCCTTCCCTCATTTCTCGTAGTGTACGCATATTTGATTTGTATACTTGTGATAATTCTTATTTCTGTCCTGTTGCTTCCTATACTGTAAGCTTGTGGCAGACCTTTTTCTAACTGTAATTCTTCTATTCTTTTTCCTTACAGCATTGTCCAAGATATAGGAGTTGGTACAAAGGTAGGCATTTCTTTGTCTAAAACCATGTTGCCCACATTGACTGTATATAAGCCTCTTCATCTTTTGATCTGTGCTTTCCATGTTAGTGCTTTACCAGACAAGCTGGTCTCTCCGACATGTGAAGTCCTGTATCTCTCCCAGTGTGGTACCAGTTTCTCTTCTAGTTCTGTAGAGTTCATTTCAGAACTTAAACATCCTGCACAGTACCAGTAAAATACTTTAATTCAAAGTTAACCTCATTGGATGGAGTTTGTGCTCCATTTCAGAAGCCCCATCCACCCTCTGAGCTTTGCATGTAATACTTCTGTCCCAGGTAAACAAAGTACAGCTAAACAAGCCTAGCTAGGGTTGGGACCCACAGTAAAATGTTTACGTTTTGGACTTTGGTTACACCAAATAGCTAATTATATTTACATCTAGCAGTGATCTAGATGGCCGTTACTAGTTCAATAAAAAGAAGCGGCACTGAAGCCAGTATAGTCATCTGCAGATTGGGCTTCTGCATGGTACCCACTAAATGAAACTTTAGCATATCTAGTGCAATTAAATAACTTCTGTGTTCACTAAATTGCTTACCATGCCCCTAGTGTAGCAAATTCTAGTTATGCCATAAAAATTCTAGAGTACCTTAATGTAATAAATGGAACCTTTACCCTTAATCTGCATCTTAAATTTCCTGTAGCTGACCGTATCCTGCATTTGTAGAACAAAATGCAGTTTTCAACTTTTTGTATATAAATTCAGACTCTAGTCCTCAAGAATGTTGACATGGTAATGAGGCAGTGTGTCCATTACTCTGGCCCTTAATGACGTGAATACATCTTAAATGCCACAGTTCGCAGCTACGTAAAATTGTTCATTGTCTGAACAGAAATGTGTGAAGTATTTTCCTGCACTAGATCCCTGTGGATGAAATATGATAATGTGAAGTTGTTCCTCAGTATGTTTTGAGGTGCATGTGTAAAATGGATGAATGCCTCTAAGTTGAAACTTTATGCCTTGCTGCGTCTGGGTTAATGTCTGGTACTGATTCTTGGCTGTATAGTTACTGCAAGTGTGTAGGCTACATACAGAAGTGACCTTCTGCACTGACTGACATCTTTGATGTTTTCAAAACTTCGAGTGCACAAGTGACAGAATAGCACATAAGATACTTGAATAAGCAACGTTGGAGTTTATTTTTGCATGTTCTCTATACTTACTGAATGATCATTCTTGCTCATGGAGATGTCTCAGTGTTTAGGGGTATTGTAAGAAGTTCATGGTATGAAAACATTAATCTTCTTATAACTATTATGCATAATTAGGATTTGTGGGAGGGACCCTCAGTGCGCCCCCCCCCCCCGTGAAAGTGGGTATTGGAGAAAATGGATTGTTCACATGGTAATGCTTTCGTTTAAACAGTTATTCTGATAATGGGGAAAACTATCATCTGTATTTTCAGTGAAAAGTGGCTCACGTTCTCCTCTGGGGCAGGAATATTCAGTTGGTTTCACTGGGAGTGAAGATGTACTGCTTTGTACAGGCCCCATTCTTCTGGGGTTCCCAACTTCCAAGCATTAATGTGGCTGATCAGGGGACTGAACTTGTCCATGGAGGAGTATTATGAGCAGAAGACGTTCTGATAAAGGCTGTTGGAATTGGGACATTCTCTGCAAGCACACTTTTGCTTAGACATGTCTTGGCCTTCATATTGCTACTTACCAAGTGTGGCAAGAAGTATCAGAACCACATGTGGCAAGAAAGAGGCTGTATTTCTGACATGCCTGTTGGAAAGGAAGATTGCTCTGCGCCTTTCCTCCTAAACCTGTTTCAGAGGGTTCTGACCAGGCTTAGGCAGGAACCACCCAGAGGTGGTCCTGGTGGTGCACTTGTGGCCCAGGGAGACCTAGTCTACACAACTGTAGAACTGACACAAGAGGATCGTAACAAACTTGTCACCAATCGCTGGTTTCTACTGCAACTGCTTCCCTAGGACCCTCTTGGGGGGTGCCTTCTTACATGTTGATATTCTGGAATACAAAATGCATAACTGGTACTCCGCTACGTCTACCACTTGCACCCCCACCAAAATGTTCTTGTGCTGGAAAGGACTCTTGCTCAGTGTTTCCATGCCATTTCCTGCCTTTGGTTTTCTTTCCTGTTATCCCTCTCCTTATTTCTACTTCTTCTCTCTCTCCTCTTCTTCCCCCTTTTGTGGTGCATCTTTCTCATCAGTAGCTGTTCCTGTAACCAGTGCTGTACTACAGGTCAGTTTCCTGAGGCCCCAGTGATGCAAATTTTAATTAGACATCTGAAACTCGAGTGCATTCAAGAGATGGCATTCTCTCCTGGTACTTCTGCCTCTGGCAAAAACAGTTTCAGAGGCCCATGATGAGAAGCTTACAGGGCCTAGATAGTCAATTTTCAGTCCCAAATGAGTTAATTGCTCTTGCACAGAGGTCTTTGCTAGATATTGAAAGCAACACTGTTGCATGTTTTTTTTTTTTTTTTTTTTTTTATAGCAGTTTCATAAAGCATTTATGTATTGGGGTGTCCCATACTTTTGCAACACTTCCATGCCCCTGCCTCCCTATTTAAAACAGTCCTGGTCTCCAGTATTGTCACAATTGCAACATTTGGGGACACTCGTATGGGGGCAGTAAATGGATTTGAAGTTGAAAGAAACCTGAAGGAAGGAAAGGTGAAATGACTCTTGAGACTGCATTGAGAGAAGTAAAGATCCCAGAATGGACCATGTGACTCACGCCTGTGTTGCTTGACAAATGGCCCCATCCTTTTAGATTTTTCTGGGAGGCACTTTAGACTTTCTGGCAAGAAAAATGACTCCTGTGAGATGCTATCCCTACCTGGCCAGGATAACCTCCTAAACCTGCTTAGAGATAGAAACGTGTACATTGCAGTGGAGATTTATGGCCTGTAACTTGTTTGGTGGCATGGAGAGGGAGGATCTTTGCCATGGTAACCGTAATTACGGTCTTGGCTGAATGCCAGGGAATGTGAAGGAATTTTTCCCCTGCTGTGGCTTCCATTCCAACAGCCATAAAGAGCTAGCTGTTGGAGCTCTAGTGCTGCAGATTATCCCACACCTGCAAACCATATATTGGAGTTGAAAGCCTGTTCTGCAAGAAAGTCCTCCTTGTGCTCTTGTGAGCCAACATATTGTTAGGCAGAATTAGATACCACTTGGATTGTTTGTTTCTGGCTGGGTTTGTTTTTACCCGTAAAGCCTGACTTGAGGCTTTTAGTGGTTTCTAATAGCTTTTATAACACGGGTTGCTGAAAGATGGCAACAAACGTCTGATTATTGGTTGACTGCCTGTATGTGGTCTTTGATCCCCAATATACACACATTGGTGAGGAGGGTGGCCAGCAGTATCAGTGGGCAGAGCGCTCTTGTTATATTCTTCAGAGCCCAGAAGTCTAGGACAGCTATTACTTGAGTGAGAGCAGTTAGAGAGTGCACAGTTGCCCAGCCACAGTGGTTAAGAATAAAGGAAAATGAGAAACACTGATGCTTTACCAACCATCTACAACTGACTTTCTCCTTGTAGTGGAGATGCACCAAGATAAAATACCTTGGAGTGTGTATCCCAATCAGTGTTACATCTGGAATTGGTAAACTCTGAACCTATCTCTACTCAAATTCAGGAAGATCTTAACAGATGGGGCTGACTTAAAATTAACCTTTTTTCAGCGTGTAGAAACTATATTATGAATGTCCTCCCTAGATTATTGTATATTTTCCAGAATGTCCCACCTTCCTAGCCAACTATTACTTTAAATCTTGGAATGAAATAATTTTTCCTTTATGGCGGGTCAGAGACTGAGGTTGCGTTATTTATTTATTAATTGTGCCTCTTTGGATCAAGGGGAGTAAATTTCCTAACATACGATTGTACGACTGCAGCTTCCTTAAAATTTGATAATCTGGCTCTCCCACAACTCTAACGCATCTGGAAATATATTGAATTTTTAATGATTTGACATTGAAAACACACTTCTTTGCTTCTAGAGAGTTTGTTTATGCGCCCCTCCTCCCCCGGGGGTGAGACTACACTGAATTTACTGCACAAATCTTGAAAACCTGGCATATGATTAAACGGTGTTCGAGCAGATATATAATATATATTTTTTTTTTACACTTGTATCGGCAGATGAGAATTTTCTTCTTGCTAATTTTCAATTTTTCAGCTTTCAATTTTTGGTGTAGATCGAGCCTCAGTTACTACTACCAATTTCTTAACCATTCAGGTATCTGGTCTTTTTTTTGGAACTTCAGAATATCTTCTCTCTCCCAGGTGGGTATCTGTTCAGATGCACCTAGGTGAGAAATATTTTATGACGAGAGAGACCACACTGTACCCCCCCTTCCTCTCCCCTATCCTTTTGGGTTATAGTCAGAGATGACTTGGAGGGCAATTCCTGAGGAAACTTAATTGGATATATAATATAATAAGGGAATCTCTGGGAGACACTACTTTGTCAGTGTTAGAAGCTTGGAATAAAGACCTGGATCTGCAGGTTCCCTTTCCACAGTGGCAAGTAGCAACCTTGAACGCCATTAAAATAAACTTACTCCAATTTGTGGATGGAATTTGCATGGAAATCCTGGTCCCGATATTTCCGGTCCCCAGCGATTCTTGCAAAATGCCTCCCAGCCTCATGTGGTTCATGTTGGAGAGGGTGCAATTGCAACTTAGCTGACCTGGGCCATATCTTTTGGTTTTGTCCGAAATTGACACCATTTTGGTGCATTTTACACCTGGAAGGGGGGGGGGAAGAGACATTGAGCTGACAGCAGAAATAGTGGTTCTGTCAATCAGCCCCCCTCATAGACCACGCTGGGGACCACACATTGCTCCCAGTTTACTTATTGGCAGTCAAAGGCTGTAACCTGAAACGGATAACTGATCAGATCCCTTCATTTCAGAATTGGCGACAGTCAAGGAAATTTAAAATCAAACATTTGCCAAATGCATAAAAAAAAAAATTACCCCTTTGAAATAAAATGGTGTAGATGAGCAGCACTGCATGTCTTCTAAAGATCCAGAATTTGTTCCCTGAGGGGGAGAGGGGAACCCCTAGAAGGCTACATCAGAGGGGAAGCCAGCCAGCCGCCTATCTTAGAATAGAAACATAAGGGCAAGTTTAGACTACATGAAATGCTGCTAAGTACTAGATGGGGTGTGATAGCTATTACTATGCAGCTAATTACCAAATTAATATTGGAATCCTCATCAGTTGCTGGAATGATGGTAATCAAGAATAAGTATCATCTCTTCTAATAAAAGGAAAAAAAGACAAGTGGTGTGTTCCTCGCTGTGGCTGAGCACTACACTGCTCCTTTCCACCCACCCGCTCCAGGGATCTCTACGTACCAGGTGACCTCCCTGTCTTCTGCCGTGTTCTCCCTCCCCATCTGAGTGACTGTCTGTCTCTGATCATCACCGTACCTACAGTCCCCCAGCCACAGGCAGGGAGTGGGTTGATGGCATTCAGTGGTGTCTGAAACGTTTCTCTTGTCAGCATTTGTCGGTTTCCGATGTGGGTTCTGTTGAAGCAGCAAGGACAGAGCTGAACACTAACAGTAACCCTCTTTGGACAGGAGGGAGACTGACAACGGCACACAGAGCAGATGCATGGCTGTCTGTGTGGTGGTGGAGGGGAGTGAGCGAGATGAAGTGTCATCCCCAACGATACCGGAAGCGGAGTACTATGACTCACTGAATTCCAGCCCATCCTCTTGCCCTATTTCTGACCACAGCACTGTTTGCCTGTGAGTGATTGGAAATGGGGTTCTTCATGGATGTATGGCTGGTTCTCATCCGCAGTTGTTCACTGACTCATTGCCACCTGGCCACCAGCTTCTCCTCCGCACACTGCGGTGTTTGCTCACTCGCTGTCCCTAGCTTGCCAGCCATATTGGTGTACTGTACAGTACAGGAGCAACAGTCAGGAAAATGCTGCTGTGGCTCCCACGGAACAGCAGTCTCGCTGAGCGGTGGCCGACTGAGACCGATAAACAGTAAGTGAACTTCACATATCGCGGCAAAATATTTAGTGATACAGACACCAGGACATTTCACGTGCGAATTGTACAGTTTCCTGGCTCTGCCCGTTGTGTCATTTGCACTGTTTGCAAGACAGACATGCATTCCCTGCTTTTGGTGTTGCAAGTGAAATGGGATGTTGTCTTTCTGTAGTGCAAGTGTATGTGGTGGTGGTTCCCGACTGTGGAGGTGACAGACATGGAGTGCGAGAAGAGGGAGAGAGGGAAGGAAGCAGCAGTACTGTTTCAGTTTACCTGCATGTGGCTTTTTGGGGTGTAACGGTTAGACTGGTGAGACATCAGTTACGACACGAAATGTCAAGTCATCTTAGTACTGTGTGACATTTCTATGTGCATAACAGCAGTCCATTATGCATTCTTGGTTAGGGGCTATTTTACAAGGTGGCAGGATAGAGTACATTTTTGCTCTTTAAACAGCAAAACATTTCTGGATTTTTTTTGGTTTAAACATAGCCTGTTATAAGCGTGATGACCCACGACAGGGGTGCAGTTATTTGGGGAATTAATCAACACCTGGGTGTTCATTAATCCCCAATAACCTCACACCCTGTCGTGGGTTATTGCTTGCTTACCCTATTCTGTTGTGGAGATTGATGCACAAGGAATTGTTCAGTATTTTATTTCTTCACCAAGATGAGAAGTTCCATTGAGCAGTGCTGATTTACAAGGATGTCCTGGTTAGGACAGACAGCACAGCAAATCTCATAAATGCAGATCACAGTGAACAGTAACAAAATACAGTGGGTAAATGCATACACAGTTCAAGTGACTTGCTCATGGGCGCAGTGTCTGTGATAACTGTGTGACTTGAACCTCAATCTAAATTGGGCAAGGAGGTAGTTAAACCTAGTGGCTGAGGAATCCTTGAAGAGTGAGATGAAGGTACATTTGCTGTTCACAGGTCTTCTAGCCTTGATGACTGCCTTACACTGCTGCTACAGGGGAGACTGGTTTGCTGGGCACACTGATGGCTGTGTTTGTGCTTTTTATTTTATTTATTTTTTGGTTTGTGGGGGCAGGGGGTAACTGGGTAAGTGCACTGAAACTAGTTTTTAGGGTGACCCAAATGCATTCAGTATACTGACCAGCACTTGAAAAATAGTAACAATAGACAAAACATCCAGTGTAATACATACAACGGTTAGGCATGAAACATAATTAACTACAATTAGAGGGGAGTAAGTGAGGACAGAGTGCATACTAGGTCTGTTAGGGAAGCTATCAGTGCGTTTATTGTGTCACTATTCTTGAATAATCCATATTAAAATATATTGCACCTGTGTAAGAACAACCTTATGAGAAAACACAAGTTGAACTTTCAGCACGCTGGCCTGGTCCTGTGGAACTCTGTTCAAGCTGTTCTCGGAGGCCCTGTCTGAGAGGTTTGAGTGGTTTAAAGGCCTATTTGTTCACGATGGCCTTCCTGCTGAATCCATCTGACAGTCCTAAGAAACTGCCAACTAAAAGTTTAATGTTATCTCTGTTTATTATCCAGGTTGTTGTGGTTTTATTTATCACATATGTTTTATTTGACACCCTGTCTGTGGTTTTTATATAAGGCGCTCAGAGCATTCGGGATTGGGTGCTGTATTTCCCTTGCATGCTGGAATGTCTGCCAGTTAGGTCGGACTTGCTACAGCTAACTGCACCTTATTCCTTGCCTTTGTCCATTTACCTGAAAGACCTGTTTGTTTTCGGTGTCTCCATGGTCACAGAGATCCTTTTGTAAACAAGGAGGTGGCCCTTGGTGCTACAGAACAGGGTTGCTCTCCAGGCTGAGTAAACTGTATTTAATAGGACAAAAGGTGATGGTGTTTAAAGCTCTAAAGGGCACTTAAAGAGGTAAAGTTATCAAAAAAATCCATAAATCTGAAAACATAGCACTGTAGATAAGAGCCTTACCTGCAGAGTAGTGTTTTCCGTTTGAAGCCACTTCAAAATGCATTTTTTTTAAGCAGCTTTAAAAGATGCCCAAAAATGTAAACAAACTGGAGACTGTTTAAACTCCATACTCCAGCGGATGCCCAAAATAGCCACGTCTTGCCGCAGTGATGCCATTGGAGTAACCCTACTCTGGAGGGAGCATTCACTTTGTATGGTGCATTATGAATATTGTTGGAGAGGGTTGTTTCATCAAAATCTGTGTGTGTGACACTTGCACATAAAGGATTTTGATGATAAATGCAGTCTTTTAATGGCATAACAATAATGCCCCATACAAAGTGAATGCTCGCTACGGAGCAGGGTCGCTTGACATCATTGTGCACTGAGGTGCAGCATATTTTAGGCATCCGCCTGGAACATGGAGTTCAAACAAGTCTCCAGTTTTACATTTTTGGGCATCTTTTAAAGCTGACAAAACTAATTCAGAATGCATTTTTTAAGCAAACAGAGCACATCACTCTGTAGGCAGTACTATGCTTTTGGATTTCTGGATGTTGAAATTTGACGGCCTGTATCATCCACTGCCCTTTCTATGAAGAGGTATTTCTGCATATCTCTCCTAATGTGCCCCCCCCCCCAGGTTTGTTGCATGCCTCTTTTTCTAGTGCCTTTCTTTCTCTGAAATTCACTCCATGTGAACCTTGTTCACTGCTGTGAGGTAACCTCGGTGGGAGAGATTTTTGAAACATTGTGAGTGGCAGCCATCTTTAATGACATGAGGCCTTAATTACAAAGTTGGCTGTGAAAGCAGTTTTAGCAGTATTTGAGAACTAAAACTACACTCCGCATGAATCGTGTCAAACATAAATTTGTTTCCAGACACACTGCAGTGCTGCTTTAAAGGGTACAAGTTGTGCTCATTTGTTTAGAGACTCCCTCAAGCATCAGCTTACCTTTTAATAGCTTCAAAAGTCCACTTTGATTGTAATTCCTCAGTCAAAAGATCCAGAACCAGCCTCCAGATCCCTTGCCCTTTTCAGATTATAGTAGGCTGTGCCCCCACTTGCTTGTGTTCTGTGATGTAATAGCTTTTTTGAGTGTGTGGAGCATGCTTTGACAGCGATGGTCATTTTTTTCTTTTTAAATTTCTATTTGCCACCCTAGCCCTGCCACCCTGTTGCCAAGCAGTCTACCCACAGAGATTGGGCCCCCCACTTTCAGGATAAGCGGGATCCATCACTACCACCCTGATCCCCTGTCGGGGAACCAGATTCTAGTTCCTGGTCTGGCGAGCCCAGCTGGTCAGGAGTGGGGTAAAAGGATCTTACCCATCCTTCTGCCATAACCTTTTCCTGGTTTCCCCTTGAGTGGTGTGGCATTCAGTTAATGCCATGACATACACCGTGCTCCTTCATGCTCTGCATGTCTCTGTCTCACACCCCTCCTTGCCTTTTAGGCAGTTCGGCACCTTTCCTGTAGCTTCCACTAAGGCCAGGGGCAAACGTGGATCTGCAAGAGTCTCCTCTCTCTCTCTCTCTCTTCTCCTCCCACCCACCCCAAGAGCAGTCGCCTGACACTATCCTCCTCCTCCTACCCCGTGTTCGCTTATGAACCCTGGTGATCGGCACCAATGGGTGTGTGTATAGTTGAGATGTATGTATGTACAGTGGTGTGAAAAGTATTTGCCCCTTCCTGATTTTCTCTATTATTGCATATTTGTCTCACTGGATGTTTTCAGGTCTTTAGACAAAATATACTATTAGATAAAGGGAACCTGAGTGAACAAATAACACTTTTTTTTTTTTTACTTATTTCATTCATTTAATAAAAAAAGTTAACCAACACCAACTGGCACTGTGTGAAAAAGTAATTGCCCTCTAGTTAAATCAACCCAATTAAAGGGATAATTAGTCAGCTGATTGAACACAGCCAGGCTTGATTACAACCAGCCCTGCTCAATACAAATCTCACTTATTTTGACCCTTACCATCAGAGTCACGTTGCCAGCACAAAGATTCAACAAGCACATTATGCCATGATCAAAGGAAGTTCCTGAAAAGATCAGAAAAATTTGTTGCCCTCTATCAGTCTGGAAAGAGTTACAGCTATTTCTAAGGCTCTGGGACTCCATCGAACCACAGTGAGAGCCATAATCTCCAAATGGAGAACACTTGGAACAGTAGTGAATCTTCCCAGGAGTGGGCGGCCTGCCAAAATTACTCCGAGCGCAGCGTAAAATCATTCAGGAAGTCTCAAAGGATCCTAAAACAACATCCAAAGAACTGCAGGCTTCTCTTGCCTCAGCTAAGGTCAGTGTTCATGACTCCACAATCAGAAAGAGACTGGGCAAAAATGGGCTTCATGAGAGAGTAGCAAGGTGAAACCACTGCTAACCAAGAAGAACATAAATGCTCGTTCTCATTTGCCAAGAAGCACCTGGATGATCCACAAGCCTTTTGGGAAAATGTTCTATGGACAGATGAGTCTAAGAGGAACTTTCTGGATGACATGGATCTCATAATGTCTCGCAGAAGCAAACACAGCATTCTACAGTAAGAACACCATACCAACAGTCAAACATGGTGGTGGTAGTGTGATGGTGTGGGGATGCTTTCCTGCCTAAGGACCTGGATGACTTGCCATAATTAAAGGAACCATGAATTCTGCTCTGTACCAGAAAATTCTTAAGAAGAATGTCCGGTTATCCTTCCATCAGCTGAAGCTGAAGCGTAGTTGGGTCATGCAGCAAGACAATGATCCAAAACACAAAAGCAAGTCCACATCAGAATGGCTAAAAGAAGTAAAATTAAAGTTTTGAGTGGCCAAGTCAAAGTCCAGACTTAAACCCAATAGAGATGCTGTGGCAGGACCTGAAACGAGCAGTTCATGCTTGAAAACCTACCAAATGTTACTGAATTAAAGCAGTTCTATGAGAAGAGTGGGTTAAAATTCCTCCACAGCAATGTGAAAGACTGATATTGAATTATAGGAAGTGTTTGGTTGCAGTCATTGCAGCTAAATGTGGCGTAACCAGTTAAGTGTAAGGGGCAATTACTTTTTCACACAGTGCCGGTTGGTGTTGGTTAACTTTTTTCATTAAATAAGAAATAAAAAAAAAAGTGTTATTTGTTCACTCAGGTTCCCTTTATCTAATATTACATTTTCTCTAAAGACCTGAAAACATCCAGTGTGACAAATATGCAATAATAGAGAAAATCAGGAAGGGGGCAAATACTTTTTCACGCCACTGTATGTATGTATGTACATGCATAAAATATAACTTGTATGTAGATACGTGTGTATATTGTATACATATTTACACATGCATAGATTTTATATGTACATGTATATGTATATGTATCTGTATGCTCAAAGAGGAATCTGATTAAAGCTACTGCTAGACTAACAAAGCCCTTATTAAAGTGGCTTTGACACTTATTGGCATTGAAACCATTAAAAAAAAAAAAAAAAAAAAAAAAATTTTCAGAACAGGCCGGATTGCTAACAATAGAGCACGCCCCATACTCTAATGCATCACAGAATTCGATCGCAGAGTCTGAGCCTGCTGGAATTGGGCAGGGGCTGGGCATCTGGCTTCTGACTGAGGAATTATGATCCCTTTGCGCCCCCCCTTTTTTTTTCTTTTGCGCTGCGCACAAACTTGCTTATCCTCAGATGGAGGCAGATAGATATCTAAGAAGACATAAGGATTGTAGTAGGTAATTGGTTTTCCTGTCTTGCACTGTGACGCAGCACTACTTTTGTTGGAACACTAGTGGAGGCATAGAACCTGTAACTGCTGTTTTTTTTTTTTTTTTTTTTTCTCGCTGGTGGCCTTATAATGGAAACCCCAACCTTTATCAGTTTAGCAACTATTGTTGGGTACTTGTTACAGGTCTGCCCCCCAACTCTTGGTGCATGTACTGTAAACTGGCTGGCTTGGGGGTGCCTGCAGTTATTCTGTACACGGCTGTCAACATCTGTGGAACCTAATGACTTGGCTCATGTTTTCTGGGGCCAAAAGTTGCTGCTGTTTTGAATAAATCCATTAAACTTTTTGGGGGTGTGTAAAATGATCCCACCAGTCATGCTCATCTGAAGTAGCATTTTATTAAAGTTTAAAAGTAGTGTTGCAGAGCTGGCCCAGTGGCGCTGGTCACTACACACCAGCGACCCGGGTTCAGGAATGGGCCTGGGCCGCCGGGGTCAGCAGGGGTAGAGAGGATTGAGCGCTTGAGGACTGCCTTTTTTGGGGGCTTGTCCTGCTTGCTGACTGCCCTCTGGCGGTGGCTGGTGGACTGCACAAGTCTGGAAGCATGTGCTAACATCCTTACGCCGGTAGGGGGTGGAGAGTGCTGACACGGAGCCTGGTAGGTTCTGGGTGATGGCTCCACGCCTGAGGGCCGCCTCAGTGTTTGACTAGGCCTCTTTGGGGGCGGCACCTCCTCCATGGCCTGTCACTGGGGGCAATGCTGGGAATTTCCAGGGTCGGCAGGGTGGGACCTCAAGACTGAGGAGGATCACAGCCACCTGCCAGGGCTTGGGGTGAAAACACAATTTATAATAATACTAATAAAAATAAAAAAAAAGTAGCAATGAAGTGAATTGGTGGGGAGGGCAGAATTGACCTACCTTTCTTTTAGTTTAGTTTTTCCTTTTTTTTTTTTTTTTTTACTATAAAAGATTCCAGGCATCTTCTAATTTTATTTAGTGGTACAATTTTCAAATTTTAACATTTGACTTTTTATAGCTGTTTTGAATTTACTTTTTCTCAAGAAAATGGCCCCCACATTTTGCGTAGAAAAAGCATTGTAGACCTGGCAATGGTTGGGTTCGAGAACATGAAAAGGACTCATGGTGCTCAGTATAGAAGGTACCTAGACAAGTACATTTGACATGTCTTCTAGTAATTGTAGCCAAGTCTAGCTTTTTCAAAAAATACAAAATAAAAACTTTGCTGCACTGCTGCTTCAAAGTAAGCTATTCTCGGGTTGCTCTTATCGGTTAGCCCATTTTCTTCAAGGTTACCCACAAAAACCAAAATGTTACCTAACTTTCTGACAGGAGCTAAAGGCAGATGCCAACAGCTGCACTTACAGCTACAACTCCAGGCCCCACCCTGAGCTACCCCATTGGTCTTCTGTGGGGCTTAAACTCTACTTATTCTAGAGCCAACCCGCCTAAACCTTAAAACTGGAAACCACTCCCTGATTGTGCCCTTTCATCCCACCCCCGAGGGTAATTAAACCGCATTCTAACAGATACCTTGGGATCATCATCATGACATTCGTGGTATGCAAGGTATATAGACCCAAGCGGCGCCCCCTCCCCCACCCCCAAAAATTGGAAATCATAACCCTTGGCCCACTCCTCCAGGATTTGGCCTACATAACTGATCCAATTGCGTCATCTAACACCATTGATGATGCTTACTCATATTTTCATGATAGTCTTAGATTTGGAACAGTCGTGCCCCATTGTGGTGCCCCAGGGTCAGGGGAATCGTCTCCATGGATCACCCCCGAACTCTGATGTGTCAAGGCCAGGACCCTAGCCTGGAAAGCTCATAAAATGTCTAAACTCCCACATGACTATACACTTACCGCCTCTTCGCAATAGGTGCACCTAAAGCCACTCGCCTAGCCAAAGCACACTACCTCTGTTCAACCTTCCAATTTAACATTCATAATCTGTCCAAATTCTGGAAGGTCATTCGCTCCTTTTTTTATCTCCCTCCAACCCCGCTCCTTAATATAAACACATTTCTGAACACCTTGGTGTTTCCTCTGAATTTAGTTTGTACTTTACCTGTTGCGCCTCTACTATCCTCATTACTGCTGCTTCCTCTAACTCTGCGTGCACCCCACCCCACCCCCCATCTAACCACTACATCTAGCTCTTCTCAGAAATCTCTCCCACACCTGGATGTGCTCTACACTCGATCCTCAAAAGGCAGGTCACCTGATGGTCTGGTCCTTAAATTGCTCTACTTTTCGGCTCCAGCAATCGCTGCTCGGCTCGTTGCTCTTCTGAATTTCTACTTCGCTACTGCAACAGTATCTTCAGTCTGGAAGCAAGCTACTGTTCTGCTGCCTAATGGTAGCACTTCTACCCCAGCCAGCTATCGCCCTGTATCCCTCCTGCTTACCTTTGCTAAGCTCCAAGAACACCTAGTCCTATCTCGGCTCTCCTCTCTCAGATTCTAACTTTTTCACTCCGTTCCGATCTGGGTTTCGGAAGTACCACTCCACCACTAGCTCACTGACTCCATCCTCTCAGGAATGGACAGTGGTCTAATCATCTCCGTCATCTTTGTTGACCTTGCCAAGGTTTTCGACAGTCTCCCATACCCTTCTATTGAACTTCCTCTCTTCAGCAGGTTTATCCAACTCTGCCTTAAACTGGTTCAGTTCATACCTAATAGGTCGAACACAGTCTGTTCTAATAGTGGACTTTATCTCCCCTTATCTCCCTGTCAACACTGGTGTACCTCAGGGTTCTGTGCTGGGCCCTATCCTGTTCTCAGTATTCTTAAACGACCTGCCCTCTGTCTACTCCTCCTTCTCCATACACATGTACAGTGATACATGGTCCTCTTCTCCTCAGGCCATTCCTCTGTGGATGTTGAAATCAAACGTCAGCGGGACTTAAATAATGCCAAGCACTGGTTTTCCAGCCACCAACTCTCAACACCAGGAAGACAGTTTCAGTGATCTTCGCTACTAGGCAGAGACTTACTAGGTCCCCTACTTTGCCCATTTTCCACCCCCTTGACGGTACAGTTGTTGACACTACATCCTTTAGGTATTTGGGGTTTTGGCTTGACCAGCACCTCAACTTCTCTGCTCATGTGGATGCCATCCAGCAGAAGCAGCACCCAAAGCTTGGTGCGCTGTACAGGAACCGTAGCTGTCTTCCAGTACCGGCTAGGCATGAACTTGTCCAGATGATCCTGTCTTGATTACTGTGATGTCTACAGTGATGCTCCCAAGTCTTCCCTAACAGATTGGACACCCTCTTTAACACCTTCTGTTACTTCACTCTTTACTCCCTTCTCACACCCATCACTGTCATCTCTACCACTCCTTGGCCATCCCTCACTGGAAAATCATGGTGGTTCCATTGTGCTAATGTCAGTTTTGGTTCCAAACCTTCCAATACCTCACTTCTATTTTATCCACCTTTTCTTCCCTGACCATTCCCTTGGATCGTATGATGCTCGCCTATTGGAAGTCCCTCATTGTACTACTACATAGGTCGGATGGCCTTCTCGCATCGCTTCCACGAGCTTTGGTATGTGCCGCCCCGATTAGTCATTCATCATCCTCTCAGTCCATTGCCCTGCATAACTTTCTGTTGGTAAATTGTTCCTGTGAATAACCCCGCCCCCATTTCCAGCTATATTCCCTCCCAACTGCTTGCTCAGGGCTCATTGTCCACTCTTGACTGCAACGGGTGGTAAAATCTCGGCTCCGCCCCATGACGCCAGATCTTCTTTACCACTTGGAAGCTCAGGTTCCTCCTTTAGCGCCTATGCTTTCGACTGGTTCCTGAAAATTTCAGTCTTCGAAATCATTGGAAGTGTCTTTTCTGAAACTTCAATCTTTTTTTCTTCGCTATGGCGATGGCGCAGTCCTTTTCCGGCCCCGAGAGGTGCATAGTTAGTTCCTCCAGGAGGACTCTCATTCCGCGATCGTTTATTGTGGACTTGGATCACGATCCTCAGGCTTGCAATTTCTGTTCTGCCCTTCGGTCCAGCTCTCTGGAGGACCCGTGCGCCCGTTGGGGCTCGTACATCCGTAGTTTTTCCGCTCGGAGATTCCCTCGGACCGGGCGGTGTCCGCCCGACTGTTTCTCAGCAGTTCGGTCCTGCCGGGAGGCGGCTCTCTCCCCGGTTGGCACTTATCCCGCTCTCCTTGGGTTCAACTCATGCAGCCGTTCAAGGGCTTCGTCATTCCCTCTCCTCCAGGGAGGGACCTGAAACCTGCCGCTCAGCCTAAGTCTGAAGGGCTGCAGGTGGGGTCTCTTCAGCGGGAGGCGGAACTCTCCTCTCCTCCATCGGCCGCACGCCGGCTTCGTCGGATGTGGCTCGCCACTGGCCTCACGGTGTCCCAGTCAGGTCAGCCGGCCAGGTCCCCCGTCGACGTTGTCTCTCGACCCGTCTTTTGGGTGGTCTTCTGGTGCCGCCATCCCTCCGCCCGCGGCGGGGGCTGAGGTTCTGTCCGTCCCTTCGGGTTGATAGCCCTTGGGCCTTTCTTCCGAGCCGAGGGAGGAGTGGGCGCGTCCGGCTCCTTCCCAGGCCCGCCCTTGGTCATCCTCTCGGTCTAGCCGCTCACGCCGATCTCTGCGTTCTAGGTCAGGGCGCCGAGTTAAGTGGCTTTGCCGTTCTTCCTCGTTCCCCTCCTCGGATGAGGAGCGGTTTCGATGCCGTTGGCATCGTTGTTCTGAAGAACTTATGGCGACAGCAGTTGTTGTCGGGTATCAATCGGCCCGATTCATTCTCCGGATAGCAAGCAACCGCCCCTTCGGTTGGCAGCCGTTCGAATCGGTCGAGGCCTCTCAGGGCCGGTTCCTCGTCCGTCCCTCGCTGCCCCTCCGCCTGCGGCGGGGTACAGGCCAGGCCATGACCTGTTCTTCAGGTTACTCGGTCCCCTCACTCCTGCCCGCCCCCGGCGGACGAAGAGTGCCTTGGGCCTGCGGCAGCTTTTTGCAGACCCTTCAGAGCCTGAAGCCGGCTCTGCTATGTTTCCTAGCAGGGAGGACCCGGGGTCTTCCCAGGAACATTCCGTAGACGACAGCCCATCGTCTTTGAGGGGTCTGCTTCAGCTCATTTCAGAATTCACTGGGATGCAGCTCGAGCCAGTCTCCAAACGGGCACCTTACCCCCTTACGGAGATTCTGGACCGAGGAGGTTCTCCTTGAGGCCTTCCCAGTGGCTGAGGCTATCGTGGGCCCAGCCTTGGAGCTATGGTGGCGGCCTACTTCCTGCCCTGCGCCTTCGGCCTGGGTGGCTCGGAGGTACCCTGTCTGTTCTCTGCCCAGTTTCTCGGAGCACCCCTCGGCTGAAGGGGTAGTCACCGACGACGTTTTCCAATGTCTTGGAAACGCTGGGGATGTGGTTAGACCCCCTGACAGAGTCCAAAAGGATGGACTACGTCGGGCGCAAGGTTTATGCTGCATCCTCACTAGGCCTCCGTCAGGCCAGCTCGGCGGCTCTTATGGCACACTGTTCCATGCCCTTCTGGGCACCCTGGACGAGGTTCTACCTCGTCTCCCGGCGAACTGCGGACCACGGTCCGGTAGTGCGGGACCAGGTAGGGCGCGGCCAAACAGCTTGCGGCTCTGGATCTGGGTGACTCCTGTGCCAGATCGGTGGCGGCAGCAGTGGCCATGTGCTGAGGCGTGGCTGAGGTTATCCTCCTTTTCTTTGGAAACCCAGCTTGAGTTGGCGGACATCCCCTTCTTGGGGACTGACCTTTTCGGCCTTGGAGTGGAGGGACATATCCAAGGGCCGAGGAAGTCCTGTGCCACTCCGGACTCGGTCACTCTCGCCCGGAGGGTCAAGGGCAGCCGTCAGCCTTTGCGTAAGCCCCTTTGCCCCTGAGCCCTGCGGCTCAACTGGCCCAGCATAAGGGCCAGCAGGCATGCGCTGGGCGGCCTGTTGCCAGTCCAGCATCTTCCTCCAAAAGGAAGCAGGGAGGCAGGAAACCGAGAGCCCCCTCGGCTCCTTCCCTCTCCAAGCCTGCTCAGTGACGGGCCAAGGGGCACTGCCCCGGCCCAGTCGTCCCAGCCGGGTTCCCCATGGGGGCGGCTCCAGCACCTCATTCTGGAGTATTATTTGGGGTAGATCCTGTCAGCGGTTGCGGCGGTTTCCCCTTTTGAGCCGTTGCCATGGGGATCTTGGGTCCACTGCCTCTTGTCGGTCATACCGACACGCCTGGCCCTCTAGTTAGAGGTGAGCAGGAAGGCTGCGGACCCCCAACCCTGGGCTCGTGTCCAGGTATTCCTGGCCTCAAGCGGACAGGGGCTCGTGCCCATTCTCCCGCACGCCTGGATGGTCTCTCTACTTCAGATATTCCATCCTTAGAACGTGGCGTGTGGCTGTTTCCTGGGCCTCCAGGATGTACAGACTCCTTGTTCCGTTAGTTTCTTGGGAGGCTCCTCCCCTTCTTAGCGGGGGATCTCCTTACGAGTTCCTAGCCAGGCCCTTTTGCTCAGCAGTCTCTGCGGCACTGAAGGGTCCGGACGTAACCCCACCCGGAAGGCAGATTGGTCTCCCGTTACAGGAGCCAAGTGGGAACTCGTGCCTTAGCGGTGAGGCTTCTTCGGGACTAAGCTCTACTCTTGAGTCCGAGCTCGGCTTCGGGCGGACAAGGCTGAGGTTCTTCCTCCCTTACCCGGTCGGGTTGGCTGGGTAATTATGTCCTGCCAGGACCTCCTGCACCTCCTGGGCCTCAGGCGGCCTTCCCTAGTGGGAGGGGCCAGCCAGAGGTCCAGCGCTCAGCCTTTGACCAGTTGTGACAGCCCAGGGTTAGAGAGAACGCTCCCTTTGGACCATTCCAACTTCGGCAGG
Source organism: Neoceratodus forsteri (assembly GCA_016271365.2). Lineage (NCBI taxonomy): Eukaryota > Metazoa > Chordata > Ceratodontiformes > Ceratodontidae > Neoceratodus > Neoceratodus forsteri. Next base: position 113,544,876 of record JADMNL010000031.1, on the reverse strand, counting down.
AGAACATCCTGTTCGTTCACCCTGAGTCGGCGGTCTTCTCCGACCGATACTTCTCGGATGGGTGGGGTGCCCATCTAGGGGAATACAGAGTGCTTCGCCTCTGGTCCTCTCGCGTGTCCCGATGTCCTTCCTGCTTGCTGGAGCACCAGGCGGTCCGCTTAGCTTGCACTGCTCGCTCCGTTTGTACGGGGTCTAGGGGTCTAATGGTCTAAGTCCAAGTAGGACAACACCACGACCATGTGCTACCAATTTCACAGGTTCGGCTCTATCCCTTGCCTTGGTGCAAGGAGGTTCTCCCATTGGGTTTTTGCGCAGTTGAGGGTTCCCAGCCATTTGATGGCAGGAGCCCCCAATTTCCTGGCTGCTGCCCTAAGCCGGGCATAGGCTGCGCCTCATGAGTGGTTTCCCTTGCCGGAGGTAGCACAGGGTCTTCTCCCTCTTCCCTCCAGGGAGAATACGAGGCCGAGACTGTTTTATGCCCGCCCCCTCAGCAAGGCCTGCTGCAGGGGATGCCATTGGGGCCACGGACCCCGGGCCCCTCTGTGCCTCTCCCCCATTTCCCTTGACCTTCGGGCAAGGCGAGGAGGGACTTGGCACAGGTGATGCTGGTAGCCCCAGACTGGATTGTCAGTTCTGGTATCCAGCTGTCCTCAGTCTCAGCCCTGGGCTCCCGAGGCGGCTTCTAGTCCGCCCGGTCCTGTCTTTCCTTTTAGGGAAGGTTATCCATCTGGACCTTCAATCCCTGCACCTGTAGGCCGATCCTTGTGCGGCTAGGGGCCAGGCCTAGGGTCTTTCGGCAAGGTCCTCCACCTTCGAGGCGTCCTGCCAAGAAGTCTGCCAAGATGCTCGTCCTCTGGGAGAAGTTCTCCTTTTTGATGATGGGATAGGGCCTTGCCCTTCCCCATCCCTGGGCGAGCATTCCGGACCATCTGCGGTCCATCCTTAAACCAGGGCTTCGGCCGACGACCCTCTAGGTGCTTCTGCAGGTCACCCCTGTCTTCCGGGCACGGGCCGGGAGGCAGCTGGTGGTGTGGAGAAGGTGGTCTGGCATTTCTGGGCCTCTACCATGCCTCCCCTTTTGGGGAGAGTATCCTCGTTCCTGTGGGATCCTTGCTGGTATGGGCTTAGCTCATGAGCAAGCCATCCGAACCTTTTGCACAGGTGCGAGTTTCTCCCACCTGTTGTGGAAGAACACCTTCTTGGGGCCACTCCGCCTTCCTTGCTGGTATGGGCTTAGCTCATGAGCAAGCCATCCGAACCTTTTGCACAGGTGCGAGTTTCTCCCACCTGTTGTGGAAGAACACCTTCTTGGGGCCACTCCGCCATCCAGAAGGCGGGGAGAGTTCCAGGCGCTCCTTTAATCTCCCTATCCGGTCTTCCACAGGGACTAGGTTGTCTTGCGCCCCACCCGAAGTCCTTCCGAAGGCGGTGGCGGAGTCTTCCCTTCGGGGGTATTGCCTCTGCCAGGGTTTATCCCCATTCACACCTCGGAGGCCGTATACAGGTTCCATAGGAACCTGTTTAATGCTCACCTACCTAGGGAGCGTAAAGCTAAAGTTCGGGAGAGGTTAGCCAGCTGTTGTATCATCTTCGCTGAAGCCGCATCTGGCAGATTTGCAGCCCAGTGGACAGCAAAGCGGGTGGGTCACCCTGCATAGGTCTCCACTATAGGCGGGTGGGCATGGAGCCTCCAGAGGGATAAGCACTCTTATTTTTTTTTTTTTTTTTACCCGTCCTTCCGCTGCATCGGTGGCTGCTTTCGAGGATACTCCGGTCCAGGTTATCCGCAGGGCTTCTGCCCGGAAGCAGGCTTTACCGTTCCCCTTCCACATCGACCTTGGGTCGCGCCGGGGTGTTGGTCGGGGCCTCGGTTCTCCAGTCTTTCTACCTAAGTAGGGGTGTGCGCCTTGCCTCCCTCCTCCCGGAGAACTGCTAGGAGTCTGCCAATAAGTGTGGATGAACAACATATCCATGTCCCTAGAAATACAGGTTACTCACCTGTAACAGGAGTTCTAGGAATGGTATATGTTGTTCATCCACACGACCCACCCGGCCTCCCCGGCTTCGACGCACAACCTGGCTTCCAGCGGGCTAGATCTGGCGTCATGGGGAGCGCGAGTTTTACCACCCGGGTGGGTGGGAGGAGCCAGCTTGAAGACCTTCCGCAAGATTTAAACCGCAAGGGACCTGCCAATAAATGTGGATGAACAACATATACCATTCCTAGAACTCCTGTTACAGGTGAGTAACCTGTATTTTATGACTGCACTACCATCACTATTTTTTTGCTGTAATCACATGTATTAAGATGTTGGTACTGTTCTTGCTATATTGACATTATGATTTGAATACATTCTGCTTAAATTATGTACTGTGTGATTAAAGTACTCCCTGTACCTTCTCCCCCAGGATGCACTGTGAGATGAGCAACTTGTTCATTGTGCCTTTCCTGTGAAACATTTCAACAAATAAAAAGGTGGTGGTGGGTCTTGCCTCCATATGCATACATAGAGTGGCGAGAACCTAAAATAAGAACCTCCCCATGCATGTCTGGCACAGATCACAAATCAGGCAATGAAATAAAGCTCTGTTTTGATACACAATCGTGACTGGAGGGCACCAGTGTAAATCGGATGTTTCTCACAGCTGCCAGGTTTTTCATCCACGTTGTATATGCTCCAAGCCACCTGTACATCAATCATTCGTCATTTTACCAGGAATCGGGCCATTGAGCAAGCTCATTTTCAGGGTGGTTCTGGATGTACAATCAGAAGACATTACAATACGTACATTGGCACATTGCAAATAACATTTCACATTACACGCAGAGAATGTCCAGTAACGCAACTGATGATGCAGTGCAATTCATTGATTCTGTATGGCATGACTACTTGATAAGAAAAATAAATCATTGGCTAAAGATATGATATGACATTTTATCAATGGTGAAGAGAGGAGAAAATTGCATGAGCTTCAGTGTTTTTTTTTTTTTGGGGGGTGTTTAGGATGGAGGATGACAAAGACTACAGGAGATGTTGGGTCTTCCGCCAAAGAAAATAGTCCTCCTTATTGATAAAGCCTTCAGAAAGAATACCGTGAAGCTGCTATAGACATCTACTTTTCTGTGTGGAGTAGACAAGAAAATCAGTATCTGCTTTCTAAAAATGACCTGTCTCTATTTTACTTTCTATTTTGTGTGTGTATGTATCCCCAACACTTCTGTAGGCAGTCTATTTCAAGTGTCTACCACCGTTTCAGTGAAGGGTGTGTCTGTGTGTGTGTCTGTGTGTGTGTCTGTGTGTGTGTCTGTGTGTGTGTCTGTGTGTGTCTGTGTGTGTGTCTGTGTGTGTGTCTGTGTGTGTGTACGTGTATATATTTTTCAGGTTTCTTGTTGGCTTGAGTGGTGCAACTGAAATGGTATTTTGGATGGCCTGGCTTCAGATCCCAGCTAAGATGCTTATTTCTCTACTGTTTGTATGCAATTTTATAGTTAAGTGGGAGAGGGCAGGACCACAACTCCTGATTGGTGAAGCCCTGAGTGAGTTATGAAAAGTCCTGCCTCTCGCAAGTGGTGATAGATTACATATTTTAAGCCTTGCAAGGTAGGACCAGAAAAAATGTTCTGTGGTATTTCTCCTTGCACCTGTTGGAAGGCTATGGCGGTGCAGAAACAGTTCTTGCCCTCTTCAGAGGATTGCTTACTAGTATGATGTGTCCAACAAGGGACTAACTAGGTTTGAAGCCGTTCTTGACCTTGTTTACTGCAGTGGGATTGACTCCAGGGAGGCAGAGACCAGTTGGGTAATTGCTTGATGACTGTAGACTTGTGTATTGGCTACCAACACCAAGAACTTGAGAAAGGCAGACTGTCATGATGAGGGATCTGGTGGCCTAGGGCCTGAGAAGCTACTTGAGGCTGGTAAAGAGCACATGGGTTTGTGGGAGGTGCTAGTTACTTGTGGAGGTCAGCATTGGCATCTCTAGAAGCACAAAGGGCCAGGAAGTGACGCCCTAGCTAAATGGAAATATCTGGCACTTGAGGTAGACATCCTTTGGGGGATGCAGAGTTTAACAGAGGGGGAAAAAATTTAAAAGAACTTAGCACACTTTAAGACCCCGTTCCTCTAAGCTGATGGCTGTTCGGGCTTGTCTACAAAGGGTGGCATTATTATAGGGCTAATAGAGAGTTGATTATTGCTGCAGTAGCTCTCCGCACAAAGAGAGCATAGTTGTATGCCAGCATCTGACTAACATTTGCCTTTCTGAGAGTAACATGTTGGATGGCTGTGATCTGTTAAAAGCTTGAAGTGGTGCAGTTGATGAAAAGTGGATGCACATGGGCTGTACTTGATGGGGAAAGAGGAGTGCATTATTCTTGTTTCACAAAGCGCTGCTTCCCTATGTTAGACTGCAGTTAGTGTTACAGGTAGACTTAGATTCTACTGACTCATCACGGTGACCAGGCAGGGGGAGGTATTTAAAAGCAGCCTGCCTTACCCCCTACATCTGAAGGCTTGCATTTTACTTAAAATTGTCTGTCTGCTTCTGTAGGCAGGCAAGAGTGTGTGTGTGTGTGTGTGTGTGTGTGTGTGTGTGTGTGTGTGTGTGTGTGTGCCGGCAGCTGGTAATGTCGGTCTTACTTTCTCACATGCCAGTTGCTTTTTCCGTGACTCGTAAACTTTCAGCTTTTGATCAACCCTCAGAATAGTTTGGCGTCATAATGGAACTATTACTGCAGATTTCTCCACTGAGAATACATGGCTGTGATGGTAGTGATCGGTCAAAGGGTGCATTATTCTTTAGACCTCATATGTACAGAAGTGTTAAGGTCAAGGCCCTTGGAATTTGACGGTTGCAGAATTTTCCACAGAATTTTCATCATGCTGCAGAATGTATATGGTGCCGCAGAATTCACTGTTTTTTGGTGAATTTTTATTCAAATATACTGTGTTCCATAGTACCGGGCTTCCTTTCCCATCTTGTTTATCCTGAAGCCCCTCCTCTATGCTCGGCATTTGATGTAATTGATATCACATCATATTTAACCAATGGCAGAACTGCGTTCTGCCAGAGAAATGAATAAATCATGCTGCAGAAATCAGAAATGCTGTCAGAGAAATCAGGGAGCCCTGCCGCAGAAATCTAAGTTCTGCTGCAGAGCACTAGGGCCCTGAGTAAGGTACAGTGCATCCCACCAGGATGAAGTGCAGCACTGCAGAATTCTGCAGTAGTTACTGCAGCGAACAGTACAAATTCAGTAGGAGTTGATCCCTTTTGTCATGCAGGAAACCTGTGATGCTGCGCTTCATCCTGGTGGGCTTCGCTATATAGTGCACTGGTATCAAAATGCAGGTGGTAGTTAAAGAATGGGGGTAAAATACCATTCAGGCTCTGGGAATCCCTCGTGCTTTCTACTGTAGCAACCAGCCTGATGGCTCAAGTTGCCCCAAAGCGTATGGAGGACACATTTAAATGTGCATTAGCCACACGGAGAGGCTTCTGGCTCACGGAGTAACTGTGCTGCACAACTTGACGCAAATTTATTTCTATGCCTGAGCAAGTAGTATTGCCCAAAGAGCTCCTCTGTTTCCTCTTGGGAAGTTTGTATACTTTCGTTTTCTTTTTTTGACTTTATTCTCTGTTTAGCATCTCCAGTCTTTCATGTTTTGTTTTCTCTTGTGAACCGGAGATGCTTCTACATCTTTCTTCAGCGGTCTCTGAGACCATTTTCTCCACTTTGGCTTTCTGAGAGGGAAGGAGAAAGAAAAGAGCAACATTTTATTTTTCTTGATGTTGCCATTTCTGCACCCCGCCAAACGAGATGGTCTGGTGGTTCTGTGTGTTTCTCTCTCCCCCCCTTTTTTTTTTTTCTTTTTTCCTGGGGTCTGTTTGTTTGGGTTTGGCAGACACAGACCCAACTATTTTGACTGAGAAAATGTATTATGTTGTGTCCTTTGACAATTTTGCCATGGCATCTTTTTGGGCAGTTATTTCTTTTTGTTTGCTTGCGCAAGACACATTTTGTCACAGCTTAGGAGAGAAGTGGGGTTTTGGAGGTGCAGCACTGTGGGGGCCAATGGCCCCAGTGCCTTTTTGAGGCTTGGCCCGCTTCTCCAATGCGGTGGCACACTGCTGCTGACACTAGTTCAGTCAGCGTGCCACCACCTTGAAACATTTTGCTGCTGCAACGGGCTGCCTCACATTGCAGCGCCTGCCATCTGCTGCAGTGAAGGAGCAACCACTGCAATGACTGGTACCTTGCCATCTGTATGCCCCAACCCAGTACATTTGCCGACTGGGAGCCCACTCCTGTTGGCATACTGTAACCCTCTCCCCATTTGTTGTGTGCCGAGGGGCCAAACCCTCAGCATCATGTGCCCTCCCAACAGTCTCTTTGCTGATGGGGGCCCAATCCCGTCTGCTTCAGTCTTCTCCCCCTTCCCAGTTCAGTTTGCTGGACAGGGGAGCCCCACTCCCATCTGCATAATGTCCCCCATCCCCAATTTGTTGTCCTGACGGGGTGCCTAATCCACTGTTGGCTGCAGTGCCCCCAAAACACTTAGGTGGCACACTGGGAGCCCACCCCAGCGTCAAATGTCCCGGGGTGGAGTCCACCAATGTATGTATGTATGTGTATTTTTTTTTTTTTTTGTTGTTTACCCTTTAAACCTGTAAAACAGAAAATAGTCCTTGTTGAGTTCGTGGCCTCACCCAACCCGCGCCCACACACTGCACTCCCCTGCCTCTTCACCCCATACCGCTTCTGAGCCTAGCGTGACCATCTTCGTGGACCGGGAACATGTTTGCACTCTTAAAGCTGACCGCGAACTGAAGAAATGCCGTAAGCTGTATGATGACCATTCTTCTTTCTCCCCAAACTTTGGTGCATATCTCGGCATCTTGGGGAATTTTAGGCACCAAATTTTCAACATGGGGTTACTGGAACCCTCATAAATTGTCAGTCATGGCATTATTCAGTCCCGAAGGTGATTTCTGGTCACTGGTCACTGCATGGAATCACCTTCGGGACCGACAATCTAAACTGCAGTGCCAGTGTTCATGTGTTCGCCTCAAAGCCTACGCTGCAAATTTGGTGAAAATGCCTGTTTTATTTAGCGCGGCGCTACAGTTTCCACGCACCTCCTGTAACTTTGGTAAATTTGTAATATTTTCACTTTAGATTTTCAACATTGGCATTTTTCCACACCTCCTTATGAATAGTACAGCTGTCATTTTTCACATCCTGACTGAAATGTGTGTTCGCACTTTCGGCGCAGAATAGTGCAGTCACTGGGGGAAAATCAGTGACGCTGTTCATGAGCAGATGTTCTACAATGCCTGTGTTGAAAAATTGGTGACGAAAGTCCATAAAATGACTCTTACAAGCATGTGTTGTGCAGTTTCGTGCAAATTTGTAATTTTCAATCCAGATTTTCAACATTGCCATCTCTAGACAACTCCCTATGGATGGTACAGCTGTCATTCACATCCTGCATGATGTGTTTTCGCACATCTGGCGCAGAATGGCACAGTTGCTGTGGGAACTCTAAGTTCGGGACACAGTAACAAAATCACACTGCCACTGTTCATGAGAAGAGGTCCCAAATGCTTTCATGAGGTGGGGGTCATAAAAAGGCCATGTTGAAAATACCAACACGCACCCCGGGCCGTTGGGGTTTTTTAACCAGAACGTCCCACCCTGTACAGACAGGCATCAGAGGTGTAACTTTGGATCACTGGCTGTAATGCTCATGCCATCCCACCCTGAAGCCAGTGACATGCATCGAGGTGTGCCTTGCACTCTTCAGCCCCAGTCTTCACCCCATTCTCCTGTACTGCACCCATTTCAGCATATGTCCTTATGGAATGGGGTGACTGTGAAGCCGAACACCCTAAGGCACACTTCAGCACTTGTCTGTCTACAGGATGGGGTGAGGAGAAATACTGTGAGCATTATGGTCAGTGACCCACAGGCACACCCCAGTGCCTGTCCATCTCTGCAGGGTGGAGGTGGGATTGACGTGAGTTCAGTACTTCACTACCACTCCTATTCTGCATCTGTCTTAACTTCTCCACGTCCAATGCTAATATCAGCAAGCAAACATTCGGCATTGACAAATGCTTAGTATATTGTGGCTTCTCATTTTTGTCTGTCACCTAAACTTAATGTGGAGGGTTCTTTCTTACAAGACCATCCAAAGATTTTAGTGGATATAAAAGTTCTGACAAATCCAGTTGAGGTTCAGTTTTGGGACCTGGAAAATTGGGGGGGAGATGTCAGCATGTCACTGCCCTCCTGTTAAGGAAGCAAAGGAGTCTGCAGTAGACAATATTAAAAGGTTCTCTGTGAGGACATATCTAAGTTGAGGCAAATTCTTCAAAACTTTTAAAGCCATTGATTCCTTTATGAAGCTACCCTACACATCTTCTGTTTTGCCCTGACCCCAGTGTCCAGGGGGTCTAACTTTTCTATGGTGACTACCAAGAAAGGGGGGGGGGGAGCTTCAGACACCCCCTGTCCTCTACGCATGAAATGGATTCCTCTTCTCGCGAGTTGGAGGATTTTTCTTCCCACTATATTTTGGTGAGGCACTAGCTAATATCCTCTTCTCTCCACCCAAGAAGACGCAGAAGAGGAACATGACTATTCGGATATGATGGGGTTATCTGCTTCTTCAAATTAGTCCTTACTGTGCATAAATCTTTAGGAGCTACCTGCAGGGTCTGGCAGAGTCCTGCTTCTACCCAGGTGTAGACACACAAAAAAAAGAGTACCAGCTGGTCAGGCATGATGCTAAGTACTTATACATTCACTTGGATCATGAAAGGGTAGTCTTGTAGCCCCACTGCCCAGCCTTCTGCAAGACTCAAAATCTGAACAGTGTGGGTAAGAAAGTCCTCACGCTGCAGCTACCGCTGAAGTAAGCCACCTCGTAGCTTTTGCCTCCCAACCCAGTATTAAAAGGCATTCTGGAATTCTGCTTTGGCCTTCAGTGATTAGATATCTGGGAATATAGTGCAGGACCTGATGGAGTTGATCCAAAGCTGCCATCGAGGACACCAAATAACCTTTTTCCCCATGGCAGTAGATGTGAATGACACCAGCTCTAGGGTTGTGGCACAGGCTATTACCTTACATAGATTTGCCTGGCTATGGACCACAAACCTGTCTCAGGATACCCAGTCAAACCAAGGACTTGACACGTGAGAACTGTTTCCTGTTGATAATGAGACAGCCTTACATGAGAAGGCGGACGAGTACAAGACCACCTACAAAATTAATGCCCAGAAAGAGAAGGCCTCCACTGCTTACAGAGCTCCGGAAGGGGTGGTTTCTCTGTCCTTTCTATCCTACGCCCATGTTCTGTGACCCTCTTGCATGAGGGGTTTCTTTAGGGCAGAGCCAGAAGACACTTCAACTGGTCTGATCCATCCCTCAGCCCCTGACTGCCCTGCCAAGGTCGCCCGTTCATTGCCAGTAGGATGAAGATTGATTTGTTATTTCAGTAAGGGCTAAACGTCACCACAGACCGAAAGTGGTGAGTCAAGGCCTTACTCTGCAGTTCTGCAAATTCCCTATCTGCACAACCCTTTTCAAGCCTCACACTCCAGTAGAAAAGATACTTTGAGTTGGAGGTCAAAGAGCTATTGCAGGCAAATGCAGTAGAGTGGTTTCTCCCACAAGAGTGGGGGGAAGGTCTCTATTCCAGACACTTTCGCTTCGTAGGAAAAATGGGAGAAGCGACTCCATTTTGGATCTCCAGTTTCCTGAGATGCCTGTTCAAAACGAAGTTCAAGAGGTTCACCCAGCCATAGTCCTTACTTACCTACCTACAGTAGGGGACTATCTAGTTTTTCAGTAGACCTGAAAGATGTCTAATTTAGCATTTCTATTGAGCTTAGTGGCAGAAAGTCGCTCTAGCAATTATCAGTTCAGGTCCTTCCTTTGGTCTTCACAAATGCCTGGCACTGGTGGTGCATCTTGCAAGTGGGGCATGATAGTTTTTCCGCATCTGGATGACTGGCTGGCTGCAGAAAAGTCGCACCAGTTAGTCAAGGACTCTGTGCAGTTAATTTGAAGCAACCTGAATCACTAGGATTCCTCAGTGCACAAATCGCCAATTGAACTGGTGCAGCTGGTGGAATTCATAAGAGTAGAATTAGATGCACTCCAGGACAACTCATTCTTCCACAGGAAGAGTAGAAAATCGCTTAAGCTGGTCTAATGCATTTGTTCCAGGTTGGAGAGTTTTCCTACAGTTATTTGGTCACATGGCTTCCACTACCAAGTGTGGTTCCAGGTACCAGATTCCAGATGGAGGACATTTGATTCATGTAAGGATGCACTGGTCTCAAAACACCATCTCTCAAAGCTGGTTCTGGTTGGCCGGCCCAGTGGTGCTGAGGGATGAAGTGCTGGATGCTACACCTTTTGCCATGCCGGTGTTCTGGGTTTGGGAACAGACTGTGGTCACGCGGGGTTGGGGGTCAGCATGGCTGAGGAAGAATAGAGCGTCCATAGACTACTCCTTTCCCTCGGACGGGAGTACAGTGCTACGTGCTGTAGACTGACATCCAGGGGTTGCTGGGTGTCTGCACAGGTCCTCAGCCAGAAGGGGGTGAGGACCCACATTCAGGAGTGAGGCTGCCTCAGCGAGAAGATCTGGAGGAAAACAGAGCGGGCAGGCTCAGTGATGGCCCGGCTGCCCTGTGCCGTCCCCCTGGAATCTGGATGCTGGCTTCTTTGCGGGGGGTGACTCCTCTGGATTTGAAGGAGACTCTGGCCTCCTGGTGGGTTGAGGCAAAGGCTGAGCTCACCAGGGAGGTAGAGGGCCGCCTTCGACTGTGCCTGTTTCGTCCCCATATGTCTTAGTTGAGACTCCTCCTCACCCCAGATGCTAGAGGCGAGCCCTCCGCTTCCGGGCAGGGCAGGATTCTTTCCAGAGGGTTTCCCAAGGAGTCCGCTCTCCCCACACAGGAGGAGGAGGAGTCTTCTCCTCGAAACCTGACTATTCCGCTGGTTGGCTGTTCAAACAACATGAAGTCTTGCTATATTATAGACATTAGCAGTTTGTTCCAGCTCTAGAACTGCCCTGGAGTGAAATGGTCAAACCATTCCAAAATAGAATTTTGGCACGAGAGCAGCTCTATCTGTGTCATTTCAAACTTGAACTGTCAGATTCTTTACTCTCCTCAGTGAACAGTCGCTCCGGAGATTTCTCCTTCTGCTTGGTTCATTTCTCGTTTAAGTGTTTTCTCGGTTGGATTTAACCGGAATAGTTTTATTTTAACCGCAAAACCGCTCGGTTCAAGCTCTATCTGTGGTAACCGTAAGTAAATGAAGGTTTTGTCTGTGTGGAACTTGTAGTTATCAGTTCGGTTTTGAACCGATCAGTGGGTTTAAAACTCATTTAAAACTAAAAGTTACTATTTTAGAGTGCAGTTCCCGGTTCTTATCGGTTCTAAAAAAGGATTTATTACGTTTTTCCAATACCCGTGACACGGTTAGAACCGATAAAGGTGTCTTGCCTGGCACTGCCGCTAAAGGGCAAGTTTTTGGTTAGGCTGGCATTATGTCTGAGAAACCCAAAAGAAAAACCGGCCCACTGTTTCAACACTGTGATGTTTGTGGGGAAGTTTTGGCAAGGCTGACCCACACACCACATGTGTTTATTGTCTGGGTTTGACCACCTCCAGTCAGACTGCCAGGTTGTAAGAATTTCCCTGCAGCCACCCTGGAAAAAAGATTGGGCAGGCTCAGGGAACGAGAGGCCAAAAAGTCCGCTGACCCGGATGGCCAGCCCGGTTCGGTGCCAACCGAACCAGAGGGAGTGCCCTCTGACCAGGGCCAGACTTCCTCGGCCAAAAGAAAAGCTGGTTCTGAGGAACCAATTCCAGTAAAGAAAACAAGAAAATCGGCATGTCTGGAGTCCAAAATTCCTTCTCCAACTGCTGCAGAGATAGCAAAAGCCATACAGATTGTCCAGTCACTGTCTCAGGGTCCGTCCGAACCACCACTATCTGGTAAAAGGTCGTGTCTGTCCGGTCCCAGTGGTTCAGGATTATGATATTGAGGAATTTTATGAACCAGAGGAGGGGGGAGGATTATGAACAGTATGAATGTGGCTGGGAAGGTCTGGGTGTGCCCATTGAACCGACATCTCCCCAGACAGACCTTTAGAATCTCCCCTATGCTGTCTGAGTCCCCATCTCATTTTATGTTTTATAAAAGTTGCTGAAACCCTCCAGCTTCCTTTAGAAGAGGCTGTGGATGAGCAAGAGGAGCCTGATTTTGTAGAAATGATGGATATTCCAGAGTCTAGAGATTGTCTATTCCTTTACATAACTCTTTTAGGAAACAAACAATTAAAATTTTAAAAGCTCCTAATTCTGTGCTTCCTGTAGATAAAAGACGGACAGAAGGTATACATTGTCAGGCCCTGATACAGAATTCCTTTTCAGCAATGCAGTCATGTTAGTAGTTCAGGCTGCTGCCTGTGATAAAGCTAATCCCTTGGCTTCACATCCTCCTGACAAGGATTCCAGGAAAATTGATGCCATGGCAAAAACAGTATATGGCAGCCTCTCTGGGACTCAGGCAAGCAAATGATAAGGCTTATTTAGCTAGGTATCAGAAATCTAGATGGGATACTGTTATGCACTGGCAAGCAGGCCCATGGCCAGCTGGCTAGTGAACTAGAACAGGTGGCTGCTGATGACATTGAAGCCTCTAAGGTTCAGTTTCATGCTGCTGTGGATGTTAATGAGGTTTCCTCTAGGGTCATGGCCACATCTGTAGCTTTTGAGGTTGGCCTGGCTCAGGTGTACTAGTTTGTCACAGGATACCCAGACTAAGGCTATGGATTTTCCTGTGGTGGGAAATTCTCTGTTTGGAGAGCAGACAGAGAATTACATGAAGAAGATGGATGAATATAGGACTACTTACAAGAGTGCCCAGGCTAAGGAGCGGCAAGCACACCTCAAAGGCATGCCCCAGGGTAGGGGTAGGCCTTCAGGCCTTTCTACCAGACTCAGGCCTCCTCTGCCTTTGCTCAGAGGGGCTTCTTCAGAGGCAGGGGCAGACGAGGGGTGGGCAGACTTGCTCCTGGAAACAGCACCCTGATGGGGTGCCCAGGGCTGATTCTCCTGTACCAGTGGGGGCAGGCTGGCTTACTTCAGTCAGAATTGGGCGGTTTTAACCTCAGACAAGTGGGTTCTGGAAGTAGTATCAGGGTCTGGTTCTCAGCTTCAAAAGTTTCCCAAGTTGAGAAGCAGACTTTTCTACCTGCAAGTGCTTCAGAGACCTCGCTCTGGAAACGGAGGTCTCATCCTGTTGGCTCTCAGAGCAGTAGAAAGGTTCCTCCCTGCATCAGGGCAGGGGTCTGTATTCCAGATACTTCCTTACCCCAAAAAGACAGGAGAACGCGGGCCCATTTTAGATCTCAGATATCTGAACAAGCATCTTTTGAAACCAAAGTTCAAAATGGTAACTCTGGCAATGATTTTACTCTTCCCTAAGGCCAGGGACTGGCTAGCCTCCCTGGACCTCAAGGATGCCTATTTCCATGTTCTAATCAGAAGATCCCATCGAAGTACCTCAGATCTCGAACTGCCCTCAGGTCATTACCAGTTCAGAGCAATGCCCTTCGGTCTTACCTCTGCTCCAAGGGTATTCACAAAGTGTCTAGCAGTGGCCCACTTAAGGAGGCAGAGGATTGCTGTTTTTCCTATCTAGACGACTGGCTCATTGTAGGCCAGTCCCCAGAACAGGTAAAATCTCACCTGCAGGTCACCCAGCAGCTTCTCACCTCCTGGGTTTTCTGTTAAACCTACTAAAGTCGGTTCTGGAACCAGTCCAGGTACTCGCCTTTATAGGGCAGAATTGGACACAAAGCTAGCCAGAGCCTTTCTTCCCCAGAAAGGGTAAGGAATTTAGTGGCTCTGGCCTCTTCCTTCACTCTGCAGGTCTCTCGACCAGCAAGACACTTTCTGCAGCTCCTGGGGCACATGGCTGCATCCACAGCTGTTGTGCAGGGAGCCAGATTTCAGATGAGACATTCAGTTTCACTTGAGAATCTTTTGTCTCGGAGAAGAGACCCTTCCAAGCTGGTCCCAGTGACTGAACCTTGATCCTAGCTCTGCAGTGGTGGCAGGATCAGAGCACTTAAGAGCGGGGTCCCTTCATTTCCCTTCTCACGACTTGACTCACTACAGATGCTTCCTTCTGGGTTGGGGAGCCCACATGCACCTTTCCACTCAGGGAGTTTGGTCCCCCAGGAATCTCTGCTCCACATCAATTTGTTGGAACTCAGAGCTGTCTTTTAGCTCTTCAGCTTTTTCTGCATCTGTCCACGACAAGGTGATACAAGTCAGAACAGACAACACCACAACAATGTGGTACATCAACAAACGGGGCACTCGGTCTTCGGCCTTGTGCACCGAGGCAATGAAGTTGTGGTCTCTGGCCTATTCCTGAACACTTCCTCCTAGCAGTTCATCTTCCAGGGAAGGACAATGTCCTAGCGGATGCCCTCAGCAGGATTTCCCAGGGCCATCACGAATGGTCCCTGGATCCTCAAGTGCTGGGGATAGTTTTTGCCAGGTGGGCATCCTCAGATAGATCTTTTGCAGCCCCAGACAATCACAAACTTCCTCTGTTCTGTTGCAGGCCTCCAATGCTGGGCTCAGTTCCCCTGGATGCCCTTCTGGATTGGGAGGGGAAGTTCCTCTATGCTTTCCCCCCCTTTTCTCTCCTATTCAAAGTACTAGTCAAAATCAGATCTCAGCCTTGCAGAATGATTCTGATTGCCCCGGATTGGGCCAGGCAGCCCTGGTACCCACTCCTTCTGTCTCTGACAGTCCATCTTCCCCTGTGCCTCCCCAGGAATCACAATCTGTTGACCTGTGCCCAGGGAAGGGTTTGGTATCCGGACCTCAAATCCCTCAACCTCAAGGCCTGGCTCTTGAGGAGTTGGAGTTTGCTGATTTACACCTCTCTCAGGGTGTTCTTGAGACTCTAAAGGCTTCCAGAAAGCCTTGCACTAGGGCTACTTATAATTCTAAATGGAAAAGGTTTTCCGTTTGGTGTGCTGGGAAAAATATTTCCCCAGAATCTGCTGAATTGCCCATTTTGTTAGATTACATGGTACATCTTAATTCCTTGGGTCTCAGACCAGCTACCCTGAGAGTTCATTTGGAGATGTCTGCTTTTGTGTCAGCAGGAAAGTCATCCCTCTTCCTCTCATCCTGTGTTTTCCAAGTTTTTAAGGGATTACTCCATACTAATCCTCCTTTCGGGAACCAGCCCTGCTTGGGACCTTAATGTTTGCATTGCCCAGTTAATGCAACCCCTTTTGAACCTGTCTTCTGCAGAGCTTAGTGCCTAACTTGGAAAACTGTTTTTCTAGTGGCTATCACTTCTGCCAGACGATAAGTGAATTGCAAGCCTTGTCAGTGGAGACTGACTTTATTTCTTTCCATAGGATAAGGTAGTCCTCAGGACTAATAGGAAGTTTTTGCTCAAGGTGGTTTCAGATTTCCATCTTAATCAATCTATCTCCCTTCCAGTATTTTTCACTGATCACCTCTTCGGTGAGAGGAGGTTGCACAGCCTGGATGTTAAGAGAGCTCTTAGTTATTATATAGAGCGTACCAAAGGTCACAGGTTCGAATCCTCCAAATTTTCCTTACCTATGGTGAAGTTGGGAAAGCCAAACCTGCCACTAAGAGATCAATAGCCAGGTGGATTGTCTCTTGTATCCAATTTGTTATCAGAAAGTGGGCAGAGCCCTCCCGGTTTGAGGGCTCATTCTACCAGGGGTACAGCTGCATCTCTAGCTGCTGCCAGAGATATCCCTTTATTAGAGATTTGCCAGGCTGCTACTTGGAAAATGGTACACACTTTTACCAAGCATTACTCCCTGGATGTCCAGGCCAGGAGAGATGCTTGGTTTGGCACAGCTGTTCTTCAGAGCCTATTCCTTAAGTAGGTTCTGCCCCTCCTCCATGGAGGTACTGCTGTGTATTCTGTTAATGTCTATAATGTAGCAAGACTTCATGTTTGAAGAAAAATTACTCACCTTAGTAATGTTGTTTTTTCTAATGGAGTCTTGCTATATTATAGACCCCCCAACCTGCCCCTCTCAGAACCTCTACTTGGTGGGGTGTGGGCAACTTAGTGTGGGCACTACTTATGTCCTGTTAGCATTTTGTCCCTTTGGGACTTTGGGAGTGTGTATGTGTACGCGTGCATGTGTTTTATTATACTTATGTTCCATTTTCATATTATTAGAATGGTGTTAGTATTTCTGGTCCCCTGACTTGAGTCTTGGGTGTTGGGACCATCAATGGTTGTTATTATTTAGGTAACCATTTGGCTAGTGTAGGTTACAGCTTCCACACAGACCTTAGTGAGTTTGGCTCGAAAGATCTGACAGTTCAAGTTTGAAATGACACAGATAGAGCTGCTCTCGCAAAATTCTATTTTTGGAATGGTTTTGACCATTTCACTCCGGGGCAGTTCTAGAGCTGGATCAAACTGCTAATGTCTATAATATAGCAAGACTCCATTAGAAGAAACAACATTACTAAGGTGAGTAATTTTTTCTTCCGATCCGGACGACGAGCCCCACTCTCCTGATAAGCCCAGGTCGAGGACTCCTCCGGATCCTTCTTTCACGGAGTTGCTGCGCAAAATCCAGGAGGTTCATCACTAGTATTCCTTGGAGCTGGATCCACGGCGTAAGAAACTCACGCACCTGGATCTGCCCGAGGCCGCTCCGACCTTGGTGCCACCCTGGATTGAGCCTCATGCCAACCTTGTTTCCGCTATTTGGAAGCAACCATCTGCCATAGCCCCTCTTCCTAGGAAGTCTGATAGGGTTTATCAGGCTCCCGAGGGTGTTGACTCCCTTAATTCTCACCCTCGAGCTGATTCGGTGGTGATTAGTGCCGCTCATGGTCGGACAGCTAACCCAAAGCACTTGAGCTCGTCGCCACCCGACAAGGAATCTCGCCTTCTGGACCAGTACGGAAAGAAGGTCTACGCTTCTTCCACTCTGGGTATCAGGGTCCTGAATTATGTTGGTCATATGGGGGATTACCAGAAGGCGACTTAGTGAGGTGGAATCCAAGTTGGACTCCTTCCTGACTCTGACAAAATAGGAAGTGGCTGGTCTAGTCCACTCTGCACGGCTCGCCAGTCTGGCCGGCCGTGAGGTTGTGTGCCATGCCTTACATGGGTCGGGATTGATCCCGAGGTGCAGTATGCTATCCAGGACATGCCCTTCAGGGGTTCAGTGTTGTTTGGTGGCGATGTCAAGATGACATCACTGATCTGCAGGAGAAGGGGACTGCACTGAAGTCCATGGACTACATGTACCAACTCCCTCAGACACAGTGTCATCCCTTTCACAGACGTAATTGGTAAAAGGCGAAACCTCAGGGGAAGCGGGCCAATAAATGTCTGGTCCCTCCGACTGCTAAGCCCCCCCCCGGGATAAAAAGCAGCGGGCGCTTTAGTGGTGACGCTGCCTCACACCACCTGACTCCTTTCCTCTTCCACAGCCTCTTGGGTTTCCAAAAGAACCGGTGGGAATCTTTTGGGTTGGGGGAGGATAACTTCGAACACTTGGGTGCTCCAGTTGAGCACAGAAGGACACTCAATAGAGTTTCTTCAGAAACCTCCTCAAACTACCCCCTTCCAAAAAGGGTCGTCTTACTCACAAGAACATATTCTGGTTCAGGAAGAAATTTCCGCCCTTCTCTTGAAGGAGGCGATGGAACCCGTCCCCCTCCCTCTGCAGGGAACGGGTTACTATTCCCACTTCTTCCTGGTCCCGAAGAAGACAGGAGATGTAAGGCCTATTCTGGATCTCAATTCCCTGAACTTACTCGTGGAGTACAAGAGGTTCAGGATGCTCTCACTGCAGAGTCTTCTGCCACTCCTCCGCTCGGGACGTGGCTGTGCGCTCTGGATATGCAGGATGCTTACCTGCACATATCTGTCCGCCTGTCTCACCGCAGATATCTGGCTGGTTTTCAGGGGGATCTCTGCCAGTTGAAGGCACTTACTTCCATTTGGCCTCTCCTCGGCTCTCCAAGTATTTACCAAATGCCTTGCGGTGGTGGCTTACCTGTGTACCCGGGGGTACAGGTTTTCCTGTACCTGGATGATTGGCTCCTGGCGGCCTCGTCCAGGGAGGAACTCCTGCACTTCCCTTCCCTTACCCAGCAGGTCTTTGCCTGTCTGGGTATTACCATCAACCATTCCAAGTCTCACTTGATCCCATCCCAGAGGCTCCAGTTTATTGGGGTGATACTGGACACGACCCTGGGCAAGCGCCTTCCTGCCACCGGATAGGGTGGCCACATCCAGACTCGGGTAAGCCTGTTGTCCGGCTGCAGGCTGGTCAGTGCAAGGTCGGTTCTTCGTCTCCTCGGGCTTATGGCGGCTGCTATCCCGAGAGTCCCTTGCGCTCGGCTCCACATGAGGGGGTCTCGGTGGACGCTTCTCTCTCAATGGGATCAGTTGGTGGGCGACTTGGACCAGTTGGTCTCAGTCTCCTCTCCCATGGTTCGAGACTTGCAGTGGTGGATGGTTCGAGAGCACCTTCTGGGGTTCCATCCCCAAAGACTCTGACCACAGACGCATTGGGCGAAGGTTGGGGAGCCCATCTCTGTCCTCATTGGACCCAGGGCTCTTGGTCCAAGCTCGAACAAACACTTCACATCAATGTGCTCAAGCTTCAGGCGGTGCTTTATGCTCTCCAAGCTCTTCATCTGCATCTTCCCGGCCACCTAGCCGTCCAGGCGGACAATATGTGTGTGGTATGGTACATCAGCAATCTGGGAGGGACTCTGTCCTACACGCAGAGAAGCGATGAGAGTTTGAGATTGGGCAGCACAACATGACCCTCACATAGACATAGATACATAGATACATAGATATATACAGACAGTGTCGGCAGATAAGTGCCTGGCCCACCTAGTCTTCGCCCATTTGAGCTTGTAAGTTCAGTTTGTTTTCCTAGAAGTCTATTTCCCTCACCCTGACCTCTAGAATTCTTTATGTCTATCCCATGCATTCTTAAATCCTGTGATTGTTTCAGCCCCCACCACTTCCTCTGGCAGGTGTTCCACTTGTCCACCACCGCTCTGTGAAGAAATTCTTTCTCATGTTTCCTCTGAATCGTCCTCCTCCAACTTCATCCCATGCCCTCTAGTCCTGAAACATCTTTTCGCTTAAAAATAGTGTTTTCCTGCACCCTGTTCCTCCTGTAAGATACTTGTATGTCTCTATCATACCTCCTCTCTCCTCCTCTCTCCTCCAGGAGTACATGTTCAGTTCCTTCAACCTGTCTTCATAGGACTTGTGATGCAACCCATGCACCATCTTTGTTGCCCTCCTCTGAACCTTCTCTACCCTGTCTCATGTCCTTACGTAGGTATGGTCTCCAGAACTGTACACTGTACTCCAGGTGGGGCCTCACTAGTCTTGTATAGTTGAATTATGACCTCCCTTTTCCTGCTGGTGATGCCCTGCCTATACATCCCAGCATCCTATTTGCTTTACCTGATGCCTTGTCACACTGTTTCCTACCTTGAGGTCATCAGAGATGACAACCCCAAGATCCCTTCCTGTTTGGTGCATGCTATATCCTCACCCCCAACTGATATATTGTGCCAGGTTTTGTGCCCATATGCATTATCTTGCACTTCTTTGCATTGAATTTCAACTGCCAAACCCTTGACCATTCTTCAAGTTTCTGCAGGTCCTTCTCATTCTGTCTACACCCTCTGGTGTGTCTACTCTGTTACAGAGCTTTGTGTCATCAGCGAACAGTGAAATTCTGCCTTCTAGATCCTGTGCAATGTCACTGATGAAGATGTTGAATAGGACGGTCCCAGCACTGATCCCTGTGGTACCCCACTGGTCACTCTTCCTTCTGTGGAGTGACAGCCATTTACCACCACCTCTGTGTCCTGTCACCCAGCCAGTTACCTACCCACCACACTACTGTCCTGCCCACACCCATATTCCCCAGTTTGTGTAATAGTTTCTATGTGGCAGTGTCAAGGCCTTGCTGAAGTCCAGATAGGCCATGTCCACTGCCCTCCCTGGATCCACCTTCCTAGTCACCCAGTCAAAAATTCAATGAGGTTGGTCTGACATGACCTCCCCTGGTGAAACCATGCTGCCTTGGGTCCTGTAGTCCATTGACAACCAGATGTTCCACCAATCTCTCTTCAGTAGTGCTTCCATGATCTTTCCACTACCGAGGTGAGGCTGACTGGTCTGTAGTTCCCTGCTTCCTCTTTGTTCCCACTTTTGTATAAGGGACTACATCAGCTGTCCTCCAGTCTTTGGGTACCTCCTGTTTCCAGTGATTGGCTGAACAGGATAGCCAGAGGTTCAGCCACCACCTCTTAGTTCTTTAAGGACCCTGGGTGCACCCATCTGGCCCCATTGCTTTATCAGCTCTTATTACTTCCAGTTCCTTCAGGACCCTTTCTCGTGTAAAGGGACTTGTGTCCATTTCTGCACCATTCTCACCCTTGTACTCCCTTCAGACCCATTACCCCCTCTTCCTTAGTAAAGACTGAGCAGAAATACCTGTTCAATATGTCAGCTTTACTGTTGTCATCCTCCACGCGGCTCCCATCCTCCCCTTCAGTCTCACTATCCTCCCTTTGTCCTTCTTTTTCACTTATGTACCTGTAAAGGTTTGTCCCTTTAACCACTGATTTTGCAATGTGTTCTTCTGTCTGAGCTTTGGCTTCCTTACTGACTTCCCTGCCTCCTTTGTTTCTCCTGGTACTTCTCCCTATCCCTTCTGCCTGTGTCTTTTGTATTGCCTGAATGCAATCTTTGGCTTTCACTTTCTTTGCTACCTCTTTGGAAAACCATAATGGTCTCCTTTCTTTTCCTCTTGCTAACCTGCTTAATGCATAATTCTGTTGTTCTTATAATCCCCATTTTAAATACTGCCCCTGTTCCTCAATCCCTGATTCCTGTCCCATTCCCTTAATGCCTCTTTTCAAGCATCTCCCATTTTCCCAAAGTCTGCCCCCTAAAATCCAGGATACGTGTTTTTGTGTGGTTTGGTTCTGCTCTTTCTGTGATTTCAAACCACAATGACTGGTGGTCACTGTTACCCAGGTGCTCCCCACTGTTACCCCCATCACACTGTCCCTGTTTGTGAGCACAAGGTCCAGTATTGCCTTCTGCGAGTTGGTTCCATGACCAGTTGCTTGAGGAAGGCACCCTGAAGGAGTCCAGGATAAATCTGCTCTAGTTGATGCTGCTGCTGGGATGCTCCAGTCCACGTCTGGTATATTGAAGTCTCCAACCAGTACTACTCACCCTTGTCTGCCATCCTTTGGATGGCTAGCATCAGCTCCTATCTGTTTCTTCCTCCTGGGCTGGTGGTCTATAGACCACACCTGTGCAGATGGCTGGCCCCATTTTCCTTTCCAGCTTAACCCACAGTATCTCTCCCCATTTTGTTCCTCCTGGATCTGTGTGGCCCTTATGTCATTTTTCATACAGTGCCACCTCCTCCCTTCCTGCCTGCTCTGTCTCTTCTGAATATGTTGTAGCCAGGTATGGCCATCTCCAGTCATGGTTATCATTACACCAGGTTTCAGTGATGGCCACAATGTCCAGGTCTGACTGTACCATGACAGCCTCCAGATCTTCCATCTTGTTGCTAAGGCTCTGGCATTTGCACACATGGCTTTCCATGTTTTGACCTCCCTAGACTGCTTCACTGTTCTACTCCAGCCCCTTCCTTGGTTGTCATTTATCCTGGTTCTCCTTGCTGTCTGCCCTTCTGCTGAATTTTGCCCTTTCTGCTTATCCACCTTTGGACACTAATCTCCAACTTTGCACGCTGCTTTGCAGAGATAGCCACTCCTCTGGTTCACTGGTTCCATTACTAGCTGTGGGGGTGAGCAAGTAGGTATCATCCTTGCTGGCCTGCCACCCCCTTTGCTAGTTTAAATGCTTGTCAATGTAGCATTTAAACTTATCATTGAGTGCTTGATTCCCTCCAGGATGGATGCAGGCCGTCAGGCTTGAACAAACCTCCATCCCTCCAGATGGGTCCCAGTCACCAATGAATCCAAACCTTCCTCACAGCACCAGTTCTTCAACCATGAGTTAAAGTTCCTGGTGCATGCACTCCTATTCTCCTTGCCTCTCACAGGTAGTACTTGAGAAAGTGACAGAAGTAGCTACTTGAGACCCTCCCAGTTTCCTAAACTCTTCCTGAACTTCCTTTGGCTCCCATTTGCCAAGTCATTAGTACCTAGGTGGATAATGACATCCAGCTCACCCTCCTGTCTTGCCTTCCCAGTGATCCCCAGTATCTTCCTTCCATCCCTCCATGCTGTGGCACCTGGTAGGCACCTCACCTCCTGTCCTCCCTCCTGTGTTCCTAGCTGATCCCCTATGATGGAGTCCCCACCAGGATTCGCCTCCTCCTCTCTGGGGTCCACTGCTTTCCCACTGAGGTCACCTCCTTGCCTAACCTCCACATCCTTTCCTTCCACTTCCTGGGTACCTCTGTTTGGTTGTCCTCATTTGCCAGTGTGGCATATGAGTTCTTGAGAGGAATAGGATCTGGGATGTGCCTCTGCCTGACTGCTCTAACCCTCCCTGAGCCCACTGTCATCCAAGTGCTCCTCGCTCTCGGCATCCTTTGAGGCAGCTGCATTGGACTGGGTGGTTCCTGGACAGGGTGATGGTACTCTGACCCAGTTTACTTCCGCTCTGAGTCTGGCTACCTCATCCCGCAGTCCCGAGAGATGCATGCAGATAGGCAGCACCTCAGTGTCCAGAAGGTCTGCCTGAATATGGCTGCCCCACAGCCACTGCATTGCACCACTCCCACATTATACTGCAATTCCACTACTTATCTGCTACTGAAGCTCTCTTAGTTCTCTTTTATTTATTTACAGTACTAAAATCCTGTAACTGATCCTCAGATATATTTTTTAAGGAAAAGAAACCAATAAATAAATAAATGAGTCAAAAACTTGTCGTGCTGAGGGTGGTCTTCTTCCCCTTATGCCCTCCTACTTCACACCTCTTACTATACCCTGTGTTTAGCTCCTGTCAATCAGATTTATCAGGCATATAATTAAGAGTTGGGGAAGGGTTACCTGAAGCACTGAATTGAATATGTTTCTTCCTTCACCTTCTGGCTTCTTCTGAGAAGATGAACTTCGTTTGCTGCTTTAACTGTGACTAAGCCCACCTCCAGTTATCACGTAGCTGAGGTCAGAGGCCAGACAATTAACACCCTTCACCCAGCTACAGGACAGTCAGACAAGCCAAGATAAAATTTGCAGCAATTAAAGACAGCACAGAATTACACCACCACTATTTTTTAATTTTCAACAGCCCAAAAACAATTATAAGTAAAGACAACACAGAAAGAAAGTATAGTGTCACTACAAGCCTACAATCTAAGTTTAAAAGAAAAATACCAGTTACCAGTTACTCTGAAGCACTGAATTGAATATGTTTCCTTCCTTCACCTTC
This sequence comes from Neoceratodus forsteri, assembly GCA_016271365.2. NCBI lineage: Eukaryota > Metazoa > Chordata > Ceratodontiformes > Ceratodontidae > Neoceratodus > Neoceratodus forsteri. The sequence continues at coordinate 113,521,328 of JADMNL010000031.1, read as the reverse complement.
TGGCTTCACCTTATAGCAATTCATGTTCCGGGGGTCGAGAACATTTTGGCAGACAAACTGAGTTGCTCGTCTGCTCTAGCTCACGAGTGGGAACTGGATCAGGGGGTCCTAGACGAGATCTTCCTACGTTGGGGAACACCATGGGTCGACCTGTTCGCTTCCCCTCTAAACGCAAAGCTTCCCGACTTCTTCTGCTCGCTCGTTCAAGAGCGAGGCATTTTCTGGAGAGATGCTCTGTCTCTAGATTGGAAGGGCAGATTCGTCTATGCCCCCCAAAAAAATTTATTCTGATCGCTCCTTTCTGGCCCAGGTGTTTGGTCTCTTCTGCAGCAATATTCAGAGGAACCTCCTCTTTTTGTCACTGATTTTACTGACCCAGGATCAGGGGACCCTGGTCCATCCAAGTCTCAAGTCCTTTCAACCGCATGTATGGGGCTCCTGCAGATGTAGCTCAAGCCCGATTTTTTTGTGGTTTCACCCAGAGTGGCTGAGATTTTGGTGGAGGCTGGAAAATCCTCCACTAAGTCTACCTATGCCATGAAATTGAAACTGTTCACAATCCGGGCCGTTTCAAAAGATTTCGAGCCTTTCAGGCTCTATTGGGCGACTGCTGGATTACCTGCGCCACCTCTTTGATCTGGGTCTGTCACTTGTCCTTGAAGGTACACATGGCGGTCATTTCAGCCTACCATGTCCCTTTTGCAGGCAGTACATTTGCTCAGCTGGAGGTCTCCAAGACTTAGAGGGGTTCTCCACTTGAGACCCCCATCCAGGTTCCTGCCCTCCTTGGGATTGAATTTCATCCTCGCTTACTCTGTCTCCTTTGAACCGCAGCCTTAGCAGACGTGAAGTTCCTTCATGGACTAGACTCTTCCTAGTGGCCATTACCTCTGCTCGGAGGATTTCCGAGCTCCAGGCCCTGATGTGTAAAATCCAGTACTTGATTTTTCACAAGGAGCGTGTGGCTCTGCACACCAATCCCAAGTTTCTCCCCAAGGTGGTAGCGGAATCTACATTGAACCAGTCCATAGTTACCCACTTTCTTTACGGAGTGCTCCAATCAAGGGGAGTATCTACTTCACACTATTGATGTTCACCGGATTCTGAGATACTACACTAACGGAACAAAGGATCTCAAAGACTGATCAGTTGTTTCTCTTGCACCTGAAAGAGAAGGTAATGCTGTTTCTAAGCCATGCCTGTCTAAATGATTGGCTCATTGCATCACCTTCTGTTATGTCAAGTAAGGGGACACTCCACCAGTGGAGTCGCTGCCTCTGCAGCATGTTTCAAGAACGTGTCCACGACAGACATATGTGCTGCCGCCACTTGGACTTCTGTCCACACATTTACAAAACATTAGTTTGGATGTTGCCTCTCGCCGTAGAGCAGGCTCCGGGCTTGCTGTTCTGCAAGGCCTCCTCTCTTAAGGCCTTCACAGCTAGAGGATCTGCTTTGAGTAGCTTTCCTCCTCCCGTGTGCTTCTTGTTACAGACTGGTTGGGATTCAGTCCTATGTGCAATTACCTACTGCAAGAGCCTTCTTGAAGTAAGATAGTACAGTTACATAAGAACTTACCATAACAGTAGATCTTTGAGAGAGGCTCTTGCAGTAGGTAATACCTTCCCGCCCTCCATCCTCCTAGGCTTTTTCAGCTCCTTTTCCAGTGAGGGAAATCTTCTCTTCTCTCTCGTCTGGCCTCCTTTGGCGGGAAAGAACTGGAAGGCGGGCGTGAGGGATCGCCCCTTTATACTGACTTCTCCTGCTGCCGGTCACCTGACGTGGGGGCGGTCCTTCACCAGAGACTGCTTGCTAAAAAAAATTTCTGTGGGGTCCTGACGCCTGCCGGCTTCAGTCCTATATGTAATTACCTACTGCAAGAGCTTCTCTCGAAGATCTGTTATGGTAAGTTATTGCGTAACTGTACTTTTCCGATATAGGGTATTGGGCTTCATAGCCCAGTACCTTATATTGTCATGAGCTCACTGCTACAAAAATGTAAATTTTTCATAGTTTTAGCAGGAGGGATCATAACTGGTGCCGAACCCACGGCCAGTCTATCCCTTCCAACTTCCTCATGAGTCCCCTTGACTCGTCACATTTACCCAGTTTTATCTAATGTGGAATATTACAGCTCCAGTGGCTCTTCACACCTCCTTTCCATGTTTTGGTTGTATTTACTAGCCCATGTATCCTGGGCTCTAGATAAGGTTTTTTGGGATGAGTACCTGTACTCATTTTGAAAGTGAGGGGTGAGAAATGAAATTCAGATGTTTACAAATGTCTTGCTAAGAGTGGACCGGGTACATTTATTAATTTTTTTTCTAGATAAGAATTTCAGGTGCTAACAGTGCTCCAAATAATGTTGGTAGGTAAGAATTTACTCAAGTTTTAAAACACTGAGTAAAACAAAAGTGAGATGCATACAAGTGCTATAAATCTGGCAAAACGATTCCATTTGAATCACCAGTTATATTATGAAGCTCTAGTCTTTGGCGTGGGAGTGTTCACAAATGTTGGGTGAGTACTGGTACTCATTTAAAAAAAAAAAAAAAAAAAAAAATCTGAAGTAGTCCTAAAATGAGGGGAGTAAAGGCTTGGTACACCTTATTTGAGCCCTGCATGTCTGTTCAGCCCATATTTGAATTACACACTGTTTTGTGCAGAACACTTTTCTTTTGCAACCTTTTCCTTCTACCACCCTAATCGATCCTCTTAACACACGAGTGCCTAACTGTATGCATTTACGGGAGCCACTGCCCCGATCACGTTTATAGAAGATATACCACTGCAGCCTTTCCTCACTTTGAAGGCCATCAGAGTGCTGATTTTAAGGGAGGGGCTGCAGTGGGCACTTTGTGGCTTTCCATAGTGCAAAAGGGAGATTGCAGGTAATAACATTTTAAATACTAAATAATGGCTGCATAGAAAAAATCAAAATGGGTGATTTAGGTCCTCTGGAAAATGGCTTCGCCATGTTGCCTGACCCGGGGTGTAAGAAGCTCGTTAAAGCCAATTCTGCATAAAGGCTTTGGAACTGCAAAAGTTGATTTTTCTGGCACGTTTTCCAGTGAGTTAGCTGAAAAACAATTGTTAGTGAGTTAGCTGCAGAAACGATTGTTGCAAAGGCTAACCATAAGCCATTGCTGTAGTATGCCCTGAAAAGGAGCATTAATGTTTAAACAGTTGGTTTCCACCTATTGTGTTTTCTGCCTCACTATCCTCCCTTGAATAATTGAGTAGTCTGACAGAAGTGTTACTGAATCCAGTTACCTAATACTAATCTCCTGTTGCCAGACTGTTTTAGTGTAGGTATCATACTCTCTGAAACTGGTTTCCACTTTATATCTTGAATGCAATTCCAAGTGGCCATTGTGTTTTTAATCAGAAGAGGCAAACTTTAATGCAAGCTAGAATGTTGACATCAGGACCCTTTATGGTTCTTCTCGCCCACCTCTTCTCTCCCCAAAAAAAAACAGTTCACCACACCTAACTGGCCAAAAACAAAATCCTAGATAGTTATAATTTTATGTAAATTCAGCGGAGTTTGCTGGACATGTAAAAAATACTAGTGTAAGTATGTCTGCATTTGGATTGCTAACCAGCACTGGGACTTGGTTTTCAAGAGGCATTTACAAATGGGTTTGAGGAGTATGGCTAACATCAGGTCTAGATGGACATGCTTTGTAGGTTTCTCATGTCAGTAAGCTCAAGAGACCTTACTGAGGCACAGCAGTGTGCAAACATGAACACAGTTGGCTGAAAAGGCACATAGACATTTTATAAAGCCTAAAGCTGGTTGGAGTGCTGCAAACCTTCAGATCGCTGAATCCTCTGACTGTGGCACTTCAGTCTAAAGGTGTGCAAGACAGCTGCCCATTTATTCAAGTTGAAGCTTTTTATTAACTGGCTTGTGCGTTTGGAGTTGGATGTAGTAGACATTACTGAAAACGCAGAATAACGGTGAAAGTACATGGAGCTTGTGAAGATGCACACACTCTCGCCCTTTCTTTTTGGGGGGGGGGGGGTGCTCAGACCCTCAACCTACAGAGAATCAAACCTGATCTATTCTTACCTTTATTTGGGTTGGCAGAGTGCTAAACTAGCATGGCAGAATAGTGATGGGCCACAGGATTTAAAAAAAAGGCCCCTCCTAAAACATCCCCCGCCCCGAGTGGCCCTTGGAGACGAGACTCCAGTGTCTACATGCTGTCCCCTCTAGAAATGCCTGGGAGTCCTTGCTGCATCACCACTAATAGCACCCCCAGATGGCAGTTAGATCACCAGAGGAGAAGCGAGCCTTCTGCTGGCCTTAAAGCAAACCTGAACTTTGTGTGAACCTGGTGTAACAACAAGGAATTGTTCGCAATATTGAATTTATGCATGTGACATTACCTAGTTATGGTTGCATATACTTTGATCTTGGCCCTGGAAAGTTGGCTTCCCAGGCTTTACTTACTGTTGAACATTTTTACTTGTGCTGATGTAGCTGCAAGGACTGTGCAGCTAAAATCCTGCAAGTTCACCGTGTCAGCGATTGCAGTAGAAAATGTCTGTCACCCCTTTGCCCCCTGGTGTAGCTAATGTGATGCTTTTGTGCCTGCAAAAAAACGCCATAATTATGTATTCTTAATGCCTGCATTGAATCTGTGGCAAAATTTTATAGTGCTAGAGACCCCACACCTGATACGTAAATAGTGTAAATGCCAATTTACTGGCTTTGCCTGCCACAGTGAATTACTGTTGTACACATATTCCGGTAATGCAAAGACAGTGGCATTCCAATCTTTTGTGAGCTGTTTGACGACTTGCATCTAAAAAGGTGTTTACATGATTCAGGTTTGAACTTTAACTCTGTTCACCTGCTTGTCCAGTTACATGTAACGGAACGCAGTCAACTTACGATTTTTATTTCTTTTTCAGCGGGGATCAGACGAGCTTTTTGCCTCTTGCATTTCTAACGGGCCCTTTATGATGAGCAACCCGTCTTCTGCAGGTTAGTAAGCAGTTTATGACCCTTTCAAAACGAGTGTGGTCATATGTAGTCCATCAAATAGAGCTGTGAACCAATAGTTCCCAGGTTTGAATCCTGCCAGCAACCCCTGGCTTTCTACGTGAGTTTGTTACTGAATAGTGGGTTACTCTGAGGAAGCCCACCCATAAGTACTTGGATAAAGTAAAACATCCTAAAACTGAAGTAGTGTACAAATTACAGAATCTGAACTTGTTTTAATATCTCTGTAAAGGATGGTGGCAGGTGGTATTCTGCAAAGAAAAAGTGCAGAGTAATGCATTTGGGCAGCAGAAACTAAGGGTGGAGTAAAAGATTTTTTGGGAGGGGAGAGGATTTAAGCCACAAACCAGGAACAAGACCTTGGGGTACTTGCATACAGGATGACCTAAAGACGACCAACAATGTGAGAAGGCTCAGAGGAAAGCCAGTGGATGCTGGATTGCATTGAGAGCAGTATCACCAGCAGAAAGGTGGTGGTTATGCCATTGTACTGATTGCTGATGAGACATTGGTTGGAATACTGTAGCCTGTTCTGGAGACCACATCTCTGAAGGACATGGACTGGAGGCAGTCCAGAGGAGGGCTGTAGAGATTGTGCACTGACTGCATGAAAAGCCCTACAAGGAAAGACATGGGGAATTCCTATATATTCCTGGAGGAGAGGGGTGGGGTGGGGACATGATAGAAACTTTGAAGTACCTGTGGCCAAAAACAAGATACAAGAGGGTAGCATCTTTCAGAATAGAAGATGTGCAAGAACAAGGGGACATGAAAGTTGGAGAGAGGGGAGGTTCAGGGCAGTGTAAGAAAATACTTTCACCAAAAGGATGGTGGATACATGGAACAGACTCAAAAGAGGTGGGGGCAAAAACAGGGAATTCAAGAATGCTACATAGATATATAGATGTTGACAGCAGATGAAGGCCTACAGCCCACCCAGTGACAGCACTAATATGCACCAGAAGGGCAAAAGTTGCATCCTTTCCAAAATTGACCCTTCTTTCCTTTGCCAGTGGGTCGGAATTGATGTACCTGCTCTATAACGATATCTGAAGGAAGGGAACATGAACTATTCAAAATCTGCCACTGATTGTTTTGACCTACTAGGTTCCTTTTTAGACCAAGATTTTTGTATACCAGTGGGTCCAATTTGACCCATGTTTTAAACCCCCAGCACTGTCACTGAGCCCACTTGTGCTTCAAGCTTCCCCAGAGCTAGGTTGTCCCTTTCCCCCGACTACCAGGATTCCCGGATGCCTGTCGCATGCATTCTTAAATACTGTAATCGTTTCTGCCCCAACTGCCTCCTCCGCAGTGTTCCATTTGTCAACCACCTCTCCATAAAGAAGTACTTTCTGCTCTGCTGAACCTCCTCCCAGTTTCATCCCATGTCCCCTAGTCCTGGAGCATCTTTTTATGAAAGACTGTTCCTGCACAGTGTTCCTCCCCATGAGGGACTTTTACGTCTCAGTCCTACCCCCCCCTTTCCTCTCTTCCAGGGAATACATATGTCTTTTAGTCTGTCCTCCTTGGATCATCTTGGTTGCCCTCCTCTGAACTGCCTCCACACTGTCTGTGTCCTTATGTAGGTAAGGTCTCCAGAACTGGACACTGTACTTGAGGTGTGGCCTCACTAATGTCTTGCATAGTGGAATTATTACCTTTTTCCTGCTGCTGATGCCCTTTCTGTGCATCTCGGCATCCTGTTTGCTTTCCCTGCAGCCTTGCAGTTTGGGCTGGCAGTACAGCCTAGAGGTTAGAGGAACGAGGTGTAAACGAGCTTGATAACATCCAGCAGACCAGACATGAGTTGGATTCTCACAACCTCTACTTGCATACTGTGCGACTCTGAGCAAGTCACTTAACTGCCCAGTGCTCCCAGGTCGCCCCTAAAAACACCCACTTGTGCTTAGTGGGCCTTACCCGGTTACCAAAGAGTAAAATAGAATAAATCAGTTGTTGCACTGACTCCTTACTCAGAAGTCATCAAGAGATGACTCTAGCTCCCTTTCCTGCTTGGAGCAGGATACATCTCCAACAGCTGATATGCTGTTTTTGTGCCCCATGTGCATTATCTTTCACTTTGCATTAAATCTCAACTACCACTCCCTTGACCAGTCCTCAAGGTTCTGCAGATCTCTCCTCATTCTAGCCACACTCTCAGGTGTGTCCACCTTGTTGCAGAGCTTTGTGTCATCAGCGAGCAGGCAAAATTCTCCCCAAGTCTACTGTAACATCACTGAGATGCTGAAGAGGTCTGGACCCAGCACTGATCCCTGTGGCACCCCACTGGTCACCTTTTCCTCTGCGGAGTGACAGCCATTTACCACCACCCTCTGCGTCCTGCTATCCAACCAGTTTTCCACCCATTGTCCTACCCGCTCCCATGTTCCCTAGCTTGTTTAACCTTCTGTCAAAGGCTTTGCTGAAGTCCAGTTAGGCCGCGTCCACGCAACCCCCCCTCCCCCAAACATCCCTTGTCACAGTCTTCTAAGAATTCTATGAGGGTGGTCTGGCATGAAGGTGTTCCACTATTCTTCCTTTCAGTAGTGTTTCCATGATCTTCCCCACTACTGAGGTCAGACTGACTGGTCTGTAGTTTCCTGCTTTCTCTCTGTTCTAACCCCAGTAATGCTCAGGATATTCATAACTTTGTGCAGTCAGCCTGGTGGGTTGGACTGCCCGGAGAGATGGAACACATGCAAATGATGGAATTCTTTGCACGGGAGCATCTTTCAAATACTGCCTCTACCAACTGCAGTGTTCTAACCCTTATAGATTTTTCTCTCCACCTGAAAGTCTGGTCGCTCGGAGTATGTCGCCCTCTTTCGCATGAAGAAAAATAAAACCAAACCATAAGTATATTTAATTTCATTTACTGCCTCTACCGATTGTCAGTTTAGATCTAGTTTAGTTTATTATTAAAGTAGTTTCTTGGTTCCTCGCAGTTCGGCATAACTGTGAGGGATAAGAGTTTAGTTTAACTTGGGTTCTCTGACTAAAGAACCTATATAATTATTGCTAAATTTTGGTCCTTACAAACTTTATCTGTAATCGTTTTTATCGGTTACAGAACCGCTGAACCGGTTCATAGTTCATCTCCCTGCTCTGTTCCTCTAGTTCCTTATCGGTTCTGGAACCGACCACAAAAAAAAATATAAAGGCTGTTTAAATAACCGCAAAAATGTTATTACAATCTATTTCGTGGTTGGTGTTTTTCCTCTTTGCTTTTCACCATGGCAGAGAAACCTAAGAGAACAGAGGAGCCCGGGTTTAAAAACTTTAAAGTGTGGAGATGCGTTTGTTAAGGCAGACAAGCACACCTTGTGTAGCTTGTCTGGGTTTCAAACATCTGGACCAGGAATGTGAGATATGTAAAACTTTCCAGATAAAATTGTGGAAAAGTGCCTTGAATGACTCCTTCCTAGGGGGTCCCTCAGTCTCTGACCAGCTGACACCCCAGTCTGTTGTGGCTGAACCCACAAGTGCTGCTACCCCTGCCCCTGATATGGGTGAAAAGGGGCAAAGAGAGGAAAAGAACCAGCTGACTCTCCGGTTCCCTCAAAGAAAAAAACTTAAACATGCAGAACCCTCTCCTGTTAACCCAGGAACTTCTGTGCAGGTATCTGCAATGCCTTCAGCTCAAGAGAGAGCTCAGGCATACAAAATTATTCAGGCTTTGCAGAGCATCATCCCTCAGCCACCTGCCCCCTCACAGGGTCCCCAGATTGCTAGTACTGTGTTGCCCTCTGCAGTGGAGTAGCTATTTTTTTTGAAGAGGCTGATGAGCCTTATGAGGATGACTAACGTATTTCTCCAGAGGTGTCCTCTGAGCAGGATTTTGGCTTGCCACCCAGGGTGTCTGAGGATTTTCCTCCCACTTTTCCTTTGTAAGGAACATGGCAGATGCCTTGGATATCGCCACACACAGAGCAGGAGGATGAGAGGAAATTGAGCACCTTAGTATGATGGGTTTAACACCACAAAGGTCCTCCTCTTCCTCCCAGTATATAAATTTAAGAAGGATGCTATGAAGCTCCTGCAGACCCCTAATTCTATTTCTCCAATCGACAGGAGAATAGACAAAAAGTACCAGTTGGATAGGGAGGGAGCTTACTTCTTCTCCCATCCTGACCATCAAGGGGTAATACAACACAGGCAGCCTATGATAAAGCTAAAATTCCTCTGTCCTCACATCCACCGGACAAGGACTCCAGAAAATTGGACAGTATGGCCAAAAAAGGCTATTTGTTAGCCTCACTGGCCATGAGACAGGCTACTTTCCAAGCTTATGCTGCCCAGTATCAGAAATCCCTGTGGCAGTCCGTACTGGCAGTGTCCATGAAAACCACCTCACCCTTGTCAGATGACCTGGCTGAAAGTGCCAGGTTTGGGCTAGAGGCGGCTAAGTACCAGTTCCAGATGGTTGCTGATTCGAATGACACTGCAGCCAGATGGATGGCTAACACAGTGGCTCAGAGGAGGTTTGCTTGGCTTAGGGCTACAAACTCACTCTGGATACCCAATCAGGCCCTGATTTTCCATTAGAAGGAAATTCTCTTTTTGGAGAATCCACGGTGGTCTATATGAAGAAGGTGGATGAATATAAAGCTACTATGGAAGCAACTCTGCCAGAGACGGAGCTTCTTCATCCACCAGGCCCTATTGGGGGGGCCAGAGGTCGGTCTTTCATGACGAGACCTTTTTTCCAGCCAGTAGCCATGCTGCAATACCAGCCGTACCCCCAACAGGGCTACTGTAGGGGTAGAAGGAGCTCTAGGCGAGGGTCTCTGGCACAGCCTCAGCCCCACCCTAAACAGAACCCCTGAGATGCAGGCCGCCTCCTCCCTACCTGTCAGAGGCAAACTGTCCCATTTCCTCCACCTTTGGTCAACCACCACCACAGGCAAGTGGGTGTTGGAGGTAGTGGGCAAAGGTTTGTCTCTGGACTTCAGATTTTTTCCTCAAAAACATTACAGGGTTTCCATCTCTCCTCCCCTAGCACAAACTTCATTGCTAGAGGCAGAGGTTCAAAAGCTGCTACAGCTCAGAGCAGTGGAACCAGTTCCTACAATCCTGAGAGGAAGAGCTTTTTACTCCAGATATTTCCTAACAACAAAGAAAAATGGGGAGTGGCAGCCAATTTTGGATCTCTGAGCTTTAAACAAGCACCTGAAAAAGCCAAAGTTCAAAATGGTAACTTTGGCTCGGATTCTGCAAACAACCCATAAAGGGGACTGGCTGGCATCTCGGGACTTACAAGACTCCTATTTTCACATCCCCATAAAAGAATCTTTCAGGAAATATCTCTGATTCAGACTCCCATCAGGTCATTGTCAGTTTGCAACCCTGCCCTTTGGCTTTTCCTCAGCACCAAGGGTATTTTACAAAATGCCTAGCAGCTGTGGTGGCATTTCTTAAGGCGGGGTCACTGACTGTTTTCCCATGTCTGGACGACTGGCTGGTGGTGGGCAAGTCACCAGAACAAGTCAGAACCTCTCTAAAGCTCACACAGGATCTTTTTGAGTACTTGGTTTCATAATAAACCAGAAAAAATCTGTCTTGATCCCTACAGACTTTACAGTTCATAGGGCAGAGATCAGTACTCTACAGGCCAGGGCCTTTTATTTTATTTATTTATTTATTTAGCTTTTGTTGACCAGGTAAGTGCACTAGACAAATCCTGCCTATTTTCATGCACGAACTCGGTGGAGGGGGTACAGATGAATGGCAACTGACCTTGAACCAGATTAAGCTGTTGGTGGTATTTTAGTGAATGAGGGAAATTTGGCCAGACACCGGGAAATTCCTACTCTTTCGATAAGTGCCATGGGATCTTTAACATCACCTGAACTACCACCAATCCAGGCAGATGGGACCTCGGTTTAACGTCTCATCCGAAAGACAGCACCTCAGAAATGCAGCACCCCTCTCATGCTGCATTACAGTGTCAGTACTGGGATATTAACCCAAGTGCCAGATGTGGGAACTGAACCCACAGCCCTCTGATCTCCCGGCCTCAGAGGCGAGTGTGCTACCTACTGAGCCACTTTTTTTTTTTTTGCCACTGGACAGGGTGCAAAAAGCCAGTCAATTCCTGCAGCTCTTGGGTCATATGGCTGCATCCACAGGCAGAGTGCAGGGTTCCAGATTTCACATGAGACATCCAGTTTCATCTCGGGAATCATTGGAGTCGGAAAAGAAATCCTTTTTCAGAATTTATTCCAGTGACAAGGGCACTGTTGCAAGCCCTTTTGTGGTGGAAAAAGGAATCCAACCTAAGGCAAGGAGTCCCTTTTTCAGAAGGAGGATCCTTCACTAGTCCTCATGACAGATGCATCCCTTCTGGGCTAGGGTGCCCATCTGGGGAGCACACAACTCTGGGTACTGGACAGAAGCAGAGTCCTTCAGCACATTAACTTGCTGGAACTCTGAGCAGTGTGGCTGTCACTAAGTTTTTCTACACTGGTGATGGGCAAGGTGGTACAGGTCAGAACAGACAATACCACCACTATGTACTACATAAACAAGCAGGGAGGCACCAGATCGGATCCCCTGTGCACAGAAGCCATGAAAATTTGGACTCTGGCGTATTCTCTAAAGGGGTCCCTGCAAGCAATTCATCTGCCAGGAAAAGACAATACCTTGGCAGACACACTGAGTCTAATCAGTCAGTCCCATCCCGAATGGACACTGAACAAGCAGGTGGTGCAGGTAATTTTCAGGAGGTGGGGCATTCCAGAGATAGACTTGTTCACATCCCACCAGAACCACCAGTTGCCTCAGTATTGCTGCAGACCACCGCCCAGGGCACAATCCTCTGGATGCCCTAGTACTGACTGGTCCGCATGTTTTTTATGCCTCTTCTCTCCCCTTCCTCTGGTTTTCAGAGTACTACTGAAGCTCTAATCCCTCTCAGCTTCTCTGATCTTGATAGCTCCAGATTGGCCCAGGCAGCCATGGTATACTCTTCTGCTCTCCATGTCAGTGAGCAAACCAATAAGCTTGCCTCTCGGGCACAGTCTCCTGACCTCCAATCAGGGAACATTGTTGTACCCAAATTTCTGTCCCTCCACCTCAAGGCATGGCTCTTGAGGAATTGGAGTATGCAGACTTAAAGCTTTCTGAAGCTGTATTAACTGTTTTGAAAGGTTATAGGAAGCTCTCCACTAAGAAAATGTATTCTGCTAAGTGGAAGATTTTCTTTTTGGTGCTCTGGTATCAGTTTTGCCCCAAATGATGCAGGAGTCTGTAGTGTTGGGTATTCTGACTCACTTACATTCACAAGGTCTACAACCCAGTTCTTTAAGGGTTCGTCTTGCAGCAGTGTCTGCATATCTTTCTGCTAGGACAAAGGTGTCGGTAGCATCAGATCCCATTTTCAAAAGATTTTTTTAAGGCCTGATACATTTGCATCCTCCTCACAGGGCTCCAGTGCCCGCTTGGGATCTTAATATATATAGCCAGATTAATGAGGGCTTCTTGAGCCCATGGCTATAGCCCATTTAAATGTTACCTGGAAAACAGTTTTCTGGTAGCAATTACCTCAGCAAGAAGAATCAGCGAGCTTCAGGCTCTCCGTGTTGACCAGGACTATATCTCCTTCACAGAGGTAAGGTAGTCCCTCAGAACAAACGAACAATTCCTTCCCAAGGTCGCTTTCAGACTTTCATCTGAACCAGTCGATCACTCTGCCTGTCTTTTCACAGACCATACAAGCTCTGGTGAAAGAAGACTCCAGTCTGGATTTGAAAAGAGATCTCGCTATTGCATGACAGCTGCTAAGGGCCATAGGCAAGACAAAAAACTTTTCCTTACATATGGGGATGTCGGAATGGGCAAACCAGCCTCAAAGATCCATTTCTTGATGGATTGTCCAGTGTATTCATTTCTGCTACATTAAAGCAGGCAGGGAGTCGCCAGCTGGGCTGAGGGCACACTCAACGAGAGGAACAGCTGCCAGTCTTGCAGCTGCTAGGGAGGTTCCATTATTGGATATTTGTAAAGCAGCTACCTGGAAATCGGTACACCCCTTTTCAAGACATTACAACTTGGATGTTTTGTCCAGAAGTGATGCCAGGTTTGGCACAGCAGTCCTGCAAAGTCTATTTCCAAAATAAGTTCTGTGCCCACCTCCAGGGGTACTGCTTGGTAGTCTGCACAAAGTTATGAATATCCTGAGCATTACTGGGGTTAGAAGAAGAAATTAACATAGTAATCTTCTTTCTTCCCAGTGATGCTCAGGTATTCATAGCTCCCTCCCATCCTCCCCTTCCAGAACTTCAGCCTCTACACTCCGCATGCTAGTGTCACATAGCCATACCCTTCTGGGTACACTTCTGTACCAAATAGATTTAAACAGAGTTTTTCTGTTTAATAGTTTTCTTGTGCTGTTTGAACACCAGTGTTTATTTGATGTAGTTCTTCCTTAAGAGTTTTTTGGGTAAATTCTCTTTATTAGGGTAACCCTTAAAATTCAGCTGTTGGATTTTTTCATAATGCCTGACTTCCGGCTTTTTACAAATCTAAGGGTTAGAACACCACAGATGGTAGAGGCAGTATTTGAAAGATGCTCACATGCAAAGAATCCCATCATTTGCATGTGTTCCATTTTCTCCGGCAGTCCAACCCACCAGGCTGACTGCACAAAGTTTATGAATATCTGAACATCACTGGGAAGAAAGATTACTATGGTAAGTAACTTTTCTTCCTGTTTTGTATAGGGACTACATCAGCTGTCCTCCAGTCTTTGGGTACCTCCTTTGTTTGCAGTGACTGGCTGAACAGGGTTGCTGTAGTTCAGCCACCATGTCTCTTAGCTTCTCAGCACCGTGGGTGTACCCATCTGACGCCATAGGTTTATCGACTCTATTTCTTCACAGCCCTTTCCTGTGGAAAAGGACTTGTATCAATTTCTGTGCCCTTCCTGCCCTTTCTTGTCCCTTCTGCCCATTACTTGCCCCTCCTCTGTAAAGACTGAACAGAAGGATCTGTTCAGTGTGTTGGCTTTGCTGTTGTCCTCCTCCACCACTCCCATCCTCCCTTTTCAGCCTCAATATCACTCCCTTTGCCTTCCTTCTTTTCACTGACGTACCTGTAAAAGGTTGTCCCCTCTTAACCACCGAATTTGCAGTGTGTTCCTCTGTGCTTTGGCTTCCCTCCCTGCCTCCCTTTGGTTTCTCCTGGTACCTCTCCCTGTCTCCTTCTGTCGTCTTCTGTCTTTTTGTACTGTTTGAATGCAGTTTATTTTTTTCTGGCTTTGACTTTCTTCGCTACCTCCTTGGAATACCACAAGTCTCCTCTTTTCCCTTTGCTACCCTGTTTTACACATAATTGTGTTGTCCTTGTTATCCTGTTTTTGAATACTGACTACTGTTCCTTCATCCCCAATTTCCTCCCAATTCCAGCTAGTGCTTCTTCCAAGCATTTCCCTTCTGAAGTAGAGGATTTGTTTGTGTGCTGGGTTCTACTTCGTCAGTTATGTAAAACTACGCTGTCTGGTGGTCACTGTTCCCCAGTTGGATGGGATAGACAAGATAAGCGGGTGGGCCGAGGGACAGGAAAGAGTGTGAGCTGCAGATCAGCTAGGATCTTGTGTTTTCAACCATGATGGCACACCTTTCCAATTACTGCTAGTGTCTGCCTTGAATGAGTCCTGGAGTTGAACTCTACTTCAAGTGTTACTTAGGGACATGCCTATCCTTGTGTTGTACTGGGCAAGGTTGCCCTCTCCTTGGAGCAAGCCTCAGATGCCAAAACTGTGCAGCCAGTACAGTCACCATGGTAGTTGCTCTGGTTACAGTACACCTAGCAATAGGTGTGGCTCCTGTTATTTACCAGTGCTGCACCCTGTCTTGATGTTTGCTGGCAATCCAGATGGTAATGCAGTGCATTGCTTCTCCACAACTCGTGTCACATTTAGAGCTTCTATGTGTTTAAGAAGAGGTTGGGTCTGGGGAGTAGACCTTCCACAGTTGCACTTGTCTGTCCAAAGAAATCCCACATCTGGAGTGAGTGACAAATGTGTTTTTTGTTTGTTTTTCCTGCACCCGTCTTCTGCAGCCAACGGGAATGACAGCAAGAAGTTTAAGGGTGACTTCAGAAGCACTGGAGCTCCTTCAAGAGTAATCCATGTCCGCAAGCTTCCCATGGATATCACTGAGGCAGAGGTCATTTCCTTAGGGCTTCCATTCGGCAAGGTCACGAACCTTCTTATGCTCAAAGGAAAGAACCAGGTATGATGAATGCTCTTGCAGAAAGCGTCCGTGGACAGGGGTTTAAATGGTTTGGGATTAGTTGTTCCCATGCTCACCCAAATGAGTAGGAACCAAAAGTAAAAGGAACAGTTAGTATTTAAAGTAGGCCTCAGTTTGCACTGGCAGAAGTATTTTTGAACTTGTTTGCTGCAATATAGGATTCATTTTTGCTTACTTTCAGACTTGCATTTTCTGTAACTACAAATCCCAGAATCCTGCAGCTGACATCAGAGAGTGCAGCAGTGGAGGGTCTGTAGCCTGGAATGACTGTTAGATATGTTATGAGTTTTTTTTGTTTGCTTGCTGGTCCCACTGTCTTCCTTGCCACGACAGAGTACTGTACCTTAAGTAACAGCAGAACCAGCAAACATCTAATCAGAGCTTATAAAATCTCTACCATACATTCCAGGCTATTGACTCTCCCACTGACAGTGAAGTTCCTTTATGCCTCCTTCTGAGGTTCTTGAAGTTCAGAGCGGGAGCCTGCAGCAATGATTCTGATTGCTGCAGACTAGTTTTCTCTACGCTGCGGCCCTGTCCTTGTAAACCTCCTGCTCTCTTTCCTGTGGTACAACCTACTGACCTTGTTTCAGGGCAGGATATTTCCAGCCCAGTACTCTGTGTCTCAGGGTCTGGTTGGTATATTATGGGTTAAACCTCTTGAAAGAGGTTTTGAATGCATTAAGTTTCAGAAAACCAGCCACAAGAAAACTTGTGCCTCAAAGTGGAAATTATGGTTTCTAGGGACATGGATATGTTTGTCCATGCTGTCTGGCAAGTTTCTTGCCGCTTTAAATCTTGTCGAAGGTCTTCAGGCTGGCTCCTCCCACCCACCCGGTGGTAAAACTCCTGCCCGCCCATGACGCCAGATCTTCCTTACCGCTTTGAAACTCTGGTTCCCTCCTAGCGCTTGTATCTAGATTGGAACCTAACTCTTTGGTTCACCCAAAAATAATTTTAAAGTTTTCTAGACTTGGGTCTGCTTCTTCCTTCGCGGCTGCGATGGACCGATCGACTCCCCATGCGGGCTGAAGATGTCCAGGACGATCCGCACTCCATGTGCGTCGACTGCCTCTGGCTTTGCCACGACTCGCAGGCCTGCAAGTTGTGCAGGTCATTTTTGG
The DNA here is from genome assembly GCA_016271365.2 of Neoceratodus forsteri. Lineage (NCBI taxonomy): Eukaryota > Metazoa > Chordata > Ceratodontiformes > Ceratodontidae > Neoceratodus > Neoceratodus forsteri. The sequence continues at coordinate 113,504,934 of JADMNL010000031.1, read as the reverse complement.
CAAACCTTCTGAGACCGCAGTTGCCCGCTCCAACTTGGGCGCCCCAAGAAACATTATCTGCCAGTGAAGTTCATGAGTCTACATGCATTTCTGTATGCTGGCCCGGGCTGAGCAACTCTAGCAGATGATCGCCGGAGGTGGCGCCCAGGCCGCATCTTCATCCTCGGTCGCGCATTTATCCCACTCTCCTTGGGATCCTCCTATACAGCTTCCTTGAAGGAGCTTTGCCAATCTCTCCACGGCGGTGAGGGGCCATCGGTCACTCTTCTCTGTAAGAGTAAGTCCCACTGTCGACATTTGTAGGCAGGAGAGGTCCCTGCCCCGGACAGTTGACACTATACTTCAGTCAAGGTTATGGTTAAGGCTGCTGGCTTCATTGTGTCCCCGTCGGGTCAGCGGGCCGAGACACCCGTCTGGCTGTTGACTGGTGTAGCTGATGACCCTTCACCGGTTCCCCCGGTGGAAACCGAGGTCTTGCCTGTGCCGGAGTCCCCGGTCAAGGCTCCCGAGCAGAGGGAGGAGCGGTTTCCCGGCCCCTCCCAGACCCACCCTCAGAACCACCAGTCTCTGTCTCGGACCTCGCTCGGTCCAGCCGATCCTGCCGGCAGTCTCGGCACCGAGGAAAGTGGCCATTCGTCCCAGTCTTCCTCCTCGGAGGAGGAGAGGTCGCTCAAATTGCATCGACGCTCACGAGGACTTAATGTGGCAGCAGCATCTTCTGACCGGGAACAAGCTAACGAGTCTCCTTCCCGCCATTAAGTGGCTGTCACTCGAAGGCCGAAACCCCTCGCGAGTGGTTGGAGGTACTCAAGCCTGGGCCGGTTGTTTCATTGGCTGAAACTAGCTGCCCCAATCGATTGTGGTGGAACCTCCACCTCCACAACCGAAATCGGGGGCTCCAACCAAGGATTCTCGGTCGGGTCAGGGACTGCCCCACCGGTTGTCAGTCACCCTCACTCCCGCCCGTCCTCGGCAGGTGGAGGGTGGCTCAGGCCCTAGGCAGCTCTTTACAGACTCCTTGGAGTCGGATGACGACTCCCTGTTTTCCAGGCCCCTTGACCTGGAATCCTCTGGGGGGCAGTCAATGGACGAGAGCCCATCATCGTTCATGGGTCTGCTTCGGCTCATCTCAGTCCACCAGGATGCAGCTCGAGCCCGTATCCAGGCGGGCCAAGTATCCCCTCACGGAGATACTGGACCGAGGGGATTCTCCCACAGAGGCCTTTCCGGTGGCTGAAGCCATTGTTGGCCCAGCCTTGGAGCTATGGCAGCAGCTGGCTTCCTGTCCGGCTCCTTCGGCCAGGATTGCCAGGAAGTATGCGGTCCCTACCGCCTCTTTGTCCGGTTTCCCGGAGCACCCCTCTGCGGAGGAGTTTGTCACCGACAGCGTTTTCCGGCATTCCGGGAACGCTAGGGATGTGGACGGTGCCTCTCTCGGCAGAGTCCAAAGCTGGACTATGCCGGGCGAAAGAGTACGCTGCATCCTCCTCGCTCTGTCAGGCCAGTTTGCCGCATTGATAGTGCACTTCTCCACGCCCTTATGGGCTCCCTGGATGAGGTGATCCCTCATCTCCCGGCTGACCTGCAGACTACGGTCAAGCAGGTGCGGGATCAGGGAAGGGCAGTGGCAAAACAACAGCTCCACACTGCTCTCTGTCGGAGACTCCTGTGCCCGGTCAGTAGCGGCCGCAGTGGCCATGCACCGCAGAGCTTGGCTGAGGATATCCACCTTCACAGCGGATACCCAGCACAAGTTGGCAGACGTCCCCTTTCTGGGGACCGACCTGTGTGGCCCTGGTGTGGAAGGCCACCTCCAGAGAATTGAAAAGTCCAATGCCACCTTGGACTCTGTCACGTCTGCTCAGGACAAAGGCAGTCGACAGCAACAAGTCCTTTCGCCAGTCTGCCCATGCAGCACGTCCAGCCAAGCAACACCAGCATCAGGGCCAGCAGGCTCGCACTTGGCACCCCAAAGCCAAGCCTGCAGCTTTCTCTAACAGGAAGCAGGGAGGAAAAGGCCCAGGAGGTCCCTTGGCCGGTCCCTCCTCCAAGCCTGCCCAGTGACGGGTTGAGGGGTGTCGCCCCAACCTCGTCGCTTCCCCCTGGGTTCCCCCATGGTGGAGATGGCTCTGCCACTTTTCTTTCCGCCTGGTCCGCTATCACAACGGACCGTTGGGTGTTGGAGGTGGTAGGAAAGGTTTTGCCTCTGGAATTTGAGCAGGCCCCGCCCTTCCGAGCTGTCGCCCGACGGGGGGTTACGGGGTCCGCAGCCTCTGTCGGCCCATCGAGCTGACATTGCCCTGCTCTCCAAAAGGAGGTGATCAGGAAGGTGGTGATCCTCCACCAGACCCAGGGTTTCTGTCCAGGTACTTCCTGGTCCCGAAACAGATGGCGGTGGCACCCCATTCTAGACCTGCACGACCTGAACAGGTGCCTAAGGTCTCAAACCTTCAGGATGGTCAGTCTAGCTCAGATCATTCCATCCTTGGAACGAGGCGTGTGGTTCTGTTCTCTGGACCTCCAGGATGCGTTCTTTCACGTCCCAATCCATCCTTCCCACCAGCGATTCCTCCGCTTCAGAGCAGAGGGGTCCCTGTACGAGTTCCGGGCCATGCCCTTCAGCCTTTCTCTAGCTCTCAGGGTCTTCACCAAATGCATGGCAGTGGTGAGAGCATTCCTGCAGTGCTGAAGGGTCTGGGTGTACCCCTACCTAGACTGGCTGATTGCGGCCTCCTTCACTCCACCTCCATTCTGGTCCAGGGATCTGGCCCTCCAGATTTGCTCAAGTTGGCCTCCTTATTAACGAGGCCAAGTCGGAACTCGTGCCAAAGCAAGTGATCCAATTCATCGGGCAGAGCTCGACTCTCTGCACAGCCAGAGCACAGCTCCGGCGGACAGGGCCGAGGTTCTTTCCTCCTTTGCCCAATCATTTCAGGTTGGGCAATTGTGCCCTGCCCGGACTTCCTGTGCCTCCTGGGCCTCATGGTGGCCTGCACCAGCATGGTCCATTGAGCCTGCACACATGCATCCCCTTCAGTGGGACTGGCCTGCCAATGGTCACAGCGCCCGGTCCTTTAGATCAGCTGGTGAGTGACCCAGGAGATGTGGAACACTCTTCAGTGGTGGATCGTTCCAGCTCATCTGCAGGAGGGCATCCCGTTTGTCCGCCCTGAGCAGACGGTCTCTGTCGACTGATGCCTCTCTGATCGGTTGGTGTGCCCATCTGGGGGAGCACAGAGCGCACGGCCTCTGGTCTCCTCGGGAGTCCCGATGCCACATCAACCTGCTGGAGCTCCGGCGGTTCGTCTAGCACCGCGCCTCGCTCCATTTGTTCGGGTTATGGTCCAGGTCCAGACGGACAATACCACCATGTACTACCTGAACTGCCAGGGTGGGACACGCTCCATGCCCCTGCAGGGAAGCTCTCCGCATTTGGTCCCTCGTGTGCAGCCTGGAGGCGGATCTCCTTGCCATCTATGTGGCAGTAGCCTCCAGCATTCTGGCTGATGCCCTAAGCCAGATAGGAACTGCGTCCCATGAGTGGTCTCCCCTGCCGGAGGTAGTACAAGATCTGTTCTCCCACTGGGGCATGCCTCAGGTGGACCTGTTTGCCTCAAGGGAGAATGCGAAGCGGAGGCTGTTTCATGCCCACCCCCCTCAGCAGGGCTCGCCATAGGGATACCTTCTCGAGGCCATGGACCCTGGGCCTCTTCTACACCTTTCCCCCATTTCCCTTGATCCTCAAGGTGAGGAGGGACGAGGCGCAGGTGATTCTGGTAGCCCCAGACTGGCCCCGCCAGTTCTGGTATCCAGATCTCCTCAGCCTCAGCTCCAGGCTCCCGAGGTGGCTTCCAGCCCGCCTGGACCTGATCTCAGTCAGTCAGGGGAAGGTATTCCATCTGGACCTTCAATCCCTGCACCTGACAGCCTGGTTCCTGAGCGGCTAGAGTTCCAGGCCTTGGGTCTTTCCGACGAGGTCCTCAATGTTGTTGAGGCTTCCCGTAAGGAGTCTACCAGGAAATGCTATGCCTTTAAATGGAAGAGATTCTCCATTTGGGGTCAGGGCAAGGGCCTGGACCCTTTCTCCTTTTCATTGGCAAGCATTCTGGACTACCTGTGGTCCCTTTCTCATCTAGGGCTTCGGTCGACGACCCTTAAGGTGCACCTGGCAGCCAACTCTGCTTACTGGGCGTGGGCCGGGAAGCAGTTGGCGCGGGAGAAGGTGGTCGGGCGCTTTTGCAAAGGCCTTGATCACACTCCTCTGGTGCGAGAACCTCCACCTCCGTGGGATCTACTGCTGGTATTGCCTAAGCTCATGGGCAAGCCATTCGAACCGATGCACAGGTGTGACATCTCTCACCTGTCATGGAAGACCGCCTTCTTGGTGGCTGTCACATCAGCCAGAAGGTTGGGAGCGCTCCAGGCACTTTCCATAGTCTCCTTGTCTGGTCTTCCACAGGGACAAGGTTGTCCTGGGCCCCACACCAAATTCCTTCCAAGGTGGTGTCCTGGTTTCACCTTAACCAGGTGTTGACTCTGCCGGTGTTCTACCCCAATCACACTTCGGAGGCTGAATATAGGCTCCATACTTTGGACCCTAGAAGAGTGCTCGCTTATTATAAGGAGCGGACGGCTGAAGTTCGGGGAGAGGTTTGCCAGCTGTTTGTCACCTATGCTGAAGCCGCACCTGGCAGACCTGCAGCCAAGCGGACGATAGGCAGGTGGGTCACCTCCTGCATAGATCTCTGCTGTAGATTGGCGGGCATGGAGCCTCCCAGAGGGATAAGAGCTTATTCTACCCGCCATACCGCTGCATCGGTGGCTGCTTCCAAGGAAGTCCCTATCCAGGAAATCTGCAGGGCTGCTACCTGGAAGTCAGCACACACCTTCACTACCCATTACCACATCGACCTTGAGTCACGCCGGGATGCTGGTTTTGAGGCCTCGGTTCTCCGGTCATTATTCCCTAAGTAGGGGGTGTGCGCCTTGCCTCCCTTCTCCCGGAGAACTGCTAGGAGTCTGCCAGACAGTGTGGATGAACAACATATCCATGTCCCTAGAAATACAGGTTACTCACCTGTAACAGGAGTTCTAGGAATGGTATATGTTCATCTGCACGACCACTCGCCTCCCGGCTTCAGGCAAACCTGGCTTCCAGCGGGCTAGGTCTGGCGCCTGAGGCGGAGCCGAGAGTGTTACCACCTGGGTGGGTGGGAGGAGCCAGCTTGAAGACCTTCCGGCAAGATTTAAAGCGGCAAGGAACCTGCCAGTGTGGATGAACCACATAAACCATTCCTAGAACTCCTGTTACAGGTGAGTAACCTGTATTTTCTGGCACATCAGTCCCCTCCAGGCCAGCCTGTCCTGCATACTGGACTATTTGGTAAACCTACAGTCTCTGGGCCTTCACCCTTCTACCCTTAAGGTGCATCTGGCCTGTGCTTCGGCTGATAGGGAGAGAACAATGGCCTCCTTGGTTATTTTCTTGAACTTGCATAATTTTTTTTAGGAGTTTAGAGGAACTTCTATGAATTCAGTGTACATTCCATTGAAGGATTATTATACATCCAATAGTCATTATTTAAAAAGCACTTCAAACTCTCTGCAAGTGTACGACTTTTAATATGACTCCAAGGAGTATTTCCCTTTTGTCTCTACCTGACTTAAGGTACAACTAACTCAGTGACACTCTTAACAGTACCATGGGGAAATACATTCCCATTACCCTTGCTCTTTCAATCTTTCTTTATATAAACTGTTTTAAACTATATAACAGTTACATAAGATCTGCTTGATTAACCATATTTATAATGATCCAATCTGTTATTTGATTTCTCCATAAGTGCTCTAATCACATTTTCACAGAATCATAAACAACAAAGCCAAAACCAAAATAGAAAGAGCAAAGGAAGAAAACAGAGGAAAAAAATACTTTTTTTTTTTAAAAAAACTTTCTGGTCGACGTGGGTGCAAAGTGTCTCAAGGTAGCAGATATTGAGCTAGTATCTTGGAGCAATGCACTCGCTATAGATACCTAGGCATCTGGCTGGATCAGCACCTAGATTTTGCCTCGCACATTGAATCCCTGCACAAGAGGCTACCACCAAAACTGGGAGCACTCTTCAGAATAAACTGCCTCCCACCCAAGCCAAGCATGCCATAGTCCAAAAATGATTCTCCTGCTCTGATTATGGGACATCAGATACTGATCGCTCCTGCGACTGCCCTGGCCTCCCTTGACACCTTATTCCACTCCTTCTGTCGGTTCATCCTTGACTGCCCGCAATCCACCCACCACTGCACCTTATACAGCTCCTTAACCCTGCCATCCCTCCACGATCAGCGGTTAATAAACTGCGCCAGGTTCGCTGCCAAATGCTGGTCTCTCTCTCCCCCTACCTGGCATCTACCCTCTTCCCAACAATCGCCTTCGACATACCCCCTAAGAGGTATGGACCCCAGACTTCTCCACATCCCATTTATGCACACTACCAAGGGACAGGCAGCTTTTAGCTACAGAATTCCACAGCTCTGGAACGCCCTACCTGCCCCCATAAGACATGCAGAAAAGCTCTATCATCGATCCCAACTACTCAAGGCACATTTCTCCTCCAGCTGCTCCTGTTTAATTTAAGCAATTTCTGATTCTGGTATGTGTTGTGCTACTCCCTGACTCTAGCCTCCATGTGTACACTTTTTATGTATATTTATTCTAAATTACTACTGTTATACATGAACTTTGTAATCTGCACGGCCTCAGCCCCAGGTCGCATCTGGAATCGAGCATGTGTGCTCAGTATGCCTGGTAAATCTCAGAATAAATAAATAGTATGGGAGTGTCCTCCAGATTCTCAATGTATTCATAAAATAGAAGCCATCTAGCATTGAATTGGTCTGTTTGTAATTTAACCTGGCTATGGCTTGCATCTCTAATTCACATTATTGGTCCTCCACATTGAGAGAGACATAACTGGTCCCAACTTAACCAGTGTTGGGTAATCAGTTTTTAGTGCAGCTGCCACTAATATGTAGTATAAATATCTCTGGCTTTGGTCTTCCCTCACTAGGTAGAATACCCAGGATCAAATGGGAGCTAGTTGGCACACAACTCCATTGAAAGATGCTCTGTAATGCCTGAGCCACCTGTTCCCAGTAATTATTTATCTGAGGGCATTCCTAAAATATGGGTATAAGAACCGACTCCCCCATCTCCTCAACATTCCTGGGATTTACCTTGAATAATGAGCTGAGACCACTGGGGAATAACAGTACCTAGTAACCACTCTCCACCTAAAATCACCCCAACTTGGAGAGCTAGAAGTGCTAGGGATCCCTGCCCAAACTCTTGCCCATTCCTCTTCTGCAAGATGCAAACATAGCTCCTCCTTCCATTTTTGTTCAGTTTGAGTCATTATTTTACCCACCTCATCCTGAAGTGATTTGTAAATGAAGGCTATGTAACCCCTCGAGTCTATCCCCTTACTTTTAAAGAAGGTGGTTTTCACTGGGACCGGTGGGTCTGCCAGAATCTCCCCACTCCCACGTTTGTTAAAATGTAATGTCGGCATTGTAGTTATCTATAAAAATCTTGTTTTGAAGGTTATTCACCCTGCATTTCCAAAAGGATTTCAGTGTGTCCTTTGAAAGAATTGGGAAGGAACAACAATCCTGTTTCCTGCCACCTCTTGAAACAAAGGGTCCCTGAGGCGGCGGAAATCCCGGCAGAGAACAAAGGGAATATACCTCCAGACCAGGGTCACCACCCCAGTGTAGCCGTACCTCCAGCCATATTTTAAGGGTATGTTTAATCCATCTGTTGATTCAGTGTGTGGGGCAACTCAGGGTAGCAACCTCAACGGTATGTTGATGTGCTCCTTGCTCCATCAGAGACCAACCCCCCTTTCCTTCTGACCTGGATTTAACATACTTAGGATAGGCACCACTCGGCCACTTTATAATAACTATATAAATCAGGGACTCCTCTGCCCCCCAAAAACAACCAGTCTTCGCTTCTGTGAGGAGATCCCATCACTTTCTAGGTTTCTTTTCACCCAAATGAATCTTTAAATTTTCTGTTTAAATCTCTCCATTCCCTTCTAGAAAGCTAGGGGCAAGTTAGTGAATAATAAAAAAAAAAAAAAAAGGTATCTAGGGAGCACGCTCATCTTCATTGTATCTATTCTGTGAGTAAAAGTAAGGGTAGAGTGCCATCTGTTTATCTTGCCAAAACCGCTTCTGGAGTGCACCATAGTTAACTTGATATAATCTTGATAATTTAATCGAATCTGAATCTCCAAATACCTTACCTTCTCTCCGACCCAGTTAAACGGAATCAGCTCCCGAAACTCTGTGTAGTTCTCCTTTATTGGTAGAATCTCAGATTTATCCCCATTGACTTCAAAGCCTGAGATCTTCCCAGACTGGTCCAAAAGGGCCATCAGTGGTGGGAATGACTTCTTAGGGTCCTGCATATACAGTGACTTGCAAAAGTATTCAACGTCCCCCCCCCCCCGAAAGTTATCAGATTTGTCTGGATTACAAATGAGACTTGCATATATTATTCCAGTCAATATTTGTACTGCAAACTCATATGTTCTAACAGTATATTGTCAAAGCCAAATTAATTATCCATCAGCAGATCTTTAAAGAAAATTAAAAAGTGGAAAATGCTGCTTGCAAAAGTATTCAACCCTACACATTAGTATTTGGTAGAGCCACCTTTTGCTGCAATAACAGCTTTAAGTCTTTTTGGGGTAAGTATCTACCAGCCTTGCACACTGTTCGGAGTGATTCTTGCCCATTCTTCTTGGCAGATCTGTTCCAGGTTGTTCAGGTTGGTGTGGTGACGCTTGTACACTGCAAGTTTCAAACAGTGCCACAGATTATCGATGAGATTGAGATCTGGACTTTGACTTGGCCACTGTAGGACATTCACCTTTTGTTTAACCACTCCTGTGTTGTTTTGTCCTTGTGCTTGGGATCATTGTCCTGCTGAAAGGTGAAGTTTCTCCCAAGCTTTAGTTTTTAGCAGACTGAAGCAGGTTCTCTGCAGTATCTCCCTGTATTTTGCTCCATCCATTCTTCCTTCAATTTTAACAAGATGCCCAGTCCCTGCTGATGAAAAGCATCCCCACAGCATGATGCTGCCACCACCATACTTCACTGTAGGGATGGTGTTTCTCGAGGCATGGGCAGTGTTAGGTTTGCGCCACACACAGCGCTTTGAATTGTGGCCACAAATCTCTATCTTGGTCTCATCAGACCACAAAACCTTGTGCCACATCTTAGCTGGGTCACTCTCATGCTTTCTGGCAAACTCCAGATGTGCTTTGATATGGTTCTTTTTGAGTAATGGCTTCTTTCTAGCCACCCTCCCATACAGGCCAGTATTATGCAGAGCTCTTGATATGGTTGACTGGTGCACCTTCACTCCACTCTCAGCCACTGAACTCTGTAGCTCCTTCAAAGTGATTGTTGGCCCTCTGTGGCTTCCTTACTAGTCTCCTTCTTGTTCGGATGCTGAGTTTTGAGGATGGCCTTGTCTGAGGTAGTGCCTGGGTGGTGTGATGCAGCTTCCACTTCCTCACTATTGATCCAACAGTGCACACTGGGATATTCAAACACTTGGGTATTATTCCATACCCTTTTCCTAAGTTATGCATGTCTATTACTTTATCTCTAATTTCCTTAGCATGCTCTTTAGTCTTCATTTTCACACCTTCCTTCAGATTCACAGTCTGACCAATGGTCATTAAACTGAGGGGCTTTTATCCAGATAATGTGAGCTACTTTAATGTTTCAGAGGAGGTGAGGCCAATTGTAAGCCAATTGTGTCCTTGTTGGGGCAATATTTTTCATCTGTGTAAACTTGGAGCTTCAGAGCACAGGGGTTGAATACTTATGCAAACAGCATATTTCAGTTATTTCGCTTTCTTAGAAAATATATTCTAACATGAAACCAATGTCACTTTACAATAGTTATTTTGAGGGTCAGTCTTTTAAATTAAATATTACACAGAACAAAATCTCAATGTATCATTTGTCATTCAGACAAATCTGACAACTTTCAAGGGGGGGGGTTGAATACTTTTGCAAACCACTGTATATCACCGTTTTGTCTGCATAAAGTGACACTTTATTCTGGGCCTGAGCTATATTAATGCCCTGTATTTTGCTTTCCTCCCTTATGGCCTGGGCCAGGGATTCCATGGCTAGTGCGAAAAGCAAGGGCGACGGGGCAACCCAGCCTAGAGCCCCTCCTAATCGGAAAGGCCTCAGACAGTCCCATTAACCCTGACCTAGCCGAAGGGTTCTGATAGGCCAAAGTGGCCCACTGCAAAAAGGCACCTTTGAACCCCATCCTTGTGAGGATTGTCTTTAGGTATGACCAATTTAGCCTATCAAAGGCCTTTTCCGCATCCAAACAAAAGCAGTCTGGATATTCTGGGGAGTGTTCTTGTAGTCCAAGATATTTAGCAAATGCATAATGTTATCAGACATGTCTGTCTGGTATGAATCCGGTTTGATCCGGATGGATCAGATTTTCAATATGCTTTTGTAGTTGGTTAGCTAGGATTTTTGTGAGGATTTTATAATCTTGGTTTAACAGGGAGGATGGGCCTATATGATTCACAAAGCTCTGGGTATTTCCCCTGTTTCGGGATGATCGTGATCGTAGCCTCACTCCAGGAACCTGGAGGTTCATTATTCTCTAGGATAGCATTCAGCATCATAGCTAACTTGGGTGCTAGTGTGTTTTTTTTTTTTTGTTTGTTTGTTTTTAATATAGAACTTGGCCGGGTAGCCATCAGGACCCGGGGACTTGCTTGACGGAAGCTTATCTATAACTGCTATTTCCTTCTCTGTAATGGGGGCGGACAGCTCCTGCTGCATTCCTGGGGACAGCTTGGGCAGCTTCAGGTTCCGCAGAAAGGATTCTGCATTCTTTTGTACCTCTTCTGGATATCTGTTTTCACTATATAAATTTCTATAATAATTTTTAAAAACCTTGGCTATTTCTCTATCCAGCGTGCATTCCCTTTTCCACCTTGGAGAGCTGAGACACATATCTGCTTGCTTGTTTCTTTCTCAATCTCATGGCAAGGAGTTTTAAAGCCCTACCCCCTCATAATATTTATGATTTGTGTAATGCAGCATCCACTCTGCCTTGTCCGCTTCTAACTTGAGTTCTTTCCTGCTTTCCATCAAGTCCTTCCAGATTTTCTCCTTACCTTTTGGATTACTTTTATGTTCCTGTTCTAATCCTCTATCTTGGTTTGCAGTTCTGTCTTTTTGTTCAGTTTCTTCCTGGCTAGACTGATTAATTGTCCCCTTAAAACGGCCTTCATTGTGTCCCACCACACCATTGGGGTGCTGTCCAAGATAGGGGAATCTCACAAGATTTTTTTATATTCTGTAGTTTGTCATATATTTTTATCATTAAGTAATAAGATATTCAATCAATTCGTTGTCCTGGGTTCCTCTCCCAAACAAAATTACTGAGATTGAAGCGTAGTGGAGATGGTCATTGGGTAGATTACAGAATTAAAAAATAGGTGGACCTCTGAGTATATGTTATAAAGAAATCTATATGGTAGTATGATTTCTGGGGACTGAGTAAAATGTGTAATCCCTCTTTTTTTTTTGTGATATGGTATCCAAATGTCCCAAATCTCTCTCCCCCCCATCTGCATTAATGTATTCAAACATTTTGTGGCCTGTGTGAAGTCTCAATTTTCCAGATGATCGGTCTAAAGCCGGGCAATGTAGTGATGAAGTCACCTCAAGTATTAACTGACCCTGGGCGAGACCCCCCTCAGACCTCCTGGTAGAAGGTAGCTGCCCCGCTATTGGGGGCGTAAACATTTACCATATGGATTGGGTTACCTTGAATTAACCCTGAGACCCTAATGCACCTACCCTGGAGTATAACTTCTACCTCCTGAATACAGAATGGGGACTTTTTTTTTTTTTAATATCGCCACTCCGGCCTTTTTTTTTTTTTGTCTCTTTACCTGAGGTAAATAACGCTCTGCCCACCCACTGCTGTCTTAATTTCATGTGTTCCACCTCGGAGAGGTGGGTTTCCTGGAGGAGCGCTGTATATCGGCCCCTCCTATTAAGTTGCGTTAAGATTTTGACTCTCTTAATGGGTGTGTTAAACCCATTAACATAAGAAATAATCCTTGGGCGCATAGCCATAATCTATCCCTGTGAGTTATGTTCTCATTCATACTATTCCCCCAAGAATACCCATCTCGACCCTATGGGCTCGCCAGAACCAATCCAGATCCCTTCTTCCCCTTTGAACACACGTCTACTTACTAGAACCAGAAACATTTAAAACTGAAAAAATCAGATCCAACCTGGATCCACAATAAAAAAAAAAAAAAAAAATAAATTTATTTTTCAAAGCAAGTGTCTGTTTGGCTTCCTAGGAACAGTAACTCTGGTAATCAAAAAACACCCAGAGTTGTCACACATGGGACACTATCAATACCCCTTTGATGTTTAGGGGTGTTGTCGCCTTGGCCAGCTAAGTGACTTCCCGGGCTGACAACGGTTAGTCTAATAGACGCCACTCTGTATATGGAAAGAGCCATCCAAAGCCCAACCACCCACACCCTCTTATGCTTTACTATGTCCTCCAATAAAGATCCCTCTGGCGTTAAGTCATTTCCTTCCTCCTGCCCCCAAAAAAGGGGGGAGAGGAGCCAGAAAGGAAGGAGTAAGAGGTCCCTCCAAAGCGGAAATTGCTGCCCAAATCTGAGCCTCAATCCAACATTTATATTCTGTATTGCCTTTCCCTCCTAATGGCTCCAGCACATCATTACCTCTTCAGTACCAGTGCCTAATGGGGCCAACTATGTATCTCGTGTGTCTGTGTGTACTAAAATAGGAGGGCCCCCACCAAGCCCAGTGTCCCCTTGAGAGAAGGATGTATTCATGGACCAAGGACAAATAGTCTGTACAAAGTCACTGTCCTTAGATCTCCTTGATCAGTCCATATTGATGATCCATTTGTGGAACCACTGGTGCTTTCGCATAGACGTCCACAGATTTCCCCTTCAAGCGCCAACATTTATTCCATAAAACATTCTCTGTGCAAGTAAACTTAGCCTTTGAGGATGGTGAGGTCAGTCTCATCATTCTGGGTCCTGTTTCTCTTCTCAGCACGCAGCAGCTTAGCGATGCCCCACACCGCCATTGCGATGGATCCTGCAGGCCTCGTTTCCTCGTCTGGTTGCGAGATACTGTATTCAGGCTCCCCTCTTAATTTTTCTCTAAAATCTCCTGTTCCAAATCTGGCACCTAACTTGAAGCTCTTTTAAAGTGGGACTTGCCTTGACCAGGGATGGGAAGGTCTTAATTCCTGATTCCAGGTGAATTCTCAGCCTCGCAGGGAAAAGCAACTGTGCCTGTATTTCTTTTTGCAGCCTAAGCTCCCTTATCACCCCCCCTTACTCTTTGCCTTTTGGCTTGCAGGGCCGAGGAAAAGTCCTGGTCAAAGAAAATTGTTGCTTCTCGATATTTTAAGTCTTTAAGCTTCCAGGCCTCACGAATGATCCATTTTTTAGTTTGAAAGTGTAACATTCGAACTATCAGGGAGCGGGGCCTTGCATTGGGATCTGTTGGTTTTGGGATTAGCAATCTGTGGGCACGGTCAACCTCTAAACTCTGATCGGGAGGTGGAGAGAGCACTGCCCGCAGCACTTGCACGAAATCTGCCATCGTTTGAAAGCCTTCCTCAGCCCCTCAGGGATGCCATGAATTCTGAAGTTGTTCCTACGGGAACAGTTTTCTAAACCTTCTAGTTTAGCTTGGGTTTCTCGGCCTCTCTGAAGTAGGAATAACAGCAATCGCTCTGTAGTTTTCTGCGCCTCAGACAGGTCTCCGATTCTGGCTTCCGACGAAACTTTCCTATCTAGAGCTTTCACATCTTGTCTCAGGTCAGTCAGTGCTGAATCAATTTTGTTTACTGTAGCTAGGATCTTTTCGGGTTTGACTACTTTCTGATAGTTCAGTATCATCCTCATCCTAGTCTGACGACTATTCCGAGGGTGCCTTCTGCATTGTAAAGCCGTTGGGCTCTCCTGCGGCCTACTCAAAGTTGTTTACCTCCGTCCTCGACAAGTAAAATGAAGCAATCTGTTTCCTTTTCCCTTCTGTGACTTCCCTGCCATGTATACTGTCAGCCTCGCTGTTGAAAAAGTTGTATTGGAGTGGTTTCCATGCTGAATTTTCAGGATTAGGGTGAGGTGGTCGGGGAGCCTTTAGAGGTGGCTACCTACCATGTCCGTGACGTTACTGGAAGTCCCGGTTATTTTCAATATCCCCCGCCCCCCAAAATATGCATTTAACTCCTCCTTCGTGCTAGCAGGTGGCTCTGGTCCCTCCTCTGAGGGGGACTCTTCTTTCCGGCGAGGCTTTTCCTGTGACTGGGCTGGCGTTGCTGGCCTCCCCACCTCTGGAAGCCAACATCTAGATTGCTGGGGAGGCATGGGTGCAGCCTACCAGCTCCGATCCTTTTCCGCTTTTCTCCCCAGACCCATGCACGTGCAGTGGCTGGGTTACTGTCTCCACTTCGCAGAGGGTCCACCCTTTCTAGCATCATAGCTCTGCTGACCCCCAGCCTCCACTGGGTGTCTGTCTGCAGTATGATGCTGACCCCAACACACCTGCAGAGGAAGGAAAGTTGTCAGCAGGCGCTAAATTCAGCCGACCGACCAAAGTCCGCTCCCAACTGTGGTCACCGGCGTGGCACCAGGTAAAGGAATAAGCACCCTCATGCATGGGGCTGGGCAAAGGTTCTTTAAGGTTTGGTCCTTTTGAACCTACCTTTTTACAAATCCAGTCACTCACTGGGACTTAAATATGTGCATTACCCAGCACATGGGTGCCCCCCTGAAGCCTATGGCAGCTGCTGCTCTGAAATGCCACCTGGAAAACGGTTTTCTTTGGTAGCCCTCTCCTCCGGCAGGAGAGGTGAGTGAACTCCAAGCTCTGTACAAACCTGAACAGCATCATCTTCCACAGGGATAAAGTAGGTTTGAGGATCAGAGAACTTCTCCCTGAAGTGGTTTGTTTCACCTCAACCAATCCATCACACTTTTTTTTTTTTTTTCTGTGAAAAATCCACTCCAGGGGAGCAGAGGCTTCATTCCCTGGATGTTAAGAGCTTTAAGCTACTACCTGGACTGCCCTAAGGATGTCGGGTCCACTTCAAAACAGCTGTTACTTTGGGGATGTAGGCCAGGGCATGCCAGCATCCAGGAGAACCGTTGCTTCGCTGGATAGTGGCATGCAAACAGTTCTGTTGTGGCAAAGATGGCAAACTTGCACCTGAAGGCCTCTGGGCCCATTCCACAAGGGGTACCTCTGCCTCTGTGGCAGCATCTAGAGGTGTCTCCGATCAGGAAATTTGTAAGTGGCTACCTGGAAAACGGTACATACCTTTACAAAGCACTACTGTCTGGATATGCAGTCCAGAAGGATCCTCAATAGGTTCTGTACCCAGTCTTCCAAGGTACTGCTGTGAGTCTGCACTTTGTCAGTCAGTAGTAAGGGATTTCTGGGGTTGAAATAAAATTGGCTAATGTCCCTTTTCAAGGGATCCCTACTATGCAGGCAGTCCCTTCCAGAACCTGGATAGGGTTCTTTCAACAGTCTGTTCTTAGTGGAGTTGAGCATTTCCTGTTGCTTTTGGCTCACAACTGAAAATACTGTGGACCCCCAGTTTTCGTTTCATGTATTTTTAGGTTAGAATTTTTTAGTAGAGTTGGTGGTCACTGTTCACCTAGTTTGAGAAATAAATCTGCCATTAGAGGACAGGGGAGAGGGCGACCACAGCATAATTTCGAATTTCATTCTAAGGTTCTCTAATTTGCATAAATTCCATGATTGCTGTTGCATAGCGAGGTTGCCTTTGGGAAGAAACATTACTACGGTGAGATTTTTTCTTCCTGCACTTTCTTGTACTGTAAGCAGAATCTTCCAACTTGCAAACAAAAATCTGAAATATTTGAAACTAGTTCAGCTAGATTGCCTGATTTCCCCCAGTGGGTAGCTCACACTGGGTTCTGCCACAACAGTGACTGTAGTGAGCTGGGGAGACTTGCCCTGCTCAGGTGTTACCGTGTGCATGGCCTTGGGGAAGGGGGGGGAATACCTGCCGAGAGGTAGTTGGGCAAGAAGCTTGACAGTGAAAGGAGAATGTGCTTGTAGTGAAAAGCTTGAATTTGAGGGGGGTGACGGGAATATTATGTTTCATCCTAAATGGTGTAATGTATCATGTGTCCTCTTTACAGTGGGTGGAATGCACACACAACTCATTTAATTGTTTGGCTTACCCTTGCAGGCTTTTGTTGAGATGAATACAGAGGAAGCGGCTAACACAATGGTGAGTTACTACAGCACAGTCACTCCAGTCTTGAGAAACCAACCCATCTTCATCCAGTTTTCCAACCACAAGGAACTGAAAACTGACAACTCACCCAATCAAGCAGTGAGTACATGCCGGGCTTTTCATTTTTGGGATACTTGGTACATCAGATTTGTGATATTAAATGTACATAAATTGTTTATTAAAAATATTTATTTTTGAGTTTCTCCTTTAACTGTTGAAGATTTTTTGAGTGATAACTAGACTGTACAGATGTCTAGTTTGCAAGTGCATGTTTCAGATTGAAGCACCTGTCATAGCAGCCAATTCCTTTAGTGTTCTTGGACCTTCCATTGAGCGGGTGCGTTCTGCAGTGTATTGCAGGCACTTTTCCATGGCAGAAAAATAATTAATGTGACTATATTTGTGTGCAAATATTTGGGTGGGGGGCATAAAAGATAACCCAGAGCAACTGTAGAAATGGTGCAGTGGGGAATGCCTTCTGCTCTGTAAGGTGGTATATTTTACATCTGAATTCAGATGCAGAAAGTTTTTTTGAGTTTCTTCGGGTTAGGCTGGATGGGCAGCACAGCAGCTTATCTGAGCCACGTGATATGCTTAGTGAGCTCTATTCCTTTCCTGTTTCGGCAAGTTGTGAAAGAGCATCGCTTCGTGTTCCAAATTGTCATTACTGGAACCCTCTTCAGCAGTGCAGCAAAATTGGGCAAAAATCTGACCACCTCTTTTTTCACCATACAAGATTCCAGGCATCTTCCAGTCTAATTTGGTGGTACGGTTTTCTAATTCCACCAAAATGAGTATTTTATAAATGTTTTGAGGTTTTTTCTCAAGAAAAAAGATGGCATCACATTTTCCATAGAAATGGTATTGTAGACCTGACAAGGGTTGGGATAAAAAAAGATTCATGGTGAACAGCATAGGAAGTAGCTAGACAAGTACATTTGACTGATGCTAATAGTTTTCTTAACTGCAACAGAAACTTTTTTTTTTTTTTTGAAAGATCATTTTCTGGGAGCGTGGATATGTTGTTCATCCACACTCTCTGGCATGTCCCTTTCCCCCTTTAAATCTGTCTGGAAGTCTTCAAGCTAGCTTCTCCCACCCACCCGGGTGGTAAATACCTCGGCTCCACCCCATGATGCCAGATCTTCCTTTCTGCTGGAAGATTCAGGTTCTCTCGTGCTACTCGGCAAATTCTTGGGCCCTGGATTCGCAGAGTCTGTTTTCACCGCAAATTACTTTGAAACCCATCAGAGTTCACGATTCCGATTTTAGCGCATCGGACATGTAGGACAAATCATCCCCCCAGATTTCGCCAGTGTCCCCACGGTCAGAAAATGTCACGCACCGATCCCCAAACTCTCGTGTGTCTATTGCTTAGGTGTCTTGACACTACACCACGTCTTGTACTTTGTTTGGCCTTCCATCCCAACGTTCTGGACGACCGCAGGGCGCGCCTAAAATTGGGGAGACTAGAGCTTAGAAACCCGCCGGTGAAATCTAAGGAGGCAAGGTGGGTGGGATCCGCCGAGCAGATGGCTGCTTTCGAGGAGGAGGGGGCTTGGGCTTGACAGTCGCTGGTTTTCGTTACACTCAACCTTGGCACTACCTTTTCGGGCTCCTTTAGGGAGTTGTGCCAATCTCTCCCACCAGGGGTGAGGCGCCCTTGCTCGCATCCTCCCACCCTCGGAAGAGGAACAAGGACTCCAGAAGGAGACTCTCTCCTGGGACCAAGAGAGGTCAGAGTCCCGGGAACATGCGGTCTCTACTTCGGTAGAGATCACCTCCTCGGCCGCCGGCTTTACTGACCACCTGTCTGGCTAAGGCACCGAGGAAACGGCTGAACTGGCCGAGATTACCCTCGACCCAGTCGAACCTTTATCGCTGACTCCGGTCGACTATTCCCTAGAAAAGACGCCTGTCCTTTCCTTCCCTGATGAGACACTGCCCTCTGGTGTCCCTATCGATTATAAGGTGCTGGAACCTCTGTGTTCACTGACTCCATTGTCCCCTGATCAAACTAGCCAACCACGTCTGTTTCGAGGACCAGGACCCCTTCGGTTGATCAGCCGAAAAAAGGCCACAAACCTTCTAAAGAGGTGCCGCTGCTGGTCCTCATTCCCCTCGGATGAGGAGAGACTTAGAAACTGTGACGCTATGAGGATTTGGTGTGGCAACAGCGAATGTTTTCTTTTTTTTTTTTTGACGGGCAGAAGCCGCTCGGCCATTACTTGGCTCCGCCTCCTAAGCAGACGCCTACCCTCCGGAACCGAGGTCTCTGTTCCGCCTCCTGTGGATCCGTGTCTATCCTGGCTCTGCATGTTCCGGTTTCTGCACTGATTTTTGGTGGAGCCACCGCCTGAGCAGCCTCAGGGAGGGGCTCCCTCGAAAGAGGACCGCGCAGACACCGGGCTTCCCCGACATCTGTCCATTACGGTGACTCCCGACCGCCCTCAGTGGATCGAAGGGGATGTAGGCAGTAGGCCACTATACCCAGACTCTTCAGACTGTGATGTGAAGACATGGGGTTACACACTCGTCCCGGGGATGAGTCGTCCGTGGCCGGACTGGAGGAAGGCCCTTCCTCCTTTCAGGGCATTCGCCGCCTGATGTCCAAGTCCACCGGAATGACCCTGTAGCCCATCCAGAAGAAGGCGGAGTACCTCCTTACAGATGTCCTCAAAAGGGGATACCCCGACGGAGGCCTTTCCAGTGGCCGAAGCTGTCGTTGGCCTGGCCCTTGAGCTTTGGCAGCGTCCTGCTTCCTACCCAGCTCCGTCTGCCCGCATGGCCTGCAAGTATATGGTACCCATGGGGTCCCTGGCAGGGTTCACAGAGCATCCTTTGGTTGAAAGCCTATTGACTGCTGCTGTGTTCAGACGTACTGGTAGCTCGGCCCGACACTGACCGACCCCTGGACAAGGAGTCCAAAAATATGGACCACTCTGCCCGTAAGGTCTATGCGGCCTCTTCCTTAGGCTTTCATCAGGCCAGTTCGGCTGTTGTCATGGCACACTTCTTTCATGCCCTCCTTGGTTCATTGGATGAAATCCTCCCTCGTCTCCCGGTGGACGTGTAGACCACAGTGAAGCAGGTCTATGCTCAAGGCTGTGCTGTTAATAGCAGCTCCAGACAGCCCTGGACATTGGAGATTCCTGTGCCCACTCCTTAGCAGCCACAGTGGCCACTCGCTGCAGGGCTTGGCTGAGGTTATCCTTCTTCCCGGTAGGTACCCAGCACAAGTTGGCCACCTTGGATATTACTTCTGCGAAGGGTTCTTTGGGCAAGAATCGGCAGAAGCGGAAGAAGCTTTTTCGGCACTCTTCACCTGCGGTTAGGCAGCCCTCCTATCAAGGAGGCCAGCAGCAACAGCAGGCTCAAGCTTGGTGCCCCAGGCCCAAGCAGGGCCCTCAACAACCCCGTAAAGGCGGCAGAGGTGCCGGTCCAGGAGCCGCCTCCTCTAAGCCTGCCCAGTGACAGGTTGGGGGTCGCCTCTCCTACACCCGTCATGCCAGCTCTGGGGCCTCCCATGGGGGGGCCAGCTCCACCACTTTCTTTCCACCTGGTTCGATATATTACCTCTGACAGGTGGGTCCTAGAAGTGGTCGGCCAGGGACTGCCTTCGGAATTCGAGCAGTACCCTCCCAGCCGAGCCCGCGCCTCTCGGGAGGAAAAGATCTCTGTTCGCACTTAGTCGGCCCTTCGAGATGACATTGCTCAGCTCCCCTTCAGAGAGGCGGTAGCTCCAGTGCTGGATCCTCCTATAGACCCAGGCTTCGTGTCCAGTTACTTCCTGGTGCCGAGGCGATGGGGGGTGGGGTTGGCGTCCCATCCTAGATCTCCACGACCTGAATCAATATCTTGGGTCTCGCACCTTCCGGATGGTAACTCTGAACCAGATCATACCATCCCTGGAGCGAAACATGTGGTTCTGTTCACTGGATCTGCAGGATGCGTTCTTCCGCTTCCCAATCAGTCCGTCCCATCAGCGGTTCCTCCGCTTCAGGGTCGAAGGGACCCTGTAAGAGTTCCGAGCCATGCCATTCAGTCTGTCATCTGCCCCGAGGGTCTTCACCAAGTGCATTGCAGTGGGGGCAGCCCATCTCTGGCATAGTTAGAATTTACCCTTATTTCAACGACTGGCTCTTGGTAGGTTCCTCTCTCCAGGAGGTGGAGAGATCCAGGGATCTGGCTCTTGGAATCTGCTCCCAACTAGGCCGCCTGATCAACGAGGCCAAGTTGGAACTCGTGCTCTCCTCAGGATGGGTTTCATCAGGCAGAGCTCGACTTCCGCCCAGCTAGCTGCTCGCAGTGGACAGGGCAGAGGTTCTTTCCTCCTTGCCCAGTCATTTCTGGTTGGGCACTTGCGCCTGCCCGGGACTTCCTGCACCTTCTGGGTTACATGGCTGCATGCACCTCAGTGGTCCTCTCGGGCAGGTGGCACATGCACCCCTCCAGTGGGAGCTGGCCACTCAGTGGACTCAGCGCCACGGTCACCGACCAGCTGATCACTGTGACCCAGATGATGTGGGACACTCTCCAATGGTGGACCTTCAGAATGGTTGCAGGAAGGATCCCATTTGTCTGCCCCGAGCAGATGTTCGTTCTCACGACTGATGCCTCTCTCTCTCTCTCATGGGCTGGGGAGCCCACATGGGGGACAACAGAGCCCACGGGTTCTGGACCACTGAGGAGTCCTGATGTCACATCAACCTGTTGGAGCTCAGAGTAATCAGACTGGCACTGTCGGCTTTCGCTCCTGTGCTCGAGGTCAAGTGGACCATGCTACACAACAAACAGGCGGCCTCCTCCGCCTGCTGTGCAAGGAGGCGCTCCGCATCTGGACCCTCGTAAGCCAGTTGGAGGCGGATCTCCTAGCCATCCATGTGGCAGGAGTCTCTAACCAGCTGGCAGATGCTCTCAGCCGCATAGGCCGGACGTCCCACGAGTGGTTTCTCCATCCAGAGGTAGCTTACAGCCTGTTCCCCCCGTTGGGGCAAACCGATGATAGGCTGGTTTGCCTCCAGGGAAAACACCAAGCTGAGGCTGTACCATGCCTGCCCCCCTCAGCAGGGCTCCCTGCAGGGGGATGCCTTCTCAGTCGTGGACCCCAGACCTCCTCTACGCCTTCCTCCATTTCCCTTGATCCACAAGGTGCTACTCAAGGTGAGGAGGGACAAGGTGATTCTTGTAGCCCCAGATTGGCCGCGCCAGTTCTGGTACCCAGATCTCCTCAGCCTCAGCTGCAGGCCCCCGCAGCGGCTTTGTACACGCCCGGACCTGAAATCTGTGAACCAGGGGAAGGTATTCCATCCGGACCTTCAATCCCTGCACCTCACAGCCTGGTACCTGAGTGGCTAGAGTTCCAGGCTCTGGGTCTTTCAGAGGATGTCTACACTGTGGTGGAAGCATCTCATAAGGAATCGACCAGGAAAAGTTACGCCTTCAAATGGAAGGATTTCCATTTGGTGTTGGTCTCTTCCCCTAGGGTGCACCTGGCAGCCATTGCTGCCTACCGGGCATGGGCTGGTCAGCTGACATTGGCACAGGGAGACAGTGGTCGGGCACTTCTTCATAGGCCTGGATCACATATCCCTCCAGTGCGTGAACCTTCACCTCTATGGGATCTGTTGCTGGTTTTGGCAAAGTTATGGGAAAGCCATTCAAACCCATGCACAAGTGTGAGCTCTCACATTTGTGGAAGACTGCCTTTCCTGGTGGCTGTCACGTCAGCCAGAAGGACAGGGAGCTCCAGGCACTCTTGGTGGACTCCCTTATCTGGTCTTTCACAGGGACAAAGTTGTCCTGCACCCACACCCAATATTCCTTCTGAAGGTTGTCAGTTTCTCCTTAACCAGGTGCTGACTCTGCCGTGTATACTACCTTAGTACACCTCGGACGCGAAGTACAGGCTCCGTATTCTGGACCCGAGATGTGCTCTTTTCTATTATAAGGACAGAACGGGTGGAAATTCAGGGAGAGGTTCGCCAGCTGCTTGTCTCCTACACTGAAGCCGCTTCTGGCAGACCTGCAGCCAAATGGACTATTTATTGCAAGGTGGATTACATCATGCATAGGTCTGTGCTATGAGTTGGTGGGCAAGGAGCCTCTCAGAGGATAAGGGCTCATTCTACCAGCCATACTGCTGCATCGGTGGCTGCTTCCAGGACATCCCTATCCAGGAAATCTGTCTGGTTGCTACCTGGAAGTCGGCAAGCAAACCCTTTATTACCCACTACCACATCGACCTTTGTCACACGGGATGCTGGTTTTGGGACTTCAGTTCTCAATCTCTTTCCCAATTAGGGAGGGTGCTTGCCTCCCTCCTCCCGGAGAACTGCTTGGAGTCTGCTAGAGTGTGGCTGAACAACATGTTCTCACTCCTAGAACAGGTTACTCACCTGTAACAGTAGTTCTAGGAGTGGTATATTCATCCACATAATACCCTACCTCCCTGGCTTTAGCACACAACCTTGCTTCCACAGGCTGGGATCTGGCATTGTGGGTGGAGCTGAGTGTTTGCACGAGTGGGTGGGAGGGGTAGCTTGAGGGACTTCCGCCAGATTTGAAGGAAGGGACATGCCAGAGTGTGGATGAACATATACCACTCCTAGAACTACTGTTACTGGTGAGTAATCTGTTCTTCGTTGCATTGCTGCTTTAACATAGTGTTTA
Organism: Neoceratodus forsteri; assembly: GCA_016271365.2. NCBI lineage: Eukaryota > Metazoa > Chordata > Ceratodontiformes > Ceratodontidae > Neoceratodus > Neoceratodus forsteri. The sequence goes on along the minus strand of JADMNL010000031.1, from coordinate 113,481,857 downwards.
TTTCCTTTCCTTGATTGGGTAAGAATCTGTATTCCACTGTAGCAAGCCCATTCAGTTAACATACATAATGTGCTGTTGATACCTGTAGTTGGTGTGAGGCATGTGTAGCTTAGAATTTATCAAATGGTACATAAAGAACAGGCAGATGGGCACTAGTTGCTTTTAGTTGGTAGTACTTAGTGTGGTGGTACTGTTTTTGAAAACTTATTTAAACACTGTCTAGCTTGTCTTATATATTGTCCGTATTGCTTACAGCTGGAGTTTATTGATAGGTCTGCATTCATCTCAGCAGAGTTGCCCCTGTTTTTTGCTATTTTCCCTCCCCTGGCCCCACTCGGTCCCTTCCTTCCGCTGTCCGCCCCGTCCCCCGACCTTCAGGCGCTCACCTTCTTACCCCCACGGCTTACTCTTGAGTGGCAGGGAACCCCCAACTCTACCCACCAGGACCGGATCCAGTTTTGGGTGGTGCCCTCTTGGGACCAGTGCCTGTGGCGGACGGCCATCGTCTGCTAGACTGGACCGCAATTTTCCATTTTTCCTGCTTGGGGGGGTGCGGCTGCTCGACCTCCATGCCTCACTGTACAGGACCTGGCATGCCAACACTTTGCCCTCATTAGGTGTCAGGCAAACGCCAGTCTCAGTTCCCCACCTTCCCCAGGAGAGGAGAGCGGTCCTCCGGACGCTTGATCCTCTCCCACCCCAGCTGGCCCCCAACAACCTGCTCGCACCACGAACACTGGTCGCTGGCATGGCAGGAGGCAAGGCATTGCTGTCTCAGCCCTCCACGCCACTGGGTTGGCTCTTGGAGATGGAATTTTTAATCTTTCAAATGTGGTCATGCTCCCCCTGGTGTTCAAGGGCAGACTTATTTAGTTCAGGTGCCTCGGAGTCCTTTTCGGTCCGGAGAGACTCAAGTTTGCACTCTGATCTTTTATTGTACCAAGGTCTTCATTCTTCCGAGGCAGACCAGGTGGCTGTTCAGCCTTGTTCTTGGGCACAGTCGACTGTCCTTTGCTTCCTCCTGGATGTGTGCTAGATTCCCACATGGTTTCCCTCCGGTTGGGTCAGGAGGGAGCTCTTTGTGCCACTGGGCATAACAAAGTTTTTAGTTTATCAAATGCTTAGCCTTTTTTTTTCCCCACTCTTACTGGTTAAAAAAAAAAATGCATTGAACATTTTAACATTAATCTTTTTGACTTAAGACTTGTTGTGCTTTTTATTTTTGTATTGCCATGCAGATGGCAGGATTAACACTTCAAATTATGTGGGGCTTGTTTTTGCCTTCAGTGGCCCCTAATTTTCAAAAGTGACTGCAGAATTCTGCCAAGGAACACCAATGAGACTGCCAAGTCATCTTCAGAACACAGGGCACCTCTCAAGGAGCCCTGATGCCAGTGATGGCAAACATAAGAGCTTCTGACGAGAAAGCAAGAGTACCACAGAAAAAAAGAGCAACTTGTGCCTGAGAAATCTGCCCTTCCTGCTAGACATAAAATGGATGTGGCAGTTTTTCCAGGTCATGCAGGTTGAGAACTCCTGCTGTTGCATGCCCCACCTCAAAGTCCTGTATCCTGAACAGGACCTGATTGAAGAGGAGGAACTGATGGAGTTTGAGGTACTCCAGGACACTAACCATTTTTGTTGATGCATAAAACTCTCCCGCAGCTCAGTCACCAGCTGCCGGGACTTTCAGACTAGTCATGCCCCACAGATTGGGGAGGCCCATGGCGGAACCTCCTGGGTTCCCCAAGCTCAGGAGGAGTTAAGAGCTGGGTTGGGTTGGGAGCCCAGTGAGTAGTGTGGCACCTGCAGAGGGGTGACATCCTGCTGCTACAGGCCAGGAGATGTTTACTTCTGTTAGTTCCTCCCTCGAATATTGTCTGGTGTTGGCACTAAGTGAGCGTCTGCATGCAAGAATACAGATGTCCTGGCCAGAAGCACCTGCCCACCCATTGTGGCTCATTTGCACTGCCACCTGTGGTCACTCAGGTGTCAGTGTCATAGAAACAAGCAGTCTTCTTTCCCCAGGAGGAGAGTATCCTCTGGGATGCTCATTCCTACCTAAACCCAACAACTTGGGCTGGCATCCGAACCTAGGTCGCCAGTGTTGTGAGCATAACACTGCTGTTGTGCTGACAGACTGACTCTGCATGCAGAGCCACCCTATTACTTAACCTGTGTATTGTGTGGTCTTGTATAGATTCATAGAAGTGTGATGAGAAAAGGACTGAACTAGGCCCACCATTTGCCCAGCTATCTGTTTGGACCTGTGCCTCCCCTTTAACACTCCATGTGGTTGTCCCATGCCCTTTGAATCCTCCACTGTTTCCTCTCCGGCTGCTTCTGGGAGTCTGTTCAACTTTTCTACGATTCTCTCTGAGTAATAGTATTTTCTAATGTTACCCCTGAACTGTCCTCCCTCCACCTGCAGGCCATGCGCCCTTGTCCTCCGACTTCCTTTCATCTTGAAGATGCCCCCCCCCCGGCACCCTGTTTATGCCCTTGAGGTACTTGAAGGTCTCGATCATGTCCCCCTCTCTGTCCTCTGCTCCAGGGAGTACATGTTCAAATCTCTCATCTTTCTTCATAGGATAGGTGGCTTAACCCTTTTTCCATTTTTGTCGCTCTCCTCTGAACCGTCTCTATCCACCCCACATCCTTCCTGAGGTATGGCCTCCAGAACTGGACTCCGTACTCCAAGTGTGGTCTAACCAAATGGGTGTACAAGGATACTATGACCTCTCTATTCTTACTGGTGATCCCCTTTCCGATGTGTCCCAGCATTCCACTCCCCCTGGCCACTGTCCTCCCGCACTGCCCTTCCACCTTCAGGTCCCCGGATATAATGATGCCTAGGTCTCTTTCTTGCTCAGTCTCCTCCAGCTCTCTGCTCCCCATACGGTATCCTGCCTTCTGATTTCTGTAGCCCAGATGCATGATTTTAAATTTTTCTGCATTGAATTAAAGCTGCCACCTTTTTGACCATGCCTAAAGTCTCCCTAAATCTCTCTGCATTTGTTCCACCCCTTCCTCCGTGTCCACCCTATTGTAGATTTGATATCCATGAAACATACTTGCCTTTTCCGAGGCCCATCCACAATGTCTCCTACAGATGTATTGAACAGTAGAGGCCCCAGCACGCACTGATCCTTGGGAAGACCCCGGCCAGGACCTTGCTTTCCCGATGCCACCCCATTTTTTTAATGACCTCTGCCTCCTTTTCCCCTGTAGCCAGTTTCCCCACCCATTTGACTGCCTCCTGCCCCATCCTCAGTCCTGCCATTTCACAGCAGCCCCCATGAGGCACTGAGTCAAATGCCTTTCTGAAATTCAAATAAGCTAAATCTACTGCTCTACCTTGATTTTATTTCCTTGGTGACACCATCAAAAAAACTCATCAAATTTGTTTGACGGGATCTGCCCCTAGTAAAAGCATGTTGTCTTGGATTCATCAGGCCATATGTCTCCAGGTAGCTGGTGATCCTGCCTTTTACTAGCTTCTCCATGAGCTTGCCTACCACTGATGTCAAGCTCACGGGCCTGTAACTTCCCACTTCCTCTCTTCCCCCTCATGCAGAGGGACCACATTTGCCTGCCTCCAGTCCTCCGGCACCACCCCTGTTTTCAGGGACCAATTTGAAGAGTGCAGTCAAGGGTTCTGCCAATACCTCCTTTAGCTCCCTTACCCTTGGGTGCACCCTGTCTGGCCCCATTTCCTGTCCACCTTCATGCAGCCCAGTTCTTCCAATATTTCCTCCATGAGAAACTGCCTCATCTCCACCCCCCCAGCTATTTCATTACCTGCTCTGCTGCATTTTTCTCCTCCTTCCTCTTGAACACTGAGCAAAAGTAGGTGTTTAGTAGGTCTGCCTTTTCTGTCTCCTTGTAGTGCCTCCCCCTCTTAACTGGAGAATCCCCTGCCTAGTCTTCCTTTTTTCCTTTACATATTGGAAGAAAGTCTTATCCCTTTTTTGACCCCCTCGCTATTCGCTCCTCTGTCTGTGCCTTTGCCCTCCTTACAGCTACCCCTGCTTCTCTCTGGCTCACCTGGTATTTTACCCAGTTCGCTTCTGACCGTTGTCTTGAACCTCCTAAAGGCTTTCCTTTTGTCCTTACCTTTTTGCTACTACCTGGGTGGTACAGCGGTTTTCTTCTTATTTTACTCTTCGCACATATGTCAGTGGCCCCTACGATAGCTTCCTTTATCTTCCCCCACTTTGCCTTCACCTCAGTCAACTCCCCAACCCCCTGCAAAGCCCTCTCCACTATTTCCCCCTTTTTCCTGAAGTCCATCCTCCTGAAATCCAGGACCTTCAACCTAGACTGGTGAACCTCTGCAGTGTTTCATTTTAAACCTGACCGTTTTGTGGTCACTTGTATCGAGATGTTCCCCCAACCGATACCTCTTCCAACCTTCCACCATTCATCAGGACCAGATCAAGAGTAGCTCCTGCCCTGGTTGGCTCCCTGACCAGTTGATTTAGGAGGGCCAAGGCCCCCGTCTCTCTGGTCTCCTGTGACCCCCCTCCGCCTGGTGTTACGGGCACTCCGCATCCTGGGCTCCTCCTGCCAGGCTGCCCCTGTTCCCCCAGCCCACCTCCAGTTCCTCTCCTTGTGCTTGAGGTTTCAACCCCTGTATATGTTTGCAGGCCACCCCATGCCCCTTCCTTTTCCACTCTACCAGCTGTCTCCAACTCCTTCCACTTCCTCCTGATCTTTGCCAGCTGGTGGCATACTGGGCAGCCTCCAGATTTCCAAGCCCAGTCTAGTACCATGGCTGCTTCACACACCATGCATCCAACCACCCTCCCACAGATGCCAGCTCTAGCAACTTGAGGCTGCATTCCTGTTCTGTCTTGCGTCATTAGTCACCCTCCCCTTTTAATAATACTGTACTAGCACTTTTGCACCTACAATAGGTAGTTCCTTTTTTCTAGCCTTTGCAGACAACCACACAAAAAATAAAATCCACTAAAGTCTGGTCCAGTAACCCAAATCGGGTATTTCTCAAAGTTGGGTTAAAAAAAAAAACAAAACCTCCATGTTCTTCAAAACCACTAAAGTCAGGCCACCTCCAAGATAGCTAGGCTCCACCTCCACTGCCTATTTAATAGAGGTCAGGGGTGGGTGGTGTGGGAAGAAAATACAGCTCCTTTTCAGCATCCTTATGTGAGCGGCTGGGCCTTCCTTATCCCCTGCCGCGATTCAACACTTGGCACCCGCTCTCCTGATGGGCCGCTTTCCTTTACCCTGGTCTGCTGCCGACTGCAGCTACCGGGAACTCCCGCTTGCCCTGCTCCTGCTTCTCAGCACTGGCTCTTACGTACCCCGTTGCGCTCTTTTCCTGCAGCCCTGGCCTGCTCAAGTATGAGCTGCCGGGAGATCTCCGCTCCATGCTTTCCCCCAAAAACAAACCACTACAGTTCCTTTTCATGGAGCATTAAGAGGAAGTGCACCTCAAGTGAAGGAGCATCTCTCCACCTCTGCTTTTGTGAGCCTAATGTCTTATGTACGAAACTCAATCCACTGAAACAGAGGTGCAGACTGAGGAAGCGGAGTTCGTGAGTATGTTGAGGCTGACTTCGTCAGAGAATTTTGGTTCCCGTATGTAAGTAAATTAATAAGGCAACTGCAGCAATCTTTCAGCATCCATAAAACTGCTTAGCGAAACATACTTTCAAATGCTGGGACATAGTGAGAACACTCAACAATGGCAGATGTCATTAGCCCTTTGAGCATGACGGATGCCCCTGACTGCACCTAGCATCTTCCACAGCTCCTCCACTTCAGACACTCTACTTGGGTTCCTGCCCCTCCTTGGGATCTGAATTTTATCCTTGAGAAACTTACTTTGCCTCCTTCCGAGCCGACAGCCTCAGCAGATCTGAAGTTCCTCTTGTGGAAGACGCTGTTCCTTGTGGCCATTACTTCTGCTTGAAGGATTTCTGAGCTTCGCCTGTGGTGATGCTTTCCCCCCTGAGGACTTATCTTTGTGTGGGGAATCCCTGGTGGGAGAGGATGAGCTGGCTCCTGATCCTCTCTGCATGGCCGCAACTCATGTCTCCGGCTGACCTTAAATATGTAACTTGGAAAGCTGTGTTTTTAGTGGCTGTTAATTCTGCTAGAAGGATTAGAGATTCTGGCCTTGTCTATGGGGGTCCTGGTGCCTGGCAGCATAGTCCTTAACGGTGTAGCCTGCTGCAAGAGCTCCTCTCAAACATCTACTGTTATAAAGTTCTTATGTAACTACTTTTTTCTCTCTTCCCACCTCATCTTTTCTCTTCTCGAAACTTAGCCACATACAACAGCGTAGCTCGTTTCGTGTCAGGTCCCCCGTGGAAAACTGCTCACTCTATTTCTCCCTCAGTTGGCCCACTCTTCATGAGAGGTAACATCTAAAGATGCTGTTCTTACACAAGGCACACACCTCTATTTTAGCCCTAGCGTTTACTCCTTGTTCCCATTTGCTGCACCAGGGCATCTTGACAGGAGGTTCCTCCAGTCTGGTTTTTGACGCTCCTTTCTGCAGGACCAACTAGGCTCAGAACTCTTATTACCTACCTTCATGGGAACAAAGCTTTACAACAAACTACCCTTAAATTCAGGCCTGCGGGTCCATGTACTCACTCAGCTCCGCCGTCAAGGATCACCTGCTCTTATTGTCCAACTGCTGATGCCCTGATAGGCCTCCCCCCAGCTCACCTGCTTATTCCCACCGGCACTCGCTCCCCCATGACTCTGTGTACTAAATTAATCACAGAACCTGTCACTGCAGCTTCCCCCAATACCTTGAAAATGGATCCTTCACCCTGGCCACGCGCCAGCCCACTCCCAACCCCTCCGCTATCCATTGCTTTGCTCAGTTAATCTCTCAACAATTTGTCATGTAAAATCACTGTGCTCCCGTCTGAGGGCCCCCTTTTTTTTACATTGCCCACTCTCTAAATATATGTATAGTTTGTAATTGCTAGTTCATTGTATTTTAACTCTTTGAATATATTTTCTGTGTATGTTCTAAGTTTTGTATCCAAACACTGGACGTTTGTGAAAACTGGTATTTTTGCTCATACTTTCTAGTATACAAATAAAACTGAAATTAAAATTGAAGTGTAGAATAGGAAATGAGCACAAATTTTAACTTTTCTTGTTTAAAGAGCACCTTTTTTGGTGTCTTTTACAACAGTATAAGCTCCCTTAACCGCTCCCAGGCAGGTAGCAGATGTTAATAATTTTCTGTTGCCCCGTGAAGGCATGGTATCAAATTGCCCCAAGGGGCCAGCTGGACGACCTGTCACTGCCTACACTGCTGGCCATACCCTCTGTGCTATGTGACGTTTGTATATGGAGGCGCGGAGCATATGCCATACAAGTATACGAGATCAAATATTTAAGACAAGTTTCTTGTACAAATCAAGGCCAGTGTTCACGTAGTAAGGGTCTTGTTAGTCACATAATGGTGGAGCTGTGGGTATGTGGCCAGCAATGTAGGAAGTGGAAGGAGCATTCAGCTGGGGGTGCAGTTTACAATCCTTCCCTTCCAAAGGGTAACAGTTATAAAGTCTGCTACAGCAGCTCTGTTGGGTAGAGGGCCTCAGCTAGTAGGAGGGCACGTTTAGTAATGCAGAAAGTGTTGTCTAGTGAAATTCTGGGGGAAAATTCAGACTGGCTAAACAGTCTCTTGAGACTAACAACTTAACCAGTTGGTATGCAATCTGGTGACAGCTGAATATGCTAGGACTGTTAAATGTTCAAATGCTGTTGAAATACTTTTCAAAATATCGGGAAGCTGAGGAAGCGGGAATCGGTAGGAGGCGAAGACTGAAGAGAATGGCCCAGGTGGTGACAAATGGGGGGCAAGACATTTTCTAGGTATATAAGCAAAAAGTGGAAGACCAGAGGAGGGATTGTATGGTTAAAATGGGAAGGGGTAGAACTATAAAGAGGGGGTTGAGAAAAGGCAGACATCCTGAACAAATACTTTTTGCTCAGTGCTAACGGAGGAAGGAGCAGGAACTTTGAAGGAGTGTGTGTATATACACTAGTTCTCTCTAGGAGGAGAGTCCTGGTGGGGCTCTAGTTTTAAAGTGGACAGAGCAATGGGTATTTATGAACCTCAGAGGTACTGACTGCGTCTGACTGTCCTGTTTAAAAGCTCACTAGAAACAGGAGTGGTTCTGGAGGAGGGCAGATGTAGTCCCACTTTTTGGTGACATTGCAGAGGAGCTGGAAGGAAGGTCTGCTTTCTGTGGATGACATCAGAATATGCAAGAGGGTGGACACGGGGGGGGGTGGAAAGGATGAGTTAGAGACCTGAGAACTTGAGTGGTCTAGGGTATGGTAGCTGGGTTTTGGTGTGAAAAAGTGCAAAATAATGCACTTGGGGCACCGAAACCTGGGGATGGAGTACAAAATGGGTGGAGTAGTATTGGCTACCACCAGGCAGGAAAGAGACCTAGAGATAAACACATTGGATGATGTAACGGTGGCCAGGCAGTGCAACAAGACAGTTAGGAAGACAAATGGGATGCCATGGTTCATAAGGAGGTATATCACCAGCAGAAGGAGAGGGAGGTAGTGTTGCCCCTGTATTGATCGTTGGCAAGACCCCACCTTGAGCACATTTGCTCTGTCCTTTGAAATGCAAGCCCTTCAGCTGCAGCTCAGGGTGTCCTTCCTGGTTAGACAGTTTCCCCTTCCTGACATCTGAATGCCCACTCCCAGTGCCTGCCGTGACATGTGCCCCACGGTGCGTGTGTGCGTGCGCGCACTTGTGGCACACTGGGAGCCTACCCCAGTTTGCCTAAATGTTTAAAAAAAAAAAAAAAAGCTGTAAAATAGAAAAACCGTATACCTGAAGACTTTTTTTACCTGTAAAAAAAAGAATTTTCCAGCATCGTTGCCTCAGTCCCCCACCCAATCCTCCCGCTTGCACCCACCTCTCAGCCATACTTACCTTCCGGAGGTTGGGAGCCGCGATCTTCACTGGCCCAGGATATGTCTGCACTCTTCAAAGCCGAACTGAGGAATCTGGTAAGTCTGTATAATGGGATTCAATTTGGGGGGGTGGGGAGGTGTTCAGTTTAGTTGGTATCTCAGCCATTTTAGGTATTTATTTAAATTTTCAACATGGGTTCTTTGAGGACCTGGAACACATGTCATTTCGTTTCTTGGTATCGAAGGTGATTTCACAGTCACTGCATGGAATCTTTCAGGACAGATTACGGAAACGGTGCCACTATTCATGAGGTGGGGGTCCCAAAATGCCCATGTTGTAGCTTGGAAGGAGCTTAATATGTATACCCTTGAGGAAAGAAGGGGGGGGACATGATAGAAACTTTCAAGTACCTCAAGGGAATCAACAAAGTCCAAGAGGGTAGCATCTTTCAGAAAAAGAGACTTGCAAGAACAAGAGGACACAATTTAAAGATAGGAGGGCGGTTCAGGGGCAATGTGAGGAAGTATTATTTCACAGAGAGGGTAGTGGATGCATGGAACAGCCTTCCTGAGGAAGTTGTGGGGTCTAAAACTGTGGGAGAATTCAAGAATGCATGGGACAGACATAAGGCAATTCTTGTGGGGGGCAGGAAGATATAGGCTGTTTGTTAACTAGGATCTGCGGCCTATCCTGTAGGTAGGGAAATGGGCAGACTAGATGGGCCTAGCGGTCCTTATCTGCCGTCAAAGTCTATGTTTCTATGTTTCTACATGTGAATATCAGCTGTTGAGCAGGCAGCAGGTAATCATTTAGAAATATTGAGAAGAGTATCGGTCTGAGTACTGAACCTTGAGGGACTCCAGTGTTGATGGGGAGAAGGGGAAGGGGAGAGGGAGTTGCCTATCTTGACTGATTGGTCCTACCCATAAGATAGGAATGAAACCAGCGAGTGGTGGGTCTATGTGATGATGGTGAACGCCTAAAGGCGATCACCGTTATCGCTTAGTCAGAGTGACAAACACATTTTCGGCACTCTGACAACCCCGGCGCACCAGCACAATGGCGCCAGGACATATTTTAACTGCTTTCTGTAGAGAGGGCTGCACCCCCCCATGCACCCCCTACTTAAGGATTCTCAACCCAGGGGTGCATGTTAGGGGTGAAAGCAGTAAAATAAAAGGTTTTGGCCGGCTCACAAAATCGCACCAGCGCCCGACCCAAACCCAGTACCTCAGCCACCCCAACCACTAGCCAATCCTCGAAGCCACGGCGCACTTCGACTGGCAGCAAAACACCACTCCTACAGCCTCTTTACCTCCCAGCCCACGCTAGCCATGCTCACTCCCCAACCCCCCGACCGTAGATATAGCGACATCCTGTCGCCTAGTTCGCCCACCCCCCTCATCCGGTCGCCCTACCTGTCTGTCGCTTTGAGTGGACTGCGCAGGGAAGGTGTCGCCATAATGGACGGCACCCTTCCTCATGCACCCACTCCACAGGTTACCGCGAGTGGCGGTCTTGGAGAAACCAGCTGCTGCAAGCTTGTTTTGTGAATGATTTGGGGCCTTTAGAAGTTTAAAAGAAAAGGCATTGCCAAAGTTGCAGTATCATCAGAACATAGCGATGCAGTTCTGTTTTTTGGTACAATGATTCCAGATAACGGTCCTGCATTCCCTTTTTAATTGCTTTATAAACCCTACAATTCATGTACTTTGGAGACCACAACAATTTTCTTGGTGTAACCCCCCTACAAATGGGGGTTCCTAAAGGCTTCCCCGGAGCTTGGGTGAATGCTCCGTGCCTAGTTGGTGTTCCGCGTTAAAGCCGCTTAAATGTGTTCCCAGTGAGTGCTTTTGAAGCCTCCGTATGCTGTCTCTTTAAGGGCTGCCTGTTGCAGCCATAATTAACTGACATGGAGGGGGGCTGTGTGGTTGTATGCCTGAGTCCCGCCCGGGCCACTGGAAAATAGCTCTTTTCCTGACACCGCTAGTGGTGCAGAGGGAGCTCCGCTACGGGATGTGATTGTTGCTGGAAATAATGTACAATAATACTGATAATGTTGTTGTTCTAACCTGCCTTTCTTTGCAGTACAGACTGTTTCGATTGTTTCCTCCATTTTGGTCCAGAACTGCTGAATTGGACCAATCAGTACCTCGGGACCCTACAGAGTCGGCTGACCAATAGAGGAACTGTTTGTATTTGAGAAAGGTATTATGGGCTATGGCGCTTTTTCGCACCACTGAGAGCAGGAGGAAATGACTGGCTTGTTCAGCCAGCCAATGAAAATGGGTAGCGCTGATCTGAAAGGAGTGCTCAGTGCTGCAAAGGCAGATGTGTTGTGGCTGAAGAGAGAGGGAGCTCTGTGCTTCTGCGCTGTGTGAGGTGTTAATGCGGGGAGGCGGCTGAAGGCCTGGCGTGTGCATTTTCCCTTTCAAGCAAGTCAGACTAAATCACCCGGCGAGCGGTCGGAGGAGGCTGGTGCCAGCCTAGCTACCTACCAGGCTCAACCTGAGAGGACTGGAGAGAATTGTTAAATCGCTCGGTCCAACCGTGATGTTGATGCTGCTGTTTGCTGCCCGAGTTCCTCTGCAAGTTCGTGAAACCCTGAAAGCAGCTGCCTGGTATGGTACCCCTCTGTTGTTTGCCATATAAATGTGTGAGGAGGCTGGTGAACTTCAGGCTCAGCCCTGCCAAGGGTGAAAGAACCATTGTTGTGGGAGTTGTGAGTACTGCATCAGGGTAGCTCCCTGCAAGAGTTTAAAAAAAGTGGTGTCAAGATTGTTTCAGTATATTGCTGATTGCCTAACTGAACCGTCGCTCCTTCTGCTCTAGTGCAGGATTGTAAAGGTTATCTGTGTCAGGGCCCCAACCAGCTGCCACGTTGGACTAGCCGTTAGGGCTTGGGTACCCAGGGACAGCAAATATTAGAGTTAGGCCTGTGCATGAGCCCCTAGTAGATACGCATAGTGATAAGCCAATTAACCTGATCTTCCCCCTTCCTTGTTATCCCCCCTTTAATAAATCAGATTTGTGTGTTGCAACTACACCCTGGCTGGTTTGTTTATCCCTGTCAAATTGCTGTATAGTGACTGTGATATAACTGTATCTTATTTTACAGGGGGTCCCCGGCGTGAGCTGAGAGATACTACCCGGGGGGTAAGTGTACTGGTGAAAAGAATTGTTGGTACCCAGTGTGACAAAAGGGGGGTTGCAGTAACCCAGAGGGCTGTGACCGAGGCAATCTCGACCGTATTAACCCCGACCTCTGGGTGGAGGCACCCATCAATGGATCTGGGCCCCTCACTCTGTCTCAATGAAGGCAGGCAGGGGTAGTAGCCCCAAGGGTAGTGCCCTTGGGGGTTACATTTGTTCCACATATTCTTTAAGCATTTCTGCCAGCACCAAGACAGCAAACTGCATGTTTATTAGAGGTGAGAAAACTGTGTCTGAGGCCTATCACGTAATACCAGACTGAGCATCTGTCAATCTAACTAGATTATCCAGATGCTTGTCCTATCCAGATGATACTACATACCAGTGTCTGACTGCCCTGGAGAGGATGATTTTACCCAAGAAGTGACTAATTCAAGACCTTCCACATCTGGGGGACAATCTATCCCATTTCGAGCCCTAGAGCAGGTTAGGGACCACATGGAAAGACCCATGGGGGCAGTACGGTCCTCTAGGCCCATATTAGTTAAGAGTACTACAGGTTTAAAGTAACATCAGTTGACAACTTGAGTTTTTTGTTGAATTTCAGAAACGTAAATGGCGAGACCACTGTGAGTCCAACTGGAGAACAGTTGGTTTATCCTTGTGGATGAAATGTCAGACCAAGGTCCTTTCTGACCTTTTCAGGAGGCTGTCCTTGTCCAGATGGAAGTTTAAAAGATCCCATAGCACAGTACCAAAAGTGCTACTGGTAGTCCTGGTGTCCTGGCCAGTATAGGTTCCAGTGAAACTGTCTGAGGCTGTGCACGGAATCATTGCTGCCCACACAGTAACTGCATGTATTTACTGCCTTACCAGGCTGAGTATCATGGCTCTGTACAGTCCTCTGGGATGCTGTGCATATGGAAGGTGTTGCATATGCACAGCATATGGAAGGTGTTGCATAAACCCATACTTTGTTCCTTCCTCAGGTTTCTAAATGTTCCACAGAGCTCAATTCATCATGGAAGATAACATCTGCAGCAAAATATTTTAGTTTGGGGAACCTAACGTCATAAGTTTGAGTCTCGGCGTTTGGTTGATTTGGCACATTTAATACTGGTTCTGTATGTAAAAACCAAAGGCACCTCTGTTCTGTTCTCCCCAAATGATTGTATCTCCTCAAAAGATATACCTCCTCAGCTGCGAGGGTTCAGTTCTTTGTATAATTCACTGGTTTCAGTTCCAATTTGTGCTTCAAAGCAAATGGATCAAAATATGTTTGGGAAGCTTCTACTAGCTAGCCAAGGGCTACAGGCTAGTGTCCCAGCCTTTGTGACCCTCTCTGTCTCTTTCTGTCATGTGTGTCCCAAGAGTCAGCTCTCAGCTTCGTCGATGACCCTTAATCACTGATGCAGCCTGCACCATTTCATGTCTTGAGGAAAGCTTTGTTCGTCAAGGGTCTGCTCTGCAGCCTAAAAGAACTTCCTCTGGAGGATACTGCTCCCATCTTCACTGAAGTCTCCCTGAGTAACACACATCTGCAGGACGTTAGAGAACTCAGTCAAGATGGCTATTTCCTGCCAGGAGGAGTACTTCCTGTTGGATGGGGCCAAAAGCTTAACCTGGATAGAAGAGAAATTATTTTAATTTAGTCAAATGCATATATGGGGCTTGATAGTCAAACTGCACCCAAAATGTGCGCAATAGCAGGAGCAAGCACAAGTCCATTGCACACATGCGCAATAGACGCGATATTCAAACATGGAGCAAGCCAAATTGCGCAACCAGCCAATGTCTGAATATCGCACAACCTGCACCATAGCGCAACCAGGAAGGGGAAGCTGAGCAGATACGATGCGCTATAGCGCAACAAGGGCAGCCCAGCTGAGCAGTCCAGAGGCGCCCTAGCGCAAGCAGGGAACCCCCCCAGCAGCAGAGCAATGGAACTGCACAACCAGGGAGGTAGGCAGGGGCCCACCACCCATGCCACAGATGGGCACAGGAGCACACTGCAGAACTGACAATGCACCCCCACACCCCAAGCACAGCATAACTGGTGGAGGGATGGAATATCCACCTGCCCATGGGGACAAGCAAACAAAGCACAGCCGGGCCATGTTGCCCCAGCACACCCACCGGCAAGCTGAGACTGCCACACAAGGGGGCGGACCACCCCAGTCTACAGCAGCCCCCGTGCACAGCACACCCTGCACTGTGACCCCAAGACACCCCCCATGAGCAGTGACCATCACTGCAGGAATCACCATGCAACCCCCATCACACTGCAACCCCGTGTACCACAGAACCATACAAGCCAGACCCACCATGAGCACCCAGCAGTGGGTGGCAGCACATGGCAATGCAACAACGGCAGACACAGTGCCAACACGCACAACCCCCTGAGACACCGAACATGTGTCGCCACAAGTGGTACCCCACACGGGAAAGGGCGTGCCTCTGACACCACTGCCATTGACACAGCACCCTGCACAGTAGACAGGTGTCACAGCGACTCACCACGAGCCACAGCAGCCAGCACAGACACCCACAGTGGTGCGTGGAAGCATGCATCGCACCGGATGCAACACAGTGCAGGGGCAAACACACACCCATACCCTCGGGGACACCAACACAGGGACGCAGTAGTGTGGCAACCCAGCCACCAGTGTGGGCACATGAAAACTGTGCACACACAGCCTGCAGTCCATGGCATAGGGGTGACACCCACCCTGTGCATGTACTGTGGCCCTGTACGCCACCAGCATACGCCTGGAGCACAAGTCACAGACAGTGCTGCACTGCCCCTGCAACACACATAAGACACAGCATGGAGGTGGGACAGCAACTGTGGAGGCCACAGTGTCACCTGAGGCAAACATGCACCCCACCGGTGACAGGTGGCAACCCAGCATCGTGACGGTCACAGTGGATGACCTGCAGGGACAGCACCCACTGACAAGGCAGCAGACCAGGCAGGCTGCAGACATGCAAGGGTGTCAGCTGCACAGGCCAAGGGTAGCTTGACAGGGGCTCAATGGACACAGTGCAGGCACCATGGAACACTGCACACAGCAATGCAATGCACAGGGAACAACACACACCACAGATACTGACTGAAAGCCACTCCCACACCAGAGACACCTCCCCATGCACATACACACACATACCCATGACTATACCACCCCAGATGCCATGCACACCACTGCAACTGAGCACCGATAGCCAGCTGCAAATCAGAGACCACCACAGTATTCATATCAAAATAACTGTATTACAAAAATAACAACATTAAGAAGAAGAACAACAACAAGAACGATTTACAAATTTACAAAACAGGGATGGGGGTACGGGTACAAGGTAGGGGTGGTTAAGGGGCAGGGGTGAACAACTGGGAGAGGGAAGGCAGGGTGTGAGGGATAGGTAAAGGGGGGAAGTGATGGGCAGCTACTGTCTGCCAGCCTGCTCCCCTGCTGCCTGGTGCTGGTCCCAGGGCCTCCTTCTCCGTCGCATACCATGCTGGTGTAGGTCCAGCAGGATGGCGAGCGAGTCCATTGCCACCTGTAGAAGCTGCTGCATTGACCTCTCTATCCGGTGCAGGATCCAGACACCTAGGACAAGGGATCAGAGTCAATGGATGTGACTGTCCATATCCCCGAAACCCACCCATCATGCATGGCATACAGCCAAGTGCCCCGCTCCTGTGATGGACTGCACCCACCCACAGTGACCGTGTGCACAAGACATGCCCAACCAGGCAGCAACAGCCATGTGTACCACTGCACACACACACCCGCCCACGTCCAGCACAGCACAACCAAGGCCGTACAGTAACGTGGCTACGTGGTGGGCAGGCAGTGCCACAGCCATGTGCCCAGTGCACGCATGGACCACCATTGACGCACTCCCAGACATGCAGTGCCACTGGACAGTGCTGACTGTCACATGTCGCGTGCATGGCAGTGGTGTCCATGGATGGTGGCCATGCCCTGCCCCCACCGTGTCACACGGCATGCTATAGCAATCATGATGTCATGGCACTCACCCTCATCAGGCTGCTGCTGCTGCTGCTGTCGTGGTTCACCACCACCACCACGCTCAGCCACCACTGGCATCACTACCTGCACTTCAGCCCTGGCCCTCCTCCGCTCCACCACACCTGTGGGAAACAAAAGGTGAGAAACACATCAGTGCAATCCCAAAGCATATTCCCCTTGCCCCAATGAGTGTGCCCGCCCACCCAGCCAGACCCATACATCACATATCCTGTTAACACCGCCACAGCCAACCCTAGACCAACCCTCCCCCCATATGCTGGACACAATAGACAGTGTTACCCATATGGACCGTACAGGTGCATAGACGGATCACCCACCTGGCCGAGGCACCACGCCCCTCCTGGCATGCGCGACCGCAGACGTGCCAGTAGCGCCGGCTCCCTCCTCCGCAGGTCCCCATACCGGTGTCTGCACTGTTCGGCGGACCTCCGTCAGCCAGTGGCCTCCTCCAGCTCAGTGGCCACCTGTTGCCACACTTGTGTCCTGGCCCTGTCTAGGGGATCCTCCCCAAATAGTGGGCCATAGTGAGGCTCCACTACGGCCACCAGGTTCGCAAGCTCGAGGGCACTCCACTGGGGGGGCTCTTCTACGTGCCATCCCTGGATGTATAGTAGGCAATATGGCACTCCGCAGCGCAGCAACCCCACGCCGCTATTCCCTATCGTGCTGTCGGTACAGTGCCATCAGTCCCTATCGCGCTGTCACCGAACAGCGTGACAGAGCTGCAGACATGCCATACATACAGCACCAAGGGGGCAAAGGTCGGGCACAGGGTCATGGGTCTCTGGCACATGGCCACGCACAGCGCCATCGGACGTCTATGCATCCAGTGCGACTGGTCACCTGTGTGCCATTGCCACAGCGGACTATTGCGCAGTTGTGCCACAGCGCCATGTAGTGACTGTCGCTGTAGCGCCACTGGCACAATGTTGGCCATGCCTTGAATTGCCTACCGCGCACAGCACGTCATCAGCGCGGCAGACGCCTGCGTAAGCTACCTGGGCATGCGCAGTGCGGTGTACTATGGAGTCATAGAACTGCGCCATTGGCTCAGCCCGTTCAACCGTATTGCGCAAAGCGCAAAAGTGCGATATTCAGCCGTCATATGCAAATCATCCGATCAGCCATTCAAAGGCGCAGCAGCGCGATTTGCATCTCATTAAAGTTGCTTCACACCTAATTTGCATGGATTGCGCTATAAAAATGTGACACCGTTCTGCAGTGGCCATATTCGGTTACTGCAGTGGATAGGTGAGTTGCATGCTGTGTGATGTTCTGGACTATGGTCTTAGGGAATTGCTGTGAACTGCACAGTCACAGGTGACCACTCTCACCCATACAGGCTGTGATATGACCGAGCGAGGAATGGGTGAGGAGGATGATGGAGGGCGAAGAGGAGGCCCAATTTTACAAAAGCTGAGACAGAGGCACTCTTCGAGGCCTACCTGGATGAAGAGCCACTCTCAGTGGACGGCGGGGCAACCCCCTCAGGCCCATGCTGCTGCATGGGAGGGGGTGGCATGTGCTGTCAACCTGCACGGCAGCCACCAGCGCTCTGTGCAGGAATGTAAAAAGAAGATGGGGACCGACAGGAGGAGGGTGAAGGAGAAGGTGGCAGCCATCAGAGCGGCACGTGCTGCAACAGGCGGGGGCCAGCCGGAGGTGGTGCAGCTGACTCCGGCAGAGGACCGGCTCGCTGCAAGCATGCAGTGCAGTGCCATTGAGGGCGTTCCTGGAGGTGGCTTCCAGACAGGTGGTAGCCCATCACTGCATGGTATGTCATGGTCGGGGGGGAGGGGGGAAGGTAGATCACATGCACGTACGTGTTCTCACTTTCTGTTACAGATCCTGTGCGTCTGCAGGGGTCAGTGGTGGAGGGCCTGTCCACTGTGGACAGCCATCCAGAGTCAGAGGAGGGACCATCCACCTCTGCAGGTAGCCAGCGTGCATTGCACCAGTGTGCACACCTGGCTGCCATCTCTGATGTCGGTGAGACAAGTGTGGGGGGTGCCCTTCCTGTGTCTCAGCGGTCTGGCATGCAGGCATGCCAGCACGCTGTGGCTGTGGCTGTGGCTGTGGCACAGACCCACACCATTGATGATGCAATGACCACTATGGGCATTGACATGTGTGTGTCACAGAATGGACACACAGCAGGACAGCTCACACCCATGGACCTAGCTGGTTCCGACGTGTGTGCCAGCACGTCAGTGCAGTCCCAGGCTGTGCCTGTCAGCACCAGTGGGGCAGCACCGGTGGCTGTACAGGTCACTGGCACTGTTGCAGCCACAGCAGCGGAACAACTGAGCCCTTGGGCACAGCAGGCAGAGGGGCAGCAGCAGCAGTCATCCACCGGGACTGGGGGTACAGGGTTCAGCGGTGGCGTATGTGCACCGCCCATGGACTTGCCCATACCTAGTCCTGGTGAGCAGTGCCCACCCTCGAGGGGTGCTGAACATCAGGCCCTTCCATACCCTGAGGGACAGGTTGCCAATGTGGCAGACGACCCATTTGACGAGCACACCTGCCTGCTGCAGGCATCAGTACAGCAGCAGATGCTGGTTGCAATGTCCGTGGAGGCACTGTGTGTGGCTCTGGAGTGGCACAGAAGGGACAACGAGAGGATCCTGTCACAGATTGACCATTTGCAGATGGATGTGACCACTGCCATTGACAGGCAGACACAGGCATTGATCGCTGTCGTGGCCACATTGGGCACACAGTCAGGTGCCCGTGTACCACTCACACCGCGCAGTACGCTATCCACTCCCCGTTCCTGGCATCATGCGACACCCACCCTGTCAACGCCGGGTTCAGCTGTGGGCATCCTGAGCACCCCTGGTGCAGGTAAGTTCAGTGTGCTGTGGACCCCTGTGCGGGCAAGGTCACGTTCGCGCAGTGGAACCCCTGGTGATCCATTGGTGCCACCCCATGAGGCCCATGCTCAGCTTGCCAGTGCTGCTGGGTCTCGGCGGAGCCGCCCACGCATCCGAGGCGGCCGTGGCACTGTGCCGCAAGACTGAGCTGACTCCCAGTACGGGCCCTGTCTGGTGCTGCCCTGTGTGCAATGTGTGTTTCAGTGGGCAGTGCACAGGTGGGTGCCCAGCCCTACACGCAGACACACGGACCACCTGCATACCCTCCCGACTGCTGTCCACAGGTGCGTGTGCATGATGATGCCTGCATTGCGCTGTACACCAAAGTGCGAAGGTGCCCAGCATCTGACACACGTACATGGACAGTCAGTGGATATGGTGGCCTGTGGACATGTGTGTTTTTAGTGTCTGTATTCCGGCTCTGTTGTGCAGCTGACCCCTGTGCACTTTGTGCCTATTGTGTGTGTGTGTGTGTGTGTGTGTGTCCGTCCATGTGGCGTGTTACTGTTCACCCTTCCCTGGTTGTATGTGTGTGCTTCTGTGCCCTGGCACTTCCCTTGCTGTCATGCACCCCTGGTGTGTTTCCCTGTGTGTATGTGGGTTGTGCCCTAGCCACTGTTGGTTGCACATGGCCCCATGACTTACCTGTGTTGGGTGAAGTGCTCCTCTGTGATGGTGTCCCAGTGCAGCTGGGCCAGCCAGATCAGTCGGGGGTCACGTCGTCCAAGGGGGGGCTGCCCATCCCCATCATCACCGGCGTCACCGTCGTCCCCATCGCTGTCCCCCTCTTCGACCTGTATGGCTATCCCACAGTCTTTGGCCATGTTGTGCAGGATACAACAGGCCAGGAATATCCCACAGACCTTTGAGAGGCTATACTGTAGGGCACCGCCGGAGGTGTCTAGGCAATGGAAGCGTGCCTTCAGCATCCCAAACACCCGCTCAATGACGTTGCATGTGGCGGCTTGTGCCTCATTGAAGCGTTGCTGCGATGGGGTCATGGGCCGCCGGTAGGGTGTGAGCAGCCAGGGATGGAGTGGGTATCCACTGTCACCTGTGTGGAGATAGTGGAGGTTAGTATCTTTTTCAGGCTCATATTGCCCCTAACCCTGTGTGCCACACCCATGGCACCTGTGGCTTACCCACCCTTGGCACCGATTTGTCAGTCCTACATGCATACTCACCCACTAGGTGTCCTGTGGGGATGTCCCCACTCTTGAATCGATGGCACAGTGCCGACTGGTACCATATAAATTAATCATGTGCTCCCCCAGGGTGCGTGGCACAGACACTGATGATGCACCCACTGGCATCACACATCACCTGGCAGTTGACACTGGCATAACCCTTCCGATTCATATAGGCGGCCCCATCGGGGCCAGGTGGCATGCGAATGGCCACATGGGTGCAGTCTATCGCCCCTAGCATGCCAGGCATACGTGCTACCCTGTGGAACTCCTGTATGTTTGTTGTGTGCTCCACCGCGGTGCTGGGGAAATGGATGTACTCCGCAGCATGTGGCAGCAGTGTGCTGAGGAATTGGGTGAGGATGTGCATCGTGGCCGACTGTGTTATGCCTGTGGTGTCCCCTGTTGGCCTCTGGAAGGTACCCGTGGTGAGCAAGCACATGCAGGCTGTTACCTTTGTCTCCACTGACAGAGCGTGACTCCGTCGTGAGGGTGCCTGCATCACATCACTGCACAGCTCACAGAGCCGCCTCAGTATTGCCCTGTTCAGGCGGTACCGGCCCACAATCTCGACATCTGAGTAGAGCTCAAAGCTGGTGCGGGCCCGGTACTGCCTGTTGGGTGCGTACCGCCGACAGGCCCTTCCACGCTCACGTCCCCCTGCAGCATGCCTTCTCACCCCCCTCATTACAGCTTCCATGTGGAAGCTGGCACTGTCCTTGTCCCAGGCTTGTGTTCCCCCCAGCTGTTGTTGCTCTGTTCCCCCCCGCTGTCCTGACTGCTACCTCCACTGCACTGGGTACACCTACTGGCCTCTGCACTCTGTGGCCCCACACACCTTCCCTTGCCCCTATTCTGTCCTCTGCTCTCCCTGACCTGCACTCTTTCTCCCTCTGGCCTTGTCTGTCTCCCTGTCTCATGTGGCTTCCCTGTAGCGTTCTTGCGCCTCTTCCTTGAGCCTTTTTATTTTGGCTCATTTCTGCTATGGCGCAACTTCCGCCTGATCCACTGTTGCGCATTGCTCAAGCCTTTGAATGTTGCATTGCGCACTTTATGCATGATTCCACCCCCTTCAGTTGCACATGCCTTAATTAGCATTGCGCTGTTGCTCAGCATGTTTTCAGTGGTGCAACTGCCTCCTGCTGAATATCGCAGAATGGCGCATTTTCAGACTTGTGCTGGCGAACCCTACTGCGCATTGCGCAACCCTTTTGAATATCCCACCCATGGAGTTTAGAATAGTTTCCTACATGTATGGGAATATATTGGTAAACACAGAGCTATACAGATTCCTGAGGGAGAATGGCATTGAGGATAACACAGCATGAGTAGGGGTAACCCAGGACTAGACAGATGCCTAATGGAGAAAAACACTGAAGGTTACACAGCACTAGTAGGGAATCATAGGGCTAGACAGATTTCTGAGGGAGAATGGCATTGAGGGTTATACAGCATGAGTAGGGGCAACACAGGACTAAACAGATTCCTGAGGAAGAATGGCATTGAGGTTACACAGCATAAGTAGTGGTAACACAGGACTAGACAGATTCCTGAGGGAGAATGACATTGAATGTTACACAACATGAGCAGGGGTAACACAGGACTAGAAGATTCCTGAGGGACTGAGGGTTACACAGCAGGAGTAGGGGTAACACAGGACTAGACAGATTACTAACAGAGAATGGCATTGAGGGTTACACAGCATGAGTAGGGGTAACACAGGACTAGACAGATTACTAACAGAGAATGGCATTGAGGGTTACACAGCATGAGTAGGGGTAACACAGGACTAGACAGATTCCAGAGGGAGAATGGCATTGAGGGTTACACAGCATGAGTAGGGGTAACACAGGACTAGACAGAGTCTGGAGGGCAAATTGCATCAAGGGTTACACAGCATGAGCTGAGGTAACATTTGGCAGTTAACTTGGATATGTGTCTATATCCAGATTGGGTACAGTCACTGCTGTGTGTGGCAAGAAGGGGACATGATGGCTTAAGTCCCTTCTATTAGAATACTATGTTATGTCGATCAGAATTAATGTTGACAGGAACTTAGGGTTAGTGCTAATTCATAGCCTGAGGTATCCAAGAGGCTGAAAGCTCTAGAAATTCTAGATAAAGCTGGAAAAGTTATTTTTAGACTAAATCAGTGGAGTCTGAATGTGGGATGCCTGGCAAGATATGTGCTGATAAGCAGATAGATAGATCCCCCAGTGAAATGTTATAACTTAACAGGAGAAGAATCCATGTCATATGTGTACCACGGTCTTTCCCCTGGACCCTGGTCTTGGATTCAGGCAAAACCCACTGAGATTCCAGCAAGAACTCTGGGATAATTTATTTATTTATTTATTTTATTTAAAAGTTGGTAACTGGGAGAAGCACATTGAGCCGAGGCTCGTTTCCAGGTGCGACACAGGGGAAGGGCAAGAGGAGTCAAAACAACACATACATACAAGGTATTCAGATGATTTAACAATGGTGTCACAGGCAGGTTACAAAGGTGCCTGGGCAGGAAAGCAGGTACATAAGTGTAGAGACACTGGCAGGTTACAAATGATGCCAGCAGCGGTAACAATAAGACAAAAGAACTGGCAAAAGTGCACAAAATGCAGCTCAAATAATAAATAGCAAAAAACATAGGCCCGGATATTCAGAAGGGTTGCGCATGGCGCAACACTGTTGCACCATGCACAACCCACTGATGCGTCCCGGCGCGATATTCAAACGGGGATTGTGCCTGGCACAAATCCTGATGCACCGGAGAGCATAAGTAATGTATGCGGCACAGGTAGGGGGGGCGTACCCATGCATATTCCGCACATCCCAATATTCAGCACGGGATGTGCTGAGCCCATGCATGCGCAACCCCTACTTGCGCTGCACACAGGTGAGCCAAAAAAAGAGGAACAATGGTTGGCCACCCACAGGTGAGCTGCCGTATTGCAGGGCGCAACACGGCAGCTGCCACTTCTGGGTGGCCACCCAAGCTCTGGCTGCACCTGGCGGCGCCCTCCCCATGCCCGATCACGGGCATACATTGAGAAAGGATTCTCCTAAATCCCTGGTGGTCCAGTGGACCACTCGCAGCCCGATCGCGGGCATAAGTGAAAATAAAAGAATTTCAATATCCCTGGTGGTACAGTGGACCGCTCAAAGCCCGATCGCGGGCATATGTTTTAAAAAACAGAGGTCCAATATCCCTGGTGGTCCAGTTGACCACTCGCAGCCCAATCGCAGGCATAAGTGAAAATAAAAGAATTCCAATATCCCTGGTGGTCCAGTGGACTGCTCGCAGCCTGATCACGGGCATAAGTGAAAACAAAAGAATTCCAATATTCCTGGTGGTCCAGTGGACCATTCACAGCCCGATCACGGGCATATGTTTTAAAAAATAGAGGTCCAGTATCCCTGGTGGTCCAGTGGTACCCCTCCTCCCCACACCGCCCACTGAGCCCCGCTCCCCTACCCCGGTCAATGGTGGGTGGCAGCACCCACCACCACGCCCCCAACTGACACCGTATGGAAGGGCTGTATGCCCATTGGTCTACAGTGTGAGCCACGGCGTGCAGCCCATACCGTACTGACATAGTCCAGATATGAATGGATCCATTCACATATCTGGATTGTGTAGTATGGTTGAGCTGCACGCCCATTGGCTCACACTGTGGACCAACGGGCGACAGCTCCTTCCGACGGTGTCAGTCGGCGGGTGGCAGACGGTTGGGGTGCTGCCGCCTGCCGCTGACCGGGGGGGAGCGGGGCAGTGGGGCTCAGTTGGCGGGTGGGGAGGGGGGTACCGCTGGACCACCAGGGATATTGGATCTCTATTTTTTAAAACATATGCCCACGATAGGGCTGCAAGCGGTCCACTGGACCACCAGGAATATTGGAATTCTTTTATTTTCACTTATGCCTGCGATCGGGCTGCAAGCAGTCCCTGGACCACCAGGGATATCGGATGGTTATTTACATCAACATATGCCCGCGATCGGGCAGTGGTTGCTGTGCTATGCAGGGGGCGTCGGTCCCCGACAGCTGCTGCCTGGCAGGGCGCCAGGCGCAAGTCACCGGGGATTGGTGCACCTGCATGCAAATGGATCCATAATGACATGCTAATGGTCCCATTTGCGCCTTGCATGCATTATGGTCCCATCTGCATGTGTACTTTTGAATATCGCGGTTGTTGCGCCTAGTGCAATGGAACTTGCGCTGGCACATCCCACTGCTCCACTTTGGCCACTTGCACTGGCGCAGTGCCACTGCGCCATGTGCACTGCAGGTGGCCAGGGTGCGATATTCAACGCTGCTGTGCCATGGTGCAGCTCCGTTGAATATCACCCTGTCAATGCCCCTGTGCAGCCAAGTTGCACTGCGCCCAGGCTTGCGCCACAGCCTGGCGCAGTCTGAATATCCAGGCCAAACGTAAATGCAGTATATACACAAGGGTGCACGCAAAGTACAACAATAATGACAATATTTGAAAAGTTAAAAAGCATGACTAGTACAGATTAAAAATATCATGGACTTCAAGAGGAGAATTTATCAGGTAGATGGCAAGAACAGGGGGGAGAGGGGGAGCTGGGGAGAGACCGTTTAATGGGATTTAGAGAAGGTATCAAGCAGACTGAAGTAGGGAGGGAGTTCCACGAGTGGGGGGAAAAAAGCAGAATGTAGACTTACCTGAATTTGAGTGCAGGCAGGGAAGGGCGAAAGAACAAGGGTCACGTGTGCGGAGGCTATAAGATGTTTGGGGAAGGGGAATAGGGATAATGGGGCTCAAGATGTTACAGTAACTATTCCCATAATTTATGTTAAGGTTATTGTAGCATGACAATTTTCATATAGTGCATGGTGGAATGCGGTTGTGTATGGAAATCCATACACCGCAAAAAGTTGTTCTGCTGCAGTAGTGACGGCCTCACTAACAAAGAACAACTTTTCATTCTGTGTTAGTGAGGACATCATAATACAAGGGACTCCAGCAGCAGTTGTGATTTGTCCCTTGCTGTGGGAAAGTGGCACACGCGGGTGTACTGACCAGCGGCAGTTGTAAAGCAAGGGCTGTCGGCAAAGCTGACATAAAATATGTAAAAGTGAGTTTTTATTTTATTTTGCGGTCACCATAAACTAGATAGAACAGTGTATGGTTACTCATGCACTACTCGACTATTCTGTCACCTCATGGATACAATGCTGACTTGGAGACTTGTTGAGCTTCGCTCTTGAGGTCATCAGTTGGTACCTGGTATCCACTCGGTGGTAATAGTCTTGTAGTGTATGGTTACCCATACACTATCCTATATATTGTGACACCCCTACTCATTTGGTACCTTGGTGTTGGGAGGGCTCAGCTCCATCACCTCCTTATGGCAGCACTCGGCCAGGACCTCAAACATTGTCTCCCCACCCCCACCCCCGCCAGTACAATGCCGCTGTACATGTGACTGTGGTTCTCCTTGCTGCATCATTCAAGCATGGAGTGAGTCAGAACAGGCAGGCTGGGCAGGTCCGTCCCTGAATCAAGACAAGCACACACATGAAAATCAGTGAAACAGAAAGCTTGAATAATTTGTGATAGGTTAGCACCAGCATGGTAAGTCCCCACCAGATTCAGTGAAATGGAAACACTGAGAGGCTCACTGGGGCTGTCATGCAGCACTTACATTTTCTGCTCTTGGACAGAGTCACAGCTTCAGATCTTGCCAGCATCCACAAACATGCGAATTAACCAATCAGCATCCAGAATTCTAAAATTACTATTTTGATTTGCTTTCTCACCCATTCCTTTTGCAGCCCTAGTCCTGCACCTCCCTCCTTCCCAGACAGCCTCTACCCAGCACAGTAGCCTGTGGTGTCTCTACAAGGCTCGAAGATTCTAATTCTAGCCCCCTCAGCACTTTCAGTTTTCCATCCATGTCTTTTCTCACACAACGAGCCCCCAAGGAAGGGCAAACCAAGAAGAACACATAATGCAGCACTTCATGTTAGAGCATGCTTCTAGGGACTTCGTTCTGCACTCCTTTTCCAAAGTCAGTATTGATCCTTGCTGTTCAGTTTTTCCAAATCTCTTTATATGGAGCCACGTGTCATTTAATGTTCCATGTACTAGAGAGCTTATAGCGCCAGTGAAAACTCAGGAAAAATGTTAACAAAACATAATATTAGTATTTATCATCTGCGGACAGCTGCTGGAAAACAGGATCCTTGTCCCCCAGACTTCATCAGCCAGTGGCCTGTCTACACATGATGTCATAACCTTGTTTATGAATCACGACTGGTTGCCATGGAAATTATTAAAGTTACAGGCAGGAGAGTATGATATGATGTCAGCAGGAGCAGATGAACTCCAAGGATGGGGTCTAGTTTCCATGCACAAGTCCTCAGTAATAGAGTAAGAAGAATATAATACAAAATACAACTAAAATAATGTATAATTTGCATTGTTTCCCCAGGTGCAGCACAAGTCTAAGGTCAGGGGGGAGAGCAGGATGAGGAACATCTGGTTGGGTATCCAGCCAGTCCTGTTGGGGTGGGGGGGTCATCTTCTCAGCCAGCTTGCTGAGCTTTTTTTTCCTGGAGCCCAATCCACCTCTTATATGGGCCATTTCCTATGACTCCCTGTCTGGCTGGAAAGGAGTGGCTGTGACCCAACTCATCCCCCATCATCCCCACCAACAGCACAGTACCAACTCTTAAGCTAAACATCGTGACAGCAATATATTATGATGTTACATGCTTAAGAAACACTGGTGGCACGGCCAGCCCAGTGGCACTGGAGGTTGAGGTGCTGGATGCCACACCTCATGCCACACCAGTAACCTGGGTTCAGGAATGAGCCTGGGCAGTCGGGGGTCAACAGGGGTGAAAGAAGATCGAGTGTCTGGAGGACTACTCTCCTCTCCTCTCCTCTCCTCTCTAAGGGAGGGAGGGATTGTCATCCCGCCTGTCAGTCACCCTCTGGGTTGGGCTGGGGGTGGTGCAGGCTGGAAGGGCAGGCAGCCAGCAATCGCAGCATGCCCCCACACATGCATGTCAGTGCGTCAGGTGAGAGTAGGGTCACCAGAAAAAGCAGAAAAGTGGTGGCCGGAGGCATTATGAAGCCTCGTCCATTCCGCTGGTCTGCCACCTCCCTGGATTTAGATTGAGCTCCAGGGAAGGGGGAAGCTCCCTTCCTGGACCCACCATGAGGGGGGCATGCTATAGGGGTATCGGGGTTGAATAGGCGGTGGTTGTGTTCACGGGTGGGTCAGGGCAGCTGCTCCCACCCCCGTGCGTTGGGAGCATTATGTTTATATATATATATATATATATATATAGAAACAT
This sequence comes from Neoceratodus forsteri, assembly GCA_016271365.2. Taxonomy (NCBI): domain Eukaryota; kingdom Metazoa; phylum Chordata; order Ceratodontiformes; family Ceratodontidae; genus Neoceratodus; species Neoceratodus forsteri. The sequence goes on along the minus strand of JADMNL010000031.1, from coordinate 113,454,322 downwards.
TGGTGGCGCCAGGACACATATTCCTCCTCCCATGGCTCCACCAGCTGGTAGTCATCATCTGCAGAAGCCTCCCATGTACCCTGAGACACAGCGCATCCAAGAACTGTTCCTACTGCTGTGATGTATGACTTGAGAGGTTCAGTGTGTGAACCTCGGCCAGCAGCATCATGGTGGATGAACATGTTTAGAATAGAGCTGTCAGGCAGATGAAATTGCCTTTTTTTAATGTATAATTTATCCCCCCTTCTTTTTTCTGCCAGCAACTACCCAGTCCCATACCCTCACTTCTCTGGCACTTACCTCCTGAACCCTGCTGACATGCCCCCCCCTTCCCCCAGTGGGGCTCACTGGACCTGACAACTGCCCAGCTAGGTAGCAGTCCCTTTTCCTTAGACCTCCTGAGCTGGAGACAGCCAGCTGTGGGGACTGGGGGCCGAAAATGTCACCATCAACCTGCTGTGCTCTGGGGGTATGTTTCTGTGTTCCAGTCCTCTCAACTGTGGACATCCGCATACAAGGGGTTCTAAGCATGCATACACTGAAGCATGCCATCATGGAGCCCAGAATACGCCTGCCCTTCCTGCAGAGGATTCAATACCACCAGTAGTCACCCGGAGGGCAGTGTAACAGCGGAGTCTCGCACAACCTCCCTGCAGAAGAGGACAGCCTCTTTTGGGATGCTCAGTCCTTCTCTCCCTAGCTAACCTCCCAACAACCTGAATGTGTTCTGAACAAGGGTCAGCAGCACCACAAGTGGGAGTTCTACCTGTAGCAGAAACTGCCTTTTTCAAATAATTATTGCTCCTGAATAAATAAACATCAACGTGTCGCACATTTGGAGCTGCTGTTTCCTGAACAAACGGTCAGGGGCCTATTTTCAGAAGATTTTTGCTATTGATGCAGTATGGGGAAAAAAATATTTTTTGAAAATAGGGCCCCAGAAGTAAAACTTAAACCCTCAAAGTATGGTCCTCCACTCACAAGGCTTGGTTCTCAGTTCAAACATCTTACCCAATAATGTGTGCTGGAACAGGACCTCAGGGCAGCCAAACCTCTGATCCCCGACAGCTTTAATGTGTCCATCTGGAAGTTCTTGCCGGTCCATAAACTGCTCTGGATGGTTCTAGAAGGCCTGTAGCTCCATCTTATAATTAAATGCCATGCAGCCGAATTTCTCTTTGATTTTTCCTGGCAAAGTCTAGACCAGCTGGTCAGGTGGTGTACAATCCACAGGAGAAAACTGGAGTTACAAATCTTGCACACAATTCATAGGAATAATTTTGCAGTTACTTTTTCAAACATGGCAACTCAACAAACTTCCCCTTGGAAGGCTTTATCTGAATTCAGTATGCATGGAGCACTGCCTTCCCCCAATAGGCTAACTGTAACCCCCCTATAAATGGGGGTTCTCAAAAGTCTTCCTTTTCCTGAAGGACCCTTTATCATAAGTGTGCTTAAATGCTCACTGCCATGCGGGTATTCTGTGTCTTTACAGGTGTAAAAGTGCTTGCATGCGAGTGCCCTGTTAACCTCCATGCCTGTCTCTTTAAGAGACATTATTTTTGTAGTGTATAATTAATCTGGGTAGGGGCCGAGTGTTTCCAGGCTCGAGTCCTGCCCGAGCTGCTGTGATATTGCTCTGTTCTGCCATATTTAATGGTGCAGAGGGAGCTCTGTTAGAACTGGCAATTGTTTGCTGATTAGCTGCTCTAATAACAATGGTATTATAGTTTGTCTAACCTGCCTTTCTTTTCAGCATGGACATTTCTGTATTGCACCAATCAGTACCTTTTGGGGACCTTAAAATGGAGTCTGTCCTCAGGGGTCTTGTGGGAGTGAATTTCTGCAGGAATTGTATTTTTTTTTTCACTTTGATGCCTAAATGGACCTGGAAGGGGAGCCCTTGCTTTGACAGACAGATGAATCAACCAACTGAACCCTTTTTGGATCAGAAGGAAGTCCCAGTACTGCCTGTAGCAGAGTGTCACTCTGAGTTTGGAGTTGAGAGTGAACAGCTCGAGTGATTCGAGCAGCTGCTCCTGCGTAGTTGCATGGGAAACTGGTGGAAAGGCTGAGTTTGGCCTGTCTGCCTGCTGTCCCTCGAAAGGGATCCTTAAAGAGTGCTTAAATAACTGGACTGTATCTGAACCAATTGTGACAAAAGCCACTGAATTGTGACTGTGTCTTTGCCTGAAGAAGACCGAAGATTTGCTGTATGCGAGCGGCATGTCATTACGCCTGAATCACCACAGAGATCATGGTTTTGCTCAGGAAAGCTGAAATTGCAACCGAACTGTCATCCAAACTGTGGTATTGCTTTTCTTTTGCTATAAGTGTGCTGAATGCTGTTAGTGGGTCCGCAATTTGGTTCCTCACTGCCTAATTGTGTCATGCTTCCTGGAAGCTGCATCCAGCATTTACCGGACTGAATCGAAACTGTTCACCCCAGCCTGGGCCCTGCCAGCATGGCCCAGCCAGCTACTTGTGATGCAGAGAATACCATCGACAAGAGATCTGCCTGGGGATCAGCCCTCTGCTGAACACCTCGAACAGGAACAACACCTCAGTGATTCGTGTGGGCCCTGCTTCTCCTGGCAAACCAGAAAATCATCATAAAGTCTCCATTTTGTCTGTCCTGTGTCCTGTACTGGGTAGCATGAGTAAACACCAGGGTAGCACCCTGCAACAACAGCTCAATCAAAGTGTGTCATCTGATTTCATTGTTTTGTCTAATAACCATGAACTGAGCCTCCTGGCTCTGGATTACAAATTGTGTGTGGTTGTGCATGCAATGCCTGCCTACCCCGAGCAACGAATTAGGCTAGCTCCCTTTTGTTTCAGCTGGGTACCCAGAATGTGTGACTGTGAAGGGACTCTAAAGTACATGCATGATTGCCTAATTGAATCAGTTACAGAACTAATCAGCCAAATTACGCCCCTCCCTTGTTCATTCTCCCTAAATTAATCAGATCTAATGATTTTTGCATTTAACCTGACTGTGGTTCCATTTTGAACCAGAAGCACTGTACTGTTGTTACCTGCTGTGTCTAACCTTATTTTACGGGGGGTTTCCAGGGTCGTACTGGTGGAACCAGCCCTGGTGGTAAGTGCAAACAGAGTGGGGATTTGTATGCTGATTGGGGCTATTGTACCTGTGTATGCTGTTCATTGTTTAGGCAACTAGAGGGGAAAGAGGGAGAGTCACAGTGTCCTGGAGGGCTGTACCCTGGTCAGCTACACTACCACTAACCCTGTCCTCTGGGTGGAGGCACCCGTTTTCAGTACCCAGGCCTCTTAACTTGCAATTAGTCTTGCAGGCAGGTGTAGTAGCCCTTGGGCTAGTACCACCTAGGGGTTACATAAATAAAATTGGGATAGGGTGCTTCAGGTAAGAAAGCATTTGGTTTGTATATGTATTCAGATTTTTTTATCTTTGCATTATTTTTTTTAATTTATGTAGCTTTTTCTGTCTCATCTGGTGCTCATCTCCCTCCTCTAGCCAGGGCAAGAGCAACTACTCAACGCTATTCTCCACCAGCCTGCAGCCCGCTCCTCCATGACTTATTCCCCCATCCCCCACAATTCATGACCCCAGAAGGAGAACCTTCCTCACCAGGGATCAGGATTTGGTGGCTGGCAAGATTAATGGCTCTCACGTTTATCATCTACACAGAACGGGATCTGTTGCTACCATTTGGACAGCACAAGGTTTTTCCTCCCAGGTTTGTTTTACCCTCTCTACACCCACAAGATGGTGCGCCAAACTAATTGGGGCCATGGTAGCTATAGCTGAACATCTTGGGGAAGTAGGCTTCTTGAAAGTCGCAGGGGTTACTGCAGCATTGGTACAGTGCCATCCCCTCCCCGGGCCAGGAAGCGCTGCTGTCGGCTGCACTATCTCCCAGTCCAAGTTACCCTGTCCCCTCACCCTGAGTCTGCTTCCATACCAAGGTCGCAAGCACATCAGTGCGATGCGCTGCCTCTGGGGGAGCAAGCTCCCTTGCATGCCACAGGAGTTACTGCCATCCCCTCCATAGGCCGGGAAGCACTGCTGTCTCCCAGTCCCAGTTACTCATGCCACTCTCCCCTAAGTCTGCTCCTGAACCAAGATCAGAAGCACAGCAGTGGGACGTGCTGCCACTGGTCCAATGGGAAGCCCCTATTTTTGCCGTATTTAACAAGGAAACTCAAGTTACCCGCTAACTTAGTTGTGTTACCTGTTAAGTGAAATTCTGAATTTGAGTTTATAAGAGCCCAAGTGTGATATCATGGTGGCAACGGGTGGCACTTACATCGCTAGTGACCTGAACTCCTGCCCCAAGACCAGGTTCACTGCGGCAGGCCGGTAGGAGGAGGAGCCAGTGCCTCAGAGGACACTCACTCATCTGAGGAGGGAGTAGAGAAGGCCAGGCCAAGGGGGGAATTGAGACCCTCAATCCAGGCAGTACCAGGTTCCAGCCCCTCTTCACATCTTTAACCAATCAAGAGCCAAGGTAGCAGTGATCAATACAGGTGTTTTTGCAACCAGAGCCCAGTTAGTGTGGTAGTGGAAGGCTGTTACCGTGAGGGACCTGCATGCATACTGTTGTGAGCCTGAGCCAATAATGCTATGATGTGAAGCTATAACCCACGAGGGACCTGCGTGTATATTGTTGTCAGACTGAGCCCAGTTAGTGATGTTGGGGGGGGACTGTAATTCATGAGGGACCTGCATGCAAACTGCTGTCATTCTGATCCCAAATAATGCCATGGTGATAGCCTGTAACAAGAAGGACCAGCATGCATATTGTTGTCAGTGTGAGCCCAGTAAATGCCATGGTGGGAAGCTGTAATTCGTGAGGGACTTTTATGCATACTGTTGGCAGGTTGGTCCCAGTTAGTGTCATGGTGGGAGGCTATATAATCCATGAGGGACCTGCATGTGCATATTGTTGTCAGCCTGAGGTTCAGGATGAGATGGTTTGAGCATAACCATCGTAGGACACAACTGAAGTCATGCTGTAACGACATTCCCAACTCAGGGATCGAGGCTCCAGAGGCAAAGAGTACAGTGTCAACGGACATGTCAATGTCAGCTGAGCGACAGACAGTGGAGAGATCATCGGGGAGAAGAGGATGGGACCCAAGATGAAGCCTTGGGGACATCAGAGTTGATGAGGAGGGGTGAGGATACGGCATCTCCAACCTGGACCAACTGTAGTCGGCCAGTGAGGTAGGAGTGGAACCAGCCCTCAGTAGAGTGAGACAGTCCCGCTGCACTCAGTTTCCCCAGGGGAGTGGAGTGAGCCAATGTCTCAAAGTCCTTAACTAGGTCAATGAAAATGGCATGACAGAGGTAAACTGTCCCTGATCCATCCTCCCTGACTATGAAGTCAAAACATTTCTAATAGAAGATTTTAATACAAGCTTCATGGATAATTTGGTAAAAATGGGCAAGTGAAATGTTCAAAAGATGTTCTCTGGTAAACTGCTATAGCTGAACAGAGGAGGTTTATGAAATTTTGGACTGCAATGGTGGGGACCTGCACTTCAAACAGTCAGAACTCCAAACTGAGAAACAGCTGCTCACCTCATCTGCTGATCTAAGAAAACTACGAATAGACACCCTGAGAGACAGTGTTCCAGTCATTGTCTTGGGACAGGGTTCTCATCATGTGTTCAGTGAGGTCCTGCCCTCCCAGATGCCCCCCTCTGTGCCACATTCTGTAAGGCTCTTCTCTCCATAACAGGCACAACGCGGATCACAGCAGAACCTGGGGAGAGGGGTGCAGTCAGAATTTATTAGTTTTCCAGGAAATAACCCCAAGTTCATCAGAACATGCTGTGACTTGGATAACAAAGCATGCTATATTTGAGCATAATGTTTGTTATTTAATAATAAACAAATGATTATAATATTCTGCTGTGCAATGCATCCAAAAAACACAATACAGATTAGTTATTACATCAGGAGTAGGTAATCATCACACCGATCTAGTTACCCTATGAAGGGCAGTTCATAAGTGTTGAGCACCTTAGTGTCAAGTCCCCAAATTCTGAAAATACAATAAAAACCCCAGTAGGAAATATGCCCCTTACGCCTGCACCACTGCCAATTTTCTGCTTTCCTGATTCCCCATACCCTGTTTGGGGGGCACTCCATAACATTCTTTCAATCAGCAAACTAGACATTTTGTACCAGAAAATGAAACTACTCGGGCAGTTTATTTGAAGTGTGAGCAAAGCTCCAGTCCAAGTCACCACCTATGCCCACGTACTGAAGGTGGTATATTCGAAGCAAGTTTGCACATGCTGTTGATGTTTGAATATACCTCCCCCTTGTGAATGAATGCAGCTAATGTGCAAACTGTAGGCAAATCTCCCCCAGCTCCCCCAGAGGCCAACCAAGGGGATACAGTTGGGGAAAATGAACAGGTATTCCACATATACTTGCATCTCCGTGCTTTAGGATGTGTCCCTCATTAGGAGGGTCAGTGTCCCTCATTGTCCCCCATTTTGAAAGTCTGTGTCTCTCAGTTCAGTGACAAAAGGTTGAGAGATATGGAGCAACCAATCACTTTACATGAGTCACAAGTGTTTGTTCCCAAGATCCGTATCACTATACTGGTATGTTAACATGTAAATTATCGCTTTGCCCATACAAGGTACAAAGATGTAATCTTCATCTCATTATGGCCTCCTTGCCTACCAAAGTGCAAGCAATGGATTTCATTGAGGGCTGTCCCTCTTGAGTTGTTTAGTCCATGGCCCACCCAGCGAGCAGATGCTGGGGCCAGTTGGTGCCCCACCATTCCCAAGCACTGTTTAGCAGGACACATCCCTGCCATCTAGTGTACCACCATTCCCAGCGGCGGTGTAAAATAGCTGTCCTTGACTTGTACTTCCTCTCTAGCCTTGAGTTCCAGTTGCTGTATAGAATGAATATCCCTGGCATCCAGTGTCCCCCTTATTCCCAGTCGCTGTGCAATAATTACCCCGATGCCTCAAGTCCCCTCTCCCATTCCTAGTCACTGTGTAACATGATTATCCCTGGTGTCTTGTGTCCCCCTCCCAATTCCCAGTCGCTGTGTAACATGATTATCCCTGGTGTCTCGTGTCCCCCTCCCAATTCCTAGTCGCTGTGTAATATGATTATCCCTGGTGTCTCGTGTCCCCCTCCCAATTCCTAGTCGCTGTGTAACATGATTATCCCTGGTGTCTTGTGTCCCCTTCCCCCAATTCCCAGTCGCTGTGTAATATGATTATCCCTGGTGTCTCGTGTCCCCCTCCCAATTCCTAGTCGCTGTGTAACATGATTATCCATTGCACAGTACTTTCTCCTCTAGCCTTCCTCCCTTCCTTTATCTCCACCCTTGTCAACCTCCCCCTGCACGACCTTACACTGTGTGGTGATTTTAACTATGATTGGCTTAACCCTGCTGCTGATAAAATTCATGGTACCCTAGCTGACTCGAACCTAGTACAACTCATTCAAGACCCCACACGCTTCAACAAGTCTGGCAAGGACAGCTTATTGGACTGGGTCATTACCAACTGTCCACTGAAGGTCGGATATGCTGGTGTACTATGGAACAGTATAAGTGATCACTCTCCCACTCAGTGTGTCTGGAGGAAGAACTTCCCCAACCCCCCTCCTAAAATTACCCTCATCCGGGATATGTCTAAGTTCAAAGTGAACAGCTTTATTGCCTCCATCCATAGCACTAACTGGAGCCCCATCTTGACGCTCCCTGATATCAACCAAGTCCTGGACTTCTTTGTAACTACCTTTACCCATATTGTTGATACCTACAGTATGCTCCCCTAAAAAAATGCAGAACTAAGGGTATTAAAGCTCATTGGCTCAGCAAGGAGTTAAGAATGCTCATGTCCTCTCGTGACCAGACTTGGAAGACCTTTAAGAAAAGTGGCCAACCCTCAGATTGGACTCATTATAGGCAGCTTAGAAATCAGTGTAAGAATTCCCTTCACAAAGCCAAATGCCATCACTTTAAATCTTTGCAAACTGAACACCTTTGTAACCCTAAAGAGTTTTGGCGCCAGGTTATTTCCCTGGTCAAAGGGAAGACCGCAGAACTCCCTAACTTTATTGTTGCCCAGGGCTCCTCCCTCACTGAGCCCCTCTCTGTTGCCACTGGATTTAACAATTTTTTTACCGATCTATACAAATATACCTCTCTGTTCCCGCAGTCTCCCTACCCTTCCTCATCACCAACTTCTAAAGTCTTCATGGGATCTCACCCTGCCTTCCATCTGAAATTGGCCACTTGCAAAGAGGTCCAGAGGCTCCTCGCTAACCTCAAGACCGAGAGTTCCCCTGGTCACGACGCCCTGGAACCCAAATTCCTAAAGATTGGTGCTCCTGCACTTGCTCGCCCCGTGCGTGATTTATTCAATCGTTCTTTCTTGTCTAGCACTGTACTGGACAAGTGTAAAGTTGCAGTAGTTGTACCACTGCACAAAGGCGGGCCTAATACTGTTGTTGAGATTCTCTGTCCTCTTACCAAGATCCAGGAGCGCATCGTCTACCATTACCTACAGGAGCACTTAGAGAATTATAATCTGCTGTCTCCATATCAGCATGGATTTAGGAAAAGACACAGCACCCTCAAAGCCCGGTTGAAAGTAACTTCGGATATTTATCATGCCATGGATCAAGGGTCTGCCGCTGGTGCCATCTTTGTTGACCAGACTAAAATGTTCAACCTTGTGAATCATGATCTACTGCTACAACAGCTACAGTAAATTGGTTTGGATCCCAGTGCCCTACTGTGGGTCCACGGCTATCTCTCCTGCCGTTCTCAAGGTGCCATATGGGCTGGTGGTCTATCTGATTTCAAACATATTACACAGTGTCCCACAAGGCTCTATTTTGGGCCCGCTGTTGTTCTCTCTATTTATAAATGATCTTCCTAGGCATTGTGGAGGGGTCTCTGTGCATCTCTATGTGGAAGAAGCCATTATTTATCATTCCTCTCCTGATGTCTCCTTGATTAACAAGGAACTTGCCTCTGACTTCAAGGACCTTGAAAACTGGTTCCGGTGTAACCAACTTGTCCTCAGTACTAAAAAAATGAAATGTATGCTCTTTTCTCACCGTCCTTCCCCCTCTTTGCCCCTCTCACCTCTACGTATCATCTTCCATAATGGTGACATTCTTGAGTCTGTCCCCACATTTAAGTATTTGGGTGTCACCCTAGACACCTCTTTATCCCTCTCTGCCCATGTTTCTACCCTGGTCGAAACAATGAATCAGAAGTTGGGACTCCTTTACCTTATCCATCCCTTCCTCATCTCTGCCTCTTGCATCAAGATTGCCTCCATGTCTCTTCTTCTTCTACTTACTTACGGTACGCCATTATTGCTGTTGTCCAGTGAGTCTAATATGTCACTGCTTGCCCTGGTCTACCATAGGATGGGTAGGTTTGCACTTCTGGCTCCCTTATTAATCGAAACTAAGGTATTCAGCCTTGAGCTTTGTGTATAAGCTTGTTCACAGATTTACACCTCCCTGCCTCAGAGAGATTATTCACTTTAGGAAACCGGCACATGCCCTCCATTCCTCTGCTCTACCTCTCCTCGAATGGCCTAATCTGTGGCTTGCAGTCGCCCATAAATCCTTCTCCTAGAAACATAGAAACATAGACTTTGACGGCAGATAAGGACCGCTTGGCCTATCTAGTCTGCCCATTTCCCTACCTACAGGATAGGCCGCAGATCCTAGTTAACCAACAGCCTATTTCTTCCTACCCCCCACAAGAATTGCCTTATGTCTGTCCCATGCATTCTTGAATTCTCCCACAGTTTTAGACCCCACAACCTCCTCAGGAAGGCTGTTCCATGCAAGCACTACCCTCTCTGTGAAATAATACTTCCTCACATTGCCCCTGAACCGCCCCCCCATCTTTAAATTGTGTCCCCTTGTTCTTGCACATCTCTTTTTCTGAAAGATGCTACCCTCTTGGACTTTGTTGATTCCACTGAGGTACTTAAAAGTTTCTATCATGTCCCCCCTCTCCCTTCTTTCCTCAAGGGTATACATATTAAGCTCCTTTAGCCTCTCCACATATGGCTTCTCTTGCAGACCCTGAGCCATTTTAGTTGCCCTCCTCTGGACTGCCTCTATCCTGTCTATGTCCTTGCGGAGATGGGGCCTCCAGAACTGGGCATGAGTACTCCAGATGGGGTCTCACCAACTGTCTGTACAGAGGGATAACAACTTCCTGTTTTCTGCTGCTGATGCCTCTCCTATGCATCCCAGTATACCCCAGCCCTCCCTACTGCCTTCTCCACATTGCTTGCTAACCTTAAGGTCATCTGATATGATTACCCCCAGGTCCCTTTCCTTTTTTGTTGTTGTTACTACCTTCCCCATTGTGTATTCTTCCCTGGGTTCTTTTCCCAGGTGCATTATTTGCACTTCTTTGCATTGAATCCTAGCTGCCATACTTCTGACCATTCCTCCAACCTTGCCAAGTCCCTTCTCATCCTTTCCACGCCTCCTTGTGCATCAACCCTGTTGCAGATCTTTGTGTCATCTGCAAAGAGGCATACTTTTCCTTCCAGTCCCTCTGCAATGTCACTTATGAAGACATTAAAAAGGACTGGACCCAATACTGAACCCTGCGGTACCCCACTAGTAACCCCTCTTTCTTCAGAGTGGACTCCATTCACAACTACCTTCTGTGTCCTGTTGTCCAGCCAATGTTTTACCAAGCTACCACCCTGGGACCCACTCCCAGGCTGGTTAATTTGACTATTAATCTTTTGTGTGGGACTGTGTCAAATGCCTTGCTAAAGTCTAGGTAGGCCATGTCCACAACCCCTCCCTGGTCTACTACTTTGGTCACCCAGTCAAAGAAATCTATTAGATTCATCTGACATGACCTTCCCGCTGTGAACCCATGCTGCCTTGGGTCCTGTGCCCCACTGGCCTCTAGGTACTCAACAATTCTTTCCTTCAGAAGTGATTCCATCACTTTCCCTACCACAGAGGTCAAACTGACAGGTCTGTAGTGTTCTGCCTCTGTCTTGGTCCCACTTTTGTGAAGGGGAATCACATCCGCCTTCCTCCAGTCCTCGGGTACCACCCCCATCCTCCCATGATTTATTAAAAAGAGTAGCCAGTGGTTTAACTAGTTGCCCCCTTAAGTCTTTTAGAATTCTGGGGTGAATTCCATCAGGCCCCATTGCTTTGTCCACCTTCAGTTTTAGGAGTTCTTGCAGAACCCTTTCTTCTGTGAATGGGCTGGGATCGACCCCCCTATCAAGAGTGCTTCTGTTAATTGGATTAGGCACTTCCCCTCCTCTTTTGTGAATACTGAGCAGAAATATTCATTCAGTATCCTGCTTTTCCTGTCCCCTCTGCCACCCACCGTTCATTCTATTCAGCCTCACTATCCCTCCCTTTGTCTTTCTACACTCGCTGATGTGTACCTATAAAGGTTTTATCCCCTTCTTAACCGGTTGGCTATCTTTTCCTCAGTTTGGGCCTTTGCTATTCTGACTTCCTCCTGCTTCCTTCTGCCTTAACTGGTACAGCTCTCTGTCCTGCTCCTTCTGTGTTTCCTTATACTTCCGAATGCTATCTTTTCTTCCTGACTTTCACAGCCACCTCTTTTGAGAACCATAGTGACTTTTTCTTTCATTTTGATTTGTTTATTTGCTTCACACAAAGGCTTGTTGCCTCTGTGATGGCAGTTTGATGATTCCCCATTGTTGCTCCACCTCCTTCTAGCCTGTTTGCTAGTTCTTTTCTGAGGCACTCTCCCATCTTGCCAAAGTCAGCCCTCCTGAAGTCCAATACCCTCACTTTTGTATGGCTTGACTCTGTAGCTGAGTTTAACGTGAACCGCACTGTTTGATGGCCACTTGTTCCCAGATGGCAACCCACTTCTAGATCAGAGATCCTCTCACTGCCCCCGTTTGAGAGTACAAGGTCTAAGATTGCTCCCTCATGAGTGGGTTCCGAAACTAGCTGTCTGAGGCCTGCCACCTGTAGGGCATCAAGAATGGCCCTGCTCTTGGATGTGGCTGCAGCAAATGTGCTCCAGTTAACATCTGGCATATTCAGGTCACCCATCAACAGTATCTCCCCTTTCTCTGCCATTCTAAGAATGCCTTCTATCATATCCTTGTCCATTCCCTGCCCCTGACATGGGGGTCTGTACACAACCCCTGTGCGGATTGTGGTGCCCTTTCCAGTCTCCAAGGTGACCCACAGTGCCTCCTCTCCTTCCTGTTTACTGTTTTGTTCAGTTTCTTTTATCCCTTCCTTTACATAGAGAGCTACTCCTCCCCCTTTTCTCCCCTGCCTGTCTCTCCTGTAGGTTATGTAGCCTGGTATGTTAACATCCCAGTCATGGTTCTCTGTGTACCATGTTTCTGTGACTGCTACGATATCCAAGCATCCCTCTTCCATCAAGGCCACCAGCTCAGGGAGCTTGTTGCCCAGACTATGGGCATTGGTACTCATTATCCTCCATTTCCTGATGGCCTTACTCCCTTTTGCCCCATCCCTGTCCTTCTTGCCTTTGTCCCTTTCTCCAGTTACCCCTGCACTTCTCCCTATCGACACCTCTATGTTGGTGTTTACTGCACTTACTACTGTTATTTTTTGGGGGGGCTAGGATTTTCCTGCTCCTTTCCAGTGCCTCCCCCCTTGGCTAGTTTAAATGCTTGCCAATGAAGCATTTAAACCTATCACCTAGGATCCTGGTTCCCCTCCTGGACAGATGCAGCCCATCATGCCAGTATACGCTTGCATCACTCCAAGTGGACCCCCAGTCCCCAATGAAGCCAAATCCCTGAGCTCCACACCAGTTTTTCAACCACTGATTGAATCCCATGGTGTGGAACACCCTAACCTCTCCTATGCCATAGATGGGCAGCACCTCCGAGAAGGTTACCATGCGTGCTACTTGTCTAAGGCCCCTCCCCAATTCCACAAACTCTTCCTGCACTTCTCTAATCCCTTTCTTAGCCAGGTCATTTGTCCCTAGGTGGACAATGACATCCAGCTCCCTCCCCTGTGCAGCTGCTCCGGCAATCCTGAGATTCGCTCCTGTCCCTCAAGGTTATGCCAGGCAGGCACCTTACCTCCTCTCCCTTCCTCCCCAGTTCTACCTTCCTAACAATGGAGTCCCCACCAGGAGTTGTTTTCTTCCCCTGGGGTCCCTGCCACCCTTCTGTGGGTCTCCTTTGTGGAGGTTCCCAGCATCCTCCTTGGTCTCCACTGCGGGTGCCGCCATAGAGGAACCACACTTTGCCAGAATGGTATAGGAATTGTGGAGAGGTACAACTGGAGGGATGTGCCTCTGTTCCACCACCCTCACCCTCCCTGAGCCCACTGTGATCCAACCGCTCCTCTTTCTTGGCAACCTCTGAGCCAACGGCAGTGGCACTGGTAGCCCCTGGATGGAAGAGGAGGTCCCACAAATCCTGGCCAACTCAGCCTGGAGATAAGCAACCTCCTCCCTCAGCCCAGAGAGGTGCCTGCAGATGGGACAACACCGCATCCTCCAGAACGTCTCCCGGAAGACTGCTGCTCCACAGCCGCTGCACTGCACCACTCCCATCATGTCTTATTTCTGGGCCCTTAACTGTTTGCAATCCTTACTCTTTCCTCTGTTTTTTTTTTCTCTCTCTCCTTATTTTCTGCCTGTGTGCCCTTGAAGCTCCTGATTGTCCTGTTCTGAGACAAGAATATCCTATATTTCTCAGTAGACCCCTTACTTGCTCAGAGGCAGACCTCCAGCAGCTAGAGGGGGCCAGAGAGCTACTCTTGCCCTTCTAGGATGGTGGGTCTTTGGTGGCTCTATGATCACTCACTTCCTGCTCCCAAACAGGAAGTTCCTGTTGTCAGTCAAATCCTGTGCCTATAAAAGTAGAACTAGCTTTGGGTGGGAGGGAAGGAGGGCAATATAGTCCCAGTAGAGAAGTCCAGTCACACAGCTGTCCTTTCTCCTGGTGTCTTCTCCTTCGCATCAATAACTGACTGGAACTCTCTACCTCCTTCTGTCCTTTCCTGCACTTCTCTGTCCAAGTTCCAAACCACTTTACTTGCCTTCCTTTCCTTCTCTGCTAACTGCACCTGTTTCCGCTGACTTTCTCACTCCACATTCCCCTCATCTTTACTCTGTCCCCTAGTCCTCTCCCCCTCTACCCTCCTGTCTATCTCCCTTCCTTGGTCTGTACCCCCATCTCTTCTCTGTCCACTGTTTTTCATGGTTCTACTCCTCCCTCCCTCTCTCCTTCCCCTATGTCCACTCCCTACGTTCGCTCTGTCTCTACAGATATCAGTCCACACTTGTGTTCCCTCACTCTTTCTCCCTGAATCGTTTTCGGGTATTGACCCTGATACCATGGTACCTTATGAAGTAACCTGATTGTATTTACCCGTTTTACTTATTTTATTTGATGTCTATGTATACAAATATTGCTTCCCACCAGAAGGCATTATACCCTCTGTATAATATGTATATAATCAATGTACTCAATTGTTTTACTCACATCTCATTGTATATATTTTTTTGAAATCTTTTTTTTGTTTTGCACTCTATTCTACATGTGTTTCAGCCCTATGTACTCATCTGTTTTACATGATTGTTCTTACAGAATGGTTCTTCGAGCATTTGCAGTACTGTATCCTCTGGTGAATTGTCATGCTCCAAGTAGACTCGTAGTTGCTGTCACTTATCAAGTGCGTGCTATTGTCTTTTGTATCTCATAAGGTGTCTCTGTATTGCTCTTTTTATTGCTGTTCTCTCCCAGGTCGCCCCTGAAAAAGGGACTGTAATTTTCTCAGTGGACTTACCCGGTTACCAAAATTCAAATAAATAAATTATTCCTGGCACCACGTGTCCCCTTCCCCTGATTCCCAGTAGCTGTGTAACATGATTATTCCTGGTATCTAGAGTCCCCGTCCCCCAATTCACAGTCGCTATGTAACATGATTATTCCGGGTGCCCTGTGTCCCCCTCCCCTGATTCCCAGTCGCTGGGTAACATGATCATCTCTGGCATCTAGTGTTCCCCTCCCCACAATTCCCAGTCACCGTGTAACATGATTATCCCTGGTATCTAGTGCCCCTCTCCCCAGATTCCCAGTCACTCTGTAACATGATTATCCCTGGTATCTAGTGTCCCCCTCCCCCCAATTCCCACTCGCTGTGTAACAGGATTATCCCTGGTGCCTCATGTCCCCTCCCCTGATTCCCAGTCACTATGCAACATGATTTTTCCAGGTATCTAGTGTCCCCCTCCCCCAAATCCCAGTCACTGTGTAACATGATTTTTCCTGATGCTTCATGTCCCCCTACCCTGATTCCCAGTTGCTGTGTGAAATGATTATCCCTGGTATCTAGTGTCCCTACTCCCACCAATTCCCAGTTGCTGTGTAACATGATTATCACTGGTATCTAGTGTATTCTTCCCCCCCAATTCCCAGTCACTGTGTAACAAGATTATCCCAGATATCTCCCTGGTGCCTCATGTCCCCCTCCTCCAATTCCCAGTCACTGTGTAACATGATTATCCCTGCCGCCTTGTGTCCCCCTCCTCCCAATTCCCAGTTGCAGTGTAACATGATTTTCCCTGGTATCTAGCACTCCCCCTCCAATTCCCAGTTCCAGTGTAACATTATTATCCCTGGTAGCTAGTGTCCCCCTCCTCCAATTCCCAGTCACTGTGTAGCTTGATTATCTTTAGTATTTAGTGCCCCTACCCCAATTCCCAGTCGCTATGTAACATGATTATCCCTGTCACCTCGTCCCCTTCCCCCTAATTTCCAGTTGCAGTGTAACGTGATTATCGCTGGTATCAGCATCCTCCCAATTCCCAGCTGCAGTGTAACATGATTTTCCCTGGTATCTAGTGTCTCCCTCCTCCAATTCCCAGTTGCTGTGTAACAGGATTATCCCTGGTGCCTCATGTCCCCTTCCCCTGATTCCCAGTCACTGTGTAACATGACTATTTCTGGCATCTAGTGTCCCCCTCCTCCCAATTCCCAGTTGCAGTATAACATAATTATCCCTGGTATCTAGTGTCCCCTGCCCCGATTCCCAGTCGCTGTGTAACATGATTTTTCCTGATGCCTCATGTCCCCCTCCCCTGATTTCCAGTTGCTGTGTAAGATGATTATCATTGGTATCTAGTGCCCCCTCCCCCAATTCCCAGTTGCTGTGTAACATAATTATCCCTGGTGTCTAGTGTCCCCCTCCCCCAATTCCTAGTTGCTGTGTAAAATGATTATTCCTGCTGCCTCATGTCCCCTCCCCTTATTCCCAGTTGCTGTGTAACATGATTATCCCTGGTATCTAGTGTCCTCTGCCCCCCCAATTCCCAGACATTGCGTAACATGATTATCCCTGGTATCTAGTGCCCCTTCCCCCAATTCCCAGTCACTGTGTAACATGATTATTCCTGTCGCCTCGTGTCCCCTTCCCCCCAATTCCCAGTTGCAGTGTAACGTGATTATTCCTGGTATCTAGCGTCCCCCTCACCCCAATTCCCAGCTGCAGCATAACATGATTATCCATGGTATCTAGTGTCTCCCTCCTCCAATTCCCTATTACTGTGTAACATGATTATCCCTGGTGCCTTGTGTCCCCCTCCCACAATTCCCAGTAGCTGTCTAACATGATTATTCCTGTTGTCTAGTGTCCCTCTCCCCAAATTCCCAGTCGCTGTGTAACATGATTTTTCCTGATGCCTCATGTCCCCCTCCCCTGATTTCCAGTTGCTGTATAAAATGATTATCACTGGTATCTAGTGCCCCTCCCCCCAATTCCTAGTCGCTGTATCACATGATTATCCCTGGTGTCTAGTGTCCCCTCCCCCAATTCCCAGTCACTGTGTAACATGATTATCCCCAGTATCTAGTGTTCCCCTCCCCCCAATTCCCAGCTGCTGTGTAAAATTATTATTCCTGATGCCTCATGTCCCCCTCCTCTTATTCCCAGTTGCTGTGTAACATGCTTATTCCTGGTATCTAGTGTCCCCCACCTCCCAATTCCCAGTCACTGTATAACATGATTATCCCTGGTGCATCATGTCCCCTTCCCCTAATTCCCAATTGCTGAGTAATATGATTATCCCTGGTGTCTAGTGTCCCCTCCTCCCAATTCCCAGTCACTGTGTAACATGATTATCCTGGTATTTAGTGTCTCCCTCCACCCAATTCCCAGTTGCAGAGTAACATGATTATCCCTGGTATCTAGTGTCCCCATCCCCCAATTCCCAGTTGCTATGTAACATGATTATGCCAGGTATCTATTGCACCCCCACCAATTCCTAGTTGCTGTGTAATATGATTATCCCTGGTATCTACTGCCCCCTCCCCCCATTCCAGTTGCTGTGTAACATGATTATCCCATGTATCTAATGTCCCCTTCCCCCAATTCCCAGTCGCGGTGTAACATGATTATCCCTGGTATCTACTGTCTCCCTTCCCCCAGTTCCCATTTGCTGTGTAACACGATTATCCCATGTATCTAGTGCCCCTCTCATCCCAATTCCTAGTCACTGTGTAACATGATTATCCCTGGTATCTGCTGTCCACCCTCCCCTGATTCCCAGTCATTGTGTAACATGATTGTCCCAGGTGTCTAGTGTCTCCCCTCCCCCAATTCCCAATCACTGTGTAACATAATTATCCCAGGTATCTAGTGCCCCCTCCTCCCAATTCCCAGTTGCTGTGTAACATGACTACGCTGGTATTTAGTGTCTCCCTCTCCCCAATTCCCAGTCACTGAGTAACATGATCATCCCTGGTATCTAGTGTCCCCTTCCCCCCAATTCCCAGTTGCTGTGTAACATGATTATCCCTGATATCTGCTGTCCCCTCTCTCACTGATTCCCAGTCATTGTGTAACATGATTATCCCTGGTGTCTAGTGTCTCCCCTCCCCCAAATACCCAGTTGCTGTGTAACATGATTATCCCTGGCATCTCATGTCTCCCTCCCCTGATTCCCAGTCACTGTGTAACATGATTATCCCTGGTATCTAGTGTCCTCCCTACCCCTGATTCACAGTTACTGCTCAACATGATTATCCCTGGTGCCTCATGCCCCCTTCTCCAATTCCCAGTCGCTGTGTAACATGATTATCCCTGTCACCATGTATCCCCATGCCCCATTCCCAGTTGCAGTGTAACATGATTATCCCTGATATCTAGCATCCCCCCAATTCCCAGTTGCAGTGTAACATCTTTATCCCTGGTATCTAGTGTCCCCCTCCTCCTTTTCCAAGTCGCTGTGTAATAGGATTATCCCTGGTATCTACTGCTCTCTTCCCCAATTCCCAGTCACTGTGTAATATGATTATCCCTGGTGTCTTGTGTTCCCTTCCCCCAATTCCCAGTTGCTGTTTAACATGATTATTTCTATTGTCTAGAGTCCCTCTACCCAAATTCCCAGTAGCTGTGCAATATGATTATAACTAGTGTCTAGTGTCCCCCTACCCCAATTTCCAGTCGCTGTGCAACATGATTATCCCTGACACTTCCTTTCCTCCTCCCCAGATTCCCAGTCGCTGTGTAACATGATTATCCCTGGTATCTAGTGTCCACCTCCCCCAATCTCCAGTTGTTGGTTAGCATGATTATCCCTGGTATCTATTCTCCCCCTCCCCCTGATTCACAGTCACTGTGTAACATGATCATCCCTGGTATCTAGTGCCCCCACCCGAATTCCCAGTCACTGTGTAACATGATTATTCCTGGTGTCTAGTGTCACCCTCCCCAATTCCCAGTCATTGTGAACATGATTATCCCTGGTATCTAGTGCCCCCTCCCCCAATTCCCAGTCACTGTGTAACACGATTATCCATGGTGCCTTGTGTCCCCCTCCTCAATTCCCAGTCACTGTGTAATAGGATTATCCCTGGTATCTAGTGTCTCCCCCACTGATTCCCAGTCACTGTGTAACATGGCTATCCCTGGTGCCTACTGTACCCCTCCCCCAATTCCCAGTCACTGTGTAACATGATTATCCCTGGTGTCTACTCTCCCCTTCCCCTGATTCCCAGTCACTGTGTAACATGATTATCCCCAGTATCTAGTGCCCCCTCTCACCCCAATGCCCCGTCATTATGTAACATGATAGTCCCTGTCGCCTTGTGCCCCCCCCTGATTCTCTGTCACTGTGTAACATGATTAACCCCTGGCACCTCGTATCCCCCTCTTCCAATCCCAGTTGCCATGTAACATGATTATCCCTGGTATCTTCTGTCCCCCTTCCCCCTGATTACCAATCATTGTGTAACATGAATATCCCTGGTGTCTAGTGTCTCCCTTCCCCCAAATTCCCAATTGCTGTGTAACATGATTATCCCTGGCATCTCATGTCCCCCTTCCCTGATTCCCAGTCACTGTGTAACATAATTATCCATCGTATCTAGTGTGCCCCTTCCCCCTGATTCCTAGTCGCTGTGCAACATGATTATCCCTGGTGCCTCATGCCCCCTCCTCCAATTCCCAGTCGCTGTGTAACATGATTATCTCTGTCACTTTGTGTCCCCTTCCCCCATTCCCAGTTGCAGTGTAACATGATTATCCCTGGTATCTAGCACACACCCCCAATTCCCAGTTGCAGTGTAACATCATTATCTCTGATATCTAGTGTTCCCCTCCTCCTATTCCAAGTCACAGTGTAACATGATTATCCCTGGTATCTAATGCTCCTTCCCCCAATTCCCAGTCATAGGTGTAACATGATTATCCCTGGTGCCTTGTGTCCCCTTCCCCCAATTCCCAGTTGCTGTCTAACATGATTATTCCTTCTTGTCTAGTGTCCCTCTCCCCAAATTCCCAGTCGCTGTGTAACATGATTATCCCTGATATCATGTGCCCCCTACCCCAATTCTCAGTCACTATGTAACATGATTATCCCTGGTGTCTAGTATCCCCCTACCCCAATTTCTCAGTAGTTGTGTAACATGATTATCCCTGGTGTCTAGTGTCCCCCTCCCCTAATTCTCAGTCACTGTGTAACATGATCATCCCTGGTATCTAGTGTCCCCCTCCCCTAATTCTCAGTCACTGTGTAACATGATCGTCCTTGGTATCTAGTGCCCCCCCAATTTCCAGTCACTGTGTAACATGATTATCCCTGGTATCTAGTGCCCCCCTCCCAATTCCCAATCACTGTGTAACATGATTATCCCAGGTATCTAGTGCCCCCTCCTCCCAATTCCCAGTCACTGTGTAACATGATTACCCTGGTATTTAGTGTCTCCCTCCACCCAATTCCCAGTTGCTGAGTAACATGATTATCCCTGGTATCTAGTGTCCCTCTCCCCCAAATTTCCAATTGCTGTATAACATGATTATCCTTGGTATCTATTGTCTCCTTCCCCCCATTTCCCAGTTGCTGTGTAAACAACATTATCCCATGTATCTAGTGCCCCTCCTCAATTCCCAGTCACTGTGCAACATGATTATCCCTGGCATCTCATGTCTCCTTCCCCCGATTCTCAGTTGCTGTCTAATGTGATTATCCCTGGTGCCTCATGTCCCCCTCCTCCAATTCCCAGTCACTTTGCAACATGATTTTTCCTGTTGCCTCGTGACCCCCTCCTCCAATTCCAAGTTGCTGTGTAATATGGTTATCCCTGGTATCTAGTGCCCCCTTCTCCCAATTCTCAGTCGCTGTGTAATATTATTATCCCTGGCATCTCATGTCTTCCTCCCCCCCCCCCGATTCCCAGTCACTGTGTAATGATTATCCCTGGTGCCTTCTGTCCCCCTCCTTTCAATTCCCAGTCACTGTGTAACATGATTATCCCTGGTAACTAGTGTCCACCTTCCCCAATTCTCAGTCGCTGTGTAACATGATTATCCCTATTATCTAGTACCCCCCTGATTCACAGTCACTGTGTAACAGGATTATCCCTGGTGCTTTGTGTCTCCCTCCTCCAATTCCCAGCCACTGTGTAACATGGTTATCCCTGGTGTCTAGTGTCCCCTTCCCCCAATTCCCAGTTGCTGTGTAACATGATTATCCCTGGTGCCTTGTGTCCCCTTCCCCCAATTCCCAATCGCTGTGTAACATAATTATTCCTGGTGTCTAGTGTCCCCCTCCTCCAATTTATCAGGGGGTTGAGCACTCATGTGCTGAGGTCTAGAAGACCTATCATGAGTGGCACTGATCACCACAGAGTTCTCTTGAGGAGGAGACATGAAGTAGAGGTGGTTCACTAGGGCCTGATAAATCCTATCAGCCTTACAAGGATAGGAGCGAATTTTGAAAGGTTGCCTCCAAGCAGCCCAAATAGCCTCTTCAAAAGCGTCCACCAAAGAGAGGACGACCAGAGTGGGGCATTCCGGTACTCCTAAATACTATGCCAATTTCTTTCTTGAAGCATCCTGCTCAGTGCTCTAGAACCCAAATGTTTTCTGGAGGTGTATCATAATGTCCGAAAACTTGAGATCATCTAGTGGAGAGCACGGAAGTTCAGGAGTAGGTTCACCCTGTACAGATGCGGTGGTCGAAGAGGACTGAGGGGAGTCTTTCTGGTACATACCTTCCTCCCTTCCTCATCCTCCAGGTCAGCCAAATTCCAGTCCTGCAGGAAAGGGTCATCCATGTCCACATCCTGAGGGTGAAAACCCGAGGAGACAGGGAAAGGGCTGGCCATCTTCTGGGCTGAAGAAGGCCTAGAGGGAGCAGAAACCAGAGCTGACCCTACACTAAGGGCGCGAGCGGTCTGTGTAAG
This sequence comes from Neoceratodus forsteri, assembly GCA_016271365.2. Taxonomy (NCBI): domain Eukaryota; kingdom Metazoa; phylum Chordata; order Ceratodontiformes; family Ceratodontidae; genus Neoceratodus; species Neoceratodus forsteri. The sequence continues at coordinate 113,432,608 of JADMNL010000031.1, read as the reverse complement.
GTCCAGGATAGTATTTACTAGAGCCTGGACATCAATCATGGCCATCTGCCCAACGGAAGTAGCCGAGGTAGCATGGACTGAGTGAACAGGGATCACTGATGTTATTGAAGAAGGCAGTGGAACCAAGTGAGCAGCTGTTGATGAGGGGTGTGTGTAGGACCCCAGGATTATCGACAAGGGTGCTAACAGAGCAAGGCAAGGCAAATTTTATTTATTTATTTTTATTTTTAAGGTGCCCAATCTCAGAGGCTCTGGTCACCGTACACAATATAACAAAATACATACAAATACTCTTAAAAGCAGCAGAAGATAAACTCAATACTCAAAAATTAAAATTAACTATAATAATGCCCTGTGAGGTAAGGCCAGTCATCGATGAGAGGATCGTTGATGGGCCAGAAGACATCGTCAATGGATGATGGCTAGAAACCACAGAGGGGGAGGCAGCAATGGAAGCTGCAAGTTCACCCCAAAACCCATCATCAATGAAGAAGCCATCGACGAGGGAAGAGAGGAGCCAACATTCGTCAATGGCGTAGAAGATGATGTTACAGTGGCAACCTTCTCAATACTTATCGTACTTTTCTGGTAGTGATCGGGGTACTTGTTGTCGACAATGAGGGTGCAGTAGAAACATGCTTCATATTGCCGGCATGTTTCTTACCAGGACCCTGTTCCATCGATGAGGAGGGCTCACCCGCAGAGTGGTGAGACCCCGAGGAGAAGATCGAAGACTCCCTGTTTAGCTTGGAGCATTGCTGCTGCTCCAGAAGGGCAACCTTTTGCTCCATGAGGAACTTACGAAGCTGCTGAAGCCTTCGACGGTTGGTGGCCTTGTTGAACCACTTACAGAGGATAAAATACAAAGGTATTTGTAATCCTAGACTTGATAAATAAAATTAAAAAAAAAAAACAATCCTGGGTGTCATATTCAGGACCAAGGCACCGAACACAGATGTCATGGAGGTCCTCTGTAGTGATTCTGTGGCCACAGGTACACTTTCAGAATAAGGGCTCTGAAGACATTTGTAGATGAACCCATTCAGAATGAACGTTTGGTCAGTAAAACTCTTCATCAACAACTGGTAAGCAGAGCCCCAAAGGAGGACTTGTTGCATGCAGGTCACGGTTGAAAAGAACTGAGGAGTAGCTGGGACCTCCCTCTTTTATACGTGCCATACAGACACCATGTGGTAACGTTAGGGGGGTAGTCCCAGGGTCGACTGCTGAGAAGTCATCCGGAGGAAATTACATCTGTGGCTGATATCCCATATATTATGACCTGCTGCAAGAGATTGTCTCGAAGAAGATATGAAAATTACATATTCTTGATCTTCTCTTGTATCTTCACCATTCAGTACTGCTGGGTGTAAGCCGGAGGTGCGCAACCACCACAAGAGTTTTTTGGGGAGGAGTCACACCAATGGCACTGCACACATGGCTGACGCACCATGCAGAGCATTCATTGGCCGTTAGGCACCACAGACTCCTTCTCCATCCTAGTTCTGTTGAGCTGGAGAGGAAGAAACAGGTTGTAGAAACAGAGAGTGAGGCAAGAGAGCTGAGGGACAGAAAATGGAAAAGATACAAACTGAAAAAGGCATAAGTCAAAGAGAGAACAGAAAGAGAAGAGAAGAGAACCCTACCCTAACCGGCCTTAGAGCCTCAATCCTTGGGCGGTCTCAAAAGAAGGAAAAGGCAAAGGATAGAAAGAGGAAAGGCAGAAGAGATAAGAGTAAAGGACAAAGGGGGAGGAGAAGGGCTGTCTGCCATGGTAAATTGAAAGACCACTAGCTTGAGAGTTTCAAAACCCCTGCGGGATTGAAGACAAGGGAGCAAGGATCCCACCAGTTAAAACAGGTTAAGGAACCAAGGTCTAAAGGGGATTAAAGGACTTGTAGACTTGTCAAAGGCAGACCTTTCCCCTCACCCTTATCCATGAGCATTATAAATGTCCTAGAGCCTAGGTCTCACAGACTGTCCCTTGAAGGGCAATCAGTCCTGCTCAGAAGATGAGTGAGTCCTGACTTAGTTGAAGGGAAAGAAATCTGGTAGAAGTTTTCCCACAGGGGTACTGGCGTGGTCCCCACTTCAGGGGAAGAGAACCAGGGGACATCAGTGCCATAAGAAAAGAGGGGGAGGAGGTCCCATGGACTCTCTTAGGACTGCACTGATACAATGACAGCCAGAGGTGACATAAGCCAGAGAGTTATCCAAGCCCTGAGAGGGGAACACCCCAGTGCATAGTGAAGAGAGTCCGAGGGAGTTCCCTCAGACTGTTTAGGGTGAAGACCCTACTCTCCATCCTCCAGGGTGAATACTCTGTGACTTTCAGAGAAGGAACAGAGAGCTCTGAGGTGCCAGTGGGACTCAGCCCCCAATAGGCCTCTAGGAGGGGGAAGGCGAGCAGGGTGGAGGCAACGCCCAAGAATTGAGGCCCATGAAGGGATGGAGGGTGGGATAATCAGTAATGAATGGTGAAGATACAAGAGAAGATGAAGAATTACGGTAGGTACATAATTTTCATATCTTCCCTTGTCAATCTTCATCATTCATTACTGCTGGGTGAGTACCAAACCCCCGGAGGGGACCTGGCACAGCCCTGAGGGAACAGATCCCTCAGCCTCCTGCGGCAGAGGTGCAGGAGGAAGAGGAGACCCTAGCCATACTATACCATAAGGGTCTAAAGCTGCTCAGGGTGAGGAGGTGTCCCCCGTGGCTGGGGGGATGGAGGGCGCCCCTGAAGAACTCTCCTCACCCTGCAGGAGAAAAGGTGGGTCCCCTGGAAAGCAGAGGAAATCACCCTACGCCAGGCAATGGGTGACAATCTGGATAGACAAAGTCATGCCATCCGACTAATGCAGATCACTGTCCCTGCTAGCCTGGATGCCACCTCATTGGCGTTGCAAGACGCCTTTGCCTGGTGCCTTGCAAGCTCCAGACCTTAAGTAGAGAGGGCAATGGCCTGTCTAGATTGCTCCAAATCAGGCAAAGATGCTAGCACCTGAGCTAGCATCGACCTCACAGGTGCCTGTTATAGGCAGCATGGTGTGCCTGATGATACCCTATACACATCAATGCACAAGCTGAAGAGAAAACTCTTCGTCCCCACCAGTTGAACGCTGTAAAATCCAGATCCAGGTGTCAGTTGTGCACCAGGCGCTTATGCCTGGGAGTGTCTAGGGATATCAGGCCCAAAGGAGGGTGAGGTAGGGAACCTAGAGACTCCTGGGGGGTGCAGTATCATCTCCTGCAGTCTGCTGGGGCTGGTGAAGGGGTGGTTGGAGACTGCCAGGTGTGGATAGACACTTCCTGGAAAGGAATGGGCCAGGAGGGCACCACCAGGTGGTGAGCACTGAACTCACTGAGAAATTAGCCCATCCCCCGCTCGGTATTGCTCCTCACAACATGGGAGATGTGAAGTTCCTGTACCAGCCTCAAAAGGAACTGCCAATATTCAGTGAAATCAGCATTGGAGGACAGGTGGACAGAGTGTTCCTCTCTCTCAGAAGAGGGAGACGAGGTGGAAAAGGAGCTTGAGTGTCCAGAGGACTCCTGCGGCAGGGAAGACAGGAGAAAGACCCGTTCATCTGTGGCCCTGATATAAGTGGGAAAGGCCGACGCAGTAGCTCTGAACATCTCCCATGTTAAGGGCAATGTTGGGTAAGTTACTTTTTCTATTACTTTCTATTATGTTTGGAAACTTGTTCCAGGAAGTTCTATACAGTCACTAGCAAGGATGGAGAAGTATTAGAAAAAGTAATACACCTCACAATTATAGTTACTTATTTATTTTTATACAAACATAATAAATAACCATAACAGATTAAATTTTTTTGAAAGTAATAGGTTAGTTATTAGTTACTTTCAAATAAATGTAATCAGTTACAGTTACGCATTTCTTTTGTATAAAAAGACATAAGTAATTGTAACTGTAAGGTGTATTACTTTTTCCAGTACTTCTCCATCCTTGCTAGTGACTGCACAGAGCTTTCTGGAGCAAGTTTCCAAAAGCAATAGAAAGTAATAGAAAAAGTAACTTACCCAACACTGGTTAAGTGCCCTGTGGGGCCCCCATGGCCCAGGAGAGGAGGATGAGGTGTCTGCAGAGGGATGGGTGAAGGGCACTGAACTAAGAGTGCCCGATCTCTGCCTGGGCTCTGAGACCCAGATACTGATCCCACCGAATGGGGGGGTTCTGAGGCCATACCAGGTTGCGAAGGCTGAACTTGAGATGGCAAACTCCGGAAGAGCCCTGAGGGGAAGCCTCCCCGGTGATGCGCCTGGGGTTGCTTGTGTCCAGAAGGGCAACCATCTGCACTGGCAACTAAGGGTGCCTCTGAGACTTTAAGGTAAAGGCGAGGTTCAGCCCTGTGACTCCTTCCCACCCCCCCCACAGGGTAGTGGAATGGGTCAGCCGTACCTCATCCCAGCCCCTCAACCCCTCAGACTCAGAGACAGCCCTCTTCCTTGACTCCAGCGCAGTGGTGTCCTCCAATCCTGCCGGTCCCCCAAAGGAGACCACAGAAGGGGGGCCCCCATCCCCCCGAAGGGCTATGATGGCAACAGGAATGGCAGCTGACTGAGCCTCCCCTGAGGAGGACACCCCACCCTGGGATCCCGAGCCGCCATCCCCAATGGATCCACAGCCACCCCCAACCGAAGGATCCTTGAGAACAACAAGCTCCAGGGACTCAGGAATAGGGCTGCTGGGCCACTTGGTGCTGCGTTACAAGAGGCTCCCCAACTCCGAAGAGCCAGGTCGCAAGTCTGGGTCCATCTCTGAGTCAGTCTCCTCTGGAGAGAAGGCGACGAGACAGACCTCCAGGCTAGCAACCCCAGGGGAGCCCCTGGGGACACGGTGCTGTCCCAATCACAGGTGCCGCGAACTGCACCGGGATCCCGGATGACACCAGAAGGTGGCACAGAGGGTCCACCAGTGCCAGACCCAGCAGCAGTGAGCCGTGATATTGGGAGTCTGCACCTCTGGAGGTGACTGCCAGTCTGCACCAGCAACGCAGAGCTCGCAGGGAACTGCATTGCTCCTCCAGCGGCTAAAGAGACTCTCCTGGCAAGGCTAGACTGGAGGAGGCCTCCTCTCACCAGGCCGTATAGACCCAGGAGGGGGACCCGGAGGAAGGGTCAAGAGTCCTGGCCTTGGTGACCCGCAAGCAACATTGTCCTCCGAAAGTCAGTGGGGCCCTTCCGACTTTAAACATGTGGATTTCCAGAACACGGTGGTTTATAGAGTAACAGGCAATGCAGTGGTCTATATCATGCTTGGGTCCCATACATCACAGACAAACATCATGCCGGTCCAAAACGGAAAAGTGCCGGCCACAGGGGCACCGACACATGGGGGCATGGCCCGCTTTGGATTTACATTTTGCCCCAGAACTGGACAGTATGTGAAATAAAACATAACTTAAGCAAAAATCCTGGTGCCGCTGACAAAAAAGAGAGATGAACGGTCCAACCAGATTACAACGGTGTCGAGATGAGAACCGGGATGAAGGAAAGACATCAACCAAAGGCCTAATGGTGTACTAAAAGCTCTGACCCATGCAGCAGGTATGACCTTGACGGTGGGAGAAACAGAACTGGGATGGAGGAGGAGTCTGCAGCACCTAGTGGCCAATCCGTGTGCTCTGTGCAGTGCATCAGCCATGTAGGTGGCGTCATAAGAGCCGACCCCCCCCAAAAAAAAATCCCGTGGTGGGTGCGTACCTCCGGCTTACACCCAGCAGTAATGAATGGTGAAGACTGACAAGGGAAGATCTACTGTTAAGGTAAGTTCTTACATAACTGTACTATCTTAAAGGGGCACTGTCAGCTTTTCACTCGCGTTTTTCAGTAATTCCAAACAGTGTGCTTGTTGGCACACACCAATGAAATGTGTACCTTAGAATACCCCCATAGAACTAAAAAGTATGCAGCCCTACCTGTTTTTGTAATATTTAATGAAATTACCTTTTCAAGTGTCACAACTTTACTTGACCCGCAACCGGAAGCATATGAAGGTTGGGAACGCACATCATGAACGGGTGCAGTCCTGAAGTGCGGTTTAATAGCATACCCACTCTAAAATACATTGCCTCTATAATTTGTACTAAAAGAACTGCTCCCGGTGCTTATGAAAGCAAACTGGCACAAAACCCATACATTTTACAGTTTTAGACCGTAGCCGAAATCCCGTGCATGCGCAAAAGTAACACGGCAAAGATCTTGCGCATGTGCAAGAGTATCCTGCCCTTGCACACGTACGGGATTTAGGCTGCGGTTTAAAACTGTAAAATGTAAGCCTTGTGGTGCTCGGTTTGCATTCGTAAGCACCAGGAGCAGTTCCTTTAAGTACAAATTACAGAGGCAATGTATTTTACAGTACACATGCTTTAAAACCACACTTCAGGTCTGTGCTCATTCATGATGCACGCTCTAACCTCTGTATGTTCGTGATAACAATTACAGCCCGGATGCTCAAAAAGGGAATTTCATTAAATATTACAAAAACAGGTAGGGCTGCATACTTTTTAGTTCTATGGAGGTATTCTAAGGTACACATTTCATTGGTGTGTGCCAACAAGTACACTGTTTGGAATTACTGAAAAACGCGAGTGAAAAGCTGACAGTGCCCCTTTAATTTCAAAGGGCTCTTGAAGTAGGTAATAACCATTAGGACTGAGTTCCAAGCAGTGTGAGTCAGACAAGGACTGAACATGGAAGGCAGGAAGAAGGTCTGCAGTAGGCAGGGATTTAAGAAGTAGGCCCTGGAGAACTCAAGTAGCTGCTGCACAAATGTCTGCAGCGGAAATATTCCTGAAACAAGCAGTAGATGCAGCGATGCCTCTGGTTGAGTGTCCTGACCTCCTCCAGAAGGGGTTTGTTGTACTCTGATGAAACAAAACAAAATGCAGTTGCAACCATTTGGACAAACACTGTTTCAAAACTCACGACACCCTCTCTTTTGAAGCAAAGGAAATAAACAATTGATCTGTTTTCGGACTGACTTGACAGATTTGTGTAATGCAAAATTCTGTGCACATCTTAAGTGTGCAGGGACGGCCTCCCTTGATTGGAATGCTCAGGGTAATACACTGGCAAGTGTATGGTCTGATTCAAAGTAAACTCAGAAACCACCGTGGGTGACTTCCGGTGACGTCACGGACTGCTAAGCAGCTTAGAGAACCAGCTCTCCTGTCCTAATTAAATTAAAACTCCTCCACAACTTATAAACTCTACCAAAATGATCCAGAATGCCAGGAAGAGAGAAAATAGGCACTCACAGTGGTAAATCCAAGACCAGAGGACGCTCTCGGGATAAGGATGTCAGTGGATATACTGAAGACCCTCAAGTCTCGAGCAGATCGTCCTCACCGGGCAGCACCCGTATGGGGGAATATGATACCAACGGAGAATCAGAACAACTCTCCCGCTGCTGCTTTGAAATCCTGCTGTGCAAAATTAAGCAATCCAGAGTTGAAAATAAAAAGGAATTTATGATGGTGCGACAGCAGCTTTCCACATTGGAGACCCGCCTAGGCCAAATGGAGGAGTGGGTCTCTACAATGGAAGACATCTCCACGCAGCTCACTCAGGTTGTGCAGATGCTGCTAATCCACACCGGTGAAATACAAATGAAATGTCTGGACTTAGAGGGCCGATCAAGATGAGAAAATCTGCGCCTGTACAGCCTGCCTGAAGGCCTTGAGGTAGCCCCTATTGCCCCCTTTGTGGAAAATCTATTGAAGGATGCACTGGAGCTCCCGGCTACATATGATCTCCATATTGAGCGCGCCCACCGATCTCTTCAGGCAAAACCAACAGGTCGATCAGCACGTCCATGATCAATTGTGTTCAAAGTCAGCTTGTACCACACAAAAGATCTGCTACACTGTGCCTGGACCAAAAAAGATGTTAGATATCCGAATAACCACCTATATTTTGATCATGACTACCCCCAGGAAATCCCAACACAAAAACTCAGATAACTACCTCGCCTGAGAATGCTCTGGGGAAAAAGCGGTGAGGTTTCATAACCCCCTACCTGGCTAAGCTACATATTTTCTGGGAGGAGGAGGAGGGAGTTACTCTCTACTCTACAGTCGAAGAGGCATCAGCAGCAATGAAGGCAAAATATTTCCCATCCCTGTGCCCCAGAACCAAAGGAATGAAGTGAAGGAACCAGAGTGGCTATGGATTGCAAGCAGGAAGAGACCCGGGACGAAAATGTTGTCACCCTCTGAAGCGCTCCAGCAGCTACAACAGCTCGTAAGTGCCCGTGGAGCATCCAGTGGTAAACCAGCCTGAAAGTAAGGAGAGCTTGTGGAAACTGAAATTTCCCGACGCAGTGAGCCTTCTCTCCCCAGGTACTGTAATGCCTTTCAAGTTATTTCATTTACTTGCACCCTGTTTAAAGTTATTATGATGCAGTTGGGTGAATGCTGTCCATTCTGGGCAATTGCAGCCCTGTGACCAATAGCAGCCATCATAGACTCAATGGGTTGTCTGGACTTGTGAGCTATTACCTCGTCCCTTTGCCTGAACCATCTCGCATGGTCCTTTGCCGACCCCCATTGATCTTCCAAGGGCAGAACCACCGCGCTTAGATGAAGTTATTTTCTGACTCATGAACTGCCCCAGTCTTATTGGATTAGCAAAACAATATCTGCAGAGCTCAGGGACTAGGTAGACTTTTACACCTCTCAATATGTGGAAGGTTTATTTCTATTAATGTTTTGGTATTTTCTTTGACTAAGAGAGGATCAAGACTGGATGCAGGGGGTGTGGTGGCTGAAAGAGAAACTCATGACAGATCCAAGTGGGAATTTTACAGAAGGATCTAGGTTACCCATTTTGGCTTACTCTGCCTATGCCTTACCATGATAAGACACTTGTCAAAATGGGACTTTTCAACCCTATACAAATATTTGAAATAACTGTGTTAGCTATTCTTTAAAATATGATTTTAGGTTATAAAAGAACAGGAGACCCCCCCCCCCATAGATGGAGGGTCACCTTGCTATACTCTGTGACATATACCTTTTTGGGTATTTTTGTTTAGAAGCCAGTTTCATTTGTGGCTCCGGAAGAGGCCTCCGCCCCAAGGAGTTCCTTATGCCTCTTCTCCGCCCAGCTGGAGATGAGCAGGTTAGTTAGGTTTACTGACCTCTGCCTTGGAGCGATTGTCTTCTTGCTGTTTAACCAGTTTGCCCTGTTGGCACAGTTAAATGGTTTTCTCTTTGGGCCACAAAATCCATGATATAGTAATTTTAGAAAAGGCTCAACAGTCAGAGTGGAGATGAAGTATTGCTAAAGGGCTGGGCTGCTGTAATTAATGACCAACTACTTTCCTGTCAGACATAAGCTTGACCATGGCTCTTACTTACACAATATGCACGTATAATGTGCATGGGCTATCTAGCCCGGTGAAAAGGAGTAAGGTTTTATCTTATCTGAAATGTTAGGGGTGATATTCTTTCCTACAGGAAACCCACCTATCTGCAGTAGAACACAAAAAGTTTGAGCATATGGGCTTTCACAAGTGGTTACTTCCTCCTACAAGGGAGGAAGAAGGAGAGGAGTCACTGTGTTAATTCCACATAGGATCCCCTTTGAAGTTAAGGACAAAATGATGGCTAAAGAGGGTAGATATGCAATAATTAAGGGCTGTCTCCATGGTCAAATGCTTACAATAGCCTCAGTGTATTTCCCTCGAAATACAGAACTTTCCTTTTATCAATCCTTTTTTTTGCAACTTGCTCAATGGGGAGAAGGGCAGGTTCTGTGGCAGAGATTTCAATCTGACGCTATCCCAGGACAGACAGCTGGGCAATTCCACCTAGCAAAGTTAACAAGCATTTGTCAATGCCGAACGTTCGCTTGCAGGTATTTGCAGTGGTATTTGGCACTTGGACATGGCTTAAAAAAATCAGTGACAAAGAAGTACAAGCATTTGTCAATGCCAAATGTTGCTTGCTTCTATGTGCTGTTTAGGTATTTGGAAGTCATTGGAGTGCAAATATTGAAAATTCGCGAACTTACCAGCGTGCGTAGGAACTCATAGCATACGCTTAAAACAGTCATTTTAGAATTTTTTCACCAAATTTTCAACATAGCCATTTCAAGACCTCTGCTAATGAACAGTGTCATGGTGATTTTCTTAATGTGTCTCATACATTGATTTAACACTATTTCATGGGCTGTATGCTTCATGGGGCGGAAACCTGCGTTTGGGCAGGATGTGAAAAATGACAGCTGTACTGCTCATAAGGAGTGTGGTAAAATGGCAATGTTGAAAATCTGGAGTAAAAATATCGTAATTTGCGAACTTACGAGCCTGCGAAGGAACTGCGCAACGCACGCTCGTAAAACAGTCATTTTTTGGAATTTTTGCACCAAATTTTCAACATGGGGTTTTTGGGACCCCTTCTCATGAATGATGTCACTGTCATGGCATTATTCAGGCCCGAATTATTTGCCTTCTATATAGAGCCATCGGCACAACATATTCAGGCATCCCCTGACATACAGGGTGTCCGTCTAGCCGATAAACTTGTACTTCTCAAAGACAATGTGCTGGTATATCTCTTAGAACCAGACACCTCCCTACCGTGTCTTCCAGAAAATCTCCCAGTTTGCTAAACTTTCAGGTTACACTCTTTCTTTTTTTTTTGCATTATCTCCCCCCACTCACTGGGACCTGTCTTCCTTCAGGCCACCTAGAACCACCAGCGATCCCCACATAGCTCCTCTCCCAGAGCCTCCTACCTCCATATTGCAGCCACCTATGGGTTTAGCCCAGCGTGTCCATTCGCTGGGTGGGTTCCCCTCCACCGAGGGGGAGGGCACCGGTTGGGACAAGCCAGCGCACTCTTACTCTCTTGCTTGGGTGCTGCTGAGGTGGATGTTGCTCTGCTGGGAGTGCTTGAGGGCATCGTCGGGGTCGGCCGCTGTCATCCGGCTGATCCCAATGCAGTTTCCGCTTTTCTGGTGTTCCCGCATCAGTGTTCTTCTGCAGCACTCCCGCTCTCCACGGGGGGCCGCTGCAGAGTGACATGCTACCCCAACCCACCCCAGGAGAGGAGAGCAGCCCAACGGACACTCAATCCTTTCTTTCCTCCGACCCCAGGCCCCTGTTCTGTTCCCAAAGCTAGTCGCCGTGTGGTTTGAGGTAAGGCGGCCAGCCTCAGCCCTCTATGCCACCAGGCTGGCATTTCAGGTTATACTCTTAATACACACAAAACTGAAGTCCTTCTTTTTCAGTATATAGCCCCCTTCCCACCATCAGAACCACATTCGATGTGAGATGGGACCTTTCAGCACTCAAATATTTAAGAATAAAAATTCCCTGAGACTTAGCCCAACTTTTCTCCATTATCTCCCCTTAATTAATACATTGAAACAAGATATGAGGCGCTGGAATCTACTCTCCCTCTCGTTCTGTGCTAGCAACCTGTCATTAAAGATGAATGTGCTCCCTAGGCTCATATCTATGCCACTGTCTGGTTTCAGCTAAGGAGTTGTTAAGCTGACAAAAGTTAATTAATGTGTTCTTATGGAATTCCAAAAAAACTCAAATTAGGCAACAGCTCTTATTCCTGCCCAAGACAGAGGGAGGTATTGCTCTACCATCCTTGCCTCTCTACTGGACTGCATCTCAGATGAGATTGTCTCTCATCTGGGGAAAAACAGGATACTATGCTCATTGGAAGGCAACTGACCTATCCAAACAGTTCCCATTCCCTCTACCAGCTTGTTTATTCAATCCCCCCTTCTCAAACAAGCACTACGACTCCTGCTCGGAGGACTAGCAATAATACTTGAGAGATGGAGGAGGAGAAGGATCCAGGATAAAATCATACACCCCATTTCTGGCGCTATGCCTGGGTATCTACCAACTCACAATCCCCCACAACAGGACCCATGGTACTCAGACAAGTGCTACTGGGCTTTGTTGCCCTCTGGCAGTTGCTTCAAGGAATATGGTCTTATCTTTAAAGAAGCTCGAGCAATATTTGCCAGGCAGGAGCAAGATAGATTATGCTGCTACCAGGTACGAGATTTCATAACACGACAACTTTGAGCTGAGGAGCTCTGGGTACAGCTGTTCATAGACAATACTTCTTTTGTTTGAATCTGGACCACCACCGCAGGACAGAAAGCCATTTCTATACTACACAAATTCTCACAACAGTTACAGGCTCATGCAGCAGACCCCTTAAAGGCCAAATGGGAAAAGGACATTGGACTGTTGCTGAGAGATGATATATGGGTTAAGGTGTGGCGAGGGACCTGGTCCACCACCTCCTCCCCAACATGGAGAGAATTTGCATGGAAAGCCCAGGCTAGATTCTTCTTGATACCAGCATTTGTAGTAAAAAGATCCCCGGGAACTTCTCCAGCTTGCTGGCAGGGGTGTGGAACTCAGAATGCCCCACATTTTTTGCGATTTGCCCTAAGCTGTTTAAATCCTGGAGAGCCCTTTAACATCACTTGACAAACTTGTTTGATCTGCAGAGTAACCTGTCCCCTCTCCATCTCCTTTTAGGGTTCCCCCCGGTGCTACTCAGGGGTAAGGAGGCTCTTTTACCTATGGGCAGTATGCTTGGTAGCTGCCTATAAGTCAATAACCCGTAGATGGCTCCAGAAAGACCCTCCTACCATTATGGAATGGAAGGCAATAGTATTCACATACAACAATTGAACAATTAACTTTTGCCCTACAAAACAAAAATGAATTATCTCTTCATTGTTGGACTAGATGGAGATGTACCAGCAAATATAGCCTAGATGGCTGAGACCCCACTCCCCCACCCCATCCTTCCTGACAATTTAAGGCTACTATCAAAACTGTAATAAATCCAATACAGCCCCGGTGCTTTCTTACTATCTGATTGAAAATAAATCCTATACATGAAATACTGTATCCTGTAGATAGATACCATATCTGATTGAATGGCCCTTTATTTTAGTTTATTTTATTTCATTTTAATCTGTTTGTTATATCTTATGGATTAAGGCTGAACTCTTCACGTATTAAGTAAGGATATGTGAAAAATTGTTTACAAAGTACTTAAACTACCTACAATATATGGTTTTATGTTTCTGCTATATGACACTTTAGAAGTGTAACAGTTGATAAGCTTAAAATAATCTGTATTACGTATGTGTGCTTCCTTAACAAATTTCAATAAAAGAGTTAAAAAAAAAAAAAAAGAAAGAAACCACCGTGGGTAAAAACTGAGGATTTGTATGCAGAGCCACCCGATCTCTGTGAAAAATCAAATAAGACTCCTTACACATCAGGGCCTGAAGCTCGGAAATCCTTCAAGCAGAAGTTATAACAACTAAAAATAGCACTTTCCAAGAAAGTGCAGGTCGCAACTCATGGCCGGTTCAAAGGAAGGCAAAGTCAGTTTCTCAAGAATGAAGTTCAGGTCCCATGGTGGAACAGGGTTCCGAACCGGGGGTTTCAAGTGGAGTATTCCTTCCAGAAAGGTTTTGGAACTCTCCAGCTGTGCCAGGGTTTGCCATCCACCAGAATGTGGTAGGCGGAAATGGCCGACAAATGGACCTTCAGCAAGGAATAGCTTAGCCCAAGGTCTGAGAGGTGAAGCAGGTACTCCATTACCTGAGGAACTGGGCAGGAAAAAGGATCCCCACTATATAGGGTCATGCTGACATCCGTCACGTGACATCAAGTGGGCGGCCCCCGCCTGACACTGCTACCTAAAGTTTTCTGTGTGGTCCTAGCACCTGATGGCTCAGTCTTAATGGTTATTACCTACTGCAAGAACCCTCTCAAAGTAAGATCATGATTATCCTTGGTGTCTAGTGGCCCCCTCCCCCCAATTCCCAGTCGCTGTGTAACATGATTGTCCCTGGCACCTCATGTCCCCCTCCCCCAACTGTCAGTCACTGTGTAACATGATTATACCTGATATCTAGTGCCCCCCTCCCCAATTCCCAGTCGGCTGTGTAACATGATTACTCCTAGCATCTTGTGTTCCTAACCCATTCCCAGTTGCTGTGTAAAATAATTATCCCTAACATCAAGTGTCCCTCCCTCCCTCCTTCCCCAGATTCCCACTCTCTCTGTGTAACCCCTTTACAAATGGGGGTTCCTAATTTGCCAGCCTGGGCTTACCTTAGCCCGTTTTGTCTGTTCTTCTCCCGCTGTCTCTCAGGCTTCTCCCATTTGGCTTCCTAATTTTTTCTAGTTCCCCCAGGTCCTGTTTGCCCCTCCTATGTCCTGTCCATCCGCCCGAATGAAAATCCAGCCCCTTGGGGCTTAAAACACTGACCGTGAACTCCCGCTGTGAAAGTGCTGCCTTAAGGTGTAGAAGTCTCGTTGGCTGGAAATCCTTTTGATGTGGAGCAGCTTGTTTTGCGTGCTGTCGCCGGGACTGTGTCGTGGGTCCCGGGATCCCTTCCACCTAACCCAGTGACCACGGACAGCCTGCTGGGGGGGCTGCTCAGATGAAAATTGAAGGAGTTTTGACCAGAGCTCATTTAAGTATGCCTGAGAAGGGCCCGGGTCATCTGAATAAAGCATAACAACGTCTGGCTGCCTCCAGGATAACCCTAAACGGCTTCGGCCGAAAAAAGGGAGAAAGTAAATGTTTTAAATGCAGTAACCTGTTGCTGCTTTTTGGGAATATACTGTACATGTGGGGGAAAGTGTTTAAAGTTAAATTAATACTGTTTCCCTGTCAATTTCAGTATTTGGGACTCTTATGTGTCAGCCTGTCAGCTGCTGCTGGGGGAGCTTGCATACGTGCAGTGGTGACAGGGAAACTAGAGGAGCCACCCCTTTCATCTGTACAGTGACTGCAAGTACGGCCTTTAAGCTATAGAACTGTGGGGCATTTGGGGCAAATAATTACTTCTTTCTGGCTGCACCAGCACATTGTTCAGGACTGTATCTAATCTGCTATAAGGGACAATGGGTTAAGCAGCCATTGCCAGCAGTACAGCCAATTGGAATGCCAGCAATAGAAAGCCAAGACTTGTGGGACATTTGCATGGTTTGTCCATGTCAGTTTCAGGTGTGTCTGTTTCACTGCAGTCCGATCCAAGGCCAGTGGGTACTGATTTAAATCTCCTCTCTTCTCCTTCACTCTCTCACATCTACTGCTCCCCCTCAAAGAATCAATGTAAGAGTGTTCTTTTAAACATTGAAAACAGGTGTTCTTAATTGACAATCTGAAACTGTATTTTCTTGAAGTGCAATACAAGCCGCCCCTTAATATAAACCGCCCCCGATCTAAAGCTGCTTACTTAATGTTGCAATGGCGATTATAGGCCACAGCTTTAAATCGAAGATATACGGTAAATGTAATTGTAGTTACTGCAACAGCTAGTCTGGAGGTTGCCAGTTATATCCTCCAGAGGCTAGCCTTCCCTCCCATGTCAGAGAAAGATGTGGACTGAAAATCAGATAGCCGCGGTGAGAGCGCTGACCAGACCAGATGACATCATACAGCGTTGAGAGCGCTGACCGAGTACCTCAGCGGTGAGAGAGCCGAAGAAGTCTTCAGGATGCCTTTGATTGTGGAAGAAACCCGTGGAGGACCTGACTGAGTACCCTCGTACCCCCCCCGGTGCAAGGGAGAAGCTGAGCAAGTAATCTTGGGGGCCTCAAGCCCCACTAAGAAATATATGCTGTTAAGTCTAAAGTATTGAAGTTATCAGTCTGGGCTACTAACCCCCATAAGAGACTGTCTAGTTCAAGTAAGTGGATACAACTTATCTGTGGCCTAAATGGCTAAGTTGCAGGTGCAGCAAGATGCCTGGCTAGTAAAGCATATAAATGTGTTGCAAGTTGTGTAGCTATGGGTTGAGTCCTGCCATTGTGGAGCTGACTGCCAATCTGGCGATTACATCATGAGACAGGAGGCCATAGAGCATATCGTCTAAGTTACCCTGAAGAGAATTTACTTGTGTCTGACCAGAATTTCATCTGAGAGCACTTGGGATAAGTGAACAATGTCTAGACATGCTGGATAAGGCTCTGCTTGTGAATAATGTTCTTGGTATATAGAATGTACTGGATGTGACTGCCTGTAACTAAAGTATGGGATGCTGGATGAAAGTGTCGTTGTCAACTTACTCTGGATGGATGCCTTCTGGTATACAAAGTACTGGATGTGACCATGTTTAAACTGCGTTTAGTATGCTTGACAAAAGTATCACCTCATTGCATTGGATGGGCTTTCAAATAATGTGCTGAATGTTCTGGATATAAGATCCATATAGCTTGTCCTGGAATGTTCAGAAGTCTGCAAGTGCTGGGCAATCCCTGCTGTCTGCTAGAGTGCAGGGCAATCCCTGCCTGGGTTGTAAATAGTTGTCTGTAGCTCTGTAAGGACCGGTCTCCAAGTTGCCCCCACCCTCAAATCAATAGCCGGCCACCTCGCCCAGCTGCACCGTTCTTCAGGCCTGCAACATCTTGGACTGTGGCATCTGTTTAACCAGTACGGTATGAGATTGCAGGGTTTATGCTGTATCGGGGACTGGTACCAGTGTGGGTAGTAATAATAATTATGTTTAACATCTGATTTGTCAGCAGCTAGATAGCCAGGGCACGGGATGACTTAAGTCAAATGGTAAAATGTGATTTATGTATGCCTATTAGTATGTAGCCACCCAGCTGGAGGGTTCACCAGCAAAACCAAATAACTTTGTACATTTTGTAAACAGAATGAGATAACCTCTACTCCTCCTGTTTCCCCTTCCTAGCTCCTATACTACCCCCTAAATAAATATTGTGTTATTTGTTGTTGAAATTCTGGTGTGAGCATATTATTAGAGAGAGCCTTTAAATCAAAATGTGGAAATGTGGGGAACTGTGTATTGGGGCATGGCTGGGGAAGGCAAATGGTCATCATGGGTACCCTGAGTGAAGGCACTGTGCAAACGTTTTCAGAAATGGTTATCAGATAGCGAACCCAAACCCCTTAGCCTATGTCCAGGGTAGTAGGCAGGGGTGTAACACTGGGGGTAGTGCCACACAGGGGTTACACGGTGGAGGCACCGCTGGGATTATGTTTTATGCCACGCGCCAAACCAGCATGTACTCCCCCATTTTTGTATGTGTGCAGTCCCTTAAAATGGCCGCCACTGCCTAGCTTTCAGAAGTGTATATTGGCACCAAAACAGCCTTAGTCTGTTCACTGCTGGCTCAGTGAAGGATAATGGGGAGTGCAAGCCACACCATGGAACAGTCTACCAGCTGATGTGGTGGGCGCCCAAACTATCAATGGTTTCAAACATGGCTGGGACAGAGTGAAGGGCTTAGTAGTCATTTATTTTGATTTATTTTATTTATCCAAGACTTTCACCAGGAAGGCATACTGAGCAGTATAGCTCATTTCCAGATGTGTCCTGGGGGAAGGAGAGTAGATAAGAAGATAGTACATGAAAACAGAGAGAAGAAATAAAATGAACAGGATACATAGCATCCAAATACAGTAATCGATAGCAGCAAAATACATAATATCTAGTACATCCATATTATATCATGAGTATTTAACAAAGATACAGGAGTTAAGGTGCCTGCCTGGTGCCATGACTGAGGGACAGGCGAATACTCAGGATCGCGAGAGCTGCACTAGGGAGGGAGCTGGATGTCATTGTCCCATAGGGACAAATGACCTGGCTGAGAATGGGATCAGAGCTGCAAGAGGAGTTTGTTGAGTTGGGAGGGCCTTAGACAAGGAGCATGTAAGGTAACCTTCTCGGAGATGCTGCCTGTCTATGGCAAGGATGATGCTAGGGTACTCTGCACCATGGGATTGAAATGAATGGTTGAAAAACTGGTGTGGAGCTCAGGGTTTTGGCTTCACTGGGGACTGGGAGTCACCTGGAGGATGCAGACCTATACTGGTGCGATGGTCTGCATCTGTCCAGGGAAGGGGACCAGGATCCTAGGTGATAGGTTTAAATGCTTCACTGGCAAGCATTTAAACTAGCCAAGGGGGGCACTGAAAAGGAGCAGGGAAATCCTCAAAACACAGTAGTTAGAGAGGTAAACACCAAGGCAGAAAAGTCAGTAGGGAGCAGGACAGAGGTAAATGCAGAAAGGCAGTAAGGGCAGGGATGGGACTAAAAGGGGTAAGGTCATCAAAAATGGAGGGTGATGAATACCAATGCCCACAGTCTGTGTAACAAGCTCCCTGAACTAGTGGCCTTGATGGAAGAGGGATGCCTGGATATTGTGGCAGTCACTGAAACATGGTACACAGAGAACCATGACTGGGATGTCAACATACCAGGATACACAATCTGCAGGAGGGACAGGGTGGGTAAAAGAGGAGGAGGAGAAGTAGTAGCTCCATATATAAGGTAAGGGATTAAAGCAACAGAACTAAAGAGTAAACAGGAAGTTGATGAGTCACTATGGGTCACCCTGGAGACAGGAAATGGCACCACAATCCGCATGGGGTTGTGTACAGATCCCCATCTCAGGGGAGGGAATGGACAAGGAAATGATAGAAGGCATCCTTAAAATGGCAGAAAGGGGTATATTGTTGATGGGGACCTGAATATGCCAGATGTTAACTGAGCACCTTGCTGCAGGCACATCCAAGAGCAGGGTCATGCTTGATGCCCTACAGGGGCATGCCTCAGGCAGCTAGTATTGGAACCCACTCGGGAGGAGCAAGCTTAGACCTGGTACTCTCAAACGGGACATAGAAAGGATCTCAGATTTAGAACTGGGTAGCCATCTGGGAACAAGTGACCACCAAACTGTGTGGTTTACAATAAACACAGCCATAGTGTCAAGCCATACAAAAACAAGAGTATTGGACTTTAGGAGGGCAGATTTTTGGAAAATGAGAGAGACAGTGCCTCAGAAAAGCACTAGCAAATGGGCAAGGAGGGAGAGGTGGAGGAACAATGGGGAATAATCAAAACAGCCATCACAGAGGCAACAAGCCTTTGTGTGAAGCAAATCAACAAAACAAAATGAAGCAAAAACCACTATGGTTCTCAAAAGAGGTGGAAGGGAAGGTTAAGGAGAAAAGGATAACATTCAGGAAATATTAGGAAACACAGAAGGAGCAGGACAGAGAACTTTATCAGTTAAAGCAGAAGGAGGCAGGGAAGGGAGTCAGAAGAGCAAAGGCACAAACTGAGGAAAAGATGGCCAACTCTGTTAAGAAGGGGGATAAAACCTTTTATAGGTACATTAGGGAGCAAAGAAAGATCAAGGGAGGGATACAGATACTTAATAAAGGGGAGAGAATGTGGGCAGAGGGTGACAGTGAAAAAGCAGGGCTACTGAACGAATATGTCTGCTCAGTATTCACAACGGAAGAGGAGGAGGAGGTACCTAAACCAAACAAGAGAAACATTCTGGATAGGGGGTCGATACCAGTCCATTCACAGAAGAAAAGGTTTTGAAAGAACTCTTGAAACTGAGGGTGGACAAAGCAACGGAGCCTGATGGGATTCACCTCAGAATTCTAAAAGAACTAAGGGTAGAACTAGTAACACCACTGACTGCTCTCTTTAACAAATCATGTGAGGATTGGGTGGTACCTGAGGACTGGAGGAGGGCGGATGTGATTCCGCTTCACAAAAGTGGGAGCAGGGCAGAGGCAGGAAACCACAGACCAGTTAGTTTGACCTCAGTGGTAGGAAAAATGATGGAATCACTTCTAAAGGAAAGAACTGTTGAGTACCTAGAGGCCAGTGGGGCACATGACCCAAGGCAGCATGGTTTCACAGCAGGAAGGTCATGTCAGACAAACCTAATAGATTTCTTTGACTGGGTGACCAAAGCAGTAGTAGACCAGGGAGGGCTGTGGATATGGCCTACGAGATTTTAGCAAGGCATTTGACACATTCTCACACAAAAGATTAATATACAAGTTAGTCAGTCTTGGAGTGGGTCCCAAGGTGGTAGCCTGGATAGAAAACTGGTTGGACAACAGGACGCAAAGGGTAATAGTAAACGGAGTCCACAGTGAACAAAGGAGGGTAACTAGTGGGATGCGGCAGGGTTCGGTACTGGGACCGGTCCTCTTTAATGTCTTTATAAGTGACATTGGAGAGCACCTGAAGGAAAAGTATGTCTCTTTGTAGACAACACAAAGATCTGCAACTGGGTTGATAAACAAGGTGGGGTGGAAAGGATGAAAAGGGACTTGGCAAGGTTGGAGGAATAGTCAAATATATGGCAGCTCAAATTCAATGCAAAAAGAGCAAGATAATGCACCTGGGAAATAAAACCCAGGGAAGAGTACACAGTGGGGGAGATAATAACAACAACAAAAATCGAAAGAGACCTAGGAGTAATTATATCAGATGACCTAAAGGTGGGCAAGCAATGTGAGAAGGCAGTAAGGAAGGCTGGGAGGATACTGGGATACATAGGGAGATGCATCAACAGTAGAAAACAGGAAGTTGTTATCCTTCTGTACAGACAGTTGGTGAGACCCCATCTGAAGTACTGCATGCAATTCTGGAGACCTGATCTCCGCAAAGACATAGACACAGTGGAGGCTGCTCAGAGGAGGGCAACCAAAATGGTGCAGGGTCTGCACCAGAAGACCTACGAGAGAGACTAAAGCAACTTAATATGTATACCCTTGAGGAAAGGAGGAAAGGGGGACGGATAGAAACTTTCAAGTATCTCAAGGAATTAACAAAGTACAAGATGGTAGCATCTTTCAGAAAAGAGATGTGCAAGAAATGGCAAAACAATTTGAAGATAGAGGGGGATGGCTCAGAGGTAATATTAGAAAGTATTTTTTCACAGAGAGGGTTGTGGATACATGAACAGCCTTCTTGAGGAGGTTGTGAATCAAGAACTGTGGAGAATTCAAGAATGTAAGGGGCAGACATAAGGCAATTCTAGAGGGGGTAAGAGGAAGTAAGCTGTTGATTAACTAGAATCTACAGTTTATCCCTCAGGTAGGGAAATGGGCAGACTAGGTGGGCCAAGCAGTCCTTATCTGCTGTCAAATTCTATGTTTCTATGTTACAGGGTGCAATGAGTACTTGGTAGTAGTATACAGTCCAGGAAGATGGGAAGGCATCAAAATGATAAACGGGGCAATAGTTCCCTGGGGCTGTTTGGGCAGCCCCGCTAGACCATGGCCTGGGGAAGCCAAGTCCTGGGACTAAGGGTTAGGGGGAAGAAGAGGGGTCAATGTAAGGTGTGGAGTTGGTGGGTTTTGGCAAGAGCAGGTAGGGACAGTGAAATTGCATAGGAGGGAAGAGAGATTTGTGTGAGGTGGTATTACAGATGGGGGAGGGGAGAGCGTGCCACAGTTTAGGGCAGCGGAAAGAGAAGGCGGATTAGCCAGTGGTGGTAAAACGGTGTGGGTTTGTGAAGGATCATTGGTCCATTGAACAAAGGGAGTAAATGTGTTGGGAGGAAGTGCATATGGAGAAAGAAAGACAGGAGGGGAGATTACCAGTCCAGAATTTGGCCATGAAAGTGGCAGTATGGTACAGCCATCTGATTCCAAGGATAGGGACAGGGCTTTATATAGGTCACAGTGGTAAGTACAAGGGGGGCAGGAGAGCATAAAATAGCAGAAAAAGTTGAAGAGGGTGTCCAGTCTAGCCAGGGTGGTTTTGGGAGAGGCACTGCATACTATATCGGCATAATCAAAGATGGGGAGGATCATTTTCTGCACAATTGCTCAATGGGCAGTTTGAGGAATGCAATCCTTGTTCTGTATAAAGCACCAAGCTTGGGGTGTAGGTTCTTTTGGACTGTGTCCACATGTGCCGAAAAGTCCAAATGGTGGTCTAACCAAACCCCAAGGTATCTGAAGGTAGTGACATTTTCAATAGGGGTACCGTCCAGGGTGTGAAAGGCAGGGGGGGAATTGAGTTTGTCTCTGTCTAGTGCCAAGGACATGGAGACTGTCCTTTTGGCATTCAGGAAATGAAAATTATGGACCTTCTGTAATTGTTGATCTTTCTGTGTATCTTCACCATTCATCACTGGTGGGTATAGCTGGAGGCGCAGGACCCCATGGGATCAATGTTTTTCTAAAAGGGGGAGGAGCCGGTGCTGCCCTTGAGACAGACACACTGTGTGGCACTCGAGGGTTGACCAGTAACCAATGTGAACTCCTCCTCCACCTCAGTCTCTGCAGTAGCTGGAGAGTAAATAGAAACAGAGACAGAGAAGAGGCAAGGGTGGGGAAGGATCCCAAGAGATAGAAAAGGAAAGGATATAAACATAAAAGGGGAAAAGCCTGCTGAGAGGACAGAGGTCAGGTAGTACCTAGGGTCTGGAACAGGGCCCCAACCTCTGGGAGAGCAAGGAGGGAGGGAGAGAGAAAAAACAGGAAAGAGAGAGAAAGACAGTGGAGGAGATGGGAGATGCATTGACACCCCAGCAGAGGTTTCAGGACACTTGGGAGCCCAGAGGGTGGAGGCACTACTGCCCTCGAGCCATCAGAAAGATCTCTCATTGTTAGGTTCTTTTTATTTATTTTTTAAACCTCACCCCACAAAGATGACAGAAGAGAGTCCCAGGTTGAGCACAGGAAGGTTACTGGACTTCGGTCCAGCACGGCAGGAGAAGCCAGAGCACTGGGCTTAAGGCTCCCCCTCCCAACTTGAGAAGGAGGAGTGTCAGAGGTCTCCCACTCCCAGCCACAATAAATCAGGGTGTAGACAGAATCCACCCTGGAGTAGGGACCCCCAGAGTAATACCGTCCTCCAGAGAGGGATCTTAGGGAAGACTGCCCACCCCTCAGGAAGACTGAAGGGGAATGGGAAAGAAGAATCTTCACTGGAGTCTCCTCCTCGCCCTTTTTTTTTTTGTTTAGGAGGGAAGGGAGACCCTGCACAGGGAAACATATTCCCTGGCTGAGAACTCAGTAGGGAAGGAGCTCCAGCTCCAGAAATGGGCATGAAGGTCCCCAAGCCCTCTCTAATTCTCGTCCCTCCCAATAAGGACTCCAGTGCTAAAATAACACTGGAGATCTGTGCCCTTCAGAAGAGGACCCAGATCCCCTAAGGGAAAAAGGAGTCCCCATTAGGATTGCTGGGAGAAGGTCTGGGGAGCCCCTACCTTATAGGACACGTGCCCCTGCTTGTCCTCCCCAAGCTGGGCCTGTGCCTTTTCAAAAAAGAATCAGAGGGCCAGAAGGTACCAGCAGGACTCGGCCCACAATTGGCCTCAATTGTAGAAGGCAAACAGGGAGGAGGCACTACCCAGAGACTGAGGCCCAAGAGGGGATGGTGGGTGGGAAGAAGTGATGAATGGTTAAGATACACAGAAAGATCATCAGTTATGGTAGGTAAGTAATTTTCATATCTTCTGTGTGTCAATCTTCACTATTTATCACGGGTGGGTGATTACCAAGCCTCCCGAAGGAACCTGGTACTGTCTTGAGGAACAGAGTCCCTCAGCCCCCTGTGGGGGAAAACACAGAGGGAGGGGACCCTCACAGGTCAGGGGAGGCCTGTGACTGGTCAGGGCGAGGCAGGGTCTCCCATTGCCTGGGAGAAGGAAGGCACCCCTCAAGTCGCCGTCTCACCCTGCAGGAGAAAAGTGAGTCTCCAGAAGGAGGAGGCAAGCACCCTAAGCTGGGCCAGGGGTGTCAACTGAAAGGTGAAGCCAACGGCGTCCACCTACTACGCAGATTGCTATCGCCGCAGCCTGGACGCCACCTCATTGGTATTGTATGATGCCCTTGATTGGTGCCCCACAAGCCCAGGCCACATGCGGAGAAGGCTATGGCTTGCCTGGTTGCCTCCGAATCAGGCATTGATGCTAGCAACTGGTCTAGCATTGAACATAGGTGCCTGTTGTAGGCAGCATGATGGGCCTGATGAGATGCAATACACAGAAGAAGGTGCACTGAAGAGAAGACTCTCCTCCCCCAAGAGTCAAACTCCACAGAGTTAACCTCCAGGGGACAGTTGTGCCTTGGGCTTCTATGCCCAGTAGGGATGTCCAGAAGACTCAGCTCAGAGAAGGGATGAGACAATGCTCCTGGAGACACCAGAGTGTGCACTACCTGTGCTGGCAGTCCATCGGGGCAAATGGAGTGATGGACGCTGCCAGGTACGGTACGATGCCTCCTGAAATGGAGTAGGCCAGGCAGGCATCACCAGGTGATCTGCGCTGAACTTACTTAAGAAAGTGCGCATCATCTGTTCAGGATTGTGTTTTGCCACCCTGGAAACATGGAGTTCATTGACCAGCCTCAACAGGAAATGCTGACAGGCCGTTTGGTCAGCATCCGGGGAAAGATGGACTGAAGGATTCTCTTCCTCAGGGGAGAAAGATGAGGAGGCCAACGAGTCTGAAAACTCAGAGTCTGGCTACTCCAGGGAAGATAGGTGGAAGACCTGCTTGTCCATAGCTCTACCATAATGAAGGAAGTCGGCAGCCATGGCTATGAACTGAACCCAAGTCAAGGTCCCCGAAGGACCCACATGGCCTGGGAGAGAGGGAGGAACAGGAAGGCAGAGAGAGAGAGGAACACCCTTCACTGAAAGAGGAAGTCCTCTGCCAGGGCTACGAGACCCTGACAATGATCCAAACCCTTGAAGGACCCGCTAGCCTTTGCAGTCAATGGCTGCTCAACCAGGCTAAAGCGGTCAGGACTGAGCCCAGAAGGAGAATCCCTCGCCACAAGATGAATGGGGCACATGGGTCCAGAAGGGTGGCCCCCAGCCCCACTTACCAAGATACCCCCATGAAGATGAGAGAGAAGGCAGGGTCAGGCTACGGTTTCTTCCCAGAGTTCTGCAGGGCTCAAATGGAGGCCGCCATGCCTCACCCCTCCCCCTCAACCCCACGGACTCCGAGAGAGAGACGTCTTCTTCACCACCAACTTAAGGGACTCCGCTCCACCAACCACCCCCACTGGAGAAGCGGTGAATGTGGGAGACCACCTCCCAGCATTAGAGGCCAGAGCAGCACTGCAAACGGCTCTGGCCCCAGAGGACTCCATCCTCACTAGAGCAGAACTACGGTCCATGCAGGGAGCCTCCCTGGTACCATGAATGACTCTCGGGAGGCCTACGACGCCAACCTCGAAGCCCACGCAGATGGTGACTACTGCTCCCATGGACGGAGACTGTTGGGGAGCACCACAGTGTTAGAAGAAGGAGAGCCCCAGGACTCCAAAGACTCGCTGCCAGTCTAGATCAGCATCCCAATCATCCTCCTCTGAAGAGGAGGAGATAAGGGACATCAGGAGGAAGGAAACCCCCAAGGTTCTCCCATCCTCGGCACTGTGAATGGCGCTGTGGGGAGACTCAGCACTGGCTGTAGCACCATCCTGCTCACCATAGCCGTGAACGGCTCCAGGAACAGTGCCAGCGGGTGGTGCAGAGGAGACTACCAGGTCAGGCCTAGCAGACATAGGCTGCGACACCAGGAGAGCCCTTACCTGTGAGAAGGTAATGCCAAGATGTGCCACCAGCCAGCCCCTGGAGGAGCCTGACTGTGCCCCCAGCACCGAGGAAGAGACATCTGCCTTTAGTGAGGCTTGATAGGTAGCCTTCCTCCACAGTCTGTATAGAACCCGAGGGGACCCAGAGGAAAGATCAAGGACCTGTGTCTGGCATCCCTAGGTGCATTGCTGCTCCAAAGGTCAGCAGCACACGGACGATCTTACACACGTGGTCCCTCAAGTACTCTGCAGTCCATGGAGAAGCAGGCATCGTAGTGGTCCATGTCATGGTTTGGACCCAGGCAGGTCAAACAGCAGTCATACTGGTCCGTCAGGAAAACTGCCAGCCACAGAGACACCCCACACATCAGGGCTGGCCCGCTTTAGATGATGTCTTTTTTTCCTTCGAACTGTGCATGACCAATGAAGAACAAAACTTGCAAACTATAGGAACAGACTCAGCACCAAAAATATAAAAAGGACGGTCTTACCGCTACAGAAGGTCCAGAGTCAATACAGTGACTAGTAACAGTGTAACGGTGTCAGAACTAAATGATAAGCCGACGGGAATGGACTAGGGCCACGAAGACCAGGCCGCAATGTCGCAGTTGTTATTGGCTTGCCCATGAGGTCACTGTTCACTCAATGGCAGGAGAAGCAGGACTGAGGTGAAGGAGGATTGGTCAACCTCGAGCGCCACGCAGTGCGCTTTGCCTCGAGGGCAGTGCACTGTTCTATGGGTCCTGCACTTCAGCTACCCACCAGTGATGAATGGTGGAGACTGACACAGAGGAAATCAGCTGGTTGGACTGGAACCACTGCTGGACCTTATTGAAATCATGTTGCAGTCTAGCCTCTGCATCAGTGTGTGAAGTGCTGAGGCGTGTAAGGGCGGTGTAGCAGTCTGCATACATGTGATTTGGGAAGTGGAGCAGACAGAAGGGAGATCACTGAGGAAGATAGAAAATAATGTAGGGCCAGGTGCTGAGCCCTGCGGGACACCGGTGGTGATGGGGAGTGGAGGGGAGAGGGAGGAGGCAATCTTGACCGATTGAGATCTGCCTGATAGGTACAATTGAAACCACGCTGTGGCTGAGGAGGTTAACCCAGCAGCAGTGAGTTTTTGGTTGAGAAGAGAGTGGGATACTGTGTTGAAGGCTTTTGCAAGGTCTACAAGTATTGCATATGTAACGTGTCCCTGATCCATCCTGGTGAGTATGGAGTCAGTGAGCCACAAGAGGGAGGTGGTGGTAGAGTGGGAGTTGCAGAAGCCAGACTGGAAAGGGGTGAAAAATGAGGTGGAGTCAAAGTAAAGGGTGAGTTGAGTGAGGACAGTATGTTCTTGGAGCTTAGCTAGAATAGGAAGTAAGAAGATAGGATGATAGTTCCCTGGGGTAGTGGGATCACCACCTTGGGAAGGGAATAATGATAGAATGTTTCCAGGTAGAGGGAACTGAGGATAGAGTAAAAGATATGTTTAGTTCATGGTGGCAGCAATAGAATAGGGAGCATGGGGGGTGGATAGTGTGGATTAGAACCTTGCATGGACAATAGGTCCCGGGTTTTGGGGGGTTTATGGGCAGACTGGATGGACCAATGGCATTTTTTTGCCATTGTTGTCTATGTATCTTTTTATGAGGGTCTGAGGTCAGTTTCTGCAGCACATACTCCTGAGCATGAACAGGAGAGCTAAGCCTCACTGTAACCCAGGCAGATCCAGCTTCTGGAAAAGTCATGCACCAGACAGCTGTTCAACAGAAATTTAGAAGTCAAAGAAAATGTGCACCCTTCCATGACACCCCCCCTTACCTGAGTCGATTACTGTTCCAGTGACCTTGCCGCAGAGCAAACTCAGCACTGCCTGAAGCCCCAGGAAGAGAACAGGGATGTGAAATGATTCAAACAGGATCTGGAATGCAGCCAACGGGATTTTAGTTATTGAGTTAAAGTTTTTGCAGTCCAGGATTGTCTCACTTTGGTGTAACACCTGTTTTGCAAGAGGGTCCTGGGGGCATGAACAGCAATAGCTTTGTTACACATTACAAAAATTCACGAATTAAAAATGCAGTACATGACACAGAAAATTAAGATTGAAAACCACAGTGATTTAGAACATGCAGTACAAACATATTAATTCTGCCGGGTACAGGGCATGTGGAGGGAATTATGAAGTCTTGAACTGACTTCACTCACATTTTGATATAAACATAAATTGACTATCTTATATGTTTTATTGATTTGTTTGTAAGCTGTGATGGCTTATTTCCAGGTACATCCTGGGGAGTGGGTTACATGGATCTGTTTCAGTAACACAGGACACTGGGGACCCCTTCCCCCCATCTCTTATAATAGGTGCCAGGGGATCTTTAACTTCCACCTGGATAGCAACCAGGGACAGGCAGATAGGACCCTGACTGACTTTCTCATCTGAAGGATGGCACCTCAACATTGCAGTTCCACCCTAGTGCTGCACTACAGGGTCAGTATTCGGTATTCACCCAACTTCCCGGTGTGGGACTAGAACCCATGACTTTCTGATCTTCATTCCCTAGAGGGAAGTGTGTCAACTACTGAGCCACTGATACTATTTGTAACACGGCAAAAAAGAGAAACCCGAAATAAGGCAACGTCATTGGACAAAACGCACCACATGATCAAAGTTGGAGCAGTGATTAATCACTGGTAATGCCCGCTCCAACTATTAATCACGGGTCTCCGGTCAGGTCTAGCACCACTACCTGTCACAGCAGCAAATAGAACACACATCATGGCGAAAACGCAGGATCTCACCGTGCCGACACAAAGCTGAACAGTTCCAGCAAACAGAACTGTAAAAACGGAAACAACAACAACGCAAGTATTCCCGTGTTACAAATGCATTAATGCCCTCCGGAGTCAGCTTCTATTGGGGAATTAATGCATGGTTGGGTGGTTGTAGGCACTCGGCCAAGGCCTTGTGCCACAACCCTCCCCCCCCCCAAAATCATGCATTAATTCCCCAGTAGAAGCCTCCTTCATCGGGAATTAATGCTTACAAGTAACATTTCTTTGACGTGTTTTGTTTCCTCAGTGTTGGAGATAGGCAAGTATTCCAGCCTGTCGAACAGGGATCATTAGCCTGCAGAGAGGGCTCAGCTCTTCCAATGCTTTGTTGTGCTGAGGCACCATATGAGCAAAAATAGGCGCAGTGTCTGGTTGCTTCTGGGATTTGTGATGAGTATTTCACCATACAGAAAGTATCTGAGACCAGCAAAACTCATTTCAGTAGTGAGCTGTGTCAGATTGACAGGTAAAGCACTAGATCAGTGCACCACTCACTGCCAGCATAGCACCAGTTGTGGGATCCACAGCAACTCCCCGTGCCAGACTTTTGTGAACATTCAAGATGTTTTTTGCCAAAACAGAAAACACATTTATTGTTTGTTTATTGTTTATTGTGAAATATTCAGAAAGACCTTTTGAGTCAGAGACTCTTTTACAAAGGTTCCATATCATACAACAGGGACAGTACAAACAATTGATAAACAGAGATGGCAGTACAGGATATTTAAATAACAAAGGATTACATTACGAATTCATATCATGAGGTACAGGGTAGATCAGGACGGGGAATTTGGTTAGTATAGTAGAGGGGGTCACAGTAAAGCACAGCCAAACAGCTGCAGAAGAGTCTTTAACTGGCTGATAGTTGGTAGAGGGTTAGGATAGTATTTGCACCAGGAACAGGGATAGTTATGGGAGATGGTTGGACAGCAAGATGCAGGATAGTGTCAGGTGCAATCACATACGTTAGAGTCTTGGAGGAGTTCCCGCAGCCTAGTTTTGAAGGGACATAGCCTCGTTTCATTTGCTATTTGGATAGGGAGAGAGTTCGTCAGATTAGGGCTTGGTAGCAGAAAGTCCTTTGATGTTGGGAGGTATGAGGTCGGAACCCATAGCAGCTGCTTTTCGAGTTTCTCGTGGATCTGGCTGAGTCAGCTGGGCGGATAATAGAGAGAGAGCAAGGAGGCAAGTCCTAGGAGGATCTTCTTAGCTGTTAGGCATGTATGATACACGGATTCTGCTATCAAGGTTTAGCCATTTGAGGAGTTGTAAAGTGTGCAGGTGTGGCGTGCGTATCACAGCCTAGGATGAGGGTGCAGGCTTTGTTAAGTACAAGGCGGATACTGTTTAGTGCTGAGTTGGGGCAGCACAGTATATGGTAATACCACAGTCAAGGAGGGCAAGGACGGAGGAGTTGATGGCAAGCCATAGGGCTTCCGGGGTGAGGCAATGTTTGTGTCTATAAAGCACACCTAGTCTCGAGTTTAGGGTCGAGGCAAGGAGGAGAATGTGTTGCTTATAGTTGAGGGCTGGGTCCAGAGTGATCCCTAGGTATTTAAAGTAGCTAACTTGCTCAAGGGGGGTGTGGTTGATGGTGAGAAAAGGGGGACAGTGGTTCTTGTGAGGGTTCTGCGGGTGGGAGAAGATCATGACTTTAGCTTTCTTGTAGTTGATAGTTAGTCGTTGGTTGGAGAACCAGTGTTCTGCTTTTGTGGAAACTATGTTGGAGTGTTTGGTGGAGATTAAGTGGGTCGGAGTCGGAGGTGAAGAGTACTGTGTCATCCGATAGAGGAACAGGTTACCGGGACGGCCGACGAGAGGGAAGTTTAGGAATAGGGCTGAAAAGTAAGGCCAAGAATTGACCCTGCGATACTCCAGAGCGGACCAGAGGCAAGGGGACAAGACAGTGCCAACCTTACCTGTTGTGTTCTATCCGACAGGTAACTGGCGAACCATTATAAAGTATCATTGGAGAAGCCACTGGAGGAGAGAGTGTTTAGGAGAAGGGCGTGGTTGACAGTGTCAAAGGATTTAGAGAGATCCACGAAGATGGCACCTGTGAGGTGACTGCGATCCAGGGCGGAGTGGACATACGAGGTGAAAGCGAGGAGGGCAGAGGTGGTACTATGACCCTTACGGAAACCATGTTGTTGGTCGCAGAGAAGTTTGTATTTAGTCAAGTGGTCAGTGATTTGGTCGGCAACAATTCATTCTAAGGCTTTGGGGGGGGAGAATGGAAATGGGACGGTAGTTGTTGGGGGAGGTGCGGCCCCACTCTTAAAGATAGGGGTGATGTTGGCCAGCTTCAGTTGGGAGGGAAATTTCCTTACAGAGGGAGCGATTTAGGATATGAGTGAGAGGGAGGAGGACTTCCTGAGAGTAAGGTGAAGAAGTTTCAGATCAAGGGGCCACTGTGGTTTGTTGAGTGGCTAAGGGCTTTGTCTAGGTAGGGTCTGGCCTCTGCAGGGACAGAACGTGAAGGTGAAAGGGAGGGGCAAGGGGACGGGGTGGGTCCAGGTCAGCGGGGATAGAAGAAATTAGGGGAGAATATGGCTGAGATTTGTGAAAGAGGAGTTTAGGGCTGAGGCTATGCGGTGGGGTCCGTGAGATGTCACCGCCTATTTCTAATTGGTCTGGGGCTGGTTTGGGGATTTGCCGAGAGTTCCTTAATATTGTTCCAGAATTTCAGCCCATCTCCCAGGTGGAAGTTAAGGGCAGCTTTGTAATAGTCCACTTTGGCGTGTGCGGAGGCCATGTCATTTGTTACGAGCCTCAAAGCATTGCATGTCAGCTGGACGCTTGGTTTTGTAACCCCTAGATGGCGCTATCCCAGGGCTACTACCCCTGCCTGATTTGCCACTAACAGGTTGAGGGGCCTGGATCCAATGGCGGTGCCTCCACCCAGAGGTCAGGGTTTGCAATGTTAAACTAACTTGGTCACAGCCCTCTGGGACACTGCAACCCCCTTTCTTCCCACTAGTGGCCCACACATATATCAGAATTACCTTCACAGTATACACTTACCCCAGGTCTGGTTCCGGCACTGGGACCTCCTGGAAATGAGATACAGTGCAACAATCACAGTACAGTACTTTAACATAGACAAATACCTCAGGCAGTATAACTTTGCTGAAACAAGCAGCTCTGATTTATTTAGGGGATATAACAAGGACAGGGGAAATCAGGTTAATTAGCTTATCACTCTAATAATTCATTTATGGCTCTGTGCACAGGCCTATCCCTATCAGTTACTGTCCCTGGGTACCCAAGCCCTAGTGGCTAGTCCAAACCGTGGCAGCTGGTAGGGCCCTTTCACACAGAGAAAGGAGAATTAAACAGTCAGCAGTACAGTAATTCCATTTGGATTTAATGTGGCAATTCAACAGGGAGCGACTCTGAATTAGTACTCACGACCTCCAAATAAGATAGAGTCCTTCAATGTCAGCAGGGCTCACTTGAGGTACACAAACCTCTTCACACATCCATATAAAAGAAAGCACTATACCAGGCAGGCTGCATCTGTATCCCAATCGCACTACTGCACAATACCCGGGAGAACACACAGCAGATTCAGTTCTGACAGACCGAATGCACTTTCAGCAATTCCTCCAGTCTTCTACAGGTGAGCCTGGTTTCTACTCTTCAGAGATCCTTTGATTCTTTCACAGGACGGATCCAGTCTACATCGTTGTTACACAAGCTGCAGACCGGAACTCTGGGCCTTACACACGTTTTTGACTAAACTGCACACTGAAAAAGCACAGGGCTCCTTCCTTCTTCACTGCCAAAAGCTCAACTGAAACTCCAACCGACAAAACCGGCACTTCCTTTGAGTTCCTCCCAGTTCTTGACTGGATTGGCTGTCACCACATAGACTGCTGCTGTTGGTCCAAAAGGCACTGAAGTCTAAACTACATCTCCCAGAGTCACTGCCCATACAATCCTCTTGTGGCTGGCTCAGATTATGAGTCCAAGTTCTGATTCGTCCAAGGCACCATTTTAGAGCTAGCTTACCCCACACTGATTGGTCCAGTTCAGCAGTTCAAAACTAGAATGGGAACTAGCAGACACAGTTCTGACTGCAAAGAAAGCAGGTTAGACAAACTGTAATTTCATTATTACCTAAATAATTTCTGGCAAACAGTTACATCTTTCAGATAGGTTCCCTTTGCACTCCTAGTGACTGCAAAATGAAGTGAATTGGCAGCAGCTTGAGTGGTACTCAGAGAAGCACACAGTCCCCCCATACAAACTAATTATGTCTGCAAGCAGACAGCTCTTAAAGAGACAGCACCAGAGGCTCTAAAAACACTCACTGATAAATGGCTTAAATGCCAAACACCATTCAGGCTTGGAGCATTCAAGCAAGCTCCTGGAAGTCTTTTGGGAACCCCCATTTGCAGGGGGGTTACAGTTTCATTAGCAATATGCCAAAGGGAGTTACGCTGTTTCAAGAGGCTCAGGAGGTGAGCAGAGAACCAGGGGACCTGGTAGCCTTTGGACATTTTCTTGGTAAGGGGGGCAAATTTACCACAGATCCTACTGAAAGTGGAGGTAAATAGATCTAACGCCTGATCGGGGTCTGGGGTGTTAACGAGGGGTGTCCAGTCCCAGTTTCTAAGGAAGGCCTTGAGTTGGGTGAGTTTTCCAGGGCCAAGGGTGTGCTGTAAGGTAATTTTGGGGGTGGTGTTTAGGTGCCCTGCAAGACCAGGAGCAATGCACAGGAGAGTGGTCGCTTAGAGCATTGGGGAGTACTTGGGTGTTGGTAATCTGCAAGCGGCAGTTTGAGAAGACTAGATCCAGGAAGGAGGAGGTTCCTGTAAGGGGATTTGTTTTAGTGGGTGAGGTAACAACCTGAGTGAGGTTGAGCGCTGAGGCATCATTAGTATAAGGGCCACTTTTGAGACAGCCAGTTTATATTGAAGTCACCCATGACTATTTTTTCAAGTTGAGGTGGAGAGTCGCAATATAGTTCAGGACGGTCTGGAAGGCAAGTTTGTGTTCGTTTGGTGGAAGATAGACAATGGTGAGTAGGAGGGGCAGTCAACCTGCCTGGAGCTATTTTTAGTGTGAAGCCTTCACTCTCGATGATAGTTGAGGGTAGGGGCAGTTGGCCTGACAGCGAGTCTTTAAAGTGTGACTGTCGTTCTCACATAAACCAGAGGCAAAGCTAGTGTGAGTTCACTCTTAGACCACTGGTATCTCACCTCCATGATCTTCCTCGCTCTTGCTTGGATCTTGGGGCCTCGGTCATGAGAACGGGATGCTCCTGCAGGTCAGTACGGAGTTCATTCTCAAAGGTGGGTCTCCATAGAATCTCCATCTCCTCCCAGACGGTGATCAAACCTCTCTGGATCAGACACTGCAATAAAACGTCCCAACAGTCATTTCTGGGGTACTGACCGGCTCAGCTGAACAGCCATGTTCTGGAGGAGCTCAACCTCCCCTGAACACAGTAAAATACCCTAAAATATCTCTCACCACCCTTTACGCAGTTCTCTTACTGTCATGTTTAGAATACTGTGCTCCTTTCAGCTTTCTTCAGCGTAGGGTATCATGTTCTGATCCCGGAAAAAAAAAACATTAATGTCCTCCAATGACACCCAACTACACTGGGAAAAACATAAGAAGGAGAGTCATCTGTAGAGATGCCAGCCTTGGTGCACCCACTGCCGTTATCAATAACTGCAACA
Organism: Neoceratodus forsteri; assembly: GCA_016271365.2. NCBI lineage: Eukaryota > Metazoa > Chordata > Ceratodontiformes > Ceratodontidae > Neoceratodus > Neoceratodus forsteri. The sequence continues at coordinate 113,398,707 of JADMNL010000031.1, read as the reverse complement.
GGCAGCAAACTCTCAGAGGCTCTGTAGGAAGGGTTGTGAGACATGCAGGAGGACATACCTGTAACAGGCAGAAAGAAAAACAGGTTACCCACCTGTAACAGTAGTTCCAGGAGTGGTATATGGTGTTCATCCACACTTCGGGCAGTGTTTTTTCCCTTTAGAAGTTCACGAACAACTTCCGGTGACATCACCAGCATCATGGCTGCCTAATCGAGGAGCTCTCCCCCTAACCAACATTAAATTTCGATTCCACACAGCACTGGAGATGACAATTTATGAGAATATGAATAAACTGCAAAGTGGAAGTGCTCAGGTGAAAAGATCCCGTCCGAAAAACTCGAAACCGAAACGAGATCAGCCCAAATTGAGTCCTGCAAGTTCGGCTGCAAGTGGGAGAGAGTCACCAGTAAGCATGGCGGGTAGAGATACCGAGTCAGAATTAGACACGTTGGCCTGGATATTCAAAAGGGTTGCACCATGCGCAACAGGGTTGCGCCAGCGCAAGTCCGAAAATGCGCCATTCCACAATATTCAGCGGGATGCAGTTGCGCCACTAAAAACATGCTGAGCAACAGCGCAATGCAAATGAAGGCATGCGCAACCGAAGGGGGTGGATCCATGCATAATAGCGCAATGTGATATTCAAAGGCTTGCACAATGCGCAACAGTGGAATAGCCGGAAGTTGCGCTACGGTGGAAATGAGCCAAAATAAAAAGGCTCAAGGAAGAGGCGCAAGAACTCGACAGGGAATGCTCATGAGGCAGCAACAGGGAGCAGGCCACAGCAGCAACCAGTGCAGGCCAGGAGTAGGCAGGACAGAATAGTGGCAGCCAAGGCGGTGGGGCCACAGAGTTCGGAGGCCAGTAGGTGTACCGTGCAGTGGAGGTAGCAGTCAGGACAGCGGGGAACAGAACAACAACAGCTGGGGACACAAGCCAGGAGATGATAGTGCCAGCTTCCACATGGAAGCTGTAGTGAGGGGGGTGAGAAGACATGCTGCAGGGGGACGTGGCTGTGGAAGGGCCCGTCGGCGGTACACCCCCAACAGGCAGTACCATGCCCGCATCAGCTTTGAGCTGTATTCGGATGTCGAGATTGTGGGCCGGTACCGCCTGAACAGGGCACTACTGAGGCAGCTCTGTGAGCTGTGCAGTGATGTGATGCAGGCACCCTCACGACGGAGTCACGCTCTGTCAGTGGAGACAAAGGTAACAGCCTGCATGTGCTTGCTCACCACGGGTACCTTCCAGAGGCCAAAAGGGGACACCACAGGCATAACACAGTCGGCCACGTCACGCATCCTCATCCAATTCCTCAGCGCACTGCTGCCACATGCTGTGGAGTACATCCATTTCCCCAGCACCGCGGCAGAGCGTACAGCAAACATATAGGGGTTCCACAGGGTAGCACATATGCCTGGCGTGCTAGGGGCGATAGACTGCACCCATGTGGCTATTTGCACGCCACCTGGCCCTGATGGGGCCGCATATCGCAACTGGAAGGGGTACTCCAGTGTCAACTGCCAGGTGGTGTGTGATGCCACTGGGCGCATCATCAATGTCTGTGCCATGCACCCTGACGGAGCACATGATTCATTCATATGATACCAGTCTGCACTGTGCCATCAATTCGAGAGTGGGGACATCCCCACAGGACACCTAGTGGGTGAGTATGTATGTAGGAGCGGCAAAGTTGGGGGACGGTTGGGCAAGCCACAGGTGCCATGGGGGTGGCACACAGGGCTAGGGACAATATGGACCTGAACATGACACTAACCTACACTATCTCCACACAGGTGACAGTAGATACCCACTCCGTCCCTGGCTGCTCACACCCTACCGGTGCCCCACGACCCCATCGCAGCAACGCTTCAATGAGGCACATGCCGCCACACGCAACATCATCGAGCGGGTGTTTGGGATGCTGAAGGCACGCCGATGCCTAGACACCCCGCGGTGCTCCTACAGTACAGCCCCTCAAAGGCCTGTGGGATATTCCTGGCCTGTTGTATCCTGCACAACATGGCCAAAGACTGTGGGATAGCCGTACAGGCCGAGGAGGAGGACAGCGATGGGGACGCCAGGCCGGTGATGATGGGATGAGCAGCCCCCTTGGACGGGCGTGACCCCAGACTGATCTGGCAGGCCCAGCTGCACCATGACACCATCACAGAGGAGCATTTTGCACAACACAGGTAAGTCATGGGCCAGTGCAACCAACACTGTCTAGGCGCAACCCACAGGCACACAGGGTAACACACCAGGGGTGCATGACGGCAAGGGGAGTGGAAGGGTACAGGCTCACAAACACACCATCAGGGAGGGGTGAATAGTTACACACTACATGGACACACACACACCAGGCACACAGTGCACTGGGGAAGTTGCACAGCAGAGCAGGAAAAGACATGTCAAACACACAGATCCACAGACCACCCCCACCACCTGTACTGTCCATGTACGTGTGTCAGATGCTGGGCACCCTTGCACCTTGGTGTACAGTACAATGCAGGCATCATCATGCACACGCACCTGTGGACAGCAGTTGGGTGGGTGTGCAGGTGGTCCGTGTGTCGGCGTGTTGGGCAGAGCACCCACCGGTGCAGTGCCCAGCAAGACACACATTGCACACAGGGCTGCACCAGACAGGGCCTGCGCTGGGAGACAGGTCAGTCAGGTGGCACTGAGCCACGGCCACCACAGATGCGTGGGCGGCCCCGCCGTGACCCAGCCACACTGGCAGGCTGAGCATGGGCCACATGGGGTGGCACCGATGGACCACCAGGAGTCCCACTGCGCGAGCGCACCTTGTCCAACACAGGGGTCTGCAGCATGCCGAACATACCTGCACCAGGGTGCTGGGGATGCCCACAGCAGAACCCGCGTCGACAGGCTGGGTGTCGCACGCACACCGAACGTGGAGTGGAGAGCATACTCGTGGGGTGCGCGTACAGGGTACCTGACGTGTGCCCATGTGGCCAATGACAGCGACGAAATGCCTGGGTCAGCCTGTCAATGGCTGCGGTCACATTCATCTACATTTGGACCATCTCTGCCAGGATCATTGCATTGTCCCTGCTGTGCCGCTCCACAGCCATACACAGTGCCTCCACGGATGTTGCAACCCGCATCTGCTACTGATGCCCGCAGCAGGCGGGTGTGCTCGTCAAACGGGTCATCTGCCAAATCGGCAACCTGTCCCCCAGGGGATGGAAGGGCCTGATGCTCAACACCCCTTGAGGGTGGGCGCTGTTCACCAGGACCAGGTATGGGCATGTCAACAGGTGGTGTGCTTATGCCACCGCTGAACCCTGTACCCTCAGACCCAGTGGGTGACTGCCACTGCTGCCCCTTCACCTGCTGTGCCCAAGGGACCAGTCCTTCCAATGCTGTGTCTGCAACAGTGCCAGAGACCTGCACAGCCACCGGTGCTGCCCCACCGGTGCTGACAGGCACAGCCTGGGACTGTGCTGACGTGTTGGCACACATGTTGGAACCCTAGGTCCATGGGCATGGGCTGTCCTGCTGTGTGTCCATTCTGTGACACACGCGGTCACTCGCCCATAGCGGCCGCTGCAATCATCAATGGTGCAGGTTCATGCCACAGCCTCAGTCACAGCGCGGCTGGCATGCTTGCATGCCAGACTGCTGGGACACAGGAAGGGCACCCCCCACATCTGACTCACCGACATCGGAGATGGCAGCTAGGCGTGCACACTGGTGCAATGCACGCCGGCTACCAGCAGAGGTGGATGGACCCTCCTCCAACTCTGGCTGCACGTCCACAGTGCATGGACCCACCACCACTGTCCCCTGCAGGCACACAGGATCTGTAACAGAAAGTGAGAACATGTTAGTGCATGGGATCAACCTTCCACCCCCACCCCCCCCACATGTCATACCGTGCAGTGATGGGCTTCCACCTGTCTGGAAGCCACTGCCTGAACGCCTCGATGGCACTGCGCTGCATGGATGCAGCAAGACGGTCCTCCGCTGGGTCAGCTGCGCCACCTCTGGCTGGCTCGCCTGTGGCAGCACGTGCTGCCCTCAGTGCTGCCACCTTCTCCTTAACCCATCTCCTGTCTGTCCCCACCTTCTTCTTACATTCCTGCACGGAGCGCTGGTGGCTTCTGTGCAGGTTTACGGCGTGAGCTACCCTCCCATGCAGCAGCACGGGCCTGAGGGGTGCCCCGCCGTCCACTGAGTAGTGGCTCATCCAGGTAGGCCTCATAGAGTGCCTCTGTTTCAGCCTTTGTGATGTTGGGCCTCCTCTTCCGCCCTCCATCATCCTCCTCACCCAGTCCTTGCTCGGCCATGTCACGGTCTGTATGGGTGGAAGTGGACACCTGTGACTGTGCAGTTCACAGCAGTTTCCCATGACCATAGTCCATAACATCACACAGCATACAACCCACCTATCACCTGCAGTAACCGAATATGGCCACTGCAGATCACTGTCGCCCATTTATAGCGCAATGCATGCAAATTAGGAGTGGAGCAACTTTAATGGGATGTAAATCACGCCGCTGCGCCTTTGAATGGCTGATCAGCTGATTTGCATATGACGCTGAATAGCACGCTGTTGGCGCTTTTGCGCAATATGGTTGGGCCGGTTGAGCCTATGGCGCAGTTCTGTGATCTGTAGTACACCGCACCACGCATGCCCAGGTACTCTTACGAGGCGCCTGCCGCCGCTGATTACGTGCTGTGCACGGCCCGCTATTCATGACATCGCCACCATTGTGCTACGTGGCACTACAGCGCTGGTCACCACATGGCGCTGTGGCACAACTGCGCAATAGTCCAAAGTGGCACTGGCATGCAGGCGACCGCTCGCGCTGGACGTGTAGACGTCCGATGGCGCTGTGCGTGGCCTTGCGCCAGAGACATGACCTTGTGCCCGACCTTTGCTCCCTTGGCACTGTATGTCTGGCATGTGTGTAGCTCTATCACGCTGTTCGGTAACAGCGTGATAGGGACCCACGCGCCGCCTGAACAGCGTGAGGGACAGACGGGTTGTATTGCGCAACATTTCCACGAGGGTTTGCCACAGACTGGCGGAGCTTTACATTGCCTACTATCATGTTGCTAACATGGCACGCAGGAGAGCTCCCCAGTGGAGTAGCTTGAGGTGGCCAACCTAGTGGCCGTGGTTGAGCCTCACTATGGGCCACTGTTTGGGGAACCCCTAGACTTGGCCTGCACCCAAGTGTGGCAGCAGGTGGCCACTGCGCTGGAGCAGGTCACAGGATGGCGAGGACAGCAGAGCAGTGCAGGCACCGCTACAGTGACCTGCGCAGGAGGGATCAGGCACTGCTGGCACGCCTCAGGTCCCGTGCCAGGAGGGGCATTGTGCCTAGGCCAGGTGGGTGACCCATCTATGCACCTGTGTCGTCCGCAGGGGTATGACTGTGTATTGGGGCCAGAGCATGGGGGAGGGCTGTTCCATGGTTGACTGTGTCAGTGTTTGCAGGTGTGTGATGCATGGGTCTGGCTGTGTGGGCAGGCACACTCATTGGTGCAGGGGGCTGTCTGTGTTTGGATCTCACTAATGTGCTTCTCAACATTTGTTTCCCACAGGCGTGGAGGAGCAGAGGAGTGCACAGGCTGAGTCGCACAGGGGTGCTGCAGGGGTGGCCGGCGGAGGAGGTGGCAGTATGGGCCCGCAACAGCAGCAGCAGCAGCAGCATCCTCAGCAGCCGCCGCAGCAACAGCAGCGGCTGGATGAGGGTGAGTGTCATTACATCATGGATGCTATTACGGCAATGGGGGATAGGGCATGGTCACCATCCATGGACAACACTGCCATGCTTGGTGTGTGACAGTCAGCACTGTCCAGTGGCACTGCGTGTCTGTGAGTACGTCACTGGTGGTCCATGCATGCACTGGGCACATGGCTGTGGCACTACCTTCCCACCACGAGACATGTCACTGTACTGCCTTGGTTGTGCTGTGCTGGGCATGGTGGGTGTGTGTGCAGTGGCACACATGGCTGTTGCTGCCTGGTTGGGCTTGGCCATGCACGGTCACTGTGAGTGTGTGCAGTCCATCACAGGGGCAGGGCACTTGGCTGTATGCCATGCATACTGGGTGGGCTTCAGGGTTGTGTACAGTCCTAGTCATTGATTCTGTTCCCTTGCCCTAGGTGTATGGCTCCTGCGCAGGATAGAGCAGGCCATCCACTGCCTGTTGGTGATTTCACAAGAATCAATCAGCATCCTCAGGGAGATGAACTGGGAGGGGTGTGCGACGCCGGAGAGGGACACGGGGTCCGAGCCATCCTGCAGATCTGCAGCCTGGGGGGCAATAGCTGCCCCACATCTACACCCTTTACCCTTCCCTCACACCCTGCCTTCCCTCACCAAGTTCTTCACCCCTACCCCACACCCACCCCTACCTTGTACCTGTACCCCCACCCCTGTATTTTATATACATGTAAATAGTGTTATTGTTGTTCCTCTTGTTGTTGTTCTTCTGTTTTTCATTGAATATATATTCCTATTTTGTTATGAATATTGTGGTGGTCTCTGATTTGCAGCTGGCTATAGGTGCTCAGTTGCAGTGGTGTGCATGGCATCTGGTGTGGTGTGGTCCTGGGACTGTGTGTGTGTCTGCGTTGGGGGGGTGTCCCTGGTGTGGTGGTGGCTGTCAGCCGGTCTGGCCATGTGCTGCCCCACTCCACTGCGGGCTCCTGGTGGGTCTGGCTTGTATGGTTCAGTGGTACACACGGTTGCATTGTGCCAGGTGGGGGGGGCATGGTGGTTCCGGCAGTGCCAGTCACACTCACTGCTCATGGGCGGTGTCTTGGGGTTCCAGAGCATAGTGCTGTGCACAGGGGGCTGTGGTACACCTGGGTTGTCCGCCCCTGTGTGGCAGTATTTGCTTGCCAGTGGTGTGCTGAAGTCGTGTCCTGCTGTGCTTTGTAGGCTTGTCCCCATGAGCCAGTGGATTTTCCATCCTCCACCAGTGATGCTGTGCTTTGGGTGTGGGGGTGTGTTGTTAGTTCTATACTGTGTTCCTGTGCCCGCCTGTGGCATGGGTGGTGGGCCCTGCCTACCTCCCTGGTTGTGCAGTTCCATTGCTCTGCTGCTGGGGGTTTCTGCTTGGCGCTTATGGCGATCTCAACTGCTCAGCTGGTTGGCCTTGTTGCGCCATGGCGCAATGCTATGTGCTCAGCTTCCCTACCTGGTTGCACTATGGTGCAGGTTGTGCGATATTCAGACATTGGCTGGTTGCGCAATTTGACTTGCTCCATGTTTGAATATCACATCTGTTGCGCATGTGCGCAATTGACTTGTGCTTGCTCCTGCTGTTGCGCACATTTTGGGCGCAGTTTGAATATCTGGGCTGTTGTTAAGATCCAGATTCAAGACACTGCTCTCTGAAATTAAACAATTCCGAATGGAGACGAAGCTCAAATTCAGTAGATTGCATGCAGATCTGAACAAACTGGAGGCTAGAGTTTCTACTGCGGAGGACCATGTTTCAACTGCTGAAGATGACCTTGTACAAATTTCTAAAGCGATCGAATACTTAGTGCAGCAACATGAAATTACATCAGCTAAATGCTTGGACCTAGAAGCCCGGTCACGCCGGATAATCTAAGAATATGTGGTTTACCTGAGTCAGCTGAGGTTGAGATATGAACAAATTCTTAGAGGATATGCTGCGCCACATGCTCGACCTGCCACAGGCCTTCTCGTTCAAAATTGAGAGAGCGCATCGGGCGTTGGTGCCTAAACCCACATCAGCAACTGCCAGACCTCGGTCAATAGTGGCTAAATTTTCGAGCTTCCGTAAGAAAGAGAGGATCCTCAGAGCTGCATGGAAGCAAGGTCAGGTAGAATATAACGGAGCCCGTCTACTTTTCGATCAGGAGTACCCCCCTGTGATACAGCAACAGTGTCTGGCCTATGCACCACTACTGAGGAAACTGAAATCATTAAATGTCAGATTCCAGACACCCTACCCCTCCCGACTGCAGGTATACTGGGACACAGGCATCGAAATGTATCACTCAGCTGAAAAGGCACTTCAGGCATTGAAAAATAAGGGGCACAAAGTTCCGGAGGCACATCACCAGAGAGAACAACCAGTCACCCCACAGAACCCCTGGTTTCAACTAAATACCAAAAATCCTAACTGAATGGGAAAAGGGTGACTACCACCACGATACAGACATCAAGGCTATGCTATACAAGCTTACCCACTACCGAAGTACTGAGGAGACAGTATCCGAAAGAGTAGAAGACACCTGAGAGTGGAGAGCGGCTGTTGATGGCTATGAATGTTGTGCTGATCTTACCCCCACATCTCCTTTTTCGTGAGGGAGTATTGATCTATGCACCGACTTTTTTAACTCATTGGGACTCGTAACCTGAATACAAAGCACTGGGAGCTAGGATTCACTGATGTTTGCTAAAATCTTGGGCAAGATGGAGGGTTGGGGGGGATCTAGAAGAGTTGGCCCTGCACATGCTGGGGATATGGTCTGTATACCCTGATCTCGCCGGGGTTCCTTCATCCGTTGGATCGATCAAATAAGTTAGGCCCTGAGGATAAAATCCACCACTGTGAACTAAAACTGCAAGAAGGGTTACAGTGAGGTGGGTGTTTTACACGGAGGAGCGATTCCCTCTGAATGGTGATCTGGGCCAGAGCACGGTGCACTGAAGGGATCGTGGGGGGTCTGAGATATTTGGGGTGTGCCTTTCGGGGGGATGCCCTCAGCGTTTGCTGCGGTCTGCCCTATGGGATTGCTGGTAGTCTCGCTGGGGGACTGCGCGGATGATCGGGGCCTTCTACCACTTAGGCCTATGGTTGATATTCCTGTGAAATGCTGGGTTTGGAGTATTTCAGGGCCATCGCTGAAGCGCCAGTGCTGATTTTACGAGCAGGCAGGGGTCCAGGATTTGGGACTTGTTGATTAAAAGCTGTTGCTGCCCTGTATTATTTACACTATAGGCATAAGATGGGGTTGCTCCATGAGTAGGGGCTCTCATGAGGGTTCACCATCTTTCGATGCGGAGTACGTGGGGGCACGGTGTTGTTGAAGCTCCACATGGATATATGATACCATAGGGATTATGGTTGCGGGGTGGGCCTCTCCATGGAGGGTTAAATATGTCTATTGGAGGGAGCACCTACTGCTGCAACTGTAGATTATTCAGACTCTAATAGTCCCCTCGGGATGTAAAATATCTATAACAACACACATATTAAATATTCATGGCTGTAACACTGATCTGACATTGCTAAAAAATACTTGGAGCTGAAAGGTTTTAAGCCAGTCCAACGCGAGGCATAAACTCACAGCAGACAAGTAAGACTGCAGCCTCCTGGAGAAATACTAACATTTCTTGTCTAGAGGTGGATTTCCTCATGTCCCGAGGTCCCCAAGGCCTCATAGATTGCTCCAATTTCATAATGTGGAGTAAGAGGGAGAGCTGTGCTGCAGAGACCTTGTGTTGGTGTGAGGCCAGCACAGGAGATATTGCAGTGAGATGGGCAGTCTACGTAGAGAGACGTTTTCTTGGATAGATCTGGCAATGTGTTGCAGTAAGTTAAAGGAAGTCCCGGCCCTTCTACCCCTTATTTTAGCCCTTTCTTAGCCCTTTGCTAATAAAGTATGGTACTGAGGCTAGATGATATGCAGTGATCACAAACAATTGCAGCTGGGTCTCCTTTTAAATTGAAGCCTCGGTATAACATTCTTTGACTATAAATGCCACAGTGGTTTAAAATATTTTTAACTGTGTAACTCAAGCAAATGCTTATAGACACATAACTCTGATACCAGACTCCTCTAGTGAGGAAATAGGGAATTCTTCTTACATCATTTTTAAAGGAATAGGCCATTGATTAGGATGAGGAGGAGGAGTGATTTCCCTCTGGATGGTGATCTGGGCCAGAGCATGGTGCACTGAAGGGATCATTGGAAGTCTGGGATAAGAGGAGTGTTCCTTTCGGGAAGTTGCCCTCGGCGGCTGGTGTGGTCCACCCTGCGAGATAGCTGTTGGTCACACTGGGGGACTGCTCAGACGCTCGGGGCCTTCTCGCACCCCGGTCTCTGGAGGAGGTTTCCTATGCAAAGCTGGTCTGGGTGTACCTCAGGGCCATTGTTGAAGTGCTAATGTTGATTATATGAGGAGGGAAGGGGGTCTCAAGGATGAAGAAAGAGCTGTTGATGCCCTATATCATCTACACTGCAGATATTAAAAGGGATTGCTTCATGAGTAGGGGCTCTCTTGAGGATTTCACGCATCGATGTGAAGTAGGTGGGGAGACGATGTTATTAAGGTCATGCATGGATATAGGCTACCACAGTGGGTATGGCAGTGGGTTGGGCCTTTCCATGGAGGATTAAATATATCTATTGAAGAGAGCACCTATTGCTGCAACTGTAGATTACTCAGACTCGATAAATTCCTCGTAATGTAAAATATCTGTAACAACACACGATTAGTAAATGTGGCTGCAACATTGGACTGACGCTGGTGAAAATTACTTGGAACGGTATGATTCCAAGTCAGTCCAACATGAGGCATAAACCTCAACAGATGGGTAAGACTGCAGACCCTAAGTGTAATATTAACTTTGCTATCTAGGAGTGAATCTCCCAGATATCAAGGCCCATGTCCTTGTGAGATTACTCCAACCCCATAACTTGGAGTGAGAGGATGGGTTGCGCTGCTGAGGCCCCATGTTGATGTATGTCTGCACAGGAGACATTGCAGCGAGACGGGCAGGCTATTTAGAGGAACAGTGCTCTCTGAGTTAGATCTGGCAACAAGTCATAGTAAATTAAAGAAAACCACGGGTCCTTTCTACCCCCAATTTTAACCCTTCCATGTTATTGTATGGCACCGAGGTGAAGGTGACGTGCAAATGTTCACAGACAGTTGCAGCTGGGTCTCTCTTTCGAATTGAAGCTCTCAGTTCATCGCATTTCTTAGCTATGGCTATAGATGCTACAGTGTTTTAAAATATTATTGGCTGCAAAATTTAGACAAATGCATATAGACACATAATTCTTATATCAGATGCCCACTAGTGGGGAAATGGGGATTTCCCACTTGGCACCATTCTTAAAGAAGCAGGTTATTGATTATGAAGCCCTAATAGGCCAACAGAGACTCTAGAACCCTCGGATCTCAGAGTAAAATATTGTTGAATCAACATTGGGGCGAGTTGGAGCTTTGGGACATTGCAAGATGTGACAAAGTTCTACGGTACTTCTTGCATTATGTTTCCTGTCAGATGTGGTGTTGGTGGCATTGAGCCATACCATCTGGAAAGGACCCACTAGTTTTAGGGTCCAGGAGGAACGAGCCTTTGTTAAGGACCCTTCTCCTCCCACGCGAGTACTGACTACTCGAACACTTAGAGAACAGCATACTTTGTTCTCCTACCTTGGGAGTCTCTTTGTAAATAATTCTTACCCCTGGGTGGGGGCTGCTTAGTTAGCACCTCACTATAGGATTTTAAAGTTCCTGTGTTATGTTGGTGTTGATGTTTGGTTACTTGCTATCGTTTCAGATAAAACTCTTCATAGGCAAGATAGATTTGAATATCCAAGGGGATGCCATGGTCTCACTACAACCCTTTAGGGAACCTGGAATAATATTGCGGAGGGTTGGGGGGATGTATTTTGGAAAATTTCAGAGAAGATACTGAGGACTGGAGAATCTGATGCTGTATATTCGAGGGTTTATAGTTCTCTCTATACAAATGGGGGATAAAAATATTATTAAAATAATTTCCCATAATGTGAACGGATTAAACAATCCGGTAAAACGATACAAAGTTATGTCTACCATTAAAAGACAGATACCCTCTTTTGTTCTACTACAAGAAACCCATCTTAATAAATCTGAACGCCAGAATTTGGGGAAATTTGGTTATGATCAAGTGGTAGCAGCCTCATTTGGGAAGGGAAAAAGAAGAAGCTCTGCTATACTGGTTTCCAGAGGAACCCAGTTTCAAAAGACAGCCAGTTACACAGACCCAGAAGGCCGTTTGGCTATACTTTCAGGAAATTTGGAAGGTGCTCCTATCACGTTGGCCTCCTTGTATGCACCTCCGGGCTCTACATAGAAACATAGAATTTGACGGCAGATAAGGACCGCTTGGCCCACCCAGTCTGCCCATTTCCCTACCTAATGGATAAGCTGCAGATCCTAGTTAACCAGCAGCCTACTTCTTCCTACCCGCACCCCCTAGAATTGCCTTATGACTGTCCCATGCATGCTTGAATTCAACCACTGTTTTTGACTCCACAACCTCCTCCGGAAGGCCATTCCATGCATCTACAATCCTCTCTGTGAAAAAATACTTCCTTAAATTACCTCTTGCCACCCCTCTATCTTGGAAATTGTGCCCCTTGTTCTTGCACACCTCTTTTTTGAAAGATGCTACCCTCTTGGACTTTGTTGATTCCTTGAGGTACTTGAAAGTTTCTATCATGTTCCCCTCTCCTCCTTTCCTCGAGGCTATACATATTAAGCTCCTTAAGTCTCTCTTCATATGTCTTCTGGTGCAGACCCTGCACTATTTTAGTTGCCCTCCTCTTGACAGCTTCCATCCTGTCTATGTCTTTATGGAGATTGGGTTCCAGAATTGCACGAGTACTCCAGATGGGGTCTCACCAGCTGTCTGTACAGAGGGATAATAACTTCCTGTTTTCTACTGGTGATGCCTCCTATGCATCCCAGTATCCCCCCAGCCCTCCTTGCTGCCCTCTCACATTGCTTGCCCACCTTTAGGTCATCTGATATGACTACCCCAGGTCCCTTCCATTTTTGTTGTTGTTAGTATCTCACCCCCCATTGTGTACTCTTCCCCTGGGTTTTTGTTTCCAGGTGCATTACCTTGCACTTCTTAGCATTGAATCTAAGCTGCCATACATTTGACCATTCCTTTAACCTTGCCAAGTCCCTTCTCATCCTTTCCACCCACCTTGTGATCAACTCTGTTGCAGATCTTTGTGTCATCTGCAAAGAGACATACTTTTCCTTCCAGTCCTCTGCAATGTCGCTTTAAAGACATTGAAGAGGACCGTCCTAATACTGAACCCTGTGGTACCCTACTAGTAACCCCCTTTCTTCAGAGTGGCTCCATTTACTATTACTCTGTATCCTATTCTCCAGCCAATCTTTTACTCAGGCTGTCATCTTGGGACCCACTCCAGGCTGGCTAACTTGTATATTAATCTTTGTGTGGGACTGTGTCAAATGCCTTGCTAAAGTCTAGGTAGGCCATGTCCACAGCCCTCCCTGATCTACTACTTTGTCACCCAGTCAAAGAAATCTATCAGATTTGTCTGGCATGACCTCCCGCTCAGAATCTGTGCTGCCTTGGGGTCCTGTGCCGCCTGGCCTCTAGATACCGATAGTTCTTTCCTTCAGAAGTGATTCCATCATTTTCCTACCACTGAGGTTAAACTAACAGGTCTGTAGTTTCCTGCTTCTGCCTTGCTCCCACTTTTGTGAAGGGGAATCACATCTGCCCTCCTCCAGTCCTCAGGTACCACCCCATCCTCCCACGATTTGTTAAAGAGGGTAGTCAGTGGTGTCACTAGTTCTACCCTTAGTTCTTTTAGAATTCTGGGATGAATCCCATCAGGCCCCATTGCTTTGTCCACCTTCAGTTTTAAGAGTTCTTTCAGAACCCTTCCTTCTGTAAATGGGCTGGTACCAACTTCTATATCCAGAGTGTTTCTACTGTTTGTTTTAGGTACCTCCCCATCTTCCTTTGTAAATACTGAGCAAAAATATTTGTTTAGTATCTCTGCCTTTTCACAGTCACCTCTGCCCACCCTCCTCCCCTTTATTAAGCCTCACTATCCCTCCTTGGTCTTTCTTCGCCTCCTGATGTACTTATAAAAGGTTTTATCCCTTCTTAACTGAGTTGGCTATCTTTTTCTCGGTTTGGCCCTTTGCTGTTCTGACTGCCTTCCCAGCTTCCTTTGCTTTAACTGATACAGTTCTCTGTCCTGCTCCTTCTGTGATTCCTTGTACTTTCTGAATGCTTTCTTTTCTTGAACCTTCACTGCCACTTCCTTTGAGAACAATAGTGGTTTCTTATATCGTTTATTTTATTTCTGCATAAGGCTTGTTACGTCTGTGATGGCAGTTTTTTATTATTCCCATTGTTCTTCCACCCTCCTTCCTGCCCATTTGCTAGTGCATCCTTAGGCACTCACCCATTTTGGCAAAGTCAGCCCTCCTAAAATCCAGTACTTTTTGCCTTTGTATGGCTTGACTCTATTGCTGTGTTTATCGTGAACCATACTGTTCGATGGTCGCTAGTTCCAGATGGCTACCCACTTCTACATCTGTGATCTCTCATCTCCATTTGAGAGAACCAGGTCTAAGATTGCTCTCCTCGAGTGGGCTCTAATACTGTTGTCTAAGGCATGCCCCTGTAGGGCATCTAGAATAACCCCACTCTTCAAGTGGCTGCTGCAAGTGCACTCCAGTTAGCATCTGGCATATTCAGATCACCCATCAGCAATATCTCCCTTTTCTGCCATTCTAAGTATACTTTCTATCATTTCCTTGTCCATTTCCTCCCTGAGAAGGGTCTGTGCTCTAACCCTATGCGGATTGTGGTGCCATTGCCGGTCTCCAAATTTACCCACAGTGCTTCTTCTCCTCCCTTGTTTCTCTTTGTTCTGTTGCTTTGATTCCTTCCTTATGTAAAAGAGCTACCTCCTCCCTCTTTACCCTCTCTGTCCCTCCTGTAGACAGTAGCGGCTCTAGCCACAAATGGTTACCAGGGCACAGCTGGGGCACAACTGATGGCAGCCAGGGCACTGATATATTGTTACTATGGGGGAAGCTTTGCACCACATGGGGCACCAACTGGGGCACAGCATTTTTATACCGGGGCACGTGCCCTGGCGGGCCTTGATGTAGAGCCGCCACTGCCTGTAGATAGTGTATCCTGGTATGTTTACGTCCCAGTCATGGTTTTGTGTGTACCATGTTTCTGTGACTGCCACAATATCCAGATGTTCCTCCTCCTCCATCAAGGTCACTAATTCAGGAGGCTTGTTACTCAGACTACGGGCATTGGTACTCATTGCTCTCCATTTTTTGATGGCTTTACCTTCTTTTGCAGCATCCCCCACTGACCTTTCTACCTCAGTCTTTTTCTCATTTAGTACCCTGTTTTGTAGGGAGAGGCTGGGATTTTCCTGCCGCTTATTAGTGCCTCCCCCCTTGACTAGTTTAAAAGCTTGCCAATGAAGCATTTAAACCGATTGCTCAAAAGACTTGTTCCCTTCCTGGACAGATGCAGACCATCCTGCCAGTATAGGCTGGTGTCCCTCCAGGTGGAACCCCAGTCCCCAATGAAGCCAAACCCTGTGCTCCACACCATTTTTTCAACCATTCATTAAACTGCATGGTGCAAAGTACACCGCCTCACTCATGCCATTGACAGGCAGCACCTCAGAGAAGGATACTGTGTGCTACTTGTCTTAGGCCCCTCCCCAATTCTACAAAGTCCTTCTGCACTGCTCTAATCTCATGATGAGCCAAGTCATTTGTCCCTAGGTGGACAATGACGCCCAGCCAGACTCCCGGCAGCTGTTCTCGTGATCCTGAGGATGTGCTTCCTGTTCCTCCAAGCCATGGCACCAGGCAGGCACCTTCTTCAGTTTTCCTGCTCCCCAGTTCTATCCCCTAATAATTGAGTCCCCACCAGGAGCTGCTTCCTTCCTTGTGGTGTCCTCTGCCTCCTTCCTGTGGGCCTCCCTTGTGACAGTTGTCTTCAGCCTCCTTAGTCTTCTCTATGGTGATCCATAGGGGAGCTATGCTCCCCAGAATGGTGTATGGATTGTAGAGTGGAACAACTGACTGGGTGTGCCTCTGTTCCACCATCCTCACCTCCCTGAGCCCACTGTGGTCCAACTGCTGTGCTTTCTCGCAACCTTTGAGGTAGTGGTGGTGGCTCTGGTGCTCCCTGGATGGGGAGGTTCCCTTCTACCATCCAGTGTGGCCTGGGGAAGGTTCCCTACTACTGTCCAGTGTGGCCTGAAGACGGGCAACTTCTCTCCTCAGGGCAGAGAGTTGTCTGCAAATAGGGGCATCTCAGCCTCCAGAAAGACTCCCGGAAGACTGCTGCCCCACAGCCATTACATTGCACTACTCCCACGCTTATCTACTTTTTGTGTGTGTGTGTGTTGTGTGTGATTGGTTTGTTATATAGAAATATATATATTATATAATGTGTATGTTTGCATTGTCAGTGCAGTGTGCTAGAGAGGATATGACAGTGATATGCACCTTGCACTCTTGAGGAAATTATGTCAGAACCCCAGGTATAAAGGAACTATTTCCAGGGGTGGGGTGAGGGGTGGGAAGGGTCTGGGCCTAAACTGTGCCCTCACAAAACAATCAGCTAAAAGCTCTGACCCACCGCTGCGATGAGTGCCTTCCTGTCAGCAAGATGCCCTACACAACAATTTGACAGAGAAAATACCCTGCTAATCAAACAGAGAAAAATCCAGACATCCAAGTCAGACACAGGTAAACCTCCCCAGCCCCAAAACAGCCTGGTGGTTTGTGCTCTGAAAGCAGTCAGTCCCAAAATAAGTCAGTTGTGCTTTAAACTCTTCCTGCACTGAAAATCTTCAGAATTGTAACAAACGTAAGCTAGATCCACCTCCTCTGTTGCTTGAAAGACTGTCTTTTCCTGATAATTCTAAGTTCCTTATTTCACCTTTCAGTTAGAAGTAGCCTCCACCTGTAGAATATCTGCTTCAAACCAAAGACAATTGTAAGGTTCACCTCCTCTGTTGTGAACACAAAGTGCAATATAGAATTTTCACAGTTCACAGCTGAATAAAGAAGTAGTGTCCTTCCAGGTCAAGAAGATGTGCTTTGTGTGTCTAAATATTGCAGCCACCAGTAACTTATAGTAATCTGATCTAGTCTGGATATCTCCAGCCACAGCAATTTATTGACAATGGTTGTGACGCAACCTTTCCTGTTCCAATACAACACTTTGTGGTCTGAAAACGATGAGGCGAACAATTTCCTGCACCTGAGGCTGTCTGTGTTTCAATTCACACTGCAGGTTTTGCTATGACAACTCCTTAACCACAGTAACTTATTTAAAAATAGTTTAACTATCACAAACTCCTACGCACCAGTAAATTATTTAAAAATAGTTTCTGTCCCAAAATCCTAGTAGTCAATCCAGCTACCCCCAAGGGACAACCAAAATGCAGTATTCAAATACTTGTGAAGTTACTTCCAAGATAATCAGAGTTTGCAAGCTCCTTTTTCAACTCCTCAGCCACCTGTAAATTTAAAAATAGTTTAACTGTCAGAAAATCCTAGTAGACAATCTCGCTACCTCCAAGGGTCTACCCAAATGCAGTATTTAAATCCTTCTGAAGTTACTGACAAGATAAACAGAGTTTGCAAGCCCCTTCTTGGTTAAACATTAAATAAATATGTAAATAAAAAGCAATTACCAAGGGTAGTTAGTTTTACCTCCCACAGAATTGAGCAAAAGTGCACGTTGTTGCAGATATCAAGTGCAATATAGAATTTCTCACACAGCTCACAGCTGAATAAAGAAGTAGTGTCCTTCCAGGTCAAGAAGATGTGCTTTGTGTCTCTAAATATTGCAGCCACCAGCGAAAGAAAGAGGTCTTGCATCCTTTACTACACAAAATCACCGAACACCACAAGGGAGTGCTAATAGTAGGTGGAGATTTGAATCAGGTTTGGGAACAAAAAGATACATCTAAAATTAAGTCCTTCCGACAGAACCTGGCTAGCAGACTAATTAGGGATCATTTAAAGGGGGCTTTCTGGGTAGACGCGTGGAGAAGGCAGAACAAAAATAAAAAAGAATACACACACTACTCGTTCCCCCACGGCTCATACGCCAGGATTGACTACATGTTGATCTCCGGAGAACACCAAGACCAGGTGCTGGAATGTAGACATGTTCCGTCTGTTCTCTCAGACCATACACAACTGTTGTTGAGGCTGAATTGTAAGGTTAAAAAGGGCTATTCCCTCTGGAAATTTAATAATTATTTCCTAAATTTAAAGGAATTTACGGACATGGCTACTGTCAGATTAGCTCAAATCCAACAGGACAATGAGTCCTCTGAGGTATCTGACACTGTGTCATGGGACACTATCAAGACAGTATTTAGAGGAGATTGTATCAAATATGCTGCCCGTTTTAAACGACAACAAAGCCAACAATTAGAAGCTCTCCAAAGACAATTACATGCCCTACAGGACCAGCATGCAAAGGGAGACAATGCGGTATTGTTAGATATTCAAAAAGTTAAACAACAAATCCAAAAATTAATTGATATAAAAACGGAGCAGGCACTACAATGCATGCGTCGGAGGTATTACAAGTCCAGACCTCGGGCTTCTCGCCTCTTAGCCCATCGGCTGAATTGGCAGACTGGGGAACACGGTCATGCAGATCAGAGACCCAGGACGGGCATCTATTAAAATCCCCAGAAAAAAATCCTCTGTGGCTTTAGGGAGTTCTATACAAATCTATACAAGTCAGAACACACACCAGACAGAGAACAAATAGAAACTTATTTAGCCAAGTTAAAACTACCGAAATTAACTCAGGAAATTAGAGAATCCCTAGACACTCCTATAACCCCTATAGAACTGACATCCTCAATTAAAAGATTGAAAACAAAGAAATCTCCCGGCCGTGATGGGTATACCCCAGAATTCTTTACATTTTTTGTAAAGGAGATAAATAGTCCCTTATTGAGGGCCTGCAGGATGGCACAACTAGGGGAAACATTTCCAGATACTTGGAATTATGCAGTTATTTCAAGTATCCCCAAACCGGGGAAAGATACTATACAATGTAGCTCCTTCCGTCCTATATCCGTTCTGAACATTGACTATAAACTTTATGCTTTGATCTTGGCAAAACGCCTGGAAGTGGTTTTACCTAGGCTAATTCATTATGATCAAACAGGCTTTATTCTGGGTAGGCAAACTCAAGATAATATTAAAAGATCTTTGCATGTGTTATTCCATGCTGCTCGGTCGGGGGCATCTTGCATGATTCTGAGCCTAGATGCGGAGAAGGCCTTCGACCGGGTGGCATGGAAATTCTTGGGCCTAGCCCTTCGTGGGTTTGGATTTTCAGAATCTTTTATTAAAATCATAAATAATATCTACAACAGCCCAAAAGCATATGTAAAGATTAATGGCAGAGTTTCCCACCTGATTCCCCTGCAACGTGGCACCAGGCAGGATGTCCCTCTCCCCTCCCTTCTTTTGCACTGTACCTGAACCATTAGCTCAGGCGTTGAGACAAGATGAATCGATTCAGGGTGGGATTTGGGAGACAATACATGATAGCCCTTCATGCGGATGACCTCTTGGTTTATCTCCAAAACCAGAACAGTCATTAGAGCACCTGTGGGCATGCCTTGCAGAATTTAGTCTCCTAGCGGATATAAGGTGAATACATCTAAGACTGATGTCTTAAAAGTACAATATGAGCCCTCAGAGCAGATCCAGCAGAGATTTCCTTCAGATAGAGTCTATCCCATATCAAATACCTAGGAGTTCAATTGGGTTTCAGGTAGACCAATTGTTTACTCTTAATTTTACTCCAATTCTAAAAACATTAGACTGGAATTAGAGCAGTGAGCCCCTATCCCCATTCTCTTAGTGCAGAGAGTGAGAGGCAATAAAAATGGTAATCCTCCGTAGTTTTGTACCTGGTTCAAACAATCCTATTCAGTATTCCAGATTCTTACTTTAACTCGCTTAATAGGGCAATCTCCTGCTTTCTGTGGGGATCACATAAACCTGAGTCCAGCTCTCGCCTTCAAATTCAAAAGAGGGAGGCCTGTCATTACCAAACTTTAAACTATATTACCAGGCTGCACAGCTACTAACAACCATGTATTGGCTAGATCAAGTTTATCTATCCAAATGGAAGAATCTGGAATTAAGAGAAGGGCCCTCACAAATCTGAATGGCACACTTCTCAAACAGAGTGAGAGAATAAATACAGGTCAAACAGATAATCCATATACTGCTTCCACCTTGAGCATATGGTATGGAACCTTAAGGACAGGAAAGCTGTTCGATGGAGGCTCTCTTATTCTCTGTTCCATACCTAGATACCTTTTTCCTAGCTTGTGGGATATGGATTCAGAAGATGGGAGGAGAGGGCCTTCACTTGATATGGCATTTTCTGGAGGATGGAGAGATTGTTTCTTTTGAAACACTAGTTAACAGATACGAATTCCTTGGCAAGATAGGTTTAGATATTTTCAAATTAGAAACTATATTAGAAGCCTTGTTGCAGGTTGGTGCTGGGGTCTCAACGCCTCCTCAGATCACACTTATCCTTAAAAAGCAGTAGATGGTGCACGGTCAGAGCGCACATTATCTCTGATCTATATCAAGCTCTGCTTGCATGAAAAGGGGGATACTACTTCATCTATAAAGAAGGCTTGGGAATCTGATATGGGAATCCAGTCAGATCCCGGAGGAACTGTGGATATGGACCCAAACAAAGATTCATTGGGGCCTATCAGCAATCAGCTGGCAGGAGTTCTCTTGGAAAATTTTTGTTAGGTATTTTCGGACACCAGCAATTCAGATGAAATATCAAGGCAATAGTTTCTCATCTTGCAGGAGAAACTGTGGTCATTCTTCAGCAGCATTTATGCATATGCTATGGAGTTGCCCTGTACTGTCCCCCTTCTTTCAGGATTTACATCAGACCCTAAAGGCTATAATAAACCCTGGCCTAGATCTAACCCCCTCCTGTTATTTTTTCCCTGGAATTACCAAGGGAATATAAAGACTCCCCTACAATTAAGCTGCTGAAAATGTCTTTTCTAGCAGCCAGAAGGCAATAACTAATAACTGGTTGTCTTGAAATCCTATCACATTAAACATGTGGCAAGAACTTATGATCAATATTTATAGAATGGAGGCATTAACAGCCTCCATTAATAAAAGGATCCCTCAGTTTGAGATTCTGTGGAGGCGTTGGGTTCTTTATATGGCGGAGGTGAGACCTGATTTCATCCCATAATAAAAGAGTTTACAAGATATTAGGTTAATCTTTATTTAGCCTAGACTTTAGGTCATCTAAAGTATGGCAGATTCCAACAAATGGGTAAGAGAAATCAATTAGGTGTTCTGCTGTTATCTTATTGCCAAGAAAAGGATACCATGCCCAGACATGTCATAAGTTTAATTAAATTCTTATATACATACTATAGTTACTATACAATGTTTTTAATAAGACAGATAAATAATGGTTCTCAGGTTTGAAAAGACTGTTGGTTTTCCTGCTGCTAATTAACGAATTACATATGTGAAACATCTTTGATATGAAATGAGCTATCTGAATTGCCTATGAAAATATTCTAAATTATTGCATTTGTTAAACATTTGTATGTGAATTGTTTGTCTTGTTCTACTGAACTAAAACTATGAATAAAGAAAGTTTTAAAAAGAAGTTCACGAACAACTTCAAGCTGGCTCCTCCTACCCACCCAGTTGGCAATCCTTGGCACTGCCCCATGACGTCAGATCTTACCTGCTGGAAGCAAGACCTGTGTGCCACTTGCCAGGGAAGGTCAGGATAGGTCAGTGTGGATGAACACCATATACCACTCCCAGAACTACTGTTACAGGAGAGTAAAAACAGGTTACTCACCTGTAATAGTAGTTCTAGAAGTGGTATATGTTGTTCATCCACACTTCTTGGCATGTCCCTTTCCCCTTTAATTCTTTCCGGAAGGTCTTAAAGCTGGCTCCTCCCACCCACCCGGGTGGTATAATCCTCGGCTCTGTCTCATGATGCCAGATCTTAGCCTGCTGGAAGCCAGGTTGTGTATTGCAGCTAGGGGGATCAGGTGAATCAGTGTGGATGAACAACATACACCATTCCTAGAATTACTGTTACAGGTGAGTAACCTGTTTTTCTAAGGATGTAGATATGTTGTTCATCCACACTTCTTGGTAGACTCCTAGCAGTTCTCTGGGAGGAGGGAGGCAAGGCGCAAACCCCCTACTTAGGGAACAGAGACTGGAGAACTGATGCCCCAAAACCAGCATCCTGGTGTGACTCAAGGTCAATGTGGTAGTGGGTGATGAAGGTGTTTGCTGTCTTCCAGGTAGCAGCCCGACAGAGTTCCAGGATAGAGATGTCCCTGGAAGCTGCCACCAATGCAGCAGTATGGTGGGTGGAATGAGCCTTTTACCCTCCGGGAGACTCCCTACCCGCCAACCTATAGCAGAGATCAATGCAGGAAGTGATCCACCTGCCAATCATCAGCTTTGCTGCAGGTCTGCCAGGTACGGCTTCAGCGTAGGTGACAAACAGCTGGCGAACCTCTCCCCAAATTTCCGCCATTCTCTCCTTGTAATAAGAGGCAGCACATCTCAGGTCCAGAGTATGGAGCCTGTACTCAGCATCCGAGGTGTAGTTTGGGTAGAACACAGGCAGAGTCATCACCTGGTTGAGATGGAACTCTGACACCACCTTCGGGAGTAATATCAGGTGGAGCAGGACAACCTTGTCCCTGTGGAAGACCAGGTAAGGAGACTCCACCAAAAGCATCTGAGCTCCCCAGTCCTTCTGGCTGATGCGATAGCCACCAGGAAGGCAGTCTTCCATGACAAGGGTGACATCTCACACTTGTGCATCTGTTCTAATGGCTTGCCCATGAGTTTTGCCAAAACCAGCAGTAAATCCCACGGAGATGGAGGTTCATGCACCAGAGGGGATATGTAATCTAGGCCCTTGAAAAAGCACCAGACCACCTTCTCCTATGACACCGTCTGCTGACCGGCCCACGCTCGGTAAGCAGATATGGCTGCCAAGTGCACCTTAAGGGTCACTGATAAAGATCCCTTGGACAGAGACCAAAGGTAGTCTAAGATGCTAGCCACTGGACAGGACAGAGGGTCCAGGCCCAAGCCCTGACACCACTATAGCACAGTGGTTTAAGGCTCTGAACTGCAAATCTGGAGACCTGGGTTTGAATCCCACAGCCCCCACTTGCACACTGTGTGACCCGTGTGACCCTGAGCAAGTCATTTAACTTCCCTGTGCTCCAAGGTCACACCTGTAAACAAGATTTCAGCTTAGTGTGCTACTCCTGGTTAAACAATTTGGGGAGGAATAAAATGGAAAACTTTTTACATTTAAAGGCATAGCACCTTCTAGTCGACTCCTTTCTGGATGCTTCCACTACTGTGAGTACATCCTCAGAGAGACCCAAAGCCTGGAACTCTAGCCACTCAGGTATCAGGCTGTCAGGTGCAGGGACTGAAGATCTGAATGGAATACCTTTTCCTGATTGACTGATATCAGGTCTGGGAGTGCTGGAAGATGCCTCGGGAGCCTGTTGCTGAGGCTGAGGAGATCTGGATAACAGAACTGGTGGGGCCAGTCTGGGGATACCAGGATCACCTGTGCCTTGTCACTCCTCACCTTGAGAAGCACCCTGTGGATCAAGGGAAATGGAGGGAAGGCATAGAAGAGGTCTGGGATCCATGGCCTTGATAAGACATCCCCTGCAGCGAGCCCTGCCGAGGGGGATGGGCATGAAACAGCCTCAGCTTGGTGATTTCCTTGGAGGCAAACAGGTCCACCATCGATTTTCCCCAGTGGGAGAACAAGCTGTAAGCTACCTCTGGATGGAGAGACCACTCATGGGATGCCTTACCTACATGGATGAGGGCATCTGCCAGTTGATTTGAGGCTCCTGCCACATGTATGGCTAAGAGATCTACCTCCATTCGGCTCACAAGTGTCCAGATGAGGAGCTCTTCCCTGCACAGCAGCCAGGAGTGCATGCCACCCTGTCTGTTGAGGTAGTACATGGTTGTCCTATTGTCCATCTGGACTTGAACCACTTGATCCCAAAGCTGTTGAGCTAATGTTGAAAGCACCAGTCTGACTGTTCTGGGCTCCACCAGGTTGATATGGTATTGGGATTCCTCGGGTCCAGAACCCATGGGCCCTGTTGTTCCCCATTTGGGCTGCCCAGCCTCAGAGAGAGGTGTCAGTCGAGGACAACTGTCAGCTCAGGGCCGGACAAATGGTATCCTTTCCTGCAGATGATCCAGGACGGTCTACCACTGGACAGCATCCCATATCTTGTGGGTCACAGTGATCAGCTGGTTGAAATGACCTTGGCAGCTGAGTCCACTGGGCAGCCAGCTCCCATGGAAGGGGGGGCATATGCCATCGGGTTCATGGGACCATGGTGGTGCAGGCAGCCATGTACCCAGAAGGCGCAGAAAGTCCCAGGCAGGGGGCGCAAGTGCCCAACCAGAAATGATTGGGCAAAGGAGGACAGAACCTTCACCCTGTCCGCGGGAGCCAGGCTATGGCTCGGCAGGAGTTGAGCTCTGCCCGATGAAGCATATCATCTGCGTAAGGCACGAAGCCCGACTCTGGCCTCATTGATCAGGAGGCTAAGCTGAGTGCAGGTCTGGAGGACCAGATCCCTGGACCTCTCCACCTCTTTGTGGGTGGAACTCGCTAAGAACCAGTCGTCGAGGTAGGGGTAGACTCTGACCCCTCGACGCCTGAGGTGGGCTGCCACCACTGCAATGCATTTGGTGAAGACCCATTGGACCGATGATAAGCTGAATGGCATGGCTCAGAACTCATATAGGGTTCCTGCTGCTCTGAAGCAGAGGAACCGCTGGTGAGATGGATGGATTGGGACGTGAGAAAACACGTCCTGGAGATCCAGTGAGCAGAACTACATGTTCTGCTAGAGGGATGGTATGATCTGGGACACAGTTACCATCCTGAAGGTGCATGGCCTGAGAAACTGGTTCAAGTTGTGCAGATATAGAATGGGGCACTAGCCCCCATCCGCTTCGGGACCAGTAAGTACCTGGAAATGAACCCTGAGTTGACTGGAGGATCTGTCACTTGAGCCACTACCTCCTTGAGGAGGAGTTGGGATATGTCGTCTCTCAGAGCCAACTGAGTGTGGACTGATATCTTTCCTCCGTGGTGCACGGGCTCGGCTGGGAGGGTAATGCTTGAACTCTAGAGGCAGACCCTAGCCAACCACTTCTAAGACCCATCTGTCTGTGGTAACAGTGAACCAGTTGGAAAGAAAGTGTTGGAGCCAGCCCCCCATGGGAGGACACAGACCGGGTGTGACAGGAATAGGGGTGGCAGCCCCTATCCCATCACTGGGCAGGCTTGGAGAAAGAGGGTCCAGACTGGAAGCCGCATGAACCTCGACCTCCTCTGTGGGCCGCTGGAGGCCTGGACTTGGACTAAGGGCACCAAGGCTGTGCCTGCTGTTGCTGCCAACCCTGGAAGAAGGGCTGCTTGGCCGCAGGAGCAGGGTGCTGAAATGGCTTCTTCTTCTTCCTCTGCTATTTCTTGGTGCCAGGGGCATCTTTCTGAGCAGAAGTAGTGGAGTCCAAGGTGGCACTGGACTCGTTCGATTCACTGAAGGTGACCATCCACACCTCGGCCGATGAGAACGGTGCCCAGGAAAGGAACATCAGTGAGTTTGTGCTGGGCATCCGTGAGTGAAGATGGAAAGTCTCAGCCAAGCCGGGCGATGACTGCCTGAGGTCCAGGGACGCCTGAAGTTGCTGCTTGGCAACAGCCCGCCCTGATCCTGGATCTGTTTGACCTTAGTCTGAAGATCTGTGGAGGAGGAAAGGATAACTTCATCCAAGGAGCCAGCAGGGCATAAGAGAAGTGCGCCATGATGATGGCCGTGTTTATCTGATGGAGGCCTGGTGAGGAGGCTGCATAAACCTTTCTGGCAGAGTGGTCCAATTTTTGACTCCTTGTCTGAAATCTATCGGTATCGGCAGGACTGCCTGTGTCCTGAACACAGAAGTGGTCACCAACCCTTCCACTGAGGGGTGTTCCAGAACCCCAGAGGGATCCAATGAGCACTTGCAGGCCATCCGGGCAGATGGCACTGGGCAGGAGACAGGGCGCTGCCAAAGCTCCAAAGCCGGACCAACAATGGCCTCGGCCACTGGGAAGGCTTCTGTAGGGGTATCCCCTCTCTTAAGAATGTCTGTAAGGGGGTACTCTGCCCATTTCTGGACAGGCTCCGGGGGCATCCCTGTGGATTCGGAGATGAGGTGGAGAATCCCCAAAAAGGATGAAGGATCTTCCTCCATCGACAGACTTCCCACCAACTTATTGTCAAGTGGACAAGAGTGTAGGTCAGAGTCATCAGAATCCGAAGTATCCGGATAAATCGACTGGCCACCAAGGTCCCCTTCCATGCGCCTGGGGCGGTCAGGCATGAGGGTGACCAAAATCTTGTGGAGAAGACCTGGAACAGTCTGAGCTTGCTTCAAAGGTGCCCCTCCCATGGGCTGTTTAGGCAGCAGCTCCACCACTATCGAGTTGAGAGGTCCATTTTAGCTGAAAAGGTGGGTTCTACCAGCTCTGCAGGTAGAGGAACCGAGATGATGAGTTTTGATGGAGCCAGCTCGGCCTAGAAGGTGAAAGCCAGTAATGGCGTGTGGAAACCAAGCCAATTTCTGTCCAGACAAGATCAGCTGTTGCCACGAGATCTTCATAGCATCGATGGAGTTTCTGTCGAAGCCTCTCCTCATCCGAGGAGGACAAAGATGAATGTCAGTGTCACCTTTCTTTGAGCACTTATGTGCCTTCCTTGACCTATTGGTCAAGGGAGTCCGAGACCTGACCTTGATCGGGCTGGCTGACCAGGCCCGCACGGGAGACACCAGGGGAACCGGTGATTTTCCCAGATCAGGGACCATTTTTGATGGGATTACCAATGGGCTGGGTCTC
This sequence comes from Neoceratodus forsteri, assembly GCA_016271365.2. Classification (NCBI taxonomy): domain Eukaryota; kingdom Metazoa; phylum Chordata; order Ceratodontiformes; family Ceratodontidae; genus Neoceratodus; species Neoceratodus forsteri. Next base: position 113,371,887 of record JADMNL010000031.1, on the reverse strand, counting down.
CTCATCGGTAAGAGGCAGGACCGAGTCCTGGTAAGTGAGTTGTCGGTCTCGCCGGCACAACAGATCAACAGGATCGAGTAATCTCCACCACGTCGATCGAGACTTCAACCAGCTGACCAGTCAGCAAAGCAGAGAAGCCGATGGCCAAAGTAGCAACCTCAACTAAAGTTGAGACTGGAGATCCCTGGGACTGAGATCACTCTCCATCCCAAGAACATCTTCACCGAGAGAAAGAACCTCTCAGTTCTTTGTCCTTTTTATGGGACCGGGAGACATGCATGCCCGAAGGTCCCTCGCCCTTAGTGGGGAGAGACTGGTACATTTCCCCCGAAAGAAGCCCGAGAAGGTGGAGCCCAGATTGAGTGGCACAAAAATCGGCAGAAAGGAGGGCTCCGCAGCCCATGCTGCATCTTCCTGGAAGGCCTGCATTTGCTTTAACTGCTCGGCGGACCCCGCAGTCATGGAGACCGCCCACCGGGCCTCCTTCGATTTTACCGTGGATTCTGTTTTCCAGGCCTGCCCAGCTTGAGTTGTGCAAGACAGTCGCTGAGAATGTTCAGGTGAAAAGCAAGACAAATCTCACAGGCCTGAGTGTCATGGATAAAACTGGGGAAGATTTATCTTCCATGATCAAGAAACAACAATCGCAGTCCCTAGCTCGAATGAGCTTAACTCTTCAAAGAATCTGAAGGAAATGAAGCCAGAGCCTACAGAATGCAGGAGCGGTGAGGAGGCAACCAGAATCTTCCAGTGGAAAGGAAAATCTGGTGTCATGGAGCGAAGCCAAGGGTTATACCACCTGGGTGAGTGGGAGGAGCCAGCTTTAAGATCTTCCGGCAAGAATTAAAGGGGAAAGGGACATGCAAAGAAGTGTCGATGAACAACATATCCACACCCCTAGAACCTGTTTTTCTAGCGACATGGGTATGGTGTTCTATCTACACTTCAGGCAGACTCCTAGCAGTTCTTCGGGAAGAGGGGGCAAGACGCATATCCCTGACTTGGGAAATAAAGACTGGAGAACTGAGGCCCTTAAAACTAGCATCCCAGCATGACTCAAGGTCAATATGGGTAATGGGAAATGAAGGTGTGTGCTGACTTCAGGCAGCAGCCTGACAAATTTCCTGGATAGGGACATCCCTGGAAGCAGCCACTAAGGCAGTGGTATGACAGGTGCAATGAGCCCTAAGCCCTATGGGAGGCTCCATACCTGCCAACCTATAGCAGAGGTCAATGCAGGATACAATCCATACCATTCATCAACAGCTGGCATTCTACCAGGTGCAGCTTCAGCGTCGTGATAAATAACTGGCGAAATCTCTCCCTGAACTCCAGCTGTGCGCTCTTTGTAATAGGCTAGCACTTGCCGAGGTCCAGTGTATGAAGCTGTGCTCAGCCTCTGAGGTGAGGCTGATGAAGTACATTGGGAGATTAATCACCTGGTAAAAGTGAAAATCAGACACAACCTTCAGGAGGAACTCTGGCTGGGGCAAAGGACAACTTTGCCCCTGTGGAAGACCAGGTAAGAAAACTCCATCAAGAGTGCCTGGAGCTCACTGATCCTTCTGGCTGATGCGAGCCACCAGGAAGGTGGTCTTCCATGACAGTTGTGACATCTCACACCTGTGCATCAGTTTGAATGGCTTGCCTGTGAGCATTGCCAACACTAGCAACAAGTCCCAAGGTGGTGGTGGTTCATGCACCGGAGGGAAAATGTGGTCTTGACCTTTGAAAAAGCACCAGACCACCTTCTTTTGCACCACTGACTGCTGCACGGCCCACACCCAGTAGGCAGAGATGGCTGCCAGGTGCACCTTACGGGTTGTCGACTGAAGGCCCGACTGGGAGAGGGACCAAAGGTAGTCAATGATGCTAGCCACTGGGCATGATAAGGAGTCCAACCCCTTACTCTGGTGTCAAATGGAGAACCTCTTTCATTTGAAGGCATAGCATTTCCTTGTCAACTCCTTCCGGGAAGCCTCAACTACGTTAAGGACATCTTCGGAGAGACCCAAAGCCTGGAACTCTAGCAGCTCAGGAACCAGGCTGTCAGGTACAGGGACTGAAGGGCCAGAAAGAGTACCTTCCCCTGATAGAGCAGGTCTGGGCATTGAGGAAGACATCTCGGGAGCCTACTGCTGAGGCTGAGGAGTTTGGGTTACCAGAACTGGCATGGCCAGTCCAGAGCCAACAGGATCACCGGAGCCTAGTCCCTCCTCCTCACCTTGAGCAACACCTTGTGGATCAAGGGAAACAGAGGAAGGCACAGAGGAAGCCCTGGGTCTATGGCCTCAAGAGGCATACCCCTGCAGCATTACCTGCTGAGGGACAGGCATAGTACAGCCTCAGCTTTAGCCTCCCTGGAGGCAAACAGGTCCACCAGAGGGGTGCCCCACTGGGAGAACAGGCTGTGTACTACCTCTGAGTGGAGAGGTCACTGTGACATGCCTCACCTACATGGCTGAGAGCTTCTACCAGCTGGCTGGAGAGACCGGCCACATGGATGGCCAGGAGATCGGCCTCCAAGCTGTGCATGAGGGTCCACAGGCAGAGAGCTTCTCTGTAAAGAGTAAGGTAGTGCAACCCCCCCCACTTATTGAGGCAGTACATGGTCATGGTGTTGTCCATCTGGACCTGAACAACCTGACCCCGAGTGTATGAAGCAAAAGCAGTCAGTGCCAGCCGAACTGCTCGGAGCTCCAGCAGGTTGATGTGGCACTGGGACTCCTCAGGGGTCCAGAGCCCATGGACTCTGTGCTCACCCAGTTGGGCATCACAGCCCATGGGAGGGGCATAAGTCATCAGGATGACTGTCGGCTCTGGGTGGGCAAATGGGATACCTTCCTGAAGATGTTCTGGGTCTAACCACCACTGGAGGGTGTTCACATCAGCTGGGTCATAATGACTAGCTAGTCGAAGTGGCCCTTGCACTGAGACCACTGATGAGCCAGCTCCACTGCAGACAGCACATTCTCCAGTGAGCCCAACAGACCATGCTGGTGCAGGCTGCCATGTATTCCAAGAGGTGCAGGAAGTCCCAAGCAGGGTGCAACTGCCCAACCCAAAATGATTGGGCAAAGGAGGAGAAGTGCCTCTTCCATGTCTTCCCAGAGCCGAGCCCTGGCTCTGCAAGAGTCAAGCTCTGCTCCAATGAAACTGATCACCTTTGAAGGCATCAGTTATGACTTAGCCTCATTGACCGGGAGGCCAAGAGAGATGCAGGTCTGAAGGGCAAGGGCCTCTGGACCGCTCCACCTCCTGCCTGAAGGGACCCACGATCAGCCAGTTGTCCAGGTAGGAGTAAAACCGGACCCCTAGGCACCTCAGGTAGGCTGCCACCACTGCAATGCAGTTGGTGAAGACTCTGGGGGCTAAATGGCATGGCCTGGAACTTGTAGAGGACCTCCTCCACCCTGAACCAAAGGAACTGGCAGTAGGACAGACAGATTGGGACATGAAAGAATGTGTTCTGAAGATCCAGAGAGCAGAACCACATGTTCTGCATGAGAGATGGTATGATCTGAGATAGAATGACCATCCTGATGGTGCACAGCCTGATTAACTTGTTCAGGTCATGCAGATCTAAGATGGAGCACCAGATCCCATCTATTTTGGCACCTGGAAGTGCCTGGAGATAAACCCTGGGTGATCCAGAGCATCCAAAGAGGAGCCACAACCTCCTTGTGGAGGAGCAGGGCAATGTCATCCCAAAGGGCCGACAGGATGTCATCGAACACTATGACCTCCCATGGGGCGTGGGCTCGCAGGCGGGACGCCTAAACTCCAGAGGCAGACCATGACTGGCCACCTCGAGGACCCACCTGTCCATGGTAACAGCGGACCATGTGGAATGGAATGGTGGAGCCGGCCCCCACTGGAGGACCCAGAGGACTCAGGACAGGAATGGAGAGGCACCCCCCATCCTGTCACTGGGCAGGCTTGGAAGCAGAGGAGGAACTGGTGGAGGGGCCGCTGGGACCTCTACTCCCTGGCTTCCTGACAACTGAGACCATAGATCTGGGCCGGGGATGCCAAGCTTGCTGTTGTCCAGCCAGAGACTGGGCAGGTTTAAACTGCTGGAGCAGGTTTAGCTGCTGGGGCAGAGGCAGACAGAAAAGGATTCTTTTGAGGCTTAGAGCCCTCTGTGTCCTTCTGGGCAGAAGTCACAGTGTCCAAGGTGGTGTCTGACTTCTCAGTTCGGGTGAGGTGCCCTTCCACACTGGGCCCAATCAAGTCGCTACCTAACCCCTTTAAGAATCAGTTAATCCCACCCCTAACACTCCTACATCCCCTCTGCCATGTCTTTCTTTCTTTCTTTCTTTCTTTTCTTTCCTCTCCCTTAGCATACCATGCCCCTAACCTGTCTGAAGTTGACAAAGCCTCACTTAATGGCTTCCTAGCTACCTGCGCTCCCCCCCCCACCCCGGTAGACTACACTGTCCTCGTCTACCCTGCTCTTAAATCCTTTTTTATACCCCCCCCAGAGGGGGCCCCTCCTCCTCCTCCTCCTCTCCTAAGTCTGCTAGTGTTATCCACTGCTGATTTAGCACTGACTGCTGTATTGTTTCTAGTATTTGTAATGATACTGCAACTATGTAATCCTTAAGTTCATTTCTCTTATTCTGTGCCCGTGCCTTAATGTATTGTAACCTCTATTAACTTTTCTGTGATACCCTTCATCTCGACGTGGAACCTTTGTAAAGAGCCTATGCTCAAAGGTAAATTTTGAATCCTTAAATAAACAAGCATTTGTCAATGTCAAATGTTCATCATGTACTGGTGCCATATGGGGGTGTTTGGATACGAACTCTTGAATTGCAGCCCATGATTTGGACAGCGGCTCAGGATCTAAACAGAACAAGCGTGGGGAGAATAGCAGCAGTGGCAGAAAATGAGGGATTTCAAATTTGTACACCGAGCTGCCACACTGCTACTCCCCCCAGCCTCACCATTATCCATGCCCTCCACCCCACACCTAACACAAGCAGCAAGCAGCATGAGACCTCAGTATCATATTTGACCTCCTGCTTTGCACTTCAGTTGTCACCCCAAAAGACTTTCTGCAGTGTTTTGAAAACTTGACAGTGCTTCAATCAGTACATGCAGCCATCATGTGTTTGCACATGCCACTGGAAAACCCAACCCAAATGGTAGTGAATAATTCATGTTCCAAGAACCCTATTATTTAAGGCAGAATACGCTCCCCCTAAAAGTCTGTTCACATAATCAGGCCTTCTGAATAGGTGCACATTCATGTTAAACTGGCTAGCAGCTACCAAAGTAACTGGTTATCAGAATCTTTTGATACTTTCCTTAATGTGGTCAGAAGCATCCACTGCCAAACCGAGTGAAGCACACAGAACAATTGCTGAGCCTGTCTTTCTTTTTGAGATTAAGCCAGTTGCATGAACTTCTGCATGGGGACCCCCATGTGGACTGGATGTGAGTAGGATGTAGGACACTGACTGACTGATTGATAAAGCAGTATGGTAAAAGTATTTTTTAATTAAAGAGTGGCCAAACAAAACAGCCACATTCTTTCTGAATCTTATTTGAAATGACCAAATTTGGCATTTTTAAGGCAAACTGAGTTTCACAACGAATGGTGGGGGAAGCTCCATTAAGCCTTGCACTTTTCCTCCTGCAGAGAGCAACAAGCTGAATGTGATACCAGTTGACCACTCTGAGCACTGTGCCCTATATTTCTGCAGCTGTTTGATTATTTTAGCTAGACAGCAACCAGTTGTAAGCAACCTGGTGGAGCCTGCCATGGTCCTATGGGGCCACATGCCAATGCTGACTGACTTGATGCTCACTAATAGACAGTGGGTCAATCCACTTGGTGGTGTCTGCTACATGACTTGCTCAGCATACTTAGCAAAAGATAATGCACTGGGCCCCTTCAGGGTTGACACTAGGAACCGAGCTGATAAGCACTGTAACGTACTCAGAAAGCACCTGATTTTCTCATTGGCTGATGCTGTGTGTGGCACAGGGCTTGGGCTATCCAAGAAATCATGCTACAAGCCCACCCTAGCCATCTTCAAGTCACTCTCCTCCACAGCTCAAACAGCTAGGCTGTACCAAGTAACACCGAGGCAGGAAAAGGAAATTGCTTCACTTGTTGTTAGGCTGACCCCAAAACAACCATGATTAAACCCAGAAAGACGAACATCTGACAAGGGAAAGGACCATGTCCCTTCTACCCAGGGTGGTTTGTACTTGTCCACTGCATAATGGAGCATTATGGCTGGTTTATTAGATTGGGACAGCTGAATGATTGCTCGAATAAGTTGAATGGGTCATCTCACAGGTAAAGAAAATAGTTTCTCTAAAACCAAAACTCTTGAGTATGGACACCCAAAATATGTACCTCGAAACATTTTGTTTTTTAATATGAGGTTTAAAGCTTTAGGAAGCGCATTTGTTTCATCATTTAAGTGATGCAACTCAATCATAGATGTTTTATTTTGTTTGAAAAGCTCAGGAGCAGAAAATGTTGCATTACTGATATTTACTAACTAGTTTTAGAACACCTTAAAAAGAATCATGAGAAACTGGCTTAGATTACATAGTGCACAGTTGTGGACTTTGATCATGAAGACTCCAAACTAGTTATTTGGCCCAGTTCCTGACTGTAGTCCACCTTCCATTTAATAATTTGCTTTACCCTTTTACAACATCTGAAACTGTTCTCCCTGAACTGGCTTTATCTATACAGCTTCAGCAATTGCCAGTGAAGTAAAGATGTGCCATGTATCTACTATTGTTGAACTTAAATTGTAAATTTATGCTCCTGCTCAGAAAAAAGGGAAGTTTTCATTAGTATAAAATGCTGGGCTGGTAAGGTCTGGTACAATAAATGGGTAATTATTCAATATCTAAAAGTAGTCTGATGCAACTAAATTTCTGCTGTTTAGTTCACCGATATCATCCTCACTTTTTCCATGGTCTGTCTGGTGACAGTAATTATTGACCTTTCTATGCACTGGATAGGTTTGTTAACTCAAAAGACTCACAAGCTGCTAAGATTGCCTGGATGTACCTGGCCACTAAACAACCCATGCATTTATGGCACCTCTTTAGTAACACACATTGCCTGTTAAAACATTTAAAATGGAAGTAGCAGTAGTGGAGCTGCTAAAAACAACAGCAGTGAAAGGAGCTGGTAGGAAACAGGGACCACTGAGGAACTGCGATGGTGTGAATGCAGATGGGAGAATATGGCCAGAGAGGATCAACTGAATGCCAGGACTGACTGTAGGCTGGGGTTTTGGGTGGGCTGATATCAGTGAACTAAACAAGCCCCACACTAATGCATAGCCCACTGGTGCTAAAAAAGAAAAAAAAAACAATACAAAGCACCCAGCCTAAATACAGTGCTCCAAGTATTTTGTTATTTGCATACAACATAGACGGAGGATGTACAGCACCTCACCCACCCACACACATTAATGTCACAACCAAACAGACAAGTGGAAAAGACTATATACCTGTGTGTGAAGACTGATAGCAGTAGGTGCCAGTCGGTAAACAGCAGTCTAATTCAGGCAGCAGGAGGAAAGTTAAAGTCCGATCTGATTAATTCTCAAATAAATGATCTATCAGTCACTGCACTGCAGCCCTGCCTGACTCTTCTGCCGTGCTTCAGTCTCTGAGCATTGCTGCTCCAGTGCTTTTCTTTGAGCCCTCATCATAACCATAGGAGCTGGGTTAGTCAAATTTGTCGTGGGGCCCAGGGTCAAAGCCCCAGTGGGGTCTTAGGAGCAGAGCCCCTGTATTGTACTGTGGGGTTCTGGGGTTAAGCCTGGCCCAAGGTATGAGAACAAAATTAAAAATACTCTTTAAAGCCTTATTTTTAAACTCCAAAGAGGAACCACATCTTTGTTGCAACGGAGGCATTTTGGAGGGGTCATTTCTAAGGAACCTGATTTTTTCATTTGCTGTTGTGTGTGATTTAATAAACATTGTACGTACAATGTGGTGCCATAGCCATCCATAGCATCACTAGATTGTTACTTGGCCATGTTGTTTTGGGGGGTTAGATGACGTAGCCTAGAAGGAGGAGGAGAAGGAGTCAAGTTTACATGGAAGATGGGGAGTGATGTCCTCTATTTGTGGCTAACATCATGTCCCCCCTACCTGAATATAAGAAATGTAGTACTGGACCCAACAGTGTCAGCTCTCTAATGATTTTGCAGGACAGCAATGATGCAATAAGAAGCATGCATGGACAAAATCAGGGTGACTCCAAATAAGGAGACTTTGAAAGTATGGACACTGGATCGGACCTCAGCCTCCTGGGCCACAAATCAGAGACATCATGACCCACGTTTTCACTATACAATCGGAGAGATCCCATGGATGCCCATTCAGGTGGCATTAATTTCTAAAGAAAACATTAAAGGTAGTACTTCAAGCATTGCTGTTCACTGCCTCACAAATCGCTGACACCTGTGACCACTATAACTTTGCTCAACAAACACTCCCATCTTCCATGTGAACTCGACTACTCCTTCTAGGCTATTTCATCCATTCCCCAAAAACAACATGGACAAGTAACATTTTTTTTTTTTTTTTGTGTGATCTATTTTCCGCCCTCGTGCTCGCTGGTCCACCACTCCTTCAGGCTCTACCAAGTTCTCCCCCAGCCCTACTGTCCTTACCCAGCCCTCCTCTGATCCTCATATTGCAACTAATCCTCGAGATATCCCGGCATCCCTTCACCAGGCGGGTCCCTCCTCCAAAGGGGAAGGCACCGGGGGGGGAGAGGCATGACCCCAGCACATACTTCTAGGGCCCAGGGATGCTGCTGAGGAACAGGAGGCCCTGGGAAGGTGCTGGAGGCCCTCAGGGAACAGAGAGCCATCATCCGGTGGCCAGCGAGCAATTTTCCTGGCTTTCTTAAGGTGCATGATGTCTGGACGTCAAGGCAAGAGCCGATGTCTGTCACGCACCATCCCAATGATCCTGACGTGTTGCTCCACCTCTGGCCTCCACCAGTGGCCGTTTCAACACCGGGTCGTAGCCCCTTCCCTCCCTGAAGACAGCGAGCAGTCATGGGACGCTCAAGCTGCCTCCCCCCTGGCCGGCCCCCCAGCGACCTGAGCTCGCTCCGGAACCCAGGTCGCTGGCGTCGCAAGCAGAAATCCAACCGCTGCGCCGACGGGCCGGCTGACAAGTAACATTCTAGTGGCACTATACTTATTGTACAACCACCTACCTGCCGGCCCATGCCTGTGTCCTCACAATTGTGCAAATTCAGAAGATGATGATCCATAAAATCAATGACTTGTGTGGCTTCAGGTACTACGTAGGTACTTTACCACATAATGCAACTACCTGCTGCTGAATATTTAGGATAGTTGTGGCCTATATGGCTGACGCAAGCAAACTTAAATACCAGGATACTAAATTCTATATAGGCCTAAAACTATCCTGAAATTTGCCTCGGATTAGACATACCTCAGAGAAGGTAAACTACATATTCTCCTTCATCCCTAATTCCTAATTGGCATGAAGGCCATGTTCCCCATGCAAGCAGGTCTAAAGTAAGAGGGACTGCAGTTTCAGTCAGGCACCCATTTGATAAAATTCTCTTTTCATTTTATCCCTATATACTAAGGGCTCACCATCCACCCTCAAAGACACTTCTTGCCTTGCTCTTTCATCATGTCTGCTGTCGAAGAACCCTTCTCATTGACCACCTCTGCTCAAGACCTTACTTACAGTAGTAGCCACAGACATGGTCAGATATTTCAGATATTTCATTAAATTTCTAAAGAGTTTCTATCTGCTGCCCCTACTGTGGAAATGCTAAAAGCAGGAGATTTCTAGAAATATCACAGAAATTTCAGAAAATATCTGACCACGTCTTTGGCTGTGAATGTATGACTCCTTACCCCACACGCATAGGCATGGTGTGACAGTACTAGAAAAGACCCCAATCAAGCTGGTTGCAAGACATTATGTGTGATATCTGATGTTCTGGTCTGGGCAGGTAGCAAACCTCACTGAACACTACAGAAGGGCTATGAAACAGATCTGCTTTTGTTTACTGCCATCCCCTGGTAGTCAATCAGAAGCAGATACCATCCCTCATGAGGCATCATTCTCCTCCCACCAAAGATTGCACTCAGCCTCCTTGCCCTGTTTTGGATCTCAGGCTTGGGACATAAAATCAGATCCCTCACATGTGCTTACCATTATTCATTCACCTGGGTATATTGTGTATTTACTGAAAAACTCAAACCACTGTGCCATGGTGTAGCATGGAGGAAGCGTTGCTTTCACCCACAAAGCACAGTACAAACAGTGCATCTGCAAGTAAGGAGACTGAGGACAGTGGTGCCATCCTTTAGTGACAGTAAACACTTCAGGAACTTTTCAATAAAGAGTAAGAGCCACTGCATCTGTTTTAAACCTAGCACAGTCAATGCCACACAAGGCTGCTAGCTTCACAATCATTGTCCTCAGGGTAGGGAAGAAAACATTACTTATCATAGTAATCTTGTTTCTTCTAAGGGAATCGGCCTTATTCTGACAAATGTAGTATGGTCTCACCTTAGGATTGCCCGAGCTAAAATAGTTAATAGAACCTACGCTAATAGTGGAGTGTTAGGCTCAAGCTCGGTTTTCAAATCACTGTCCCTGGTTGCACTTCCTGCAACCGTCAGATTCTTATGAAGCATGCAGAAGCTAAATACTAACTATCCAAACTAAGTTTACTACCCCTAAATATCCCATTAGGGGAACAGAAAACTCCAACAGGAGGCATCTCTAAGACTCAAGTCAACAGATGCCCAAAAAACTAATAGGTACCCATAGGTTTCCAACATCAGTGATACAGGAGTGAAGAGAGCCATGTAGGTCCTAGCAGGGGAGGAAGGATGGGAGCTCAGAATACAGTAAGACTCCCTTAGAAGAAACAAGATTACTATGGTAAGTAATGTTTTCTTCAAACCCCAGGAAATCTTACTGTATTCTGACAAATGCAGACTACCCAAGCAGTGCCTTTGGAGGCAGGCAGAGGACCTGTTTAGGAAACAGGCTCTACAGAACTGCTGTGCCAGACCTGGCATCACGCCTAGCCTGGGTGTCTAGGCAGTAGTGCTTGGTAAATGTGTGAACTGTTTTCCAGGTAGCTGCTTTACAGATTTCCAGAAGAGGGATGTCTGTGGAAGCTGCTATTGATGCAGCAGTCCCTCTAGCAGAATAGGCCTAAGCTCTTGTGGGACTGCTTACCCACTTTGCCATAACAGAACTGGACACATGACACAATCTATCTTGCTATGGATCTCTTTGTGGCAGGTTTACCTTGCCAACCTCTCCATAGGTCAGAAAGAGATGGGTTCTATCCTCTGTGACCTTTTGTGTGCTCTAGGTAGTGACTAATAGTTCTCTTGACATCCAAGCTATGTAGTCTATGCTCACCTGAGGAGGAATGATTAGTAAAGAAGACTGGCAGGGTGATGGACTGATTAATGTGAAAGCCAGAAACAACCTTAGGAAGAAATTTATTATTTGTCCTGAGGACCACCTTGTCCCTATGGAAAGCCACATAACTGAGCTCTATAGACAAAGCCTGAACCGCACTAATCCTTCTGGCAGAAGTAATGGCCACTAAAAACACAGCCTTCCAAGTCACATACTTAAGATCAGTTGATGACATTGGCTCGAAAGGGGGCTGCATAAGCTGTGCTATGCAAATGTTCAAGTCCCACACAGGGGTAGGAACTGTACGGGGAGGATGCAAATGCAGTAGCCCCTTAAAAAACATTCGGAACATTGCATTAGAGGCCAATGAGGATGGCTAACCTGCTGACAGGTAAGCAGACACACGCAGCTAGCTGCACCTTCAGAGTACAGGTCATGAGGCCTAAGGAGTGAAGATGGGTGAAATAGTCAAGGACTACAGATAACCCAGCCTGGGTATGATCTAAGTTTTATTCCTGCACTAGAAAGAAAATCTTTTCCACTTAGAAGTATAGCTCTTTCTGGTAGCAGGTTTTCTGGATACCCTAAGGACCTCCATTACCCCTTCTGAAAGATTCAGATTTGCATACTCTAGGTCTTCAAGAACCAGGCTTTGAGTCTGAGGGATCGAAGGTTGGGGTAGAGGATCCTGCCCTAGGAGGAGGGCAGCAAATTGTGCCTCCTGGGTAGGCTGATTGGCTTGGCTACTGATAGGGACAGGACCAGGGAGTACTATGGTTGTCTGGCCCAATCTGGGGCAATGAGGATCATTGTGGCTGGCTGGGATCTGAGCTTGTTCAGGGCTCTCAGCAACAATGGGAAGGAAGGGAAGGCATACAGGAACTTCCCTGTCCAATTCAGGATAAATGCATCCAGCGGTACTGTGCCCTTCAGTGGGGGTCTGCAACAGTACTGAGGGAGCTGGTAGTTGTCTGGGGAAGCAAAGCGGTGCCCCACCTTTTGAACACCAAGTGCAGTACTTGCTTGTTTAAGGACCATTCGTGATGGTTCTGATTTATCCTGCTCAGTGCATCTGCCAGCACATTGTCCTTCCCCGGTAGGTGGATTGTGGACAGTAAAATGTTCAGGGAATAGACCAGGGTCCATATTTTCATAGCTTCTGCGCACAGGGATGTGAACCTTGTGCCTCCCTGTTTGTTGATGTAGTACATAGTAGTCATGTTGTCTGTCCTGACCTGAACCACCTTTCTCTGCAGCATGCTGGCGAATGCCTGAAGTGCTAGGAACACTGCCCTGAGCTCCAACAGCTTGATGCACAGCAATGATTCCTGTTTGAGCCAAGTACTGTGGACAGTATGCTCCCATAGGTGTGCTGTGCTCCCCACTCTAGTAGGGATGCATCTATAGTGAGCACCAGGGATGGTTGCCCTTGGAGGAATGGAACTCCCTGTCTGAGGTTTTCCAGATCCTGCCACCACTGAAGTGCTTGCACGAATGTTTGAGTGACTGGGACCAGCTTTGATAACCTGTCCCTTTTCTGGTGCCAGTAATGCTTGAGGTGATATTGACTATCCCTCATCTGAAATCTTGCTCCTGACACTGTGGAAGCTGAGGCTGCCATGTGGTCTAACAACTGAAGAAACTGGCTGGCTGGCCTGATACTTGAAGGAGCCCACCAACTGTATCAGAGTGTTTGCCCTCAGCTGAGGAAGAAAGGCCCTTCCTCTGACCGAATCCAGTTCTGCTCCTATAAACTCCAGGAGCTGTACTGGCTGCAGCACTGACTTCTTTTGGTTTATTAAGAACCCTAGGGACTGTAACAGTTCCTGTGTCAACCCCAGAGACTGCTTGACCTGCTGGGGAGACTGCCCCACTAAGAGCCAGTCGTCCAAGTATGAAAAAACTGCCACTTCCTTCTTTCGTAGTTGTGCCACAGCCGAGCATTTTGTGAACACTCTTGGAACATAAGTAAGGCCGAAAGGCATTGCCCTGAACTGATAGTGGCCTGATGGCAGTCTGAATCTGAGGAATTTTCTATGGACTGCCTTAGTAGGATATGGAAGCAAGTATCTTTAAATCCAGAGATGCCAGCCAGTCTCCTTGCCTTAGGGTTGGCAGAATTGTGTTTAAAGTGACCATTTTGAATTTTGGTTTCAGTAAATGCCTGTTTAGGTGTCTGAGATCCAGTATGGGTCACCACTTGCCTGTTTTCTTGGTTGTAAGGAAGTATCTTGAGTAGAGGCCCTTTCTCAATGTGAGAGAGGAACTGGCTCCACTGCTCCCAATGAGAGTAGATTTAGAACCTCCCTTCCAGTAAGAGTGTCTCTGATGGGGAGGAAGGTCGAAAACTCTTACCCTCAGTCTTGGTCTGAGTTTGAAACTGAGTGCAAGGCCCTGACCCACTACCTCCAGGACCCACCAGTCTGTGGTGATGGATTTCCATTCTTGGAGGTAGTAGGTCAGCCTGCCCCCTACCTGAACTTGGAAGGCAACCCAAGCAGATCCCTTAGGGTTTCTGCTTATTTTGAGGTGCTGACTGAGTGCTGGGGCTGGTTCGGTTGGTGCCTCTTCTGCCCCTGCCTCTGAAGTAGCCTCTCTGCTGATGATATTGTGGATAAGCTTGAGGCTGGAAAAATGGCCAATAAGGTCTGCCCCTATGACCCCTGGCATGCTGCTTTTGGGGGGTAGGAGCCTTATCCTTAGCAGCAGCACTCTGGTATCCTGCTTTATATTCATCCATCTTCCTCGTGTAAGCCTCTGTCTGTTGTCCAAGCAGGGAGGAAGGCTCACATGGAAAGTCCATGGCTTTGGGCTGGGTGTCTTGGGTAAGATTGGTAGTCCTTGTCACAAACCCACTCAGCAAGTCAGCCCTCTACTCCCAAAGTGTCAACCTCCGAGCACAGTCTTGTGAACAGTTTAATAGAACAAGGTAATCCTCTTGTCTGTTTTGTGAGTTCGGATCAACCTTTGATCTCCAGTCTCGGAAGGATTCAAACAGTGAACCTCTTGCTAGTGTACCCAAAGCACAGGCTCAGATATTTCTGTCTTTGGGGGGGCCAGATATCTTTGCCTAGGGGCACCTAACCAGGTATACAGAAATGAACCCTTAAAAACTTTAATAAAGACCTCAGATTTAAAACGCTTCTTTCCAGTTTGGTATCACCATTCAAGCTTATGCCTATTGTCTGCTATAACCATATATGCTTTTCTTACAAATGAAAAAATTCAAAGACAGACCAAGTGTTCTAAAAGAGTTTTACTAAAATAGATAAGAATGTGTAAAACATACAATACAGAACTATTATATCACAAGACATACAAATCTTATAAAAGAACAAGGTTTTAAACAGTGCAATTCCTACTACAGTAATTAGATTTGTCTTTCTCTCTAAATACCTGCTTAAAGTGCTCCAAAGATGTTTCTTTGTTCAGAGTCTAGATAGAAGTGTCTCTGTGTAGTAAAACAGAATATTCCTTAAAGAAAACTGTATTTGCCAACCCCTTTGTGTGAGGTCACCTAGCTCCTCCTTTGTCAGAAAATATAAAAAATATATCTATATAAAAACAGGATGTCTTTTCAAAGTATTAAATTCTGTAATCCTCAGCACAACTCATTTTTGCTTCCAAATGACATCTCTTTGATCTATTGATTAAGCTTCCCTCTCACACAGACACCAAAGCATTTTTGATTTCGCACCAGTGTACTAAACCTGGTTTCCTTCTCTTGAAACATCATAAAATGGATATGCTCAACCCAAGCCTCTTCCAGCCTGTAATTAACTTTAGATAAAACAGGAGATCCTTGATCAAGGTCTGTTCTATTCTGTAATTAGCTTCAGGCCTTCCATGTAACATCTTGCATCTAAAACCTGTGTGTGTGTATGTGTGTGTGTGTGTGTGTGTGTGTGTGTGTTCACGTGCTGTTTCAGCATTTCTCATGGGAGACAGTCCATACACATTTTTATATACAAAAAATGATCATACAGCACTCAGAACTGGCTGTCCACGTCACAATCCTCAGCCAAGCAAATCTTCTAAGAGACACTGAGGAAGCCATCTGCCTGGCTGCAGTGTCATTGCTATCCACTGCCATCCTGAATTGAACCTTGAGGCCTCTATACGCTCTTAGCAGCTACCTCCAGGTCTGCTGCCATTGGTGCTGGGACAGATTTTGTAATCTCCAGCACAGTGTCCCAGAGTGTCCTTTGATACCTGCCAACATAGGCCATGTATGAAGCCTGCCTAATTGCCAGGGAAGAACCCAGATATTGCTTCTTTGCAATAGAATCCAACTTTCTGGAATTTTATCAGGAGGATGTGATGCCAGGGGAATGCCTGCTTTATCACAGGCTGCTGCCTATACCACACCCTCATGGCTAGGGTGACCGAAAAGGAACTCTGCCACACCCTTAGTCACCCAATACTTCTTATCCACCTTTCTAGCAACTGGTGGTATGGAAGTTGGGGTATGCATGATGTTCATACCCTGCTTCTTCAGGGACTTATTGATGGGCAGTAAAACTCTTTTAGGAGCCTGAACATCCATCATATCTCTATAGTCCTGTTCCTCCTCCTCATCAGTTGATGCCTGTGTGGGGAGGTCCAGTGACTGCGCCACTTGTTTAACAAATTTAAAATGAGAGGTAAAGTCCTCAGTTCCCTTGTCAGGGGAGTCAGGACGATGAGGATCCAGTGAAATATTCAGATCAATGGGTTCACCATAATCCTCTTCCTCATCCTCATCAGCATCGTCATCATATTCCTCCACAAAAGTGTCCAACTCAGGTTCCAAGGAACCAGGAACCGGAGTGGAACTTGAAGGATCCAGGCATGGTCGTTTCGGAACCTGAACCAAGGTTACGGGTTGAAGCGACTGTATTATTCTAATAGCATTTGCTATTTCCTCAGCGGTTGGAACCGGGGTATTCAGTTGCAGTTCAATCGCTGAATGTTTTTCTTTTCTTTTTTGTTTTCCTGCGGCTGCCGGGTTAGCGGCAGGGTCAGCAGGCCTCTTCTTATCCGATGAACCATCACTCTTGTCAGAGGGCTGACGCTCCGGTTCTTTTTGGCTCAAAATTGGTTTGTCTGCAGCCAGTTCAGCAGCCTTCTCAGAATCTTCTCCTGCAGTCATTTTAAGTGCCTCTCAAGCGTCGACTGAGGGAAGTTTTTACAGATCTTGCAATCCTCTTTGAGGTGGTCAAACCCCAAGCAAAACACACATACAAGATGAGGATCTGCCTTTGCGAACGGTTCCCCACACTCTGTACCATGTTGGAAACCTGTGGGGCCCACTCGCTTCTTGGTGTGTGATATTGATCAGTTGTGAAAAACCGAACTAAACCGAGAATTACCCCGGTAAATTAAAACTATCAAAAACCGCCTTACCAGACAGTATACAACAAATTTAGTTTAATAAATGACACAAAATAATATCGGTTCCTTCCCGGTTGGAAAAACTGAGGAGGAACTGAAAAGACTTAACAAAACTACACTAATCTAACTAATTCTACCTGTGAACCAAGGACAGTGCTTCAAAAATCGAAATAAAGTAAACGGACTTAAAAATAAAATGAGAAAATAATCTCTTCAATTAGAGTGAAGGAGAGCTCTCCGGAAACTTCTTACTTAGGCAAGTGGAGTAAATAATCTGACGGTTGCAGGAAGTGCAACCAGGGACAGCGATTTGAAAACCAAGCTCGAGCCTAGCATTCCACTATTAGCATAAGTTCTAGTAACCATTTCGGCTCCGGGGCAGTCGTATGGTGAGACCATACTGCATTTGTCAGAATGCAGTAAGATTTCCTGGGGTTTGAATTTAGTATTTCTGTGACTGTCTCTTGGAATGTTAGTGTCAAGGCAGGCAGTCCAAGCAAGACCCAGTTCAAGCAGTGTATAGTCAGTAGAAATTACAAAATCTGAGTTATCTCTCTGGTCAGCAGCAGCTAAAGCTCCTTACAAGCCTGGTACAGTACATAAAAGATGGGTTAATTTGAGTAGAAGTCCACAGGAACTCAGTTCCACCACCTCTCACAAAACTGTATGAGCCTTCCTGCCATACTTCTCAACTGCTAGGAATCTGGCATAGCGTACAATTTGTGCACTCACAGTTGCTCTTGCTCTGCCAAGGTTCACTGTTGTTCTTAATCACAAACTATTAAATCATTGGACTAATTTGACAGAAATATTCGTTAACACCAAATATATGACTCCCACTATTTATAGACACATTACTCTTTAAAATAAGAAACTGCTACACAGTGGTTAAATTGAAAATGTTTAAGTGCTGGGAAACTCTTACATCTAAATTTCTAGGTGGTGGAACTCTAGTATAGTAGGTAGTTAATGGAGGAGAAAGATGACAGAGGTGTTAAACCGAGTTTCTCGGCTCCTGCCCAATTTAAGTCCTGCTGCAACACCATATGACCATTTTCTCTGCATTTCCTGTCAGGTATGGTTCTTGCACCTCTGCCAGCTTTCTCCAAATGACAGCCCCATCACAAAACCAGAAGAGCTCACCCACCTAAACATTTCCAATTTTGCCATTGATAATAGCAAACATAACTGAAGCTCAAATGTGGGTTTAGCATGGTGACCACTGGGTGGTTTAGTGCTTATTGCTCCCAGATAAACCTGGAGCAACTTCTCTGAAATTACAGTCTGAAACAAGGGGAGTGCATGCATAATAGGAACTGTTGCAGATTTCTTACAAAACGATCTGGGAGGAAATTTGACAGCTCATCCTCCAGCCATACTGTTCAGCTCAAAGGCTACATCTCAAATCCTATCCCCTAGTACCACACATTCAGGCTCCCACACATGATTTCCCTACCAGTATATTGGCCTCGTGGCTTGTCTCAGTCATCACTGGCCTGGGAACAAGTGTTAGTTGTCTCTCTCCCTCCTGCTGCAGAGCTTGATTTCCACTTGCATCCCCACCTTACCTGGGTGACTACTGCTGCCTGGGCTGGCTCTTCTGGATCTCTCTCCCTGTCTGGCTCTCTCCGGGGACTTGGCTGCTCTTGCTGAGCTGCATTAGTCCTCTCCTCTGGCTTCTCCAGTCCATCCTCATTTTCAGCAGGCTGCCTGGCCCATCAACTGACATGATCTGCCGTCAGACACTCATGACCCTCACAGAGCTGCCGACTCCTTGAGCTACACAATCACACGGTCACCACTGACTGGGCATGTTAGCGTTAGCCGCCCACATGGGCTGCCACATACACTTCCTGGTAATTGGCTCCCTCAACTCCACGCTGCCCACGTGGGCCTGTTCTGGGACTGGTGGTTGCCCTTGAGGCCTCCTTCTGCCTGCCTGAGATGTCCCAGACCAAGTCACCTTTTTCTTCTGCCTGGCACTGCCTCTTCATACTGACAGTCACAACCCATCTAATGGCCCACTCCTCTCACGTCACCTCGCTGGCCCTAGTCATCGCTCATCCTACTGCCACCCAATGAGACTGCCTGCTCTCTTCTCTGGGCACATGCGCATAAAAGGATTTTGTGGGAATTTCAAAAAAATGCAACGGGTCCTCCATGGGGGGGGGTGCAAGTCACAGTCACCCAGACGGCGTAGTTTGAAATAATGACATGCCTCCAGCCTACCAATTAATGGAGAATGGGGGTTGCCACCACAGGTCACAGAGGGCACGCATGTGCCCAGGTCTCAAGTGCAAAAAAAAAAAAAAAAGACAAAACACTTTTGTTTATTGTTGGGGCTGGGCCGCATCAGATAATATTGCTGGGACCCATGCCCATGAGCCATAACTTAAGCATAGTGCAACCAGAGATTGTGCCTACTATAATCCCAGCCTACTTGTGATCAAACTCCAGTCCCAGCAAGAGATACTACACTGCGCCTCCCATTACCAAACTTGCCGCCAATGACAAACACCACTACAGTCGCAAATTTCTTCTCCGGTTTGCAGACAGACTCGCTTGCCTCTGCTCACTGCCTGGTGGCTCCATTTGGCACTGATCCTCCCAAGTCTTCTTGCTTCTCACTCAGTCAGTTCTCCACTCTTCTTCTTCTTCCACTGGGCTCCGCAAAGATTCCAGAAAGAAAACAAAGTACCTGCTGCTACCTTTGTGGGAGGAATTTGCTGGAGGGGGGGGCTCAAACGGGAAGACAGAAGCAGTAGGCAGACTCAGCGCGTTCACACTGTAAGTGCTACAGCAGTGTGAACGCACAACCAGGAAGTCAATGTAACACATCAAAGGACTGAACCACACCACTATTGGTGCAGCTCTGTCCTTTGAAATGTTGGCCAAGTCCACCCCAACAATAGAAAATGACTCATCCCCAGCCTGCCAGCTCATTGGCCTGCCACTTGCTATGGAGCTCTCCATTGGGCACACCCTGGTATAGCACCTTTCATGTCAATGAGTTTGTCTGCACCTGCGCACCATAATGAACTCAATAAAATAAAATAAGGGAATGTCTGCTAATGTGTGCTGCATGTCAGCTGTGAAGGTGAAATCATAGCCAAGCCCTGCAGTGTATGGCAACTGCTGCCACCATAAACTGAGCGCAGGAATCATCGAGATTCATGGCAGTCTGGAACTGCTATTTAGCAATAGCCTGCTTTGGTACCTGACATGCTTGATCTGTGGGCAGGTGAGGAAGCACCTCGTCCAGGGAACCCAGGAAGGCGGCAAGAAGTGGGCCATGAGAAGGGCTGAGCTTGCTTGCCAAAGGCAGAGGGAGGAGGCGGACATACCTTCTTGGCCATATGGTCCAATTTCTTGGACTTCTTATTGGGGGTGTGTCATTATCCTCCACATTGCCAGTGAGCCAAAACATGGAGTCAGCCACAAGACCCTCAGCCAATGGGTGTTCCGGAAATACCAACAGGGAGCCAATAGGGACCACATACTTGTGGGCCATCTGGGCTGATGGCACAGGACAGGAGGCCAGGTGCTGCCACAGTTCCAGAGCAGGACTGAGAATAGCATCCTGGACCGGGAAGGGTTCCACTGGAGAGTCGCCCCAGTCGAGGATCTCGGGGAGCAGGTACCATTCCTGCTTTTGAATAGGCACCAACTGGAGACCCATAGATTCAGAAATGAGATGAAGAAGGCCCATGAAGGACATGAGCCCTTGATCTGTAGAGTGATCCCCTGTTGACTCCACATCCAGTATTCGGGAGTGTAAGGAGGACCCCTCTGATTCTGAAGAATCATGGAAAAGCGGTTGACTGCCCAAGTCCCCACTAACCCTGTGAGGGTGGTCTGGGGTGACAGTGACCGACAGTCGAGGGAGTAAACCTTTACCTGGCTGAGCATCCTTGGTTGGAGCACCAGTCAATGGTTATTTAGGTGGGCGGCTCCCAGAATGGTGGAGAAGCCAGAGGAGCCATGCTGGGACCATGCGAATTGGCTCCTGCCAAGTCAGGGTCTACTGTAGTGGCATGCAAAGAATGGCTGGGGTGGCCAGGATCATTTTCACCGGGTCAGTCAAAGCTGCATAAGCTCCTTGTAGTGCTGATGCAACTTGCGAGCAGCACTACTTGCTCAAGTGCTGAGAGCACAAGCATCGAGATCAATGCAGGCTGCTCGAGTGGGGGCTTCAAGAGTGGGACCTTAACTGCCGGCGGGTCTCAGAGGGGGCCAGCCAAGGCCTCCTGGTCCAGATGCTCTGGGTCGAGAGGGGACGGAACAGTTCCCTGGCCTGTCCCTCCCTGGGAAAGTGAAAGTACAGGAGTCCTGGAAAGGGAGGTATCGACCTCCTCAGCAGACAACGAGTCGACAGGTTTGAGAAAAATCTCACGGGCGTCGACCGAAGTCTCGACCCACTGGCCGGAAGGGGAGACTATGGGGTCAGCGGCCAAAGCTGAAACACCAACTGTAGTTGGAAACTCTGAAAGCGCTGGAATCAGATGCCCGAGACGCCCTGATCCCACGACAGATGACAAGATCACTTTTAGTCTCTTTTTCTCCTTTTAGATTTTGTACCAATAGACCCTGCACATGGGTGGAAGGCCTGCAACGTCTCAAAATGCCCGGTAAAGGAGGAGCCCAAGAAGAATGGCAGAAAGGCTGAAGCCAAGGAGACCTCGCGATGGCCTGAGCCACTGCCTACCAAATCGCCGCAGATTGTTCGCGGACCTTGCAGCTGTGGAGATCACCTGGCGGTGTCCTTGATTTACATGCAGATCCGGATTGTCCGGACATCCAAGGAGAAGGCGATAAGTGATCCTCCAAAGTGGAGGGATGAAGGTGCAGCAAAGGCCACAAGCCTGATATCATGCTCGTGGGCTCCAGGCAGTATACGCACAAGGTGTATAGATCCGCTCAGGACATCTTCTGCCCGCGACTGCATTTCTGGAACCCCGGCATCGAGAAGTAAAACCTTAAAGACAAGGTTTTATTAAAGTTTGAAGAAATAAAGCAAAGGGCCTCTTCAGTGTGAGAACCCTAAGGAGGAACCTTCTTCCAGCATAAAGGAAGATCTGGCGTCACGAGGCGGTACCAAGGGAGTTACCACCGAGGGTGGGTGATAGGAGTCAGTCGAAGACATTCCAGTGAACTCTTAAAGGGAAAGGACACTGTCAAAGTGTGGCTAGAACACCATAGCCACATCCCTACAAATGGACGTTTTTCTGCGGATTCCAGGAATTAAGAATCCACGGAGAAAACACTAAAACCACTAAATTTCTGCTAAAATCACTCTAAAAACAGCACAAAGTAAAAGAAAGACTAAAAATAAGAAAAAGAACTACTTCAAGCGAAGATTTGAAGAGACAGCTCTGGGGCAGACTGTCCAGTCAAGCAGAGAAATGAATCAGACTGGAAGCACAGGAGCACCTACAGTCAGCACTCTTATTTTATTTATTTTTTATTTTATTGAAATCTAGGATTACAAATACCTTTGAGCAGGAACTGCTCGTTTACAAAGGTTCCACGTTGAAGGAATGGGGGGTATACATACATACATACAAAGGTCAACATAATAATACATAGTTACACAATAAAAAGAAGTAAGAGACTGAGGCATAGGAAATTCCAGTAATTCAAAATGTGCCAAATGTTAGGTAGCATGACATACCAGCCAAGGGCAATCTTAGAAATAAGCACTGCAGGTGAGAGGGAAGGGGGTATGCAGGCAGGAAGGCCATTGTCGGAGGGTAGAGGGTAAGAGCTCTAAAAGGGAGGGAGGGGAGGATAAAAGTCAGGAAATGCCCAGGGGGAAGGAAAGGGAGAGGGAGCAAGGGGTAGGCAGGTAGAAGGGGCAAGGTAGCTGTCCAGACTGAAGTGGAGGGCAGTGAGCGGTGGCTTCCTGATTAGGCGAGGCAGTCTAGCGACTAGTTGAAATGAGATGAAGTCAGAGCTGTCTTAAAGGGCCAAGAGCAGCAGCAGTAAGAGTTTCTTTGTTGAGAGTATTGTACCACTGTGGTGCTCTGTGGGCAAAGGCCCTCTGGCCCATGGTAGTCCGGCATCTGGGGACAAGGAAGGTTAGTTATTGTGAACTTCTAGTTCGCTGGGTGCTATGGTGGTCAATGAGGAGCTTTTCAATGCCCGGGGGCATGACCCCGAGGAGGACTTTTTTGGCTAAGAGGCAGGTTTGATACTGTATCCGTCTGATGAGAGGAAGCCATCCTGCCCGAGTGTATAGGTCACAAGTGTGTGTAAGTCGGTCAGCCCCAGTTAGCAGCCTGCATGCTTTGTTGAGTGCAACTGTAATTCTTCGGAGGGCAGAGGCAGAGGCAGAGCCATAAATTGCTAGCCCGTAATCGATGATGGAGGTGACAGAGCTGTTGATAGCCAACCGGAGAGTGCCAGGAGTCATGCAGTGTTTGTGCCTGTAGAGCAGGCCTATACGGATGTTGGTGGCTTTGGTGACAGAATCTATGTGCTGATGGTAGGGAGTGAGCTGTCCAATGTGACACCTAGGTATTTAAAATCAGGAACGTGTTCAAGTAAGGTCCCTGTTTGGTTTAGGATGGTGAGGTCATGGAGTGTATCTGGTGTTGTGAAGGTCATAACCTTTGTTTTGCTGTAGTTCATGATCAGTTTGTGTGACTTGAACCATTCTTGATCTTGCATGAATTCAAGCTGTAATTGTTTCTCGAGGAGCTCTGTATTTTGGTGGCTGGTGAACATGATTGCACTGTCGCATGAGAGTAATTTCTGGTGGCAGACACTGGGAAGGTTGTTGAGGAAGAGGCTGAAGAGTAGTGGCCCCAGGATGGACCCTGTGGGACCCTGAAAGGACTGGCTTTTCTTCCGAGGTGACACCGGAAATCCTAACCGCTGGACCTCTTCCTCAAGGTAGCTTGAAAACCAGAGCAGCTTCATTGGAGAGCCCAATGTTTGATAATTGCTTGAGTAGGAGTGGGTGGTTCACAGTATCAAAGGCTTTTGTAAGGTCGATGAATACTGCCCCTACACAGTTTCCTTGAACGAGCGTGGTATGGATGAAGCCTGTGAATTCTAATAGTGCAGTGGTGGTACTGTGCCCTTTTCGGAAACCATGTTGCTCAGGACACTGGATGTCATATTTTTCCAGGTACTTGACTAGTTGGTCTGAGGTGATGCGCTCCAGGGCCTTAGACAATGGAGGGAGGATGGAGATAGGTCTGTAGTTGGAGTGCAGTGATTTGTCTCCACTTTTTACTACAATCTGATTGGCTAATTCCTTGGTGTCATTAACATAACTCCACCTCCAGGGTAGTTGAACCCAGCTGACATGACTGCACTAGACAAGCATATGGAGAGATTCCTGGGGTGAGAATATGTATTTTGTTCTGATACACTGTATGAGGCAGCCAGAGCCTGTGGGATTGAGTGCCAAAGAAAATTATTCTGCTACTGCTAGCACCACCACATCATGCGTTTGGAATAAGGACTGAACTTCCTTCATAAGGGACAAATGGCCCAGAGGATAATAGGAAGGAGATGGAGGAAAATCTGAGGGACCTGTGACAGCTCCAGTGCATGTCCCTTGCAGTTATCTCCAAAACACACTATCCATCATGATCTCCTGCCACTGTGACACAATAATTTAAGTAACTCATTCTTGGCAGAACCATCAGGCAAAGCCTGAACTGCAGTACAAGCAGCTTTCCACAGGCTGTTCTGATTTTTTATCATGTGAGGCCTGGCAGTGTGCAATTCTAAGACCCAATGATGCGAGAGGCATACGTGCTATGCTCATCACATCCAGCCTCCTGGATTCCTTATCAGGAGGCAAAGTACTCGTACGTCTGGGGGCCCTGTATCCATCATAAGCAGCCATTATGACTACAGAGTCAGTTGCTGGCTAGGTAGTAACAAGGTTAGCTGATTGTGCTGATACTGCTTATCAGCCTTCTGGAAACCGCAGGCAGTTTGACTCAGTACCATACAGTAAAGGTAACATCCTCTAATTCAGGATATATAGATGGAATTATAATTGAGGGGCAGGCACCTCCAAAACTCCACTAGATTCCTTTTGTGGAATCTTCTTCCACATCAAAGCCCGCGCAGACTGTATTTGCTGTATCACTGCTTGGAAAGCTGGATCTCAGGGTATAAAACAGAGTCCTAACTGCAGGATGAGAAGGTAGAACTAGAGCGAGGTGCTAGAAATTGTTCTCCCTCATAATCCTCCTCTAAATCCATGAGGTCAGGCTTGTATTCCACTTTGTCATCAGCCTGACCAATGAGGGGAGCCACAGAATGAATCGGCAACAGCTGACAGGGAGGAATCTGTGGCATAGAAACATAGACTTTGACGGCAGATAAGGACCGCTTGGCCCACCTAGTCTGCCCATTTCCCTACCTACAGGATAGGCTGCAGATCCTAGTTAACCAACAGCCTATTTCTTCCTACCCCCACAAGAATTGCCTTATGTCTGTCCCATGCATTCTTGAATTCTCCCACAGTTTTAGACCAGAACCTCCTCAGAAAGGCTGTTCCATGCATCCACTGCCCTCTGTGAAAAAATACTTCTCACATTGCCCCTGAACCGCCCCCATCTTTAAATTGTGTCCCCTTGTTCTTGCACTTCTTTTCTGAAAGATGCTACCTCTTGGACTTTGTTGATTCCAGTGAGGTACTTAAAAGTTTCTATCATGTTCCCCCCCCCCTTTCCTCAAGGGTATACATATTTAACTCCTTTAGTATCTCCTCGTACAGCTTCTCTTGCAGACCCTGCACCATTTTAGTTGCCCTCCTTTGGACTGCCTCTAGCCTATATCCTTGTGGAGATGGGGTCTCCAGAACTGGATGCAGTACTCCAGATGGGGTCTCACCAACTGTTTGTACAGAGGGATAACAACTTCCTGTTTTCTGCTGGTGAAGCCTCTCCCTATGCATCCCAGTGTATCCCCAGCCCTCCCTACTGCCTTCTCACATTGCTTGCTAACCTTAAGGTCATCTGATATGATTACCCCAGGTCCCTTTCCTTTGTGTTGTTGTTACTACCTCCATTGTGTAATCTTCCCTGGGTTCTTGTTTCCCAGGTGCTTATTTTGCACTTCTTGCATTGAATCCTAGCTGCCATACTTCTGACCATTCCTCCAACCTTGCCAAGTCCCTTCTCATCCTTTTCATTCCTCCTTGTGTATCAACCCTGTTGCAGATCTTTGTGTCATCTGCAAAGAGGCATACTTTTCCTTCCAGTCCCTCTGCAATGTCACTTATAAAGACATTAAAAAGGACTGGACCCAGTACTGAACCCTGCGGTACCCCACTAGTAACCCCTCTTTCTTCAGAGTGGATTCCATTTACAATTACCTTCTGTGTCCTGTTGTCCAGCCAATGTTTTACCCAGGCTGCCACCCTGGGACCCACTCCCAGGCTGGTTAATTTGACTATTAATCTTTTGTGTGGGACTGTGTCAAATGCCTTGCTAAAGTCTAGGTAGGCCATGTCCACAGCCCTCCCTGGTCTACTACTTTGGCCACCCAGTCAAAGAAATCTATTAGATTCATCTGACATGACCTTCCCGCTGTGAACCCATGCTGCCTTGGGTCCTGTGCCCCACTGGCCTCTAGGTACTCAACAATTCTTTCCTTCAGAAGTGACTCCATCACTTTCCCTACCACAGAGGTCAAACTGACAGGTCTGTAGCTTCCTGCCTCTGTCTTGGTCCCACTTTTGTGAAGGGGAATCACATCCACCTTCCTCTAGTCCTCGGATACCACACCATCCTCCCATGATTTGTTAAAAAGAGTAGTCAGTGGTTTCACTAGTTCCCCCCTTAATTCTTTTAGAATTTTGGGGTGAATTTCATCAGGCCCCATTGCTTTGTCCACCTTCAGTTTGAGGAGTTCTTGCAGAACCCTTTCTTCTGTGAAAAGACTGGGATTGACCCCCCTATCAAGAGTGCTTCTGTTAATTGGATTAGGCACTTCCTCCTCCTCTTTTGTGACTACTGAGCAGAAATGTTCGTTCAGTATCCCTGCTTTTTCACTGTCCCCCTCTGCCCACCCACTGTTCATTCTATTCAGCCTCACTATCCCTCCTTTTGTCTTTCTACTGTCTGATATACCTATAAAAGGTTTTATCCCACTTCTTAACCGATTGGCTATCTTTTCCTCAGTTTGCACCTTTGCTATTCTGACTTTCCTCCTGCTTCCTTCTGCCTTAACTGGTACAGCTCTCTGTCCTGCTCCTTCTGTGTTTCCTTGTACTTCCTGAATGCTATCTTTTCTCCTGACTTTCCCAGTCACCTCTTTGAGAACCATAGTGGCTTTTTTCTTTCGTTGATTTATTTGCTTCACACAAAGGCTTGTTGCCTCTGTGATGGCAGTTTGATGATTCCCATTGTTGCTCCACCCTCCTTCTAGCCTGTTTGCTAGTTCTTTTCTGAGGCGCTCTCCCATCTTGCCAAAGTCAGCCCTCCTGAAGTCCAGTACCTTCACTTTTGTATGGTTTGACTCTGTAGCTGAGTTTAATGTGAACCACACTGTATGATGGTCACTTGTTCCCAGATGGCAACCCACTTCTAGATCTGAGATCCTCTCACTGCCCCCATTTGAGAGTATGAGGTCTAAGATTGCTCCCTCACGAATGGGTTCTGAAACAAGCTGTCTGAGGCCTGCCACCTGTAGGGCATCGAGAATGGCCCTGCTCTTGGATGTGGCTGCAGCAGATATGCTCCAGTTAACATCTGGCATATTCAGGTCTTCCATCAACAGTATCTCCCCATTTTCTGCCATCCTAAGAATGCCTTCTATCATATCCTTGTCCATTCCTTCCCCGTGACATGGGGGTCTGTACACAACCCCTGTGCAGATTGTGGTGCCCTTTCCAGTCTCCAAGGTGACCCACAGTGCCTCCTCTCCTCCGTTTACTCTTTTGTTCAGTTGCTTTTATCCCTTCCTTTACATAGAGAGCTACTCCTCCCCCTCTTCTCCCATGCCTGTCTCTCCTGTAGGTTATGTACCCTGGTATTTTAACATCCCAGTCATGGTTCTCTGTGTACCATGTTTCTGTGACTGCTATGATATCCAGGCATCCCTCTTCCATCAAGGCCACCAATTCAGGGAGCTTGTTGCCCAGACTACGGGCATTGGTACTCATTACCCTCCATTTCCTGATGGCCTTCTCCTTTTGCCCCATCCCTGTCCTTCTTGCCTTTGTCACTTTCCCCATTTACCCTGCCATTCTCCCATCGACACCTCTATGTTGGTGTTTACCGCACTCGTGATTTTTTGGGGGCTAGGTTTCCTGTTCTTTTCCAGTGCCTCCCTTGGCTAGTTTAAATGCTTGCCAATGAAGCATTTAAACCTATCACCTAGGATCCTGGTTCCCCTCCTGGACAGATGCAGCCCATCATGCCAGTATAGGCTTGCATCACTCCAGGTGGACCCCCAGTCCCAAGTGAAGCCAAATCCCTGAGCTCTGCACCAGTTTTTCAACCACTGATTGAATCCCATGGTGCAGAACACCCTAGCCTCTCCTATGCCATAGATGGGCAGCACCCCCGAGAAGGTTACAGTGCGTGCTACTTGTCTAAGGCCCTTCCCCAATTCCACAAACTCTTCCTGCACTGCTCTAATCCCTTTCTTAGCCAGGTCATTTGTCCCTAGGTGGACAATGACATCCAGCTCCCTCCGCTGTGCAGCTGCTCCGGCAATCCTGAGGATTCGTTCCCTGTCCCTCCAAGCCATGGCGCCAGGCAGGCACCTTACCTCCCTCTCCCCTTCCTCCCCAGTTCTACCATCTTAACAATGGAGCCCCCCACCAGGAGTTGTTTTCTTCCCCTGTGGGGTCCCATGCCACCCTCCTATGGGTCTCCTTTGTGGAGGTTCTCAGCATCCTCCTTGGTCTCCACTGTGGGTGCCTCCATAGAGGAACCACACTTTGCCAGAATGGCATAGGAATTTGGAGAGGTACAACTGGAGGGATGTGCCTCTGTTCCACCACTCACCATCCCTGAGCCCACTGTGGTCCAACCGCTCCTCTTTCTTGGCAACCTCTGAGGCAACGGCAGTAGCACTGGTGGTCCCTGAATGGAAGAGGAGGTCCCACAAATCCTGGCCAACTCAGCCTGGAGATGAGCAACCTCCTCCCTCAGCCCAGAGGGTGCCTGCAGATGGGACAACACCGCATCCTCCAGAACGTCTCCCGGAAGACTGCTGCTCCACAGCCACTGCACTGCACCACTCCCATCATGTCTTATTTCTGGCCCCTTAACTGTTAATTTGGAATCCTTACTCTTTACTCTGTTTGTTTTTTTTGCTAGTGAAACTCATCGATGAGGCAGAGTACCAGAAGGTCCCATCAGCATTATAACTGCCTGCACTGGTACTCCAGGCAGAATAAATTTTATTTCTGAAAACGACACCAGGCACAGCCTGAGAGTTAATGGCACCCTATAAAGGGGCCAGAACCACTTTGAGTAGACAGGCCTTGACCCGACAATTGCATCCTACTGTCCACAGTAGGTATGGTAGCAACAGCCTGCCACTTAGACCACGGGACCTAGGCACAGCAGGCAGGCCAACTGTCCATCTCTCGACGGTATCTGTTTGCTTCAGGCACACTTCCACTGGTGCCGGTCGATCGAAGACATCGGGGAAGACGGCATATAGATGGTAGAGTGAAAGAAAAACATTTTCAGTGAAATAAAGGATTGAAAATGCGGATACAATGGCAGTCGATCGAAGCTGAAGCCAATGCGCATGAGTCGATGGGGAAAGAACTGGGGTGACACTTGGGGACTCCCCTTTATACCGTCTTGAGTCGATGGCTGACCGATGTTTGGGGCTGTCCTCTGCTGTATACAGCTAAATAAAAGTTTCTGTGGGGTCATGCTGCCTGCCTGCTAGTCCTACCAGTGTCACTCTGCTGCAAGAGCTTACTCTCGAAGTAAGATGGCTCCACATCAGGGCCTGAAGTTTGAAATTCTGAGCAAGTAATAGCAACTAAATATAATTCTTCCATGACTGAAAGTGTAGCTCACAGCAGGCTCAAAGGGAGGCAGAGTGAGCTTTTCTAAAACAAACAAAAGGTCCCAAGGCAGGACAGGGTCCTGGATGGGAGGCTTCAAGTGAAGCATGCCCCGCAGAAAAGTACGGGAAAGGTCCAGCTGGGCAATATACTTAACGTCAACAAGCAGATGGTATGTGGAAATGGCAGACAGGGCCATTTTTAATGAAGAGTCCTGAATCTGAGAGAGAGAGGAGGTACTCCAGAACCGAACTGGCTGGCCAAGTAAAAGGATCTAAACTCCTGGCAGTGGCCAAAACACAGAACCTCTTCCATTTCATAGCATAGGTCACCGTAATAGAGGGTTTCCTGGCTGCCACTAAGACATTCGTTACCCTCAGGGAGACCCCCAAATCTGGAGACAGCTACGTCTGCAGGAGTCACACACATGGAGATGCAGAGATCTGAGATCCGGATGTATCAGTGAGCCCTGCTCCTGGGAAAGCAAGTCTGACCTGAGGGGCAGGGACACCATAGGTTCCACAGCCAGTTGTTGCAACAGTGGGAACCAAATCTGACAAGGCCAGAATGGAGCCACCATGATCATTTCTGCTCCTCCCGACTGCAACTTGATGAGTACCTGTTGCAGAAGGGGAAAGGGAGGGAATGCGTAAAGAAACCTCCCCGCCCAGGAGAGGGACAACATGTTTTGTCAGAAACCACCAGGCCCAGGATCTAGCAAGCAAAAATTGGGCAGTTTTGCTTTGGATGAGGTGGCAAATAGGTTGAATTCTGGGCAACCACATCTGGTGAAAAGATCTTCCGCCACTGTGGGGAGTAGCTCCCACTCATGTGCCCTGGACCGAGTCTGGCTAAGACTGTTGGCCAGGGAATTGTGAATGCCTGGAATGTGAATTGATGAGCGTTCCAGCTGATGCTCTATCGCCCAAGACAACACTCGCATGGCCTCTCTGCAAAGAGGGTAAGAGTGTGTCTCTCCCCCCCCACAGCTTGTTGATACAGAATAGCATCAATATATTGTCTGTCTGTATTAGTAGGGGGCCAGTCTGAAGGAGTATCTGGAAGGCTTGTAGGGCATACAGAACTGCCCCCATCTCCAAAATGTTGATGTGGAGATGAAGCTCCTACTGAGCCCAGGACCCTGGAGTCTGGCGAGTGTCCAGATGTGCGCTCCAACCCCGACCTGACGTGTCGGTGGTCAGGATCTGGATGGGAGATTCTCTCCAAAAGTGAACCCCTCTGGAGCGGTAGTGAGGATCCAGCCACCATGCAAGTGGCTGCTTGGCCGGGCTAGATACTAGAACCAGCTGGTCCAGGTTGTCTGACCTCTGATCCCACTGATTCCAAAGGTTCCACTGGATCACCCTCATGAAAAGCCGGGCCCATAGGGACTGTGGTGATAGCCACTGCCATATAGTCCAGTAACCAGAACTGTCCTTGCCTCTACCACGCGAGAGCAGCTGCTATGCATGGGACTGGAGCATTCCACCTGTACTGGAGGAGGAAGGCCTCACCTTGTGCCGTGTACAGTACGGCCCTTATATATTGAATCCACTGACTTGGCCAAAGGCAGGACTTGGGGAGGTTTAGAGTAACCCCAGGTCCTGAAAGAGGGAGAACATGTCCCAGAGGGTTTCTGTAAGCCAGTCTCGAGACAGAGCGGTCAGAAGCCAATCATCAACATAGGGGAAGACATAATGCCCCTACCTCCTGAGATTTGTAGCTACCATGGCTAGGCACTTGGTGAACACCCTCAATGCCTAGGACAGACCGAAGGGCAGGGCAGGGCCCTGAACTGGTAATGGCAGACCTGAAAGTGGAAGCGCAGATACCTCCTGTGTGGTTGGAAAATCAGAATGTGGAGGTATGCGTCCTGCATGTTCAGGGAGCATAACCAGTTCCCTTGATGTAACAGGGGCAGGAGACCTATTAGGGTGACCTTCCTGAATTTTTTGTACTGTATGTACTGGTTCAGATGGCTTAGATCCAAGATGGGATGAAGATCAGCTATCTTTTTGGGCATGAGGAAGAATTGGAAGTACAATTCTGTCCCTCATTGCTCCGTGGTACCGGCTCGATGGACTTCTTCTGAAGGAGAGCCTGGATTTCTTGTGCTATGAGGGCACTGTGGGCATGAGAGTACTGAGACAGTACCAGAGGGTTGTCTGGAGGGGTCTCTGTCAATTCGAAAGTATGCCCTCTCTTGATGAGCTGAAGGACCCAACAGTCCGATATCTGATGCCACCCTTCGGTGTGCAAAGAGAACCGACCCCCACCGCTTCCCATGGACTCTGCTGAAGGAAGAGCAAAGGAGCAGGGAGGAGTGTGCAAACTGGGAGGTTCAGAATCTCCGGTAGCAGGGGTAGTGGCCTTGTGCTTGAAGCCAGCACATTGCAGCTGCTGCTGGTGCTGACCCCAACATTGCTGTCATCCAGGTCTACAAAATGACTGCTTAGGAGGCTGCTTAGAATTGTACATGGTTTGTACTGACCTAATCGCTTTCCCGGCTTCCTGAAAATGGGTAATGCTAGCTTGAGTATCTTCCCGGAACAAAACCAGCTCTCTGAAGGGGGCATCCAAAATCTTGGACTGGACTTCCTGGGCGAACCCAGAGACCCGCAGCCAAGAGTAACAGCGGATACGACCACAGAAGCCACAGCTCTGCCCGCTGAATCCACAGTGTTGTAAGAAGCCCGCAAGATGTGGTTGCCGACGTCTGAACCGGATTTCATAATTGCCATGAGCTCTGCCCAATCTAGTGAGTCTAGCATGGCCTGAATGAGCTCTAGTGCCTTGTCCCACAGGACATTCTGGTATTATACCATGTGGGCAAGGAAGTTTCGTGATCAGACGGCACAAATTGTGGAGGAAAAGACTTTCCTAGCCAGGTGGTCGAACTGTTTAGAGTTCTTATCTGGGGATTGTGTGCTGATATGCCGCAGACGTCTGGACCTGTCGTGGGTGGCATTCAGCATCACAGAGTCTACCTCCGGTTGTTTACCATAGAAGGGGTCTTCCCGGGGGACCATGTACAACCGATCTGACTTTTTAAAAACTGCCAGGGTTGAAAAAGAGCGTTTCCATGCCAGTTTGTTGGTGTCCTTGTATGAGTCAGTCACTGGAAGGATGACCATGGAGAGGGCATCCCTTTTCCGAAGAAATTCTGCTAACCTCTTCCTTTCTGGGTCAAGGTCCTCTGAGTCCCAGCCATTCAGTTGTTGAATGTGACGAATTACATCCATGAAGGATGGGTTGTCTGGCGGGGAGCAGGGAGTGTCCTTCCCGATGTTGGGGGGTTGGACGGAGGGTCTGGGTCCCCACCGCTAGGGGAGGAGTGAGGAATCAGGTTCTGAGCTGAAGGAAGGAGAAGGTGACCTTGGTGGTCTGGGACAATCTCTTGGGGAGGAAGGTTGTTATCGGTGTCGGCCTTCTAGGAGGCAAAGTAAGGGGAGGCCCTTGGGGTACTGGTGGAACCCGGAGCCGAGGGGCCTGTTTATTTTCAAAGAAGGGCCACCAGGCTGCAAATAGTTCATTCAGACCCTGTGGAGGGTCCTGAGATGAAGCCAGAGCATCTTGCGTGAGGGAGCTGGTGTCAGGTTGTTCAGTTGGATAGCTCTGGTGTTGGAGTAGCCTGGACCCCATCATCTGGCGTCAGGAGCATCTGATCAATGTCCGGCCATCAGTCGTTGGGTCCTTGGGTGTTGGCCTAACAGGGATGCGGGTTTACTGGCATTTGAGGTGGCATCTGGTTTTCCCAAGGTGGCACCGGGGAGGCTGGAGCCGCCAGTGTAGAGTCACCTGCGAGGGAGGCATATCTCCCAAATGGGACGTGCGCCCATTGCTCCCAGAGGAAGAGGGCAACTCTCCCAGGTGCTGTCTGCCAGTGTTGGCACCTGATGGCAGGGTGGACTCGGTGTATACCGTGGCCGGAAGGGCAACAGACAGCGGTCTGCCACACGAAGAAACTCTGGCCGAGCCACTAGGCTTAGAGCCTCAAGGGGTAATGGGCTTAAGCATCTGGGAGGTGTGGGAAGACTTCCCACACCCTGAATAGCCTTCTCTTCCATTACTGTAATGAGGGAGGGAGGCTTGGAGACTGGGAGCCCAGAGGCAAGCCCGGAGAAGGGAGTCGCTGACTTGGTCGGGGACCGAGAGCAGTCTTCTGCCTGGGATTTCTCCTTGTCTCGGTGCTTGCGTTTGCCGCTCGATTTCTTCTCCATGTGAGAAGAGGCTGAAGAAGGAGAGGATGAAGAGCTCTTGTGGTGAAGTTCGTTCTCCATGGCAGATATCTGCTTTTCCAAAAGAAAAGCTTCGAGGGTCTTCTGGCACCAGAGCCTCATGTGCTGATTGAAGTTGCAACAGTGCAGACAGGCCTCGATACTGTGGTCCGGGCCCAGGCAGAACAAGCAGGTGGAATGGCTGTCCTTATGTGAGATCTGCTTGCCGCATGTGCACTTTGAAGGGTGCCTCTCGATTGACAACGTTGGAGAAGACGACAACATGCACACTCCATCGAAAACTGTAAGGAAATAAAGGAAAAGAGCGTTGAAAACTAGGGCAAAATGTTGATCGACAAGCTAAAGGCATCTGAAGAGGTCCAACTAGCATGGTCAATGGCGGGAAAAGAACTGGAGATGGGTTGGGGGACTGCCACTTTTATACCAGACATGACATCGGGGGGTGGACTGACTTAGGGGGCGGGTCCCCCGCTGGGTATTGCTAGCTAGAAAGTTTCCATGGGGTGCTGGTGCCTGGCAGCTTAGTCCTTAAGGTGTTACCAGCTACAAGAGTGATTCTGGAAGTAAGATAGACAGTTTCAGCATTTGGTGAAGGTACTACGTCTGATGCCTCTTTGCATAATCATGCATTATGTGTAGCTTAGTTGTCTCTTGACATCAGCAGAATACGCTCATTGTTCAGAGTTTGTATTACAGTTGAATACCTATACAAATGTTTTTAGATCTAATTTGGTGTTTGCAATCTTCTGGAGCTGCCCATATTAGATGACTAAAGTAGTTACGTAAGAACTTACCCTAACAGTAGATCTTTGAGAGGAGCTCTTGCAGCAGGTTGCGCCATAGGACTGAAGCCTGCAGATGCCAGAACCCACAGAAAACTTCTAGCTAGCAGTTTATAGCGGGGACCTCCCTTGATGTTAGCCCACCCCCAATGTCCACCTGTGGTATAAAAGGGGCGGGTCCCTCAACACCACCTCAGTTCTCCCACTGGAGACCCCGGCAAACATAGAAAATGGAGAATCGAGATGTTCCTCTGAAACCGAAGAAACTGAAAAAGATGGAGAAGCAGTCACCAGGGGATGGAAAGCAGCACCTGCTGCAAGAGTTCCACTTGAAGATCTATTGTTACGTTAAGTTCTTCCATAACTGTACTGTCTCACTTTGAAGGGGCTTTTGCAGCAGGTTACACCATAAGGACGGAGTCCCAAGCAGTGAGAGGACTAACCCCAGTCAGCTGGGAGGAGGTAGAGGTCAGAGTAAAGATCTCAAGAGAGCAGGCCCTGCAGGACAGCCAGTCCAAAACCTGCTCTACACCTAGAGGCAATGTCCAGACTGTAATGCCAGATGAAAGTGTGGACCGAACTCCAAGTGGCCGCTGCATGGATGTCAGCAATGGACACATTTTGGAAAGATGCAAACAAAGCAGCTACACTCCTGATAGAATGGCCTTTAACCAGGCCCAGTAAAGGCTTGTATTTACAGTAGCAATAAACAATGCAATTAACTAACAATTTGGATAAGCACTGTTTAAAAACTGAAGCCCCTTCTTTTCTCGGGGCAAAAGAAACAAACTGATCAGTTTTTCTGATGGTTTGGGTGTGGTCCAGATAATAATGAAGCACCCAGTGAAATCCAGAGTATATAGCAAGGCTTCCCCTGAGTTAGAATACTCTGGGTAAGGGGCCAGCTTGGTGGCACTGAGGGTTGAGGCGCTGGACGCCACACCTCACGCCATGCTGGCGACCCTGGTTCGGGAACGAGCCTGGGACATCGGGGGTCAACAGAGGGGGAGGTAGGGAGATGGACTGAGCAGCCGTTGGGCAGCTCTCCCCTCCCATGTAGGGACTCAGCTGTTCCCACTGCAAAACTGCCCCTGAGTGGAGGCTCGTTGCAGTGCAGTCAGGTGTGACTAGGATAGGGAGGGTGCTGCGGGTCACTGCGTGTGCATGCCTCCACACACGTACGGTCACCTGCAGCAAGAGGCGGGGAGAAAACTAAGAAAACTGGAACTGGCAGGCTCCATGATGACCAAGTAAGTCATGTCTGAGTTAGATAAGGAAAGGAGATACTCTAGAATGAGATTCTCTGGACAAGTGTAACCCCCGGACCACTGCCTTTTTGCAAATGACAGGTGGCATGCTGTTGAAGCTGACAGCAGTACCTGGTGGGGACTGGGTTCAGGGAGGATTAGGTTACTCAGCACAGGGGGCCTAGGTTTGGCTACTCTGCACAGGGGCACCCAAGTAAATCCGAACACAGGAAGCAATAACTGTAATATCCAAAACCAGGAATGGAATTCTACAGTGTGGCTTTTATTCACATCCAAACTGAACAAACAAAGCATAGACGGACCCCCACGGGGCTACATTCCTGGTAATGCAGATTAGAGACAACAGAACACTTCTTCACATTTCCAGCCCTCAGGCTCTAAACCCACCAGGCACACAGCCCGGACTTGCACGCAGCTTTGGGTACAGCCCGACTTGTACACTACTTGGGTTTTTCCCACTGGCCCAGCTCCATTATGGGAATGAAACAATTTTCCAATTGGTGGCTCCCAAACCCTTATAGAGCCTTCGACTCCTAGAGGGAATTTCCTTCCATCCCATGTCTGGGTACTTCCTCATCACTGGCCAAGTGCATGAGGCAAAGTAGAAATCCACAGAGCAAATCCGTAGAGGTGGACCTAGTTACTAAAGATGGGGGGGGGGGGTCTCCCACCTCTAGCCCCCTCAATCCATACCCGGCCATTTCTCTGGAAATTAAACAACTCTTTTCTGAAAGCTTGGCGATATAGATTACTGGGTAGACGTATGTCACATCTCCTCTACATGTCGTGACTTTCCCTATGTGCTGGACTTGAACATACTTTTACTTTTGGCTAAGCCTATTACTCTAGGCCTCCCACTACTTCAGTAGTCCAATCCCCACTATCACACAAGTCCAGGGTGAAACATGGGCCCTTTAGAAAGAGCAGAACCCACTCTCCGGTTGCAGGTGCCCCACAGGCGAATCACGAAATTTTCTTGTTTTCCATACTCTTGGACAAAATAAGGCAGCTTCTTCACTAGCAGTAGCCAGGGGGTTGCCCCTGGAATATGCAGGCTAAACTTTTCTGCCCCATCCCCTCAGGGATGGGGCACTGAGACCCGATTCAGTGGTCTCCACCACTTTAAAATAGCTCACTGTGTCTCTCTTTAGATGGAAACGCACACCTTTCCCTACTTGTAGCTCTATGTCAGGGCTGAGGCTCACAAGAGCCTAACACAGAGCTGCTGTGCTCCTCTCACAACAAGCTCCAAACTCCAACTGACTACAGACTACTGTTCAAACCTCCCAACATTCTATTCCAACTCCCTGCTGCAGATTCCATTGTGGCTCATGCAGCTGCGACAGTTCTATGGTGATGTCATCCCTCAGTCTCAGCTGAGACTGAGAACAGAGTGAGACATTGTGAAATCCATTTAACTGGAGTTTCACAAGCTGCCTTCCCTGCCTACCACTAGGTCTTACTGGGATTCTAGTAACCCCAGGTAACAAGGGGGTTACACTGGCCCTTGACCAGGAAAATGACTGTCCGCAGTCATTGTTTACCCGGCTTAGGGCATCCTACCCTATGTGCTACCTGCGGAGGGGGGTGATCAGGCCCCCTCCTACCATGCGCGAGCACAGGCAGGCAACACTAAGGGCCTAGAGGCCTTTAGCTGACATACTAGCCTCTACTCTACCCACTTACTATGGACGCCTAGTGGCTCTGGTAGAACTGTCCAGAGCATAGCCCTAAAAGATCAGCACTGCAACCCCTACTGCAGGTCAGGGCCACAGCCTGTCTATCCCCCCTAGCTCTCTAGGGAAAACCTATCTGCCTCTAACTTAACACCCAATAAACAAAACAACCCGGGGACCTCCCTGACCTTGGGCAACCTGCAACCGCACACCAAGAAACTAATACCACATTATTACATCATTTTACTGCCTCCCTACCCCCACAACCACACCTGTGGAAGGAAAAGGGTTAATACAGTAACAACAACTATAACAACACCACAGTACTTTAAATCACTACACACTAAAGTACTAGTGAGGAACTCCGATGAGCCCCTCCTCCTCTTCTTGTCTTCTCTTCTATCTTCTCCAGGAACACCTGCAAGAAAAAGAAAGACAACACACACTCCTGATCTGCATACACAGTCTACCTAAACCCCTACCATCAAAACACTGAAGAATCCCAAAAAGATTTTTTTAGAAAAGGTAGAAAAACAGTGTATACATTAGAAAACAGTAGAAAAACAATGACATTACTTACAATACACATTTGGGGGGATGGAGTGCCCTAAAAGTCCCAACTAGTGACCACAGCGCCCAAAGGCTAGTCCATTAAAGAGTCTCTCCTGGGCCGGAGCCCGGTGAAGCACAGCTCTAGCAGGCCAAAGTCCTGAAGGGGAGAGTCTTTGAGGACAATTCACACATTCTGGAGTCTGCTAGTGTAGGGTGTGTACTGCAATGTCATAAAAGATAGAAAAGTTAGGACTTACCAGCCCTTGTGAGCAGAGAAAATTTGAACCGACCTGCACCTCAGCAGAAGACTCTCCCTGGCAGCATTTCTTCTGATACAGCTAGGGACATCTACCGGAACTACAGGAGGGCACATCTGGGAACTGCTGGGCTGATGTCATCTCTGGAGATGGAACCTTAGAACAGGAACAAAAAGGAAAACAGCTGGTCTGATGTCATCCGATTACCAGGCGATGAAGCAGGATACAGCTGGGCTGGTGTCCTCTCTGGATCTGAAGTCATCTGGTGGGCCAGTCGATGGATTCTGGAAAGGCCAGTACACTGTAGAACTGATGAATGTGGGGCACCTGAGTCCTGGATGTTCATACTGGCGGATCAATAAAGGCACTTCACAAGCCGGTGTGGCAGTATTGACTACCACTGCTCAGCTTTCCATTTAGTAGGCACAGGCACATTTGCTGGGAGGTCCTTGTATTGAGGCCAATAGCACCGGTCAGGAGCTGAATTATTACCCGTCTGGGCATACATAATTCACACAGTGGGAGATTCCACGTCCTCTCTCGTCCACTATTCGCACTCTGTCCATAAACAGTGTCCTGCCTCTCTAACACTGGGTATATTTCTCCTGAAACAGTCTGTTCTTTACGTGCTTGTTCGCACCAGGATGCACACATTTCATTGCTTCGGCCCAGATCCAGGATTTCCTGCTGTTCTCAATCTCCTCCCAGACTTTCCGAGGAAAGGTAGGAAAGGTCATCCCATAGATCTCATTTGCCTTCCTACGTACCAGTCTCTCCTCTTTACTAGCTTTGGTCAACCTGAGACCGCTGGCCTGGCTTGGGGGTGGCCAGTCCTGGTTCTGCCAGCTATGCATCCTTAACAAGATTAAAAACGGATCCCTGACTTCTTCCTCTTGCATAGCCAGGGCAGTGGCATCACCACTTTCTTCCATGCATTCTTCCGAGGCAAGAGCTTGAGGCTGTGTACCCATTCCTTTTTCACAAGGCCACATAGGTTCCCCCTCATCTTCTTCCTCACTAAAGATCTGAGCCCAGGAGTGAGCAGTCGTCCTCACTCCTGAGACTATCCACTCATCACTAGGCGCGGAGGTCGACACCTCCCATTTAAAGGCCTCCCGCATTTTATCTTCTCCTATGAGACTTGGACTAGGCCCCCAGGGGTCTACCGATGTTTTATCTGAACTTTCCTTCTAAGATCCAGCATCCGAAACTTTAACCTCTGGTTCTGTCTCTAAATCTGCACCCTCTAGCTTTGTGCCACACTCCCCCGAGGGGCCTTCTTCAACAGGCTCCGCCTGGTGCTGTGTGCTGCCAACTGCAGATTCCTGAACCTTTGTCCATGTGGGAGCCAAACGAATCTGGGGCGCTTTATACAAGCCATATTTTTCTAGGCATCCAGCACAGTGAGGTATCATGAAGACGTCCCTTCCAGCGTTCAAGCAAATTTGACACACATGCACTGGATAACCAGGAATCGCCACATGAGGAGGCAGTTGTCCTCCATAACACCACTTTTCAATGTCCCTCAGTCTATTTACTGCTGCTGTTACTGCAACCCAGGCGTGATCCGGGTAGCGAGCTGGTCCTGAGGCCATAACTGCAGGGAAAACAAACAAAAGCTCACTGTAACTGAAAGTCCCACTTTACTGAACACATTCTTTACTTTTAAAATGGCTCCTCTGCTGCTGTGTTTACTTTACTACCCACCGTGTAATGGTAGCGGCAGCACTCTGTGCATCAACATTCAGAAATTGGGTCAAGCCATTGTGCATCTGATTTACACACACTACTGATAACTTTGCTCAAACTGCACAAACTTGCACTGTTCTTTTTCTAACACATTTACATGATTTTCCACGGACTTTTCACTTGCTGGAAACATTTCTTTAACTCACAGTCCCTTAAAGCTTCAGTATTTTAAGCACAGGATTGCCTGTAAACTAGTGCTGCACATTTGGCTACAACTCACAGTCTCTCTCTGGCTTTAAACTTTAAACTGATGCTGAACTCATAACTATGCACACAGTCAATGGCCTAGCAGACTTGCACTTGCTGGTGGAACTTGACACAGTCATTACTTGCAAAGCAACTACACTGCTGCACACATATTTGGCTGGCTTTTGGCAGAAAATCACTGTTTGAGCAATTATCACTGTTGGTACTTACTGTTATCAGTAGCTGTTAGCTGTGATTGGAAAAACGGCCTGCAGCCAGTCTTGGAGGCCTCAGAAGGGAAAACGGGTGGGCAGTCCTGCCGATCGTTTCCTCGACCACCACACTTGCAATTTAGACGATCGATATGCGGGTTGAGCCCAATTTTAAACAAAACAGTTTATTTTTCAAGGTTTTACAGCGCTTTTTAATCTCCGCGACGCTCCTCCACAAGCCAGTACACGCACTCCACTCACACTCCCTCTCGAATGCTGGGTAGTCACTGTAGAGCTGGCTGAGGGCCGGGACTGATTGCAGCCTCACCAATCAAACGACGCCATGCAAATAAGCCTCTTCTTCCTCGCGAGTGCTCTTCTGCTCACGGCGATTGTCGAGCAGGCATATTTAAACTGCAGAAACCACTTTTTTTTTTTCTCAACTGGCTCCACGGTGGGAGCCCATTTCAACCATTTAGCATGGCCATTCACACAGCAAGTTTCCCAGTTCATTCAAACACATTTCCAACGTCCAGGGCACAATTTTCCTGTTGCTACCCCTAATCTTCCACACTTTTCTTATCACACAGTTCTTTTAAAAGCATTTCCAATGTCCAGGGCACAATTTTCCTGTTGCTACCCCTAGTCTTCCACACTTTTCTTATCACACAGTTCTTTTAAAAGCAGGCAAAAATGCTGTAAACAATTGATGCAGGACAAGGGCACACTCTTTTAGCTTTACTGCTCTTTGGTAAACAGTTGGCATTTTAAACAGCAGCATAAGATCCACAGCACACAGCAACACACTAGTTAACTTGCTTCAGCTTTTGGAAATACCCACTGCCAGATAGCCAAAGGCTAGCCCTTACCGAGCACCTTCCTCCCAGAATTAAATCCAAAGCGGTGCCTCCATTTTTGTAACCCCCGGACCCCTGCCTTTCTGCAAATGACAGGTGGTATGCTGTTGAAGCTGACAGCAGTACCCGGTGGGGACTGGGTTCGGGGAGGATTAGGTTACTCGGCACAGGGGGCCTAGGTTTGGCTACTCTGCACAGGGGCACCCAAGTAAACCCGAACACAGGAAGCAATAATTGTGATGTCCAAAACCAGGAATGGGATTCTACAGTGTGGCTTTTATTCACATCCAAACTGAACAAACAAAGCATAGACGGACCCCCACGGGGCTACATTCCAGGTAATGCAGATTAGAGACAACAGAAGACTTCTTCACATTTCCAGCCCTCAGGCTCTAAACCCACCAGGCACACAGCCCGGATTTGCATGCAGCTTTGGGTACACAGCCCGACTTGGACACTACTTGGGTTTTCCCCACTGGCCTGGCTCCCCCGTCGGCCACTTGATCTGCGGTCCATTATGGGAATGAACCAGTTTTCCAATTGGTGGCTCCCCAAACCACCTTAGAGCCTTCGACTCCTAGAAGGAATTTTCCTTCCATCCCATGTCTGGGTACTTCCCTCATCACTGGCCAAGTGCATGAGACGAAGTAGAAATCCACAGAGCAAATCCGTAGAGGTGGACCTGGTTACTAAAGATGGGGGGTCTCCCACCTCCAGCTCCCACAATCCATACCCGGCTATTTCTCTGGAAACTAAACAACTCTTTTCTGAAAGCTTGGCAATGTAGATTACTGGGTAGATGTATGTCACATCTCCTCTACATGTCTTGACTTCCCCTATGTGCTGGACTTGAACATACTTTTACTTTTAACTAAGCCTATTACTCTAGGCCTCCCACTACTTCAGTAGTCCAATCCCCACTATCACACAAGTCCAGAGTGAAACATGGGCCCTTTAGAAAGGCAGAACTCACCCTCCGGTTGCAGGTGCCCCACAGGTGAATCACGAAATCTTCTTGTTTCCCCTACTCTTGGACAAAATAAGGCAGCTTCTTCACTAGCAGTAGCCAGGGGTTGCCTCTGGAATATGCAGGCTAATCTTTCCTGCCCCATCCCTCAGGGATGGGGCACTGAGACCCGATTCAGCGTCTCTACCACTTTAAAATAGCTCACTGTGTCTCTTTAGGTGGAAACACACACACCTTTCCCTACTTGTAGCCCTATGTCAGAGCTGAGGCTCACAAGAGCCTAACACAGAGCTGCTGTGCTCCTCTCACAACAAGCTCCAAACTCCAACTGACTACAGACTACTGTTCAAACCTCCCAACAATCTACTCCAACTCCCTGCTGCAGATTCCATTGTGGCTCATGCAGCTGCGACAGTTCTATGGTGATGTCATCCCTCAGTCTCAGCTGAGACTGAGAACAGAGTGAGACAGTGTGAAATCCATTTAACTGGAGTTTCACAAGCTGCCTTCCCTGCCTACCACTAGGTCTTACTGGGATTCTAGTAACCCCGGGTAACAAGGGGGTTACACAAGTAAAGGGATCCATTTGTGGAGCGGTGGCCCATATGCAGAACCGCTTCTACTTTATAGCATAAGTAGATCTAGTGGAGGGCTTTGTGGCAGCCACTAGAACCTCTGCCACCTGGGGAAACCCTAAAATGGGCAACTGCTAAGTTTGCAGGAGCCATGCATGAAGGTGCAAAGACTTTTGATCCAGATGGACAGGGTACCCTGCTCCTGTGACAGCAGGGGGAGCACAGAGGCAGAAGAATCGGGGTTCTACTGCAAGCTGCTGGAGAAGTGGAAACCAAATCTGCCATGGCCAGAAGGGGGCTATCAGAATCATCTCCACTCCATCTGATTGCAACTTGAGCAGAACTCTGCAGTAATGGAAAGAGAGGGAAGGCATGCAGAAACCTGGCCAAGAGAGGGACAACATGTCTTGCCAGAAAACACCAGGCCCTGGATCATCTTCAGGGTCAGTGCCAGTGAGGCCGTCAACAGAACAGGTGTAGGCTGATGCCAGTCTGGGGATGCAGCCAGCGCCAGCATGGAGGGAAAAGCTTGTGTAGGGGAGCTGACTCCCGGGGCAGAGGCATCACTCTCGCAGAGGAGATAACAGCATGCCCCGGGTGTCGCAAACTGACATTGGTCCCTGACTTCGGAACTGACTTCACAGACACTTGACTGGGAGGGCGATGGGCAAAAGAACCACCACCAAGACCTGGGTCGAGCCACCTGGCTGAGCACCTGTGTTCTGGATGGGCCTAAGCTTCAGAGGTTGAGAGGCTATGGTCGAGACCTGAGCCCCAAGAACCACTGCCGAGACTGTTAGGAGAGTGGGTGGTTTGACCACTGGCAGCCCAGATGGTGAGAGGGCTGACGGAGTGGAGGGGCCAACCTCTGCTTGGAGGAAGACCCATAGTCAGTGCCCAACTTGCATGGGAACCTGGAGCGTGAAGCAGACTGGGATTTCTCCCTGTGCTTCTCCGGTGTTTGTGCTTCTCGAAGACTTCTTGAATCCCTCACTGAAGAAGTGAGGCCCCAGAGGCTGGGGAAGAAGATACTCTGGTGAAGCTCCATCTCCATTGCCAAAAGCTTTTGCTGCAGCAGGAAGGATTCCAAGGTCTTCTGACAGTGAAGCTGGGTGCACTGGTTGGATTCTTGGCAGTGCTGGCAGGCCTCAATGTTGTGATTTGAGCCTAGGCAGAGTAAGCATGCCGAATGGCTGTCCTTGTGGGGCAGCTGCCTGCCTCAAGTGCACTTCATTTGTTGCCGTTTGATAGATGAAGAAGGAGAAGACATGCATGGATTGTATTGAAATAGAAAAATTGATAAAATAATAAAGCACAGGTAACACGGTGAAAATGGTGGTTGACTTGAGCAGAAGGCATCCGTGGAGGTCCGACTTACACAGGTCGATGGTGAGAAAAGAATTGAGGTGGTGCTAGGGGACCGCCCCTTTTATACCATAGATGGATGTCAGGGTGGCCAACATCAAGAGGCAATCCCAGCTATAGACTAACTAGAAGTTTTCCATGGGGTCCTGGCGCCCCTGCTTCAGTCCTTATGGTGTAACCTGCTGCAAGAGCCCCTGAAGTGAGATCACTTAGTTTCTTGTGTTTTCCTTCTTATTTTCCACAGTAAACATAGAAGAAGAAGAAGAATCAGCATTTATAAGCGCTTTTCATACACAATTCAT
Organism: Neoceratodus forsteri; assembly: GCA_016271365.2. Taxonomy (NCBI): domain Eukaryota; kingdom Metazoa; phylum Chordata; order Ceratodontiformes; family Ceratodontidae; genus Neoceratodus; species Neoceratodus forsteri. The sequence continues at coordinate 113,327,086 of JADMNL010000031.1, read as the reverse complement.
CCCAAAGCGCTTTGCATAATGCTAGACTGGTAGTGAAGTGACTAGTGTGTGGTGGCAGCCATATCGCACATCATCACCCACATATAGCCTGGATAATTGCATGAACCGATTTATGGGAAGGGGCATGTTGGCCAGTGCACAGGGAATGTTCCCTACTCTTTGTGAAGGGTGCCCTGGGTACTTTTACTTCCACCTGGACAACACCAGGACAACACCAGGATGGGCAGAAGGGACCTTGGTTTAACATCCCATCCGAAGGACGGCACACCCCAGCAGTACAGCACCCCCCAATACTGCACTTGGATGCCAGCGATTTTTAGGCACAAGCCCAATCCCGGTGTGGGACGAGAACCCACGACCTTCTGGTCCAGAGGCGGATGTGCTACCAACTGAGCCACGCTGATGCCTTATATAGAATGAAGCAGTAGAATGTAGTTATTATTTGGTACTTACGAAATATGGAAAAACATCCCGCGGAATATCAGCTGAAAAGAGAGACCTTTTCCAGGGCCTTCAACGACTGCCATTGACTGGTCAAAGTGTATTATATGTCAAAAGGTCACAGAAGAATGTCTCCAGTGTCCTGCAAAGTCCAAGAGAAAGGACTCTGGTACAGGTTACAGAACAATAGAAGAAGATCTGCAGGGCTTTGTTGAGGTTCCTGGGTTGCCCGTGACTTTGAATTTAGCCTGCTTAGATGAAGGTGGTGGAATTGCTGAAACTCTTCTCAAGCATAGTGCCTTGTGGCATACATCATGCAGAGATACGTATGATAAAAACCAAATTAAGTCGAGTGGTGAAAAGAAAGTCATTGGCTGCTGACCAAGAGGAGTTAACAGGAATCCTCAAACGCACTCGCTTAGCTTCCAATATCCCACAAAAAGATCCAGCTCAAGCAGTATGCTTCTTCTGTGACCAGCTGTCCCCTGTGGATGATCTAACACAAGCATGTACTTTTGGTTTAGACTCACACATTCAGTCACCGGCTCATCAGTTGGAAGATACCAACCTTCTTGCCAAGTTAAGTGCAGGAGACCCAATAGCCATTGAAGCAAAGTATCACAAGAAATGCCTTGCTGCACTCTAATCGTACAAGGGACAAGGCTAAGAAAGAGTCGTCCAACCGGACAGTGAAGCGATGACTCACAGTATTGTTTTTGCTCAACTGACTTCTTACATAAGAGATGCTCAGACAAATCAAATACATCTATCTTCAAACTTACAGACTTGGTACCCCTGGTCCCCTGGTGTACCTGCTTTAGCCTGGGTCGTTTTGGCAGGAGCGGAATCCTTTTTGGATTGATGCTCTCTGCAGCCCGAGGAAGAGCGGGGCTTCTTGGGGGAGGATCGAGAATGAGATTGGGACCTGGACCAGTGGCAGGACTGACTACGGTCCTTGTCCCGGGACCATTTGGACTTATCCTTGTGCTTGGCCTTCTCCCCAGAGGTGTGCAGGTCCATCTTCTGTTCCAAAAGGAACACCTTAAGAGCCTTCAAATGGCAGATCCTAGTCCTGCTTGTGAAGCCCTGGCAGGTGGAACAGGCCGTGGTGTCGTGGTTAGGCCACAGGCAGAAGACACACTTAGTGTGGCCATCTTTCGAAAGTATCTGACGGCTGCAACTGCACTTGTTCCTATGAGGTCCCAAGGATGAGACCGATGACGGGGACGACATGTGTTAGATGAAAAACCGTCGAAACAGTTAAAGAGAAAGAGGCAAAAAATCAAAGTTTTTTGCTGGCAACTGGCAAGCTAAGATTTTCCCCAACGTGAGCAGGTCGCAGTGGGAAAAGAACTGGGGTGGAGCTGGGTCCGCCCCCTTTTATACCGTGGCTGACGTCGGGGTGGAGCCGACGTCGGGGGGGTGGTCCCTGCTGGGTACTGGTGGCTGAGAAGTTTTCCAGTGGGTCCTAATGCCTGCGGCGTTAGTCCTAATGGTTATAGCCTACTGCAAGAGCTCCCACTCGAAGTAAGATACGCTATTGAGTGTCCTGCTGATATCAACTGGAGCACCCAAGCGTCTGATGTTATCCTCTCCCAACCTGGCAGATGGGAGAAGAATCTCCCCCCTACCGGTTCCTCTGGGACCTCCAGAGGCAGCGGGAGAGGCAGGAGTCAGGAAGTGTGGGGCAGCGCAGCAGCCAAGGCTCCCGCGGCTTTTTTGCTGGGTGGAGTCTTGGTTGCAGGAGGGGCCCGACATTTGTTGGCCCATTTGCCCTGTGGTTTTTGTCATTGTCGGTTTTGTCTATGAAAAGAATGCTGCTGCCTTTGAGGGGGCCTGTACATAGAGTTAACAGACTTTAGTGCAGTGCCCTTCTCCTGCAGTTCGGAAATGATGTCCTTGACATCACCCCCGAACAGCACCGAACCCCTGAAGGTGCATCCTGGATAGCGGATTGCACTTCAAGGACCAAACCTGACATGCAGAGCCAGGCATGATGGCATAGGCCTATGGTGAAAGCCGAACTCCTACCAGCTGTGTCCACTGTGTCATAAGTGGCACGAAGCATGTGCCAACTGCCGAACGAGCAAAACTGACAGATCCGCTACTTCCTGCTTAGTCTGTGACTCAGGAAGAGAGTCCAATTTAGATTCCACCTGACTAAGGATGGTCTTCTGAAAATCTTCCATATGTGCCACATAGTTCAGGGCCCTAAAACCAATGGTAGAAGAGGAATAGATTTTCTTCCAGTATTGGTCCAGAAGCCGGAGTCCTTATCAGGCGGAGAAGAGCTGACGTGCTTGAATTTATGGAGCAGCCGAGCGGCGCTGATGACGACGAATCTGCCTTGGGGTGGAGGCTAAGGAAGTCTACACCCTCATGAGCCTGGCATAGCCTGTCTGCCTTCCTTAGAAGGGGGGCTAGTGCAGATGGTTGCTTCCAAATAGTGGACACAAGATCCGCGTGAGGCTCTATCCAGGTGGAATCAGTGTAGGAGCGGTCTTGGGCAGATCCAGATGAGCAGCGAGTTTCTACGCTGTGGGTCTGGTTCCACTAATTGCTACTGATGGACCTCCTGGATTTTCCTCAATAACTCCAGAAAGGAGGGGTCCTCCGGAGGAAACTTCAGAGGAGTCCTCGTCCGAGGGCGCTCTGGAGTACATGCCCCATTTTCGGGATCAGAGCATCCTGTCTCTGAGTCCGAGTCAGACGTATCTGATGACGAGGAGGAAGACTCCTCCCTACAAGAGGGAGGGACGGCCCCTCTGGGGAGTTCCCTGGGGCACGTATCCTCCCTTCCTCGGCACCAGAAGGCTCTCCTCTGGTGTCAGGAAGGGGGGGGGAGTCTCCCATCTCCGACATAGAGAATCCTCTATAGGGTCCGGCATCGGTAGACAACTCTTGACCTCATGAGTGAGCTGAGCCTTGGACTCAGCCCACCAGGAGGCAAGGTCTCCTTCAGATCCGCCAGTGGCTGGGGAGTGGGTGGCGGAGGTGGAGGAGGAGGGGATATTTGTAGGAGTAGTATCTATAACCCCGGCCTGGTAGCCCACGCCAGGTACTGGGGCCGGATACGCAGGAGTTGGGTATTGTGACACTGGATATTGTGGTGTTGGGTACCCGGGTGCCAGGGGCTCTGATGGAGCAGAGGGACCTGGAAGAGGCCCTGCTGGTGGGCCAGGCTGTGGTAATGCTGGCCCCGCGGGTGTCGGGCCCGGTGTAGGTACGCCTTCGATAGGGTCCAAAGGACCTGACAGAAGGATAGGCCTATTGCCAGGTAAGGGGACGCCGCATGGCATCCCGTAGACCAGCGTCGGGGCCAGCATCAAGGGATCTGGTCCCAAAGGAGGGTTCCCTGATGGCAGCGTCCCAGTATCCTCAGTGGCAGCCGGGGAGGGAGGATTATAATCCTCGTGGTCAATTGAGGAGATGCGGGGACCTCAAAGGGCAACTTAGAGTGTTGCGGAGATCCTGGGGCATCAGACTGTTCGGAGCGGCCCGATGCAGGCTTCTTGGTCGGGCGGGCACTGGTGGAACCAGCGTCTGACTTATTGGCTGAATCCGGACGAGCGTCGGAGGAGCCGACGTCTGACTTATCAGACTCCCTGCTTGAGGAAGGCTGTGCTGGAGATGCGGCCTTGTTGGGCAAAGTTTTGGCTGGGCACTTCCCCGAAGGGGTAAGTGACTTAGCAGCCTAGTCCAGGCGGCTGATGGGGAATGACGCCTGACTTACGAGACCTGCTCTGACCTGAAGGCCAGGAGAAGTGGCCTTCACGGAGCAGAGGCCTCCTTGGCCCCAGAGGCTCCCGAAAGGCCCAAGAGCGAGCCAGACGGTAGGGGCGACATCTTCTCGGTCACCACCAAGACTGCCGTCATGGAGCAATCCCCCAGAGGGGACGTTACCTTAAGTGCCACAACACCGGCCGGAGTCGCAGCTGCTGTGGAGGCCATTTCCTGCTCCCAGTACTTCTCCTTGTTGGGATTTTTCTTATGACCTTCGGGGAAGTGGATGCCTGCCTGAATTTCTTTAGCTCTTTTTCCATGGAAGCCATTTTCTTCTTTAGGATATGGGTTTCCAAGGACTGCTGCCTTCTTTTATGGGTAGCGGAGTTAAATTTTTGGTAGTGCTAACACTTCTCCATGGGGTGGTCTGGGCCCAGACAGAAGAGGCACAAGGAGTGTCCTTCCACATGTGGAAGTTGGGAACCACATGAGTTGCACTTATTCTTATGTGATTCAAAGGGCATTGGGGACGACATACACAGCGAATTGTGAGATAAATTAGAAAAATAGAGAAAATAGGTTGAAAAGTTTGAAAACTAATGGACCGATGAAAGACTGATGAGCGTTGATTCTACCGCGAGGAACTTTCACAAGCCGAGGGCAGGACAGAACTGGAAGACGGGCATGGGGGACCGCCCCTTTATACTGACGTCATATGATACCGGTCACCTGACATGGGGGCAGTCCCCTGCCAGAGACTGCTAGCTAGAAATTTTTCCGTGGGGTGCTGATGCCTGGCGGGTCAGTCCTATATGTGAATAACCTACTGCAAGAGCCCTCTCGAAGTAAGATCAGTAAATATTTAGGAGGAGCTTTTGCAGCAGGCTACACCATTAGGACTAAGCCGCCAGGCGCCAGAACCCCACGGAAAACATCTAGTTAGCAGTCTCCAGCGGGGGACTGCCCCCTGATGTCAGCCCTCCCCAGCGTTGGCCAATGGTATAAAAGGGGTGGTTCCCCAGCCCTACCTCAGTTCTCCTGATGGAGACCTGGCCTGCACAGAGATGGAGAACCGAGGAGGTTCTAGCAGCCCTAGGATAAGGGAGAAAAAGACCAGGGGAAGGAGGGAGGGACAGCAGCGCTGCTGCAAGAGCTCCTCTTTTTTTTTTAAACTTTCTTTATTTTCAAGTTTTACATTTCATATCAACATACAACCTGTATACAAGCATAGGAGCTAATTCTTGTCTTTATAAGTTTGTTACATCTATATTCATGGAATATCTCATTCACTCATGTATTTTCTTTGTTTGCTCTCTCCTTTATAGTGTTTACCTATACATATTTATATCAAAAATCAATCTTCATAGTATGTCTTATCCTTATTTCAAGGTATAAAATCTTTTCTCACTGGGGTAATATATATCCACCTTCTCCATATTATCTCAAATTGAGCATATCTCTTATTTGTTAATGCTGTCAGCCTTTCCATTTGATAAATATCTACTACTATATTTTGCCATTGTCTTATCTGGAGTGGGTTTGGGACATCCAGTTTTTCGTTATGTTTTTTATAACTAAAATCAAAATCAGCAGGAGTTTCTTTGTCCTGATATCTCTACTTTCCTCTGGGAAGCCAGAAAAGTATAGAGTTACATTCAATATTATAGAGGTGAAATTATACTCTTAATCACCTCTTGTACCTCTACAGGGAAAGGTTGTATTATTGGGCACCTCCAGAATATGTGCCCATGTGTTGCCTGATTCTCACCACATTTCCTCCAGCATGTTATTCCCTTCCCCTTATTAAAATGCATCTGGATTGCTGGTGTTCTGAAAAACCTGACGGCATTCTTCCATGTGAATTCTCTCCAACATGGTGATGATGTACTTTTATGTATGTATAATAGACAATTCCTCCGTTTATCTCCTGTTATTATAACATTTAGATCTTTTCCCAGGCTCTCCTAATGGAATCAACTGTATCCTCTTCCATTTCTCTTATTGCCACATATAGGTAAGATATTATGTGGGTTAACTCTGCCCCTACCATCTAAGTTTTCTGTATGATATCTATAATCTTGGGTACAGGATATAGGGTCCAGCATTCTTTTTAATTCTTTTATATAATCCCTAACCTGAAAGAATCTAAATCTGTCTCTATGTGTTATCTCATATTTGATCTCCATTTCTGAAAAGCTCATTACATTTCCCTCTTCAAGAATTGGTACATTACGTGTAGTCCTTTTCTTTCCCATCTCTTATACCCCAGGTCCATTTCTGCTGGTATAAAATTCCTGTGTGTGGCAGTGAGTGGAACATGGGCTCCATTCAGACATATTCTTAGTGCTCAACATTTGTCTCCAGACTTGGAGGGTTGACAGTGTATAGGGTTATCAATATCTCTCCGTTCCTATCTCCCTTGTCTGTAAGCAGAACCCTTGTTGTCTTCTTAGATCTCTTCTGCTAATTCTATTTCTTTCCACTTTGCTTCATATTCAGGGTGTAGCCAATATATCACTGTTTGGATCTGGGGGCCAAGTAATAATATTTAAAATTTGGTAGGAGAGACCCTTCTTCTTTTGAGAGTTGTAATATGGATTGTCTTATTCTTGGTCTCTGCTTCTCAGATATATTGTGTTATTTTCTTGTTTAATTTCTTATAAAATGTCTGGAATTATAATGGGAATGGTTTGTGCCAGATATAGAAAACGTGGCAGTAATACCATTCTGATTGCTTCTATTTTCTGTATGAATGGTATAGGGATCAATGTCCACTTTTCTATGTCTTTCTGCATTTGTATTAGAAGCGTTTTGTAATTAAGATCATATAATTTTGTATGTTCTGGGCTCAGCCAAATACCTAAGTATTTAAGTGTAGGGGATAGTCCATTTAAACTTAAGTGGATTTCCACCTGAGCTGATGGTTTATAATTCACCCCAACACCTCCATCTTAGTGATATTAATCTTATAGCCTGCTAATTCTCCAAATACTGTTAGTGTTGACCAAAGTGGTCCCAATGATCTCTCTGGGTTCGTTAGGTATACCAGCAGGTCATCTGCATACAGAGCTAGTTTATGATGTCCTCCACCTAATTGTATCCCCGATATCTCTCTACGTCGCCTTATGGCCTGTGCCAGGAGCTCCAGGTATATCGCAAATAAAAGGGGTGACAAGGGGCATCCCTGTCTGGTTCCTCTTCTTTTAAGATTTATTGGTGATGAGATTGAGCCATTTACTTTAATGTATGCCTTAGGGTTGTCATATAAAGAGTCTATTATCTCTCTGAACTCTGCTGGAAACTCCATTTTCTCCATAGTAGATCTCAGAAAAGGCTATGCCACCCTGTCGAAAGCTTTCTCTGCATCCAAACTTAGGAGCAGGAAGGGTGTTTCGGACAGGGAGGCATAATGTAGTATATGCAATGTTCTCTTGATGTTGTCTTGTGCTTGCCTATTTGTCACAAACCCCGCCTGATCTTGATCTATCAGATGGGTAATAATACTTTATCCTTCTGGCCATAATAGATGCAAATAATTTCTAATCTATATTTAATACTGAGACCGGTCTATATGAACTACAGTTCGCATTTATCCTTCCGGTTTTAAGAGACTGGTAATGGTGGCATATCTCCATGTATCTGGACAACTCTTATTCTGTTGTATTTCTTTAAATGTCTCCCTGAGGGTAGCCATCAATTTCCCTCGAAAGCACTTGTAGAACTCCCCTGTATATCCATCGGGGCCAGGACTTTTATGAGTCTTAAGGCTTATAATGGCATTATTTGATTCTTTCTCTGCAATTGGAGATATTAATCTCTGTTGTTGTTCGTAAGTGAGATTGGGTAATTTTAGTCCTCTCATAAAAATCTCAGTCTTGATAATATCTGTTTTCTGCTCTGGAGTATATATATTTTGATAATATTTCTTAAAGGCTCTTTCAATCAGCGTTGGTAGTCTCACTAGCTGCCCCCGGATCTCTAATCTGTGTGATTGTTGTTTGAACTATTCTTCTACGGAGTCTATGTGCCAGCAATCTAGTGGCTCTCGGTCCCCCTTCATAATATTTTTGTTTTAAATTTTGTAAAGCTTGTTCCGTTTTAATATCTAGTATATGTTGTAATTTGCCTTTAATTTCTTGTATTGTATGTTCACAGTTCCTCTCTCCCACTGCATGCCTCTCCTGTGCCTCCCTCAGTTGTTTTTCTAAGTTTTCTTGCTGTTGGTTTTGTTGTCTTTTATAATATGAGGTATATTTAATTATGTCCCCTCTCAATACTACCTTAATCGTGTCCCATAATGTTACCTTTTTTAAATCTGGAGTCTCATTCTCTTTTATAATTTGGGGAATCCTCTGTTCTATCATTTCTTTAAATTTCTTCTGATTCAGAAAAAAGTTATTAAATCTCCACACTGTCCTTCGTTTTTCACTTGGCCATTCTAATCTGAGGGTTAACATTGAGTGATCTGAAATGGGGTTGGGAATAATCTAACATTCTTGTACCATATATAAAGAATCCCTGGAAATATGATAGTAATCTATTCCTGTATATATTTTATGTGGGGCTGAATAGTGAGTGTATGCCCTTGTATTAGGGTGTTTGTATCACCATATCTGCCCACTGTACATCTTGAAAATATTTGATGGCCATCCTCTGTGGTTGCTTTCTCTTGGGAGGTTGTTTTGTGGATGTATTTAAAGAATCATATATCATATTATGATCTCCTCCAAGTACTAGAGTTCCCCTCTGTTTTCTGTTACCTGGCATAATTTCTCAATTTCTTTTGTTTCTGTTCCTGGTGGAATATATATTGATGCTACCATGATCATGCCTCTGCTAAATTACTTCACAACCAATGCCAGTCCGTCCCTCTTTATCTGTATATACACGTCTGTCTGTTGAAACCAGGTGTTATGTGGGATCAATACTGCTGTCCCTCTTCGTTTCCCCCCTCTATATGATGAGGCTACTATTATTTTAAACCCAAATTTCGCTAATTTGTTATGTTCTTCCTTGGTTAAATGTGTCTCCTGCAATAATAGGAAGTTTGGTTTCTGCCTCTTAATTTGAGCTAATATCTTATATCTCTTTACAGGATTGTTGATTCCATTAACATTGAGAGAGCATACATTCACTTGCTTTTGACTATTCATTTTTAACATAGTACACTCTGGCTTTTTTACTCTGCATTCTGTATATTCCATTTCCCCTTTCTTTCATTCCTTGTTCCTTCTGTAATCTTCTTGTTCTCACATTTATTTTTCTCCTATACATCGCTATATGTCTAACAATGTACAAAACATATATAACAGTGCTAAACATTTCAACCCTATAACTAGTTACAAAATCGTTTCCAAGGTTGGAGGAAGTATAGTTACTCCCTCTATTACTTCTAAGGGGAGTCCCCTGCCGGGAGATCCCCTTAGTGGGAGGGTCGTAGGAGTCTACCTGAATCCCCCTTCCCCGGTCCCTTGTTCTTCGAGACATTGTTTTATTCTGTTAGCCCTCATCCCCATCTTCTCTCCCCTTTTCCTTTCTCTGTTTCCCTTGGGATTCTTCTTGCCCCTCCTCTTTCAACACTGATTCCTTCCCTTTCCCTTTGGCTTTACCCCCCTCGATAATTGTTACCCTTCTGTCTAGCCCTTGATTCCCCTCTTATAATTCGCATTTTGCCATCTATCTTTTCTCGTATTCTCATTTGCCCCTCACTGTGTTCATTCATTTCTTCCTCTGTTTTCTTGCCCTTCTCCTCCTATTGTGTTGTTTCCTGTCCCCTTTCCTTATTGTGGTTCCTCCTCCCCATCTCTGCTATTCGGAGCTCTCCCTTGCCTGTTCCTTATCCGTCATTGTTGCTCTCTTCATATCTTAAGGCCATTATTCCTCTCCCTATAGCACTTATTACTGCCCTCTGTGTGTGGGAAGTCTCCATGCGTTCAGCGTATTTTCACCCCATCCTTTACCTCCTCGATTTCTTTATGGCCTTAGGCAACCCCTGGCTTATTTCTTTAAATACTAGTAAAGATATGCAATACTTCTCTCTCTCTCTTCAGAGCCCCCCCCCCCTTGATCTAATATACTTATTCTGCCCCTCTCTCCCTTCTCCATTTCCCTTTAATTTCTTTTACCCTTTCCCATTACTCTTTCCCATGTTTTTATCCAGTCTTTCATAGTTTCTTTCAGATCTTGTCTCTCTTATTAAAATAGTCAAGGGTGTTTAAGTTTTATTCTGGGCTCTGCCTAGAATCCGTGACTTTCAAAGTTTCTTGCCCTCCTTGTAGCGAAACGCTACTCTGTCAATTACTTCGAGTCCCAATTATATTTTTCTCCCTTTCAGGTATCTCCAATCTGCATTTGTCTCTCTTCCTCCTCCATTGTTCTGTCCAGTAGTTTTTGTACATCTCGAAGTGACTGCAGCACTGTCTGCTGGGCTTTTCGGCCTTGTCTGTTACTCGCCATCTTCTTCCACTGTGCTCTTTCCAGTTTTGGGTGTTGCGTTTCCTCTCCTTCTGACTGGGCAACCCAACCTCTTTGCTGTAGTTCCCTCAGTGCCGTTTCTGGGTTTTCGTATATTATTGTACCCGTATCCCACATAATTCTCGGTTTCGATGGGAATGGTGTCTGGAATCTCACTCTGTGCTCTCTTGGTATTTTAAGAATTGGTGAATATGCAGCTCTTTTTTTGGCTATTTCCACCGAGTAGTCATGATCGAATAATAGTCTGGCAGTATTATATTTCACAATTCTTTTCTGCCATGCAGTGCGGAGTATATGCTCCTTGTCCCTATAACTTGATAATTTCAACACTACTGAACGTGGTCTTGCTCGAGGGTCCGTTGGCATGTTTGTTAATGATCTGTGTGCTCTCTCGATTTTGAACTCAAAAGTAGCCAGCAGTTCTAATAAGTCTTTTAACAAGTCGGACGTAAAATCCTCCATACGGCCCACCTCTGCATCCTCCGGGAGGCCGTAAATTCAGATGTTATCTCTACAGGATCGGGCTTATAGATCTAGCAGTTTTTCTTGTAATTTTTCTTGTGCATCTACTAGATAGTCTGCAGCAGTATGTACTTCCCTTATCTCCTCTTCCACTTCTGCTATTCGTTGCTCCGACCTTTCTGTCCTTCTTTCCATCTCTTGCATTTTCGTATTTAGTATCTGAAATTCTGACTTAGTTTCTGCTCTAAAGGCTCTTAGTTCTGCCATAATTGCTTCAAATCTTAATCTCGAGAGGTGTTCCATCTCTTGATCTGTGTCCAGATCATATGCCACGCTGCTGGCCGGGGAGGCGCTTCTGCTGGTATCTCTTTCTGGTGGTAATCCTCCTCCATCCTTTGTATTTGTTCCCTTTTTCCCATGGGATCTGCCTGGTTTATGTCCCCCAGACATCTCTTTTATTATTTCTACGATTTTTAGGCATTCTGTCTGCTATTCTGAGGGTTTTTGTTGTTTGGGGAGATCAGAGCTCTATTCCAAGGCTGCCATCAGCATGATGACGTCACCGGAAGTCGCAAGAGCTCCTCTTGAAGATCTATTGTTGCGGTAAGTTCTTACGTAACTGTACTATCTCACTTCGAGGGTGAGCTCTTGCAGCAGGCTACACAGTTAGGACCAAGTCCAAAGCAGTCAAAGGATAAACCCAAGTCAGACAGGCAGTGGTGAAGGAAACCAACAGAAGTTCACAAGACAGCAGGCCCTGGAGGATAGCTAGGCTGAAGCCAGTACTTCACCTAGAGGCAATGTCCAAACTGTAATGCTTGACAAATGTATGGACAGAACTCCAAGCAGCAGCTGCCCAAATGTCCATTGCTGACTCATTTCTCAGTGAGGTGAAAGAGGCAGCAACACCCTGGTAAAGTGACCTTTAATTGGGCTCGTAAAGATTTGTCATTCTACGTAATAACAATATACAATGCTGTTAACTAACCACTTGATAGAGCGCCTGTTTGGTAATTGGGATCCTTTCAGTGTTTGGGAAGTGAAAACAATTGATCAGACTTTCTTACCAGATGGGTGCGGTCCAAATAATAACGAAGCACCCTATGAACATCCAGAGTGTGAAGCAGAGCCTCCCCTTAGAGTACTCTGGATAATAAACAGGCAGTGGATGTCCTGATTAAGTGTAAACTCAGACACCACTTGCAGCAGAAACTTAGGATTAGTTCATAAGTACACCCGGTCCTTGTGGAAAACTAAATAAGGCTCTTTGCACATCAGAGCCTGATGCTCAGAAATCCTTCGAGCAGAAGTAATGGCAACTAAAAACAATGTTTCCATGACAAAGCGCAGCTCGCAACTTGCGGCTGGTTCAAAGGGAGGCAAAGTGAGTTTTTTCCAGCAAAAACAGGAGGTTCCATGGAGGGACAGGATCCTATATGGGAGGTTTCAGGTGCAAGATGCCCCGCAAAGATGCAGGACAGATCCAACTGGGAAAGGGTCTGTTTCTATAGGTGCATGATAAGCAGAAAGATGCACCTTGATGGAGGAGTAACTAAGCCCAGAATCTGATAGGGACAGGAGGTAACTCAGGACAGAGTTCACCTGGCAGGGGAAGGGATCTAGGTTACAGGCAGACGGCCACAAGCAGAACCGGTTCCACTTCATGGCTTACATGGCTCTGGTAGAAGACTTCCTAGCAGAAACTAAGATGTCTGCCACCCTGGGGGGAAACACCAAAACGGACCCTTGCTAGGTCTGCAGGAGCCATGCATGCAGGTGCAGTGACATAAGGTATGGGTGCACCAGGGTGCCTTGCTCCTGGGACAGCAAGTGCAAGGTCAGGGGCAGAGGAACTGAGACTCCACTGCCAACTGCTAGAGCAGAGGGAACCAAATCTGTTGAGGCCAGAAGGGAGTAATCAGGATCACGCCCACACTCTCCAATTGCAGTTTGAGCAGGACTTGCAGCAGTGGAAAGGAGGAAGGCATACAAAATCTCCCTGTCCAGACCAGGAGAGAGACAATGGCTCACCTGAAAACACCAGGCCCTGGATTGAGCAAGCAGAAACTGGGCAGTTTGGCATTGAGCGAGGACGCAGAGGTCCAACTAAGGACACCCACACTTTTTGAAGAGATCTTCGCTACGGACTGTAGAAGTTTCCATTCATGGGCCCTGGACTGAAATCTGCTTAGGCTGTTGGCCAAGGTGTTTTGGATGCCTGGAACATGAACTGCAGTGAGTTCCAGACTGTTCTACTGCCCAGAATCAGATTCTCATGGCCTCTCTGCAGAAGGGGTAGAAATGAGTCCCTCCCTGCTTGTTGATGTAGAAGACTACAGGCATATTGTCCATCCGGATCAGCAGAGAACCCGGGGATAGATCTGGCTGGGATGCCTGCAGAGCATAGAGGATCACTCTCATCTCCAACATGATGTGGAGATTCTGTTCTATAGGAGACCAGGTCCCCTGTAATTGGCAGTCTCTGAAATGAGCTCCTTAACCCTGGCCCGAAGTATCTGTCGTCAGGATCTGCTGAGGGGTATCTCTATAGAAAGGAGTCTTTTTGCCAAATTGGAACAGTTCAGCCACCATTTCCAGGGTCTGGCACACTGCCCTGGAGATTTTCACAGGCTGCTCGAGGTCTGTGCACTGGCCCCATTGAACCCTTAGAGTCCATTGGGGTACTTTCATATGAAGCCGTGCCAAGGGAATGGTCGCCATCTGGATGAGAAGCTTGAGGAAATTTCTGGCCAGGACCTGGCGAGACAAGGAAATCTCTCAAGCTTGAGGCTGAAGGTGATCTGCCCTGTTGGAAGGAAGGAAAGCTTTCCCTTGGATTGTGTCCAAGACTGCCCCTTAAAACTGTAGCCTTGGGGCCATGGGGAATATTTTGGGAGGTTCAGAGTGATCCCCAGATCTTGGAATAATGTAAAGGTGTCTTCCAGGGTTTTTAGCAGCTGGTCCCTTGTGGGAGCTGTCAGGAGCCAGTCATCTAGGTGAGGGAAGACGTAATGACCCCTGCCTCCTGAGGACCGTAGCCACCACTGCCAGGCACTTGGTGAAGACACAGGGAGTCTAGAACAGGCAAGAGCAGATCTCAGAACTGATAGTGACTTCCTTGAAGGTGAAGTGTAAGAACCTTCTGTGGGACGGCAGGATCATGATGTGAAGGTACTGCCCTGAATGTCCAGCATACAAAGCCAATCCCTGATGGAGCGTGGGGAGCAGGCCAGGAAAAGTCACCATCCTGAATCTTTTGTACTCACGTAGTTGTTCAGGTAGCTGAGATCCAGTATGGGGTAGACATCTCCCATCTTCTTGGGAATAAAAAAAATGGGAGTAAAAGCCCTTTCCCCTTTGATTCAGAGGAACTGGCTCTATGGCCCGCTTGGACAGAAGCATCTGAATCTCTGCTTGGATCAGGGTGGCATGGGATGAGGAGTAACAGGAGGGAACACGAGGGTTGTCCAGAGGCAGTTCCAAACCCAGAGCGTGTCCTCTATCTGCTGTAGGACCCACTGATCTGCTGTAATCTTGGTCCAACTCTCAGGGTAGAGGAGAACCAACCCGCCACCATCTCCCCAGAAGCTCCGCCAGAGGAAGGGGTGTTGGCAAAGGAGACCTGGGAAGCCTTGGTGGTTCTAGGCCTGAGGTCCCTGAAGGCTGGGAGCAGGCTTAATGTTTAAAGACCCTCTGGACTGCTGGCCCACTGGGCGACAAAACACCAGAATCTGTTCTGATTTGTACATCCTATGGACCGGCTGGACAGCCGAACCAGAATCCTGGAGACCTGTGATAATCTTTTCAGTGACTTCCTCGAAAAATACCAGGCCTTGGAAAGGAGCATCTAAGATGGCCTCTTGAAGGTCCTGGTGAAAGCCGGAGACTCTGAGTAACCATTGTAATGGTGGGTAGCCACTTGGGGTCCAGTGATCATCGTACGGTGTGGTTCAATGTGAGAAAAGTGGAGGAGTCAAACCTCATGAAAGCAAGGGTCCTGGATTTCAGACAAGTTGACTTTGCAAAAATGTGGGACTGTCTCAAGGAAGCCCTGGCAGGAAAAGAAGGGGGGATGTAGAGAAACAATAGGCTAATCTTAAAGGAGAACTGCGCTGAATCTATAAGTCGTTTTTCCTAGTAGAAGCTATTTTTAAACACTGGTTCAAATTCTGTTATTGCTCTAGCTATCCAGGCTTTTTAGATATCCTAGTGGGTGTTTCTGATTTACATTCTGCTGGTAAGAACCATTTTAGAACTGTATGATGTAAGTTATGTCCCTGTTCTACTATTCTTTTTGTTGTTAATTCAAAATGCTTTATTGTTTTTTTATATAACCGGCCTTACAAGGCCATTTTACAACCACAATGTGAGAAACCTTATACATTACAAGACAATACATAACCCCCCTCCCCACCCATGGTATCAGCATCACCGAAAAAGAGGAAACGTAAAGGTTATTACAGTTTAGATTTATACTTCAAGTAAAGCATCTCACTATAGAGTGTATAAAGTGTGCAACTTGCCCCAGCATTTCACAAATTTAAATGACTTGTTGGTTATATTAGAAATAATTTTTTCCATTGCAAGATTAGAAAGCAATTCCTGCAACTACTCCGAGGAGACGATAGTCTCTTCATCTAGCCAGTGTTTCAGTACTAACTACTTGGCCAATAGAGATATCATGGCTAGGTGATATTTTCTCTCTGTAATAGGTAGCTGGGTGAAATCTCCCAAGAGGCAAGCGCAGGCTCTATATATTCCCTAAACCCAATAATGGATCTATTTTCTGTCTAATAGTGTTCCACAAGGGGAGTACTTTCGGGCAGTCCCAGAAAATGTGAAACAGGAAACCCTCAGCCTGCCAACGATGCCTGCAGGTAGATGAGGGGGCTCTGTTCATTTTGGCCATCTTGACCGGAGTGTAATACATGTTGTTAATGATTTTATACTGCATGAGTCTCAATCTGCTTGAGAAACAAACCTATTGGTGTCCACCTATATTTTCTCCCAATTAAATCTTTTCTCCAGAAATTGAGCATTCCAATAACCAGAGGAACTGCCTATCTGTTGAAAGGCTTTACCTAGGAATATGGAGTAGATACCGGCGACCGGCGTGAGGATTTCTTGCAACATCTCTGAGTGGGTACAGGAATCTGCCCTCCTCTTCAGCAGTCTGAAGTAGCTGGGCCTTCTCTAGCATATGCCTGAGTTGAAGCACTTTAAAGCACAGCTGCGGGTTTATGTTATACTGTAGGTGCGGATGATCTCCCCCACCGGCAGGACCTGTCCGCTACTCCATATTTCTGCAGCAGAGACCTTTGCTAGTTGTGGGAGCCAGGAGTCATTTACCATCTTCCCACCTATCAAGAGGTTCAGGTTGCCAATAAGAGGCTGGGTTGGGTCCTGTCTGTGTCTGTAGGACATGGAGGAACACATCTGGTTGTGTATCTTTACAGAGATTCCGACTGCAGTCTCAACCAGAGCTGATGGGATCAACTTAGAGGGGGTGTACAAAAGGGTGAGAGGGGGGAAGACCCTGCTCCGAAATTAGTTCTCTTTCCAGTCAAAGCCATAAAGGGTAATACCAGTTTGGAGACTCAACTCCAATACCTTCCCCCCATTGTAAGTATTTTGCAGCTTGGCTAGCCCAGTAATACAGCCTGAAGTGAGGAAGTCTCAGCCCACCCTTTATCTTGGGGACAGTGAGTTTCCCATAGGCCCTGCGAGCTTGTTTGCTTTTCCAAATAAACTTAATTAACACTAAGTGTAATCTATTGAACCAGGCCTGTGGCAACCATAAATTTCACATATTAAGAGGATAGAAAATCCGAGGTAAAATATTCATTTTAATTAAACTAATTCTGCCCCATAGCGATATTAGGACTTCGTCCATCTCTCCAGGTCTTGCTTGATTGTCTGGACTAAAGCATCCAGATCGTTTTCCTTTAAAGATTTAGTGTCTTACGCAAGAACAATCCCTAAATATTAACATTTTTTGTGTTCCCAGTGTACTCCTAAACCATCTACCTCTCCCTTGTGAGTGGACAGGTTGACAGGGAACACTGTAGTCTTCTCAAGATTCAAATTGTAGTTGGATAACACTCCATATTCTTGTATCAGGTGCAAAGTTCTACCTATTGAGGCCTTTGGGTTGGATAGGTGAAAGAGATGTCATCAGCGTATGCCGATAATTTATATTCTTGAGAACCTACAGTGATTCCCTGAATGCCTGAATTCTCTTAATCTGTACCAGAAGCGGTTCCAGGTAAAGACTGAATAAAAGGGGAGACAAAGGGCATCCCTGTCTGGTCCCAGAATGAAGGGAAAAGCAGGGGGGAAAAAAAGATCGGCTACAGTAAATATGGGCGTTGGGCTTTGTATATAGAGCTTGGATCCATTGCACAAAGAGGGGAGGGAAGCCAAATCTAATTAGCGTTCTGAAGAGAAAGCACCAATTTACTCTGTCAAAGGCCTTCTCCGCATCTAGAGACATCAAAACTGCTGCGGAGAGGCTGTCCCGGGATGCTGATAAAATGTGGTCGAGCTTCCTCACATGATCGGAAGAGGATCGCCCAGTCATGAATCCCACCTGCTCTTCAGCAATCAAAAATGGTAAAATCTTATTCAATCTACTGGCCAGAAGTTTAGTTAGAATTTTGATATCGCCATTGAGCAGAGATATTGGTCTATAGTTCAAGACCCATTGTGGATCCCTCCTCTTTGTGCAATACTATGATTGTTGCCTCAAAATGTGGGGTCTTGGCACTGTCCACCATGATAGTTCGGAACAGATGGAGTAGCCATGGAATTAGTTCTCTTTGAAAACTTTATAAAGTTAGAGGAAAATATATCCAGTCCAGGAGCTTTATCCAGCAATAAATCGCTGATTGCACTTAGGATTTCACTTTCCATGACTGGGGAGGTTAGACAAGTTTGTTGCTCTATTGAAAGACTGGGGAGAGCCAGGTCCTTCAGATATTTATCTATGCTTTCTGCCGAGGGAGGATTTTCCCTGACACCATAGAGGTCCTTGTAAAAGGTCTGGGATTTCTTTTCCCTGACACCATAGAGGTCCTTGTAAAAGGTCTGGGATTCCTTTACAATCTCTATTGAATTTGTTTTTAGCGAGTCATCCTCATCTGAACGAATGGCTTCTATTAGTCTAGATGCTTCTTGCTGCTTGACCCGGAGAGCCAATAGGTGACCAGCCTTCTCTCCTTGGTCTGTATACCTAGATTTTGTTTTAAGGATGGCATACTCTACCTTACCACCCAGCAATTCATTACATTGCCCTTAAGACAAGTTAGTTCCTGACATTGTGTGTCTATGGAAGAGGGAGAGATCCCTTTTTCCAATTGTCTAATTTGGTCAAGTAAGTCCCTAATTTGACATTCTCTCCAGGACTTCCTCATAGAGGAAATCCGAATCAGTTCCCCCATATAAAGCACTTTAAGCCACCCCACTCCATCTCAGGACGATCTGTGGAGTTAAGGTTGTCCTTAGTATATTGTTCCATACAAGACTTCAGTCTGTCCACCACCCATTTATCCCTTAACAGGCTGTTATTAATTTTCCAACTTGTTTCTATTCTTTGAGTGGGGGATAGTGATAAGGTGCATGTTATTGAGGAATGGTCCAGGATGACGTCCGGGGAGATCTGACATGCCATGAGACCGGTAAGTAATTGTTTGCTCATCAAAAAATAATCTATACGAGAAGAAGTCCCATGTACAGGAGATCGAAACATATATTCCCGGGGATTTGGATATAGCACCCTCCAGGGGTCACATAGGCCTAGATTATTTATCATATCTCGTATAGATCTCTGGCCTGGTGATAGACCTGCCCTTGGTTTGCCTGTCCTGTCTGCACCTGGATCGAACGGTAACTTCCAATCCCCTCCTAGTAATAATGCTATGGACAAGAAAGGCAACAAAAGTTTGAGGATATCCATGAAAAAGGATGGGGTGTCTGTGTTAGGTCCATAAATTGATCCAAGAACTATGTCAGACCTCCCCAAAGTACCAAGCACAAAAACAAATCTATCTACAGGATCCCAGAGACATTGTTTACATTTGAAAGTCAGATTTCTGTCTAGCAAAACAGCTACTTCTCTGCTTTGTGTGTCAAATCCAGCTGCATAGACCTGCCCTATGTTTAACCTCCTTAGTAAGTTAGCCTCCATTTTGAGTAGATGGGTCTCCTGTAGAAAGGAAATTTGTCCCTTATCTATCTGCAAGTGCTTCAGTATTTTGTATCGCTTATGTTTGTTGCGTACACCTTTAACGTTCCATGAAATAACTCTTATACAGTTAGCCATAAACCTTGGGTTTGATTATTCTCCTCAAACAAATCTTGAAAGTCACAAAATTATTCTCTTTGCTGATACCATGGGTCTTCCACCCATCCCCATGTCTATATACCTCATAAACACAAAAATAAACACAGTCCCTTTGTGTAACACTATACCCCAATGTAATACATGTACATAAGTCACCTGAAATTACCCTGCCAAATCATCAATAATTGCCCATCCATATAAAGCCCAATATAATATAATTTGATGAAGAGGCCTCTTCCCTTCGATACTGATCATGACACTGCCAGATATAACAAAAAACAACCCCTATCTCGCTCCCCACACCCCCTCTCCTAACATTGAGTAGAAGTATCGAAACAGTTACTTAACATAAATAACTTAACTATGTCAGAACTGTTCTAAAAAAGAACTATGCGCCTTAAGATAGACTCTGGGTTAACATCCCAACCAAGAATCTGTTATCTCAAGCCTATAAAGGTTAAGTACTCTGCTTGGCCATTGACCCCTTTAATAGCAGGGGAAATGCAAAGTAATAATAAAGTAAAAATGACGCCAAGTAACCTCAAAATCCAGCTATAGTTCCTTGTTAAGATAATGGCGTGGGATCCGTTACTTCTGGTCCAAAACACTGTTAGATGACCAAGCATTTGATCAAAATAAAATAAAAGTGACCATTAATTACACTTTAGAGCAGGGTCTATCATAAAAAGGACCCCTCCCGATGGAAATGAACTCCCTGAGTCCAAAAAAGGAAAGAGAAGCTGTATTACTTCCTAAAACTTGGCCATACCTATCTGACTGCCCCATTACACACTTATTCAACACCTCTCTGATTCAAGGTGAGCTACCTGTCTTGTGGAAAACTGCCCACATCCTACCATTATTCAAGACTGGGGATCCGAGTGATCTGAACAATTACCGGCCTATTTCTATACTATCTGTCCTCTCTAAACTACTTGACAAAATTGTCAACATCCAACTTAGAGAACATTTGGATTCACAAAAGTTGCTAAACCCGGCTCAGTCTGGCTTCAGAGCCAAACACAGTACAATATCGGCTCTTGCCAAAGTAACTACAGACTGGTAAATGGCCTTGGACTCTAAGAAGCATGTATTTGCCCTCTTCCTTGATCTAAGTAAGGCCTTCGATACTGTGGATCATACCATCATGCTAACTGCACTGAGTAACATCGGACTTGATAGTTCTGCCATTAAATGGTTCACCAGCTACCTAACCAATAGGTTACAACAAGTCAAAGTCATAGGAGATCTGTCCCCACAAAATCCTTGATCTGAGGAGTCCCACAAGGCTCCATCCTGGGCCCTATCCTCTTTGCAATATACATCAATAATCTGGACTGTAGCTGGGCACAGCAAATGTGCACTAATTCTAGATGATACTGTACTCTATGCCACAAATTCATCCTTGGATCTGGCCCATGAGTACTTACAGAAAGACTTCATCACCCTCCAATACAACCTTCTCACTCATAAGCTCCTCTTCAATGCCAAAAAGACTAAAGCAATGATTCTCTCACCAAAGTCTACTTCCGGATGTCCACATATCACACAGATCCGAACACTCTTAGATGAACCCCTTGAAGTAGTTGATACCTTTAAATACCTAGGGTTCTGGCTGGATAACAAGTTCAACTTTCTGTGCCACTTAAATGAAACCTTGAAGAAACTAAGACAGCGATTAGGTTTATTCTATCGCATTAAACACCTTCTCACGTTAGAAGCCAGAATGAGACTAGTACAAACTACATTCCTACCTATACTGGACTACGCTGACTTCCTTTACAGTCATTGCCCATCAACGATGCTAAACAAACTGGACGCCCTTTACCACCGGGCTTTAAGATTTATCTTAAATCTACCCCGTAGTACACATCACTGTCGTCTATACCAGGTTTCGGGATGGACCTCATGCTCAACTAGAAGAAAAAGGAATGCTCTCTTCTGGTTTTTTAGAGCATTATCTGATAACCTCCCTGCATACATCTCGAACATCTTCAAACGGGCTAAAGGTTCTATGGCCTGAGACGCTTCTCCTTAATCTGCTTCCAGATTCCTAGAGTGAAAACTACCCTTGGCTCAGCAGCAATCAACTTCTCACTTCCATCACTTTGGAACACTATGCAAAACTCATTAAAATTATCCTCACTTCCAAGCATTTTCACATTCAAAGCTCTATTAATGGATTATCTGAAGGAATTATGCAACTGTTTCAGATGCCGATGACCCCTAAGCCTCGGGTGCCACTCTCAAATCCTACGCGTAAGTATCTCATCCACCCCACATTCCTAACAACAGAAACCTAGGACCTACAAGCCTAGTTCCCTTAATCCAAGATGACCCTGCCTATTCTCTACCTTTTACCTATTCTGGCCTCCCTTTTGGCTGCCTACTCTTTCACCCCAATTTCTATCCTATTCCTTAATAACTCCTTATTTTTTATCATTTAGGTATGAGCTCTTACTCAGCGGAGACTATATGGGATTGTTGTCTCTTCTCATTTCAGTAAAGCTTATCATTATGTACCTTTGCATGTTAATTATGTTGACCGGTATGTATAGGCCCATATTGACCGGCACCTTCACAATGTTTTTTTGTTTTTTTTTTGCACCGTTGTCCACCGTGATTGTAATCTTATGAAGTGTACTGTATTGTATTTATGCCCAGGACCACCTTGAAAATGAGCTTGCTCAATGGTGTTTATGCCTGGTTAAATAAAGTGATTGATTGATTGATGCTGAGAAAACCTCTTTCTAATAAACACTACAGGCCCAGGGATCTGCTGTCTTGAGTAGGATGCCGGTGATAGTAGACTCTCCAAAACTTCTAAACTGCAGCTGCTCGGAAGTGCGCATCAGCGCAAAGCAGATAGCCTTGCACACAGTCTCTGGTGCTACTCCGCGATCGTGCGCACCCTCGAGCTGCTGCATCAGAGGTCCTCTATGCGAACAAAACCTCCGCTGCATTCCCCTTTGCTTGACGGACACGGAAAGGCAAGAGAGTGGCGTGGGTTTAAGCATAGATGAGGCAGGTAAGCACCGCAGAGAATTTCGTGCCTTATATGTTGTTCAGCAACCAGGAAACCGCGGCTATAACCAACCTGTTGCACATATGCACTAGCCACATTATCAAAGCCTAGTATGTTTTAGCAAGGAGAAAGATTCAGAGATCCCAATGAGTCAGCTGACATCCACAGATCAGGAGGCCATTTTAGGGGGATAAATATAACAGGTTCATCATCAGGTCGAATGGTCAGCTTCCGCCCTCATCACCAAAAGACCCCAGACCCTTAAAACCATTCTTACCCTCTAGAAACACTTTATATCTTAGTACAGTTCACTTTTTAAACAGGTCTGGTAGAAGCTCCGTTAGTTCACTTACAGCCTGATCACTGGATTCAAAAGAATGCCATTTATCTTGTACTCGAACTTGCAGGAGGGCTGGGTACATCATTCGAAAATGTATCCCTGCAGGGATAAGTTGGGAGACCATTGAGTGGAAACAGTCCCTTTTTTGTCTTACTGAGGCTGGTAGATCCTGGGATATTCGGATTTTGTGGCCCTCCCACATCACTGCCTGAATGTCTCGTAATTTGGTCAGGCTATGCTGTCTGTCCAAGAAATTTAGTAGTTTCAGGAACAATGGTCAGGGGGTGATCCTGGGGCTGGCCTAGGACGCAGTGCTCGGTGGGCACGTTCCACTATATAGGAGGGTCCATTGGGCGATGGACCAGCGACTTCTTCTAATAACTTTTGTGTAAAGAGAATGGGGGAGGATCCTTCCTCTCCCTCTAGGAGGCCAATCACCACAAGCTTGTTGCGGCGACTATGGCCCTCGAGATCTTCAATCTTGGAGTCCATCCTCTTTAATTGCTTTCGCAGTGCTATGATCTCCAGGTCTGTGATCGTCCTCCATTTTTCCAGTGATACTGCTCTTGCCTCCGTGTCTCTAACTTATCTGGAGACATCCAACATTTCATTTTTCAAACCCGCTACATCCGTTGTTAGCAGTTAAAGAGCTTCTTGGAGTGGCTTCATCTCCTGTAAGAAGCACTCTTCTGTTAGTGGTGCTGCAGTCGCCCTGCCTGAGGAACTTGAAGGAGGTTTCACCAGCTATTGTCTGGATTTTTTCACGGCCTTCTCCAGTGAGGGCGGAGGGGTGTACCGCGGTAGTTCTTGCCTCATATGGACCTCCATGGCCAAAGTAACAGCAACTACCCAGGTTCAGTCGGAAGGTAAGTTTATACCGATGTTCAGGAAGTGAAGCTGTCTTGCTGAATTTCATTGAATTAGAATCAGATTAGGAGTGGGAGAGCAGGAGAAACTCGGGAGTGTTGCTTTCTCTAGCGAGGCATCATGTGATCGCCCTGTTCTACTATTGTATTGTTGGCACAATGCATTCATGTTCTGTTACAGAACTCTGTGGCTGAGAGGGACATAAACTATATCATACAGTTCTAAAATGGCACCACACCAGAGTGTAAAGCAGAAACACCCACTGAGGTTACTAAAAGGCCTGTATAGATGGAACAATAACAAAAATTTATCAGTACTTATAAACAGCTTCTATTGGGAAAATTGACTTACAGGTTCGGTGCAGTTCTCCTTTAAGAGAGCCATAGCAGAGCAACAAAACCTTTGTGTTAGGGCAAGTAAGCAAAACAAAGAGAAAGAAAAACACCATGGTTCTCAAAGGACGTGGAGAGGAAGGTAAGAGAAAAGGACTTGCTTTCAGGAGGTACAAGGAAACACAGAGGGGAAGACAGGGAACTGTATCTAGAAAAGCAGAGGAGGCAGGAAAGCAGTCAGGAGTGCAAAGACACAAGCGGAGGAAAAAAACCCAGGCAATTAAGAAAGGGAGACCTTTTCAAGTACATTAGTGACAGAAAGAAGGCCAGGGGTGGGATTGTGAGGTTAAAAGGGAGGAAGGGGTGTGGAGGGGACCTAGAAATGGCAACAATCCTGAACAAATATTTTGTTTAGTATTCACAGAAGGGAAGGAGAAGGACCACTACTGGGGATAGGAGCATCAGTGGGAGAGAGGTGGACACCAGCCCATTTACGGTAGAAAGAGTCCTAAAGGAACTCGAGAATCTGAAAGGGTACAAGGCTATGGGGCCAGATGGGATACATCCCAGAATATTGAAAGAACTTAAAGAGGTGCTGGCAGCACCACTAACAGCCCTATTCAACAAATCAATAGAGACGGGTGGTTCCAGGAGACTGGAGGAGGGCAAATGTAGTCCCTCTCCACAAAAGTGGGAACAGGGAAGAGGCTGGAAACTATAGACCAGTCAGCCTGACTTCAGTGGTGGGGAAATTAATGGAGTCACTACTAAAGGAAAGAATTGTGATATTTCTTGAATCCAGCGGAGCACAGGATCTAAGGCAGCATGGATTCACAAAGGGAAGGTCTCGTCAAACAAATCTGATAGATTTGACTGGGTGATCAGGGAGGTAGACAGGGGAGGGGTGGTGGATGTGGCCTACCTAGATTTCAGCAAGGCCTTCGACACCGTCCTACATAGGAGGTTGATAAATAAGTTGGGCAGCCTGGAAGTGGACCCTAAGGTGGTAAACAGGGTCAGAAACTGGTTGAGTGACAGAACACAGAGGGTGGTGGTAAATGGCATTCAATCTGAGAAGAAGGGGGTAACCAGTGGGGTGTCACCAGGATCCATGCTGGGGCCAGTCCTCTTTTTTTTTGTGTGTGTGTGTGTGTGTTATCTTTTTTTACCTCCTCCTCCTCCTACGTGCCCCATTTCAACCTCTCCTTCAGGCTTATCAATGCTGGCTCTGGTCCATCTGTCCTCCGATCCTCCAGTCCCATACAGCAGCCAGCCCCAGGGTAACCCAGAGTAACCCTTCTCCGGATGGGTCCCCCTCCTCAGAGGGGAAATGCACCAGCCCAGAGGGGCAAGCCAGCACTACACTTGGCCCCGGGTTGCTGCTGGGATGGAGGACTCGGCAGGGACATGAACGGTACCAGAGAGCCAGGCAGCCGTCATCCGGCTTAAAGTGGGGCAGTATTTCTGCTTTTCTGGTGCATCCCGACATGTGTCTGTTGTGCTCCTGGTCTCCACCAGGGGCTGCCACAGCACAATGTCAACCCCACTACCCACCCCAGGAGAGGAGAGCAGTCCTATGGATGCTTGATCCTCTACTTCCCATGCCAGCCCCGGCATCCCGAGTCCGGGTCAGTGGGGGGGCCAGTGCTCTTTAATGTCTTCATAAGTGACATTGTAGAGGGGCTTGAGGGGAAGGTATGCCTCTTTGCAGATGACACTAAGATCTGCAACAGGGTCAACACTCCAGGGTGGTGGAAAAAATTCGAAAGGACCTAAACATGCTTGAGGAGTGGTTGAGAGTTTGGCAGCTAAGATTCAATGCAAAGAAGTGTAAAATCATGCACTTGGGGCACAGAAATCCAAGGGAGAAGTATAAGATGGGGGGAGGTACTGACAGCTACCAGTCAAAAAACGGGCCTGGAGGTAGTCATATCTGATGACCTAAAGGTAACCAAACAATGAAAGAAGGCTGTGGGGACAGCCAGTGGGATGTTAGGGTGTATAGGGAGAGGTATCACCAGCCGAAAAAAGAAGGTGGTTATGCCACTGTACAGATCACTATTGAGACCTCATCTGGAGAACTGTGTCCAGTTCTGGAGATTGCATCTCCGGAAGGACATAGACAAAATAGAGGCAGTCCAGAGAATAGCAACAAAAATGGAATGAGGACTGCACCAAAAGTCATATGAGTGGACTAGAGGACCTCAATATGTATTCCCTGGAGAAGAGGAGAGACAGGGGGGATATGACAGACATTCAAGTACATTAGGGGGGTAAACAAGGTACAGGAGGGTAGCACCTTTCAGAAAAGAAGTACAAGAATAAGGGACATGATGTGAGGCTGGGGGGTAGGCCCAGGGCAATGTGAGAGTACATTTTCACAGAAAGAGTAGTGATACTTGGAACAGCCTCCTGCAGAGGTGGTGGGGAAAAAACAGTGGGAATTCAAGAATGCATGGGATAGACTGGACATAAGAGTACTCCAGCAATAGCAAAGAGAGGGTAAGCTGCAGATCAACTAGGGTCTTCGGTAGTGCATCAGTTAGGGAAAAGGGGCAGACTAGGTGGGACATATTCTGCCATCACCTTCTGTGTATCTGAGTCAGGAGTTCCTGTGAAGACCGACACCAGAGGCAGCCACCCTGGTGGCAGTGTCTACTGAATCGTAGTATGAGCGAAGAATGTGCTTACCTACGTCCATGCCCGACTGGAGAATGTCAAGCAATTCGGATTTCTTAGAGGAGTCTGGTTGAGCCTGTGCCAATTCCAGAGCCTTTTTCCACAAGGAGTTCTGGTATTGAACCGTATGTGCAAAAGTGTACAAGTGGATGATACAGGTGGCGCAAGAATAGACCTTGTGGCCAAACTGGTCAGTCCTCTTAGACTCCTTATCTGGAGGCTGAGAGCTAAGGTGTCTAGACTGTTTGGTCCTACCATGAGCTGCAGTCAATGCCATAGAATCGACCCTAGGTTGTTCCCCCAAGTAAGGCTCATTTCTGGGGTTTCTGTGGAGCCTGTCAGCCTTCTTAGGGACTGGTGAAGCGGATGAGGGGTGTTTCCAGACAAGCTTAATAATGTCCTGGAAAGGGGCCACCAACGGAGGCACAACCAGGGGCTTAGGATCATACAGCCCAAGGAAATGGGCAAAGCGGTGTCTCTCTGGGTCCAGGTCCTCGGTGTCCCACCTATTGAGGAACTGGATGTGTCTCTCATTATATCCATAAATGTGGGATCTTCCAAGGGTGATCTCGAAGAATCCTTATGGGTATCCGGATGAGGAGGAGGGGAGATATTCCCTCCCGACAACCTGGATGAGGAGGAAGAGCTCCAACTGGAATCCTCTGAAGAGGGAGTGCGAGTATAGGAATGCCAGGACTGGTATCTGCAGCAGTGGTGCTGACGCCTGGATGAGGATCTGGAGGAAGAATGGTGCCTTCATCCATGCTGCCTGGGGAACCCCTCATCTGAGTGATCAGGAGGAGGGTGGCTTTTCTTGCTGGTGGTGAGGGTTTCTTGGGTAGAGGAGGAGTAGGCTGCTCAGGTGGGGCCGGACTCCCAAAGGAATGGGTTCTGGAGCCTGGGGGGCAGGTGGGCACCCTAGGCAGAAGATCTCCTTTAATAGTGTTAAACCAGGAGTTGAATAGGGCCCCCACATCTGTAAGAGAGACAAAAGGGGCACCGAGGGAGGGACATTAGAGTGCCCCGACATCGGACCCACTGGAGTGGGTGATCCTGTCAGGTCTAGAGGTGCAGAGTTAGCTGGCTGTGGGTGTGGGGTTATCTGGCGTCCAGACTATCCGGTGTTGGGTTAGGGCGCCGGGCCGTAGTGTCAGCTCAGGAAGCCAGAGGCGGCAACAACCAAGGATTGGGTGATGAAGGGGGCATTGCCGGTTCGACCCCAATGGCGCCTGAGATACTGGCCAGCATCAACTGCCGAGGGAGAGAACTCCCATTTGGAGCTCCTACTCCTGGCATCACGGACCCTGAGGCCCGGTCCAACGACATGGACGCCTAGCTGGGTGGACAGGCTACAACCCACCGCCTGAAGAAGTACCGCTGATCCACCTGGCTTAGGCCTGAGATGTATTTTAAGGGCCTAAGACTCAGGGAGTGGGGCAGATGAAGGCCCATGCCCAAGACCCCCGCTGGACATCAGGACTAAGGCGAAGGCTTCATCAACGGAAGCCGGAAGGAGTGAGAGCTGCTGGAGGGCAGAGTCTGACCTCCCAGAGGCCGCCAACTTGTGCTTGGAGCTGAGCGGAGTATGACTGGAGCCTATCCTTGTCCCGTGATGCTTCCTGCTGGTTTTCTTCTCCTTGTGGGTCAAGAAGAGAAGGTTGCTCCAGAACCGAAGAAGGTGTGGAGCTTTGTCCAGAAGGGGTCTTCTGCATGACGGCCAATTGCTTTTCCAGCAAGGAGGTCCTCAAGGTCATCAGGCGGCAGATCCTAGTCCTATGGTTGAAGCTTTGACAATGCTGGCAGGCCTCAAAATTGTGGTCGGGGCCTAGGCAGACAAGACAGGCCAAACAGCCATCCTTTGATGGTATTTGCTTGCTGCAGGGACACTTGGATTTCCGCTGCTTGGATGATGAGGTTGGAGAAGACGTGAAGAGAAAAATCAGTAAAGGAACACTGTTTTGAAGTAAAATAAACCACGAGTAAACACAAAAAATGGCTATCGACAGAGCAGAAAGTGTCTGTGCAGCCGATGTCCATGGGTTGATGGTGGGAAAAGAACTGAGGTGGGATGGGGGTCAGCTCCTTTTATACCATTGGCCGACAACGGGGGCAGGCCAATATCAGGGTGTGGTCCCCCGCTGGAGACTGCTAGCAAGAAGTTTTCTGTGGGGTCCTGGCCCCTGGTGGCTTAGTCCTAACAGTGTAACCTGCTGCAAGAGCTCACCCTCGAAGTAAGATCAAACTTTTGGCCCATATCCCAGATCTCAGAGCACACACCAAAGGAAGAGAAGTGTTCCTGCCATTTGACGATGACATAGGGCAGGTACTTTTGGATGCTCTTCAGAAGGATAGTGATTGCGATGCAATGTGTATGGCACATGTAGTGCAGATAGTTTGAGGGGAACTCTTTGAAGGGAACACACCTTTCAATGGGACATTCCACCGATTGCCAAGAAAAGTCAGTCTCACTGTCAGTTCTGGCACTAGTTAATGATTCTTGAAGGACCAAACATCAAAAGTCAATCAGCCAAATCAACAAACCAGGCAGTGTTTTCTATAGCTCAGCTGATGAAGTTTAACAGTGTAAAGCACAAATGGCAAGGAAAGTACAGTTATAAACTTACCGTGAACAGCAGATCTTCGAGAACAGCTCTTGCAGCAGGTTACACCATCAGGACTGAAGCCAGAAGACCCCCACGAAAAACTTCTAGCTAGCTACACACAGCGGAGGACCACCCCCCGACGTTTGTCCCAGTGTCCCCTACATCATAAAAGAGGCGGTCCTCCAGCATTCCTCAGTTCTCCCGCCAGAGACTCTGGCATAGCGATAAAAATTCTGAAGGGAGACCGAGGATTCGCTTCCAAGGGAAGACTAAAATCACATTGCCAATGCAAATGCAGATGACCTCCTGAGGGGAAGGTGGGTGGGAAAGTACCTGCTGCAAGAGCTGTTCTCGAAGATCTCCTGTTACAGTAAGTTCTTACTAACTGTACTATCCTACTTAAAGGTACAGCTCTTTCAGCAGATCACACCATTAGGACCGAGTCCCAAGCAATGTGCGGTAGCCCCTAAAATGGGAGGAGGACTGAAGAAGGGTGAACGGGAACCCCTCATGAAAGATGCCCCTGCAGGACAGCAAGGCCAAAGCCAGCTCTGCACCAGGAGGCAATGTCCAGACTGTAGTGTCTGATGAATGTGTGCACAGTACTCCAAGTAGCTGCTGCGCAAATGTCTGAGGCTGATACATTCCTCAGAGAAGCAAATGAGGCTGCCATCCCTCTGGTGGAATGACCCTAACCAGTCCCGTAAGGGTTTGTTCTGCTTGATAACAGAACACAATGCAGTTTACCAACCATTTCAAAAGTGTCTGTTTAGACACAGGTGCCCCTAGCATCCTGGAGGCAAATGAAACAAATAACTGATCTGACTTACAGAGCAGTCTGGTTCTAGTCAGATAATACCAGAGTATCCTGTTTACATCCAAAGTGTGCAGGAGAGCCTCTCCTCTACCGGAATACTCTGGGAAATAAACAGGACGATTAATCTTTTGATTAAGAGTAAGCTCGGGCACTACCTTAGATAAAAATCTAGGATTAGTTCTTAAGGACACCCTGTCCTTATGAAAAACCAGATACGGCTCTTTGTACATAAGTGCCTGGAGCTCTGAAATTCTTCAGGCAGAAGTAACTGCAACTAAAAATAATGCCTTCCAAGAGAGAAGGCGTAGCTCGCAATCTGAGGCTGATTCAAAAGAGGGTAGTGTGAGCCGTTCCAAAATGAAAAGAAGGTCCCAAGGAGGGATCGGGTCCCTAATGGATAGTTTCAGGTGGAGAATGCCATGCAGAAAGGTGCATGACAGGTCCAGTTGGGCTAAAGATTTGTCCCCAAATGGTGCATGGTATGCTGATAATGCTGAAAGATGCACCTTTAATGGAGAGTAACTTAGCCCTGCATCTGACAGTGAAAAAGGGTACTCTAGGACCGAGTTCACTGGACAAGTCAACGCGTCCAGGCCACGTGCCAAGGACCAAATGTAGAAACGGTGCCATTTCATGGCATACATGGCCCTAGTAGAGGGTTTTCTTTTTTTTTTTTGAACTCTATTTTTTCCTCCCAGCTTGTGGAACTCTCTCGGGCATCCTGCAGTGCCCCTGACTCTACCTCCATGCCTGAGAGGCCTCCTGAATCCTGGCACCAGCCTGGCTATCCCCTGCCTGGGCCCCGAGTAGGGCCGCCCTATCCACCCAGGCGCTCTATCTATAATTCAGGCTGGGCTGGGCTCGGGGTGTGGTCGGATGGATGCAGGTGCAGTCGCCTATCCACAAGCTGGGTTTTTCCTTTACTTCCTAGTCTCCCCGAGTTTGGTCGTGCAATGACGTCACGGCGTCCAGCACAACTCCATTCCCTCTACTCAACGCCATACATGCGCACATCCACCAGTCTCCACCGGGTGATGCTGTTGCACCAGGCATTCTCTGGATCCCTCCCCAGAGAGAGAGAGGACAGCCATCCATGGACGCTCAATCCTTTCTCTCCCCTGCCAATCCCCGACACCCCGGGCTCATTCCCGAACCCAGGTTGCCGGCGTGACACAAGGTGTGGCATCCAGCACCTCAGCCACCGGGCTGGCCGTAGAGGGTTTTCTTGCTGCCACAAAGATATCTGCTACCCAAGTTGAGACCCCATGGTGAGAAATTGCTAGGTCTTCAGGAGCCAAGCGTGCAGGTATAAGGATCGCAAGTTCAGATGGACTAATGATCCGCTGCTCTGGGACAGTAAGGCGAGCTGAGAGGTAGAGGGAACGAGGCTCGCTCACTAGATGTTGGAGTAAGGAACCAAACTGTCTGAGCCAAAATGGGGCTACTAGAATCATGTCTGCTCCTTCTGCTTGCAGTTTGAGCAGGACTCTCTGAATGAGTGGGACGGGAGGAAGGGATATAAAGAAATGTGCCTGTCCAAGAGAGGGACAATGCGCCTCACCAGAAAACACCAGGTCCTGGATCTAGCGAGCAAAAATTGGGCAGGTATAGCTAGTAGGGAGAGGCAAACAGATCTAGCTCTGGAGCCCTATTTGTTGAACAGAATTTCTGCTACTTGCTGATGAAGCTCCACTCATGTGCACTGGATCTGGACTGGCTTAGTATGTCCACCAATGTGTTCTTCACTCCTGGGACATGAACGGCAGATGGAGTGATGTTGTGGCTATGGCCCAATACCATACTCTATTTGCTTTCCGACAGAGTTGGTATGAATGGGTACCTCCTTGTTTGTTGACGAGAATACTACTGACATGTCTGTTTGAATCAGTAGATGTCCTGGGCATAGGTCAGTCTGTAAGGCCTGTAGGGTGTACAGGACTGCTTTCATCTCTAAATGTTTATGTGTAGAGCTTCTTCTGAGCTGGACCATAATCCTTGTGTCCTTCTGTCGCCTAGATGGGTACCCCAACCCGATTCTGATGAGTCTGTGGTCAGAATCTGTGAAGGTGTGGCTGACAGGAAAGGTACTCCTGCTGCTAGGTGCTCTGGAACTAGCCTTCATTGAAGGACTCACTGCATGGAGACGGGGACTGAAACCATCAGATCAAGATTGTCCCGACGTTGGTCCCACTGCCATATGACCCAACAGTCTTAGCATGGTCCTAGCTGTGACCTTTTTCTGTCCCTGGATGTGACTGGTCAATCCTCTGAGGCGATCTGCCCTGTCTTCCGGTAGGAAGGCCTTCCTTCTGGTTGTGTCCAGGACTGCTCCTATGAACTGTAGTCTCTGGCATGGGGTGAGGAATGACTTTTGCAGGTTGATGGTGACACCTATTTCTTCGAAGATGGAAAAGGTGTCTTGTAACGCCTGACTTGAGTTCCCTCCTGGATGATGCCGTGAGGAGCCGATCATCCAAGTAGGGGAAGATGTAGTGTCCCGTTCTCCTGATGGCCACAGCTACCACTGCCAGGCATTTGGTAAAGACTCTGGATGCCGATGACAGGCTGAATGGCAGTGCATGGAACTGGAAATGTTGGCCTCTGAAATCCAACCACAGAAACTTCCTGTGGTGTTGTGCAATTGGGATGTGGAAATATGCATTTTGCACATCCAGTGATGCAAGCTAGGCATCTGGGTGTAGCATTGAGATCAACCCTGGTAGCGTGACCATCTTAAACGCTTGTATGCCACAGAGGTGTTGAGATCGCTGAGGTCCAGGATGGGATGTGGTCCCCAGTCTTTTGGGTACTAGGAGTGGGAACAGTACCATCTCCCTCGTTGAATCCTGGGACAGATTCTATAGCCTCTTTCTAAGAGGGCTCAGATTTCTCCTGAATGAGCATGGCATGATAGTGGGAATACTGGGATAACAGGGTGGCCTGGACGGTGGCTTCCCAGTGAACCTCGATAGAGTGGTCTCTTTGAATCAGCTGAAGAGTCCACTGGTTGGAGGTAATTCACTGCCACCCCTCCAGATATTTTGAGAAGTGAACCCCGACCGCCTCTTCCTCCTGAACAGGTGAGAGAGGAGGGCTCTGCAAGGAATCAGGCTGTGGAGGGGGAGGGGAGGTTTACCTGGGGGGGACTTGGCATTACATGCGTTTGCACCACCTGCAGCTCAAGAGGGCCTTTTGCAGGTGAAGTTACCTCTCTGTTGTTGGCCATATCTAGCTTGTTGTCCTTGTTTCCCTTGAAAACGCTGTTGCTGTCGCCAAAATGGCTTCAGCTTATACATGGCCTGTACTGACCGGTTCGCTTTGCTGCATCTTGTAGTTTTGTGATAATCTTTCAGATTCTTCACCGAAAACACTGTCCTTTGAAGGGACATCCAGAATGCCCGTCTGAATGTCCGTGTGAAGCCAGAAACTCAGCCAAGAGAGTCTCTGAAGGCACATGCCCGCTGCTGCCCCTATGGCGGCTGAATCTGTGGAATCATAAACCGCTCTCAGTACCTGGATTCCCACATCAGAGCCTGTTTGCAAAAGCTTGATGAATTCCTCTTTCTGCTCCCCTTCTGGCAGGTTTTTGACCAAGTCCAGCCCCTGTTTCCACAGGGCATTTTGAAACTGGTCCATAAGGGTTAAGAAGTTTAAGGAGTGGAAGAAGAATGAAGAGGATGCATACATCTTGCAGCCTCAAAGAGTTGAGCTGCTTCAACTCTTGATTCAGGGGCTGAATGCTCAGGTGTCTTGGCCTCTCGGACCTATCATGCATGGTGGTCATAACCAAAGAATCTGCCACTGGTTGCTCTCCCAGGTAAGGCTCTTCCAGTGGTGCCCTATACAGATGGTCAGCCTTTTTGGGGACTGCTGAGGATGTGTAGGGTGCTTCCAGGCATCCCTGGTCATGTTCTGAAAGGTATCCACCAGTGGTGGGACCACTACTGGCTTACTGTCCTTCTGCTGCAGATACTTTGTCAGACAGCACCGTTCAGGGTCCAAGTCCTCTGTGTCCCACTCTGTGTTATCCTGGATATGTCTCATTATATCCATGAAAGTGGAATCCTCTGGGAGAGACCTTGGCAAATCCTTCAGGTATGGGGAGGGAATGCTGAATGGGGAGACGGACCTTGAAGAAGAAGCAAAGGATGAGTAAGCTTCTTCTGAAGAGGAAGACTGATCACCGGTGACGGTGCTTCTTTTTGTGCCTTGTTGGTGAGTGAGAAAGAGTCCTTGACGGGGACCTCGGCCTCTTCTTTTCAGGACAATGGCCCCCCTTTTGGAATGGGGCTTTTCTCCTTAGGAGGACGGCTAGGGGACCTCAGAGGTGGCTGGTCTTTTGGTGGAGTCTTAGAGGGGACCATATCCTTTCTGACTGTCTCCCACCAAAATGAAAATAAGTCTTTCACCTCTGACATCTGGAGGCCCGTGGGTGGGCCCTTTGGCGGCTGCGATGTCTGGCTGTTGTCAGTGTCCTTTGCATGGTCACTCGATGCACCCATCATCTGGTCATCGGGTGTCT
Source organism: Neoceratodus forsteri (assembly GCA_016271365.2). Lineage (NCBI taxonomy): Eukaryota > Metazoa > Chordata > Ceratodontiformes > Ceratodontidae > Neoceratodus > Neoceratodus forsteri. The sequence goes on along the minus strand of JADMNL010000031.1, from coordinate 113,292,460 downwards.
GTGGCTCCTGGGTGAGGTCTGCCTCCTCGAGTCCAGCCGACAGCGGGTTGTCACTCAGATGGTCGACACCGATGTCGGTGTCCTTGGTATAGGTACGTCGGGATGTATCGACCTCGGATGAAGTCCAGCAGGATGTAGCGACCTCGGTAGCAATGGAGGTGTCATCCTAAAGATGAGTGTGGACCTCTGTCAGTGGTCTATTGTCTGAGGTCCTCTTGGCTGATGTCTGGTCGGATGACCATTTTGCAGACATCACCAGGGATGTAAGGCTTCTGGGGGGGGCTGAGAAGCCAACCTAGACTGGTTAGAGCACCAGCTTCAGTCCAGGGAGTTGGAACCCGCTACTGAGGCCGACTTGGATGGCACCTTTGCTGGGCAGTCTGTAGAGGAAGACAGGCTGGCAGTACCTGAATACTGGCTAGTGGAGTGCCCTAAGGGGTGAATCTTCAAAGGCTGGAGGATGGTTCCAGAACCAGAACCACCTTACATCTGGGTCTTTGCCATAGGTTTTTTGGGTCTTCAACCAAGGCGAAGAGTGAGTCGACCAGCTGGCTGAGTCCGAACTCCCCCTGGAGTCAGATGTCTGTGATTTGGATAGAGAGTGCCCTTTCTCCCTTTCCCTCCTTTTTCTTTATGTTTCCCCGACCTATGAGAGGAGTCTTCCCTAGAGGAGGTGCTTTTCTGCATTGCTGCTAGTTTTTGTTCCAAGAGGAAAGTCTCCAAAACTTTTTGGTGGCAGATCCTCGTTCTATTATTAAATTTCTGGCAAATGGGACAGGCCTTGGTTTCATGCTCTGGGCCCAAAAGGAAAAGAACTGAGGGATGCAGGGGGACCGCCCCTTTTATGAGGTAAGGGACGTCGGGGATGGGGTCGACGTCAGTGGGCAGTCCCCTACTGTATGTAGCTAACTAGAAGTTTTCTTTTTATAATTCAAAGTTTATTAAATTTTTCAACATGTTAAAGTATCAATATACAACATGCAAGTTAAATACATGAAGACATAATAATGCTAAAGTAATTGTTCTAAACATATTGATAGTGCTGAGACCTGTAAGTATCTTAAAAACAGAAGGTGAATTAGTACCTGTAACAATATGAAAGCTTTACATTACAAACTATATACTGTAGTATGCAGCATGAGGTGTTTCCTTTACTATCTATAATGAGATACCATAACACTTATATGTTAATTAGGGGACAAGTTATAAAAGCTTCCCAAATATCCAAAAACTTGTCTATACATTGCATATTCACATAAGTCATTCTTTCATAACCAGCTCTTATACTCAAATCTTGTAACCATTCTTTAATCAAGGGATGTCCTGACTATTCCAATGTCTGAGGATAACATTTTTAGCTGTGATAAAGGCCGTAATCAGCCACAATTTCTGACATTCTGACAAATTATTGAGCTCAGAGCAAATTCCAAGAATAGTAAATTTAGATGAACAGTGAAATGTATCACCTAGGACACAATTACATATTAATAAAATGTTTGCCCAGAATGATCTGATGCATTGACAGGACCATAATATATGTGCAAGGAGGCTGGCCTGCGCGCAGCAGTGGGTTACCGTCATGGCGCCAGCAACCGGGTTCGGGACGGACTCGGGCAGCTGGAGGAGCCGGCTGGGGAGGAGGATCGAGTGCCCAGAGCTGCTCTCCTCCTCCTCAGGTGGGGTGGGATGTGGGTCCTGCTGCGATACCACCACCTGGGTGACCACGGGTGGAGGTGCAGCGAAGACCGCATGTAGCAGGGAGGGAGGACGTCTGCCAGGAGTCAGAGCATTAGCACGTTGTGAAGTGCATTGTTCCTAGGCTCCCCTTGTGAGCAGATGTCTTATGGGATGGGCGAAACAGCAGGAAAATACCCCCCGGTGCTCCCTGTAGACGGAGCTTCAGGCCCCAATACCAGGGCCCCTACCAGCATGGGCAAACGGATCCCCGACAAAACACAGACGCTCGGGGCAGAGGAAGGGGAGCCCCACCTTGTACCCGCCTGGGGGTCAAACCAAGGCAGCATGGGGGGATGATTGCACCCGAAGCTGACAGACGAAGCTGACAGACGAGCAGGGATGTACAAGGCCATAGGAGACTCCTGAAGGTGAGGAAGTACCGGGGTGAGAAGGGTGTGTAAAAGGAGAATATAAAAAAAAAATTAAAAAATAAAAATATATGAGCAAGGGTGCCTTGTTCTTTTAAACATCTCCAACATATACCTACATTAGTAAGGCCAAGCTTAAACATCTTGTAAGGCATATAATACCATCTATGAATAATTTTGAATTGCATAAGTCTGCCCTTAGCCTCTCTGCAAGCCTTCAAAGTCATTTTCCGCATTGCCTGCCATTCTTCTATTGAGATTTGTATATTTAAATCTTGTTGCCACTTGTCTAGGAGTGTTAAATTAGGGTCAACCTGAGACTCAAGCAAGAGAGAGTAGATTTTTTTATGTCCATTATTAGACAAACAAATCTTATCTAGGTAATGGATCTGAGAGTAAGATGAACCATTCATATCTAGAATTTCTCTCAACTGCAGATAACTGTAAAACTCTGTTCTAGGAAGCTTACATTTTAAAGAAATTTGGCCAAAAGACATTAACAATGACGTACTGGGATCTAGAATATTTTCTACAAATAAAATTCCTGCAGTTTTCCATTTTGACCATACTATAGTCCTTCCTCCGATCTTTATTAAAGGATTCCCCCATAAAGGACAATGTGGAGATGTTTTTGGAGACCAATTCAAGGTGGAGGTTACTGAATTCCAGGATCTGTATGCTTGATTAAAAACAGGGTTAGAGACAAATATTTTTGTTGTATCTGTAAACAACACTATTCTTGGATGATTGCCTTTCAAAAGAGCCTGTTCTACATATACCCAACCTGGTATATCTTGCTCTTTATTTAACCAAAGAGATTTGATACATTGAGCAGTAATAAAGGCATCAGGTCTCAATCTGAAATTTGGTAGGCCGAGCCACCTTTATTTTTGTTGCTGGAGTTTGAGTAAGGATATTCTTAGGGTTTATTTTCCCATAAAAATTTCCTAATCAAGGAGTATATTTTACAGAAGTAAATTCTAGGGATCTAAATGGGTAGATGTTGAAGAAGATAGTATATAGTTGGCACCAACATCATATTGAAAGCTTGCATTTTTCCCCATAGGGACAGACAGATCTTATCCCACCTAGAAAAATCTGCTGATATCCTCTCCAAAAATAACTTAAAGTTTAGTGAGATGAGTTGGAACAGAAGGGGAGCAGTAAATATGCCTAAAAATGTTATGCTCCTAGAATTAATCTTAATCTTGTATAAGTTAAATATTGACTTATCAGTTACCTTGGTCAGAGGTAAAGCCTCAGATTTCTCAAAGTTTATCTTAAAACCCGAAAAAACGGCAAATTTCTGTACAATGGCTAAGATCTGGGGATAGAAGACTGTAGATTCGTTATTGAGAGAAGAATATCATCCGCATATGCGAGATTTTCTGTTCTTTCCTATTTTAACACCAGATATTGTAATAGAAGAGCGAATTTAATAAGAAGAGGCTCTAAGGCAAGTAAAAACAAAAGTGGTGAAAGAGGGCACCTTTGTCGTGTACCCTAAATAATCAAAATTTGTTAGAGGACATGCCATTAATTTTGACTGAGGTGTATACTTCAGAGTAAAGAATCTGCATCAATTACAAAGTGACTCCCAAGTTATATTTTTCCAAAATATCCAATAGATAATTCCATTCTATCCTGTCAAAAGCTTTATCAGCATCTAAAGAAAGAAGCATAGGAGATTGAGGATTATGTCTTGCTTCATGAATAATGTGCAGAATTTTGCCAAAGAGGTCCAAGCTACGACGCCCACATACAAAACCTACTTGATCCAGATGGATCAATTTCTGAATGATTGAGTTTAGTCTGTTCGCCATTATCTAAGCAAGAAGTTTACAATCAACATTAATGAGAGATATTGGCCTATAATTACCACAAAAAGTAGGGTATCTGTCTTTTTAAGGGATAACAATAATAGTGGCTTCTCTCATAGAACGTGGCAAAAATCCAGTTACATTGGTATTACAAAAAACTTTATGTAAAACCGGGGCAGTCAGTTGTATAGTAGCTTTGTAGAATTCACGTGTGAGACTGTCTGGGCCAGGGGCTTTAGCCTCTGAGAGGGATTGTATCGCTTTCTGTATTTCTCCCAAAGTAATATATTTCTCTAACTTGGCTTTATCTTGATCTGATATTAAAGGTATCTTGATGTCTTTTAGAAACTGCTCTAAATCTAACTGATTAAATTGTCCTTCAGATTTACAAACATTAGAGTAAAATACTTTAAAGGCTTCCAAAATAAGTTCGGATTTATGCACCTGTTTGCCATCCTTTTTTTTTTTTTTTAATTGAGGCCACTATATTAGCCTCTGACATTTTTTCTTAGTTTGTGGGCCAACAATTTTCCCTGTACTTCCAGCTTCCCAATAGGCTTGTCTAAGTCTAAATAAGGTGATTCTGCCTTGAGATGATATATTGTGTTAATTTCATATTTAGTATCAATGACATCCTTGTATAATTTGAGGTCTTTAGAACCTGAGGCAATGAAAGCCCTCTCCTTATTCTTTAAAGCCGCTTCTAGGTTATTTAGTTTCTCCTCTCTCACTGTCTTTTTATAGGAGGAATACGAGATTATTCTACCTCCTATGTAAGCCTTAAAGGAATCCCATAGAATTGAAGTCGGGACTTCCCCAGTATCATTGAGTTGGAAGAACAATTTAATTTCCTCTTGTAACCACCCCAGAAAATCAGGTGAATTAAGTAAACTACTGTTAAATTTCCAGCTTCTCATTGAGGGAATAGTCGATTCAATAGACAAAACAATAGACACAGAGGCATGATCAGACATAACAATATCACCTATATGACTTGCAGAGAGACCCTGTAGTAACGACTTAGCAATGAGAATATAATCTAGCCTACTATGAGATCTGTGTCAATTGGATAAGAATGTATAATCTCTACCTTTGGGATTAATAATTCTCCAGGCATCAATCAGACCAAAGTCATTGCATAGCCTATTTAAGGCCATTAAAGAGACATTATGATCAAGTGGAGATGAATATGTACTATCTGTAAAAATATCCATAACTGTATTCATATCCCCAGCAATACAGGTAACTATATCACCAGTAGTGTTATCATAAATCTTATCAGCTACATTAGTGAAGAACGTAGCTTGATTAGAATGAGGGTGTACAAATTTATCAAGGATAGTATTTTATCTTCTATTTTGACATTAACAATAACAAACCTACCATCTGGATCCACAACAGTGGACTGAATAACCACATTTAGCTTTTATGGAACAATAGTTAAACCCCTTTACTTTTTGAGTTAAATGAACTGACATGCACTAATCCAACCTAAGTTATTTTTAGTTTAGCAGTGTCCTCTGCCAATAAATGTGTTTCTTGTAAAAAGGTAATATCAGCTTTCAATGAACGTAAATAGGATAAAACTTTAGATCTCTTAATAGGATTATTGCAACCCTTTATGTTCCAGGAAACTATTTTAAGAAAGTAATTTGTTGAAGCCATTAAGATAGAAAAATTGTCCACTTGACTGCAGTGTAAATACAGAAGTTAATGTTTACTCTAAGGAAACACCACTGTAATTAACTGAAATGACAATAGCAACTAGTCCTTGAAAATAAGGTAAAAAGACAGAAATGTAAGATACAGGTATGTGTAATAATTTTGGGTACAGCTTACTTAGCACTTCCTATAACTATACACAGAAGACAATTAAATTATAAATGTGAAAGAAAGGAAAAGTTAGAATATATAAAATATACCCACACAATATTATGTGGATTGGAAATGCACTAAATAACAGTTACGAATACTTTAAAATCAAAATTAAGTGGTCTAAGTTGGTTGGTTGTGTAAGTAGTCAATATATCCAGATCACCACGCCTGTCCAAGATAAACGATATCATATTTTGTTTATCTAGAATAGAAAACCATTCCTAATTGTAAGAGTGTACCAAGAAGATACATACCCCACCACCCAGTACCATAAAGTCATAGAAGTGTAAGTACCATAGTGAAATATCATTAATTATGCTGTGAAGTGTAGAGACAGTTTAAAATAATGTACCATTGAGCAGTGCTCCACAGTCTATAACAATAGCTTTGACCAGACTTGCAAGAGTCATAGCATGCGTCACATAGATGTTCATATGGAGATAATGGAAATAAATTATTTTAAGCACGTAAGTATATTTCCTGCATAAAATGAAAGATACGCATGTTAAATGACAGCATCACAACAGTATGCCATATAAGCCACACGTTAATCAAACCATGCATGTCTGCCATCGAACAATGTGGAAAATAATATACCAATATTTAATACTGCGTGTCACCAAGGCAACACCATAACAGCCCTGCATATCATGCATTCCAATTAGCCAGGTTTAAACAGTAAGGATGCAAATGTTATTCCTCCATGTAACATTCCCAGTGGGAACTTAGATTTTAATAATAATTAGTAGCAAACCCTCTCAAGTAATGCAGGAAAGATACATACTTTAGACTAATCACCATAGTAAGAAAAGATCCCATATTCTGTGTGCAAATAGACATGCTCTCTGGCCTCAGATTCCTGAAAAATGCAATATCTATATTATAATAAGTTTTGAAAAACTGTTTCTCTACTTCACAGTCATAATGACAGCAATACATATCTCAGTATTTAGTTAAAGTGCTACTGAGTAGCAAGGCAGATATATTCCCATACTCTGTGACAAAACTTGGTATTTATTATTTATTTTATCAGAAATCTATGCACATTATAAGCATTTAGCATTGAAACAGGAACACATTAAATCTTCAAAATGTGCATCTACAAGTAACCACTAGATGGCGACAAAGTATAATAAAATGCAATCAGCCACCTTTTCTTTATCACATTTCTTTATAATGTAAAGAAGAAAGAGAAAAGAAAAAAAATACACATTTTGTTGTTAAATAACCCTCGGAAAGGGTAAAATCAGTTTCTAGCAGGGTAGAATAAATACATAAGCCTGAGAAATAAGCAGACACCATCATCACCTGAACTGCACGATAGAAGCAGTAAGGGCAAGGACCCCTCATTCTATTAAGAATCCAAAGGAACAAACAAATGTATAACCTGAATTCTGAGTAAAACAACATTTTATTCAGGGTATAATCCTTATTGTGAGGGTAGTGAGTTTCTTCTATGTAGACAACAGCAGCTCGAACTACGAAGCACTGATACCTTAAATCCAGACAGGAAGTAGAGTCTGTTTCCTGTGAGCGCCGTTTCTGAATCATGTTGGGCACATTTCAATAGAACAATCTGGGACACTTGCTGTATCTTGATGGGACTTGGCAGATCATCGAGCAGGATTTTGGGAGCATTCCTCACAAAGGTATTACCTCCTGACTTCAGAGATTCTCTGCTTCTACTTCTCTTTTTGATGTCATTGCGCATGCGCAAGGAACGTCCTTGGGAGAATGGGACACTTTGGGCGTGCCCTCCTCGGCAATCCCTGCTCCATTGAGCAGGCGGGCAGTCCTGAATTGATCGACGCGATGCTGTAGATGACAGCGGTGGTCTTCTTCAAAGAAACCACCGCTGTCATACACAGCACCGCCGCCACGCCTCCCAAATCTTTGCTGCCATGCTGGGAGCCCACCCCAGCGCTATGAACGTCCCGCTGCTCGCCGACGGGTTGCCCAATCCCCAGTCGGCTCACGGCCCCCAGCCATCCTTGATCCTTCTGCCATGCTGGGAGCCACCCCAGCGTGGCAAACATCCCGCCGCCTGCCGACAGGGTGCCCAATCCTCCGCCGGCTCCACGACCCCCCAGTTATCTTCTGCCACGCTGGGTGCCCACCCCAGCGTGGCAACGCCCCACATAGTCTTTTTTAAAAAACCTGTAAATCAAAAACGGTCCCACGGCGCTTCTCCCAGCCCCCTCCCACAACCCGCACCCACCCACTGCACACCCTGCCTCCCCACACCCCCCTCACCCCATACTTACCTCCGAGCTCGGCGCGACGATCTTCGGTGGACCGGGAACACGTCTGCACTCTTCAAAGCCGCCCGCGAACTGAGGAAATGCCAGTAAGCTGTATAATGGGCTAGATAGGGGTTTTCAACTTTATTGCATATCTGAGGCATTTTTTGAAATTTTTGCACCAAATTTTCAACATGGGGTTTTTGGGACCCCTTCTCATGAATGATGTCACTGTCATGGCGTTATTCGGGCCCAAAGGGTGATTTCACAGTCACTGCGCAAAATCACCCTGCAGGCCCGAATAACGCCATGACAGTGACATCATTCATGAGAAGAGGTCCCAAAAACTCCATGTTGAAAATTTGGTGCAAAAATTCCAAAAAATGACTGTTTTAAGAGCATGCATTGCGCAGTTCCTACGCACACTTGTAAGTTCGCGAATTTTCAATATTTTCACTAAAGATTTTCAACATTGCCATTTTACCACACCTCCTTATGAGCAGTACAGCTGTCATTTTTCACATCCTGCCCAAAACGTGTTTCCACCCATGTAGCGCACAATGGCGCAGTCGGTGTGCGAAATCAATGTATGGGACACATTAAGAAAATCACCATGACATTGTTCATTAGCAGAGGTCTTAAAATGGCTATGTTGAAAATTTGGTGAAAAATTCAAAATGACTGTTTTAGTTAGCATGCTAGCAGTTTCTACGCGTCAGAGGTTTGCGAATTTTCAATATTTCCCTCAGAGTTTCAACACTGCCATTTTACCACACCTTCTTATGAGTAGTACAGCTGTCATTTTTCTCATCTCACCTAAAACGTGTTTCCGCCCATGTAGTGCACAATGGCGCAGTCGGTGTGCGAAATCAATGTATGGGACACATTAAGAAAATCACAGTGACACTGTTCATGAGCAGAGGTCTTAAAATGGCTATGTTGAAAATTTGGTGAAAAAATTCCTAAAAATGACTGTTTTACGAGCGTGCGTTGTGCAGTTCCTACGCACGCTCATAAGTTTGTGAATTTTCAATATTTTCACTAAAGATTTTCAACATTGCCATTTTACCACACCTCCTTATGAGCAGTACAGCTGTCATTTTTCACATCCTGCCCAAAACATGTTTCCACTCATGTAGCGCACAATGGCGCAGTCGGAATGCGAAATCAATGTATGGGATACATTAAGAAAATCACAGTGGCACTGTTCATGAGCAGAGGTCTTAAATGGCTATGTTGAAAATTTGGTGAAAAATTCTAAAATGACTGTTTTACAAGCGTGCTTTGCAGTTCCTATGCCTTCAGAAGTTCGTGAATTTTCAATATTTGCACTCCAATGACTTCCAAATACCTAAACAGCACATAGAAGCAAGCAACATTCAGCATTGACAAATGCTTGTTGTACTTTGTCACTGATTTTGTTAAGCCATGTCCAAGTGCCAAATACCACTGCAAATACCTGCAAGTGAACGCTCGCATTGACAAATGCTTGTTTTGTTTAGGGAAGTTAGGTTGAGTAAATCTATGCGTGAAGGAGGTTCTGTTGGTTGACTTACTACATCTTGTGATGGAAGAATAGGCTGGGATTTTAGAGGAAAAACCAGTGCTTTTTACTACAGAAGCATTCACAACAGGCGTGCAATCACGGAGACAACTTTCCTTCACAAGAGTATTTTCAGGACTTGACTGTGCAATAACAGATGAACTTGGAGCTCGAGGGGAGATGAGCGCAGAGTCTAGACAAAAGTCTTATGCATTTATTGTGTTCTCAGAATTTTTTGAATGAGGAGTAGTAGGTGAATTATTTGCAGTTTTCCCATGACTCTGTATAAGCTCCCACAGTTGGTCTATATATTCACAATAAACTGGTTTATTTCCTGGTGATGAGACAATTAGTGTGGCTGGATATTTAAAATAATAGGACCAACCCAGTTTTTGAAGTTGTTTCTTACCCTCATAAAACAACTCTCTCTGCTCTATAACCTCTGCAGAGAAATCCTGGAAAAGTAAATTCTTTCCTTGCCAAATCAATTGTCTATGTTCCTTGCCCTCTTTAATATTTCTCTTATATTATATCTAAGAAAGTTTCGATAATGGATCTTGGTCGGCTACCAGGGGCAGGTTTAACTCCAAGAGATCTATGTGCCCTTTCTATTTCGAGGGACCATGGCCATTGTGTGCGCAGCAGATCTGGTATAAAGTGCTGTAGAAAAGGTATTAATTCATTACCCTCTGCCCCTTCAGGTAAACCCACAATTCACAGGTTATTCCTTCTCCCCGTTTTCCAAATCATCCACTTTTTTGAGTAGGTACTGAGTGTGATCATTTTGTTGCTCAACTTTGTCTTCAAGAAAATTAACAGTGTCCGTTAAGTCAGCAAATTTATTCTCATTTATCTCGGAGTTCTTTGTGATATTGTTTGTATCATTATGCGGGGACCCAACCACATTTTTCGTGTCTGCAATGTCTAATTGCATTTTAGAGAGTACCTCCTTTATGTATATCAGATTTGCTTTGGTGATCTACTGAGATGCCCGAGTTGTGTGTAGGCTGTTTTCTGTTGTCAATAGCGGCCCTGGAGGACGGCGGTGACATCTTCACAGCTGACTGAGACGTAACTGACTGAGACGTAATGCGAACTGACAGGATAAAATAAATAAAAACTAATGTCACTCCGAAAATTAGCAACCAGACCTGCGGCAATGCCTTTTCAAGATCAGTCTTGACTTTTTTACCTCGAAACTACAATTAAAAAAGCGAATACAAATAAATAAAGAAACAGGCGGGTGGGAGCTGCCATTTTACCCGACTACCATTTTAAGCGCCGTGCGCTCAACCTTCCTAACTAGAAGTTTTCCATGGGGTCCTGCCGCCTGCCAGCTTCAGTCCTAATGGTGTAACCTGCTGCAAGAGCTGTATCTCGGAAGATCGAGGTTCTGCAAAGCATATCAGAAACCTAGAAACACTTACCACTAATACATAGGAGCAATGCTGCATGCTAAAACTACAAAGAGAGAGCTGGGAGACAGACTATGAACTTGGCATTTCTGTATCATATGACAGTGTTATGTCTGTCAGCAGACCTTGCAAATGCTGTCTGTGAACATTATGAAGAAAACCAAGTTATTCGTCCCCCTCAGCTTCAGCCTAAATGGACTACTCTGCCACAGACTGCCAAAGCGTTACAAACTTGTCCATTGTAGTTGTCAAAGGGCTGTGCATCTCAATGCAAGTATAATGGTCTTTACCTTGTACAACGCTTTGTGTGTGTGTGATGGCCAATGTGCAAGAGACTTGAATGATGAGTGGCTGGACCCAGTTCTGTAAACAATGAGATTGCATGAATGCTTTAGCCTCAAGTATTCTTTGTCGCTTATTGTTTTGCTTTTTCACAGAATTATGTTATTCTGATATGTGTATTAAAGAGCCACGGTACCTCAAGGAGAACTTTGAAAAACATATTTGGACAAAAAGCAGCTTATATTTCTCATTAGCTCTGTATTTTTATCCCCATTATTTATTACTGAAGTGGTATGCATGAAAACAGGATAGCTGTTTCCATGAGGTTCATCAGCTCCTATTGCTTCTTTCTAAACAGATGTCATAATACTCTGCTCGTGACATCACAGTTATTCCTTGGCAACAGACTGATGCCACAACAGAGCATTATAATTTCAAGTAGGGAATCCGCTATAGAGGCAATATCCACTACTGAGATCCCACAGAGGAGTGGGTCTTCTGCTGGTGGCTTAATGTGTAACATTCCTCTTAAAACATTTTGGCTAGATGATGTTGATACAGTAATCTGCCATCAAGAGGTTCATGGAAGGCTGAAATGGAGGCCAAATGGACTTTTGATAGAGGAATAGCTTAATCCTGTTTCGGTAGTCGAGGCTAGGTAATCCAAGACTTTCATCAGTGGATGAGAATAAGGATCCAATGATTGGGAGGCAGCCCAAATGGAAAAGCACTTCCATTTGGCATTATAAGTTTCCCTGGTCACTGGTTTACATGAGGCCAGTAGAATACTGGCCACAGGGGAGGACACTTGGAGACGTGCTATGAAAGCGTCCTCAGGAGCCAAGTATGAAGGTGCAGTGACTTCAGGTTGGGATGTAGAAAGGTTCCTTGACTGAGTAAAGAGATCTGGTCTTATTGGTAACGGGACTGATTCCTCCACTGAGAACTGTTGAAGCAGTGGGAACCACACCTGCTGAGGCCACAGAGGGGCTAAGTGAGAATCATGGTGGCAGGTTCGTTAAGCATTTCAGTAGAGTCCGTAGAGTCAGTAGAGGGACGGGGAGCATATAAGAAGAGTCCTGTCCATGATTGGGACAGGGCATCTATAGATTGTCCTTTTACCGGAATAATGGAATAGTATCTGGGAGACGGTGATTGACTGGGGAGGCAAACAGATCTAGTTATGGGGTTCCCACTAATCAAAGATTTTCTGAAGCACTTTGTGATGAAGTGTCCAATTGTGTGTGGACAACTGGTTACTGAGGAGGTTGGCCAGGAGATTGTGGCATCCTGGTAGATGGACTGCTGTCAATACAAGGTGTTGCCCTATGGCCTCTTGCCAGATTGCAATCATCTCTCTGCATAAAGAATGGGACATTTTATCTCCTTGTTTGTTGAGGTAAAACACTACTGAGGTGTTGTCTGGTTGAATCAATAATGGTTATGGAGATAAATGAGGTTGAAAAACCTGGAGGGCTAGGCGAACTGCCCTCATCTCCAGGAGATTTATGTGGAGGAGGGGTAGAATTGGTCCACTTGCCTTGTGTCCTGTAAGGACCCAGTTGTGCACCCCACCCTTCTACGGAAGCATCCGTGGTCAACGTCTGCTGAGGTGGGGAGACTGGAAGGGCTTGCCTTGACATAGATTGGTTCTGAGGGTCCACCATAATAGGGCAGAACACAGCGAAGAAGTGACTCTGATTTTGTCTTTGAAATTTCCTGTTCTTTGAGATCACTGTTTCTGGAGAATCCACTGAACTGGCCTCGTGGAGACAGGCAAGTGCAACCGTAGGGATGGTAGCGGCTATGTGTCCTAGGAAACATGATGTATGTCTGGCTGTGACTACTTTCTGGGTTTTTATCTGAGAAGCCAGACATAGAAGCTTGTCTTGTCTGTCGGCCGGGATGTAAGCCCTGGTGGAGACTGTGTCTAGGACAGCTCCTATATATTGGAGCGAATGTGTAGGGGTTGGATTGGACTTCGGCCAATTGACTGCAATCCCTAGAGATTGGAACAGAGTTAGGGTTGCATGTAGGGAGGAAAGCAGAGAGGTTTTGGACTCTGCCTTGATAAGCAAGTTTAGTTTAGTTTAGTTTATTGTTCTAGGAATTATTACCTTTGAGCCAATGGCTCTTTTACAAAGGTTCCACATCATCAATGTACAAACAAACAAGACATGTTACATAGAATGGTCAGCAAATTATAAAGGTTTCAATAAGCCAGTATAATACAGTACATCACAGGAAAAAAACATTGGAGGAATGGTCAAGGTGGGAAGGGTAGGAGGAGATATGGGAGTAAAGTCATCCAGATATGGGAATACAAAGTGCCCGTCCCATTGTAGGGCTGCTGCCACTACTGCCACGCACTTGATAAACACTCTCTGGGCAGATGAGAGGCTGAATGGAAGTGCCAAAATTAGTAGTGTTGTCCCAATAGGTGAAAACGAAGAAACCTGTGGTATATAGGTGAGCGTCCTTCATATCAGCACATAGCCAGTCCCTTGTTTCAACATTGGCATGATGGAATTTAGGGTGGCCATGGAACCTCTCATATTGGATGTGTAGGTTCAATTGTCTGCTGTCTAGTATCAGTCTGAGATCTCCAGTTCATTTGGGTACCAGGAAGAAATGGGAATAAACCCTTTGATGCTCCTGGAGGGTACAGGGTAGACGGCCTTCTTGGTTAGAAGGGCCTGAAGTTCCTCTTGGAGAATGGGAATGTGGTTGGGTGGATAACGGACAGAGCGGGGGGTGAGGGGGGTATGGAAAGAAGCTCCAGAGTGTGACCCCTCTGGATAATCTGAAGTACCCACTCATCTGATGTGATCGTTTGCCAGGCCTCTAAATGGAGGGTAAAATGACTGCCCACGGCTTCTGAGGCATGATCGAGGAAGCATGGGCAAAGCCCCAGTTGGTCACTGGGAGGTGGGCTGATCAGCTGCACCCGAAGGGTGGGAGTGGGAGCCCTTGGCGGCAGAGGTGGTGGTTCTAGAAGGCTGGGAATGACCTCAGAATCTGCCTCTATGTGAGCCTCTGTATTTTCCACCTCTTTTTGTATAAAAGGAGGACTGAGGACGATACGATGGCTGGGATGTATGATACATGCCATGTACCATACGCAGTATCCGCCCTGAAGACTGGAGATCATCTATCAGTGTTTGGGTACCTGGACCGAAAAGTTTAGACCCATTAAAGGGGCACTGATCACTCTATGCTGTAAATCTGGTGTAAAGCCTGAGACGCAAAGCCAAGGTAATACCAGTTGCTGATACGCGGGCCGAAGTATCGAGTGCATCATATCCCGAACAAAGTAGGTGTCAGGAGATGGAATTGCCAATAGATATTGTAGCAATTGTTCCCTTTCCTGCGAAGGAGGGAGTTTGTTGACTAACTGTATGGCAGAGGGCCAGAGTGTAGGCTGGTATTTGATCATATGTCACAAACAATTTACGATTCTGAGATCTATGGTACCTGCTTGGAATACGTTTTTTCCCCAGATAATCTATCCTATGGGAATCTTTATCAGGAGGTAAGGAGCTCATGTGTTTCGGTCATTTAGTACGATCATGAGCAGCAGTAATCACCACTAGATCTGCTTCAGGAGTGGTGGATAGAAAAGGGTGATCCAGAGGAGCCCGGTAGAGGCGATTCACTTTGTGGGGAATAACCATAACAGTAGAAGGCTGATTCCAGGCTGCGAGCATAGCATTTTCGTTTGTATAAGTGGGAGTACCACTAGGACTGGTTCCTCTGGTAGTTCTAAATAGTCTGCCATATCCTTATATTGTTTGTCATGTTCAGTAGTGGTGAATCCCATGACTTTCTGAATCTGGACCATCATCTCATGAAAGGATGGGTCATCAGGAGGAAAGGCAGCTACCTGGCGGGAAAATTCTCATTAAGTGAAGAAATTTCTGAAAGAGGGGACTGGGGTTGGAAATCCAGGTCCTGAAAATCCTCATCCTCCAAAACTCTGGTGAAATCTGCCAGAAATTCAGCCTCATCTGATAGGCAGTCATCCAGGTATGATGAAGGTGACCAGGTTGGTGAAGGGTCTCTGGCACCCTGGAAATGTTAAGGTGGTGAAGCAGGGGAACAGGACGGGTGGCTCGCCTCCTGGATCGGAAGGCTGAGTATGCTGAATGGCATGCAAAACCTGCTGAACTACTGAGGCAACGCCCAAGGAGGGAGCGGGGCTTGAAACTGAGTGGATTGGATGTGTGGTATGAGCAGGTCTTGCACCTGGGTGGTAGAGCCAGGGTCCCAATCCCTCTCCACCTGGCCCCTATGAGAATGCACCTGTGAGGGAGGAGGGGCGGAATGCATAGCAAATGCTGTACGTTTCCCCATTGGAACGCAACCTCTCATCGATGGGGCCGCTGGGGAAACGTGAGTAAAATGTTGAAATGAAGTCACCGTTGGCAGGATGTCAACGGAACCGATAAAGGGTTCATCACAGGCTGCTGTAAGAATACTGGAAAGCGCCGTCAATGAGTGGGTGAAAATCTCCGTTGATGGGGAGGCAGAGTATGAACACATCGTTGACAGTGGGGCACCTGTGATGGTGGCAGTCAACGAGCGTTTAGGCACAGAGGTTAAGGAGGGCTTCTCTTTTTTGTGCCGTTTATGAGAACCAGTGAATGGGGAGCTCTTGGGATGAGCCCCCTGATTCTCCAGGAGAGACAATTTCTGCTCCATTAAATAGTTTTCAATTTCCTGCAGCCATCGACGGGTTGCCTGGTTAATATCCTGGCAATGTATGCAGGAGGTGGTATCGTGTGTGGGTCCCAGACACCTTACACAAGTGGTGTGGTTGTCTAAACAGTAGATTTTTCTACTGCAACAACGAATGAAATAGCACTGTCTTGCTTGTAGATTCTTTGTGTATTCATCAATGTAGAAAGTGAAATGGAAGAAATCCACTTCAAGCTCAAATTCTCATCGATGACTGATACTGAGTTGCACTAGCTGCTGCATCATGAGAGTTGAAAGGCAGTGAAATGCACTGAGGATACCAGGGACTGCCCACACTTATATAGGAAACAGGAAGCTGTCATGAGTGGCAGCTCTGGAAAAGACTGCTAGAAGAGCTGCCACTGCGCCACAGTGACCTCTGGCACTGACCCAAGTGTATTACCAGTTGCGAGAGACCACTTCATGGAAGATCTACTGTTACAAGTGAGTAACCTGTTTTCTAGGATCATGGATATGTTCTATCAACACTGTTTGGCAGACTCCTAGCAGTTCTCGGGAGGAAGGAGGCAAGGCACACAACCCTACTTAGGGAACAGAGATTGGAGAACCGAGGCCCCAAAACAAGCATCCCAGTGTGACCAAGGTCGATGTGGTAGTGAGAAATGAAGATGTCTGTTGACTTCCAGGTAGCAGCCCTGCAGATATGCTGGATAGGGCGTCCCTAGAAGCAGCCACCGATGCAGCAGTATGGCGGGTGGAATGAGCTCTTATCCCTATGGAGGCTTCCCACCAAGCAGTAGCAGAGATCAATGCGGGATGTTATCCATCTGCCAATCGTCCACTTTGCTGCAAGTCTGCCAGGTGCGTGCTTCAGCGTAGGTGACCAACAGATGGCAAACCTTCCCCAATTCCAGCCATGCGCTTTGTAGTCTGTACTTTGTCTCAGAGGTGTAACTGGGTAGTACACCGCAGAGTCAACACATGGTTGAGGTGAAACTCCATACCACCTTCGAAGGAATTTCAGGTGGGCGAAGACAAACTTGTCCCTGTGGAAAACAAGGTAAGAAGACTCGACAGAGCACCTGTAGTTCCCCAATCCTTCTGGCTGACATGATAGCCACCAGGAAGGCAGTCTTCCGTGACAGATGTGTCATCTCACACCTGTGCATTGGTTCGAATGGCTTGCCCATGAGCTTTGCCAGTACCAGCAGTAGATACCACGGTGGTGGTTCACGCATCGGAGGAAATGTGGTCAATGCCTTTAAAGAAAAAGCTAGACCACCTAATTTTATTGGTCTGCTGATCGGCCCATGCCCGATAAGCAGAGATGGCTGATGGTGCACCTTAAGGGTCATAGACCAAGACTCTCTTTGGAGAGAGACCACAGGTAGAAGAGGATGTTAGCCACCGAAGAGGATGAAGGGTCCAAGCCCCTTGCCCTGAAACCAAATGGAGAATCTCTTCCATTTGAAGGCATAGCCCCTCCTGGTCGACTCCTTCCTAGATGCCTCAACTACAGTAGAGAAGCAGAAGTTGACGGCAGATAAGAAACGCAAGGCCCATCCAGTCTGCCCATTTTTTCTACCTTATGAATGTGCCATAGGCCTTTACTCTGTCAATGTCCTATCTATTCATATTCATCTATATTGCTCCCTTATGCCTATCCCATGCTTGTTTGAAGCCCTGCACTGTATTCATATCCACCACTTCCTGAGGTAGGTCGCTCCATGCATCCACCACCCTTTCTGTGAAAAAGAACTTCCTCACATTACCCTGTAATCGCCTCCCTAATCTCATGCTGTGTCCTCTTATAGTGTATGGTGGAATGCTGTTATAACTGGAAATTCCACCATACCGAAATGTTGTTCAGCCACACATCAATTATGAATGGAATGCTGTACTAACCATATGTGCAGAACAGCATTCCATTTATTCAGAGTGAAAAGCTCAAGCCCTGTGAAAGCCACCATAAAAAACACTGTGCATTGACAGCAGTGTAATCTGCCTCAAACATGGAAACTGCATGGCATTTTTTTAAAACACTCACTGCTCAGAAGCAGTTTATTCTCCGTGATGAGAACCAGCATAAAGAAGTTTCTGCCTCCAATTCGTGGATAAATTCGCTTAGTGAGACATCTGCCCACCATTTTTTTCTCTGAAATCCCGCCCACACTGGCGGCAGCAAATTGGAGAGGGGGCGCTGCTAACATAGGGACGCCCAGTCCCTAGCAACCACACAATCATAAGAACAAGCCGTTGCTCCCAAATACTTAAATGGGAGACTACAGTTTATTTTTCAATGAAAACATTTAGTTAGAAAACCTAAAATAGGATACAAGGGCCCCATACACTATACAAAATATAGGATGGGAGACCCAATGCAGAATCAGTGTGTTTTGTCACCTTGGGTTTGATTCCTTGACCTCTCGAGGTCACAAGGAATCAAATCCTCTGTGGCAGAACACACTCGCTCTGCATGGTTGCCCATCCAGTATTGTCTATGTCCTGCTATTTTCTTATATTGAAACAGACTCCCACCTTAATGCCCTTAAGATGTTTGAATGTTTCGATCATATCACATCTCTCCCTCCTCTGCTCTAGGGTATACATATTGAGCTCTGTTAATCTGTCCTCATGTGTTTTCTGATGCAGACCTTACACCATTTTGTTGCTCTCTCTGGACTGCCTCCATTTTGTCAATGTCCTTGTGCAGGTGCAACCTCCAGTACTGCACGCAGCACTCCAGATGGGGCCTAACCAGTGTCTTGTAAAGAGGGATTATTACCTCCCTCTTACAACTTACGATACCCCTACTAATACACCCCAACATCCCTCTAGCCTTAGCTACAGCTTTAGTGGTCTGCTTGGATGATTTCAGGTAATCTGTGATGATGATGCCCAAGTCTCTTTCTTCCCTTGCAATTGCCAACAACTCCTCCCAACCTATAGGTGGCTTTGGATTTCTCTTCCTATGTGCATGATCTTGCACTTCTTTGCTAAACCCCATTTGCCACTCTTCTGACCATTTTGCCAGTTTATCCAGATCTCTTCTCATTCTACCCATCCCATCTGGATCATCTACTCTGTTGCAGATCTTGGTGTCATTGGCAAACAGACAAACCGTACCTGCCAGTCCATCTGCAATGTCACTGAAGAAGATATTGAAGAGGAGTGGCCCCAGGACTGATCTCTGAGGTACCTCACTTGTGACTTGCATCTCTTCTGTATACTGTTTACCACCACTCTGTTTTCTGCCCAACCAGTTTGCCACCCAGTTGACCAACCTGACTCACCTCGACCCTACCCAGCTTATTAATCAATCTTCAATGTGGAACAGTATCGAAAGCTTTCCTGAAGTCAAGGTAGGTGACATCAACTGCACCCCCTTCGTCCACCACTCTGGTTACCAAGTCAAAGAAATCTATGAGATTAGTTTGACAGGACCTTCCTGTTGTAAACCCTTGCTGTCTTGGATCCTGTGCTCTATGGATTCCATGTGTTGCACTGTCCTTTTCTTAAGGAGTGCCTCCATAATCTTGCCCATTACTGAGGTAAGACTGACTGGTCTGGTTCCCTGCCTCCCCTGCTACCAACTTTCAGAAGCAGGATCCCATGAGCCCTTCTCCAGTCTCCTGGGACCTCTCCTGTGCTGAGACTCTCTAAACAGTTCTGCTAATGGCTTTGCTAGTTTCACCCTAGCTCCTTTAGTACCCTGGGATGTATGCCATCAGGTCCCACAGCCTTGTCCACCCTGAGCTTAGCGAGCTCTTAGACCCTTTCTTTTGTGAAGGGACTAGTGCACACCTCCTCCCCGTGTCCATGGTGCTGAGCTGTGGGCCTGTCTTACCTTCTCCTCAGTAAATACTGAGCAGAACATCTATTTAGGATAGATGCTTTTCCTTGGTCCTCTCCTCCACAATCCTTATACCCTTTGATCTGTAATACCCCTCTGAACTTTCTCCTTTACACATGTATCTATAGAAAGTCTTGTCCCCTTCTTTTACTGTTTGTGCTAGCGTTTCCTCGGTTTGGGCCTTTGCATGCCTTACTGCCTTCCCTGCTTCCCTTAGGGAAGTTTGGTATGCCTCCCTGTCTTCGTCCCACTGCATTCCCTTATGTTTCCTGGAGGCCAACCTTTTGGCTCTGATCTTTTCTGTTACTGTTTTTGAGAACCAAAGTGGTTTCCCTCCTCCTTTTGCTCTTGCTTTTCTCTCCAGCACAATGAGATGTTGCTTCAAGTATTGCATCCTTAATGCTTGCCCACTTTGTCTGTATCCTCACCTGTATTTCTTCTTGCCAGGGCTAGCTTAACTCTGTTGGCCATCTTATCAAAGTCAGCTCCTCTGATGTCCCATATTTTTGCCTTGGAATGGGATGATTTAGTTCTAGTGGCCAGATTGAACCATACCATGTGATGGTCACCGGCCCCAGGTGACCTACCTGGAGAGCTGTGATTCTTTCCCTGTTAGTCAGTACTAGATCCAGGATAGCCCTGTCTCTTGTGGGTTGTTGTACCGGTTGTTTGAGGCCCTCCCCTGCAGGGAATCCACCATGTGTCTAGTTCTGGCAGGTGTTCCTGCTGGTACTGACCAATCTGTATCTGGCATGTTGAAGTCTCCATTATCAGAACCTCCCTTTGAGCTGTCATGTTTTGTACATCTTCTAACAGTAATGTGTCTATGCCCTCCCCACCCCGGTCTGGAGGCCTGTAGACAACCCCAGTTCGTATGGCTGTCCCATTTCCTGTTTCAGGGTGACTCACAGTTCTTCTGGCTTCTTATGTGTATTCTGAATTTCTGTAGCTTTGATACTTTAATTGACAAAGGGCAAATCCACCCTTCCTTTTTGCATCTCTGTCTCTTCTGAACAGCACATAGCTGGGTACTGAAGTCTCCCAAGTGTGGTTACTGGTGAACCATGTCTCGCTAATGGCTATTATGTCTAGTTTAGCCTCTGTCATTGTTGCCTTCAGGTCTGGGATCTTGTTTCCCAGATTGTGGACATGTGTGTACAAGACTTTACATTGGCCAGATTTCGGTGCGTTAGTTGTTGGGCGAGGTCCGGCGTCTCCCCTGCATGTCGTATAGGGAGCCGGACACCTTTCCTTACCTGGTGAAGCAAATGAACTATAAACATGCTGAACTTCTGTTTGATCACTAGCTAAGGGGAGAGGGGGTGTTTTTCCCATTCGATGTATCGGTGCTGCACCCTCTCCCCATTTGTTAGTTTAAATATTCTGCAAAGGCGTCAAACTTCTACCACAATTCACTGACTCGCTCCTTAGTCAGATACAGTCCAGTGAATTTAAAGAACTTTGCTCCCAAAACTGCTTGTTACCTACAAATCTGTGTCCTTTTCCTGGCACCAGCCCTTGAGCCACGTTTTTTTTTTATTTGTATTTCTGATGACACCTTTGAGCCGAGGGCTCTTTTACAAAGGTTCCATGTCAAGGTAATAAGGTACAAAACATATCATGATCATTACAATGGAACTTACAAAAAAGACAAGTAAGGTTACAGTAATAGCAGCCAAAGGCATTGTCAAGGAATCGTGTTTGGAGTTAATTATACAATACAAGTCATAGTGAAGCTTTGTTAGGAGTGGGTTTAGTGGAAGAGAGTAAGAGTAGTGGTGAGGGGTGGTATGGGAGAGAGAGGAGGAGGGAGAAATAGGGAGGCATTGCGTTCAGCATGTGGTAGATGGGAAATGGCAAGGGAGGAGGTTGGGGTAACATGTTTAGCTCCCTATTTCCCTTCTCTGACCTTCCATCCATCTGCCCACCCCAGACCAGCAGGATCTCAGAAAAGGAGATGCTGGATGAAATGGATGACAGTTTGTCTCCCAGCCTGGTCAGGTGTTCCTTGGTCTCCACAACTGACGGGCTGGCAAGATCATTAGTCCCTATGTGTAGCAGGACGTCAATGTTTTCTCCTGCTTCCCACATGATTTTAGCAATGCTGTCAGTGTCTCTCCATGCTGATGTACCTGGGAGACATCTGACTATTATCCCCGGCTGGAGGTAGGTATCAACTCCCCGAATCATAGAGTCTCTCCTATGACAAGAAGTGTTTTGGATTTCCTTTTTGCTTTTTTTTTTGGTTTTGGTCCCTGTTTTGGGAGTTTTGTTGTGCTAGCTCCTGTGCTGCAGTGTCCTGTGCCCTTTGTTTGATTTCAGAGACAGAGGCAGATATCCATTTATAGTTTTATATGGTTGGTGGAGGTGATACACTGGAGAGTATTGAGTGATGGGGCACCTAATTTTGCCCTTCTAACCACCGCCAACCTCCGGACAACTACCCTCTGCAGTCAAGGTGCTTCAGTTGGATGTTGGGGGAAATGGTGGAGTTCTTATATTTCCTCCTGAATATGCAATTTGAAGCGCAAATCTCTACCCATGCTGCCTGGGCGGAACCCTTAGACCTCAATGGTCCAGCATGTAGGACAGCATCATGAATTCTGTATAACTGCCCTTTTGAAAAGTGTCCTGCAGTACCTGCAGTTAATATCCATTCCAGATGAGTTGCCAAGTTTATAACCTGGTCCGAGTAATTAGAAGGAGGAAAATGAAAGCAAAAGTTAGATTTTTCTTTTGTTTGTTTTTGTATAACTTGTTATAACAAGTTAAATTACTTGTGCTCCTGTAAGTGAGGTCACTGTGTGGATACCCCTCTGATCCTCCGCTTCCTGCTTTACTACAGGAAATGTCAAGACTGTGCTACCCTATAAAAGGAGTGTAGCATGAGGTGGTTGGAGAGGGTGGTGGGGTGGCTGGGCCCTTCCCCTGCCTAAAAAGAAGAACCACAGACAAAAGAAACAAGGAGGTAAGAGCAGAAACAATCAACCAACAACAAATGCAGTAGTCCTTAAAGCTTAGCCTAATGATAGATAAAAAGAACAGGTTACTCACCCGTAACAGTAGTTCTAAGAGTGGTATATGTTGTTCATCCACACTTCTTGGCATGTCCCCTTCCACTTTAAATCTTGCTGGAAGACTTCAAGCTGGCTCCTCCCACCCATCCGGGTGGTATATACCTCGGCTCCGCCCCATGACGCCAGATCTTAGCCCGCTGGAAGCAAGGTTGTGCACCCAAAGCCGGGGAGGTCGGGTGTGTGTGTGTGGATGAACAACAAATACCACTCATAGAACTACTATTATAGGGGAGTAACCTGTTTTTCTAGGATTGTGGATATGTTGTTCATCCACACTTCTTGGCAAACTCCAAGCAGTTCTCCAGGAGGAGGGAGGCAAGGCGCACACCCCTTACGTAAGAAATAAAGATTGGAGAACTGAGGCTCCAAAACCAGCATCCCGGCGTGACTCAAGGTCGATGTGGTAGTGGGTGATGAAGATGTTTGCTGACTTCCAGGAAGCAGCCCAGCAGATTTCCTGGATAGGGATGTCCCTGGAAGCAACCACCGATGCAGTGGTATGGCGAATAGAATGAGCTCTTATCCCTCTGGGAGGCTCCTTGCCTGCCAACTCATAACACAGACCAATGCATGATGTAATCCATCATGCAATAAATCCCGCTTTACTGCAGGTCTGCCAGAAGCTGGCTTCAGCATAGGTGACAAACAGCTGGTGAATCTCTCCCAATTTCTGCTGTCCTCTCCTTATAATAGGACAGAGCACGTGTCAGGTCAAAGTATGGAGCATGTACCCAGCAGAATTAACACCTGGTTAGGTGAAACTCTGACACCACCTTGGAAGGAATTTGGGTGGGGCATAGGACAACCTTGTCCCTGTGGAAGACCAGATAAGGAGAATCCACAGAAAGCGCCTGGAGCTCCGTCCTTCTGGCAGACATGATAGCCACCAGGAAGGCCATCTTCTACAAGTGTGAAAAGACACTTGTGCATTATTCTAGAATAAACGCCCATGAGCTTTGCCAATACCAGCAGAAGATCCCAAGGAGGTGGAGGTTCACGCACGGAGGGATATGTGATCCAGACCTTTGAAGAAGCGCCAGTCACTGTTTCCTGCACGTTGGCTGACGGACCATGCCGGTAAGCAGAGATGGTTGCCAGGTGCATCCTAAGGGTCGATGACCACAAGTAGTCAAGGATGTTACCCACTGGACAGGACAAAGGTTCCAGGCCCTTGCCCTGAAACCAAATGGAAAACATTTTCCATTTGAAGGTGTAACATTTCCTGGTAGATTCCTTTCCGGATACCTCCACCATGGTGACTACATCCTCGGAAAGACCCAAAGCCTGGCACTCTAGCCACTCAGGTACCAGGCTGTGAGGTGCAAGGATTGAAGGTTCAGATGGTACACCTTCCTCTGATTGAGAGATATCAGGTCCGGGCGTGCTGGCAGCCACTCCGGGGGCCTGCAGCTGAGGCTGAGGAGATCTGGATACCAGAACTGGCACGGCCAGTCTGGGACTACCAGAATCACCTTTGCCTTGTCCCACCTCACCTTGGAAAGCACTTTCTGGATCAAGGGAAATGGAGGGAAGGCATAGAGGTGGCCTGGGGTCCACAGCCTCGAGAAGGCATCCCCCTGAAGCAAGCCCTGCTGAGGGGTGCGGGCATGGAACAGCCTCAGCTTGGTGTTGTCCCTGGAGGCAAACAGGTCCACCATCAGTTTGCCCCAGTGGGAGAACAGGCTGTAAGTTACCTCTGGATGGAGAATCCACTTGTGGGATGTCTCACCTAAGTGACTGACATCATCTGCCACATGGATGGCTAGGAGATCTGCCTCCAAACAGCTCATGAGGGTCCAGATGTGGAGCACCTTCCTGCACAGCAGATGGGAGTGTGTGCCCGCCCTGTTCGTTGAGGTAGTACATAGTCATGGTATTGTCCGTCTGGACTTGAACCACTTGACCCCAGAGCTAAGGAGCGAAAGCTGACAGTGCCAGTCTGACTGCTCTGAGCTCCAATAGGTTGATGTGGCATCGGGACTTCTCAGGGGTCCAGAGCCCATGGGCCCTTTTGTCCCCCATGTGGGCTTCCCAGCCCATGAGAGAGGCATCGATCGTAAGGACGACTGTCGGCTCGGGGTGGACAAACTGGATCCCTTCCTGCAACCGGTCTGGGCGGTCCACCAGTGGAGAGCGTCCCACTTCTTCTGGATTACAGTGATCAGCTGGTCGAAATGACCATGGCACTTAGTCCACTGGGCAGCCAGCTCCCATTGGAGGGGGCGCATGTGCAACCAGGACCAACGGACCACTGAGGTGCACCCCACCATGTAACCCAGAAGGTGCAGAAAGTCCCAGGCAGGGCACAATTGCCCAACCAGAAATGATTGGGCAAAGGAGGAGAGAACCTCCACCCTGTCACGCCAGAGCCGAGCTCTGCCCCAATGAAGCTTATCACCTGAGAAGGCATGAGTTCCGACTTGGCCTTGTTGATCAGGAGGCAGAGTTGGGAGTAGGTCTGGAGGGCCAGGTCCCTGGACCTCTCTACCTCCTGTTGGGTGGAACCTGCTGAAGCCAATCATCAAGGTAGGGATAAATCTGACCCCTCCAGCGCCTGAGAAGGCCGCCACCACTGCAATGCATTTGGTGAAGACCCATGGGGCCGGCGACAGGCGAGCGGCATGCCTCGGAACTCGTGCAGGGTCCCCTCAACCCTGAAGCAGAGGAACTGCTGATGAGAGCGGAAGGATTGGGACATGAAAGCGCGTCCTGCAGATTCAGTGAACAGAAGAAATTTACTCATCATAATAATGTTTCTTCTAATGGAGTCTTGCTGTATTCTGACAATATGCAGTTAGCCCCAGCACTTGAACTGCCCCAGGGAGGAAAGAGTTAACTCGATGCAGAAGTATAGAACGTTGAGCTCGAGCTCGGTTTTCAAACCTCTGTCTCTGGTACTTACCAGTTCAACCATCAGATTCTTATGAGCAAACTAAGTAGTACGAAACATGGAAATTGTTTACTAAAAGTCAAAGGCAACAATTTGGGTCCCAAAAAGACTCAAGTCAAGAACCCAAGAAAAAAAGTTAGTGACAGTATAATAATATATTAAACATAACCACAACCGTCAGAACAACTACCCCACCCTTAAGAGGAGGGGGGGTACAAGGTACACCCCTGAGGTGCAACACTATACCTGCCAGCCCACTTCCCAAAAACTAAGTTCTGAGAGGGGAGGCAGGAAGGGAGGTCAGAATACAGCAAGACTCCATTAGAAGAAACATTACTATGGTGAGTAATTTTTTCTTCAAACAACATGAAGTCTTGCTGTATTCTGACTAACTCTGAACACAAGCAGTTCCCCAGGGAGAGGGAATGCAGAAGCTACTTTGAACAGGATCTGCAGTACTGCTGTGCCAAACCTAGCATCACTCCTAGCCTGGGCGTCCAGAAAAGAAATGCTTGGTGAATGTATGGACTGTTTTCCGGTGGCTGCTTTACAGATTTCTAGCAAGGATATATATCTCTGGCCACAACCAGAGTGGCAGCTGTACCCTAGTCGAGTGTGCCCTCAGGCCAGGAGGGGTGCTTGCCCAATTTGTCATAGCAGAATTGCATACAAGAGACAATCCACCTGACAATAGTCCTTTTAGTAGCAGGCTTACCTTTCCCCCACTTCACCATAAGTGAGAAACAATTGAAGACAGCCATGCCTGTGTGCCTTAGTATGCTCTATGTAGTAGCGAAGAGCCCTTTTAACATCCAAACAATGTAACCTTCTTCCCCCTGAAGAAGAATGGTCAGTGAAAACACAGGAAGAGAGAGACTGGTTCAGATGAAAATCTGATACCACTTTAGGTAAGAACCTCCTAATGATTCTTAGGACCACCATATCCCTATGGAAGGAGATGAAGTCAGGTTCAACTGACAGGGCCTGTAGTTCACAAATCTGCCTGGCAGAAGTAATTGCTACAGGAACACAGTTTTCCAGGTCAAATATTTAAGCTCAGCCAAGCCAGAGGTTCAAAGGGTGGCTGCATAAGCTGAGCAATGCAGACATTAAGATCCCATGCCAGAGTAGGCTCTCGAAAGGGAGGTTAATATGAACCAGACTTTTGAAGAACTGACTAAAAACAGGATGAGATGCCAGGGAAGAGCCCTTCCCTGCTGAAAGGAATGCAGAGACAGCTGCTAGGTGACGTTCAGAGTTGCAGGCCTAAGGCCTAGACCATTAAGGTGAACCAGATAATCTAAGGCTGTAGCAATGTCTGCAGAATCAAACACCCTTCTGAGAACACCAAATGCTGAATCTTTTCCATCTGGAATTATAAGTTTTCTAGTGGAAGGTTTCCGGAAACCTTCAAGATATCAGAACTCCTGAGAAAGATGCAGGCCTGCATATTCTAACTCTTCAAGAGTCAGACCTTGAGGTTGAGAGACTGGAGATTGGGGTACCAGATCCTCCTGAGAGGAGGTTAGGAGATTGTATCTCTTGGGAAGAGACAAGGGACGTGATACTGCCAGAGACAGCAGCAGAGGATACCAAGGTTGTCTGGCCCAATCTGGAGCCACCAGTATCACTGTGCACGGTTGAGATCTGATTTTGATCAGGACTCTGAACAACAGAGGGAAGGCATATAGAAACCTGCCCTTCCAATCCAGAATGAGAGCATCCAGAGGAACAGTCCCCAGAACTGGAGGTCTGCAACAAAACAGAGGAAGTTGCCGATTGTCCGGGGCTGCAAAGAGATCGCTGTCTAGGGTACCCCATCTAGTGAATATGACCTGTAGGATCGCAGGGTCCAGGGACCATTCATGATGTCCCTGGGAGATTCTGCTCAGAGCATCTGCCAATACTTTGTCCTTTCCTGGAAGATGAACTGCTATCAGGGAAGTCTGAAGGGAATAGGCTAGAGACCGGAGTTTCATTGCCTCTGTGCACAAGGCCATGGACCGAATGCCTCCTTGCTTGTTAATGTACCACATTGTGGTGATGTCTGTCTGACCTGCCACCTTGCCCTGACCAATTCTGAGAAGACCTGAATGGCTAGAAAAACTGCCCTGAGTTCCAGCAGATTGATATGAAGGAGAGACTCTTGTGGAGACCAAACCCCTGAGCCATGAGGGCTCTCAAATGGGCTCCCCAGCCTAGGAGAAAGCATCTGTAGCTGGGACTACTGAGGGACCTGAGAGAAATGGAACACCTTGTCTGAGGTTGTCCTGGTCCAGCCACCACTGGAGAGCTTGGACCAGAGTCTGAGTCAGTCTAGTCACTGGAATCAATTTGGTGAGTCTCTTTTTTTCTGAGACCAAAAGGACCTTAGGTGGAACTGAATGTCCCTCATCTGAAATCTGGCTCCCTGCACCACTGCAGTGGAAGCTGCCATGTGGCCCAGGAGTTGAAGAAACTACCGTGCTGGGTGAGGGACCAGAGGTCGAAAAGAGGAAGCAAGATCTGTGAGGGGCCTTTATCCTTGCCAGAGGGAGGAAGGCCTCTGCTTGGATAGTATCCAACTCTATTCCTATGAAAGTAAAAAGTTGTACTGGTTCGAGAACAGACTTTGGAAGATTGAGAAGAAAACCCAGAGAATTGAGCAAGTCTTGAGTGATTTGTAGAGCTGACTTGACCTGGTCAGAGGACTGACTTACAATTAGCCAGTCATCCAGATATGGAAAGATGGAAATACCCTGCCTTCTGAGAAAGGCAACTACTACTCCTAGGCACTTTGTAAACACCCTTAGAGCTGATGTTAGGCCAAAGGGCATGGCTCTGAACTGATGATGGCCTGAAGGCAACTCAAACCTGAGGTACTTTCTGTGGTAGCACCTGATAGGAATATGGAAATAGGCATCCTTGAGGTTCAGGGATGCTAGCCAATTCCCTGGCCTTAGAGGGGGGGAAGAATTATTCCCAAAGTCACCATTTTGAATTTTGGTTTTGTGATGTGTTTGTTCAAATACCTTATTCTAGGATGGGTCGCCATTCCCCTGTCTTTTTCGGGCTAAGGAAGTACCTGGAGTACAGACATTTGCCCCTGTGCTGAGTAGGAACTTTCTCTATAGCTCTGAGAGCCAGCAGAGAAGAAACCTCTGCCTCTACAGCAAGGATTTCTGAGATGGATGCAGGTGGAAAAGACCTGACCCTCAGTTTTGGGAACCTTTTGAAGCGGAGGGCCAGTCCCTAGCTTACTATTTCCAGGACCCACTTGTCTGAGGTAACAGACTTCCAGGCCTGGAAGTAGTAAGCCAGCCTGCCTCCTACTGGAATGGGGGAGTCGACCCGGGCTGACACATCAGGGTGTCTGCTTGGCAGGAGCCTTGGACTGGGAAGAGGATGCAGCCCTGCTCATCCCCCTCCTGCCTCTCCCTCGAAAGAACGCCCTCTGTGGGAAGGAAGAGGAAGCCAGAGCTTGGTAGAAAGGCCTGCCCCGTCCCTAGACTGCTGCTTCTGAGAACTGGCTTGCCTCTCTTTGGCCTGTGCACTCCTGTAGGTGGTCCTGTACTCATCCATTTTCTTCATATAGCCTCTGTCTTCTCCCAAACAGAGTGTTACCCACTACAGGAAATCCATAGCCTTAGCCTGGGTATCCTCACGAAGGCTAGTACATCTGAGCCAAGCACACCTCCTGAGAGACACAGATGTAGCCATGACTCGATGCCACATCATTGGAGTCCACAGCAGCATGGAATTGTACCTTGAATGCCGGAGTTCAATCAGCAACCACCTCATCCAGCTCTTTGGCTAGCTGGGGAGGCCTGTTTAGTCAGTTCCAGAACCGTATCCCACCTGGACTTCTGGTACCTGGCTGTGTAGGCCATATAGTTGGCCTGCCTGAGTCCCAAAGAAGATGCCAAATACTGTTTCTTGGCCATGGCATCAACCTTCCTGGAGTCTTTGTCTGGGGGAGGGGGTGAAGCCAAAGGAATGTTAGCCCTGTCACAGGCTGCAGCCTACACTACCCCAACATGGCTGCAATGACTATATAGAAACTCTGTACCTGAGCCTAATAACATATACCTCCTGTCCATTCTCTTATCTACAGGAGGTAAGGAGTTAGGTGTCTGTAAAATCTTTTTTGTCTGTTTCCCCAAGGACTTGTGAAGAGGGCTAGACAATCTTTTGGACTCTGGGATGTCCATTATCTCAACAAAATCAGGCTCTTCCTCCTCCTCAGCAGCTTCAACCATTGGGAGCTGGAGGGTTTCAGCTACCTTCTTCTAAAACAAGAAGTGTGAAGGGGACTCAAAGACTGGGAGAGGAGACATTGGAGGGTCTGTCTGGGGAAATGTCCGGTTCAATGGGCACATCCAGACCTTCAAAATAGTTATCTTCATCCTCATCCTCGGGATACTCAGTCTCCCTCCCACTCCACATCATAATAAGCGTCTGGACTGTAATCCGATGGAGTCTGATCTGACTGCCTAACTTGACGCTACCGTTTGAACGGAACCGGTGGGAGCCGACTGAAACTATGCTAACGCTTTGGCTATCTCATCAGTGGCTGAGTATCCGGTGCTGGATCTGAACTAGCTGACTTCCATTTCCTTTTCGACAAAACCGGCCCCTCAGAGTCGGACCTCCTTTTGCCTGAGGAGGTATCGCCTAGGTCAGTAGGCACCTCCTCAGGTTCATTCGTAACCGAACCGGGCTGGCCATCCGGATCTACAGACTTCTCTGCCTCCCTTTCCTTCAGCCTACTGAATATTTTTTCAAGAGTGGCTTTAGAAAAATTCTTGCAAATCTGGCAGTCTGTTTTGAGGTGGTCAAACCCCAGACAGTAAACACAGATGAGGTGGGGGTTAGCCTTGGCAAAGGCCTCCCCACACTCAGTACAGTGTTGAAACCCAGTGGGACCGTTTTTTTTTCTTGGGTTTCTCAGATGTGGCCAACCTAAACAATTACCCTTGAAAGCTTTTAAGCCAGGTAATAACTCACTGATCAGTTACAAGCCGCATTACAGGTTTTGTAAAAGAACCAGAAAAAGTCCAGTTCTTTTGAAACTGATCGGCACTGGAACACCACACTAAATCCCCAGAAGAAGTAAAATTAATAAAATACGAGCAAAAAGGTCGGTTCCCAACTGGATCGACAAGAAACCGAGACAAAAACAATTTCCAGAGAATTTAAACAATACACAAGTCACCACCTATCTAACACACTACCTGTACCATAGACAGAGGCTGGAAATCCAAAAAATAATAAATCGGTTTAAAAAACCTAACACTAATTCACTCTACCGAACCGAGCAAAGGAGAAATCTTTGGAGCAACTTCACTGTTAGGCGGAGTAAAGAATCTGATGGTTACACTGGTAAGTATCAGAGACAGAGGTTTGAAAACCGTGCTCAAGCTCAACATTCTATGCTTCTGCATAGAGTTAACTCTTTCCTCTCCAGGGCAGTTCAAGTGCTGGGGCTAACTGCATATTGTCAGAATACAGCAAGACTTCATGTTGTTTGAACCACATTTACTCCAAGGATGGTATGATCTGGGACAGAGTGACCATTCGAAAGGTGCGTGACCTGAGATATTGATTCAGGTCATACAGCAGATCTAGAATGGGGCACCAGCCCCCATCTCGCTTTGGCACCAGAAGCACCTGGAGACAAAGCCTGGGCCTCTGGAGGATCTGCCACTGGAGCTACTGCCTCCTTGAGGAGGAGCTGAGCGATGTCGTCTTGGAAAGCTGACTGAGTCTGGGCGGATACTCTCCTCCTGAAGAGCATGAGCTCGGCTTGGAGGGTACTGCTCGAATTCCAGAGGCAGTCCCTGACCGACCACTTCGAGAACCCAACTGTCTGAAGTGACAGCAGACCAGGCAGAAAGGAAGTGGCAGAGCTGGACCCCCATGGAAGGACCCAGAACTGGTGTGACGGGAGAGGGGAAAGCAGCCCCTGCCCCATCACTGAGCAGGCTTGGAGGAGGATGATCCAGGACCCGAACCTCAGCCTCCTTTACGGGCCTGGGAGGGCCCGGGGTGTCAAGCTTGAGCCTGCTGCTGTTGCTGCTGTCCTCCTTGAAAGGAGAGCTGCTGTGCCACATAGGAAGAGTGCCGAAAAGCCTTTTTTCTTCTGCTGGTTCTTGCCCGAAGAACTCTTGGCAGAAGTAGTGTCCAAGATGGCATTGGACTGCTCAATGCGCTGAAGGTGACCAGCCACACCTGGGCCAAAAGGTCGGTCCCAGGAAGGCATCAGCTAGTTTGTGCTGAGTATCTGCCGGAAGGAGTAGAGTCTCAGCCAAGCCCTGCAATGAGAGGCAACTGCAGCTGCCATCGAACGGGCACAAGAATTCCCAGTGTCAAGGGTGGTCTGAAGCTGCTGTTTGGAAACAGCTCGGCCCTGATCCCGGACATGCTTGACCGTGGTCTGCATGTCTGTGGGGAGATGTGGGAGGGCTTCATCCAAAGACCCCAAGAGGGCGTGGGTGAAGTGCGCCATGATGATGGCCGAACTTGCCTGATGAAGGCCCAAGGAAGAAGCTGCATAGCCCTTCCTGGCCGAATGGTCCAAGAACTTGGACTCTTCCTCGGGAGGTCGGTCAGTGTTGGCAGAAAGTACAGTTACGTAAGAACTTACCATAACAGTAGATCTTCAAGAACAACTCTTGCAGCAGGTTACACCATTAGGACTGAAGCTGGCAGGCGCCAGGACCCCACGGAAATTTTCTAGCTAGCAGTATTCAGCGGGGACCGCTGCCGTCAGTCCCACCCCCGATGTCAGGCATAGTACATAAGGGGGCGGTCCTCCAGAATCCCCAATTCTCCCGCCGGAGACTCCCGGCCGCTGGATGACATCAGAAGAGGAGACTGAGGATTCGTCATCAAATGGCAGTCAGAGAGATGCTGAGAATACCTGATCCTAGGAGAAGGATGTTGGAACTAGAATCTACCTCCAGTGGGGATGGTGGGAGGGAAAGTACCTGCTGCAAGAGCTGTTCTCGAAGATCTACTGTTATGGTAAGTTCTTACATAACTGTACTATCTTCAAGAAACAGCTATTGCAGCAGGTTACACCATTAGGAGTGATCCTCAAGCAATAATGGAAATCTCACACCATTGGGAGGAGGGAAGATAGAAATCCTTAATGGAACCAAAGCCTAGGACAGAAGTCCTTGAAGGACTGCTAGACCAAAACCTGCTCTTCGCCTTGATGCAATATCCAGGCCATAATGCCTGATAAAAGTGTGCACGGAGCTCCAAGCAGCTGCAGCACAGATGGCTGAGGTGGACACATTCTTTAGGCCCGCAAAGAAGATAGCCACCCCCCCTTGTGGAAGGACCCTTGACCGCACCCGGTAAGGGTTTGTTGCGCTTCTGGAAACAGAACGTAATACATTGAATGAGCCACCTGGATAGCAACTGCTTGGAAACAG
This sequence comes from Neoceratodus forsteri, assembly GCA_016271365.2. Lineage (NCBI taxonomy): Eukaryota > Metazoa > Chordata > Ceratodontiformes > Ceratodontidae > Neoceratodus > Neoceratodus forsteri. The sequence continues at coordinate 113,259,241 of JADMNL010000031.1, read as the reverse complement.
AAGCGCCCATCATCCTGTGGGCAAAGGAGACAAAAAGCTGGTCCGAGTTTCGGAGGTGTTTGGTTCTGGTCAGGTAGTATCGAAGACACCTATGCACATCTAGTGTGTGCAATAGGGCCTCTACTCGATTTGAATATTTAGGGAAGTTCACTGGTAGATCAATGTCCTGATTAAGGGTGACAGCTGAGACCACCTTATGCAGAAACTTGGGATTAGTCCATAGGGATACCCTGTCTTGGCGAAAAACCAAATAAGGCTCTTTGCACATGAGTGTATGAAATTCAGAAATTCTTCTGGCCAAGGTAACGGCAACTAAAAACAACGTCTTCCAAGTAAGAAGACATAGCTCACAATCCGCGGCTGGTTCAAAGGGTGGCAGCGTAAGCTGCTCCAGGACAAAGGGTAGATCCCATGGTGGAATCGGATCCTTAATCGGAGGTCTAAGGTGGAGAGTACCTCTCAGGAAGGCTCGTGCCATGTCCAACTGAGATATGGTGCATTGGCCTACAGGACAATGATAGTCTGAGATGGCACAGAGGTGTACTTTGATTGAGGAGTAGGCCAAGCCTGTCTGAAAAAGAGACAGGAGGTAGTCCAAGACCGACTTTTCTGGACAGTCTAGAGGCAAAACCCCCCGCGCTTGAGCCTATAGGCAAAAATGGCGTGAGTAGCATGAGTGGCCAGTTTTCTCACGGCCACCAGAACGTCAGCTACCTCTTGCGAGACCCTGTGTCGCAAAATGGCTATGTCTGTAGCAGCCAAGCATGCAGGCTCAGTGAACGAAGGTCCAGATGGACCGAGGAGCCCTCCTCCTGAGACAACAAGTGAGAGCTGATTGGCTGAGGCACCAGAGGTTCCCGGGATAGCTGATGTAGTACAGGGGGTCAGATCTGCCTGGGCCAGAATGGCGCGATGAGTATCAGCGTCGCTTGCTCTCTTGAGTTTCAGAAGAACCCTCTGGATCAATGGAATGGGGGAAGGCATAGAGAATCTGCCAGCCCAGGAGAGAGGGAGAAGCAGCGTCTCGCCAGAAAACACCAGGACCTGGATCTAGCGAGCTAAAATTGGGCAGTTTTGTGTTGGATGGGGACACGAAAAGGTCTAACTCTGGTGTACCCCATCTGTGAAACAGATCCTCTACTGCCTCCTGGAGTAGTTCCCACTCATGGACTCTGGCCTGAGAGTGGCTCAGGCCATCTGCAATGACGTTGTCCACTCCTGGGACATGAACAGCAATGAGATTTGCGCGTGTTGCAAGCCCAATCCACACCTTCATAGCCTCCTGCAAAGCGGGTAGAATGAGGTGCCTTCTTGTTTGTTGAGGTAATACACCACCAGCGAATTGTCTGTTTGTAGCAGAAGGGTACCGTGGAATCTCCAACTGAAAGCCTGCAGGCGTAAGAACTGCTCTCATTTCCAGGATATTTATGTGGAGATGAGTCTCTTGGGCTGTCCACAGGCCCTGAGACCGAACACCGTCAGGTGTGCTCCCCATCCGAGCCCTGAGGTTTCTGTGGAGAGTGTCACAATCAGAGATGGTGCAATGAAGGGGACCCCTTCCGATCGATTCTTCGGATCTAGCCACCATTGCCAATCTCGGATTACGGTCTTCGTGATCCGGATTGGAAGCTGCAGATGGTCTTGCTTTTGCTCCAATTGGACCCGTAACATCCACTGGGTGACCCACATGTGGAGCTGAGCAAGCGGGACTGTGGCAATGGCGCAGCCATATGTCCAAGTAGGCAAAGGACCAATCTGGCAGGAGCGGTCTTCTTGCGAAATGTCCCTGATGAGGGATCTGATGTGTTCCGCTCTGTCCTGGGGAAGAAAAGCTTTCCCCTGGACGGTGTCCAGAACTGTGCCTATGAACTGCAGAGTTTGTGTTGGAACCAGGTGTGACTTTTCTCGATTGTCCAGTGTCTCGAACAGAGACTGAGTATAATGGATGGCGGACATCAAGGCCTCCCGAGAGGGCGACATGAGAAGCCAGTCGTCCAGGTAGGGGAACACGTAGTGGCCTTGTCTCCTCAGAGTCACCGCTACGACCACCATACACTTCGTGAATACCCAAGGTGCCGATGACAGTCTGAAGGGGAGGGCTCGGAACTGATAATGGTGGCCCTGGAACTCTAAGCTCAGAAACTTCCTGTGCGGCTGGCAATGGGTATATGCAGGTGGCGTCCTGCATGTCCAAGGATGCTAGAAAGCGCCCTGCTTGAGCATGGGAATCAGACCTGGGAGGGTCATCATGCAGAAGCGTTTGTACAGGACCGACTCATTGAGGTCGCTGAGGTCCAGTATCGGACGGAGGTCCCCTGTTTTCTTGGGAACCAGAAAGAAGTGAGAATAATACCCTGCACTCCTCTGGTTCCGTGGTACATGCTCTATCGCTTCTTTTCCCAGAAGCGCGAGCACCTCCTGCTGTATGAGCAAGGCATGCTGACGAGCACGGAAAGCAGGGAGGTCCCTGGATGGGTGGTCAAGAAATTCTATGAAGTGACCTTTCTTGACCAATTGGAGAACCCACCGGTCGGTGGTAATCGACTGCCACCTTAAAAAGTGGCAAGCAATGCGACCCCTGACCTTTTGTGCCCGTTGATCCAGAGGAGGGGCGGGGGCCGGGAAGGAGTCATGCTGTGGCAGCACTGGTCCCTACAGGCTGGGCCGGTTTAGTGTAGTGATGGGCTCTGCCTGGGGATGACTTTGCCTGGGCTTTCCGCTGAAAGGTGCCCCTTTGTTGCTGGCCGGAACGTGGTTGCTGCCTTTGTTGCCGGCTGCAAACACGGCTCTGGTTCCTATGAAAGGAACCGGGCCTGGATCTGTACATGGCCTGCACAGACCTGACTGCCTTCCCAGCATCCTGGAGTTTGGTGATAACCTTCTCCGAGGGTTCATCAAAGAGTACTTCGCCGTTGTAGGGGACGTCAAAATGTTCTTCTGTGCGTCCGGGTGAAGCCAGACACGGAGCCAAGAATGCCGCCGGAGACAAACGCCTGAAGCTGCAGCCCTGGTGGACGAGTCCGCAGAATTGTATGCGGCTTGTAGCATTTGGGTACCCACATCACATACCTGTGCGGAGAAGGTTTAGGAGCTCCACCTTCCGATCGCCATCTGGAAGCTTGTCGACCAGGTCCTGGCCCTGTTCCCATAGGGCGTTCTGAAACTGTACCATGTGGATTAGGTAGTTCAGGGACCTGATGGAGCATGTAGCAGCCCCATACATGCGTCTCCCCAGGGCATCCAATTGTTTGGATTCCTGGTCCGGTGGCCAATGTGCTCATGTGTTGTGGTCTTTGGGACCCGGTCATGTGAGGCGTAATGACCAGGGAGTCTGCCAGAGGTTGTTGAGCCAAGTACTGGTCTCTCTTGGGGCCTTGTACAGGTGGTCAGCTTTCTTCGGCACTGCAGGAGTGGAGTCACGGACCCTTCCATGCATTGGTGACGTCCACAAGGTGTCCACCAAGGGTGGCACTACCACAGGCTTTGGGTCTTTCTGCCAAAGATAGCAGGCAAGCGCTGTCTTTGGGTCGAGGTCTTCAGCGTCCCATCCGATGTTGTCCTGGATGTGCCTCATTATCTCATAAAACGAGGGATCATCCGGAGGAGACCTGGGCAGGTCATGTGGGTTAGGTGATGGAATGCTGAGTGGAGAACGAGATCTGGAGTAATCCGAGGTATCCGATCTGGAGTCCTCCCCTGATGGAGTATACCGCCAACGTCTGGGTCGCTTGGGGCTGGGAGACCCTGATGGAGATCTTGAGGGAGGCCTTCTCCAATCTTTGGATCTACCCCTGGGAGGTGGAGTCTGCTCTTTAGGGGTTGGTGGTCGTCCTGCTGGCCCTGTGGTGGAGGAGGCGGCGTAGGAGGTGAAGGAGTAGGAGGAGGAGGAGGTGGAGGAGGTTTTACAGGGACCACATCCTTTCGGATGGTGTCCCACCAGAAAGTAAAGAGGTCCTTTACTTCTTGCAGCTTTATGCCTGACGACGGGCCTGGCGCTGGGGTCGGGTCCATGGGTGTCTCCGGGGTGGGCGAAGGTTCCCTCGGGAGCCTGGCATCCTCAGTGTCGCCCGCCTGGTCTATGGGCAGCGTCGTGTCCTCCTCCATTGAGTCCCTGTGACTGGTATCCACCGGTGACTGGGGGGCAGTCTTCGGCTCCGGTGAATGCGAGGCCGACGTCGGTCGCTTGGCCGATGTCTTTGGGTCCGGCGAACGCCCAGCTGGTGTCTGGTGCCTGGCTGGTGTCCACAGCTCCGGCGAATGCCTGGCTGACTTTGTGTGCTTGGCCGCGGCGGGTCCGATGTCGCTTTAGAGACATCAGGTCCTTAGTCTTCCTGGTGGTGGATCCGGACCTCTGGAAGGCTGGGAGACTGATCTGGAGTTGGGGTCCCGGCGTCAGGTCGATGAGGAAGACTTGTGGCGTTCTGAAGACTTGGAAGAGGCCTGAGATGGAGTAGAGGAAGCCGAGAGCCTTGAAGTCTTGGGCTGGAGAGTCAAAGAGCCGCCTGAGGCTCGGACTTTGACCGAGGGGGCTGAGAACGAGCCCTGGAGGGAGAGCGGTCCGACCTGGTGGAGCCTGAGCTACAGGAGTCTGAGGTCAGTTAGGAGATCTGGGCCTTGCTTTCTCCCGGTGTTTATCCTGGTGTTTATGGGCCTTGAAGAATCGCCTGGAGGAAGGTTCTTGGTCCATCCTACTAACTCTTTCTTCCAGCAGATAAGCCTGAAGTGCCGGACGGCAGATCCTGGTGAGGCTGTTGAACCCTTGGCAGAAAGTGCAGGCTTTGATGTCGTGGTCCGGGCCTAAGCACCGCACACAGGAGGAATGAGGATCCTTAAAAGGATCTGTTTTCCACAGGCACACTGGAAAGGTGTCCCTCAGTGAAGGAGTTGGAGAGGACATCAGTTTGGAGAAACTCTTGAAGTTCTAAGTCACAGTGCCACAGAGACCAAGAGGCCGATGATGGCAAGTCGACGGCAGGAAAATAACTGGGGATTCTGGGAGACCGCCTTATGTACTATGCCTGACATCGGGGGTGGGACCGACATCAGGGGCGGTCCCCGCTGAATACTGCTAGCTAGAAAATTTCCGTGGGGTCCTGGCGCCTGCTGGCTTCAGTCCTAATGGTGTAACCTGCTGCAAGAGCTGTTTCTCAAAGTAAGATCTGCCAGTACACCTGAACACAGAGGTGGTCACCAGGCTGTCAGCCGAAGGGTGCTCTGTGAACCCCGCAAGGGACCCCATAGGCACAACATACTTGCAGACCATGGGCAGACAGTGCTGGACAAGAGGCAGGGTGCTGCCAGAGTTCTAAGGCTGGGCTAACAATGGCTTCAGCCACAGAAAAAGCCTCCATCAGGGTATGCCCTCTCTTGAGGACGTCCATGAGAGGGTACTCCGCCTTCTTCTGCATTGGCTCCAGGGGCATCCTTGTAGACTCAGAGATGAGGCGAAGAATGCCCTGAAAGGACGAAGGGCCTTCCTCCGTCTCTAACCCACTGGCCGATTCATCATCCCCGAGATGAGAATGCAGGCCGGTCACATCTGAATCCAAGGAATCTGGATACAACGGTCGACCACCCAAGGTCAACTTCAATCCGATGAGGGCGGTCCGGGGTGACAGTGACCAAAAGACGCTGGGGAAGCCCAGTGTCTGGCCTATCTTCTTTAGAAGGAGCCCCTCCCACAGGCTGCTTGGGCGGTGGTTCCACCACTATCAGTGGAGAGACCGGTTTAGGCCGAACCAGAGGTTTTGCCAGCTCCACGGGAGGAGGAACCAATTTGATCGGCTCTGAAAGAGTCTGCTTTGGCCTAGGAGGCAAAAGCCAAGTAATGGCCGGGGTGGAAGCCAGTGTTGGCTTGTGCCCAGTCAAAATCAGCTGCTGCCACACGAGGTCCTCGTAGCGACAGAGTTTCTGCCGGAGCCTCTCTTCATCCGAAGACGACCGATGGCGTTGCCATTTTTTAGAGCATTTGTGGCTCTTCCTCTGCCTTTCGGTTGAGGGGGTCCGGGACTTCGATTGAGATCGGACAAGCCGATTCAGTCGCTCGGGAGACACTGGCAGAACTGGTGATTTCCCGGGGTTGTGGACCACTTCCTCGATGGGAGTCCCAGCAGGCTGGGTCTCCTCATCAGGGAAAGTGAGAACTGGAGTTCAATCGAGGGAATCATCTACCAGAGTCAGCGATAATGGATCGATCGGGTTGATGACGATTTCCACATTGTCGACTGCCCAGACAGCAAAGCTGAGAAGCCAGTGGCCAAAGAAGCAATCTCGACCGAAGTCGAGACTGCATGTTCCTGGGACAGAGATCTCCCACTCCCAAGAGCATCTCAGTCGGGACGAAAACTATCCCGGTTGCTTCTCCCGCTTATGAGACCGAGAGGAGTGCATGCCCACAGGACCCTCTCCCTTGGTCGGGAGAGACTGGCACAGTTCTTGGAAGGAACCCGAGAAGGTGGAGCCTAGATTGAGTGGAACGAAGAAGCTCAGAGTAGTTTCTGTAGCCGGAGCCGCTTCCTCTTCGAATGCTTGCATGAGTTCCAATTGCTAGGCAGATCCCGCAGCCACGGAAACCGACCACCGAGCCTCCTTAGATTTCACTGGAGGGTTCCATTTCTCCAGCCTCCCCAACTTCAGGTGTGCGAGATGGTCGTCGAGGACGTTAGGATGGAAGCGAGACAAAGATCGCATTTAGAGGTGTCATGAGTGCGACATCAAGACTGATAGCATGAGCAGGGTGAGGATGGTGCTGGCGACATCTTCTGGCCACAGGGACACCGGTGAAATCCGGGAAGACTTGTCTTCCATAATCAAAGGTATAGAGTCACGATCGCTAATGTGAACTAGATGGATTTTCAGAATAACTGAAAGTTTTGAAGCCAGGGCCTACAAAATGCGTGAGCACGGCCGGAGCAACCTGAATCTTCCAGCAGAAAGGAAGATCTGGCATCATGGGGCGGAGCTGAGGTTATACCACCTGGGTGAGTGGGAGGAGCCAGCTTAAAGACTTCCAGCAAGATTTAAAGTGGAAGGGGACATGCCAAAGAGTGTGGATGAACAACATATCCACAATCCTAGAACTACAGTTATATAGGAACTTACCGTAACAGTAGATCTTCGAGAGAGGTTCCTTCAGTAGGTCATTACAAATAGGACTGACGCCACCTGGCGTCAGGCCACGCTGCAAATTTTTCTAGCAATCGCTGATGGGGGACTGCCCACTCGAAGTCACGCGACCGACATTAGCGTGGCCGTATATAGCGGGCGTCCCACGCCCGGCCTTCTCCAGTTCTCCTCCTGCCGGAATCTTGAAGAGGCCTGACAGCAGGAGCAAACAGAATTTGGAGTCCCTGTAAGAAATAAAATGAGGGTAAGGAGGAGGGAAAACAGGTTACTCACCTGTCACAGTAGTTCCAGGAGTGGTATATGTCATTCATCCGCACTCTTTGGCATGTCCCCTTCTGCTTTAAATCTCACTGGAAGTCTTCAAGCTGGCTCCTCCCACCCACCCACCCGGGTGGTAGATACCTTGGCTCCGCCCCATGATGGCAGATCTTAGCCCACTGGAAGCCAGGTTGTGTGCATCCGCAGCCAGGGAGGTCGGGTGGGTCCGTGTGGGTGAACAACATATCCCACTCCTAGAACTACTGTTACAGGTGAGTAACCTGTTTTTCTAAGATTGTGGCTATGTTGTTCATCCACACTCTTTGGCAGGCTCCTAGCAGTTCTCTGGGAGGAGGCAAGGCGCACACCCCCTACTTAGGGAAGAGAGATTGGAGAACTGAGGCCCCAAAACCAGCATCCCGGCGTGACTCAAGGTCGATGTGGTAGTGGGTGATGAAGGTGTTTGCCGACTTCAGATAGCAGCCAGATTTCCTGGATAGGGATGTCCCTGGAAGTAGCCATCGATGCAGCAGTATGGTGGGTAGAATGAGCTCTTATCCTCTGGGAGGCTCCTTGCCTGCCAACTCGTAGCACAGACCTATGCATTGTGTGATCCATCTTGCAATAGTCCGTTTGGCTGCAGGTCTGCCAGAAGCAGCTTCAGCGTAGGTGACAAGCAGCTGACGAACCTCTCCCGATTTCCGCCGTCCTCTGTAATAGGAGAGAGCATGTCCGGTCCAAAGTATGGAGCCTGTACTCAGCCTCCAAGGTGTAATTGAGGATAGTATACCGCAGAGTCAACACCTGGTGAAGGTGAAGCTGACACCAACTTTGGAAGGAATTTCGGTGGGCGTGGGACAACCTTGTCCCTGTGGAAGACCAGATAAGGGGAGTCCACTGAAAGCGCCTGGAGCTCCCCTGTCCTTTGGGCAGACGTGATAGCCACCAGGAAGGCCGTCTTCCACGACCAGTGTGACAAGGCACACTTGTGCATTGGTTCAAATGGCTTGCCCATGAGCTTTGCCAGTACCAGCAGTAGATCCCATGAAGATGGAGGTTCACACACTGGAGGGGATATGTGATCCAGGCCTTTGAAAAAAGTGCCCGACCACTGTCTCCTGCGCCACCGTCGACTGACCGGCCTGCGCCCGGTAAGCAGAGATGGCTGCCAAGTGCACACTAAGTGTCGATGACCGCTGATCCCCTTTGGAGAGAGAGATCAAAGGTAGTCAAGAATGTTAGCCACTGGACAGGACAGAGGGTCCAGGCCCTTGCCCTAACACCAAATGGAAAAGGTTTTCCATTTGAAGGCATAACATTCCCTGGTAGATTCCTTGCTGGATGCCTCCAGCACAGTGTAAACATCTTCAGAAAGACCCAAAGCCTAGAACTCTAGCCACTCAGGTACCAGGCTGTGAGGTGCAGGGACTGAAGGTCCAGATAGAATACCTTCCCTGATTGGTGATATCAGGTCTGGGCGTGCTGGAAGCACGCCCGGTGCCTGCAGCTGAGGCAGAGGAGATCTGGATACCAGAACTGGTGCAACCAGTCTGGGGTTACCAGGATCACCTTCGCCTTGTCCCACCTCACCTGGAGGAGCACCTTGTGGATCAGGGAAATGGAGGAAGGCAGAGAGAGGCCTGGGGTCCACGGCCTCAGAGGCATCCCCCTGCAGTGAGCCCTGCTGACGAGGCGGGCATGAAGCAGCCTCAGCTTCATGTTTCCCTGGAGGCAAACAGGTCCACCACGGTTTGCCCCAGTGGGAGAACAGGCTGTAAGCAACCTCTGGATGGAGAGACCACTCATGGGATGTCTGGCCTAGCGGCTGAGAGCATCCTCCAGATGGTTTGAGGCTTCTGCCACATGAATGGCTAGAAGATCTGCCTCTAATCTGCTCACGAGGATCCAGATGTGGAGCACTTCCCTGCACAGCAGACAGGAGTGCGTGCCAGCCTGTTTGTTGAAGGTAGTACATGGTCATGGTGCTGTCAGTCTGTACTTGAACCACTTGCCCCCCAGAGCTGAGGAGCAAAAGCTGATGGTGCCAGTCTGACTGCCCTGAGCTCCAACAAGTTGATATAGTATCGGGACTCCTCAGGGGACCATAGCCCATGGGCCCTTTCGTCCCCCATGTGGTCTCCCCAGCCCATGAGATAGGCATCTGTCGTGAGGACGACCGTCGGCTCGGGGCGGACAAACGGGATCCCTTCTTGCAACCGGTGTGGGGCGGTCCACCACTGGAGAGCGTCCCACATCTTCTGGGTTACAGTGACCAGCCGGTCGAAATGACCGTGGCGAGCCGGCCCGGTGGCACTAAGGGTTGAGGCGCTGGATGCCACACCTCACACCATGCCAGTGACCCGGGTTCGGGAGCAAGCTCGGGCCGCCGGGGGTCGGCAGGGAAAGAGTTGAGGATGAGTGCCTTCTGGTGCTCTCCTCCCAGGTAGTATAGGGATGGGTTATCCCAGCGTGCTGGTGACCCCGGTGGAGGCAGTGGCACTACAGCAGCAAGACATGCACGCACCTAGCATGGACGATGCTGGCAGGGTTACCACGCACTAGAGCGTCAACGTGCACCACGCAGGGAGGGAGTGGGAGGGCTCACAGAACAAGGAAACAAACGGCACCATGGGCAGGCGACGGCACCTGTCCCCCATGCCCCTCACCGGGCCAACCCGGACTAGCCTTCCAGGTCCACCGTTCCCCAGACCTTCCCATAGCCAGAGTCTGACTAGTAAGTGCACCCAAGAGGAAAGGGCGACCCACCCCGGGCGGGTCAAACTGGGGCTACTGGCCACGGGGGAGGAGAAGGAGAGAGGAGGTTCAGTTTGGGGAGGCTTCAGGCTGGGCAGGTAACAGGACTATGTTGCCTCAGAGAGGCTCTATGGTGCCGCAACCAGGAAAAATAAAGTAAAAACAAAAGAAATGACCATGGCCTGAGTCCACTGGGCGGCCAGCTCCCGATGGAGAGGGCATCGCAACAGACCCACGGACCACTGAGATGCATGCTGCTATGTAACCCAGAAGGCACAGAAAGTCCCAGGCAGGCAATTGCCCAACAAAATTGATTGGGCAAAGGAGGAAAGAAATGGAATTACGTACCTACCATAATTCTTGATCTTCTTGGATGGAGTCTCCACCACTCATTCACACTAATAGGAGTATGCGGAGCACTAGGACCCAGCGGAGCAAACTTTTCAGGAGGGCCAGCACTTGAGATGGAGCTACGAGCCCGGCGCGCGGTGGTAATGACCATCTCAGCACAACCGTCCAACCGCCTTTCAGTACCTTTTTCCAAGGAGGTGCAGCATAACTAACCTAGAAAGGACTAAACTAAAAATTGGACAGAAGATAGTCCGAATGACCCGTGTAAGAAGGGTCAACAATAAAGTCTTCACAGCTCAGCCACTGAGGGAGTGAAGACCATAAACAGAGAAGTGAGCTCAGGGGATGGCGTGTGGGCATGTGAATGAGTGGTGAAGACTCCGTCCATGATGATCAAGAATTACGGTAGGTATGTAATTTCCATATCTTCCTGAACAAAGTCTTCACCACTCATTCACACTAATGGGAGAATACCGAGCTAAACAATTCCCCGAGACGGGAGGCAGGAGATAAAGAGCTCACGTGCTTAGGACAGAAGTCCGTTAAGAATGGTCCTGCCAAGCGACAGATGTCATCTGGCATGGACATCCAAGGCGTGCTTAATAGTATGCATGGAGCTCCAGGTAGCCACACTGCAAATATCTGCAATGGGCACATTACGGATTTCCACCAGGGATGCCACGACTGCTCTGGTAGAGTGAGCACATACTCTGCCTTCCAGCTTGACCTGTGCTATAGAATAGCAGTGGCAAAAGCATGCCACCAGCCACGCTGAAATGCTTCTGATAGCAACAGGTTGACCCAGCCGGGTCTCGCTGAAGGAAGCAAACAGTTGAGCCTTGCAAATTTCTTTCATTCTATCTAGATAGAATTGCAATGCTCTCAACATCCAGCAGATGAAGAGTACGCTCATCTTCATTCTGGAAGTTGGCAAAGTGGGTAGAAAGGATTAAAGGTTGGTTTAGATGGAATTCTGAGACAACCTTAGGGAGAAATCTACGATGAGTCCTAAGAACTACTTTGTCCTTGTGAAATGCAGTGTACGGGGGGTGGGGGGTCTGTGACCAGTGCATGTACAGTATTTCAGAAACTCTACGGAACAAAGTAATGTCCACCAGGAAGGCTGTTTTCCAAGTGAGAAACTTCAGCTCACAAGGATACAACATCTTCCGACTTGATAGGAAGGCAAAAAGAGGAGGTTGCTGCCTTATACCTCAAATACTATCTCCAGGGACACCTGTTAAAACCCTTCTCTCAGACACATCCTCTCAGATTCTTACCATCAAGGTTCTGTTAGGGGCCCACAACAAAATACTGACAACTGCCACAGTGTACATACTGCCCGAAAGAACAAGGGAAAGCACTCAACTCTGTCTTGGACCTTGCCAGATCTCAACCCCCTGGCTCAGAGATAATTCTGATGGGCGATTTCAACATCAACAGGCTTGCCCCGGAAGCTGGTGGTTATCAAGATGCCATCTCCTCAGTCAACCTCACCCAGCTAGTCGACTCACCCACTAGGCTCAACTACAAAACAGGCAACAGCACACTCCTGGACTGGATTCTCACCAGTCACCCATCCTGCCTCTCAAACATTTCTGTCCTTCCCGACTCTCTAAGTGACCATTCCCTGTCATCTGCAAATGGTCCAACAAGTTTGCCATACCACCCGAAATTAATACACAGCAGAGTCCTTGCACATGGGCAACTTAAACACCTAAAATCCAACCTCAATTAGCAAGATTGGACCTAGATCTACAATGCTACGTATACTAACTCTGCCCTTGATTACTTCATAGAGACCTTTAACGCTGCCTGTGACTCCTATGCCCCTGTCAAAAAATGCAAAGTCAAAGCTCTAAGTAACCCCTGGCTCTCTGCTGATCTATTGGCTCAACTCAAATCCAGGGACCACCTTTGGTTCCTAGCCAGTGCCACGGGAAAACAAGTTGACATACAGAAATATAAACGGGCTTGCAATGCCTGCACTAAACTTGTCCACCTACAGAAAGTTCTTATTACAAAGATGCCCTTACAAACACCTGGGATAATGGAAATCCTTTTGGAACAACATAAAAGAAGTTATCGGAAGCAGCAAAACTCACCTTCTATGCTGGCCATTGATGGGATCACAACGTTTGACCCTACTACCATCGCTAACTCCTTCAACACGGCATTCACAGACCTCAGTGCTGTCCTCCCACCAGGCTTCTCAGTGAAAGCATCCCCAACTATCACTCGAGACCCCTCTTTCTCACAATCTACCCTTGTTCTACTTCAAATCAGTCAAGAAGCACAAAGTCCACAACTACATTAAGAAAGCAATAGCCAGGTCTAGGTTTAGTGGGGACACCCTCGAGCTCAAATTACTGTCCCTCACCCTTGAAAAGGTGCTCCAACTGCTAACAACAATTTTCAATCTATTCTTCACCCTTGGCCAGTTCCCCGACAGATGGAAATCAGCCACCATTACTCCGGTCCACTTGAGCTGGGACAGGGCTCTGCTAGGAAACTATCGGCCAATCTCTATATTATCCCCCCCCCCAAGGCCATCGAGCATATTGTATCTGACCAAATTACACAAAACCTCTGCAAATATGATATCCTCTGCCCCCAACAGCATGGTTTTAGAAAAGGACACAGTACAACATCTGCCTTTCTCGAATTCACTGGAGAAATCCACAACTCTCTAGACAATAGCCTCCTTACGGGATCGGTCTTCATACACCTTACTAAAGCTCTCGATAATGTCAATCACTGCCTACTTATCTCACAGTTGCCCAATGCCGGCTTATCCCGGATCAACAACATGGTTTAAGAGCTACCTCGAAAACCGCTCTCAAAGAGTGAACACATTGCTGACTTTCTCTCTGAGGCTAAACCTGTATGCTCTGGGGTTCCACAAGGTTCCACTCTTGGACCTCTTCTCTTCAGCCTGTTTCTGAATAGTCTTCCTCAATCCTGTCTGGAGCAAATCCTTCTCTATGCCGACGACACGGTCATCCACTCCAAACACAAGGACCCTCACCTCCTCCGGAACAAACTCCAACATGGCTTCTCCTCGGTTGAGAGCTGGTTCAGTGCTCATAAACTGGTGCTTAACTGTAAAAAAAAAAAACATGATGTTCTGCAGTTCGCATACTAAGCACCGGTCCCACCCCCTCTCCATCTCCAACGACCTAGGTGAAACCCTGGAACAAGTAGTATCCTTCAAATACCTTGGGATCACCATCGATTATAACCTCTTGTATGGGTCCCACTTTGATAATGTCACCGCGGCCAATACACTCGTGTATACATACTCTTCAGACATAGGAAATGCCTCACCTCTGACACCTTACGGTTGCAGTCCAGAGTTCAGTAGTTGCAGCAATTGACTATGGCCTCATTATTTACAGATCTACCTCCTCCTCCTCCGCCCTCAGATGCATATCCATGGCCCTCAACAAAGCTTGCCGACTTATCACTGGGTCTGACTGTCTCACCCACACATGTGACCTATACGCTCAAACTGGGTGGCTCCAACTCTCTAACTGCACTAAATACCAAACATGCCTTATGGCTAAAAAATCAGTCATGGGTCTTGCCCCTCCTGGTGTTCAAGCTCTCATCTGGCCTGTTCTGAATTGCCACCCCACTAGGGGCTCGGAATCTCAATCACTACTCATCCCAAGATGCCGGGCTACGCTGGGCCAAAGATCCTTTGCTTATAGAGCTCCAAGCTGGTTAAATGGCCTAAACAGTGACATCTCTTCCATCCCTAAGCTTGGACCCATCAAATCTAAGCTTTGCCTGCACCTAACTACCTCCAGCTCATGTGACTGTCATCCCTAATCTTTCTGTAGCTAGCTTACTCACCCCTCCTCCTCCCTCCCCTCCCCCCCATACTGCACTTTCTACTTGCACTTCCTGTGTTATGTGAGACCCTGACACTAGCCACTGGCTGCATTTTTGTGTGTATTGCCAAACTCGTGATAATATTGTGTACCCAGTCATTTGTTAATCAATCTGTCCACCGAATCCATTGTACTCGTGTTTTACCACTGTAGCCTGTTACACTGACATAATTTAAACCTCTGTAACCTGCTAACATGTCACATTGTCCTACCATGTATTATACCTCACTTGACGTGGAACCTTTGTAAAAGAGCCTTGGCTCAAAGGTATTTGTAATCCTAGATTAAATAAATAAAATAAAAGTAGCTAGAAGCTCGAAAGGTTTACGAGTGAGCATGTCTAGCACAAGGTTAATGTCCCAGGCTGCAACTGGACATCTGATAGGTCGTCTAGTATGCAGAATACCCCTAAGAAACCTCTTAACTACGGACAACTGAGCCAGTGACATGGAAAATACCGGTTCATGATATGCCGAAATGGCACAAAGATGAACTTTGATTGTGGAGTACTGCAGACCTGTGTTTGAGAGGTCTAAGATACTCCAAGACTCTATTCGGTGGGCAGGAAGAACAGGTTACTCACCTGTAACAGTAGTTCTAGGAGTGGTATATGCTGTTTATCCACACTGTTTGGCATGTCCCCTTCCACTTTAAATCTTGCCAGAAGTCTTCAAGCTGGCTCCGCCCACCCACCCGGCTGGTATATACCTCAGCTCTGCCCCATGATGCCAGATCTTAGCCCGCTGGAAGCAAGGTGGTGCGCCCGAAGCCGGGGAGGTCAGGTGGGTGCGTGTGGATGAACAACACATACCACTCCTAGAACTACTGTTACATGTCAGTAACCTGTTCTTCTAGGAGCGTGGATATATTGTTCATCCACACTGTTCAGCAGACTCCAAGCAGTTCTCCGGAAGGAAAGAGGCAAGGCGCACACCCCCTACTTAGGGAACAGAAATTGGAGAACCGAGGCCCCAAAACCAGCATCCCGGCGTGACTAAAGGTCGATGTGGTAGTGGGTAATGAAGGTGTTTGCTGACTTCCAGGTAGCAGCCCGACAGATTTCCTGGATAGGGATGCCCCTGGAAGCAGCCACCGAAGCAGCACTACGGCAGGTAGAATGAGCTCTTATCCCTCTGGGAGGCTCCTTGCCCGCCAACTCATAGCACAGACCTATGCATGATATAATCCACCTTGCTATGGTCCATTTGGCTGCAGGTCTGCCAGAAGCAGCTTCAGCGTAGGTGACAAAAAGCTGTCGAACCTCTCCACGAATATCCGTCGTCCTCTCCTTGTAGTAGGAGAGAGCACGTCTCAGGTCCAGAGTATGGAGCCTGTACTCGGCGTCTGAGGTGTAATTAAGGTAGTATACCAGCAGAGTCAACATCTGGTTAAGGTGAAATTCTGACACCACCTTCGGAAGGAATTTTGGGTGGGGGGCAGGACAACTGTGTCCCTGTGAAAGACCAGATAAGGAGAATCCACTGAAAGCACCTGGAGCTCCCCTACTCTTCTGGCTGACGTGATAGCCACCAGGAAGGCCGTCTTCCACGACAAGTGTGACAGCTCGCACTTGTGCATTGGTTCGAATGGCTTGCCCATGAGTTTTGCCAATACCAGCAGTAGATCCCTCGGAAGTGGAGGTTCACGCACCAGAAGAGATATGTGATCCAGGCCTTTGAAGAAGCGCCCGACCATTGTCTCCTGCGCCAACGTCAGCTGACCGGCCCACGCCCGGTAAGCAGAAATGGCTGCCAGGTGCACCCTAATGGTCGATGACCATAGACCCCCTTTGGAGAGAGACCAAAGGCAGTCGAGAATGTTAGCCACAGGACAGGATAAGGGGTCCAGACCCTTACCCTGACACCAAATGGAAAACCTTTTCCATTTAAAGGTGTAACATTTCCTGGTCGATTCCTTTCTAGATGCCTCCACTACAGTGTAGACATCTTCGGAAAGACCCAAAGCCTGGAACTCTAGCCACTCAGGTACCAGGCTGTGAGGTGCAGGGATTGAAGTTCCGGATGGAATACCTTCCCCTGGTTCAGAGATATCAGGTCCCGGATGTACAAAGCCGCTCCAGGGGCCTGCAGCTGAGGCTGAGGAGATCTGGGTACCAGAACTGGCGCAGCCAATCTGGGGCTATCAGCATCACCTTTGCCTTGTCCCTCCTCACCTTGAGTAACACCTTGTGGATCAAGGGAAGGCGTAGAGAAGGCCTTGGGTCCACGGCCTCGAGAAGGCATTCCCCTGCAGCGAGCCCTGCTGAGTGGGGCGGGCATGATACAGCCTCAGCTTGTTGTTTTCCTTGGAGGCAAACAGGTCCACCATCGGTTTGCCCCAACAGGAGAACAGGCTGTAAGCTACCTCTGGATGGAGAGACCACTCATGGGATGTCTGGCCTATGCGGCTGAGAGCATCTGCCAGCTGGTTCGAGGCTCCTGCCACATGGTTGGCTAGGAGATCCGCCTCCAATCAGCTACGAGGGTCCAGATGTGGAGTGCCTCCTTGCACAGCAGATGGGAGTGCGTGCCGCCTGCTTGTTGAGGTAGTACATGGTCGTGGTATTGTCCATCTGGACTTGAACCACTTGACCACGCAGGCTGAGGAGTGAAAGCTGGCCGGTGCCAGTGTGACTGCTCTGAGCTCCAACAGGTTGATGTGGCATCAGGATTCCTCAGGGGTTCAGAACCCATGGGCTCTATTGTCCCCATGTGGGCTCCCAGCCCATGAGAGGTGCATTAGTCGTAAGGACAACTGTCAACTTGGGGCGGACAAAGCGGGATCCCTTCCTGCAACCCGGGCGGGCGGTCCACCATTGGAGGGGCGTCCCACATCTTCTGGGTTACAGTGATCAGCGGTCGAGTGACCATATTGCTGAGTCCACTGGGCGCCAGCTCCCATTGAAGGGGGCTTATGTGCCACCAGGCCCAACGGACCACCGACGCACACTGCCATGTAACCCAGAAGGCACAGAAAGTCCAGGGCAGGGCACAAATGCCCAACCAGAAATGATGGGCAAAGGAGGAGAGAACCTCGTCCTGTCCACGGAAGCCAGCTCTGGCTTGACAAGAGTCGAGCTCTGCCCGATGGAGCCCATCACCTGAGAAAGGCACGAGTTCTGACTTGGCCTTGTTGATCAGGAGGCAGAGTTGGGAGCAGGTTTGGAGGGCCAGATCCTCGGACCTCTCCACCTCTTGATGCGTGGAACCTGCCAGGGCCAGTCATCGAGATAAAGAGTGAAATTCTGACTCCTCGATGCCTAGGTGGGCGCCACCACTGCAATGCATTTGGTGAAGACCCGTGGGGCCGATGACAGGCTGAACGGCTTGGCTCAGAATTTGTACAGGGTCATCTAGACTCTGAAGTGGAGGAACCGCTAATGAGATGGATGGATTGGGATGTAAAAGAACGCGTCCTGTAGATCCAGTGAACAGAATCACATGTTTCGCTCCAGGGATGGTATGATCTGGTTCAGAGTGACCATCCGAAAGGTGCGGGACCTGAGATATTGATTCAGGTCATGGAGATCTAGGATGGGGCACCAACCCCCATCCGTTTGGGCACCAGGAAGTACCTAGAAACAAAGCTTGGGTCTGTCAGAGGATCCGGCACTGGAGCTACTGCCTCCTTGCGGAGGAGCTGGGCCACGTTGTCTTGAAGAGCCGACTGGGTGCATGCAGAAATCCATTCCTCCAGAGGCTTACTTGACTGGGAGGTACTGCTGGAATTCTAGAGGCAGTCCCTGAATGACCACTTCGAGAACCCACCTGTCCGAAGTGATAGGGGACCAGGCAGAAAGGAAGTGGTGGAGCCGACCCCCCACGGGAGGAACCAGACCTGGCATGACGGGTGCAGGGGTGGCCACCCCCAACCCATCACTGAGCAGGCTTAGAAGAGGAGAAGGAGGCTCCAGGACCTGAGCCTCGGCCTCCTTTACGGGGCTGCTGAGGACCCTGCTTGGGCTGAGGGCACCAAGCTTGAGCCTGCTGTTGCTGTTGATGTTGCTGTCCTTCTTGAAAGGAGGGCTGCCGGACTGCAGGGGAAGAGTGCCAAAATGGCTTCTTCTTTCTCTTCTGCTAGTTCTTTCCCGAAGAACCCTTGGCAGAAGTAGCATCCAGGTGGCACTGGACTGCTCTATACGCTGAAGGTGACAGCCACTCCTGGACGAACAAGTCGGTACACAGGAAGGCACATCAGCAAGCTTATGGGAGTATCCACGGGAAGGAGCAAAGCCTCAGCAAGCCCTGGAGAGAGAGGCCACTGTGGCTGCCAGCGAACAGGCACAAGTCCCCGATATCCAAGGCCATCTGGAGCTGCTGTTTAGCAACAGCATGGCCCTGGTCATAAACCTGCTTGACCGTGGTCTGCATGTCCAGTGGGAGATGAGGGAGGACCTCATCTAATGACCCAAGAAGGGCATGAGAGAAGTGTGCCATAATGACAGCCGAGCTGGCCTGACGAAGGCCCAGAGAAGAGGCTGCATAGACCTTATGGGCAGTGTGGTCCATATTCTTGGACTCCTTGTCCGGGGGTCAGTCAGTGTCGGCCGAACTACTAATCGCAACACTGAAGATCTTGGCGATGTGCAAGAGTATCCTGCCCTGCACACGCACGGGATTTCAGCTATGCCTAAAACCGTAAATGTAGTTTTGTGGTGCTCGGTTTGCATTCAGTAAGCACCAGGAGCAGTTCCTTTAGTACAAATTACAGAGGCAATGTATTTTACAGTACACATGCTTTAAAACCACACTTCAGGTCTGTGCTCATTCATGATGCACGTTCTTAACCTCTGTATGCTTCCCGTGGCGGGTCAATTACAGCCCGGATGCTCAAAAAGGGAATTTCATTAAATATTACAAAAACAGGTAGGGCTGCATACTTTTTAGTTCTATGGAGGTATTCTAAGGTACACATTTCATTGGTGTGTGCCAACAAGTACACTGTTTGGAATTACTGAAAAACGCGAGTGAAAAGCTGACAGTGCCCCTTTAATTTCAAAGGGCTCTTGAAGTAGGTAATAACCATTAGGACTGAGTTCCAAGCAGTGTGAGTCAGACAAGGACTGAACATGGAAGGCAGGAAGAAGGTCTGCAGTAGGCAGGGATTTAAGAAAGTAGGCCCTGGAGAACTCCAAGTAGCTGCTGCACAAATGTCTGCAGCGGAAACATTCCTGAAACAAGCAGTAGATGCAGCGATGCCTCTGGTTGAGTGTCCCTTGACCTCCTCCAGAAGGGGTTTGTTGTACTTCTGATGAAACAAAACAAAATGCAGTTTGCAACCATTTGGACAAACACTGTTTCAAAACTGCGACACCCTCTCTTTTGGGCGCAAAGGAAATAAACAATTGATCTGTTTTTCGGACTGACTTCGACAGATTTGTGTAGTAATGCAAAATTCTGTGCACATCTTAAGTGTGCAGGACGGCCTCCCCTTGATTGGAATGCTCAGGGTAATACACTGGCAAGTGTATGGTCTGATTCAAAGTAAACTCAGAAACCACCGTGGGTGACTTCCGGTGACGTCACGGACTGCTAAGCAGCTTAGAGAACCAGCTCTCCTGTCCTAATTAAATTAAAACTCCTCCACAACTTATAAACTCTACCAAAATGATCCAGAATGCCAGGAAGAGAGAAAATAGGCACTCACAGTGGTAAATCCAAGACCAGAGGACGCTCTCGGGATAAGGATGTCAGTGGATATACTGAAGACCCTCAAGTCTCAAGCAGATCGCCCTCACCGGCAGCACCCGTATGGGGAATATGATACCAACGGAGAATCAGAACAACTCTCCCGCTGCTTTGAAATCCTGCTGTGCAAAATTAAGCAATCCAGAGTTGAAAATAAAAGGAATTTATGATGGTGCTAATAGCAGTTTCCACATTGAGACCCGCCTCAGGCCAAATGGGAGGAGTGGGTCTCTACAATGGAAGACATCTCCACGCAGCTCACTCAGGTTGTGCAGATGCTGCTAATCCACACCGGTGAAATACAAATGAAATGTCTGGACTTAGAGGCCGATCAAGATGAGAAAATCTGCGCCTGTACAGCCTGCCTGAAGGCCTTGAGGTAGCCCTATTGCCCCTTTGTGGAAAATCTATGAAGGATGCACTGGAGCTCCCGGCTACATATGATCTCCATATTGAGCGCGCCCACCGATCTCTTCAGGCAAAACCAACAGGTCGATCAGCACGTCCATGATCAATTGTGTTCAAAGTCAGCTTGTACCACACAAAAGATCTGCTACACTGTGCCTGGACCAAAAAAGATGTTAGATATCCGAATAACCACCTATATTTTGATCATGACTACCCCCAGGAAATCCCAACACAAAAACTCAGATAACTACCTCGCCTGAGAATGCTCTGGGGAAAAAGCGGTGAGGTTTCATAACCCCCTACCTGGCTAAGCTACATATTTTCTGGGAGGAGGAGGAGGGAGTTACTCTCTACTCTACAGTCGAAGAGGCATCAGCAGCAATGAAGGCAAAATATTTCCCATCCCTGTGCCCCAGAACCAAAGGAATGAAGTGAAGGAACCAGAGTGGCTATGGATTGCAAGCAGGAAGAGACCGACGAAAATGTTGTCACCTCTCGAAGCGCCCAGCAGCTACAACAGCTCGTAAGTGCCCGTGGAGCATCCAGTGGTAAACCAGCCTGAAAGTAAGGAGAGCTTGTGGAAACTGAAATTTCCCGACGCAGTGAGCCTTCTCTCCCCAGGTACTGTAATGCCTTTCAAGTTATTTCATTTACTTGCACCCTGTTTAAAGTTATTATGATGCAGTTGGGTGAATGCTGTCCATTCTGGGCAATTGCAGCCCTGTGACCCAGTAGCAGCCATCATAGACTCAATGGGTTGTACTGGACTTGTGAGCTATTACCTCGTCCCTTTGCCTGAACCATCTCGCATGGTCCTTTGCCGACCCCCATTGATCTTCCAAGGGCGCAGAACCACTGCGCTTAGATGAAGTTATTTTCTGACTCATGAACTGCCCCAGTCTTATTGGATTAGCAAAACAATATCTGCAGAGCTCAGGGACTAGGTAGACTTTTACACCTCTCAATATGTGGAAGGTTTATTTCTATTAATGTTTTGGTATTTTCTTTGACTAAGAGAGGATCAAGACTGGATGCAGGGGGTGTGGTGGCTGAAAGAGAAACTCATGACAGATCCAAGTGGGAATTTTACAGAAGGATCTAGGTTACCCATTTTGGCTTACTCTGCCTATGCCTTACCATGATAAGACACTTGTCAAAATGGGACTTTTCAACCCTATACAAATATTTGAAATAACTGTGTTAGCTATTCTTTAAAATATGATTTTAGGTTATAAAAGAACAGGAGACCCCCCCCCCCATAGATGGAGGGTCACCTTGCTATACTCTGTGACATATACCTTTTTGGGTATTTTTGTTTAGAAGCCAGTTTCATTTGTGGCTCCGGAAGAGGCCTCCCGCCCCAAGGAGTTCACTTATGCCTCTTCGTTCCGCCCCAGCTGGGATGGAAACGGGTTAGTTAGGTTTACTGACCCTCTGCCTTGGAACGATTGTCTTCTTGCTGTTTAACCAGTTTGCCCTGTTGGCACAGTTAAATGGTTTTCTCTTTGGGCCACAAAATCCATGATATAGTAATTTTAGAAAAGGCTCAACAGTCAGAGTGGAGATGAAGTATTTGCTAAAGGGCTGGGCTGCTGTAATTAATGACCAGCTACTTTCCTGTCAGATGACAGAGCTTGACCATGGCTCTTACTTACACAATATGCACGTATAATGTGCATGGGCTATCTAGCCCGGTGAAAAGGAGTAAGGTTTTATCTTATCTGAAATGTTCTGGGGTGATATTCTTTCTACAGGAAACCCACCTATCTGCAGTAGAACACAAAAGTTTGAGCATATGGGCTTATTATGTGGTTACTTCCTCCTACAAGGGAGGAAGAAGGAGAGGAGTCACTGTGTTAATTCCACATAGGATCCCTAAGTTAAGGACAAAATGATGGCTAAAGAGGGTAGATATGCACAATTAAGGGCTGTCTCCATGGTCAAATGCTTACAATAGCCTCAGTGTATTTCCCGCGAAATACAGAACTTTCCTTTTATCAATCCTTTTTTTTGCAACTTGCTCAATGGGGAGAAGGGCAGGTTCTGTGTGGCAGAGATTTCAATCTGACGCTATCCCAGGGCAGACAGCTGGGCAATTCCACCCCTAGCAGAGTTAACAAGCATTTGTCAATGCCGAACGTTCGCTTGCAGGTATTTGCAGTGGTATTTGGCACTTGGACATGGCTTAAAAAAAAATCAGTGACAAAGAAGTACAAGCATTTGTCAATGCCAAATGTTGCTTGCTTCTATGTGCTGTTTAGGTATCTGGAAGTCATTGGAGTGCAAATATTGAAAATTCGCGAACTTACGAGCGCGCGTATGAACTAATAGCGCACGCTAGAAAACAGTCATTTTAGAATTTTTTCACCAAATTTTCAACATAGCCATTTCAAGACCTCTGCTAATGAACAGTGTCATGGTGATTTTCTTAATGTGTCTCATACATTGATTTAACACTATTTCATGGGCTGTATGCTTCATGGGGGCGGAAACCTGCGTTTGGGCAGGATGTGAAAAATGACAGCTGTACTGCTCATAAGGGAGGTGTGGTAATGGCAATGTTGAAAATCTGGAGTAAAAATATCGTAATTTAGAACTTACGAGCTCGCGAGAACTGCGCAACGACGCCAGAAACAGTTTTTGGAATTTTTGCACCAAATTTTCAACATGGGCCTTTTTGGGACCCCTCTCATGAATGATGTCACTGTCATGGCATTATTCAGGCCCGAATTATTTGCCTTCTATATAGAGCCATCGGCACAACATATTCAGGCATCCCCTGACATACAGGGTGTCCGTCTAGCCGATAAACTTGTACTTCTCAAAGACAATGTGCTGGTATATCTCTTAGAACCAGACACCTCCCTACCGGCTGTCTTCCAGAAAATCTCCCAGTTTGCTAAACTTTCAGGTTACACTCTTTCTTTTTTTTTGCATTATCTCCCCCCCCCCCACTCACTGGGACCTGCTCTTCCTTCAGGCCACCTAGAACCACCAGCGATCCCCCAACGCAACTCCCTCTCCAGAGCCTCCTACCTCATATTGCAGCCACCTATGGGTTAGCCCAGCGTGTCCCTTCGCTGGGTGGGTTCCCCTCCACCGAGGGGGAGGGCACCGGTTGGGACAAGCCAGCGCCTTACTCTCTTGCTTGGGTGCTGCTGAGGTGGATGTTGCTCTGCTGGGAGTGCTTGAGGGCATCGTAGGGGTCGGCCGCTGTCATCCGGCTGATCCCAATGCAGTTTCCGCTTTTCTGGTGTTCCCGCATCAGTGTTCTTCTGCAGCACTCCCGGTCTCCACGGGGGGCCGCTGCAGAGTGACATGCTACCCTAACCCACCCCAGGAGAGGAGAGCAGCCCAACGGACACTCAATCCTTTCTTTTCCCTGCCGACCCCCGGCGTCCCTGTTCTGTTCCCAAAGCTAGGTCGCCGGTGTGGTTTGAGGTAAGGCGCCAGCCTCAGCCCTCTATGCCACCAGGCTGGCATTTCAGGTTATACTCTTAATACACACAAAACTGAAGTCCTTCTTTTTCAGTATATAGCCCCCTCCACCATCAGAACCACATTCGATGTGAGATGGGACCTTTCAGCACTCAAATATTTAAGAATAAAAAATTCCTGAGACTTAGCCAACTTTTCTCCATTATCTCCTTAATTAATACATTGAAACAAGATATAGGCTGGAATCTACTCTCCCTCTCGTTCTGTGCTAGCAACCTGTCATTAAAGATGAATGTGCTCCCTAGGCTCATATCTATGCCACTGTCTGGTTTCAGCTAAGGAGTTGTTAAGCTGACAAAAGTTAATTAATGTGTTCTTATGGAATTCCAAAAACTCAAATTAGGCAACAGCTCTTATTCCTGCCCAAGACAGAGGGAGGTATGCTCTCACCATCCTTGCCTCTCTACTGGACTGCATCTCAGATGAGATTGTCTCTCATCTGGGGAAAAACAGGATACTATGCTCATTGGAAGGCAACTGACCTATCCAAACAGTTCCCATTCCCTCTACCAGCTTGTTTATTCAATCCCCCCTTCTCAAACAAGCACTACGACTCCTGCTCGGAGGACTAGCAATAATACTTGAGAGATGGAGGAGGAGAAGGATCCAGGATAAAATCATACACCCCCATTTCTGGCGCTATGCCTGGGTATCTACCAACTCACAATCCCCCCCCCCCCACAACAGGACCCATGGTACTCCAGACAAGTGCTACGGGGCTTTGTTGCCCTCTGGCAGTTGCTTCGAAGGAATATGGTCTTATCTTTTAAAGAAGCTCGAGCAATATTTGCCAGGCAGGAGCAAGATAGATTATGCTGCTACCAGGTACGAGATTTCATAACACGACAACTTTGAGCTGAGGAGCTCTGGGTACAGCTGTTCATAGACAATACTTCTTTTGTTTGAATCTGGACCACCACCGCAGGACAGAAAGCCATTTCTATACTACACAAATTCTCACAACAGTTACAGGCTCATGCAGCAGACCCCTTAAAGGCCAAATGGGAAAAGGACATTGGACTGTTGCTGAGAGATGATATATGGGTTAAGGTGTGGCGAGGGACCTGGTCCACCACCTCCTCCCCAACATGGAGAGAATTTGCATGGAAAGCCCAGGCTAGATTCTTCTTGATACCAGCATTTGTAGTAAAAGATCCCGAGAACTTCTCAGCTTGCTGGCAGGGTGTGGAACTCAGAATGCCCCACATTTTTGGATTTGCTAAGCTGTTTAAATCCTGGAGAGCCCTTTAACATCACTTGACAAACTTGTTTGATCTGCAGAGTAACCTGTCCCTCTCCATCTCCTTTTAGGGGTCTCCCCGGTGCTACTCAGGGGTAAGGAGGCTCTTTTACCTATGGGCAGTATGCTTGGTAGCTGCCTATAAGTCAATAACCCGTAGATGGCTCCAGAAAGACCCTCCTACCATTATGGAATGGAAGGCAATAGTACTCCACATACAACAACTTGAACAATTAACTTTTGCCCTACAAAACAAAAATGAATTATCTCTTCATTGTTGGACTAGATGGGAGATGTACCAGCAAATATAGCCTAGATGGCTGAGACCCCACTCCCCCACCCCATCCTTCCTGACAATTTAAGGCTACTATCAAAACTGTAAATAAATCCAATACAGCCCCGGTGCTTTCTTACTATCTGATTGAAAATAAATCCTATATACATGAAATACTGTATCCTGTAGATAGGATACCATATCTGATTGAATGGCCCTTTATTTTAGTTTATTTTATTTCATTTTAATCTGTTTGTTATATCTTATGGATTAAGGCTGAACTCTTTACGTATTAAGTAAGGATATGTGAAAAATTGTTTACAAAGTACTTAAACTACCTACAATATATGGTTTTATGTTTCTGCTATATGACACTTTAGAAGTGTAACAGTTGATAAGCTTAAAATAATCTGTATTACGTATGTGTGCTTCCTTAACAAATTTCAATAAAAGAGTTAAAAAAAAAAAAAAAAAGAAAGAAACCACCGTGGGTAAAAACTGAGGATTTGTATGCAGAGCCACCCGATCTCTGTGAAAAATCAAATAAGACTCCTTACACATCAGGGCCTGAAGCTCGGAAATCCTTCAAGCAGAAGTTATAACAACTAAAAATAGCACTTTCCAAGAAAGTGCAGGTCGCAACTCCTGGCCGGTTCAAAAGGAAGGCAAAGTCAGTTTTCAGAATGAAGTTCAGGTCCCATGGTGGAACAGGGTTCGAACCGGGGTTTCAAGTGAGTATTCTTCCAGAAAGGTTTTGGAACTCTCCAGCTGTGCCAGGGTTTGCCATCCACCAGAATGTGGTAGGCGGAAATGGCCGACAAATGGACCTTCAGCAAGGAATAGCTTGGCCCAAGGTCTGAGAGGTGAAGCAGGTACTCCCATTACCTGAGGAACTGGGCAGGAAAAGGATCCCCACTTATAGGGTCATGCTGACATCCGTCCGTGACATCAAGTGAAATGACCCCACTGACACTGCTACCTAAAGTTTTCTGTGTGGTCCTAGCACCTGATGGCTCAGTCTTAATGGTTATTACCTACTGCAAGAACCCTCTCAAAGTAAGATCATGATTATCCTTGGTGTCTAGTGTCCCTCCCCAATTCCCAGTCGCTGTGTAACATGATTGTCCCTGGCACCTCATGTCCCCCTCCCCAACTGTCAGTCACTGTGTAACATGATTATACCTGATATCTAGTGCCCCCCTCCCCCAATTCCCAGTCGCTGTGTAACATGATTACTCCTAGCATCTTGTGTTCCTAACCCATTCCCAGTTGCTGTGTAAAATAATTATCCCTAACATCAAAGTGTCCCTCCCTCCCTCCTTCCCCAGATTCCCACTCTCTCTGTAACCCTTACAAATGGGGTTTTCCTAATTTACCAGCCTAGACACCTTAGCCCGTTTGTCTGATTCTTCTCCGCTGTCTCTCGGCTTCTCCCATTTGGCTTCCTAATTTTTCTAGTTCCCCAGGTCCTGTTTGCCCCTCCTATGTCCTGTCCATCCGCCTGAATGAAAATCCAGCCCCTTGGGGCTTAAAACATGACAGTGAACTCCGCTGTGAAAGTGCTGCCTTAAGGTGTAGAGAATCGTTAGCTGGAAATCCCTTTGATGTGGAGCAGCTTGTTTCTGCTGCGGTCGCCGGGGACTGTGTCGTGGGTCCCGGATCCCTTCCACCTAACCCAGTGACCACGGACAGCCTGCTGGGGGCTGCTCAGATGAAAATTGAAGGAGTTTTGACCAGAGCTCATTTAAGTATGCCTGAGAAGGGCCGGGTCATCTGAATAAAGCATAACAACATCTGGCTGCCTCCAGGATAACCCTAAAGCGGCTTGCCGAAAAAAGGGAGAAAGTAAATGTTTTAAATGCAGTAACCTGTTGCTGCTTTTGGGAATATACTGTACATGTGGGGAAAGTGTTTAAAGTTAAATTAATACTGTTTCCTGTCAATTTCAGTATTTGGGACTCTTATGTGTCAGCCTGTCAGCGCTGCTGGGGGAGCTTGCATCGTGCAGTGGTGACAGGGAAACTAGAGGAGCCACCCTTTCATCTGTACAGTGACTGCAAGTACATGCTTTAAGCTATAGAACTGTGGGGCATTTGGGACAAATAATTACTTCTTTCTGGCTGCACCAGCACATTGTTCAAGGACTGTATCTAATCTGCTATAAGGGACAATGGGTTAGGCAGCCATTGCCAGCTTTAATACCAATTGGAATGCCAGCATAGAAAGCCAAGACTTGTGGGACATTTGCATGGTTTGTCCATGTCAGTTTCAGGTGTGTCTGTTTCACTGCAGTCCGATCCAAGGCCAGTGGGTACTGATTTAAATCTCCTCTCTTCTCCTTCACTCTCTCACATCTACTGCTCCCCCTCAAAGAATCAATGTAAGAGTGTTCTTTTAAACATTGAAAACAGGTGTTCTTAATTGACAATCTGAAACTGTATTTTCTTGAAGTGCAATACAAGCGCCTTAATATAAACCGCCCCCGATCTAAAGCTGCTTACTTAATGTTGCAATGGCGATTATAGGCCACAGCTTTAAATCGAAGATATACGGTAAATGTAATTGTAGTTACTGCAACAGCTAGTCTGGAGGTTGCCAGTTAT
Source organism: Neoceratodus forsteri (assembly GCA_016271365.2). Classification (NCBI taxonomy): domain Eukaryota; kingdom Metazoa; phylum Chordata; order Ceratodontiformes; family Ceratodontidae; genus Neoceratodus; species Neoceratodus forsteri. Next base: position 113,231,147 of record JADMNL010000031.1, on the reverse strand, counting down.
ATCCTCCAGAGGCTAGCCCTCCCTTCCATGTCAGAGAAAGATGTGGACTGAAAATCAGATAGCCGCGGTGAGAGCGCTGACCAGACCAGATGACATCATACAGCGTTGAGGCGTTGACCGAGTACTCTAGCGGTGAGAGAGCCGAAGAAGTCTTCAGGATGCCTTTGATTGTGGAAGAAACCCGGAGGACCTGACTGAGTACCCGCTGCACTCGTGCAAGGGAGAAGCTGAGCAAGTAATCTTGGGGCCTCAAGCCCCACTAAGAAATATATGCTGTTAAGTCTAAAGTATTGAAGTTATCAGTCTGGGCTACTAACCCCATAAGAGACTGTCTAGTTCAAGTAAGTGGATACAACTTATCTGTGGCCTAAATGGCTAAGTTGCAGGTGCAACAAGATGCCTGGCTAGTAAAAGCATATAAATGTTGCAAGTTGTGTAGCTATGGGTTAGAGTCCTGCCATTGTGGAGCTGACTGCCAATCTGCGTTTGCCACTTCATGAGACAGGAGGCCATAGAGCATATCGTGTCTAAGTTACCCTGAAGAGAATTTACTTGTGTCTGACCAGAATTTCATCTGAGAGCACTTGGGATAAGTGAACAATGTCTAGACATGCTGGATAAGGCTCTGCTTGTGAATAATGTTCTTGGTATATAGAATGTACTGGATGTGACTGCCTGTAACTAAAGTATGGGATGCTGGATGAAAGTGTCGTTGTCAACTTACTCTGGATGGATGCCTTCTGGTATACAAAGTACTGGATGTGACCATGTTTAAACTGCGTTTAGTATGCTTGACAAAAGTATCACTCTCATTGCATTGGATGGGGCTTTCAAATAATGTGCTGAATGTTCTGGATATAAGATCCATATAGCTTGTCCTGGAATGTTCAGAAGTCTGCAAGTGCTGGGCAATCCCTGCTGTCTGCTAGAGTGCAGGGCAATCCCTGCCTGGGTTGTAAATAGTTGTCTGTAGCTCTGTAAGGACCGGTCTCCAAGTTGCCCCCACCCTCAAATCAATAGCCGGCCACCTCGCCCAGCTGCACCGTTCTTCAGGCCTGCAACATCTTGGACTGTGGCATCTGTTTAACCAGTACGGTATGAGATTGCAGGGTTTATGCTGTATCGGGGACTGGTACCAGTGTGGGTAGTAATAATAATTATGTTTAACATCTGATTTGTCAGCAGCTAGATAGCCAGGGCACGGGATGACTTAAGTCAAATGGTAAAATGTGATTTATGTATGCCTATTAGTATGTAGCCACCCAGCTGGAGGGTTCACCAGCAAAACCAAATAACTTTGTACATTTTGTAAACAGAATGAGATAACCTCTACTCCTCCTGTTTCCCCTTCCTAGCTCCTATACTACCCCCTAAATAAATATTGTGTTATTTGTTGTTGAAATTCTGGTGTGAGCATATTATTAGAAGAGCCTTTAAATCAAAATGTGGAAATGTGGGGAACTGTGTATTGGGGCATGGCTGGGGAAGGCAAATGGTCATCATGGGTACCCTGATTGAAGGCACTGTGCAAGCGTTTTCAGAAATGGTTATCAGATATGACCAAACCCCTTAGCCTATGTCCAGGGTAGTAGGCAGGGTGTAACACTGGGGTAGTGCCACACAGAGTTACGGTGGAGGCACCGCTGGGATTATGTTTATGCCACGCCGCCAAACCAGCATACCCCCCATTTTTGTATGTGTGCAGTCCCTTAAAATGGCCGCCACTGCCTAGCTTTCAGAAGTGTATATTGGCACCAAAACAGCCTTAGTCTGTTCACTGCTGGCTCAGTGAAGGATAATGGGGAGTGCAAGCCACACCATGGAACAGTCTACCAGCTGATGTGGTGGGCGCCCAAACTATCAATGGTTTCAAACATGGCTGGGACAGAGTGAAGGGCTTAGTAGTCATTTATTTTGATTTATTTTATTTATCCAAGACTTTCACCAGGAAGGCATACTGAGCAGTATAGCTCATTTCCAGATGTGTCCTGGGGGGAAGGGAGTAGTATAAGAAGATAGTACATGAAAACAGAGAGAAGAAATAAAAAATGAACAGGATACATAGCATCCAAATACAGTAATCGATAGCAGCAAAATACATAATATCTAGTACATCCATATTATATCATGAGTATTTAACAAAGATACAGGGAGTTAAGGTGCCTGCCTGGTGCCATGACTCGGAGGGACAGGAAGCGAATACTCAGGATTGCGAGAGCAGCTGCACGAGGGAGGGAGCTGGATGTCATTGTCCACATAGGGACAAATGACCTGGCTGAGAATGGGATCAGAGCTGTGCAAGAGGAGTTTGTTGAGTTGGGGAGGGGCCTTAGACAAGTAGCATGTAAGGTAACCTTCTCGGAGATGCTGCCTGTCTATGGCAAGGATGATGCTAGGGTACTCTGCACCATGGGATTGAATGAATGGTTGAAAAACTGGTGTGGAGCTCAGGGTTTTGGCTTCACTGGGGACTGGGGAGTCACCTGGAGGATGCAGACCTATACTGGTGCGATGGTCTGCATCTGTCCAGGGAGGGACAGGATCCTAGGTGATAGGTTTAAATGCTTCACTGGCAAGCATTTAAACTAGCCAAGGGGGGGCACTGAAAAGGAGCAGGGAAATCCTCAAAACACAGTAGTTAGAGAGGTAAACACCAAGGCAGAAAAGTCAGTAGGGAGCAGGACAGAGGTAAATGCAGAAAAAGGCAGTAAGGGCAGGGATGGGACTAAAAGGGGTAAGGTCATCAAAAAATGGAGGGTGATGAATACCAATGCCCACAGTCTGTGTAACAAGCTCCCTGAACTAGTGGCCTTGATGGAAGAGGGATGCCTGGATATTGTGGCAGTCACTGAAACATGGTACACAGAGAACCATGACTGGGATGTCAACATACCAGGATACACAATCTACAGGAGGGACAGGGTGGGTAAAAGAGGAGGAGGAGAAGTAGTAGCTCTATATATAAGGTAAGGGATTAAAGCAACAGAACTAAAGAGTAAACAGGAAGTTGATGAGTCACTATGGGTCACCCTGGAGACAGGAAATGGCACCACAATCCGCATGGGGGTTGTGTACAGATCCCCATCTCAGGGGGAAGGAATGGACAAGGAAATGATAGAAGGCATCCTTAAAATGGCAGAAAAAGGGGTAATATTGTTGATGGGGGACCTGAATATGCCAGATGTTAACTGGAGCACCTTTGCTGCAGGCACATCCAAGAGCAGGGTCATGCTTGATGCCCTACAGGGGGCATGCCTCAGGCAGCTAGTATTGGAACCCACTCGGGAGGGAGCAAGCTTAGACCTGGTACTCTCAAACGGGGACATAGAAAGGATCTCAGATTTAGAACTGGGTAGCCATCTGGGAACAAGTGACCACCAAACTGTGTGGTTTACAATAAACACAGCCATAGTGTCAAGCCATACAAAAACAAGAGTATTGGACTTTAGGAGGGCAGATTTTTGGAAAATGAGAGAGACAGTGCCTCAGAAAAGCACTAGCAAATGGGCAAGGAGGGAGAGGTGGAGGAACAATGGGGAATAATCAAAACAGCCATCACAGAGGCAACAAGCCTTTGTGTGAAGCAAATCAACAAAACAAAATGAAGCAAAAACCACTATGGTTCTCAAAAGAGGTGGAAGGGAAGGTTAAGGAGAAAAGGATAACATTCAGGAAATATTAGGAAACACAGAAGGAGCAGGACAGAGAACTTTATCAGTTAAAGCAGAAGGAGGCAGGGAAGGGAGTCAGAAGAGCAAAGGCACAAACTGAGGAAAAGATGGCCAACTCTGTTAAGAAGGGGGATAAAACCTTTTATAGGTACATTAGGGAGCAAAGAAAGATCAAGGGAGGGATACAGATACTTAATAAAGGGGAGAGAATGTGGGCAGAGGGTGACAGTGAAAAAGCAGGGCTACTGAACGAATATGTCTGCTCAGTATTCACAACGGAAGAGGAGGAGGAGGTACCTAAACCAAACAAGAGAAACATTCTGGATAGGGGGTCGATACCAGTCCATTCACAGAAGAAAAGGTTTTGAAAGAACTCTTGAAACTGAGGGTGGACAAAGCAACGGAGCCTGATGGGATTCACCTCAGAATTTAAAAAGAACTAAGGGTAGAACTAGTAACACCACTGACTGCCTCTTTAACAAATCATGGAGGATTGGGTGGTACCTGAGGACTGGAGGAGGCGGATGTGATTCCGCTCACAAAAGTGGAGCAGGGCAGAGGCAGGAAACCACAGACCAGTTAGTTTGACCTCAGTGGTAGGAAAAATGATGGAATCACTTCTAAAGGAAAGAACTGTTGAGTACCTAGAGGCCAGTGGGGCACATGACCCAAGGCAGCATGGTTTCACAGCAGGAAGGTCATGTCAGACAAACCTAATAGATTTCTTTGACTGGGTGACCAAAGCAGTAGTAGACCAGGGAGGGGCTGTGGATATGGCCTACGTAGATTTTAGCAAGGCATTTGACACATTCTCACACAAAAGATTAATATACAAGTTAGTCAGTCTTGGAGTGGGTCCCAAGGTGGTAGCCTGGATAGAAAACTGGTTGGACAACAGGACGCAAAGGGTAATAGTAAACGGAGTCCACAGTGAACAAAGGAGGGTAACTAGTGGGATGCCGGAGGGTTCGGTACTGGGACCGGTCCTCTTTAATGTCTTTATAAGTGACATTGGAGAGCACCTGGAAGGAAAAGTATGTCTCTTTGTAGACAACACAAAGATCTGCAACTGGGTTGATAAACAAGGTGGGGTGGAAAGGATGAAAAGGGACTTGGCAAGGTTGGAGGAATAGTCAAATATATGGCAGCTCAAATTCAATGCAAAAAAGAGCAAGATAATGCACCTGGGAAATAAAAACCCAGGGGAAGAGTACACAGTGGGGGGGGGGAGATAATAACAACAACAAAAATCGAAAGAGACCTAGGAGTAATTATATCAGATGACCTAAAGGTGGGCAAGCAATGTGAGAAGGCAGTAAGGAAGGCTGGGAGGATACTGGGATACATAGGGAGATGCATCAACAGTAGAAAACAGGAAGTTGTTATCCTTCTGTACAGACAGTTGGTGAGACCCCATCTGAAGTACTGCATGCACCCTGGAGACCTGATCTCCCAGAAGACATAGACACAGTGGAGGCTGCTCAGAGGAGGGCAACAAATGGTGCAGGGTCTGCACCAGAAGACCTACAGGAGAGACTAAAGCAACTTAATATGTATACCCTTGAGGAAAGGAGGAAAGGGGGACGGATAGAAACTTTCAAGTATCTCAAGGGAATTAACAAAGTACAAGATGGTAGCATCTTTCAGAAAAAGAGATGTGCAAGAACAAGGGGGCACAATTTGAAGATAGAGGGGGGGATGGCTCAGAGGTAATATTAGAAAGTATTTTTTCACAGAGAGGGTTGTGGATACATGGAACAGCCTTCTTGAGGAGGTTGTGGAATCAAGAACTGTGGGAGAATTCAAGAATGTATGGGGCAGACATAAGGCAATTCTAGAGGGGGGGTAAGAGGAAGTAAGCTGTTGATTAACTAGAATCTACAGTTTATCCCTCAGGTAGGGAAATGGGCAGACTAGGTGGGCCAAGCAGTCCTTATCTGCTGTCAAATTCTATGTTTCTATGTTACAGGGTGCAATGAGTACTTGGTAGTAGTATACAGTCCAGGAAGATGGGAAGGCATCAAATAATAAAGCGGGCAATAGTTCCTGGGGCTGTTTAGGCAGCCCCGCCAGACCATGGCCTGGGAAGCCAAGTCCTGGGACTAAGGGTTAGGGGGAAGAAGAGGGGTCAATGTAAGGTGGAGTTGGTGGTTTTGCAAGAGCAGGTAGGGACAGTGAAATTGCATAGGAGGAAGAGAGATTTGTGTGAGGTGGTATTACAGATGGAGGGGAGAGCGCTACAGTTTAGGGCAGCGGAAAGAGAAGGCGGATTAGCCAGTGGTGGTAAAACGGTGTGGGTTTGTGAAGGATCATTGGTCCATTGAACAAAGGGAGTAAATGTGTTGGGAGGAAGTGCATATGGAGAAAGAAAGACAGGAGGGGAGATTACCAGTCCAGAATTTGGCCATGAAAGTGGCAGTATGGTACAGCCATCTGGATTCCAAGGATAGGGACAGGGCTTTATATAGGTCACAGTGGTAAGTACAAGGGGGGCAGGATAGCATAAAATAGCAGAAAAAGTTGAAGAGGGTGTCCAGTCTAGCCAGGGTGGTTTTGGGAGAGGCACTGCATACTATATCGGCATAATCAAAGATGGGGAGGATCATTTTCTGCACAATTGCTCAATGGGCAGTTTGAGGAATGCAATCCTTGTTCTGTATAAAGCACCAAGCTTGGGGTGTAGGTTCTTTTGGACTGTGTCCACATGTGCCGAAAAGTCCAAATGGTGGTCTAACCAAACCCCAAGGTATCTGAAGGTAGTGACATTTTCAATAGGGGTACCGTCCAGGGTGTGAAAGGCAGGGGGGGAATTGAGTTTGTCTCTGTCTAGTGCCAAGGACATGGAGACTGTCCTTTTGGCATTCAGGAAATGAAAATTATGGACCTTCTGTAATTGTTGATCTTTCTGTGTATCTTCACCATTCATCACTGGTGGGTATAGCTGGAGGCGCAGGACCCCATGGGATCAATGTTTTTCTAAAAGGGGGAGGAGCCGGTGCTGCCCTTGAGACAGACACACTGTGTGGCACTCGAGGGTTGACCAGTAACCAATGTGGACACCTCCTCCACCTCAGTTCTGCAGTAGCTGGAGAGTAAATAGAAAACAGAGACAGAGAAGAGGCAAGGGTGGGGCAAGGGATCCCAAGAGATAGAAAAAGGAAAGGATATAAACATAAAAAGGGAAAAAGCCGGCTGAGAGGACAGAGGTCAGGTAGTACCTAGGGGTCTGGAACAGGGCCCCAACCTCTGGGAGAGCAAGGGAGGGAGGGAGAGAGAAATAAACAGGAAAGGAGAGAGAAAGACAGTGGAGGAGATGGGAGATGCATTGACACCCCAGCAGAGGTTTCAGGACACTCTGGGAGCCCAGAGGGTGGAGGCACTACTGCCCCGAGCCATCAGAAAGATCTCTCTATTGTTAGGTTCTTTTTATTTATTTTTTAAACCTCACCCCACAAAGATGACAGAAGAGAGTCCCAGGTTGAGCACAGGAAGGTTACTGGACTTCGGTCCAGCACGGCAGGAGAAGCCAGAGCACTGGGCTTAAGGCTCCCCCTCCCAACTTGAGAAGGAGGAGTGTCAGAGGTCTCCCACTCCCAGCCACAATAAATCAGGGTGTAGACAGAATCCACCCTGGAGTAGGGACCCCCAGAGTAACACCGTCCTCCAGAGAGGGATCTTAGGGAAGACTGCCCACCCCTCAGGAAGACTGGAGGGGAATGGGAAAGAAGAATCTTCACTGGAGTCTCCTCCTCGCCCTCTTTTTTTTTGTTTAGGAGGGAAGGGAGACCCTGCACAGGGAAACATATTCCCTGGCTGAGAACTCAGTAGGGAAGGAGCTCCAGCTCCAGAAATGGGCATGAAGGTCCCCAAGCCCTCTCTAATTCCCGTCCCTCCCAATAAGGACTCCAGTGCTAAAATAACACTGGAGATCTGTGCCCTTCAGAAGAGGACCCAGATCCCCTAAGGAAAAGGAGTCCCCATTAGATTGTTGGGAGAAGGTCTGGGGAGCCCCTACCTATAGGACACGTGCCCTGCTTGTCCTCCCAAGCTGGGCCTGTGCCTTTTCAAAAAGAATCAGAGGGCCAGAAGGTACCAGCAGGACTCGGCCCACAATTGGCCTCAACTGTGTAGAAGGCAAACAGGGAGGAGGCACTACCCAGAGACTGAGGCCCAAGAGGGATGGTGGGTGGGAAGAAGTGATGAATGGTTAAGATACACAGAAAGATCATCAGTTATGGTAGGTAAGTAATTTCATATCTTCTGTGTGTCAATCTTCACTATTTATCACGGGTGGGGATTACCAAGCCTCCCGAAGGAACCTGGTACTGTCTTGAGGAACAGAGTCTCCCAGCCCCTGTGGGGAAACACAGAGGAGGGGACCCTCACAGGTCAGGAGGCCTGTGACTGGTCAGGGCGAGGCAGGGTCTCCCATTGCCTGGGAGAAGGAAGGCACCCCTCAAGTCGCCGCCACACCCTGCAGGAGAAAAGTGAGTCTCCAGAAGGAGGAGGCAAGCACCCTAAGCTGGGCCAGGGGTGTCAACCTAGAAAGGTGAAGCCACGATGTCCACCTAATGCAGATTGCTATCGCCGCCAGCCTGGACGCCACCTCATTGGTATTGTATGATGCCCTTGATTGGTGCCCCACAAGCTCCAGGCCACATGCGGAGAAGGCTATGGCTTGCCTGGTTGCCTCCGAATCAGGCATTGATGCTAGCAACTGGTCTAGCATTGAACATAGGTGCCTGTTGTAGGCAGCATGATGGGCCTGATGAGATGCAATACACAGAAGAAGGTGCACTGAAGAGAAGACTTCCTCCCCCAAGAGTCAAACTCCACAGAGTTAACCTCCAGGGGACAGTTGTGCCTTGGGCTTCTATGCCCAGTAGGGATGTCCAGAAGACTCAGCTCAGAGAAGGGATGAGACAATGCTCCTGGAGACACCAGAGTGTGCAATACCTGTGCTGGCAGTCCATCGGGCAAATGGAGTGATGGACTGCAGGTAATGCACGATGTCCTGAAATGGAGTAGGCCAGGCAGGCATCACCAGGTGATCTGCTGAACTTACTTAAGAAAGTGCGCATCATCTGTTCAGGATTGTGTTTTGCCACCCTGGAAACATGGAGTTCATTGACCAGCCTCAACAGGAAATGCTGACAGGCCGCTTTGGTCAGCATCCGGGAAAGATGGACTGAAGGATTCTCTTCCTCAGGGAGAAAGATGAGGAGGCCAACAGTCTGAAACTCAGAGTCTGGCTACTCCAGGGAAGATAGGTGGAAGACCTGCTTGTCCATAGCTCTACCATAATGAAGGAAGTCGGCAGCCATGGCTATGAACTGAACCCAAGTCAAGGTCCCCGAAGGACCCACATGGCCTGGGAGAGAGGGAGGAACAGGAAGGCAGAGAGAGAGAGGAACACCCCTTCACTGAAAGAGGAAGTCCTCTGCCAGGGCTACGAGACCCTGACAATGATCCAAACCCCTTGGAAGGACCCGCTAGCCTTTGCAGTCAATGGCTGCTCAACCAGGCTAAAGCGGTCAGGACTGAGCCCAGAAGGAGAATCCCCCCGCCACAAGATGAATGGGGCCACATGGGTCCAGAAGGGTGGCCCCTAGCCCCACTTACCAAGATACCCCCCCGATGAAGATGAGAGAGAGAAGGCAGGGTCAGGGCTACGGCTCCTTCCAGAGTTCTGCAGGGCTCAAATGGAGGCCGCCAGCCTCACCCTCCCCTCAACCCCACGGACCCGAGAGAGAGACGCCTTCTTCACCACCAACTTAAGGGACTCCGCCCACCAACCACCCCACTGGAGGAAGCGTGAATGTGGGAGACCACCTCCATGGCATTAGGGGCCAGGAGCAGCACTGCAAACGGCTCTGGCCCCAGAGGACTCCATCCTCACTAGAGCAGAACTACGGTCCATGCAGGGAGCCTCCCTGGTACCATGAATGACTCTCGGGAGGCCTACGACGCCAACCTCGAAGCCCACGCAGATGGTGACTACTGCTCCCATGGACGGAGACTGTTGGGGGAGCACCAATGTGTTAGAAGAAGGAGAGCCCCAGGACTCCAAAGACTCGGCTGCCAGTCTAGATCAGCATCCCAATCATCCTCCTCTGAAGAGGAGGAGATAAGGGACATCAGGAGGAGGAAAACCCCAAGGTTCTCCCATCCTCGGCACTGTGAATGGCGCTTGTGGGGAGACTCAGCACTGGCTGTAGCACCATCCTGCTCACCATAGCCGTGAACGGCTCCAGGAACAGTGCCAGCGGGTGGTGCAGAGGAGACTACCAGGTCAGGCCTAGCAGACATAGGCTGCGACACCAGGAGAGCCCTTACCTGTGAGAAGGTAAATGCCAAGATGTGCCACCAGCCAGCCCCTGGAGGAGCCTGACTGTGCCCCCAGCACCGAGGAAGAGACATCTGCCTTAGTGAGGCTTGGATAGGCAGAAGCCTTTCCTCCACAGTCTGTATAGAACCTGGAGGGGACCCAGAGGAAAGATCAAGGGACCTGTGTCTGGCATCCCTAGTGCATTGCTGCTCTCCAAAGGTCAGCAGCACACGGACGATCTTACACACGTGGTCCTCAAGTACTCTGCAGTCCATGGAGAAGCAGGCATCGCAGTGGTCCATGTCATGGTTTGGACCCAGGCAGGTCAAACAGCAGTCATACTGGTCCGTCAGGGAAAACTGCCAGCCACAGAGACACCGACACATCAGGGGCTGGCCCGCTTTAGATGATGTCTTCTTTTTTTTCCTTCGAACTGTGCATGACCGAATGAAGAACAAAACTTGCAAACTATAGGAACAGACTCAGCACCAAAAATATAAAAAAGGACGGTCTTACCCGCTACAGAAGGTCCAGAGTCAATACAGTGCCGAGTAACAGTGTAACGGCGATGTCAGAACTAAGGCGTCGACGGGAATGGACTAGGCCACGAAGACTAGGCCGCAATGTCGCAGTTGAAGTTGCTTGCCCATGAGGTCACTGTTCACTCAATGGCAGGAGAAGCAGGACTGAGGTGAAGGAGGACTGGTCAACCCTCGAGCGCCACGCAGTGCGTTTGCCTCGAGGGCAGTGCAATTGCTCCCATGGGGTCCTGCACCTCCAGCTATACCCACCAGTGATGAATGGTGGAGACTGACACAGAGGAAATCAGCTGGTTGGACTGGAACCACTGCTGGACCTTATTGAAATCATGTTGCAGTCTAGCCTCTGCATCAGTGTGTGAAGTGCTAGACGTGTAAAGGACGGTGTCGTCTGCATACATGTGGATTTGGGAAGTGGAGCAGACAGAAGGGAGATCACTGAGGAAGATAGAAAATAATGTAGGGCCAGGTGCTGAGCCCTGCGGGACACCGGTGGTGATGGGGAGTGGAGGGGAGAGGGAGGAGGCAATCTTGACCGATTGAGATCTGCCTGATAGGTACAATTGAAACCACGCTGTGGCTGAGGAGGTTAACCCAGCAGCAGTGAGTTTTTGGTTGAGAAGAGAGTGGGATACTGTGTTGAAGGCTTTGCAAGGTCTACAAGTATTGCATATGTAACGTGTCCCTGATCCATCCTGGTGAGTATGGAGTCAGTGAGCCACAAGAGGGAGGTGGTGGTAGAGTGGGAGTTGCAGAAGCCAGACTGGAAAGGGGTGAAAAATGAGGTGGAGTCAAAGTAAAGGGTGAGTTGAGTGAGGACAGTATGTTCTTGGAGCTTAGCTAGAATAGGAAGTAAGAAGATAGGATGATAGTTCCCTGGGGTAGTGGGATCACCACCTTTGGGAAGGGGAATAATGATAGAATGTTTCCAGGTAGAGGGAACTGAGGATAGAGTAAAAGATATGTTTAGTTCATGGTGGCAGCAATAGAATAGGGAGCATGGGGGGTGGATAGTGTGGATTAGAACCTTGCATGGACAATAGGTCCCGGGTTTTGGGGGGTTTATGGGCAGACTGGATGGACCAATGGCATTTTTTTGCCATTGTTGTCTATGTATCTTTTTATGAGGGTCTGAGGTCAGTTTCTGCAGCACATACTCCTGAGCATGAACAGGAGAGCTAAGCCTCACTGTAACCCAGGCAGATCCAGCTTCTGGAAAAGTCATGCACCAGACAGCTGTTCAACAGAAATTTAGAAGTCAAAGAAAATGTGCACCCTTCCATGACACCCCCTACCTGAGACGATTACTGTTCCAGTGACCTTGCTGCAGAGCAACCAGCACTGCCTGAAGCCCCAGGAAGAGAACAGGGATGGAATGATTCAAACAGGATCTGGAATGCAGCCAACGGGATTTTAGTTATTGAGTTAAAGTTTTTGCAGTCCAGGATTGTCTCACTTGGTGTAACACCTGTTTTGGCAAGAGGGTCCTGGGGCATGAACAGCAATAGCTTTGTTACACATTACAAAATTCACGAATTAAAATGCAGTACATGACACAGAAAATTAAGATTGAAAACCACAGTGATTTAGAACATGCAGTACAAACATATTAATTCTGCCGGTACAGGGCATGTGGAGGAATTATGAAGTCTTGAACTGACTTCACTCACATTTTGATATAAACATAAATTGACTATCTTATATGTTTTATTGATTTGTTTGTAAGCTGTGATGGCTTATTTCCAGGTACATCCTGGGGAGTGGGTTACATGGATCTGTTTCAGTAACACAGGACACTGGGGACCCCTTCCCCCCATCTCTTATAATAGGTGCCAGGGGATCTTTAACTTCCACCTGGATAGCAACCAGGGACAGGCAGATAGGACCCTGACTGACTTTCTCATCTGAAGGATGGCACCTCAACATTGCAGTTCCACCCTAGTGCTGCACTACAGGGTCAGTATTCGGTATTCACCCAACTTCCCGGTGTGGGACTAGAACCCATGACTTTCTGATCTTCATTCCCTAGAGGGAAGTGTGTCAACTACTGAGCCACTGATACTATTTGTAACACGGCAAAAAAGAGAAACCCGAAATAAGGCAACGTCATTGGACAAAACGCACCACATGATCAAAGTTGGAGCAGTGATTAATCACTGGTAATGCCCGCTCCAACTATTAATCACGGGGTCTCCGGGTCAGGCTCTAGCACCACTACCTGTCACAGCAGCAAATAGAACACACATCATGGCGAAAACGCAGGATCTCACCGTGCCGACACAAAGCTGAACAGTTCCAGCAAACAGAACTGTAAAAACGGAAACAACAACAACGCAAGTATTCCCGTGTTACAAATGCATTAATGCCCTCCGGAGTCAGCTTCTATTGGGGAATTAATGCATGGTTGGGTGGTTGTAGGCACTCGGCCAAGGCCTTGTGCCACAACCCCCCCTGAAAATCATGCATTAATTCCCCAGTAGAAGCCTCCTTCATCGGGAATTAATGCTTACAAGTAACATTTCTTTGACGGTTTTGTTTCCTCAGTGTTGGAGATAGGCAAGTATCTCCAGCCTGTCGAACAGGGATCACTAGCCTGCAGAGAGGGCTCAGCTCTTCCAATGCTTTGTTGTGCTGAGGCACCATATGAGCAAAAATAGTTAGCAGTGTCTGGTTGCTTCAGATTTGTGATGAGTATTTCACCATACAGAAAGTATCTGAGACCAGCAAAACTCATTTCAGTAGTGAGCTGTGTCAGATTGACAGGTAAAGCACTAGATCAGTGCACCACTCACTGCCAGCATAGCACCAGTTGTGGGATCCACAGCAACTCCCGTGCCAGACTTTTGTGAACATTCAAGATGTTTTTTGCCAAAACAGAAAACACATTTATTGTTTGTTTATTGTTTATTGTGAAATATTCAGAAAGACCTTTGAGTCAGAGACCTTTACAAAGGGTTCCATATCATACAACAGGGACAGTACAAACAATTGATAAACAGAGATGGCAGTACAGGATATTTAAATAACAAAGGATTACATTACTTAATTCATATCATGAGGTACAGGGTAGATCAGGACGGGAATTTGGTTAGTATAGTAGAGGGTCACAGTAAAGCACAGCCAAACAGCTGCAGAAGAGTCTTTAATCATTGATAGTTGGTAGAGGGTTAGGATAGTATTTGCACCAGGAACAGGGATAGTTATGGGAGATGGTTGGACAGCAAGATGCAGGATAGTGTCAGGTGCAATCACATACGTTAGAGTCTTGGAGGAGTTCCCGCAGCCTAGTTTTGAAGGGACATAGCCTCGTTTCATTTGCTATTTGGATAGGGAGAGAGTTCGTCAGATTAGGGGCTTGGTAGCAGAAAGTCCTTTGATGTTGGGAGGTATGAGGGCGGGGAACCCATAGCAGCTGCTTTTTCGAGTTTCTCGTGGATCTGGCTGAGTCAGCTGGGCGGATAATAGAGGAGAGCAAGGGAAGGGCAAGTCCTAGGAGGATCTTCTTAGCTGTTAGGCATGTATGATACCGGATTCTGCTATCAAGGTTTAGCCATTTTGAGGAGTTGTAAAGTGTGCAGGTGTGGGTGCGGCGATCACAGCCTAGGATGAGGGTGCAGGCTTTGTTAAGTACAAGGCGGATACTGTTTAGTGCTGAGTTGGGGGCAGCACAGTATATGGTAATACCACAGTCAAGGAGGGCAAGGACGGAGGAGTTGATGGCAAGCCATAGGGCTTCCGGGGTGAGGCAATGTTTGTGTCTATAAAGCACACCTAGTCTCGAGTTTAGGGTCGAGGCAAGGAGGAGAATGTGTTGCTTATAGTTGAGGGCTGGGTCCAGAGTGATCCCTAGGTATTTAAAGTAGCTAACTTGCTCAAGGGGTGTGGTTGATGGTGAGAAAAGGGGACAGTGGTTCTTGTGAGGGTTCTATGGGTGGGAGAAGATCATGACTTTAGCTTTCTTGTAGTTGATAGTTAGCCGCTGGTTGGAGAACCAGTGTTCTGCTTTGTGGAAACTATGTTGGAGTGTTTGGTGGAGATTAAGTGGGTCGGAGTCGGAGGTGAAGAGTACTGTGTCATCCGCATAGAGGAACAGGTTACCGGGGACGGCCGACGAGAGGGAGTTTAGGAATAGGCTGAAAAGTAAGGGGCCAAGAATTGACCCCTGCGATACTCCAGAGCGGACCAGGAGGCAAGGGGACAAGACAGTGCCAACCTTTACCTGTTGTGTTCTATCCGACAGGTAACTGGCGAACCATTATAAAGTATCATTGGAGAAGCCACTGGAGGAGAGAGTGTTTAGGAGAAGGGCGTGGTTGACAGTGTCAAAGGATTTAGAGAGATCCACGAAGATGGCACCTGTGAGGTGACTGCGATCCAGGGCGGAGTGGACATACGAGGTGAAAGCGAGGAGGGCAGAGGTGGTACTATGACCCTTACGGAAACCATGTTGTTGGTCGCAGAGAAGTTTGTATTTAGTCAAGTGGTCAGTGATTTGGTCGGCAACAATTCATTCTAAGGCTTTGGGGGGGGAGAATGGAAATGGGACGGTAGTTGTTGGGGGAGGTGCGGCCCCACTCTTAAAGATAGGGGTGATGTTGGCCAGCTTCCGTTGGGAGGGAAATTTCCCTTGACAGAGGGAGCGATTTAGGATATGAGTGAGAGGGAGGAGGACTTCCTGGAGAGTAAGGTGAAGAAGTTTCAGATCAAGGGGGCCACTGTGGTTTGTTGAGTGGCTAAGGGCTTTGTCTAGGTAGGGTCTGGCCTCTGCAGGGACAGAACGTGAAGGCGAAAGGGAGGGCAAGGGGAGGGGGTGGGTCCGGGTCAGCGGGGGATAGAAGAAATTAGGGGAGAATATGGCTGAGATTTGTGAAAGAGGAGTTTAGGGCTGAGGCTATGCGGTGGGGGTCCGTGGAGATGTCACCGTCTATTTCTAATTGGTCTGGGGGCTGGTTTGGGGATTTGCCGCAGAGTTCCTTAATATTGTTCCAGAATTTCAGCCCATCTCCCCAGGTGGAAGTTAAGGACGCTTTGTAATAGTCCACTTTGGCGGTGCGGAGGGGCCATGTGCATTTGTTACGAGCCTTCCGAAAGCATTGCATGTCAGCTGGACGTTTGGTTTTGTAACCCCTAGATGGCGCTATCCCAGGGGCTACTACCCCTGCCTGATTTGCCACTAACAGGTTGAGGGGCCTGGATCCAATGGCGGGTGCCTCCACCCAGAGGTCAGGGTTTGCAATAGTTAAACTAACTTGGTCACAGCCCTCTGGGACACTGCAACCCCCTTTCTTCCCACCAGTGGCCCACAATATATCAGAATTACCTTCACAGTATACACTTACCCCAGGTCTGGTTCCGGCACTGGGACCTCCTAGAAATGAGATACAGTGCAACAATCACAGTACAGTACTTTAACATAGACAAATACCTCAGGCAGTATAACTTTGCTGAAACAAGCAGCTCTGATTTATTTAGGGGATATAACAAGGACAGGGGAAATCAGGTTAATTAGCTTATCACCTAATAATCCATCTATGGCTCTGTGCACAGGCCTATCCCTATCAGTTACTGTCCCTGGCAACGCAAGCCCTAGTGGCTAGTCCAAACCGTGGCAGTTGGTAGGGCCCTTTCACACAGAGAAAGGAGAATTAAACAGTCAGCAGTACAGTAATTCCATTTGGATTTAATGTGGCAATTCAACAGGGAGCGACTCTGAATTAGTACTCACGACCTCCAAATAAGATAGAGTCCTTCAATGTCAGCAGGGCTCACTTGAGGTACACAAACCTCTTCACACATCCATATAAAAGAAAGCACTATACCAGGCAGGCTGCATCTGTATCCCAATCGCACTACTGCACAATACCCGGAGAACAACACACAGCAGATTCAGTTCTGACAGACCGAATGCAACTTTCAGCAATTCCTCCAGTCTTCTACAGGTGAGCCTGGTTTCTACTCTTCAGAGATCCTTTGATTCTTTCACAGGACGGATTCAGTCCTAACAGTCTGTTACACAAGCTGCAGACCGGAACTCTGGGCCTTACACACGTTTTTGACCTAAACTGCACACTGAAAAAGCACAGGGCTCCTTCCTTCTTCACTGCCAAAAGCTCAACTGAAACTCCAACCGACAAAACCGGCACTTCCTTTGAGTTCCTCCCAGTTCTTGACTGGATTGGCTGTCACCACAATAGACTGCTGCTGTTGGTCCAAAAAGGCACTGAAGTCTAAACTACATCTCCCAGAGTCACTGCCCATACAATCCTCTTGTGGCTGGCTCAGATTATGAGTCCAAGTTCTGATTCGTCCAAGGCACCATTTTAGAGCTAGCTTACCCCACACTGATTGGTCCAGTTCAGCAGTTCAAAACTAGAATGGGGAACTAGCAGACACAGTTCTGACTGCAAAGAAAGCAGGTTAGACAAACTGTAATTTCATTATTACCTAAATAATTTCTGGCAAACAGTTACATCTTTCAGATAGGTTCCCTTTGCACTCCTAGTGACTGCAAAATGAAGTGAATTGGCAGCAGCTTGAGTGGTACTCAGAGAAGCACACAGTCCCCCATACAACTAATTATGTCTGCAAGCAGACAGCTCTTAAAGAGACAGCACCAGAGGCTCTAAAACACTCACTGATAAATGGCTTAAATGCCAAACACCATTCAGGCTTGGAGCATTCAAGCAAGCTCCTGAAGTTTTTGGGAACCCCCATTTGCAGGGGGTTACAGTTTCATTAGCAATATGCCAAAGGGAGTTACGCTTGTTCAAGAGGCTCAGGAGGTGAGCAGAGAACCAGGGACCTGGTAGCCTTTGGACATTTTCTGGTAGGGGGCAAATTTACCACAGATCCTACTGAAAGTGGAGGTAAATAGATCTAACGCCTGATCGGGTCTGGGGTGTTAACGGGGGTGTCCAGTCCCAGTTTCTAAGGAAGGCCTTGAGTTGGGTGAGTTTTCCAGGGCCAAGGGTGTGCTGTAAGGTAATTTTTGGGGGGGGGGTGGTGTTTAGGTGCCCTGCAAGACCAGGAGCAATGCACAGGAGAGTGGTCGCTTAGAGCATTGGGGAGTACTTGGGTGTTGGTAATTCGGTGCGGGCAGTTTGTGAAGACTAGATCCAGGAAGGAGGAGGTTCCTGTGCGGGGATTTGTTTTAGTGGGTGAGGTAACAACCTGAGTGAGGTTGAGCGCTGAGGCATCATTAGTATAAGGGGCCACTTTTGTAGACAGCCAGTTTATATTGAAGTCACCCATGACTATTTTTTCAAGTTGAGGTGGGAGAGTCGTAATATAGTTCAGGACGGTCTGGAAGGCAAGTTTGTGTTCGTTTGGTGGAAGATAGACAATGGTGAGTAGGAGGGGGGCAGTCAACCTGCCTGGAGCTATTTTTAGTGTAAGAGCCTTCACTCTCGATGATAGTTGAGGGGTAGGGAGCAGTTGGCCTGACAGCGAGTCTTTAAGGTGTGACTGTGCGTCTACATAAAACCAGAGGCAAAGCTAGTGTGAGTTCATATCTTAGACCACTGGTATCTCACCTCCATGATCTTCCCTCGCTTCTTGCTTGGATTCTTGGGGGCCTCGGTCATGAGAACGGGATGCTCCTGCAGGTCAGTACGGAGTTCATTCTCAAAGGTGGGTCTCCATAGAATCTCCATCTCCTCCCAGACGGTGATCAAACCTCTCTGGATCAGACACTGCAATAAAACGTCCCAACAGTCATTTCTGGGGTACTGACCGGCTCAGCTGAACAGCCATGTTCTGGAGGAGCTCAACCTCCCCTGAACACAGTAAAATACCCTAAAATATCTCTCACCACCCTTTGCGCAGTTCTCTTACTGTCATGTTTAGAATACTGTGCTTCCTTTCAGCTTTCTCTTCAGCGTAGGTATCATGTTCTGATCCCGGAAAAAAAAAACATTAATGTCCTCCAATGACACCCAACTACACTGGGAAAAACATAAGAAGGAGAGTCATCTGTAGAGATGCCAGCCTTGGTGCACCCACTGCCGTTATCAATAACTGCAACAGGCAGCAAACTCTCAGAGGCTCTGTAGGAAGGGTTGTGAGACATGCAGGAGGACATACCTGTAACAGGCAGAAAGAAAACAGGTTACCCACCCGTAACAGTAGTTCCAGGAGTGGTATATGGTGTTCATCCACACTTCGGCAGTGTTTTTTCCCTTAGAAGTTCACAACAACTTCCGTGACATCACCAGCATCATGGCTGCCTAATCGAGGAGCTCTCCCCTAACCAACATTAAATTTCGATTCACACAGCACTGGAGATGACAATTTATGAGAATATGAATAAACTGCAAAGTGGAAGTGCTCAGGTGAAAGATCCCGTCCGAAAACTCAAACCGAACAGATCAGCCCAAATTGAGTCCCGCAAGTTCGGCTGCAAGTGGGAGAGTCACCAGTAAGCATGGCGGTAGAGATACCGAGTCAGAATTAGACAATGCTGGCTCCGATATTCAAAAGGGTTGCACCATGCGCAACAGGGTTGGGCGCCAGCGAAGTCCGAAAATGCGCCATTCCACAATATTCAGCGATGCAGTTGCGCCCACTAAAACATGTTGAGCAACAGCGCAATGCAAATGAAGGCATGCGCAATCAAGGGGTGGATCCATGCATAACATGCCAATGTGATATTCAAAGGCTTGCACAATGCGCACAGTGGAATAGCCGAAGTTGCGCTGACGGTGGAAATGAGCCAAAATAAAAGGCTCAAGGAAGAGCGCAAGAACTGACAGGGAATGCTCATGAGGCAGCAACAGGGAGCAGGCCACAGCAGCAACCAGTGCAGGCCAGGGAGTAGGCAGGACAGAATAGTGGCAGCCAAGGCGAGGGGCCACAGAGTTCGAGGCCAGTAGGTGTACCTGTGCAGTGGAGGTAGCAGTCAGGACAGCGGGGAACAGAACAACAACAGCTGGGGACACAAGCCAGGAGATGATAGTGCCAGCTTCCTACATGGAAGCTGTAGTGAGGGGGTGAGAAGACATGCTGCAGGGGACGTGGCTGTGGAAGGCCCGTCGGCGGTACACCCCCAACAGGTAGTACCATGCCCGCATCAGCTTTGAGCTGTATTCGGATGTCGAGATTGTGGGCCGGTACCGCCTGAACAGGGCACATTGAGGCAGCTCTGTGAGCTGTGCAGTGATGTGATGCACCCTCACGACGGAGTCACGCCTGTCAGTGGAGACAAGGGTAACAGCCTGCATGTGCTTGCTCACCACGGGTACCTTCCAGAGGCCAACAGGGGACACCACAGGCATAACACAGTCGGCCACGCCACGCATCCTCATCCAATTCCTCAGCGCACTGCTGCCACATGCTGTGGAGTACATCCATTTCCCCAGCACCGCGGCAGAGCGTACAGCAAACATATAGGGGTTCCACAGGGTAGCACATATGCCTGGCGTGCCAGGGGCGATAGACTGCACCCATGTGGCTATTTGCACGCCACCTGGCCCTGATGGGGCCGCATATCGCAACTGGAAGGGGTACTCCAGTGTCAACTGCCAGGTGGTGTGTGATGCCACTGGGCGCATCATCAATGTCTGTGCCATGCACCCTGACGGAGCACATGATTCATTCATATGATACCAGTCTGCACTGTGCCATCAATTCGAGAGTGGGGACATCCCCACAGGACACCTAGTGGGTGAGTATGTATGTAGGAGCGGCAAAGTTGGGGGACGGGTGGGCCAGCCACAGGTGCCATGGGGGTGGCACACAGGGCTAGGGACAATATGGACCTGAACATGACACTAACCTACACTATCTCCACACAGGTGACAGTAGATACCCACTCCGTCCCTGGCTGCTCACACCCTACCGGTGCCCCACGACCCCATCGCAGCAACGCTTCAATGAGGCACATGCCGCCACACGCAACATCATCGAGCGGTGTTTGGGATGCTGAAGGCACGCCCGATGCCTAGACACCTCCGGCGGTGCTCTACAGTACAGCCCTCAAAGGCCTGTGGGATATTCCTGGCCTGTTGTATCCTGCACAACATGGCCAAAGACTGTGGGATAGCCGTACAGGTCGAGGAGGAGGACAGCGATGGGGACGCCGGTGAAGCCGGTGATGATGGGGATGAGCAGCCCCCCCCCTTGGACGGCGTGACCCCAGACTGATCTGGCAGGCCCAGCTGCACCATGACACCATCACAGAGGAGCATTTTGCACAACACAGGTAAGTCATGGGGCCATGTGCAACCAACACTGTCTAGGCGCAACCCACAGGCACACAGGGTAACACACCAGGGGTGCATGACGGCAAGGGGAGTGGAAGGGTACAGGCTCACAAACACACCATCAGGGAGGGTGAATAGTTACACACTACATGGACACACACACACCAGGCACACAGTGCACTGGGAAGGTAACAGCAGAGCAGGAAAAGACATGTCAAACACACAGATCCACAGACCACCCCACCACCTGTACTGTCCATGTACGTGTGTCAGATGCTGGGCACCCTTGCACCTTGGTGTACAGTACAATGCAGGCATCATCATGCACACGCACCTGTGGACAGCAGTTGGGTGGGTGTGCAGGTGGTCCGTGTGTCGGCGTGTTGGGCAGAGCACCCACCGTGCAGTGCCCAGCAAGACACACATTGCACACAGGGCTGCACCAGACAGGGCCTGCTGGGAGACAGGTCAGTCAGGTGGCTGAGCCACGGCCACCACAGATGCGCATGCCCCGCCGTGACCCAGCCACACTGGCAGGCTGAGCATGGGCCACATGGGTGGCACCGATGGACCACCAGGAGTCCCACTGCGCGAGCGCGACCTTGTCCACACAGGGGTCTGCAGCATGCCGAACATACCTGCACCAGGGGTGCTGGGGATGCCCACAGCAGAACCCGGCGTCGACAGGCTGGGTGTCGCACGACACCGGGAACGTGGAGTGGAGAGCATACTGCGTGGGGTGCGCGGTACAGGGGTACCTGACTGTGTGCCCAATGTGGCCACGACAGCGACGAAATGCCTGGGTCAGCCTGTCAATGGCTGCGGTCACATTCATCTACATTTGGACCATCTCTGCCAGGATCATTGCATTGTCCCTGCTGTGCCGCTCCACAGCCATACACAGTGCCTCCACGGATGTTGCAACCCGCATCTGCTACTGATGCCCGCAGCAGGCGGGTGTGCTCGTCAAACGGGTCATCTGCCAAACGGCAACCTGTCCCCAGGGGATGGAAGGCCTGATGCTCAACACCCCTTGAGGGTGGGCGCTGTTCACCAGGACCAGGTATGGGCATGTCAACAGGTGGTGTGCTTATGCCACCGCTGAACCCTGTACCCTCAGACCCAGTGGGTGACTGCCACTGCTGCCCCTTCACCTGCTGTGCCCAAGGGACCAGTCCTTCCAATGCTGTGTCTGCAACAGTGCCAGAGACCTGCACAGCCACCGGTGCTGCCCCACCGGTGCTGACAGGCACAGCCTGGGACTGTGCTGACGTGTTGGCACACATGTTGGAACCCTCTAGGTCCATGGGCATGGGCTGTCCTGCTGTGTGTCCATTCTGTGACACACGCGGTCACCGCCCATAGCGGCCGCGCAATCATCAATGGTGCAGGTTCATGCCACAGCCTCAGTCACAGCGCGGCTGGCATGCTTGCATGCCAGACTGCTGGGACACAGGAAGGCACCCACATCTGACTCACCGACATCGGAGATGGCAGCCAGGTGTGCACACTGGTGCAATGCACGCCGGCTACCAGCAGAGGTGGATGGACCCTCCTCCAACTCTGGCTGCACGTCCACAGTGCATGGACCCACCACCACTGTCCCCTGCAGGCACACAGGATCTGTAACAGAAAGTGAGAACATGTTAGTGCATGGGATCAACCTTCCACCCCCACCCCCCACCATGTCATACCGTGCAGTGATGGGCTTCCACCTGTCTGGAAGCCACTGCCTGGAACGCCCTCGATGGCACTGCGCTGCATGGATGCAGCAAGACGGTCCTCCGCCGGGGTCAGCTGCGCCACCTCTGGCTGGCCCCCGCCTGTGGCAGCACGTGCTGCCCTCAGTGCTGCCACCTTCTCCTTAACCCATCTCCTGTCTGTCCCCACCTTCTTCTTACATTCCTGCATGGAGCGCTGGTGGTTCCTGTGCAGGTTTACGGCGTGAGCTACCCCCTCCCATGCAGCAGCACGGGCCTGAGGGGTGCCCCGCCGTCCACTGAGTAGTGGCTCCTCATCCAGGTAGGCCTCATAGAGTGCCTCTGTTTCAGCCTTTGTGATGTTGGGCCTCCTCTTCCGCCCTCCATCATCCTCCTCACCCAGTCCTTGCTCGGCCATGTCACGGTCTGTATGGGTGGAAGTGGACACCTGTGACTGTGCAGTTCACAGCAGTTTCCCATGACCATAGTCCATAACATCACACAGCATACAACCCACCTATCACCTGCAGTAACCGAATATGGCCACTGCAGATCACTGTCGCCCATTTATAGCGCAATGCATGCAAATTAGGAGTGGAGCAACTTTAATGGGATGTAAATCACGCCGCTGCGCCTTTGAATGGCTGATCAGCTGATTTGCATATGACGGCTGAATAGCACGCTGTTGCGCTTTGCGCAATATGGTTGGGCCGGCTGAGCCCATGGCGCAGTTCTGTGACTGCGTAGTACACCGCACCACGCATGCCCAGGTACCTTACGCAGGCGTCTGCCGCGCTGATTACGTGCTGTGCACGGTCTGCTATTCATGACACGGCCACCATTGTGCTAGTGGCACTACAGCGCTTGGTCACCATGGCGCTGTGGCACAACCGCGCAGTAGTCCAAAGTGGCACTGGCATGCAGGCGATCGCCGCGCTGGACGGTAGACGTCTGGCGGCGCTGTGCGCGGCCTTGCGCCAGAGACAGACCTTGTGCCCGACCTTTGCTCCTTGGCACTGTATGTCTGGCATGTGTAGCTCTATCACGCTGTTCGGTAACAGCGTGATAGGGAACCAACGCGCTGCCTGAACAGCGATAGGGACAGAGCGGGTTGTATTGCGCAACATTTCCACGTGGGTTTGCCACACTGCGGAGCGCCATATTGCCTACTATCAAGTTGCTAACATGGCACGCAGGAGAGCTCCCCAGTGGAGTAGCTTGGAGGTGGCCAACCTAGTGGCCGTGGTTGAGCCTCACTATGGGCCACTGTTTGGGGGGGAACCCCTAGACTTGGCCCGCACCCAAGTGTGGCAGCAGGTGGCCACTGCGCTGGAGCAGGTCACAGGATGGCGCAGGACAGCAGAGCAGTGCAGGCACCGCTACAGTGACCTGCGCAGGAGGGATCAGGCACTGCTGGCACGCCTCAGGTCCCGTGCCAGGAGGGGCATTGTGCCTAGGCCAGGTGGGTGACCCATCTATGCACCTGTGTCGTCCGCAGGGGTATGACTGTGTATTGGGGCCAGAGCATGGGGGAGGGCTGTTCCATGGTTGACTGTGTCAGTGTTTGCAGGTGTGTGATGCATGGGTCTGGCTGTGTGGGCAGGCACACTCATTGGTGCAGGGGCTGTCTGTGTTTGGATCTCACTAATGTGCTTCTCAACATTTGTTTCCACAGGCGGGAGGAGCAGAGGAGTGCACAGGCTGAGTCGCACAGGGGTGCTGCAGGGTGGCCGGCGGAGGAGGTGGCAGTATGGGCCCGCAACAGCAGCAGCAGCAGCAGCATCCTCAGCAGCCGCCGCAGCAACAGCAGCGGCTGGATGAGGGTGAGTGTCATTACATCATGGATGCTATTGCGTGCAATGGGGGGATAGGGCATGGTCACCATCCATGGACAACACTGCCATGCACGCGATGTGTGACAGTCAGCACTGTCCAGTGGCACTGCGTGTCTGTGAGTACGTCACTGGTGGTCCATGCATGCACTGGGCACATGGCTGTGGCACTACCTTCCCACCACGTAGACATGTCACTGTACTGCCTTGGTTGTGCTGTGCTGGGCATGGGTGGGGTGTGTGTGCAGTGGCACACATGGCTGTTGCTGCCTGGTTGGGCTTGGCCCATGCACGGTCACTGTGAGTGTGTGCAGTCCATCACAGGGGCAGGGCACTTGGCTGTATGCCATGCATACTGGGTGGGCTTCAGGGTTGTGTACAGTCCTAGTCATTGATTCTGTTCCTTGCCCTAGGTGTATGGCTCCGCAGGATAGAGCAGGCCATCCACTGCCTGTTGGTGATTTCACAAGAATCAATCAGCATCCTCAGGAGATGAACTGAGGGGTGTGCGACGCCGAGAGGGACACGGGTCCCAGCCATCCTGCAGATCTGCAGCCTGGGGCAATAGCTGCCCCACATCTACACCCTTTACCCTTCCTCACACCCTGCCTTCCTCACCAAGTTCTTTCACCCCACCCCACACCCACCCCTACCTTGTACCTGTACCCCCACCCCTGTATTTTATATACATGTAAATAGTGTTATTGTTGTTCCTCTTGTTGTTGTTCTTCTGTTTTCATTGAATATATATTCCTATTTTGTTATGAATATTGTGGTGGTCTCTGATTTGCAGCTGGCTATAGGTGCTCAGTTGCAGTGGTGTGCATGGCATCTGGTGTGGTGTGGTCCTGGGACTGTGTGTGTGTCGTTGGGGGTGTCCCTGGTGTGGTGGTGGCTGTCAGCCGGTCTGGCCATGTGCTGCCCCACTCCACTGCGGGCTCCTGGTGGGTCTGGCTTGTATGGTTCAGTGGTACACACGGTTGCATTGTGCCAGGTGGGGGGGGCATGGTGGTTCCGGCAGTGCCAGTCACACTCACTGCTCATGGGCGGTGTCTTGGGGTTCCAGAGCATAGTGTGCTGTGCACAGTGGGGCTGTGGTACACCTGGGTTGTCCGGCCCCTTTGTGTGGCAGTATTTGCTGCCAGTGGTGTGCTGTGCCGTGGCCCTGCTGTGCTTTGTAGGCTTGTCCCCATGAGCCAGTGGATTTTCCATCCCTCCACCAGTGATGCTGTGCTTTGGGTGTGGGGGTGTGTTGTTAGTTCTATACTGTGTTCCTGTGCCCGTCTGTGGCATGGGTGGTGGGCCCCTGCCTACCTCCCTGGTTGTGCAGTTCCATTGCTCTGCTGCTGGGGGGGCTCTCTGCTTGCGCTATGGCGCATCTCAACTGCTCAGCTGGGCTGGCCTTGTTGCGCTATGGCGCAACATATGTGCTCAGCTTCCCCTACCTGGTTGCACTATGGTGCAGGTTGTGCGATATTCAGACATTGGCTGGTTGCGCAATTTGACTTGCTCCATGTTTGAATATCACATCTGTTGCGCATGTGCGCAATTGACTTGTGCTTGCTCCTGCTGTTGCGCACATTTTGGGCGCAGTTTGAATATCTGGGCTGTTGTTAAGATCCAGATTCAAGACACTGCTCTCTGAAATTAAACAATTCCGAATGGAGACGAAGCTCAAATTCAGTAGATTGCATGCAGATCTGAACAAACTGGAGGCTAGAGTTTCTACTGCGGAGGACCATGTTTCAACTGCTGAAGATGACCTTGTACAAATTTCTAAAGCGATCGAATACTTAGTGCAGCAACATGAAATTACATCAGCTAAATGCTTGGACCTAGAAGCCCGGTCACGTCGGGATAATCTAAGAATATGTGGTTTACCTGAGTCAGCTGAGGTTGGAGATATGAACAAATTCTTAGAGGATATGCTGCGCCACATGCTCGACCTGCCACAGGCCTTCTCGTTCAAAATTGAGAGAGCGCATCGGGCGTTGGTGCCTAAACCCACATCAGCAACTGCCAGACCTCGGTCAATAGTGGCTAAATTTTCGAGCTTCCGTAAGAAAGAGAGGATCCTCAGAGCTGCATGGAAGCAAGGTCAGGTAGAATATAACGGAGCCCGTCTACTTTTCGATCAGGAGTACCCCTGTGATACAGCAACAGTGTCTGGCCTATGCACCACTACTGAGGAAACTGAAATCATTAAATGTCAGATTCCAGACACCCTACCCCTCCCGACTGCAGGTATACTGGGACACAGGCATCGAAATGTATCACTCAGCTGAAAAGGCACTTCAGGCATTGAAAAATAAGGGGCACAAAGTTCCGGAGGCACATCACCGTAGAGAACAACCAGTCACCCCACAGAACCCCTGGCATTCAACTAAATACCAAAATCCTAACCGAATTGGGAAAAGGGCGGCTACTACCCCACCACGATACCGGACATCAAGGCTATGCTATACAAGCTTACCCACTACCGAAGTACTGAGGAGACAGTATCCGAAAGAGTAGAAGACACCTGAGAGTGGAGAGCGGCTGTTGATGGCTATGAATGTTGTGCTGATCTTACCCCCACATCTCCTTTTTCGTGAGGAAGTATTGATCTATGCACCGACTTTTTTAACTCATTGGGACTCGTAACCTGAATACAAAGCACTGGGAGCTAGGATTCACTGATGTTTGGTAAAATCTTGGGCAAGATGGAGGGTTGGGGGGGATCTAGAAGAGTTGGCCCTGCACATGCTGGGGATATGGTCTGTATACCCTGATCTCGCCGGGGTTCCTTCATCCGTTGGATCGATCAAATAAGTTAGGCCCTGAGGATAAAATCCACCACTGTGAACTAAAACTGCAAGAAGGGTTACAGTGAGGTGGGTGTTTTTACGGAGGAGCGATTCTCTGAATGGTGATCTGGGCCAGAGCACGGTGCACTGAAGGGATCGTGGGGGGTCTGAGATATTTGGGGTGTGCCTTTCGCGGGGATGCCCTCAGCGTTTGCTGCGGTCTGCCCTATGGGATTGCTGGTAGTCTCGCTGGGGGACTGCGCGGACGATCGGGGCCTTCTACCACTTAGGCCTATGGTTGATATTCCCTGTGAAATGCTGGGTTTGGAGTATTTCAGGGCCATCACTGAAGCACCAGTGCTGATTCTACGAGGGCAGGCAGGGGATCCGGGATTTGGGACTCATTGTTGATTAAAAAGCCGTTGCTGCCCTGTATTATTTACACTATAGGCATAAGATGGGGTTGCTCCATGAGTAGGGGCTCTCATGAGGGTTCACCATCTTTCGATGCGGAGTACGCGGGGGCACGGTGTTGTTGAAGCTCCACATGGATATATGATACCATAGGGATTATGGTTGCGGGGTGGGCCTCTCCATGGAGGGTTAAATATGTCTATTGGAGGGAGCACCTACTGCTGCAACTGTAGATTATTCAGACTCTAATAGTCCCCTCGGATGTAAAATATCTATAACAACACACATATTAAATATTCATGGCTGTAACACTGATCTGACATTGCTAAAAAATACTTGGAGCTGAAAGGTTTTAAGCCAGTCCAACGCGAGGCATAAACTCACAGCAGACAAGTAAGACTGCAGCCTCCTGGAGAAATACTAACATTTCTTGTCTAGAGGTGGATTTCCTCATGTCCCGAGGTCCCCAAGGCCTCATAGATTGCTCCAATTTCATAATGTGGAGTAGGAGGAAGAGTTGTGCTGCGGAGACCTTGTGTTGGTGTAGGCCAGCACAGGAGATATTGCAGTGAGATGGGCAGTCTACGTAGAGAGACGTTTTCTTGGATAGATCTGGCAATGTGTTGCAGTAAGTTAAAGGAAGTCCCGGGCCCCTTCTACCCCTTATTTTAGCCCTTATCTTGGCCCTTTCCTAATAAAGTATGGTACCGAGACGAGACGATATGCAAGTGATCACAAACAAGTGCAGCTGGGTCTCCCTTTTAAATTGAAGCTCTCGGTATAACATTCTTTTGACTATAAATGCCACAGTGGTTTAAAATATTTTTAACTGTGTAACTCAAGCAAATGCTTATAGACACATAACTCTGATACCAGACTCCCTCTAGTGAGGAAATAGGGAATTCTCACTCTTACATCATTTTTAAAGGAATAGGCCATTGATTAGGATGAGGAGGAGGAGTGATTTCCCTCTGGATGGTGATCTGGGCCAGAGCATGGTGCACTGAAGGGATCATTGGAAGTCTGGGATAAGAGGGGTGTTCCTTTCGGGAAGTTGCCCTCAGTGGCTGGTGTGGTCCACCCTCATGAGATAGCTGTTGGTCACACTGGGGACTGCTCAGACGCTCGGGGCCTTCTCGCACCGGTCTCTGGAGGAGGTTTCCTATGCAAAGCTGGTCTGGGTGTACCTCAGGGCCATTGTTGAAGTGCTAATGTTGATTATATGAGGAGGGGAAGGGGTCTCAAGGATGAAGAAAGAGCTGTTGATGCCCTATATCATCTACACTGCAGATATTAAAAGGGATTGCTTCATGAGTAGGGGCTCTCTTGAGGATTTCACGCATCGATGTGAAGTAGGTGGGGAGACGATGTTATTAAGGTCATGCATGGATATAGGCTACCACAGTGGGTATGGCAGTGGGGTGGGCCTTTCCATGGAGGATTAAATATATCTATTGAAGAGAGCACCTATTGCTGCAACTGTAGATTACTCAGACTCTGATAAATTCCTCGTAATGTAAAATATCTGTAACAACACACGTATTAAGTAAATGTGGCTGCAACATTGGACTGACGCTGGTGAAAATTACTTGGAACGGTATGATTCCAAGTCAGTCCAACATGAGGCATAAACCCATAACAGATGGGTAAGACTGCAGACCCCAAGTGTAATATTAACTTTTGCTATCTAGGAGTGAATCTCCCCAGATATCAAGGCCTCCATGTCCTCGTAGATTACTCCAACCCCATAACTTGGAGTGAGAGGATGGGTTGCGCTGCTGAGGCCCCATGTTGATGTATGTCTGCACAGGAGACATTGCAGCGAGACGGGCAGGCTATTTAGAGGAACAGTGCTCTCTGAGTTAGATCTGGCAACAAGTCATAGTAAATTAAAGAAAACCACGGGTCCTTTCTACCCCCAATTTTAACCCTTCCATGTTATTGTATGGCACCGAGGTGAAGGTGACGGCAAATGTTCACAGACAGTTGCAGCTGGGTCTCTTTCAATTGAAGCTTCTCAGTTCATCGCATTTTAGCTATGGCTATAGATGCTACAGTGTTTTAAAATATTATTGGCTGCAAAATTTAGACAAATGCATATAGACACATAATTCTTATATCAGATGCCCACTAGTGGGGAAATGGGGATTTCCCACTTGGCACCATTCTTAAAGAAGCAGGTTATTGATTATGAAGCCCTAATAGGCCAACAGAGACTCTAGAACCTCGGGATCTCAGAGTAAAATATTGTTGGGATCAACATTGGGGGCGAGTTGGAGCTTTGGGGACATTGCAAGATGTGGCAAAGTTCTACGGTACTTCTTGCATTATGTTTCCTGTCAGATGTGGTGTTGGTGGCATTGAGCCATACCATCTGGAAAGGACCCACTAGTTTTAGGGTCCAGGAGGAACGAGCCTTTGTTAAGGACCCTTCTCCTCCCACGCGAGTACTGACTACTCGAACACTTAGAGAACAGCATACTTTGTTCTCCTACCTTGGGAGTCTCTTTGTAAATAATTCTTACCCCTGGGTGGGGGCTGCTTAGTTAGCACCTCACTATAGGATTTTAAAGTTCCTGTGTTATGTTGGTGTTGATGTTTGGTTACTTGCTATCGTTTCAGATAAAACTCTTCATAGGCAAGATAGATTTGAATATCCAAGGGGATGCCATGGTCTACTACAACCCTTTAGGGGAACCTGGAATAATATTGCGGAGGGTTGGGGGGATGTATTTTGGAAAATTTCAGAGAAGATACTGAGGACTGGAGAATCTGATGCTGTATATTCGAGGGTTTATAGTTCTCTCTATACAAATGGGGGATAAAAATATTATTAAAATAATTTCCCATAATGTGAACGGATTAAACAATCCGGTTAAACGATACAAAGTTATGTCTACCATTAAAAGACAGATACCCTCTTTTGTTCTACTACAAGAAACCCATCTTAATAAATCTGAACGCCAGAATTTGGGGAAATTTGGTTATGATCAAGTGGTAGCAGCCTCATTTGGGAAGGGAAAAAGAAGAAGCTCTGCTATACTGGTTTCCAGAGGAACCCAGTTTCAAAAGACAGCCAGTTACACAGACCCAGAAGGCCGTTTGGCTATACTTTCAGGAAATTTGGAAGGTGCTCCTATCACGTTGGCCTCCTTGTATGCACCTCGCGGCTCTACATAGAAACATAGAATTTGACGGCAGATAAGGACCGCTTGGCCCACCCAGTCTGCCCATTTCTACTTAATGGATAAGCTGCAGATCCTAGTTAACCAGCAGCCTACTTCTTCCTACCGCACCCCTAGAATTGCCTTATGACTGTCCCATGCATGCTTGAATTCAACCACTGTTTTGACTCCACAACCTCCTCCGAAGGCCATTCCATGCATCTACAATCCTCTCTGAAAAAATACTCCTTAAATTACCTCTTAGCTGCCACCTCTATCTTGAAATTGTGCCCCTTGTTCTTGCACACCTCTTTTTGAAAGATGCTACCTCTTGGACTTTGTTGATTCCTTGAGGTACTTGAAAGTTTCTATCATGTTCCTCTCCTCCTTTCCTGAGGCTATACATATTAAGCTCCTTAAGTCTCTCTTCATATGTCTTCTGGTGCAGACCCTGCACTATTTTAGTTGCCCTCCTCTGACAGCTTCCATCCTGTCTATGTCTTTATGGAGATTGGGTCTCCAGAATTGCACGCAGTACTCCAGATGGGGTCTCACCAGCTGTCTGTACAGAGGGATAATAACTTCCTGTTTTCTACTGGTGATGCCTCTCATGCATCCCAGTATCCCCCAGCCCTCCTTGCTGCCCTCTCACATTGCTTGCCCACCTTTAGGTCATCTGATATGACTACCCCAGGTCCTTCCATTTTGTTGTTGTTAGTATCTCACCCCCATTGTGTACTCTTCCCTGGTTTTGTTTCAGGTGCATTACCTTGCACTTCTTAGCATTGAATCTAAGCTGCCATACATTTGACCATTCCTTTAACCTTGCCAAGTTCCTTCTCATCCTTTCCACCCACCTTGTGCATCAACTCTGTTGCAGAGATCTTTGTGTCATCTGCAAAGAGACATACTTTTCCTTCCAGTCCCTCTGCAATGTCGCTATAAAGACATTGAAGAGGACCGGTCCTAATACTGAACCCTGTGGTACCCTACTAGTAACCCCTTTCTTCAGAGTGGCTCCATTTACTATTACTCTGTATCCTATTCTCCAGCCAATCTTTACTCAGGCTGTCATCTTGGGACCCACTCCCAGGCTGGCTAACTTGTATATTAATCTTTGTGTGGGACTGTGTCAAATGCCTTGCTAAAGTCTAGGTAGGCCATGTCCACAGCCCTCCCTGATCTACTACTTTGGTCACCCAGTCAAAGAAATCTATCAGATTTGTCTGGCATGACCTTCCCTGTCAGAATCTGTGCTGCCTTGGGGTCCTGTGCCGCCTGGCCTCTAGATACCGAAGTTCTTTCCTTCAGAAGTGATTCCATCATTTTCCCTACCACTGAGGTTAAACTAACAGGTCTGTAGTTTCCTGCTTCTGCCTTGCTCCCACTTTTGTGAAGGGGAATCACATCTGCCCTCCTCCAGTCCTCAGGTACCACCCCATCCTCCCACGATTTGTTAAAGAGGGTAGTCAGTGGTGTCACTAGTTCTACCCTTAGTTCTTTTAGAATTCTGGGATGAATCCCATCAGGCCCCATTGCTTTGTCCACCTTCAGTTTTAAGAGTTCTTTCAGAACCCTTCCTTCTGTAAATGGGCTGGTACCAACTTCTATATCCAGAGTGTTTCTACTGTTTGTTTTAGGTACTCCCATCTTCCTTTGTAAATACTGAGCAAAAATATTTGTTTAGTATCTCTGCCTTTTCACAGTCACCCTCTGCCCACCCTCCTCCCCTTATTAAGCCTCACTATCCCTCCTTGGTCTTTCTTCGCCTCCTGATGTACTTATAAAAGGTTTTATCCTCTTAACTGAGTTGGCTATCTTTTTCTCGGTTTGGCCCTTTGCTGTTCTGACTGCCTTCCCAGCTTCCTTTTGCTTTAACTGATACAGTTCTCTGTCCTGCTCCTTCTGTGATTCCTTGTACTTTCTGAATGCTTTCTTTTTCTCTTGAACCTTCACTGCCACTTCCTTTGAGAACAATAGTGGTTTCTTATATCGTTTCATTTTATTTGCTTCGCACAAAGGCTTGTTACGTCTGTGATGGCAGTTTTTATTATTCCCCATTGTTCTTCCACCCCTCCTTCCTGCCCATTTGCTAGTGCATTCCTTAGGCACTCACCCATTTTGGCAAAGTCAGCCCTCCTAAAATCCAGTACTTTTGCCTTTGTATGGCTTGACTCTATTGCTGTGTTTATCGTGAACCATACTGTTCGATGGTCGCTAGTTCCCAGATGGCTACCCACTTCTACATCTGTGATCCTCTCTTCATCTCCATTTGAGAGAACCAGGTCTAAGATTGCTCCCTCTCGAGTGGGCTCTAATACTAGTTGTCTAAGGCATGCCCCCTGTAGGGCATCTAGAATAACCCCACTCTTCGAAGTGGCTGCTGCAAGTGCACTCCAGTTAGCATCTGGCATATTCAGATCACCCATCAGCAATATCTCCCCTTTTTCTGCCATTCTAAGTATACTTTCTATCATTTCCTTGTCCATTTCCTCCCCCTGAGAAGGGGGTCTGTATACAACCCCTGTGCGGATTGTGGTGCCATTGCCGGTCTCCAAATTTACCCACAGTGCTTCTTCTCCTCCCTGTTTTCTCTTTTGTTCTGTTGCTTTGATTCCTTCCCTTATGTAAAGAGCTACTCCTCCTCCTCTTTTACCCTCTCTGTCCCTCCTGTAGACAGTAGCGGCTCTAGCCACAAATGGTTACCAGGGCACAGCTGGGGCACAACTGATGGCAGCCAGGGCACTGATATATTGTTACTATGGGGGAAGCTTTGCACCACATGGGGCACCAACTGGGGCACAGCATTTTTTTACTGCACGTGACCTGGCGGGCTTGATGTAGAGCCCACTGCCTGTAGATAGTGTATCCTGGTATGTTTACGCCCCAGTCATGGTTTTGTGTGTACCATGTTTCTGTGACTGCCACAATATCCAGATGTTCCTCCTCCTCCATCAAGGTCACTAATTCAGGAGGCTTGTTACTCAGACTACGGGCATTGGTACTCATTGCTCTCCATTTTTGATGGCTTTACCTTCTTTGCAGCATCCCCACTGACCTTTCTACCTCAGTCTTTTTCTCATTTAGTACCCTGTTTTGTAGGAGAGGCTGGGATTTTCCTGCCGCTTATTAGTGCCTCCCTCGACTAGTTTAAAAGCTCGCCAATGAAGCATTTAAACCGATTGCTCAAAAGACTTGTTCCTTCCTGGACAGATGCAGACCATCCTGCCAGTATAGGCTGGTGTCCTCCAGGTGGAACCCCAGTCCCCAATGAAGCCAAACCCTGTGCTCACACCATTTTTTCAACCATTCATTAAACTGCATGGTGCAAAGTGCACCGCCTCACTCATGCCATTGACAGGCAGCACCTCAGAGAAGGTACATAGTGTGCTACTTGTCTTAGGCCCCTCCCCAATTCTACAAAGTCCTTCTGCACTGCTCTAATCTCATGATGAGCCAAGTCATTTGTCCCTAGGTGGACAATGACGTCCAGCTCAGACTCCCGTGCAGCTGTTCTCGTGATCCTGAGGATGTGCTTCCTGTTCCTCCAAGCCATGGCACCAGGCAGGCACCTTACTTCAGTTTTCCCTGCTCCCCCCAGTTCTATCCCCCTAATAATTGAGTCCCCCACCAGGAGCTGCTTCCTTCCTTGTGGTGTCCTCTGCCTCCTTCCTGTGGGCCTCCCTTGTGACAGTTGTCTTCAGCCTTAGTCTTCTCTGGTGTATCCATAGGGGAGCTATGCTCCCCAGAATGGTGTATGGATTGTAGAGTGGAACAACTGACTGTGTGCCTCTGTTCCACCATCCTCACCTCCCTGAGCCCACTGTGGTCCAACTGCTGTGCTTTCTCGCAACCTTGAGGTAGTGGTGGTGGCTCTGGTGCTCCCTGGATGGGGAGGTTCCTTCTACCATCCAGTGTGGCTCTGGGGAAGGTTCCCTACTACTGTCCAGTGTGGCCTGAAGACGGGCAACTTCTCTCCTCAGGGCAGAGAGTTGTCTGCAAATAGGGCAGCATCTCAGCCTCCAGAAAGACTCCCGGAAGACTGCTGCCCCACAGCCATTACATTGCACTACTCCCCACGTTTATCTACTTTTTTTGTGTGTGTGTGTGTTTGTGTGTGTGATTGGTTTGTTATATAGAAATATATATATTATATAATGTGTATGCTTGCATTGTCAGTGCAGTGTGCTAGAGAGGATATGACAGTGATATGCACCTTGCACTCTTGAGGAAATTATGTCAGAACCCCAGGTATAAAGGAACTATTTCCAGGGGTGGGTGAGGGTGGGAAGGGTCTGGGCCTAAACTGTGCCCTCACAAAACAATCAGCTAAAGCTCTGACCCACCGCCATGATGAGTGCCTTCCTGTCAGCAAGATGCCCTACACAACAATTTGACAGAGAAAATACCTGCTAATCAAACAGAGAAAAATCCAGACATCCAAGTCAGACACAGGTAAACCTCCCCAGCCCCAAAAACAGCCTGGTGGTTTGTGCTCTGAAAGCAGTCAGTCCCAAAATAAGTCAGTTGTGCTTTAAACTCTTCCTGCACTGAAAATCTTCAGAATTGTAACAAACGTAAAGCTAGATCCACCTCCCTCTGTTGCTTGAAAGACTGTCTTTTCCTGATAATTCTAAGTTCCTTATTTCACCTTTCAGTTAGAAGTAGCCTCCACCTGTAGAATATCTGCTTCAAACCAAAGACAATTGTAAGGTTCACCTCCCTCTGTTGTGAACACAAAGTGCAATATAGAATTTCTCACACAGTTCACAGCTGAATAAAGAAGTAGTGTCCTTCCAGGTCAAGAAGATGTGCTTTGTGTGTCTAAATATTGCAGCCACCAGTAACTTATAGTAATCTGATCTAGTCTGGATATCTCCAGCCACAGCAATTTATTGACAATGGTTGTGACGCAACCTTTCCTGTTCCAATACAACACTTTGTGGTCTGAAAACGATGAGGCGAACAATTTCCTGCACCTGAGGCTGTCTGTGTTTCAATTCACACTGCAGGTTTTGCTATGACAACTCCTAACCACAGTAACTTATTTAAAATAGTTTAACTATCACAAACTCCTACGCACCAGTAAATTATTTAAAAATAGTTTCTGTCCCAAAATCCTAGTAGTCAATCCAGCTACCCCCAAGGGACAACCAAAATGCAGTATTCAAATACTTGTGAAGTTACTTCCAAGATAATCAGAGTTTGCAAGCTCCTTTTTCAACTCCTCAGCCACCTGTAAATTTAAAAATAGTTTAACTGTCAGAAAATCCTAGTAGACAATCTCGCTACCTCCAAGGGTCTACCCAAATGCAGTATTTAAATCCTTCAGTTACTGACAAGATAAACAGAGTTTGCAAGCCCTTCTTGGTTAAACATTAAATAAATATGTAAATAAAAGCAATTACCAAGGGTAGTTAGTTTTACCTCCCACAGAATTGAGCAAAGTGCATTGTTGCAGATATCAAGTGCAATATAGAATTTCTCACAAGCTCACAGCTGAATAAAGAAGTAGTGTCCTTCCAGGTCAAGAAGATGCTTTGTGTCTCTAAATATTGCAGCCACCAGCGAAAGAAAGAGGTCTTGCATCCTTTACTACACAAAATCACCGAACACCACAAGGGAGTGCTAATAGTAGGTGGAGATTTGAATCAGGTTTGGGAACAAAAAGATACATCTAAAATTAAGTCCTTCCGACAGAACCTGGCTAGCAGACTAATTAGGGATCATTTAAAGGGGGCTTTCTGGGTAGACGCGTGGAGAAGGCAGAACAAAAATAAAAAAGAATACACACACTACTCGTTCCCCCACGGCTCATACGCCAGGATTGACTACATGTTGATCTCCGGAGAACACCAAGACCAGGTGCTGGAATGTAGACATGTTCCGTCTGTTCTCTCAGACCATACACAACTGTTGTTGAGGCTGAATTGTAAGGTTAAAAAGGGCTATTCCCTCTGGAAATTTAATAATTATTTCCTAAATTTAAAGGAATTTACGGACATGGCTACTGTCAGATTAGCTCAAATCCAACAGGACAATGAGTCCTCTGAGGTATCTGACACTGTGTCATGGGACACTATCAAGACAGTATTTAGAGGAGATTGTATCAAATATGCTGCCCGTTTTAACGACAAACAAAGCCAACAATTAGAAGCTCTCAAAGACAATTACATGCCCTACAGGACCAGCATGCAAAGGAGACAATGCGTATTGTTAGATATTCAAAAAGTTAAACAACAAATCCAAAAATTAATTGATATAAAAACGGAGCAGGCACTACAATGCATGCGTCGGAGGTATTACAAGTCCAGACCTCGGGCTTCTCGCCTCTTAGCCCATCGGCTGAATTGGCAGACTGCGGGGAACACGGTCATGCAGATCAGAGACCCCAGGACGGGGCATCTATTAAAATCCCCAGAAAAAAATCCTCTGTGGCTTTAGGGAGTTCTATACAAATCTATACAAGTCAGAACACACACCAGACAGAGAACAAATAGAAACTTATTTAGCCAAGTTAAAACTACCGAAATTAACTCAGGAAATTAGAGAATCCCTAGACACTCCTATAACCCCTATAGAACTGACATCCGTAATTAAAAGATTGAAAACAAAGAAATCTCCCGGCCGTGATGGGTATACCCCAGAATTCTTTACATTTTTTGTAAAGGAGATAAATAGTCCCTTATTGAGGGCCTGCAGGATGGCACAACTAGGGGAAACATTTCCAGATACTTGGAATTATGCAGTTATTTCAAGTATCCCCAAACCGGGGAAAGATACTATACAATGTAGCTCCTTCCGTCCTATATCCGTTCTGAACATTGACTATAAACTTTATGCTTTGATCTTGGCAAAACGCCTGGAAGTGGTTTTACCTAGGCTAATTCATTATGATCAAACAGGCTTTATTCTGGGTAGGCAAACTCAAGATAATATTAAAAGATCTTTGCATGTGTTATTCCATGCTGCTCGGTCGGGGCATCTTGCATGATTCTTGAGCTTAGATGCGAGAAGGCTCTCGACTGGTGGTATGGAAATTTTGGGCCTAGCCCTTCGTGGGTTTGGATTTTCAGAATCTTTTATTAAAATCATAAATAATATCTACAACAGCCCAAAAGCATATGTAAAGATTAATGGCAGAGTTTCCCACCTGATTCCCCTGCAACGTGGCACCAGGCAGGATGTCCCTCCCCTCCCTTCTTTTTGCACTGTACCTGAACCATTAGCTCAGGCGTGAGACAAGATGAATCGATTCAGGTGGGATTTGGGGAGACACATAAGCTAGCCCTTCATGCGGATGACCTCTTGGTTTATCTCCAAAACCCAGAACAGTCATTAGAGCACCTGTGGGCATGCCTTGCAGAATTTAGTCTCCTAGCCGGATATAAGGTGAACACATCTAAGACTGATGTCTTAAAAGTACAATATGAGCCCTCAGAGCAGATCCAGCAGAGATTTCCCTTCAGATAGAGTCTATCCCATATCAAATACCTAGGAGTTCAATTGGGTTTCCAGGTAGACCAATTGTTTACTCTTAATTTTACTCCAATTCTAAAAAACATTAGACTGGAATTAGAGCAGTGAGCCCCTATCCCCATTCTCTTAGTGCAGAGAGTGGAGGCAATAAAAATGGTAATCCTCCGTAAGTTTTTGTACCTGGTTCAAACAATCCCTATTCGTATTCCAGATTCTTACTTTAACTCGCTTAATAGGGCAATCTCCTGCTTTCTGTGGGGATCACATAAACCTAGAGTCCAGCTCTCGGCTCTTCAAATTCCGGAAAAAGAGGGAGGCCTGTCATTACCAAACTTTAAACTATATTACCAGGCTGCACAGCTACGAACAACCATGTATTGGCTAGATCAAGTTTATCTATCCAAATGGAAGAATCTGGAATTAAGAGAAGGGG
Organism: Neoceratodus forsteri; assembly: GCA_016271365.2. Lineage (NCBI taxonomy): Eukaryota > Metazoa > Chordata > Ceratodontiformes > Ceratodontidae > Neoceratodus > Neoceratodus forsteri. Next base: position 113,192,602 of record JADMNL010000031.1, on the reverse strand, counting down.
CCCTTACAAATCTGAATGGCACACTTCTCAAACAGAGTGAGAGAATAAATACAGGTCAAACAGATAATCCATATACTGCTTCCACCTTGAGCATATGGTATGGAACCTTAAGGGACAGGAAAGCTGTTCGATGGAGGGCTCTCTTATTCTCTGTTCCATACCTAGATACCTTTTTCCCTAGCTTGTGGGATATGGGATTCAGAAGATGGGAGGAGAGGGGCCTTCACTTGATATGGCATTTTCTGGAGGATGGAGAGATTGTTTCTTTTGAAACACTAGTTAACAGATACGGAATTCCTTGGCAAGATAGGTTTAGATATTTTCAAATTAGAAACTATATTAGAAGCCTTGTTGCAGGTTCGGGTGCTGGGGTCTCAACGCCTCCTCAGATCACACTTATCCTTAAAAAAGCAGTAGATGGTGCACCGGTCAGAGCGCACATTATCTCTGATCTATATCAAGCTCTGCTTGCATGAAAAGGGGGATACTACTTCATCTATAAAGAAGGCTTGGGAATCTGATATGGGAATCCAGTCAGATCCCGGAGGAACTGTGGATATGGACCCAAACAAAGATTCATTGGGGCCTATCAGCAATCAGCTGGCAGGAGTTCTCTTGGAAAATTTTTGTTAGGTATTTTCGGACACCAGCAATTCAGATGAAATATCAAGGCAATAGTTTTCATCTTGCAGGAGAAACTGTGGTCATTCTTCAGCAGCATTTATGCATATGCTATGGAGTTGCCCTGTACTGTCCCCCTTCTTTCAGGATTTACATCAGACCCTAAAGGCTATAATAAACCCTGGCCTAGATCTAACCCTCCTGTTATTTTTCCTTGAATTACCAAGGAATATAAAGACTTCCTACAATTAAGCTGCTGAAAATGTCTTTTTCTAGCAGCCAGAAGGCAATAACTAATAACTGGTTGTCTTGAAATCCTATCACATTAAACATGTGGCAAGAACTTATGATCAATATTTATAGAATGGAGGCATTAACAGCCTCCATTAATAAAAGGATCCCTCAGTTTGAGATTCTGTGGAGGCGTTGGGTTCTTTATATGGCGGAGGTGAGACCTGATTTCATCCCATAATAAAAAGAGTTTACAAGATATTAGGTTAATCTCTATTTAGCCTAGACTTTAGGTCATCTGAAGTATGGCAGATTCCAATCAAATGGGTAAGAGAAATCAATTAGGTGTTCTGCTGTTATCTTATTGCCAAGAAAGGATACCATGTGCCCCAGACATGTCATAAGTTTAATTAAATTCTTATATACATACTATAGTTACTATACAATGTTTTTTAATAAGACAGATAAATAATGGTTCTCAGGTTTGAAAAGACTGTTGGTTTTTCCTGCTGCTAATTAACGAATTACATATGTGAAACATCTTTGATATGAAATGAGCTATCTGAATTGCCTATGAAAATATTCTAAATTATTGCATTTGTTAAACATTTGTATGTGAATTGTTTGTCTTGTTCTACTGAACTAAAACTATGAATAAAGAAAGTTTTAAAAAAAGAAGTTCACGAACAACTTCAAGCTGGCTCCTCCTACCCACCCAGTTGGCAACTCCCTTGGCACTGCCCCATGACGTCAGATCTTACCTGCTGGAAGCAAGACCTGTGTGCCACTTGCCAGGGAAGGTCAGGTGGGTCAGTGTGGATGAACACCATATACCACTCCCAGAACTACTGTTACAGGAGAGTAAAAACAGGTTACTCACCTGTAATAGTAGTTCTAGAAGTGGTATATGTTGTTCATCCACACTTCTTGGCATGTCCCTTTCCCTTTAATTCTTTCCGAAGGTCTTAAAGTTGGCTCCTCCCACCCACCCGGTGGTATAATCTCGGCTCTGTCTCATGATGCCAGATCTTAGCCTGCTGGAAGCCAGGTTGTGTATTGCAGCTAGGGGATCAGGAATAGTGTGATGAACAACATACACCATTCCTAGAATTACTGTTACAGGTGAGTAACCTGTTTTTCTAAGGATGTAGATATAGTTGTTCATCCACACTTCTGGGTAGACTCCTAGCAGTTCTCTGGGAGGAGGGAGGCAAGGCGCACACCCCCTACTTAGGGAACAGAGACTGGAGAACTGATGCCCCAAAACCAGCATCCTGGTGTGACTCAAGGTCAATGTGGTAGTGGGTGATGAAGGTGTTTGCTGTCTTCCAGGTAGCAGCCCGACAGAGTTCCAGGATAGAGATGTCCCTGGAAGCTGCCACCAATGCAGCAGTATGGTGGGTGGAATGAGCCTTTTACCCTACGGGAGACTCCCTACCCGCCAACCTATAGCAGAGATCAATGCAGGAAGTGATCCACCTGCCAATCATCAGCTTTGCTGCAGGTCTGCCAGGTACGGCTTCAGCGTAGGTGACAAACAGCTGGCGAACCTCTCCCCAAATTTCCGCCATTCTCTCCTTGTAATAAGAGGCAGCACATCTCAGGTCCAGAGTATGGAGCCTGTACTCAGCATCCGAGGTGTAGTTTGGGTAGAACACAGGCAGAGTCATCACCTGGTTGAGATGGAACTCTGACACCACCTTCGGGAGTAATATCAGGTGGGGGAGCAGGACAACCTTGTCCCTGTGGAAGACCAGGTAAGGAGACTCCACCAAAAGCATCTGGAGCTCCCCAGTCCTTCTGGCTGATGCGATAGCCACCAGGAAGGCAGTCTTCCATGACAAGGGTGACATCTCACACTTGTGCATCTGTTCTAATGGCTTGCCCATGAGTTTTGCCAAAACCAGCAGTAAATCCCACGGAGATGGAGGTTCATGCACCAGAGGGGATATGTAATCTAGGCCCTTGAAAAAGCACCAGACCACCTTCTCCTGTGACACCGTCTGCTGACCGGCCCACGCTCGGTAAGCAGATATGGCTGCCAAGTGCACCTTAAGGGTCGTAGACTGAAGATCCCCTCTTTGGACAGAGACCAAAGGTAGTCTAAGATGCTAGCCACTGGACAGGACAGAGGGTCCAGGCCCAAGCCCTGACACCACTATAGCACAGTGGTTTAAGGCTCTGAACTGCAAATCTGGAGACCTGGGTTTGAATCCCACAGCCCCACTTGCACACTGTGTGACCCGTGTGACCCTGAGCAAGTCATTTAACTTCCCTGTGCTCCAAGGTCACACCTGTAAACAAGATTTCAGCTTAGTGTGCTACTCCTGGTTAAACAATTTGGGGAAGAATAAAATGGAAAACTTTTTACATTTAAAGGCATAGCACCTTCTAGTCGACTCCTTTCTGGATGCTTCCACTACTGTGAGTACATCCTCAGAGAGACCCAAAGCCTGGAACTCTAGCCACTCAGGTATCAGGCTGTCAGGTGCAGGGACTGAAGATCTGAATGGAATACCTTTTCCTGATTGACTGATATCAGGTCTGGGAGTGCTGGAAGATGCCTCGGGAGCCTGTTGCTGAGGCTGAGGAGATCTGGATAACAGAACTGGTGGGGCCAGTCTGGGGATACCAGGATCACCTGTGCCTTGTCACTCCTCACCTTGAGAAGCACCCTGTGGATCAAGGGAAATGGAGGGAAGGCATAGAAGAGGTCTGGGATCCATGGCCTTGATAAGACATCCCCTGCAGCGAGCCCTGCCGAGGGGGATGGGCATGAAACAGCCTCAGCTTGGTGATTTCCCTGGAGGCAAACAGGTCCACCATCGATTTTCCCCAGTGGGAGAACAAGCTGTAAGCTACCTCTGGATGGAGAGACCACTCATGGGATGCCTTACCTACATGGATGAGGGCATCTGCCAGTTGATTTGAGGCTCCTGCCACATGTATGGCTAAGAGATCTACCTCCATTCGGCTCACAAGTGTCCAGATGAGGAGCTCTTCCCTGCACAGCAGCCAGGAGTGCATGCCACCCTGTCTGTTGAGGTAGTACATGGTTGTCCTATTGTCCATCTGGACTTGAACCACTTGATCCCAAAGCTGTTGAGCGAATGTTGAAAGCACCAGTCTGACTGTTCTGGGCTCCACCAGGTTGATATGGTATTGGGATTCCTCGGGGTCCAGAACCCATGGGCCCTGTTGTTCCCCATTTGGGCTGCCCAGCCTGTGAGAGAGGTGTCAGTCGTGAGGACAACTGTCAGCTCAGGCCGGACAAATGGTATCCTTTCCTGCAGATGATCCAGGACGGTCTACCACTGGACAGCATCCCATATCTTGTGGGTCACAGTGATCAGCTGGTTGAAATGACCTTGACGCTGAGTCCACTGGGCAGCCAGCTCCCATGGAAGGGGGAGCATATGCCATCGGGTTCATCGGACCATGGTGGTGCAGGCCGCCATGTACCCAGAAGGCGCAGAAAGTCCCAGGCAGGGCGCAAGTGCCCAACCAGAAATGATTGGGCAAAGGAGGACAGAACCTTCACCCTGTCCGCCGGGAGCCAGGCTATGGCTCGGCAGGAGTTGAGCTCTGCCCCGATGAAGCATATCATCTGCGAAGGCACGAGCTCCGACTTGGCCTCATTGATCAGGAGGCTAAGCTGAGTGCAGGTCTGGAGGACCAGATCCCTGGACCTCTCCACCTCTTTGTGGGTGGAACTCGCTAAGAACCAGTCGTCGAGGTAGGGGTAGACTCTGACCCCTCGACGCCTGAGGTGGGCTGCCACCACTGCAATGCATTTGGTGAAGACCCATTGGACCGATGATAAGCTGAATGGCATGGCTCAGAACTCATATAGGGTTCCTGCTGCTCTGAAGCAGAGGAACCGCTGGTGAGATGGATGGATTGGGACGTGAAAACACGTCCTGAGATCAGTGAGCAGAACTACATGTTCTGCTAGAGGGATGGTATGATCTGGGACACAGTTACCATCCTGAAGGTGCATGGCCTGAGAAACTGGTTCAAGTTGTGCAGATATAGAATGGGGCACTAGCCCCCATCCGCTTCGGGACCAGTAAGTACCTGGAAATGAACCCTGAGTTGACTGGAGGATCTGTCACTTGAGCCACTACCTCCTTGAGGAGGAGTTGGGATATGTCGTCTCTCAGAGCCAACTGAGTGTGGACTGATATCTTTTCCTCCGGTGGTGCACGGGCTCGGCTGGGAGGGTAATGCTTGAACTCTAGAGGCAGACCCTAGCCAACCACTTCTAAGACCCATCTGTCTGTGGTAACAGTGAACCAGTTGGAAAGAAAGTGTTGGAGCCAGCCCCCCATGGGAGGACACAGACCGGGTGTGACAGGAATAGGGGTGGCAGCCCCTATCCCATCACTGGGCAGGCTTGGAGAAAGAGGGTCCAGACTGGAAGCCGCATGAACCTCGACCTCCTCTGTGGGCCGCTGGAGGCCTGGACTTGGACTAAGGGCACCAAGGCTGTGCCTGCTGTTGCTGCCCACCCTGGAAGAAGGGCTGCTTGGCCGCAGGAGCAGGGTGCTGAAATGGCTTCTTCTTCTTCCTCTGCTATTTCTTGGTGCCAGGGGCATCTTTCTGAGCAGAAGTAGTGGAGTCCAAGGTGGCACTGGACTGCTCGATTCACTGAAGGTGACCATCCACACCTCGGCCGATGAGAACGGTGCCCAGGAAAGGAACATCAGTGAGTTTGTGCTGGGTATCCGTAGTGAAGATGGAAAGTCTCAGCCAAGCCGGCGCATGACTGCCTGAGGTCCAGGGACGTCTGAAGTTGCTGCTTGGCAACAGCCCGGCCCTGATCCTGGATCTGTTTGACCTTAGTCTGAAGATCTGTGAGGAGGAAAGGATAACTTCATCCAAGGAGCCCAGCAGGGCATAAGAGAAGTGCGCCATGATGATGGCCGTGTTTATCTGATGGAGGCCTGGTGAGGAGGCTGCATAAACCTTTCTGGCAGAGTGGTCCAATTTTTTGGACTCCTTGTCTGGAAATCTATCGGTATCGGCAGGACTGCCTGTGCGTCTGAACACAGAAGTGGTCACCAACCCTTCCACTGAGGGGTGTTCCGCAAACCCCGAGAGGGATCCAATGAGCACTTGCAGGCCATCCGGGCAGATGGCACTGGGCAGGAGACAGGGCGCTGCCAAAGCTCCAAAGCTCGACCAACAATGGCCTCGCCACTGGGAAGGCTTCTGTAGGGGTATCCTCTTAAGAATGTCTGGAGGTACTTGCCCATTTCTGGACAGGCTCTGGGGCATCCCTGTGGATTCGGAGATGAGGTGGAGAATCCTCAAAAGGATGAAGGATCTTCCCCATCGACAGACTTCCCACCAACTTATTGTCAATGGACAAGAGTGTAGGTCAGAGTCATCAGAATCCGAAGTATCCGGATAAATCGACTGGCCACCAAGGTCCCCTTCCATGCGCCTGGGGCGGTCAGGCATGAGGGTGACCAAAATCTTGTGGAGAAGACCTGGAACAGTCTGAGCTTGCTTCAAAGGTGCCCCTCCCATGGGCTGTTTAGGCAGCAGCTCCACCACTATCGGTTGAGAGGTCCATTTTAGCTGAAAAGGGGTGGGTTCTACCAGCTCTGCAGGTAGAGGAACCGAGATGATGAGTTTTGATGGAGCCAGCTTCGGCCTAGAAGGTGAAAGCCAAGTAATGGCCGGTGTGGAAACCGAAGCCAATTTCTGTCCAGACAAGATCAGCTGTTGCCACGAGATCTTCATAGCATCGATGGAGTTTCTGTCGAAGCCTCTCCTCATCCGAGGAGGACAAAGATGAATGTCAGTGTCACCTTTTCTTTGAGCACTTATGTGCCTTCCTTGGCCTATTGGTCAAGGGAGTCCGAGACCTCGACCTTGATCGGGCTGGCTGACCAGGCCGCACGGGAGACACCAGGGGAACCGGTGATTTTCCCAGATCAGGGACCATTTCCTTGATGGGATTACCAATGGGCTGGGTCTCCTCATCGGTAAGAGGCAGGACCGGAGTCCTGGTAAGTGAGTTGTCGGTCTCGCCGGCCACAACAGATCAACAGGATCGAGAGTAATCTCCACCACGTCGATCGAGACTTCAACCAGCTGACCAGTCAGCAAAGCAGAGAAGCCGATGGCCAAAGTAGCAACCTCAACTAAAGTTGAGACTGGAGATCCCTGGGACTGAGATCACTCTCCATCCCAAGAACATCTTCACCGAGAGAAAGAACCTCTCAGTTCTTTGTCCTTTTTATGGGACCGGGAGATGCATGCCGAAGGTCCCTCGCCTCTTAGTGGGAGAGACTGGTACATTTCCGAAGAAGCCCGGTGAAGGTGGAGCCCAGATTGAGTGGCACAAAAATCGGCAGAAAGGAGGGCTCCGCAGCCCATGCTGCATCTTCCTGGAAGGCCTGCATTTGCTTTAACTGCTCGGCGGACCCCGCAGTCATGGAGACCGCCCACCGGGCCTCCTTCGATTTTACCGGTGGATTCTGTTTTCCAGGCCTGCCCAGCTTGAGTTGTGCAAGACAGTCGTTGAGAATGTTCAGGTGAAAAGCAAGACAAATCTCACAGGCCTGAGTGTCATGGCGAAAACTGGGGGAAGATTTATCTTCCATGATCAAGAAACAACAATCGCAGTCCCTAGCTCGAATGAGCTTAATCTTCAAAGAATCTGAAGGAAATGAAGCCAGAGCCTACAGAATGCAGGAGCGGTGAGGAGGCAACCAGAATCTTCCAGTGGAAAGGAAAATCTGGTGTCATGGAGCGAAGCCAAGGGTTATACCACCTGGGTGAGTGGGAGGAGCCAGCTTTAAGATCTTCCGGCAAGAATTAAAGGGGAAAGGGACATGCAAAGAAGTGTCGATGAACAACATATCCACACCCCTAGAACCTGTTTTTCTAGCGACATGGGTATGGTGTTCTATCTACACTTCAGGCAGACTCCTAGCAGTTCTTCGGGAAGAGGGGGCAAGACGCATATCCCTGACTTGGGAAATAAAGACTGGAGAACTGAGGCCCTTAAAACTAGCATCCCAGCATGACTCAAGGTCAATATGGGTAATGGGAAATGAAGGTGTGTGCTGACTTCTAGGCAGCAGCCTGACAAATTTCCTGGATAGGGACATCCCTGGAAGCAGCCACCAAGGCAGTGGTATGACAGGTGCAATGAGCCCTAAGCCCTATGGGAGGCTCCATACCTGCCAACCTATAGCAGAGGTCAATGCAGGATACAATCCACATACCATTCATCCGCTTAGCTGGCATTCTACCAGGTGCAGCTTCAGCGTACGTGATAAATAACTGACGAATCTCTCCCTGAACTCCAGCTGTGCGCTCTTTGTAATAGGCTAGCACTTGCCGCAGGTCCAGTGTATGAAGCCTGTGCTCAGCCTCTGAGGTGAGGCTGATGAAGTACATTGGGAGATTAATCACCTGGTAAAAGTGAAAATCAGACACAACCTTCAGGAGGAACTTCGGGTTGGGGCAAAGGACAACTTTGCCCCTGTGGAAGACCAGGTAAGAAAACTCCATCAAGAGTGCCTGGAGCTCACTGATCCTTCTGGCTGATGCGATAGCCACCAGGAAGGTGGTCTTCCATGACAGTTGTGACATCTCACACCTGTGCATCAGTTTGAATGGCTTGCCTGTGAGCATTGCCAACACTAGCAACAAGTCCCAAGGTGGTGGTGGTTCATGCACCGGAGGGAAAATGTGGTCTTGACCTTTGAAAAAGCACCAGACCACCTTCTTTTGCACCACTGACTGCTGCACGGCCCACACCCAGTAGGCAGAGATGGCTGCCAGGTGCACCTTACGGGTTGTCGACTGAAGGCCCGACTGGGAGAGGGACCAAAGGTAGTCAATGATGCTAGCCACTGGGCATGATAAGGAGTCCAACCCTTACTCTGGTGTCAAATGGAGAACCTCTTTCATTTGAAGGCATAGCATTTCTTGTCAACTCCTTCCGGAAGCCTCAACTACGTTAAGGACATCTTCGGAGAGACCCAAAGCCTGGAACTCTAGTCACTAGGAACCAGGCTGTCAGGTACAGGGACTGAAGGGCCAGAAAGAGTACCTTCCCTGATAGAGCAGGTCTGGGCATTGAGGAAGACATCTCGGAGCCTACTGCTGAGGCTGAGGAGTTTGGGTTACCAGAACTGGCATGGCCAGTCCAGAGCCAACAGGATCACCGGAGCCTAGTCCCTCCTCCTCACCTTGAGCAACACCTTGTGGATCAAGGGAAACAGAGGGAAGGCACAGAGGAAGCCCTGGGTCTATGGCCTCAAGAAGGCATACCCCTGCAGCATTACCTGCTGAGGGGACAGGCATAGTACAGCCTCAGCTTTGAGTCCTCCCTGGAGGCAAACAGGTCCACCAGAGGGGTGCCCCACTGGGAGAACAGGCTGTGTACTACCTCTGAGTGGAGAGGTCACTCGTGACACGCCTCACCTACATGGCTGAGAGCTTCTACCAGCTGGCTGGAGAGACCGGCCACATGGATGGCCAGGAGATCGGCCTCCAAGCTGTGCATGAGGGTCCACAGGCAGAGAGCTTCTCTGTAAAGAGTAAGGTAGTCGACCCCCCACTTATTGAGGCAGTACATGGTCATGGTGTTGTCCATCTGGACCTGAACAACCTGACCCGAGTGTATGAAGCAAAGCAGTCAGTGCCAGCCGAACTGCTCGGAGCTCCAGCAGGTTGATGTGGCACTGGGACTCCTCAGGGGTCCAGAGCCCATGGACTCTGTGCTCACCCAGTTGGGCATCACAGCCCATGGGAGGGGCATAAGTCATCAGGATGACTGTCGGCTCTGGGTGGGCAAATGGGATACCTTCCTGAAGATGTTCTGGGTCTAACCACCACTGGAGGGTGTTCACATCAGCTGGGTCATAATGACTAGCTAGTCGAAGTGGCCCTTGCACTGAGACCACTGATGAGCCAGCTCCCACTGCAGACAGCACATTCTCCAGTGAGCCCAACAGACCATGCTGGTGCAGGCTGCCATGTATTCCAAGAGGTGCAGGAAGTCCCAAGCAGGGTGCAACTGCCCAACCCAAAATGATTGGGCAAAGGAGGAGAAGTGCCTCTTCCATGTCTTCCCAGAGCCGAGCCCTGGCTCTGCAAGAGTCAAGCTCTGCTCCAATGAAACTGATCACCTTTGAAGGCATCAGTTATGACTTAGCCTCATTGACCGGAGGCCAAGAGAGATGCAGGTCTGAAGGGCAAGGGCCTCTGGACGCTCCACCTCCTGCCTGAAGGGACCCACGATCAGCCAGTTGTCCAGGTAGGAGTAAAACCGACCCCTAGGCACCTCGGTAGGCTGCCACCACTGCAATGCAGTTGGTGAAGACTCTGGGGCTAAATGGCATGGCCTGAACTTGTAGAGGACCTCCTCCACCCTGAACCAAAGGAACTGGCAGTAGGACAGACAGATTGGGACATGAAAGAATGTGTTCTGAAGATCCAGAGAGCAGAACCACATGTTCTGCATGAGAGATGGTATGATCTGAGATAGAATGACCATCCTGATGGTGCACAGCCTGATTAACTTGTTCAGGTCATGCAGATCTAAGATGGAGCACCAGATCCCATCTATTTTGGCACCTGGAAGTGCCTGGAGATAAACCCTGGGTGATCCAGAGCATCCAAAAGAGGAGCCACAACCTCCTTGTGGAGGAGCAGGGCAATGTCATCCCAAAGGGCCGACAGGATGTCATCGAACACTATGACCTCCCATGGGGCGTGGGCTCGGCAGGGCCGGGACGCCTCAAACTCCAGAGGCAGACCATGACTGGCCACCTCGAGGACCCACCTGTCCATGGTAACAGCGGACCATGTGGAATGGAAATGGTGGAGCCGGCCCCCCACTGGAGGACCCAGAGGACTCAGGACAGGAATGGAGGAGGCACCCCCCATCCTGTCACTGGGCAGGCTTGGAAGCAGAGGAGGAACTGGTGGAGGGGCCGCTGGGACCTCTACTCCCTGGCTTCCTGACAACTGAGACCATAGATCTGGGCCGGGATGCCAAGCTTGCTGTTGTCCAGCCAGAGACTGGGCAGGTTTAAACTGCTGGAGCAGGTTTAGCTGCTGGGGCAGAGGCAGAAAAGGATTCTTTTGAGGCTTAGAGCCCTCTGTGTCCTTCTGGGCAGAAGTCACAGTGTCCAAGGTGGTGTCTGACTTCTCAGTTCGGGTGAGGTGCCCTTCCACACTGGGCCCAATCAAGTCGCTACCTAACCCCTTTAAGAATCAGTTAATCCCACCCCTAACACTCCTACATCCCTCTGCCATGTCTTTCTTTCTTTCTTTCTTTCTTTCTCCTCTCCCTTAGCATACACTAACCTGTCTGAAGTTGACAAAGCCTCATAATGGCTTCCTAGCTACCTGCGCTCCCCCACCCCAGTAGACTACACTGTCCCTCGCCTACTCTGCTCTAATCCTTTTTACCTCTCTCCAGAGGGGGCCCCTCCTCCTCCTCCTCCTCTCCTAAGTCTGCTAGTGTTATCCACTGCTGATTTAGCACTGACTGCTGTATTGTTTCTAGTATTTGTAACGATACTGCAACTATGTAATCCTTAAGTTCATTTCTTCTTATTCTGTGCCCGTGCCTTAATGTATTGTAACCTCTATTAACTTTTCTGTGATACCCTTCATCTCGACGTGGAACCTTTGTAAAAAGCCTATGCTCAAAGGTAAATTTTGAATCCTTAAATAAACAAGCATTTGTCAATGTCAAATGTTCATCATGTACTGGTGCCATATGGGGGGTGTTTGGATACGAACTCTTGAATTGCAGCCCATGATTTGGACAGCGGCTCCGGGATCTAAACAGAATGCGGGTGTGGGGAGAATAGCAGCAGTGGGCAGGGGTGTACGCAGGGATTTCAAATTTGTACACCGAGCTGCCACACTGCTACTCCCCCCCCAGCCCCACCATTATCCATGCCCTCCACCCCACACCTAACACAAGCAGCAAGCAGCATGAGACCTCAGTATCATATTTGACCTCCTGCTTTGCACTTCAGTTGTCACCCCAAAAGACTTTCTGCAGTGTTTTGAAAACTTGACAGTGCTTCAATCAGTACATGCAGCCATCATGTGTTTGCACATGCCACTGGAAAACCCAACCCAAATGGTAGTGAATAATTCATGTTCCAAGAACCCTATTATTTAAGGCAGAATACGCTCCCCCTAAAAGTCTGTTCACATAATCAGGCCTTCTGAATAGGTGCACATTCATGTTAAACTGGCTAGCAGCTACCAAAGTAACTGGTTATCAGAATCTTTTGATACTTTCCTTAATGTGGTCAGAAGCATCCACTGCCAAACCGAGTGAAGCACACAGAACAATTGCTGAGCCTGTCTTTTCTTTTTTGAGATTAAGCCAGTTGCATGAACTTCTGCATGGGGACCCCCATGTGGACTGGATGTGAGTAGGATGTAGGACACTGACTGACTGATTGATAAAGCAGTATGGTAAAAGTATTTTTTAATTAAAGAGTGGCCAAACAAAACAGCCACATTCTTTCTGAATCTTATTTGAAATGACCAAATTTGGCATTTTTAAGGCAAACTGAGTTTCACAACGAATGGTGGAAGCTCCATTAAGCCTTGCACTTTTCTCCTGCAGAGAGCAACAAGCTGAATGTGATACCAGTTGACCACTCTGAGCACTGTGCCCTATATTTCTGCAGCTGTTTGATTATTTTAGCTAGACAGCAACCAGTTGTAAGCAACCTGGTGGAGCCTGCCATGGTCCTATGGGGCCACATGCCAATGCTGACTGACTTGATGCTCACTAATAGACAGTGGGTCAATCCACTTGGTGGTGTCTGCTACATGACTTGCTCAGCATACTTAGCAAAAGATAATGCACTGGGCCCCTTCAGGGTTGACACTAGGAACCGAGCTGATAAGCACTGTAACGTACTCAGAAAGCACCTGATTTTCTCATTGGCTGATGCTGTGTGTGGCACAGGGCTTGGGCTATCCAAGAAATCATGCTACAAGCCCACCCTAGCCATCTTCAAGTCACTCTCCTCCACAGCTCAAACAGCTAGGCTGTACCAAGTAACACCGAGGCAGGAAAAGGAAATTGCTTCACTTGTTGTTAGGCTGACCCCAAAACAACCATGATTAAACCCAGAAAGACGAACATCTGACAAGGGAAAGGACCATGTCCCTTCTACCCAGGGTGGTTTGTACTTGTCCACTGCATAATGGAGCATTATGGCTGGTTTATTAGATTGGGACAGCTGAATGATTGCTCGAATAAGTTGAATGGGTCATCTCACAGGTAAAGAAAATAGTTTCTCTAAAACCAAAACTCTTGAGTATGGACACCCAAAATATGTACCTCGAAACATTTTGTTTTTTAATATGAGGTTTAAAGCTTTAGGAAGCGCATTTGTTTCATCATTTAAGTGATGCAACTCAATCATAGATGTTTTATTTTGTTTGAAAAGCTCAGGAGCAGAAAATGTTGCATTACTGATATTTACTAACTAGTTTTAGAACACCTTAAAAGAATCATGAGAAACTGGCTTAGATTACATAGTGCACAGTTGTGGACTTTGATCATGAAGACTCCAAACTAGTTATTTGGCCCAGTTCCTGACTGTAGTCCACCTTCCATTTAATAATTTGCTTTACCCTTTTACAACATCTGAAACTGTTCTCCCTGAACTGGCTTTATCTATACAGCTTCAGCAATTGCCAGTGAAGTAAAGATGTGCCATGTATCTACTATTGTTGAACTTAAATTGTAAATTTATGCTCCTGCTCAGAAAAAGGGGAAGTTTTTCATTAGTATAAAATGCTGGAGCTGGTAAGGTCTGGTACAATAAATGGGTAATTATTCAATATCTAAAAAGTAGTCTGATGCAACTAAATTTCTCTGCCTGTTTAGTTCACCGATATCATCCCTCACTTTTTTCCATGGTCTGTCTGGTGACAGTAATTATTGACCTTTCTATGCACTGGATAGGTTTGTTAACTCAAAAAGACTCACAAGCTGCTAAGATTGCCTGGATGTACCTGGCCACTAAACAACCCATGCATTTATGGCACCTCTTTAGTAACACACATTGCCTGTTAAAACATTTAAAATGGAAGTAGCCAGTAGTGGAGCTGCTAAAAAAACAACAGCAGTGAAAGGAGCTGGTAGGAAACAGGGACCACTGAGGAACTGCGATGGTGTGAATGCAGATGGGAGAATATGGCCAGGAGAGGGATCAACTGAATGCCAGGGACTGACTGTAGGCTGGGGTTTTGGGTGGGCTGATATCAGTGAACTAAACAAGCCCCACACTAATGCATAGCCCACTGGTGCTAAAAAAGAAAAAAAAAACAATACAAAGCACCCAGCCTAAATACAGTGCTCCAAGTATTTTGTTATTTGCATACAACATAGACGGAGGATGTACAGCACCTCACCCACCCACACACATTAATGTCACAACCAAACAGACAAGTGGAAAAGACTATATACCTGTGTGTGAAGACTGATAGCAGTAGGTGCCAGTCGGTAAACAGCAGTCTAATTCAGGCAGCAGGAGGAAAGTTAAAGTCCGATCTGATTAATTCTCAAATAAATGATCTATCAGTCACTGCACTGCAGCCCTGCCTGACTCTTCTGCCGTGCTTCAGTCTCTAGGCATTGCTGCTCCAGTGCTTTTCTTTGAGCCCCTCATCATAACCATAGGAGCTGGGTTAGTCAAATTTGTCGTGGGGCCCAGGGGTCAAAGCCCCCCCCCAGTGGGGGTCTATGGGAGCAGAGCCCCCTGTATTGTACTGTGGGGTTCTGGGGGTTAAGCCCCTGGCCCAAGGTATGAGAACAAAATTAAAAATACTCTTTAAAAGCCTTATTTTTAAACTCCAAAGAGGAACCCACATCTTTTGTTGCAACGGAGGCATTTTGGAGGGGGTCATTTCCTTAAGGAACCTGATTTTTCATTTGCTGTTGTGTGTGATTTAATAAACATTGTACGTACAATGTGGTGCCATAGCCATCCATAGCATCACTAGATTGTTACTTGGCCATGTTGTTTTGGGGGGTTAGATGACGTAGCCTAGAAGGAGGAGGAGAAGGAGTCAAGTTTACATGGAAGATGGGGAGTGATGTCCTCTATTTGTGGCTAACATCATGTCCCCCCTACCTGAATATAAGAAATGTAGTACTGGACCCAACAGTGTCAGCTCTCTAATGATTTTGCAGGACAGCAATGATGCAATAAGAAGCATGCATGGACAAAATCAGGGTGACTCCAAATAAGGAGACTTTGAAAGTATGGACACTGGATCGGACCTCAGCCTCCTGGGCCACAAATCAGAGACATCATGACCACACGTTTCTCACTATACAATCGGAGAGATCCCCATGGATGCCCATTCAGGTGGCATTAATTTCTAAAGAAAACATTAAAGGTAGTACTTCAAGCATTGCTGTTCACTGCCTCACAAATCGCTGACACCTGTGACCACTATAACTTTGCTCAACAAACACTCCCCATCTTCCATGTGAACTCGACTACTCCTTCTAGGCTATTTCATCCATTCCCCAAAAACAACATGGACAAGTAACATTCTTTTTTTTTTTTTTTTGTGTGATCTATTTTTCCGCCCCCCGTGCTCGCTGGTCCACCACTCCTTCAGGCTCTACCAAGTTCTCCCCCAGCCCCTACTGTCCTTACCCAGCCCTCCTCTGATCCTCATATTGCAACCAATCCCCGAGATATCCCGGCGTATCCCTTCACCAGGCGGGTCCTCCTCCTCCAAAGGGGAAGGCACCGGGGGGGGAGAGGCATGACCCCAGCACATACTTCTAGGGCCCAGGGATGCTGCTGAGGAACAGGAGGCCCTGGGAAGGTGCTGGAGGCCCTCAGGGAACAGAGAGCCATCATCCGGTGGCCAGCGAGCAATTTTCCTGGCTTTCTTAAGGTGCATGATGTCTGGACGTCAAGGCAAGAGCCGATGTCTGTCACGCACCATCCCAATGATCCTGACGTGTTGCTCCACCTCTGGCCTCCACCAGTGGCCGTTTCAACACCGGTCGTGAGCCCTTCCCTCCCTGAAGACAGCGAGCAGTCATGGACGCTCAGCTGCCTCCCTGGCCGCCCCCAGCGACCTGAGCTCGCCCTCAACCCAGGTCGCTACGCCGCAAGCAGAATCCAACCGCTGCTACCGACGGGGTCGCTGACAGCAACATCTAGTGGCACTATACTTATTGTACAACCACCTACCTGCCGCCCATGCCTGTGTCCTCACAATTGTGCAAATTCAGAAGATGATGATCCATAAAATCAATGACTTGTGTGGCTTCAGGTACTACGTAGGTACTTTACCACATAATGCAACTACCTGCTGCTGAATATTTAGGATAGTTGTGGCCTATATGGCTGATTAAGCAAACTTAAATACCAGGATACTAAATTTATATAGGCCTAAACTATCCTGAAATTTGCCTCGGATTAGACATACCTCAGAGAAGGTAAACTACATATTCTCCTTCATCCCTAATTCCTAATTGGCATGAAGGCCATGTTCCCCATGCAAGCAGGTCTAAAGTAAGAGGGGACTGCAGTTTCAGTCAGGCACCCATTTGATAAAATTCTCTTTTTCATTTTTATCCCCTTATATACTAAGGGCTCACCATCCACCCTCAAAGACACTTCTTGCCTTGCTCTTCATCATGTCTGCTGTCGAAGAACCCTTCTCATTGACCACCTCTGCTCAAGACCTTACTCTTACAGTAGTAGCCACAGACATGGTCAGATATTTCCAGATATTTCATTAAATTTCTAAAGAGTTTCTATCTGCTGCCCCTACTGTGGAAATGCTAAAAGCAGGAGATTTCTCTAGAAATATCACAGAAATTTCAGAAAATATCTGACCACGTCTTTGGCTGTGAATGTATGACTCCCTACCCCCACACGCACAGCATGGTGTGACAGTACTAGAAAAAAGACCCCCAATCAAGCTGGTTGCAAGACATTATGTGTGATATCTGATGTTCTGGTCTGGGCAGGTAGCAAACCTCACTGAACACTACAGAAGGGCTATGAAACAGATCTGCTTTTGTTTACTGCCATCCCCTGGTAGTCAATCAGAAGCAGATACCATCCTCCCTTGAGGCATCATTCTCCTCCCCACCAAAGATTGCACTCAGCCTCCTTGCCCTGTTTTGGATCTCAGGCTTGGGACATAAAATCAGATCCCTCACATGTGCTTACCATTATTCATTCACCTGGGTATATTGTGTATTTACTGAAAAACTCAAACCACTGTGCCATGGTGTAGCATGGAGGAAACGTTGCTTTCTACCCACAAAGCACAGTACAAACAGTGCATCTGCAAGTAAGGAGACTGAGGACAGTGGTGCCATCCTTTAGTGACAGTAAACACTTCAGGGAACTTTTCAATAAAGAGTAAGAGCCACTGCATTCGTTTTTAAACCTAGCACAGTCAATGCCACACAAGGCTGCTAGCTTCACAATCATTGTCCTCAGGGTAGGGAAGAAAACATTACTTATCATAGTAATCTTGTTTCTTCTAAGGGAATCGTACTGTATTCTGACAAATGTAGTATGGTCTCACCTTAGGATTGCCCCGGAGCTAAAATAGTTAATAGAACCTACGCTAATAGTGGAGTGTTAGGCTCAAGCTCGGTTTTCAAATCACTGTCCCTGGTTGCACTTCCTGCAACCGTCAGATTCTTATGAAGCATGCAGAAGCTAAATACTAACTATCCAAACTAAGTTTACTACCCCTAAATATCCCATTAGGGGAACAGAAAACTCCAACAGGAGGCATCTCTAAGACTCAAGTCAACAGATGCCCAAAAAACTAATAGGTACCCATAGGTTTCCAACATCAGTGATACAGGAGTGAAGAGAGCCATGTAGGTCCTAGCAGGGGAGGAAGGATGGGAGCTCAGAATACAGTAAGACTCCCTTAGAAGAAACAAGATTACTATGGTAAGTAATGTTTTCTTCAAACCCCAGGAAATCTTACTGTATTCTGACAAATGCAGACTACCCAAGCAGTGCCTTTGGAGGCAGGCAGAGGACCTGTTTAGGAAACAGGCTCTACAGAACTGCTGTGCCAGACCTGGCATCACGCCTAGCCTGGGTGTCTAGGCAGTAGTGCTTGGTAAATGTGTGAACTGTTTTCCAGGTAGCTGCTTTACAGATTTCCAGAAGAGGGATGTCTGTGGAAGCTGCTATTGATGCAGCAGTCCCTCTAGCAGAATAGGCCCTAAGCTCTTGTGGGGACTGCTTACCCACTTTGCCATAACAGAACTGGACACATGACACAATCTATCTTGCTATGGATCTCTTTGTGGCAGGTTTACCCTTGCCAACCTCTCCATAGGTCAGAAAGAGATGGGTTCTATCCCCTCTGTGACCTTTTGTGTGCTCTAGGTAGTGACTAATAGTTCTCTTGACATCCAAGCTATGTAGTCTATGCTCACCTGAGGAGGAATGATTAGTAAAGAAGACTGGCAGGGTGATGGACTGATTAATGTGAAAGCCAGAAACAACCTTAGGAAGAAATTTATTATTTGTCCTGAGGACCACCTTGTCCCTATGGAAAGCCACATAACTGAGCTCTATAGACAAAGCCTGAACCGCACTAATCCTTCTGGCAGAAGTAATGGCCACTAAAACACAGCCTTCAAGTCACATACTTAAGATCAGTTGATGACATTGGCTCGAAAGGGGGCTGCATAAGCTGTGCTATGCAAATGTTCAAGTCCCACACAGGGGTAGGAACTGTGGGGAGGATGCAAATGCAGTAGCCCCTTAAAAAACATTCGGAACATTGCATTAGAGGCCAATGAGGATGGCTAACCTGCTGACAGGTAAGCAGACACCGCAGCTAGCTGCACCTTCAGAGTACAGGTCATGAGGCCTAAGGAGTGAAGATGGGTGAAATAGTCAAGGACTACAGATAACCCAGCCTGGGTATGATCTAAGTTTTTATTCCTGCACTAGAAAGAAAATCTTTTCCACTTAGAAGTATAGCTCTTTCTGGTAGCAGGTTTTCTGGATACCCTAAGGACCTCCATTACCCCTTCTGAAAGATTCAGATTTGCATACTCTAGGTCTTCAAGAACCAGGCTTTGAGTCTGAGGGATCGAAGGTTGGGGTAGAGGATCCTGCCCTAGGAGGAGGGCAGCAAATTGTGCCTCCTGGGTAGGCTGATTGGCTTGGCTACTGATAGGGACAGGACCAGGGAGTACTATGGTTGTCTGGCCCAATCTGGGGCAATGAGGATCATTGTGGCTGGCTGGGATCTGAGCTTGTTCAGGGCTCTCAGCAACAATGGGAAGGGAGGGAAGGCATACAGGAACTTCCCTGTCCAATTCAGGGTAAATGCATCCAGCGGTACTGTGCCCTTCAGTGGGGGTCTGCAACAGTACTGAGGGAGCTGGTAGTTGTCTGGGGAAGCAAAGCGGTGCCCCACCTTTTGAACACCAAGTGCAGTACTTGCTTGTTTAAGGACCATTCGTGATGGTTCTGATTTATCCTGCTCAGTGCATCTGCCAGCACATTGTCCTTCCCGGTAGGTGGATTGTGGACAGTAAAATGTTCAGGAATAGACCAGGGTCCATATTTTCATAGCTTCTACATTGGGATGTGAACCTTGTGCCTCCCTGTTTGCTTGATGTAGTACATAGTAGTCATGTTGTCTGTCCTGACCTGAACCACCTTTCTCTGCAGCATGCTGGCGAATGCCTGAAGTGCTAGGAACACTGCCCTGAGCTCCAACAGCTTGATGCACAGCAATGATTCCTGTTTGAGCCAAGTACTGTGGACAGTATGCTCCCATAGGTGTGCTGTGCTCCCCACTCTAGTAGGGATGCATCTATAGTGAGCACCAGGGATGGTTGCCCTTGGAGGAATGGAACTCCCTGTCTGAGGTTTTCCAGATCCTGCCACCACTGAAGTGCTTGCACGAATGTTTGAGTGACTGGGACCAGCTTTGATAACCTGTCCCTTTTCTGGTGCCAGTAATGCTTGAGGTGATATTGACTATCCCTCATCTGAAATCTTGCTCCTGACACTGTGGAAGCTGAGGCTGCCATGTGGTCTAACAACTGAAGAAACTGGCTGGCTGGCCTGATACTTGAAGGAGCCACCAACTGTATCAGAGTGTTTGCCCTCAGCTGAGGAAGAAAGGCCCTTCCTCTGACCAATCCAGTTCTGCTCCTATAAACTCCAGGAGCTGTACTGGCTGCAGCACTGACTTCTTTTGGTTTATTAAGAACCCTAGGGACTGTAACAGTTCCTGTGTCAACCCCAGAGACTGCTTGACCTGCTGGGGAGACTGCCCCACTAAGAGCCAGTCGTCCAAGTATGAAAAAACTGCCACTTCCTTCTTTCGTAGTTGTGCCACAGCCGAGCATTTTGTGAACACTCTTGGAACATAAGTAAGGCCGAAAGGCATTGCCCTGAACTGATAGTGGCCTGATGGCAGTCTGAATCTGAGGAATTTTCTATGGGACTGCCTTAGTAGGATATGGAAGTAAGCATCTTTTAAATCCAGAGATGCCAGCCAGTCTCCTTGCCTTAGGGTTGGCAGAATTGTGTTTAAAGTGACCATTTTGAATTTTGGTTTCAGTAAATGCCTGTTTAGGTGTCTGAGATCCAGTATGGGTCACCACTTGCCTGTTTTCTTGGTTGTAAGGAAGTATCTTGAGTAGAGGCCCTTTCCTCAATGTGAGAGAGGAACTGGCTCCACTGCTCCCAATGAGAGTAGATTTAGAACCTCTCCTTCCAGTAAGAGTGTCTCTGATGGGGAGGAAGGTCGAAAAACTCTTACCCTCAGTCTTGGTCTGAGTTTGAAACTGAGTGCAAGGCCCTGACCCACTACCTCCAGGACCCACCAGTCTGTGGTGATGGATTTCCATTCTTGGAGGTAGTAGGTCAGCCTGCCCCCTACCTGAACTTGGAAGGCAACCCAAGCAGATCCCTTAGGGTTTCTGCTTATTTTGAGGTGCTGACTGAGTGCTGGGGCTGGTTCGGTTGGTGCCTCTTCTGCCCCTGCCTCTGAAGTAGCCTCTCTGCTGATGATATTGTGGATAAGCTTGAGGCTGAAAAATGGCCAATAAGGTCTGCCCTATGACCCCTGGCATGCTGCTTTTGGGGGTAGGGCCTTATCCTTAGCAGCAGCACTCTGGTATCCTGCTTTATATTCATCCATCTTCCTCGTAAGCCTCTGTCTGTTGTCCAAGCAGGGAGGAAGGCTCACATGGAAAGTCCATGGCTTTGGGCTGGGTGTCTTGGGTAAGATTGGTAGTCCTTGTCACAAACCCACTCAGCAAGTCAGCCTCTACTCCCAAAGTGTCAACCTCCGAGCACAGTCTTGTGAACAGTTTAATAGAACAAGGTAATCCTCTTGTCTGTTTTGTGAGTTCGGATCAACCTTTGATCTCCAGTCTCGGAAGGATTCAAACAGTGAACCTCTTGCTAGTGTACCCAAAGCACAGGCTCAGATATTTCTGTCTTTGGGGGGGCCAGATATCTTTGCCTAGGGGCACCTAACCAGGTATACAGAAATGAACCCTTAAAAACTTTAATAAAGACCTCAGATTTAAAACGCTTCTCTTTCCAGTTTGGTATCACCATTCAAGCTTATGCCTATTGTCTGCTATAACCATATATGCTTTTCTTACAAATGAAAAAAATTCAAAGACAGACCAAGTGTGCTCTAAAAAGAGTTTTACTAAAATAGATAAGAATGTGTAAAACATACAATACAGAACTATTATATCACAAGACATACAAATCTTATAAAAGAACAAGGTTTTAAACAGTGCAATTCCTACTACAGTAATTAGATTTGTCTTTCTCTCTAAATACCTGCTTAAAGTGCTCCAAAGATGTTTCTTTGTTCAGAGTCTAGATAGAAGTGTCTCTGTGTAGTAAAACAGAATATTCCTTAAAGAAAACTGTATTTGCCAACCCCTTTGTGTGAGGTCACCTAGCTCCTCCTTTGTCAGAAAATATAAAAAATATATCTATATAAAAACAGGATGTCTTTTCAAAGTATTAAATTCTGTAATCCTCAGCACAACCTATTTTGCTTCCAAATGACATCTCTTTGATCTATTGATTGCTTCCTCTCACACAGACACCAAAGCATTTTGATTTCACCAGTGTACTAAACCTGGTTTCCTTCTCTTGAAACATCATAAAATGGATATGCTCAACCAAGCCTCTTCCAGCCTGTAATTAACTTTAGATAAAACAGGAGATCCTTGATCAAGGTCTGTTCTATTCTGTAATTAGCTTCAGGCCTTCCATGTAACATCTTGCATCTAAAACCTGTGTGTGTGTATGTGTGTGTGTGTGTGTGTGTGTGTGTGTGTTCACGTGCTGTTTCAGCATTTCTCATGGGAGACAGTCCATACACATTTTTATATACAAAAAATGATCATACAGCACTCAGAACTGGCTGTCCACGTCACAATCCTCAGCCAAGCAAATCTTCTAAGAGACACTGAGGAAGCCATCTGCCTGGCTGCAGTGTCATTGCTATCCACTGCCATCCTGAATTGAACCTTGGAGGCCTCTATACCGCTCTTAGCAGCTACCTCCAGGTCTGCTGCCATTGGTGCTGGGACAGATTTTGTAATCTCCAGCACAGTGTCCCAGAGTGTCCTTTGATACCTGCCAACATAGGCCATGTATGAAGCCTGCCTAATTGCCAGGGAAGAACCCAGATATTGCTTCTTTGCAATAGAATCCAACTTTCTGGAATTTTATCAGGAGGATGTGATGCCAGGGGAATGCCTGCTTTATCACAGGCTGCTGCCTATACCACACCCTCATGGCTAGGGTGACCGAAAAGGAACTCTGCCACACCCTTAGTCACCCAATACTTCTTATCCACCTTTCTAGCAACTGGTGGTATGGAAGTTGGGGTATGCATGATGTTCATACCCTGCTTCTTCAGGGGACTTATTGATGGGCAGTAAAACTCTTTAGAGCCTGAACATCCATCATATCTCTATAGTCCTGTTCCTCCTCCTCATCAGTTGATGCCTGTGTGGGAGGTCCAGTGACTCGCGCCACTTGTTTAACAAATTTAAAATGAGAGGTAAAGTCCTCAGTTCCCTTGTCAGGAGTCAGGACGATGAGGATCCAGTGAAATATTCAGATCAATGGGTTCACCATAATCCTCTTCCTCATCCTCATCAGCATCGTCATCATATTCCTCCACAAAAGTGTCCAACTCAGGTTCCAAGGAACCAGGAACCGGAATGGAACTTGAAGGATCCAGGCATGGTCGCTTCGGAACCTGAACCAAGGTTACGGGTTGAAGCGACTGTATTATTCTAATAGCATTTGCTATTTCCTCAGCGGTTGGAACCGGGGTATTCAGTTGCAGTTCAATCGCTGAATGTTTTTCTTTTCTTTTTTGTTTTCCTGCGGCTGCCGGGTTAGCGGCAGGGTCAGCAGGCCTCTTCTTAGCCGATGAACCATCACTCTTGTCAGAGGGCTGACGCTCCGGTTCTTTTTGGCTCAAAATTGGTTTGTCTGCAGCCAGTTCAGCAGCCTTCTCAGAATCTTCTCCTGCAGTCATTTTAAGTGCCTCTCAAGCGTCGACTGAGGAAGTTTTACAGATCTTGCAATCCTCTTTGAGGTGGTCAAACCCCAAACAAAACACACATACAAGATGAGATCTGCTGACAGTTCCCCACACTCTGTACCATGTTGGAAACCTGTGGGGCCCACTCGCTTTTGGTGTGTGATATTGATCAGTTGTGAAAAACCGAACTAAACCGAGAATTACCCCGGTAAATTAAAACTATCAAAAACCGCCTTACCAGACAGTATACAACAAATTTAGTTTAATAAATGACACAAAATAATATCGGTTCCTTCCCGGTTGGAAAAACTGAGGAGGAACTGAAAAGACTTAACAAAACTACACTAATCTAACTAATTCTACCTGTGAACCAAGGACAGTGCTTCAAAAATCGAAATAAAGTAAACGGACTTAAAAATAAAATGAGAAAATAATCTCTTCAATTAGAGTGAAGGAGAGCTCTCCGGAAACTTCTTACAGGCAAGTGGAGTAATAATCTGACGGTTGCAGGAAGTGCAACCAGGGACAGCGATTTGAAAACCAAGCTCGAGCCTAGCATTCCACTATTAGCATAAGTTCTAGTAACCATTTCGGCCCGGGCAGTCGATGAGGAGACCATACTGCATTTGTCAGAATGCAGTAAGATTTCTGGGGTTTGAATTTAGTATTTCTGTGACTGTCTCTTGGAATGTTAGTGTCAAGGCAGGCAGTCCAAGCAAGACCCAGTTCAAGCAGTGTATAGTCAGTAGAAATTACAAAATCTGAGTTATCTCTCTGGTCAGCAGCAGCTAAAGCTCCTTACAAGCCTGGTACAGTACATAAAAGATGGGTTAATTTGAGTAGAAGTCCACAGGAACTCAGTTCCACCACCTCTCACAAAACTGTATGAGCCTTCCTGCCATACTTCTCAACTGCTAGGAATCTGGCATAGCGTACAATTTGTGCACTCACAGTTGCTCTTGCTCTGCCAAGGTTCACTGTTGTTCTTAATCACAAACTATTAAATCATTGGACTAATTTGACAGAAATATTCGTTAACACCAAATATATGACTCCCACTATTTATAGACACATTACTCTTTAAAATAAGAAACTGCTACACAGTGGTTAAATTGAAAATGTTTAAGTGCTGGGAAACTCTTACATCTAAATTTCTAGGTGGTGGAACTCTAGTATAGTAGGTAGTTAATGGAGGAGAAAGATGACAGAGGTGTTAAAACCGAGTTTCCCTGGGCTCCTGCCCAATTTAAGTCCTGCTGCAACACCATATGACCATTTTCTCTGCATTTCCCTGTCAGGTATGGTTCTTGCACCTCTGCCAGCTTTCTCCAAATGACAGCCCCATCACAAAACCAGAAGAGCTCACCCACCTAAACATTTCCAATTTTGCCATTGATAATAGCAAACATAACTGAAGCTCAAATGTGGGTTTAGCATGGTGACCACTGGTGGTTTAGTGCTTATTGCTCCCAGATAAACCTGAGCAACTCCTCTGAAATTACAGTCTGAAACAAGGAGTGCATGCATAATAGGAACTGTTGCAGATTTCTTACAAAACGATCTGGGAGGAAATTTGACAGCTCATCCTCCAGCCATACTGTTCAGCTCAAAGGCTACATCTCAAATCCTATCCCCTAGTACCACACATTCAGGCTCCCACACATGATTTCCCTACCAGTATATTGGCCTCGTGGCTTGTCTCAGTCATCACTGGCCTGGGAACAAGTGTTAGTTGTCTCCTCTCCCCCCTCCTGCTGCCAGAGCTTGATTTCCACTTGCATCCCCACCTTACCTGGGTGACTACTGCTGCCTGGGCTGGCTCTTCTGGATCTCTCTCCCCCCTGTCTGGCTCCTCTCCGGGGGACTTGGCTGCTCTTGCTGAGCTGCATTAGTCCTCTCCCTCTGGCTTCTCCAGTCCATCCTCATTTTCAGCAGGCTGCCTGGCCCATCAACTGACATGATCTGCCGTCAGACACTCATGACCTCACAGAGCTGCCGACTCCCTTGAGCTACACACAATACACGGTCACTCACTGACTGGGCATGTTAAGCGTTAGCCGCCCACATGGGCTGCCACATACACTTCCCTGGTAATTGGCTCCCTCAACTCACGCTGCCCACGTGGGCCTGTTCTGGGACTGGTGGTTGCTCCCTTGAGGCCCTCCTTCTGCCTGCCTGAGATGTCCCAGACCAAGTCACCTTTTTCTTCTGCCTGGCACTGCCTCTTCATACTGACAGTCACAACCCATCTAATGGCCCACTCCTCTCACGTCACCTCGCTGGCCCTAGTCATCGCTCATCCTACTGCCACCCAATGAGACTGCCTGCTCTCTTCTCTGGGCACATGCGCATAAAAGGATTTTGTGGGAATTTCAAAAAAATGCAACGGGTCCTCCATGGGGGGGGGTGCAAGTCACAGTCACCAGACGGCAGAGTTTGAAATAATGACATGCCTCAGCCTACCAATTAATGGAGAATGGGGGTTGCCACCCACAGGTCACAGAGGGCACGCATGTGCCCAGGTCTCAAGTGCAAAAAAAAAAAAAAAAAAGACAAAACACTTTTGCTTATTGTTGGGGCTGGGCCCGCATCAGATAATATTGCTGGGACCCATGCCCCATGAGCCCATACAACCCAGCGCCTATGGTCACAACCAAGTTGTGCCTACTATAATCCCAGCCTCGCAGTCAAACTCCAGTCCCAGCAGAGATACTACACTGCGCTCCCATTACCAAACTTGCCGCCAATGACAAACACCACTACAGTCGCAAATTTCTTCTCCGGCTTTGCAGACAGACTCGCTCGTCTCTGCTCACTGCCTGGTGGCTCCATTTGGCACTGATCCTCCCAAGTCTTCTTGCTTCTCACTCAGTCAGTTCTCCACTCTTCTTCTTCTTCCACTGGGCTCCGCAAAGATTCCAGAAAGAAAACAAAGTACCTGCTGCTACCTTTGTGGGAGGAATTTGCTGGAGGGGGGGGCTCAAACGGGAAGACAGAAGCAGTAGGCAGACTCAGCGCGTTCACACTGTAAGTGCTACAGCAGTGTGAGCCATTAAACCAGGAAGTCAATGACACATCAAAGGACTGAACCACACCACTATTGGTAGCTCTGTCTTTGAAATGTTGGCCAAGTCCACCCCAACAATAGAAAATGACTCATCCCCAGCCTGCCAGCTCATTGGCCTGCCACTTGCTATGGAGCTCTCCATTGGGCACACCCTGGTATAGCACCTTTCATGTCAATGAGTTTGTCTGCACCTGCGCACCATAATGAACTCAATAAAATAAAATAAGGGAATGTCTGCTAATGTGTGCTGCATGTCAGCTGTGAAGGTGGAAATACGCAGCCAAGCCCTGCGGTGTATGGCAACTGCTGCCACCATAAACTGAGCGCAGGAATCATCGAGATTCATGGCAGTCTGGAACTGCTATTTAGCAATAGCTCTGCTTTGGTACCTGACATGCTTGATCTGTGGGCAGGTGAGGAAGCACCTCGTCCAGGGAACCCAGGAAGGCGTGCAAGAAGTGGGCCATGAGAAGGGCTGAGCTTGCTTGCCAAAGGCAGAGGGAGGAGGCGGCATACACCTTCTTGGCCATATGGTCCAATTTCTTGGACTTCTTATTGGGGGTGTGTCATTATCCTCCACATTGCCAGTGAGCCAAAACATGGAGTCAGCCACAAGACCCTCAGCCAATGGGTGTTCCGGAAATACCAACAGGGAGCCAATAGGGACCACATACTTGTGGGCCATCTGGGCTGATGGCACAGGACAGGAGGCCAGGTGCTGCCACAGTTCCAGAGCAGGACTGAGAATAGCATCCTGGACCGGAAGGGTTCCACTGGAGAGTCGCCCAGTCGAGGATCTCGGGAGCAGGTACCATTCCTGCTTTTGAATAGGCACCAACTGGAGACCCATAGATTCAGAAATGAGATGAAGAAGGCCCATGAAGGACATGAGCCCTTGATCTGTAGAGTGATCCCTGTTGACTCCACATCCAGTATTCGGGGTGTAAGGAGGACCCCTCTGATTCTGAAGAATCATGGAAAAGCGGTTGACTGCCCAAGTCCCCACTAACCCTGTGAGGGTGGTCTGGGGTGACAGTGACCGACAGTCGAGGGAGTAAACCTTTACCTGGCTGAGCATCCTTAGTTGGAGCACCAGTCAATGGTTATTTAGGTGGCGGCTCCACCAGAATCGGTGGAGAAGCCAGAGGGAGCCATGCTGGGACCATGCGAATTGGCTCCTGCCAAGTCAGGGTCTACTGTAGTGGCATGCAAAGAATGGCTGGGGTGGCCAGGATCATTTTCACCCGGGTCAGTCAAAGCTGCATAAGCTCCTTGTAGTGCTGATGCAACTTGCGGCAGCACTACTTGCTCAAGTGCTGAGAGCACAAGCATCGAGATCAATGCAGGCTGCTCGAGTGGGGGCTTCAAGAGTGGGACCTTAACTGCCGGCGGGTCTCAGAGGGGGCCAGCCAAGGCCTCCTGGTCCAGATGCTCTGGGTCGAGAGGGGACGGAACAGTTCCCTGGCCTGTCCCTCCTGGGAAAGTGAAAGTACAGGAGTCCTGGAAAGGGAGGTATCGACCTCCTCAGCAGACAACGAGTCGACAGGTTTGAGAAAAATCTCACGGGCGTCGACCGAAGTCTCGACCCACTGGCCGGAAGGGGAGACTATGGGGTCAGCGGCCAAAGCTGAAACACCAACTGTAGTTGGAAACTCTGGCAAAGCGCGGGAATCAGATGCCCGAGAGCGCTCCTGATCCCACGACAGATGACAAGATCACTTTTTAGTCTCTTTTTCTCCTTTTTTAGATTTTGTACCCGATAGACCCTGCACATGGGTGGGAAGGCCTTGCACCGTTCCTTAAATGCCCGGTAAAGGAGGAGCCCAAGAAGAATGGCAGAAAGGCTGAAGCCAAGGAGACCTGCGATGTGGCCTGAGCCACGGCCTACTCAAATGCCGCAGATTGTTCGGCGGACCCTGCAGCTGTGGAGATCACCTGGCGGGTGTCCTTGGAATTTACATGCAGATCCGGATTGTCCGGACATCCAAGGAGAAGGCGGGCTAAGTGATCCTCCAAAGTGGAGGGATGAAGGGTGCAGCAAAGGCCACAAGCCTGGATATCATGCTCGTGGCTCAGGCAGTATACGCACAAGGTGTATAGATCCGTTCAGGACATCTTCTGCCCGCGACTGCATTTCTGGAACCCCGGCATCGAGAAGTAAAATCCTAAAGACAAGGTTTTATTAAAGTTTGAAGAAATAAAGCAAAGGGCCTCTTCAGTGTGAGAACCCTAAGGAGGGAACCTTCTTCCAGCATAAAGGAAGATCTGACGTCACGAGGCGGTACCAAGGGAGTTACCACCGAGGTGGGTGATAGGAGTCAGCTTGAAGACATTCCAGTGAACTCTTAAAGGGAAAGGACACTGTCAAAGTGTGGCTAGAACACCATAGCCACATCCCTACAAATGGACGTTTTTCTGCGGATTCCAGGAATTAAGAATCCACGGAGAAAACACTAAAACCACTAAATTTCTGCTAAAATCACTCTAAAAACAGCACAAAGTAAAAGAAAGACTAAAAATAAGAAAAAGAACTACTTCAAGCGAAGATTTGAAGAGACAGCTCTGGGGCAGACTGTCCAGTCAAGCAGAGAAATGAATCAGACTGGAAGCACAGGAGCACCTACAGTCAGCACTCTTATTTTATTTATTTTTATTTTATTGAAATCTAGGATTACAAATACCTTTGAGCAGGAACTGCTCGTTTACAAAGGTTCCACGTTGAAGGAATGGGGGTATATATACATACATCAAAGGTCAACATAATAATACATAGTTACACAATAAAAAGAAGTAAGAGACTGAGGCATAGGAAATTCCAGTAATTCAAATGTGCCAAATGTTAGGTAGCATGACATACCAGCCAAGGGCAATCTTAGAAATAAGCACTGCAGGTGAGAGGGAAGGGGTATGCAGGCAGGAAGGCCATTGTCGGAGGGTAGAGGGTAAGAGCTCTAAAAGGGAGGGAGGGGAGGGATAAAAGTCAGGAAATGCCCAGGGGGGGAAGGAAAGGGAGAGGGAGCAAGGGGGTAGGCAGGTAGAAGGGGGCAAGGTAGCTGTCCAGACTGAAGTGGAGGGCAGTGAGCGGTGGCTTCCTGATTAGGCGAGGCAGTCACAACGACTAGTTGAAATGAGATGAAGTCAGAGCTGTCTCTTAAAAGGGCCAAGAGCAGCAGCAGTAAGAGTTTCTTTGTTGAGAGTATTGTACCACTGTGGTGCTCTGTGGGCAAAGGCCCTCTGGCCCATGGTAGTCCGGCATCTGGGGACAAGGAAGGTTAGTTATTGTGAACTTCTAGTTCGCTGGGTGCTATGGTGGTCAATGAGGAGCTTTTCAATGCCCGGGGGCATGACCCCGAGGAGGACTTTTTTGGCTAAGAGGCAGGTTTGATACTGTATCCGTCTGATGAGAGGAAGCCATCCTGCCCGAGTGTATAGGTCACAAGTGTGTGTAAGTCGGTCAGCCCCAGTTAGCAGCCTGCATGCTTTGTTGAGTGCAACTGTAATTCTGCGGAGGGCAGAGGCAGAGGCAGAGCCATAAATTGCTAGCCCGTAATCGATGATGGAGGTGACAGAGCTGTTGATAGCCAACCGGAGAGTGCCAGGAGTCATGCAGTGTTTGTGCCTGTAGAGCAGGCCTATACGGATGTTGGTGGCTTTGGTGACAGAATCTATGTGCTGATGGTAGGAGAGTGAGCTGTCCAATGTGACACCTAGGTATTTAAAATCAGGAACGTGTTCAAGTAAGGTCCCTGTTTGGTTTAGGATGGTGAGGTCATGGGATTTGTACTTGCTCCTGGTGTTGTGAAGGTCATAACCTTTGTTTTGCTGTAGTTCATGATCAGTTTGTGTGACTTGAACCATTCTTGATCATGAATTCAAGCTGTAATTGTTTCTCGAGGAGCTCTGTATTTTGGTGGCTGGTGAACATGATTGCACTGCCATGAGAGCAGTAATTTCTGGTGGCAGACACTGGGAAGGTTGTTGAGGAAGAGGCTGAAGAGTAGTGGCCCCAGGATGGACCCTGTGGGACCCCTGAAAGGACTGGCTTTTCTTCCGAGGTGACACCGGAAATCCTAACCCGCTGGACCCTCTCCTCAAGGTAGCTTGAAAACCAGA
Source organism: Neoceratodus forsteri (assembly GCA_016271365.2). Lineage (NCBI taxonomy): Eukaryota > Metazoa > Chordata > Ceratodontiformes > Ceratodontidae > Neoceratodus > Neoceratodus forsteri. The sequence goes on along the minus strand of JADMNL010000031.1, from coordinate 113,161,974 downwards.
GCAGCGCTTCATTGGAGAGCCCAATGTTTGATAATTGCTTGAGTAGGAGTGGGTGGTTCACAGTATCAAAGGCTTTTGTAAGGTCGATGAATACTGCCCCTACACAGTTTCCTTGAACGAGCGTGGTATGGATGAAGCCTGTGAATTCTAATAGTCCAGTGGTGGTACTGTGCCCTTTTCGGAAACCATGTTGCTCAGGACACTGGATGTCATATTTTTCCAGGTACTTGACTAGTTGGTCTGAGGTGATGCGCCTAGGGCCTTAGACAATGGAGGAGGATGGAGATAGGTCTGTAGTTGGAGTGCAGTGATTTGTCTCCACTTTTACTACAATCTGATTGGCTAATTCCTTGGTGTCATTAACATAACTCCACCTCCAGGGTAGTTGAACCCAGCTGACATGACTGCACTAGACAAGCATATGGAGAGATTCCTGGGGTGAGAATATGTATTTTGTTCTGATACACTGTATGAGGCAGCCAGAGCCTGTGGGATTGAGTGCCAAAGAAAATTATTCTGCTACTGCTAGCACCACCACATCATGCGTTTGGAATAAGGACTGAACTTCCTTCATAAGGGACAAATGGCCCAGAGGATAATAGGAAGGAGATGGAGGAAAATCTGGAGGGACCTGTGACAGCTCCAGTGCATGTCCCTTGCAGTTATCTCCAAAACACACTCATCCATCATGATCTCCTGCCACTGTGACACAATAATTTAAGTAACTCATTCTTGGCAGAACCATCAGGCAAAGCCTGAACTGCAGTACAAGCAGCTTTCCACAGGCTGTTCTGATTTTTTATCATGTGAGCCTGGCAGTGTGCAATTCTAAGACCCAATGATGCAGAGGCATACGTACGCTTGCCCATCACATCCAGCCTCCTGGATTCCTTATCAGGAGGCAAAGTACTCGTACGTCTAGGGGCCCTGTATCCATCATAAGCAGCCATTATGACTACAGAGTCAGTTGCTGGCTAGGTAGCATAATAAGGCTTAGCTGATTGTGCTGGATACTGCTTATCAGCCTTTCTGGAAACTGCAGGCAGTTTGATCAGTACCATACAGTAAAGGTAACATCCTCTAATTCAGGATATATAGATGGAATTATAATTGAGGGGGGCAGGGCACCTCCAAAAACTCCACTAGATTCCTTTTTGTGGAATCTTCTCTTCCACATCAAAGCCCGCGGCAGACTGTATTTGCTGTATCACTGCTTGGAAAGCTGGATCTCAGGGTATAAAACAGAGTCCTAACTGCAGGATGAGAAGGTAGAACTAGAGCGAGGTGCTAGAAATTGTTCTCCCTCATAATCCTCCTCTAAATCCATGAGGTCAGGCTTGTATTCCACTTTGTCATCAGCCTGACCAATGAGGGGAGCCACAGAATGAATCGGCAACAGCTGACAGGGAGGAATCTGTGGCATAGAAACATAGACTTTGACGGCAGATAAGGACCGCTTGGCCCACCTAGTCTGCCCATTTCCCTACCTACAGGATAGGCTGCAGATCCTAGTTAACCAACAGCCTATTTCTTCCTACCCCCCACAAGAATTGCCTTATGTCTGTCCCATGCATTCTTGAATTCTCCCACAGTTTTAGACCAGAACCTCCTCAGAAAGGCTGTTCCATGCATCCACTGCCCTCTCTGTGAAAAAATACTTCCTCACATTGCCCCTGAACCGCCCCATCTTTAAATTGTGTCCCCTTGTTCTTGCACTTCTTTTCTGAAAGATGCTACCTCTTGGACTTTGTTGATTCAGTGAGGTACTTAAAAGTTTCTATCATGTCCCCTTTCCTCAAGGGTATACATATTTAACTCCTTTAGTATCTCCTCGTACAGCTTCTCTTGCAGACCCTGCACCATTTTAGTTGCCCTCTTTGGACTGCCTCTAGCCTATATCCTTGTGGAGATGGGGTCTCCAGAACTGGATGCAGTACTCCAGATGGGGTCTCACCAACTGTTTGTACAGAGGGATAACAACTTCCTGTTTTCTGCTGGTGAAGCCTCTCCCTATGCATCCCAGTGTATCCCCAGCCCTCCCTACTGCCTTCTCACATTGCTTGCTAACCTTAAGGTCATCTGATATGATTACCCCCAGGTCCCTTTCCTTTTGTGTTGTTGTTACTACCTCCCCCCATTGTGTAATCTTCCCCTGGGTTCTTGTTTCCCAGGTGCATTATTTTGCACTTCTTTGCATTGAATCCTAGCTGCCATACTTCTGACCATTCCTCCAACCTTGCCAAGTCCCTTCTCATCCTTTTCATTCCTCCTGTGTATCAACCCTGTTGCAGATCTTTGTGTCATCTGCAAAGGGCATACTTTTCCTTCCAGTCCCTCTGCAATGTCACTTATAAAGACATTAAAAGGACTGGACCCAGTACTGAACCCTGCGGTACCCCACTAGTAACCCCTCTTTCTTCAGAGTGGATTCCATTTACAATTACCTTCTGTGTCCTGTTGTCCAGCCAATGTTTTACCCAGGCTGCCACCCTGGGACCCACTCCCAGGCTGGTTAATTTGACTATTAATCTTTGTGTGGACTGTGTCAAATGCCTTCAAAGTCTAGGTAGGCCATGTCCACAGCCCTCCCTGGTCTACTACTTTGGCCACCCAGTCAAAGAAATCTATTAGATTCATCTGACATGACCTTCCTGCTTGTGAACCCATGCTGCCTTGGGTCCTGTGCCCCACTGGCCTCTAGGTACTCAACAATTCTTTCCTTCAGAAGTGACTCCATCACTTTCCCTACCACAGAGGTCAAACTGACAGGTCTGTAGCTTCCTGCCTCTGTCTTGGTCCCACTTTTGTGAAGGGGAATCACATCCACCTTCCTCTAGTCCTCGGATACCACACCATCCTCCCATGATTTGTTAAAAAGAGTAGTCAGTGGTTTCACTAGTTCCCCCCTTAATTCTTTTAGAATTTTGGGGTGAATTTCATCAGGCCCCATTGCTTTGTCCACCTTCAGTTTGAGGAGTTCTTGCAGAACCCTTTCTTCTGTGAAAAGACTGGGATTGACCCCCCTATCAAGAGTGCTTCTGTTAATTGGATTAGGCACTTCCTCCTCCTCTTTTGTGACTACTGAGCAGAAATGTTCGTTCAGTATCCCTGCTTTTTCACTGTCCCCCTCTGCCCACCCACTGTTCATTCTATTCAGCCTCACTATCCCTCCTTTTGTCTTTCTACGCTGTCTGATATACCTATAAAAGGTTTTATCCCACTTCTTAACCGATTTGGCTATCTTTTCCTCAGTTTGCACCTTTGCTATTCTGACTTTCCTCCCTGCTTCCTTCTGCCTTAACTGGTACAGCTCTCTGTCCTGCTCCTTCTGTGTTTCCTTGTACTTCCTGAATGCTATCTTTTTCTCCCTGACTTTCCAGTCACCTCTTTTGAGAACCATAGTGGCTTTTCTTTCGTTTTGATTTATTTGCTTCACACAAAGGCTTGCCTCTGTGATGGCAGTTTGATGATTCCCATTGTTGCTCCACCCTCCTTCTAGCCTGTTTGCTAGTTCTTTTCTGGCGCTCCCCATCTTGCCAAAGTCAGCCCTCCTGAAGTCCAGTACCTTCACTTTTGTATGGTTTGACTCTGTAGCTGAGTTTAATGTGAACCACACTGTATGATGGTCACTTGTTCCCAGATGGCAACCCACTTCTAGATCTGAGATCCTCTCACTGCCCCATTTGAGAGTATGAGGTCTAAGATTGCTCCCTCACGAATGGGTTCTGAAACAAGCTGTCTGAGGCCTGCCACCTGTAGGGCATCGAGAATGGCCCTGCTCTTGGATGTGGCTGCAGCAGATATGCTCCAGTTAACATCTGGCATATTCAGGTCTTCCATCAACAGTATCTCCCCATTTTCTGCCATCCTAAGAATGCCTTCTATCATATCCTTGTCCATTCCCTCCCCGTGACATGGGGGTCTGTACACAACCCCTGTGCAGATTGTGGTGCCCTTTCCAGTCTCCAAGGTGACCCACAGTGCCTCCTCTCCTCCGTTTACTCTTTTGTTCAGTTGCTTTTATCCCTTCCTTTACATAGAGAGCTACTCCTCCCCCTCTTCTCCCATGCCTGTCTCTCCTGTAGGTTATGTACCCTGGTATTTTAACATCCCAGTCATGGTTCTCTGTGTACCATGTTTCTGTGACTGCTATGATATCCAGGCATCCCTCTTCCATCAAGGCCACCAATTCAGGGAGCTTGTTGCCCAGACTACGGGCATTGGTACTCATTACCCTCCATTTCCTGATGGCCTTACTCCTTTTTGCCCCATCCCTGTCCTTCTTGCCTTTGTCACTTTCCCCATTTACCCTGCCATTCTCTACTAGCCTCTATGTTGGTGTTTACAGCACTTCTACGTGATATTTGGGGGCTAGGATTTCCTGGTCTTTTCCAGTGCCTCCCTTGGCTAGTTTAAATGCTTGCCAATGAAGCATTTAAACCTATCACCAGGATCCTGGTTCCCCTCCTGGACAGATGCAGCCCATCATGCCAGTATAGGCTTGCATCCTCCGTTGGACCCCTGATCAAGTGAAGCCAAATCCCTGAGCTCTGCACCAGTTTTCAACCACTGATTGAATCCCATGGTGCAGAACACCTAGCCCTCCTATGCCATAGATGGGCAGCACCTCCCAGAAGGTTACAGTGCGTGCTACTTGTCTAAGGCCCTCCCAATTCACAAACTCTTCCTGCACTGCTCTAATCCCTTTCTTAGCAGGTCATTTGTCCCTAGGTGGACAATGACATCCAGCTCCTCCTGTGCAGCTGCTCCGCAATCCTGAGGATTCGTTCCTGTCCCTCCAAGCCATGGCGCCAGGCAGGCACCTACCCCTCTCCCTTCCTCCCCAGTTCTACCATCTTAACAATGGAGCCCCCCACCAGGAGTTGTTTTCTTCCCCTGTGGGGTCCCATGCCACCCTCCTATGGGTCTCCTTTGTGGAGGTTCTCAGCATCCTCCTTGGTCTCCACTGTGGGTGCCTCCATAGAGGAACCACACTTTGCCAGAATGGCATAGGAATTGTGGAGAGGTACAACTGGAGGGATGTGCCTCTGTTCCACCACCCTCACCATCCCTGAGCCCACTGTGGTCCAACCGCTCCTCTTTCTTGGCAACCTCTGAGGCAACGGCAGTAGCACTGGTGGTCCCTGAATGGAAGAGGAGGTCCCACAAATCCTGGCCAACTCAGCCTGGAGATGAGCAACCTCCTCCCTCAGCCCAGAGGGTGCCTGCAGATGGGACAACACCGCATCCTCCAGAGCGTCTCCGGAAGACTGCTGCTCCACAGCCACTGCACTGCACCACTCCCATCATGTCTTATTTCTGGCCCCTTAACTGTTATTTGGAATCCTTACTCTTTACTCTGTTTGTTTTTTGCTAGTGAAACTCATCGATGAGGCAGAGTACCAGAAGGTCCCATCAGCATTATAACTGCCTGCACTGGTACTCCAGGCAGAATAAATTTTATTTCTGAAAACGACACCAGGCACAGCCTGAGGTTAATGGCACCCTATAAAGGGGCCAGAACCATGTGAGACAGGCCTTGACCCGACAATTGCATCCTACTGTCCACAGTAGGTATGGTAACAACAGCCTGCCACTTAGACCACGGACCTAGGCACAGCAGGCAGGCCAACTGTCCATCTCTCGCCAGGTATCTGTTTGCTTCAGGCACACTTCCACTGGTGCCGGTCGATCGAAGACATCGGGGAAGACGGCATATAGATGGTAGAGTGAAAGAAAAACATTTTCAGTGAAATAAAGGATTGAAAATGCGGATACAATGGCAGTCGATCGAAGCTGAAGCCAATGCGCATGAGTCGATGGGGAAAGAACTGAGGTGACACTTGGGGACTCCCCCTTTATACCGTGCGTGAAGTCGGGGCGGCCCGATGTTTGGGGCTGTCCCCCGCTGTATACAGCTAGCTAAAAGTTTTCTGTGGGGTCATGCTGCCTGCCTGCTACAGTCCTACCAGTGTCACCTGCTGCAAGAGCTTACTCTCGAAGTAAGATGGCTCCTTACACATCAGGGCCTGAAGCTTGGAAATTCTTTGAGCAAGTAATAGCAACTAAATATAATTCTTTCCATGACTGAAAGTGTAGCTCACAGCAGGCTCAAAGGGAGGCAGAGTGAGCTTTTCTAAAACAAACAAAAGGTCCCAAGGCAGGACAGGGTCCTGGATGGGAGGCTTCAAGTGAAGCATGCCCCGCAGAAAAGTACGGGAAAGGTCCAGCTGGGCAATATACTTAACGTCAACAAGCAGATGGTATGTGGAAATGGCAGACAGGGCCATTTTTAATGAAGAGTCCTGAATCTGAGAGAGAGGAGGTACTCCAGAACCGAACTGGCTGGCCAAGTAAAGGATCTAAACTCCTGGCAGTGGCCAAAACACAGAACCTCTTCCATTTCATAGCATAGGTCACCGTAATAGAGGGTTTCTGGCTGCCACTAAGACATTCGTTACCCTCAGGGAGACCCCAAATCTGGAGACAGCTACGTCTGCAGGAGTCACACACTGGAGATGCAGAGATCTGAGATCCGGATGTATCAGTGAGCCCTGCTCCTGGGAAAGCAAGTCTGACCTGAGGGCAGGGACACCATAGGTTCCACAGCCAGTTGTTGCAAAAGTGGGAACCAAATCTGACAAGGCCAGAATGGAGCCACCATGATCATTTCTGCTCCTCCGACTGCAACTTGATGAGTACCTGTTGCAGAAGGGGAAAGGAGGAATGCGTAAAGAAACCTCCCGCCCAGGAGAGGGACAACATGTTTTGTCAGAAACCACCAGGCCCAGGATCTAGCAAGCAAAAATTGGGCAGTTTTGCTTTGGATGAGGTGGCAAATAGGTTGAATTCTGGGCAACCACATCTGGTGAAAAGATCTTCCGCCACTGTGGGAGTAGCTCCCACTCATGTGCCCTGGACCGAGTCTGGCTAAGACTGTTGGCCAGGGAATTGTGAATGCCTGGAATGTGAATTGATGAGCGTTCCAGCTGATGCTCTATCGCCCAAGACAACACTCGCATGGCCTCTCTGCAAAGAGGGTAAGAGTGTGTCTCTCCCCCCCCACAGCTTGTTGATACAGAATAGCATCAATATATTGTCTGTCTGTATTAGTAGGGGGCCAGTCTGAAGGAGTATCTGGAAGGCTTGTAGGGCATACAGAACTGCCCCCATCTCCAAAATGTTGATGTGGAGATGAAGCTCCTACTGAGCCCAGGACCCTGGAGTCTGGCGAGTGTCCAGATGTGCGCCCCAACCCCGACCTGGCGTGTCGGTGGTCAGGATCTGGATGGGAGATTCTCCAAAAGTGAACCCCTCTGGAGGCGGTGAGGATCCAGCCACCATGCAAGTGGCTGCTTGGCCGGGCTAGATACTAGAACCAGCTGGTCCAGGTTGTCTGACCTCTGATCCCACTGATTCCAAAGGTTCCACTGGATCACCCTCATGAAAAGCCGGGCCCATAGGGACTGTGGTGATAGCCACTGCCATATAGTCCAGTAACCAGAGAACTGTCCTTGCCTCTACTTGGCGAACCGAGAGCAGCTGCTATGCATGGGACTGGAGGCATTCCACCCTGTACTGGAGGAGGAAGGCCTCACCTTGTGCCGTGTACAGTACGGCCCTTATATATTGAATCCACTGACTTGGCCAAAGGCAGGACTTGGGGAGGTTTAGAGTAACCCCAGGTCCTGAAAGAGGGAGAACATGTCCCAGAGGGTTTCTGTAAGCCAGTCTCGAGACAGAGCGGTCAGAAGCCAATCATCAACGTAAGGGAAGACATAATGCCCCTACCTCCTGAGATTGTGCTACCATGGCTGGGCATTGGTGAACACCCTCAATGCCTAGGACAGATCAAGGAAGGGCAGGGCCCTGAACTGGTAATGGCAGACCTGAAAGTGGAAGCAGATACCTCCTGTGTGGTTGGAAAATCAGAATGTGGAGGTATGCGTCCTGCATGTTCAGGGAGCATAACCAGTTCCCTTGATGTAACAGGGGCAGGAGACCTATTAGGGTGACCTTCCTGAATTTTTTGTACTGTATGTACTGGTTCAGATGGCTTAGATCCAAGATGGGATGAAGATCAGCTATCTTTTTGGGCATGAGGAAGAATTGGAAGTACAATTCTGTCCCTCATTGCTCCGTGGTACCGGCTCGATGGACTTCTTCTGAAGGAGAGCCTGGATTTCTTGTGCTATGAGGGCACTGTGGGCATGAGAGTACTGAGACAGTACCAGAGGGTTGTCTGGAGGGGTCTCTGTCAATTCGAAAGTATGCCCTCTCTTGATGAGCTGAAGGACCCAACAGTCCGATATCTGATGCCACCCTTCAGTGTGCAAAGAGAACCGACCCCCCACCGCTTCCCACATGGACTCTGCTGAAGGAAGAGCAAAGGAACCGGGGAAGGGGAGTGCAGGCTGGGAGGTTCAGAATCTCCGGTAGCAGGGGTAGTGGCCTTGTGCTTGAAGCCAGCACATTGCAGCTGCTGCTGGTGCTGACCCCAACATTGCTGTCATCCAGGTCTACAAAATGACTGCTTAGGAGGCTGCTTAGAATTGTACATGGTTTGTACTGACCTAATCGCTTTCCCGGCTTCCTGAAAATGGGTAATGCTAGCTTGAGTATCTTCCCGGAACAAAACCAGCTCTCTGAAGGGGCATCCAAAATCTTGGACTGACTGGACTTCCTAGAACCAGAGACCCGCAGCCAAGAGTAACAGCGGATACGACCACAGAAGCCACAGCTCTGCCCGCTGAATCCACAGTGTTGTAAGAAGCCCGCAAGATGTGGTTGCGTACGCCTGGAACTGATTATAATTGCCATGAGCTCTGCCCAATCTAGTGAGTCTAGCATGGCCTGAATGAGCTCTAGTGCCTTGTCCTCAGGACATTCTGGTATTATACCATGTGGGCAAGGAAGTTTCGTGATCAGGCGGCACAAATTGTGGAGGAAAGACTTTCCTAGCCACGGGTGGTCGAACTGTTTAGAGTTCTTATCTGGGATTGTGGCTGATATGCCGAGACGTCTGGACCTGTCGGGTGGCATTCAGCATCACAGAGTCTACCTCCGTTGTTTACCATAGAAGGGGTCTTCCGGGGACCATGTACAACCGATCTGACTTTTTAAAACTGCCAGGGTTGAAAAGAGCGTTTCCATGCCAGTTTGTTGGTGTCCTTGTATGAGTCAGTCACTGGAAGGATGACCATGGAGAGGCATCCTTTTCGAAGAAATTCTGCTAACCTCTTCCTTTCTGGGTCAAGGTCCTCTGAGTCCCAGCCATTCAGTTGTTGAATGTGACGAATTACATCCATGAAGGATGGGTTGTCTGGCGGGGAGCAGGGAGTGTCCTTCCCGATGTTGGGGGGTTGGACGGAGGGTCTGGGTCCCCACCGCTAGGGGAGGAGTAGGAATCAGGTTCTGAGCTGAAGGAAGGAGAAGGTGACCTTGGTGGTCTGCGGGACAATCTCTTGGGGAGGGAAGGTTGTTATCCGGTGTCGGCCTTCTAGGAGGCAAAGTAAGGGGAAGGCCCTTGGGGTACTGGTGGAACCGGAGCCGAGGGGGCCTGTTTATTTTCAAAGAAGGGCCACCAGGCTGCAAATAGTTCATTCAGACCCTGTGGAGGGTCCTGAGATAGAGCCAGAGCATCTGGCGTGAGGGGAGCTGGTGTCAGGTTGTTCAGTTGGATAGCTCTGGTGTTGGAGTAGCCTGGACCCCATCATCTGGCGTCAGGAGCATCTGATCCAATGTCCGGCCATCAGTCGTTGGGTCCTTGGGTGTTGGCCTAACAGGGATGCCGGAGTTTACTGGCATTTGAGGTGGCATCTGGTTTTCCCAAGGTGGCACCGGGGAGGCTGGAGCCGCCAGTGTAGAGTCACCTGCGAGGGAGGCATATCTCCCAAATGGGACGTGCGCCCATTGCTCCCAGAGGAAGAGGGCAACTCTCCCAGGTGCTGTCTGCCAGTGTTGGCACCTGATGGCAGGTGTGGACTCGGTGTATACCGTGGCGGAAGGGCAACAGACAGCGGTCTGCCACACGAAGAAAACTCTGGCGAGCCACTAGGCTTAGAGCCTCAGGGTAATGGGCTTAAGCATCTGGGAGGTGTGGGAAGACTTCCACACCCTGAATAACCTCTCTTCCATTACTGTAATGAGGGGAGGCTTGGAGACTGGGAGCCCAGAGGCAAGCCCGGAGAAGAGTCGCTGACAGTGGGGACCGAGAGCAGTCTTCTGCCTGGGATTTCTCCTTGTCTCGTGCTCATGCTTGTCAGCCGATTTCTTCTCCATGAGAAGAGGCTGAAGAAGAGAGGATGAAGAGCTCTTGTGGTGAAGTTCGTTCTCCATGGCAGATATCTGCTTTTCAAAGAAAAGCTTGGTCTTCTGGCACCAGAGCCTCATGTGCTGATTGAAGTTGCAACAGTGCAGACAGGCCTCGATACTGTGGTCCGGGCCCAGGCAGAACAAGCAGGTGGAATGGCTGTCCTTATGTGAGATCTGCTTGCGCATGTGACTTTGAAGGTGCCTCTCGATTGACAACGTTGGAGAAGGCGACAACATGCACCTCCATCGAAAACTGTAAGGAAATAAAGAAAGAGCGTTGAAAACTAGGGCAAAATGTTGATCGACAAGCTAAAGGCATCTGAAGAGGTCCAACTAGCATGGTCAATGGCGGGAAAAGAACTGGAGATGGGTTGGGGACTGCCACTTTTATACCAGACATGACATCGGGGGGTGGACTGACTTAGGGGGCGGGTCCCCCGCTGGGTATTGCTAGCTAGAAAGTTTCCATGGGGTGCTGGTGCCTGGCAGCTTAGTCCTTAAGGTGTTACCAGCTACAAGAGTGATTCTCGAAGTAAGATAGACAGTTTCAGCATTTGGTGAAGGTACTACGTCTGATGCCTCTTTGCATAATCATGCATTATGTGTAGCTTAGTTGTCTCTTGACATCAGCAGAATACGCTCATTGTTCAGAGTTTGTATTACAGTTGAATACCTATACAAATGTTTTTAGATCTAATTTGGTGTTTGCAATCTTCTGGAGCTGCCCATATTAGATGACTAAAGTAGTTACGTAAGAACTTACCCTAACAGTAGATCTTTGAGAGGAGCTCTTGCAGCAGGTTGCGCCATAAGGACTGAAGCCTGCAGATGCCAGAACCCCACAGAAAACTTCTAGCTAGCAGTTTATAGCGGGGGACCTCCCCTTGATGTTAGCCCACCCCCAATGTCCACCTGTGGTATAAAAGGGGCGGGTCCCTCAACACCACCTCAGTTCTCCCACTGGAGACCCCGGCAAACATAGAAAATGGAGAATCGAGATGTTCCTCTGAAACCGAAGAAACTGAAAAGATGGAGAAGCAGTCACCAGGGATGGAAAGCAGCACCTGCTGCAAGAGTTCCACTTGAAGATCTATTGTTCGTTAAGTTCTTCCATAACTGTACTGTCTCACTTTGAAGGGGCTTTGCAGCAGGTTACACCATAAGGGCCGAGTCCCAAGCAGTGAGAGGACTAACCCCAGTCAGCTGGGAGGAGGTAGAGGTCAGAGTAAAGATCTCAAGAGACAGGCCCTGCAGGACAGCCAGTCAAAACCTGCTCTACACCTAGAGGCAATGTCCAGACTGTAATGCCAGATGAAAGTGTGGACCGAACTCCAAGTGGCGCTGCATGGATGTCAGCAATGGACACATTTTGGAAAGATGCAAACAAAGCAGCTACACTCCTGATAGAATGGCCTTTAACCAGGCCAGTAAAGGCTTGTATTACAGTAGCAATAAACAATGCAATTAACTAACAATTTGGATAAGCACTGTTTAAAAACTGAAGCCCTTCTTTTCTCGGGGCAAAAGAAACAAACTGATCAGTTTTCTGATGGTTTGGGTGTGGTCCAGATAATAATGAAGCACCAGTGGAAATCCAGAGTATATAGCAAGGCTTCCCTGAGTTAGAATACTCTGGGTAGGAGACAACTAGGTGGCACTGAGGGTTGAGGCGCTGGGCACCTCACGCCATGCTGGCGACCCTGGTTCGAGAGCGAGCCTGGGACATCGAGGTCAACAGAGGGAGGTAGGGAGATGGACTGAGCAGCAGTTGGGCAGCTCTCCCCTCCCATGTGGGGACTCAGCTGTTCCCTGCAAAACTGCCCCTGAGTGGAGGCTCGTTGCAGTGCAGTCAGGTGTGACTAGGATAGGGAGGGTGCTGCGGGTCACTGCGTGTGCATGCCTCCACACACGTACGGTCACCTGCAGCAAGAGGCGGGGAGAAAACTAAGAAAACTGGAACTGGCAGGCTCCATGATGACCAAGTAAGTCATGTCTGAGTTAGATAAGGAAAGGAGATACTCTAGAATGAGATTCTCTGGACAAGTGTAACCCCGGACCACTGCCTTTTTGCAAATGACAGGTGGCATGCTGTTGAAGCTGACAGCAGTACCTGGTGGGGACTGGGTTCAGGGAGGATTAGGTTACTCAGCACAGGGGCCTAGGTTTGGCTACTCTGCACAGGGGCACCCAAGTAAATCCGAACACAGGAAGCAATAACTGTAATATCCAAAACCAGGAATGGAATTCTACAGTGTGGCTTTTATTCACATCCAAACTGAACAAACAAAGCATAGACAGACCCCCACGGGGCTACATTCCTGGTAAGGCAGATTAGAGACAACAGAACACTTCTTCACATTTCCAGCCCTCAGGCTCTAAACCCACCAGGCACACAGCCCGGACTTGCACGCAGCTTTGGGTACACAGCCCGACTTGTACACTACTTGGGTTTTTCCCACTGGCCCGGCTCCATTATGGGAATGAAACAATTTTCCAATTGGTGGCTCCCCAAACCACCTTAGAGCCTTCGACTCCTAGAGGGAATTTTCCTTCCATCCCATGTCTGGGTACTTCCCTCATCACTGGCCAAGTGCATGAGGCAAAGTAGAAATCCACAGAGCAAATCCGTAGAGGTGGACCTAGTTACTAAAGATGGGGGGGGGGGGTCTCCCACCTCTAGCTCCCTCAATCCATACCCGGCCATTTCTCTGGAAATTAAACAACTCTTTTCTGAAAGCTTGGCGATATAGATTACTGGGTAGCGTATGTCACATCTCTCTACATGTCGTGACTTTCCCTATGTGCTGGACTTGAACATACTTTTACTTTTGGCTAAGCCTATTACTCTAGGCCTCCCACTACTTCAGTAGTCCAATCCCCACTATCACACAAGTCCAGGGTGAAACATGGGCCCTTTAGAAAGAGCAGAACCCACTCTCCGGTTGCAGGTGCCCCACAGGCGTAATCACAAATTTTCTTGTTTTCCATACTCTTGGACAAAATAAGGCAGCTTCTTCACTAGCAGTAGCCAGGGGTTGCCCCTGGAATATGCAGGCTAAATTTTTCTGCCCCATCCCCTCAGGGATGGGGCACTGAGATCCGATTCAGTGGTCTCCACCACTTTAAAATAGCTCACTGTGTCTCTCTTTAGATGGAAACGCATACCTTTCCCTACTTGTAGCTCTATGTCAGGGCTGAGGCTCACAAGAGCCTAACACAGAGCTGCTGTGCTCCTCTCACAACAAGCTCCAAACTCCAACTGACTACAGACTACTGTTCAAACCTCCCAACATTCTATTCCACTCCCTGCTGCAGATTCCATTGTGGCTCATGCAGCTGCGACAGTTCTATGGTGATGTCATCCCTCAGTCTCAGCTGAGACTGAGAACAGATGAGACATTGTGAAATCCATTTAACTGGAGTTTCACAAGCTGCCTTCCCTGCCTACCACTAGGTCTTACTGGGATTCTAGTAACCCCAGGTAACAAGGGGTTACACTCGCCTTGACCAGGAAAATGACTGTCCGCAGTCATTGTTTACCCGACTTAGGGCATCCTACCCTATGTGCTACCTGCGGAGGGGTGATCAGGCCCCTCCTACCATGCTGTGACACAGGCAGGCAACACTAAGGGCCTAGAGCCTTTAGCTGACATGCCTAGCTCTCTACTCTGCCACTACTATGGACGCCTAGTGGCTCTGGTAGAACTGTCCAGAGCATAGCCCTAAAAGATCAGCACTGCAACCCCTACTGCAGGTCAGGGCCACAGCCTGTCTATCCCCCCTAGCTCTCTAGGGAAAACCTATCTGCCTCTAACTTAACACCCAATAAACAAAAACAACCCGGGGACCTCCCTGACCTTGGGCAACCTGCAACCGCACACCAAGAAACTAATACCACATTATTACATCATTTTACTGCCTCCCTACCCCCACAACCACACCTGTGGAAGGAAAAGGGTTAATACAGTAACAACAACTATAACAACACCACAGTACTTTAAATCACTACACACTAAAGTACTAGTGAGGAACTCCGATGAGCCCCTCCTCCTCTTCTTGTCTTCTCTTCTATCTTCTCCAGGAACACCTGCAAGAAAAAGAAAGACAACACACACTCCTGATCTGCATACACAGTCTACCTAAACCCCTACCATCAAAACACTGAAGAATCCCAAAAGATTTTTTTAGAAAAGGTAGAAAACAGTGTATACATTAGAAAACAGTAGAAAAACAATGACATTACTTACAATACACATTTGGGGGGATGGAGTGCCCTAAAAGTCCCAACTAGTGACCACAGCGCCCAAAGGCTAGTCCATTAAAGAGTCTCTCCTGGGCCGGAGCCCGGTGAAGCACAGCTCTAGCAGGCCAAAGTCCTGAAGGGGAGAGTCTTTGAGGACAATTCACACATTCTGGAGTCTGCTAGTGTAGGGTGTGTACTGCAATGTCATAAAGATAGAAAAGTTCGGACTTACCAGCCCCTTGTAGAACGGAAAATTTGAACCGACCTGCACCTCAGCCGAAGACTCTCCCTGGCAGCATTTCTTCTGATACAGCTGGGCGGACATCTACCGGGAACTACAGGAGGGCACATCTGGGAACTGCTGGGCTGATGTCATCTCTGGAGATGGAACCTTAGAACAGGAACAAAAAGGAAAACAGCTGGTCTGATGTCATCCGATTACCAGGCGATGAAGCAGGATACAGCTGGGCTGGTGTCCTCTCTGGATCTGAAGTCATCTGGTGGGCCAGTCGATGGATTCTGGAAGGCCAGTACACTGTAGAACTGATGAATGTGGGGCACCTGAGTCCTGGATGTTCATACTGGCGGATCAATAAAGGCACTTCACAAGCCGGTGTGGCAGTATTGACTACCACTGCTCAGCTTTCCATTTAGTAGGCACAGGCACATTTGCTGGGAGGTCCTTGTATTGAGGCCAATAGCACCGGGGGTCAGGAGCTTGAATTATTACCCCGTCTGGGCGCACATAATTCACACAGTGGGAGATTTCACGTCCCTCTCCGTCCACTATTCGCACTCTGTCCATAAACAGTGTCCTGCCTCTCTAACACTGGGTATATTTCTCCTGAAACAGTCTGTTCTTTACGTGCTTGTTCGCACCAGGATGCACACATTTCATTGCTTCGGCCCAGATCCAGGATTTCCTGCTGTTCTCAATCTCCTCCCAGACTTTCCGAGGAAAGGTAGGAAAGGTCATCCATAGATCTCATTTGCCTTCCCACGTACCAGTCTCTCCTCTTTACTAGCTTTGGTCAACCTGAGACCGCTGGCCTGGCTTGGGGGTGGCCAGTCCTGGTTCTGCCAGCTATGCATCCTTAACAAGATTAAAAACGGATCCCTGACTTCTTCCTCTTGCATAGCCAGGGCAGTGGCATCACCACTCTCTTCCATGCATTCTTCCGAGGCAAGAGCTTGAGGCTGTGTACCCATTCCTTTTCACAAGGCCACATAGGTTCCCCTCATCTTCTTCCTCACTAAAGATCTGAGCCCAGGAGTGAGCAGTCGTCCTCACTCCTGAGACTATCCACTCATCACTAGGCGGAGGTCGACACCTCCCATTTAAAGGCCTCCGCATTTTATCTTCTCCTATGAGACTTGGACTAGGCCCCAGGGGTCTACGATGTTTTATCTGAACTTTCCTTCTAAGATCCAGCATCCGAGCTTTAACCTCTGGTTCTGTCTCTAAATCTGCCCTCTAGCTTTGTGCCACACTCCCCGAGGGCTTCTTCAACAGGCTCCGCCTGGTGCTGTGTGCTGCCAACTGCAGATTCCTGAACCTTTGTCCATGTGGGAGCCAAACTAATCTGGGCGCTTTTATACAAGCCATATTTTTCTAGGCATCCAGCACAGTGAGGTATCATGAAGACGTCCTTCCAGCGTTCAAGCAAATTTGACACACATGCACTGGATAACCAGGAATCGCCACATGAGGAGGCAGTTGTCCTCCATAACACCACTTTTCAATGTCCCTCAGTCTATTTACTGCTGCTGTTACTGCAACCCAGGCGTGATCCGGGTAGCGAGCTGGTCCTGAGGCCATAACTGCAGGGAAAACAAACAAAAGCTCACTGTAACTGAAAGTCCCACTTTACTGAACACATTCTTTACTTTTAAAATGGCTCCTCTGCTGCTGTGTTTACTTTACTACCCACCGTGTAATGGTAGCGGCAGCACTCCTGTGCATCAACATTCAGAAATTGGGTCAAGCCATTGTGCATCTGATTTACACACACTACTGATAACTTTTGCTCAAACTGCACAAACTTGCACTGTTCTTTTTCTAACACATTTACATGATTTTCCACGGACTTTTCACTTGCTGGAAACATTTCTTTAACTCACAGTCCCTTAAAGCTTCAGTATTTTAAGCACAGGATTGCCTGTAAACTAGTGCTGCACATTTGGCTACAACTCACAGTCTCTCTCTGGCTTTAAACTTTAAACTGATGCTGAACTCATAACTATGCACACAGTCAATGGCCTAGCAGACTTGCACTTGCTGGTGGAACTTGACACAGTCATTACTTGCAAAGCAACTACACTGCTGCACACATATTTGGCTGGCTTTTGGCAGAAAATCACTGTTTGAGCAATTATCACTGTTGGTACTTACTGTTATCAGTAGCTGTTAGCTGTGATTGGAAAACGGCCTGCAGCCAGTCTTGGAGGCCTCAGAAGGGAAAACGGGTGGGCAGTCCTGCCGATCGTTTCCTCGACCACCACACTTGCAATTTAGACGATCGATATGCGGGTTGAGCCCAATTTTAAACAAAACAGTTTATTTTTAAGGTTTTACAGCGCTTTTTAATCTCCGCGACGCTCCTCCACAAGCCAGTACACGCACTCCACTCACACTCCCTCTCGAATGCTGGGGTAGTCACTGTAGAGCTGGCTGAGGGGCGGGACTGATTGCAGCCTCACCAATCAAACGACGCCATGCAAATAAGCCTCTTCTTCCTCATGTGCTCTTTCTGCTCAGCGATTGTCGAAGCAGGCATATTTAAACTGCAGAAACCACTTTTTTTTTTTCAACTGGCTCCACGGTGGGAGCCCATTTCAACCATTTAGCATGGCCATTCACACAGCAAGTTTCCCAGTTCATTCAAACACATTTCCAACGTCCAGGGCACAATTTTCCTGTTGCTACCCCTAGTCTTCCACACTTTTCTTATCACACAGTTCTTTTAAAAGCATTTCCAATGTCCAGGGCACAATTTTCCTGTTGCTACCCCTAGTCTTCCACACTTTTCTTATCACACAGTTCTTTTAAAAGCAGGCAAAAATGCTGTAAACAATTGATGCAGGACAAGGGCACACTCTTTTAGCTTTACTGCTCTTTGGTAAACAGTTGGCATTTTAAACAGCAGCATAAGATCCACAGCACACAGCAACACACTAGTTAACTTGCTTCAGCTTTTTGGGCTACCCACTGCCAGATAGCCAAAAGGCTAGCCCCTTGCCCGAGCACCTTCCTCCCAGAATTAAATCCAAAGCGGTGCCTCCATTTTTGTAACCCCCGGACCCCTGCCTTTCTGCAAATGACAGGTGGTATGCTGTTGAAGATGACAGCAGTACCCGGTGGGGACTGGGTTGGGGAGGATTAGGTTACTCGGCACAGGGCCTAGGTTTGGCTACTCTCCAAAGGGCACCTGGCAAACCCGAACACAGCAATAATGTGATGTCCAAAACCAGGAATGGGATTCTACAGTGTGGCTTTTATTCACATCCAAACTGAACAAACAAAGCATAGACGGACTCCCACGGGCTACATTCCAGGTAATGCAGATTAGAGACAACAGAAGACTTCTTCACATTTCCAGCCCTCAGGCTCTAAACCCACCAGGCACACAGCCCGGATTTGCATGCAGCTTTGGGTACACAGCCCGACTTGGACACTACTTGGGTTTTCCCCACTGGCCTGGCTCCCCCGTCGGCCACTTGATCTACGGTCCATTATGGGAATGAACCAGTTTTCCAATTGGTGGCTCCCCAAACCACCTTAGAGCCTTCGACTCCTAGAAGGAATTTTCCTTCCATCCCATGTCTGGGTACTTCCCTCATCACTGGCCAAGTGCATGAGGCGAAGTAGAAATCCACAGAGCAAATCCATAGAGGTGGACCTGGTTACTAAAGATGGGGGGTCTCCCACCTCCAGCTCCCACAATCCATACCCGGCTATTTCTCTGGAAACTAAACAACTCTTTTCTGAAAGCTTGGCAATGTAGATTACTGGGTAGATGTATGTCACATCTCCTCTACATGTCTTGACTTCCCCTATGTGCTGGACTTGAACATACTTTTACTTTTAACTAAGCCTATTACTCTAGGCCTCCCACTACTTCAGTAGTCCAATCCCCACTATCACACAAGTCCAGAGTGAAACATGGGCCCTTTAGAAAGAGCAGAACTCACCCTCCGGTTGCAGGTGCCCCACAGGTGAATCACGAAATCTTCTTGTTTCCCCTACTCTTGGACAAAATAAGGCAGCTTCTTCACTAGCAGTAGCCAGGGGGTTGCCTCTGGAATATGCAGGCTAAACTTTCCTGCCCCATCCCCTCAGGGATGGGGCACTGAGACCCGATTCAGCGGTCTCTACCACTTTAAAATAGCTCACTGTGTCTCTCTTTAGGTGGAAACACACACACCTTTCCCTACTTGTAGCCCTATGTCAGAGCTGAGGCTCACAAGAGCCTAACACAGAGCTGCTGTGCTCCTCTCACAACAAGCTCCAAACTCCAACTGACTACAGACTACTGTTCAAACCTCCCAACAATCTACTCCAACTCCCTGCTGCAGATTCCATTGTGGCTCATGCAGCTGCGACAGTTCTATGGTGATGTCATCCCTCAGTCTCAGCTGAGACTGAGAACAGAGTGAGACAGTGTGAAATCCATTTAACTGGAGTTTCACAAGCTGCCTTCCCTGCCTACCACTAGGTCTTACTGGGATTCTAGTAACCCCGGGTAACAAGGGGGTTACACAAGTAAAGGGATCCATTTGTGGAGCGGTGGCCCATATGCAGAACCGCTTCTACTTTATAGCATAAGTAGATCTAGTGGAGGGTTTTGTGGCAGCCACTAGAACCTCTGCCACCTGGGGGGAAACCCTAAAATGGGCAACTGCTAAGTTTGCAGGAGCCATGCATGAAGGTGCAAAGACTTTTTGATCCAGATGGACCAGGGTACCCTGCTCCTGTGACAGCAGGGCGGAGCACAGAGGCAGAAGAATCGGGGGGTTCTACTGCAAGCTGCTGGAGAAGTGGAAACCAAATCTGCCATGGCCAGAAGGGGGGCTATCAGAATCATCTCCACTCCATCTGATTGCAACTTGAGCAGAACTCTCTGCAGTAATGGAAAGAGAGGGAAGGCATGCAGAAACCTGGCCAAGAGAGGGACAACATGTCTTGCCAGAAAACACCAGGCCCTGGATCATCTTCAGGGTCAGTGCCAGTGAGGCCGTCAACAGAACAGGTGTAGGCTGATGCCAGTCTGGGGATGCAGCCAGCGCCAGCATGGAGGGAAAAGCTTGTGTAGGGGAGCTGACTCCCGGGGCAGAGGCATCACTCTCGCAGAGGAGATAACAGCATGCCCCGGGTGTCGCAAACTGACATTGGTCCCTGACTTCGGAACTGACTTCACAGACACCTTGACTGGGAGGGCGATGGGCAAAGAACCACCACCCGAAGACCTGGTCGAGCCACCTGGCTGAGCACCTGTGTTCTGGATGGGCCTAAGCTTCAGAGGTTGAGAGGCTATGGTCGAAGACCTGAGCCCCAAAGAACCACTGCCCGAGACTGTTAGGAGAGTGGGTGGTTTGACCACTGGCAGCCCAGATGGTGAGAGGGCTGACGGAGTGGAGGGGGCCAACCTCTCGTTGGAGGAAGACCCATAGTCAGTGCCCAACTTGCATGGGAACCTGGAGCGTGAAGCAGACTGGGATTTCTCCCTGTGCTTCTCCCGGTGTTTGTGCTTTCCCGAAGACTTCTTCGAATCCCTCACTGAAGAAGTGGAGGCCCCAGAGGCTGGGGAAGAAGATACTCTGGTGAAGCTCCATCTCCATTGCCAAAAGCTTTTGCTGCAGCAGGAAGGATTCCAAGGTCTTCTGACAGTGAAGCTGGGTGCACTGGTTGGATTCTTGGCAGTGCTGGCAGGCCTCAATGTTGTGATTTGAGCCTAGGCAGAGTAAGCATGCCAATAGCTGTCCTTGTGGGGCAGCTGCCTGCCTCAAGTGCACTTCATTTGTTGCCGTTTGATAGATGAAGAAGGAGAAGACATGCATGGATTGTATTGAAATAGAAAAATTGATAAAATAATAAAGCACAGGTAACACGGTGAAAATGGTGGTTGACTTGAGCAGAAGGCATCCGTGGAGGTCCGACTTACACAGGTCGATGGTGAGAAAAGAATTGAGGTGGTGCTAGGGGACCGCCCCTTTTATACCATAGATGGATGTCAGGGGTGGCCAACATCAAGGGGCAATCCCCAGCTATAGACTAACTAGAAGTTTTCCATGGGGTCCTGGCGCCCGCCGGCTTCAGTCCTTATGGTGTAACCTGCTGCAAGAGCCCCCCTTGAAGTGAGATCACTTAGTTTCTTGTGTTTTCCTTCTTATTTTCCACAGTAAACATAGAAGAAGAAGAAGAATCAGCATTTATATAGCGCTTTTCATACACAGTGCATCCCAAAGCGCTTTACACGTAATGCTAGACTGGTAGTGAAGTGACTGAATGTGTGGTGGCAGCCATATCGCACATCATCACCCACATATAGCCTGGATAATTGCATGAACCGATTTATGGGAAGGGGCATGTTGGCCAGTGCACAGGGAATGTTCCCTACTCTTTGTGAAGGGTGCCCTGGGTACTTTTACTTCCACCTGGACAACACCAGGACAACACCAGGATGGGCAGAAGGGACCTTGGTTTAACATCCCATCCGAAGGACGGCACACCCCAGCAGTACAGCACCCCCCAATACTGCACTTGGATGCCAGCGATTTTTAGGCACAAGCCCAATCCCGGTGTGGGACGAGAACCCACGACCTTCTGGTCCAGAGGCGGATGTGCTACCAACTGAGCCACGCTGATGCCTTATATAGAATGAAGCAGTAGAATGTAGTTATTATTTGGTACTTACGAAATATGGAAAAACATCCCGCGGAATATCAGCTGAAAAGAGAGACCTTTTCCAGGGCCTTCAACGACTGCCATTGACTGGTCAAAGTGTATTATATGTCAAAAGGTCACAGAAGAATGTCTCCAGTGTCCTGCAAAGTCCAAGAGAAAGGACTCTGGTACAGGTTACAGAACAATAGAAGAAGATCTGCAGGGCTTTGTTGAGGTTCCTGGTTGCCCGTGACTTTGAATTTAGCCTGCTTAGATGAAGGTGGTGGAATTGCTGAAACTCTTCTCAAGCATAGTGCCTTTGGCATACATCATGCAGAGATATGATGATAAAACCAAATTAAGTCGAGTGGTGAAAAGAAAGTCATTGGCTGCTGACCAAGAGGAGTTAACAGGAATCCTCAAACGACTCGCTTAGCTTCCAATATCCCACAAAAAGATCCAGCTCAAGCAGTATGCTTCTTCTGTGACCAGCTGTCCCCTGTGGATGATCTAACACAAGCATGTACTTTTGGTTTAGACTCACACATTCAGTCACCGGCTCATCAGTTGGAAGATACCAACCTTCTTGCCAAGTTAAGTGCAGGAGACCCAATAGCCATTGAAGCAAAGTATCACAAGAAATGCCTTGCTGCACTCTAATCGTGCAAGGGACAAGGCTAAGAAAGAGTCGTCCCAACCGGACAGTGAAGCGATGACTCACAGTATTGTTTTTGCTCAACTGACTTCTTACATAAGAGATGCTCAGACAAATCAAATACATCTATCTTCAAACTTACAGACTTGGTACCCCTGGTCCCCTGGTGTACCTGCTTTAGCCTGGGTCGTTTTGGCAGGAGCGGAATCCTTTTTGGATTGATGCTCTCTGCAGCCCGAGGAAGAGCGGGGCTTCTTGGGGGAGGATCGAGAATGAGATTGGGACCTGGACCAGTGGCAGGACTGACTACGGTCCTTGTCCCGGGACCATTTGGACTTATCCTTGTGCTTGGCCTTCTCCCCAGAGGTGTGCAGGTCCATCTTCTGTTCCAAAAGGAACACCTTAAGAGCCTTCAAATGGCAGATCCTAGTCCTGCTTGTGAAGCCCTGGCAGGTGGAACAGGCCGTGGTGTCGTGGTTAGGCCACAGGCAGAAGACACACTTAGTGTGGCCATCTTTCGAAAGTATCTGACGGCTGCAACTGCACTTGTTCCTATGAGGTCCCAAGGATGAGACCGATGACGGGACGACATGTGTTAGATGAAAACCGTCGAAACAGTTAAAGAGAAAGAGGCAAAAATCAAAGTTTTTGCTGGCAACTGGCAAGCTAAGATTTTCCCCAACGTGAGCAGGTCGCAGTGGAAAAGAACTGGGTGGAGCTGGGTCCGCCCCTTTATAGTCAGTGGCTGACGCCGGGTGGAGCCGACGCGGGGGTGGTCCCTGCTGGGTACTGGTGGCTGAGAAGTTTTCCAGTGGGTCCTAATGCCCTGCGTTAGTCCTAATGGTTATAGCTTACTGCAAGAGCTCCCACTGGGTAAGATACATTGAGTGTCCTGCTGATATCAACTGGAGCACCCAAGCGTCTGATGTTATCCTCTCCCAACCTGGCAGATGGGAGAAGAATCTCCCCCCTACCGGTTCCTCTGGGACCTCCAGAGGCAGCGGGAGAGGCAGGGAGTCAGGAAGTGTGGGGCAGCGCAGCAGCCAAGGCTCCCGCGGCTTTTTTGCTGGGTGGAGTCTTGGTTGCAGGAGGGGCCCGACATTTGTTGGCCCATTTGCCCTGTGGTTTTTGTCATTGTCGGTTTTGTCTACGAAAAGAATGCTGCTGCCTTTGAGGGGGCCTGTACATAGAGTTAACAGACTTTAGTGCAGTGCCCTTCTCCTGCAGTTCGGAAATGATGTCCTTGACATCACCCCCGAACAGCACCGAACCCCTGAAGGTGCATCCTGGATAGCGGATTGCACTTCAAGGACCAAACCTGACATGCAGAGCCAGGCATGATGGCATAGGCCTATGGTGAAAGCCGAACTCCTACCAGCTGTGTCCACTGTGTCATAAGTGGCACGAAGCATGTGCCAACTGCCGAACGAGCAAAACTGACAAGATCCGTCACTTCCTGCTTAGTCTGTGACTCAGGAAGAGAGTCCAATTTAGATTCCACCTGACTAAGGATGGTCTTCTGAAAATCTTCCATATGTGCCACATAGTTCAGGGCCCTAAAACCAATGGTAGAAGAGGAATAGATTTTCTTCCAGTATTGGTCCAGAAGCCGGGAGTCCTTATCAGGCGGAGAAGAGCTGACGTGCTTGGAATTTGCGGAGCAGCCGTGAGCGGCGCTGATGACGACCGAATCTGCCTTGGGGTGGAGGCTAAGGAAGTCTACACCCTCATGAGCCTGGCATAGCCTGTCTGCCTTCCTTAGAAGGGGGGGCTAGTGCAGATGGTTGCTTCCAAATAGTGGACACAAGATCCGCGTGAGGCTCTATCCAGGGTGGAATCAGTGTAGGAGCGGTCTTGGGCAGATCCAGATGAGCAGCGAGTTTCTTACGCTGTGGGTCTGGTTCCACTAATTGCTACTGATGGACCTCCTGGATTTTCCTCAATAACTCCAGAAAGGAGGGGTCCTCCGGAGGAAACTTCAGAGGAGTCCTCGTCCGAGGGCGCTCTGGAGTACATGCCCCATTTTCGGGATCAGAGCATCCTGTCTCTGAGTCCCGAGTCAGACTTATCTGATGACGAGGAGGAAGACTCCTCCCTACAAGAGGGAGGACGGCCCTCTGGGAGTTCCGGCAGTACGTCTCCTCCTCGGCACCAGAAGGCTCTCCTCTGGTGTCAGGAAGGGGGGGGGAGTCTCCCATCTCCGACATAGAGAATCCTCTATAGGGTCCGGCATCGGTAGACAACTCTTGACCTCATGAGTGAGCTGAGCCTTGGACTCAGCCCACCAGGAGGCCAAGGTCTCCTTCAGATCCGCCAGTGGCTGGGGAGTGGGTGGCGGAGGTGGAGGAGGAGGGGGATATTTGTAGGAGTAGTATCTATAACCCGACGCCGGGTAGCCTGACGTCAGGTACTGGGGCGCCGGATACTGCGGAGTTGGGTATTGTGACACTGGATATTGTGGTGTTGGGTACCCGGGTGCCAGGGGCTCTGATGGAGCAGAGGGACCTGGAAGAGGCCCTGCTGGTGGGCCAGGCTGTGGTAATGCTGGCCCCGCGGGTGTCGGGCCCGGTGTAGGTACGCCTTCGATAGGGTCCAAAGGACCTGACAGAAGGATAGGCTTATTGCCAGGTAAGGGACGCATGGCATCCCGTAGACCAGCGGCCGGGGCCAGCATCAAGGATCTGGTCCCAAAGGAGGGTTCCTGATGGCAGCGCCCCAGTATCCTCAGTGGCAGCCGGGAGGGAGGATTATAATCCTCGTGGTCAATTGAGGAGATGCGGGACCTCAAAGGGCAACTTAGAGTGTTGCGGAGATCCTGGGGCATCAGACTGTTCGGGAGCGCCCGATGCAGGCTTCTTGGTCGGGGGCACTGGTGGAACCAGCGCCTGACTTATTGTTGAATCCGACGAGCGTCGGAGGAGCCGACGCCTGACTTATCAGACTCCCTGCTTGAGGAAGGCTGTGCTGGAGATGCGCCTTGTTGGGCAAAGTTTTGCTGGGCACTCAAGGGAAGTGACTTAGCAGCCTAGTCCAGGCGGCTGTTGGGGGAATGACGCCTGACTTACAGACCTGCTCTGACCTGAAGGTCAGGCAGAAGTGGCCTTCACGGGAGCAGAGGCCTCCTTTGCCCCAGAGGCTCCCGAAAGGCCCAAGAGCGAGCCAGACGGTAGGGGCGACATCTTCTCGGTCACCACCAAGACTGCCGTCATGGAGCAATCCCCCAGAGGGGACGTTACCTTAAGTGCCACAACACCGGCCGGAGTCGCAGCTGCTGTGGAAGCCATTTCCTGCTCCCAGTACTTCTCCTTGTTGGGATTTTTCTTATGACCTTCGGGGAAGTGGATGCCTGCCTGAATTTCTTTAGCTCTTTTTCCATGGAAGCCATTTTCTTCTTTAGGATATGGGTTTCCAAGGACTGCTGCCTTCTTTTATGGGTAGCGGAGTTAAATTTCTGGTAGTGCTAACACTTCTCCATGGGGTGGTCTGGGCCCAGACAGAAGAGGCACAAGGAGTGTCCTTCCACATGTGGAAGTTGGAACACATGAGTTGCACTTATTCTTATGTGATTCAAAGGGCATTGGGGACGACATACACAGCTAATTGTGAGATAAATTAGAAAATAGAGAAAATAGGTTGAAAAGTTTGAAAACTAATGGACCCGATGAAAGACTGATAGGCTGATTCTAGGCGAGGAACTTTACAAGCCGAGGGCAGGACAGAACTGGAAGAGCGGACATGGGGGACGCCCCTTTATACTGTGGCGTCATATGATGCGGTCACCTGACATGGGGCAGTCCCTGCGCCAGAGACTGCTAGCTAGAAATTTTTCCATTGGGGTGCTGATGCCTGGCCGGTCAGTCCTATATGTGAATAACCTACTGCAAGAGCCCTCTCAAGTAAGATCAGTAAATATTTGGGAGCTTTTGCAGCAGGCTACACCATTAGGACTAAGCCGCTAGGCGAGAACCTCATGAAAACATCTAGTTAGCAGTCTCCAGCGGGACTGCCCCTGATGTCAGCCCTCCCAGCTGCCCAATGGTATAAAAGGGGTGGTTCCCCAGCCCTACCTCAGTTCTCCTGGCGGAGACCTGGCCTGCACAGAGATGGAGAACCGAGGAGGTTCTAGCAGCCCTAGGATAAGGAGAAAAAAAGACCAGGGGAGAAGGAGGGAGGGACAGCAGCGCCTGCTGCAAGAGCTCCTCTTTTTTTTTTTTTTTAAACTTTCTTTATTTTCAAGTTTTTACATTTCATATCAACATACAACCTGTATACAAGCATAGGAGCTAATTCTTGTCTTTATAAGTTTGTTACATTCATATCTGCGGAATATCTCATTCACTCATGTATTTTCTTTGTTTGCTCTCTCCTTTATAGTGTTTACCTATACATATTTATATCAAAAATCAATCTTCATAGTATGTCTTATCCTTATTTCAAGGTATAAAATCTTTTCTCACTGGGGTAATATATAATATCCACCTTCTCCATATTATCTCAAATTGAGCATATCTCTTATTTGTTAATGCTGTCAGCCTTTCCATTTGATAAATATCTACTACTATATTTTGCCATTGTCTTATCTGGAGTGGGTTTGGGGACATCCAGTTTTTCGTTATGTTTTTTTTATAACTAAAATCAAAATCAGCAGGAGTTTCTTTGTCCTGATATCTCTACTTTCCTCTGGGAAGCCCAGAAAAAGTATAGAGTTACATTCAATATTATAGAGGGTGAAATTATACTCTTAATCACCTCTTGTACCTCTACAGGGAAAGGTTGTATTATTGGGCACCTCCAGAATATGTGCCCATGTGTTGCCTGATTCTCACCACATTTCCTCCAGCATGTTATTCCCTTCCCCTTATTAAAATGCATCTGGATTGCTGGTGTTCTGAAAAACCTGACGGCATTCTTCCATGTGAATTCTCTCCAACATGGTGATGATGTACTTTTATGTATGTATAATAGACAATTCCTCCGTTTATCTCCTGTTATTATAACATTTAGATCTTTTTCCCAGGCTCTCCTAATGGAATCAACTGTATCCCCTTCCATTTCTCTTATTGCCACATATAGGTAAGATATTATGTGGGTTAACTCTGCCCTACCATCTAAGTTTTTCTGTATGATATCTATAATCTTGGGTACAGGATATAGGGTCCAGCATTCTTTTTTAATTCTTTTTATATAATCCCTAACCTGAAAGAATCTAAATCTGTCTCTATGTGTTATCTCATATTTGATCTCCATTTCTGAAAAGCTCATTACATTTCCCTCTTTCAAGAATTGGTACATTACGTGTAGTCCTTTTCTTTCCCATCTCTTATACCCCAGGTCCATTTCTGCTGGTATAAAATTCCCTGTGTGTGGCAGTGAGTGGAACATGGGCCTCCATTCAGACATATTCTTAGTGCTCAACATTTGTCTCCAGACTTGGAGGGTTGACAGTGTATAGGGGTTATCAATATCTCTCCGTTCCCTATCTCCCTTGTCTGTAAGCAGAACCCCTTGTTGTCTTCTTAGATCCTCTTCTGCTAATTCTATTTCTTTCCACTTTGCTTCATATTCAGGGTGTAGCCAATATATCACTGTTTGGATCTGGGGGGCCAAGTAATAATATTTAAAATTTGGTAAGGAGAGACCCCCTTCTTCTTTTGAGAGTTGTAATATGGATTGTCTTATTCTTGGTCTCTGCTTCCCCCGTATATATTGTGTTATTTTCTTGTTTAATTTCTTATAAAATGTCTGGAATTATAATGGGAATGGTTTGTGCCAGATATAGAAAACGTGGCAGTAATACCATTCTGATTGCTTCTATTTTCTGTATGAATGGTATAGGGATCAATGTCCACTTTTCTATGTCTTTCTGCATTTGTATTAGAAGCGTTTTGTAATTAAGATCATATAATTTTGTATGTTCTGGGCTCAGCCAAATACCTAAGTATTTAAGTGTAGGGATAGTCCATTTAAACTTAAGTGGATTTCCACCTGAGCTGATGGTTTATAATTCACCCCAACACCTCCATCTTAGTGATATTAATCTTATAGCCTGCTAATTCTCCAAATACTGTTAGTGTTGACCAAAGTGGTCCCAATGATCTCTCTGGGTTCGTTAGGTATACCAGCAGGTCATCTGCATACAGAGCTAGTTTATGATGTCCTCCACCTAATTGTATCCCGATATCTCTCACTGCAGCCTTATGGCCTGTGCCAGGAGCTCCAGGTATATCGCAAATAAAAGGGGTGACAAGGGCATCCCTGTCTGGTTCCTCTTTAAGATTTATTGGTGATGAGATTGAGCCATTTACTTTAATGTATGCCTTAGGGTTGTCATATAAAGAGTCTATTATCTCTCTGAACTCTGCTGGAAACTCCATTTTCTCCATAGTAGATCTCAGAAAAGGCTATGCCACCCTGTCGAAAGCTTTCTCTGCATCCAAACTTAGGAGCAGGAAGGGTGTTTCGGACAGGGAGGCATAATGTAGTATATGCAATGTTCTCTTGATGTTGTCTTGTGCTTGCCTATTTGTCACAAACCCCGTCTGATCTTGATCTATCAGATGGGTAATAATACTTTTATCCTTCTGGCCATAATAGATGCAAATAATTTCTAATCTATATTTAATACTGAGACCGGTCTATATGAACTACAGTTCGTACTATCCTTTCCCGGTTTTAAGAGACTGGTAATGGTGGCATATCTCCATGTATCTGGACAACTCTTATTCTGTTGTATTTCTTTAAATGTCTCCCTGAGGGTAGCCATCAATTTCCCTCGAAAGCACTTGTAGAACTCCCCTGTATATCCATCGGGGCCAGGACTTTTATGAGTCTTAAGGCTTATAATGGCATTATTTGATTCTTTCTCTGCAATTGGAGATATTAATCTCTGTTGTTGTTCGTAAGTGAGATTGGGTAATTTTAGTCCTCTCATAAAAATCTCAGTCTTGATAATATCTTTTTCTGCTCTGGAGTATATATATTTTGATAATATTTCTTAAAGGCTCTTTCAATCAGCGTTGGTAGTCTCACTAGCTGCCCCCGGATCTCTAATCTGTGTGATTGTTGTTTGAACTATTCTTCTCTGAGTCTATGTGCCAGCAATCTAGTGGCTCTCGGTCCCCTTCATAATATTTTTGTTTTAAATTTTGTAAAGCTTGTTCCGTTTTAATATCTAGTATATGTTGTAATTTGCCTTTAATTTCTTTGTATGTATGTTCACAGTTCCTCTCTCCACTGCATGCCTCTCCTGTGCCTCCCTCAGTTGTTTTCTAAGTTTTCTTGCTGTTGGTTTTGTTGTCTTTTTATAATATGAGGTATATTTAATTATGTCCCTCTCAATACTACCTTAATCGTGTCCCATATTACCTTTTTAAATCTGAGTCTCATTCTCTTTTTATAATTTGGGGAATCCTCTGTTCTATCATTTCTTTAAATTTCTTCTGATTCAGAAAAAGTTATTAAATCTCCACACTGTCCTTCGTTTTTCACTTGGCCATTCTAATCTGAGGGTTAACATTGAGTGATCTGAAATGGGGGTGGGAATAATCTAACATTCTTGTACCATATATAAAGAATCCCTGGAAATATGATAGTAATCTATTCCTGTATATATTTTATGTGGGGCTGAATAGTGAGTGTATGCCCTTGTATTAGGGTGTTTGTATCGCCATATATCTGCCCACTGTACATCTTGAAAATATTTGATGGCCATCCTCTGTGGTGCCTTTCTCTTGGGAGGTTGTTTTGTGGATGTATTTAAAGAATCATATATCATATTATGATCTCCTCCAAGTACTAGAGTTCCCCTCTGTTTTTCTGTTACCTGGCATAATTTCCTCACTTCTTTTGTTTCTGTTCCTGGTGGAATATATATTGATGCTACCATGATCATGCGCCCTGCTAAATTACCTACAACCAATGCCAGCCGTCCCTCTTTATCTGTATATACGTCTGTCTGTTGAAACCAGGTGTTATGTGGGATCAATACTGCTGTCCCTCTTCGTTTCCCCCCTCTATATGATGAGGCTACTATTATTTTAAACCCAAATTTCGCTAATTTGTTATGTTCTTCCTTGGTTAAATGTGTCTCCTGCAATAATAGGAAGTTTGGTTTCTGCCTCTTAATTTGAGCTAATATCTTATATCTCTTTACAGGATTGTTGATTCCATTAACATTGAGAGAGCATACATTCACTTGCTTTTGACTATTCATTTTTAACATAGTACACTCTGGCTTTTTTACTCTGCATTCTGTATATTCCATTTCCCCTTTCTTTCATTCCTTGTTCCTTCTGTAATCTTCTTGTTCTCACATTTATTTTTCTCCTATACATCGCTATATGTCTAACAATGTACAAAACATATATAACAGTGCTAAACATTTCAACCCTATAACTAGTTACAAAACGTTTCAAGGTTGGAGGAGTATAGTTACTCCCTCTATTACTTCTAAGAAGTCCCTGCCGGAGATCCCCTTAGTGGGAGGGTCGTAGGAGTCTCCTGAATCCCCCCTCCCGGTCCCTTGTTCTTGAGACATTGTTTTATTCTGTTAGCCCTCATCCCATCTTTCTCCCTTCCTTTCTCTGTTTCCTTGGGATTCTTCTTGCCCTCCTCTTTCAACACTGATTCCTTCCCTTCCCTTTGGCTTTACCCCCATAATTGTTACCCTTCTGTCTAGCCCTTTGATCCCTCTTATAATTCGCGATTTGCCATCTATCTTTTCTCGTATTCTCATTTGCCCCTCACTGTGTTCATTCATTTCTTCCTCTGTTTTCTTGCCCTTCTCCTCCTATTGTGTTGTTTCCTGTCCCTTTCCTTATTGTGGTTCCTCCTCCCCATCTCTGCTATTCGGAGCTCTCCTTGCCTGTTCCTTATCAATCATTGTTGCTCTCTTCATATCTTAAGGCCATTATTCCTCTCCTATAGCACTTATTACTGCCCTCTGTGTGTGGGAAGTCTCCATCGTTCTCTATGATTTTCACCCCATCCTTTACCTCCTCGATTTCTTTTATGGCCTTAGGCAACCCGGCTTATTTCTTTAAATACTAGTAAAGATATGCAATACTTCTCTCTCTCTTCAGAGCCCCCTTGATCTAATATACTTATTCTGCCCTCCTCCCTTCTCCATTTCCCTTTAATTTCTTTTACCCTTTCCCATTACTCTTTCCCATGTTTTTATCCAGTCTTTCATAGTTTCTTTCAGATCTTGTCTCTCTTATTAAAATAGTCAAGGGTGTTTAAGTTTTATTCTGGGCTCTGCCTAGAATCCGTGACTTTCAAAGTTTCTTGCCCTCCTTGTAGCGAAACGCTACTCTGTCAATTACTTCGAGTCCCAATTATATTTTTCTCCCTTTCAGGTATCTCCAATCTGCATTTGTCTCTCTTCCTCCTCCATTGTTCTGTCCAGTAGTTTTTGTACATCTCGAAGTGACTGCAGCACTGTCTGCTGGGCTTTTCGGCCTTGTCTGTTACTCGCCATCTTCTTCCACTGTGCTCTTTCCAGTTTTGGGTGTTGCGTTTCCTCTCCTTCTGACTGGGCAACCCAACCTCTTTGCTGTAGTTCCCTCAGTGCCGTTTCTGGGTTTTCGTATATTATTGTACCCGTATCCCACATAATTCTCGGTTTCGATGGGAATGGTGTCTGGAATCTCACTCTGTGCTCTCTTGGTATTTTAAGAATTGGTGAATATGCAGCTCTTTTTTGGCTATTTCACACGAGTAGTCATGATCGAATAATAGTCTGGCAGTATTATATTTCACAATTCTTTTCTGCCATGCAGTGCGAGTATATGCTCCTTTGTCCCTATAACTTGATAATTTCAACACTACTGAACGTGGTCTTGCTCGAGGTCCGTTGGCATGTTTGTTAATGATCTGTGTCTCTCGATTTTGAACTCAAAAGTAGCCAGCAGTTCTAATAAGTCTTTTAACAAGTCGGACGTAAATCCTCCATCATGCCCACCTCTGCATCCTCCGGGAGCGTAAATTCAGATGTTATCTCTACAGGATCGGGCTTATAGATCTAGCAGTTTTTCTTGTAATTTTTCTTGTGCATCTACTAGATAGTCTGCCGCAGTATGTACTTCCCTTATCTCCTCTTCCACTTCTGCTATTCGTTGCTCCGACCTTTCTGTCCTTCTTTCCATCTCTTGCATTTTCGTATTTAGTATCTGAAATTCTGACTTAGTTTCTGCTCTAAAGGCTCTTAGTTCTGCCATAATTGCTTCAAATCTTAATCTCGAGAGGTGTTCCATCTCTTGATCTGTGTCCAGATCATATGCCACGCTGCTGGCCGGGGAAGCGCTTCTGCTGGTATCTCTTTCTGGTGGTAATCCTCCTCCATCCTTTGTATTTGTTCCCTTTTCCCATGGGATCTGCCTGGTTTATGTCCCCAGACATCTCTTTTTATTATTTCTACGATTTTTAGCATTCTGTCTGCTATTCTGAGGGTTTTGTTGTTTGGGGAGATCAGAGCTCTATTCCAAGGCTGCCATCAGCATGATGACGTCATCGGAGTAGTGAAGAGCTCCTCTTGAAGATCTATTGTTGCAGGTAAGTTCTTACGTAACTGTACTATCTCACTCGAGGGTGAGCTCTTGCAGCAGGCTACAGTTAGACCAAGTCCAAAGCAGTCAAAGGATAAACCCAAGTCAGACAGGCAGTGGTGAAGGAAACCAACAGAAGTTCACAAGACAGCAGGCCCTGGAGGATAGCTAGGCTGAAGCCAGTACTTCACCTAGAGGCAATGTCCAAACTGTAATGCTTGACAAATGTATGGACAGAACTCCAAGCAGCAGCTGCCCAAATGTCCATTGCTGACTCATTTCTCAGTGAGGTGAAAGAGGCAGCAACACCCCTGGTAAAGTGACCTTTAATTGGGCCCGGTAAAGATTTGTCATTCTTACGGTAACAATATACAATGCTGTTAACTAACCACTTGGATAGCGTCTGTTTGGTAATTGGGATCCCTTCAGTGTTTGGGGCGAAAAACAATTGATCAGACTTTCTTACCAGATGGGTGCGGTCCAAATAATAACGAAGCACCCTATGAACATCCAGAGTGTGAAGCAGAGCCTCCCCTTAGAGTACTCTGGATAATAAACAGGCAGTGGATGTCCTGATTAAGTGTAAACTCAGACACCACTTGCAGCAGAAACTTAGGATTAGTTCATAAGTACACCCGGTCCTTGTGGAAAACTAAATAAGGCTCTTTGCACATCAGAGCCTGATGCTCAGAAATCCTTGCAGCAGAAGTAAGGCAACTAAAAACAATGTTTCCATGACAAAGCGCAGCTCGCAACTTGCGGCTGGTTCAAAGGGAGGCAAAGTGAGTTTTTTCCAGCAAAAACAGGAGGTTCCATGGAGGGACAGGATCCTATATGGGAGGTTTCAGGTGCAAGATGCCCCGCAAAAAGATGCAGGACAGATCCAACTGGGAAAGGGTCTTGCCTTCTATAGGTGCATGATAAGCAGAAAGATGCACCTTGATGGAGGAGTAACTAAGCCCAGAATCTGATAGGGACAGGAGGTAACTCCAGGACAGAGTTCACCTGGCAGGGGAAGGGATCTAGGTTACAGGCAGACGGCCACAAGCAGAACCGGTTCCACTTCATGGCTTACATGGCTCTGGTAGAAGACTTCCTAGCAGAAACTAAGATGTCTGCCACCCTGGGGGGAAACACCAAAACGGACCTTGCTAGGTCTGCAGGAGCCATGCATGCAGGTGCAGTGACATAAGGTATGGGTGCACCAGGGTGCCTTGCTCCTGGGACAGCAAGTGCAAGGTCAGGGGCAGAGGAACTGGAGACTCCACTGCCAACTGCTAGAGCAGAGGGAACCAAATCTGTTGAGGCCAGAAGGGAGTAATCAGGATCACGTCCACACTCTCCAATTGCAGTTTGAGCAGGACTTTCTGCAGCAGTGGAAAGGGAGGGAAGGCATACAAAAATCTCCCTGTCCAGACCAGGAGAGAGACAATGTGGCTCACCTGAAAACACCAGGCCCTGGATTGAGCAAGCAGAAACTGGGCAGTTTGGCATTGAGCGAGGACGCAGAGGTCCAACTAAGGACACCCACACTTTTTGAAGAGATCTTCTGCTACGGACTGTAGAAGTTTCCATTCATGGGCCCTGGACTGAAATCTGCTTAGGCTGTTGGCCAAGGTGTTTTGGATGCCTGGAACATGAACTGCAGTGAGTTCCAGACTGTTCTACTGCCCAGAATCAGATTCTCATGGCCTCTCTGCAGAAGGGGTAGAAATGAGTCCCTCCCTGCTTGTTGATGTAGAAGACTACAGGCATATTGTCCATCCGGATCAGCAGAGAACCCGGGGATAGATCTGGCTGGGATGCCTGCAGAGCATAGAGGATCACTCTCATCTCCAACATGATGTGGAGATTCTGTTCTATAGGAGACCAGGTCCCCTGTAATTGGCAGTCTCTGAAATGAGCTCCTTAACCCTGGCCCGAAGTATCTGTCGTCAGGATCTGCTGAGGGGTATCTCTATAGAAAGGAGTCTTTTTGCCAAATTGGAACAGTTCAGCCACCATTTCCAGGGTCTGGCACACTGCCCTGGAGATTTTCACAGGCTGCTCGAGGTCTGTGCACTGGCCCCATTGAACCCTTAGAGTCCATTGGGGTACTTTCATGAAGCTGCCAAGGGAATGGTCGCCATCTGGATGAGAAGCTTGAGGAAATTTCTGGCCAGGACCTGGCTAGACAAGGAAATCTCTCAAGCTTGAGGCTGAAGGTGATCTGCCCTGTTGGAAGGAAGGAAAGCTTTCCCTTGGATTGTGTCCAAGACTGCCCCTTAAAACTGTAGCCTTGGGGCCATGGGGAATATTTTGGGAGGTTCAGAGTGATCCCCAGATCTTGGAATAATGTAAAGGTGTCTTCCAGGGTTTTTAGCAGCTGGTCCCTTGTGGGAGCTGTCAGGAGCCAGTCATCTAGGTGAGGGAAGACGTAATGACCCTGCCTCCTGAGGACCGTAGCCACCACTGCCAGGCACTTGGTGAAGACACAGGGAGTCGAGAACAGGCCGAAGAGCAGATCTCAGAACTGATAGTGACTTCCTTGGAAGGTGAAGTGTAAGAACCTTCTGTGGGACGGCAGGATCATGATGTGAAGGTACTCGTCCTGAATGTCCAGCATACAAAGCCAATCCCCTTGATGGAGCGTGGGGAGCAGGCCAGGAAAAGTCACCATCCTGAATCTTTTGTACTCCACGTAGTTGTTCAGGTAGCTGAGATCCAGTATGGGGTAGACATCTCCCATCTTCTTGGGAATAAAAAAAAATGGGAGTAAAAGCCCTTTCCCCTTTGATTCAGAGGAACTGGCTCTATGGCCCGTTTGGACAGAAGCATCTGAATCTCTGCTTGGATCAGGGTGGCATGGGATGAGGAGTAACAGGAGGGAACACGAGGGTTGTCCAGAGGCAGTTCCAAAACCTCCAGAGCGTGTCCTCTATCTGCTGTAGGACCCACTGATCTGCTGTAATCTTGGTCCAACTCTCAGGGTAGAGGGAGAACCAACCCGCCACCATCTCCCCCAGAAGCTCCGCCACAGGGGAAGGGGGTGTTGGGCAAGGAGACCTGGGAAGCCTTGGTGGTTCTAGGGCCTGAGGTCCCTGAAGGCTGGGAGCAGGCCTAATGTTTAAAGACCCCTCTGGACTGCTGGCCCACTGGGCGACAAAAACACCAGAATCTGTTCTGATTTGTACATCCTATGGACCGGCTGGACAGCCGAACCAGAATCCTGGAGACCTGTGATAATCTTTTCAGTGACTTCCCCGAAAAATACCAGGCCTTGGAAAGGAGCATCTAAGATGGCCTCTTGAAGGTCCTGGTGAAAGCCGGAGACTCTGAGTAACCATTGTAATGGTGGGTAGCCACTTGGGGTCCAGTGATCATCGTACGGTGTGGTTCAATGTGAGAAAAGTGGAGGAGTCAAACCTCATGAAAGCAAGGGTCCTGGATTTCAGACAAGTTGACTTTGCAAAAATGTGGGACTGTCTCAAGGAAGCCCTGGCAGGAAAAGAAGGGGGGATGTAGAGAAACAATAGGCTAATCTTAAAGGAGAACTGCGCTGAATCTATAAGTCGTTTTTCCTAGTAGAAGCTATTTTTAAACACTGGTTCAAATTCTGTTATTGCTCTAGCTATCCAGGCTTTTTAGATATCCTAGTGGGTGTTTCTGATTTACATTCTGCTGGTAAGAACCATTTTAGAACTGTATGATGTAAGTTATGTCCCTGTTCTACTATTCTTTTTGTTGTTAATTCAAAATGCTTTATTGTTTTTTTATATAACCGGCCTTACAAGGCCATTTTACAACCACAATGTGAGAAACCTTATACATTACAAGACAATACATAACCCCCTCCCCACCCATGGTATCAGCATCACCGAAAAGAGGAAACGAAAGGTTATTACAGTTTAGATTTATACTTCAAGTAAGCATCTCACTATAGAGTGTATAAAGTGTGCAACTTGCCCCAGCATTTCACAAATTTAAATGACTTGTTGGTTATATTAGAAATAATTTTTTCCATTGCAAGATTAGAAAGCAATTCCTGCAACTACTCCGAGGAGACGATAGTCTCTTCATCTAGCCAGTGTTTCAGTACTAACTACTTGGCCAATAGAGATATCATGGCTAGGTGATATTTTCTCTCTGTAATAGGTAGCTGGGTGAAATCTCCCAAGAGGCAAGCGGCAGGCTCTATATATTCCCCTAAACCCAATAATGGATCTATTTTCTGTCTAATAGTGTTCCACAAGGGGAGTACTTTCGGGCAGTCCCAGAAAATGTGAAACAGGAAACCCTCAGCCTGCCAACGATGCCTGCAGGTAGATGAGGGGGCTCTGTTCATTTTGGCCATCTTGACCGGAGTGTAATACATGTTGTTAATGATTTTATACTGCATGAGTCTCAATCTGCTTGAGAAACAAACCTATTGGTGTCCACCTATATTTTCTCCCAATTAAATCTTTTCTCCAGAAATTGAGCATTCCAATAACCAGAGGAACCGTCTATCTGTTGAAAGGCTTTACCTAGGAATATGGAGTAGATACCGGCGACCGCGTGAGGATTTCTTGCAACATCTCTGAGTGGGTACAGGAATCTGCCCTCCTCTTCAGCAGTCTGAAGTAGCTGGGCCTTCTCTAGCATATGCCTGAGTTGAAGCACTTTAAAGCACAGCTGCGGGTTTATGTTATACTGTAGGTGCGGATGATCTCCCCACCGGCAGGACCTGTCCGCTACTCCATATTTCTGCAGCAGAGACCTTTGCTAGTTGTGGGAGCCAGGAGTCATTTACCATCTTCCCACCTATCAAGAGGTTCAGGTTGCCAATAAGAGGCTGGGTTGGGTCCTGTCTGTGTCTGTAGGACATGGAGGAACACATCTGGTTGTGTATCTTTACAGAGATTCCGACTGCAGTCTCAACCAGAGCTGATGGGATCAACTTAGAGGGGGTGTACAAAAGGGTGAGAGGGGGGAAGACCCTGCCCCGAAATTAGTTCTCTTTCCAGTCAAAGCCATAAAGGGTAATACCAGTTTGGAGACTCAACTCCAATACCTTCCCCCCATTGTAAGTATTTTGCAGCTTGGCTAGCCCAGTAATACAGCCTGAAGTGAGGAAGTCTCAGCCCACCCTTTATCTTGGGGACAGTGAGTTTCCCATAGGCCCTGCGAGCTTGTTTGCTTTTCCAAATAAACTTAATTAACACTAAGTGTAATCTATTGAACCAGGCCTGTGGCAACCATAAATTTCACATATTAAGAGGATAGAAAATCCGAGGTAAAATATTCATTTTAATTAAACTAATTCTGCCCCACAGCGATATTAGGAGCTTCGTCCATCTCTCCAGGTCTTGCTTGATTGTCTGGACTAAAGCATCCAGATCGTTTTCCTTTAAAGATTTAGTGTCTTGCGCAAGAACAATCCCTAAATATTAACATTTTTTGTGTTCCCAGTGTACTCCTAAAC
The DNA here is from genome assembly GCA_016271365.2 of Neoceratodus forsteri. Taxonomy (NCBI): domain Eukaryota; kingdom Metazoa; phylum Chordata; order Ceratodontiformes; family Ceratodontidae; genus Neoceratodus; species Neoceratodus forsteri. The sequence continues at coordinate 113,123,892 of JADMNL010000031.1, read as the reverse complement.
CATCTACCTCTCCCTTGTGAGTGGACAGGTTGACAGGAACACTGTAGTCTTCTCAAGATTCAAATTGTAGTTGGATAACACTCCATATTCTTGTATCAGGTGCAAAGTTCTACCTATTGAGGCCTTTGGGTTGGATAGGTGAAGAAGTATGTCATCAGCGTATGCCGATAATTTATATTCTTGAGAACCTACAGTGATTCCCTGAATGCCTGAATCTCTCTTAATCTGTACCAGAAGCGGTTCCAGGTAAAGACTGAATAAAAGGGGAGACAAAGGGCATCCCTGTCTGGTCCCAGAATGAAGGGAAAAGCAGGGGGGAAAAAAAGATCGGCTACAGTAAATATGGGCGTTGGGCTTTGTATATAGAGCTTGGATCCATTGCACAAAGAGGGGAGGGAAGCCAAATCTAATTAGCGTTCTGAAGAGAAAGCACCAATTTACTCTGTCAAAGGCCTTCTCCGCATCTAGAGACATCAAAACTGCTCTTGAGAGGCTGTCCGGATGCTGATAAAATGTGGTGAGCTTCCTCACATGATCGGAAGAGGATCGCCAGTCATGAATCCCACCTGCTCTTCAGCAATCAAAAATGGTAAAATCTTATTCAATCTACTGGCCAGAAGTTTAGTTAGAATTTTGATATCGCCATTGAGCAGAGATATTGGTCTATAGTTCAAGACCCATTGTGGATCCCTCCCCTCTTTGTGCAATACTATGATTGTTGCCTCAAAAATGTGGGGGTCTTGGCACTCGTCCACCATGATAGTTCGGAACAGATGGAGTAGCCATGGAATTAGTTCCTCTTTGAAAACTTTATAAAAGTTAGAGGAAAATATATCCAGTCCAGGAGCTTTATCCAGCAATAAATCGCTGATTGCACTTAGGATTTCACTTTCCATGACTGGGGAGGTTAGACAAGTTTGTTGCTCTATTGAAAGACTGGGGAGAGCCAGGTCCTTCAGATATTTATCTATGCTTTCTGCCGAGGGAGGATTTTCCCTGACACCATAGAGGTCCTTGTAAAAGGTCTGGGATTTCTTTTCCCTGACACCATAGAGGTCCTTGTAAAGGTCTGGGATTCCTTTACAATCTCTATTGAATTTGTTTTAGCGAGTCATCCTCATCTGAGCGAATGGCTTCTATTAGTCTAGATGCTTCTTGCTGCTTGACCCGAGAGGCCAATAGGTGACCAGCCTTCTCTCCTTGGTCTGTATACCTAGATTTTGTTTTAAGGATGGCATACTCTACCTTACCACCCAGCAATTCATTACATTGCCCTTAAGACAAGTTAGTTCCTGACATTGTGTGTCTATGGAAGAGGAGAGATCCCTTTTTCCAATTGTCTAATTTGGTCAAGTAAGTCCCTAATTTGACATTCTCTCAGGACTTCCTCATAGAAATCCGAATCAGTTCCCCATATAAAGCACTTTAAGCCACCCACTCCATCTCAGGACGATCTGTGGAGTTAAGGTTGTCCTAGTATATTGTTCCATACAAGACTTCAGTCTGTCCACCACCATTTATCCCTTAACAGGCTGTTATTAATTTTCCAACTTGTTTCTATTCTTTGAGTGGGGATAGTGATAAGGTGCATGTTATTGAGGAATGGTCCAGGATGACGTCCGGGAGATCTGACATGCCATGAGACCGTAAGTAATTGTTTGCTCATCAAAAATAATCTATCGAGAAGAAGTCCCATGTACAGGAGATCGAAACATATATTCCCGGGGATTTGGATATAGCACCCTCCAGGGGTCACATAGGCCTAGATTATTTATCATATCTCGTATAGATCTCTGGCCTGGTGATAGACCTGCCCTTGGTTTGCCTGTCCTGTCTGCACCTGGATCGAACGGTAACTTCCAATCCCCTCCTAGTAATAATGCTATGGACAAGAAAGGCAACAAAAGTTTGAGGATATCCATGAAAAAGGATGGGGTGTCTGTGTTAGGTCCATAAATTGATCCAAGAACTATGTCAGACCTCCCCAAAGTACCAAGCACAAAAACAAATCTATCTACAGGATCCCAGAGACATTGTTTACATTTGAAAGTCAGATTTCTGTCTAGCAAAACAGCTACTTCTCTGCTTTGTGTGTCAAATCCAGCTGCATAGACCTGCCTATGTTTAACCTCCTTAGTAAGTTAGCCTCCATTTTGAGTAGATGGGTCTCCTGTAGAAAGGAAATTTGTCCCTTATCTATCTGCAAGTGCTTCAGTATTTTGTATCGCTTATGTTTGTTGCGTACACCTTTAACGTTCCATGAAATAACTCTTATACAGTTAGCCATAAACCTTGGGTTTGATTATTCTCCTCAAACAAATCTTGAAAGTCACAAAAATTATTCTCTTTGCTGATACCATGGGTCTTCCCACCCATCCCCCATGTCTATATACCCCCATAAACACAAAAATAAACACAGTCCCCTTTGTGTAACACTATACCCCAATGTAATACATGTACATAAGTCACCTGAAATTACCCCTGCCAAATCATCAATAATTGCCCATCCATATAAAGCCCAATATAATATAATTTGATGAAGAGGCCTCTTCCCTTCGATACTGATCATGACACTGCCAGATATAACAAAAACAACCCTATCTGCTCCCACACCCCTCTCCTAACATTGAGTAGAAGTATGAAACAGTTACTTAACATAAATAACTTAACTATGTCAGAACTGTTCTAAAAAGAACTATATGCCTAAGATAGACTCTGGGTTAACATCCCAACCAAGAATCTGTTATCTCAAGCCTATAAAGGTTAAGTACTCTGCTTGGCCATTGACCCCTTTAATAGCAGGGGAAATGCAAAGTAATAATAAAGTAAAAATGACGCTAAGTAACCTCAAAATCCAGCTATAGTTCCTTGTTAAGATAATGGCGTGGGATCCGTTACTTCTGGTCCAAAACACTGTTAGATGACCAAGCATTTGATCAAAATAAAATAAAAGTGACCATTAATTACACTTTAGAGCAGGGTCTATCATAAAAAGGACCCCTCCCGATGGAAATGAACTCCCTGAGTCCAAAAAAGGAAAGAGAAGCTGTATTACTTCCTAAAACTTGGCCATACCTATCTGACTGCCCCATTACACACTTATTCAACACCTCTCTGATTCAAGGTGAGCTACCTGTCTTGTGGAAAACTGCCCACATCCTACCATTATTCAAGACTGGGGATCCGAGGATCCTGAACAATTACCGCCTATTTTATACTATCTGTCCTCTCTAAACTACTTGACAAAATTGTCAACATCCAACTTAGAGAACATTTGGATTCACAAAGTTGCTAAACCCGCTCAGTCTGGCTTCAGAGCCAAACACAGTACAATATCGGCTCTTGCCAAAGTAACTACAGACTGGTAAATGGCCTTGGACTCTAAGAAGCATGTATTTGCCCTCTTCCTTGATCTAAGTAAGGCCTTCGATACTGTGGATCATACCATCATGCTAACTGCACTGAGTAACATCGGACTTGATAGTTCTGCCATTAAATGGTTCACCAGCTACCTAACCAATAGGTTACAACAAGTCAAAGTCATAGGAGATCTGTCCCCACAAAAATCCTTGATACGAGGAGTCCCACAAGGCTCCATCCTGGGCCCTATCCTCTTTGCAATATACATCAATAATCTGGACTCGCAGCTGGGCACAGCAAATGTGCACTAATTCGTAGATGATACTGTACTCTATGCCACAAATTCATCCTTGGATCTGGCCCATGAGTACTTACAGAAAGACTTCATCACCCTCCAATACAACCTTCTCACTCATAAGCTCCTCTTCAATGCCAAAAAGACTAAAGCAATGATTCTCTCACCAAAGTCTACTTCCGGATGTCCACATATCACACAGATCCGAACACTCTTAGATGAACCCCTTGAAGTAGTTGATACCTTTAAATACCTAGGGTTCTGGCTGGATAACAAGTTCAACTTTCTGTGCCACTTAAATGAAACCTTGAAGAAACTAAGACAGCGATTAGGTTTATTCTATCGCATTAAACACCTTCTCACGTTAGAAGCCAGAATGAGACTAGTACAAACTACATTCCTACCTATACTGGACTACGCTGACTTCCTTTACAGTCATTGCCCATCAACGATGCTAAACAAACTGGACGCCCTTTACCACCGGGCTTTAAGATTTATCTTAAATCTACCCCGTAGTACACATCACTGTCGTCTATACCAGGTTTCGGGATGGACCTCATGCTCAACTAGAAGAAAAAGGAATGCTCTCTTCTGGTTTTAGAGCATTATCTGATAACCTCCTGCATACATCTCGAACATCTTCAAACGGGCTAAAGGTTCCTATGGCCTGGAGCGCTTCTCCTTAATCTGCTTCCAGATTCCTAGAGTGAAAACTACCCTTGGCTCAGCAGCAATCAACTTCACTTCCATCACTTTGGAACACTATGCAAAACTCATTAAAATTATCCTCACTTCCAAGCATTTTCACATTCAAAGCTCTATTAATGGATTATCTGAAGGAATTATGCAACTGTTTCAGATGCCGATGACCCCTAAGCCTCGGGTGCCACTCTCAAATCCTACGTAAGTATCTCATCACCCACATTCCTAACAACAGAAACCTAGGACCTACAAGCCTAGTTCCCTTAATCAAGATGACCCTGCCTATTCTCTACCTTTTACCTATTCTGGCCTCCCTTTTGGCTGCCTACTCTTTCACCCCAATTTCTATCCTATTCCTTAATAACTCCTTATTTTTTATCATTTAGGTATGAGCTCTTACTCAGCGGAGACTATATGGGATTGTTGTCTCTTCTCATTTCAGTAAAGCTTATCATTATGTACCTTTGCATGTTAATTATGTTGACCGGTATGTATAGGCCCATATTGACCGGCACCTTCACAATGTTTTTTCGTTTTTTTTTTTTGCACCGTTGTCCACCGTAATTGTAATCTTATGAAGTGTACTGTATTGTATTTATGCCCAGGACCACCTTGAAAATGAGCTTGCTCAATGGTGTTTATGCCTGGTTAAATAAAGTGATTGATTGATTGATGCTGAGAAAACCTCTTTCTAATAAACACTACAGGCCCAGGGATCTGCTGTCTTGAGTAGGATGCGGTGATAGTGAACTCTCAAAACTTCTAAACTGCAGCTGCTCGATGCGCATCAGCGCAAAAGCAGATAGCCTGCACACAGTCTCTGGTGCTACTCGATCGTCGCACCCTCGAGCTGCTGCATCCAGAGGTCCTCTATGCGAACAAAACCTCCGCTGCATTCCCCTTTGCTTGACGGACACGAGGCAAGAGAGTGGCGTGGGTTTAAGCATAGATGAGCAGGTAAGCACCGTGAGAGAATTTCGTGCCTTATATGTTGTTCAGCAACCAGGAAACCGCGGCTATAACCAACCTGTTGCACATATGCACTAGCCACATTATCAAAGCCTAGTATGTTTTAGCAAGGAGAAAGATTCAGAGATCCCAATGAGTCAGCTGACATCCACAGATCAGGAGGCCATTTAGGGGATAAATATAACAGGTTCATCATCAGGTCGAATGGTCAGCTTCCGCCCTCATCACCAAAGACCCCAGACCCTTAAAACCATTCTTACCCTCTAGAAACACTTTATATCTTAGTACAGTTCACTTTTAAACAGGTCTGGTAGAAGCTCCGTTAGTTCACTTACAGCCTGATCACTGGATTCAAAGAATGCCATTTATCTTGTACTCGAACTTGCAGGAGGGCTGGGTACATCATTCGAAATGTATCCCTGCAGGGATAAGTTGGGAGACCATTGAGTGGAAACAGTCCCTTTTTTGTCTTACTGAGGCTGGTAGATCCTGGGATATTCGGATTTTGTGGCCCTCCCACATCACTGCCTGAATGTCTCGTAATTTGGTCAGGCTATGCTGTCTGTCCAAGAAATTTAGTAGTTTCAGGAACAATGGTCAGGGGGTGATCCTGGGGCTGGCCTAGGACGCAGTGCTCGGTGGGCACGTTCCACTATATAGGAGGGTCCATTGGGCGATGGACCAGCGACTTCTTCTAATAACTTTGTGTAAAGAGAATGGGGAGGATCCTTCCTCTCCCTCTAGGAAGCCAATCACCACAAGCATTGCGGCTGACTATGGCCTCGAGATCTTCAATCTTGGAGTCCATCCTCTTTAATTGCTTTCGCAGTGCTATGATCTCCAGGTCTGTGATCGTCCTCCATTTTTCCAGTGATACTGCTCTTGCCTCCGTGTCTCTAACTTATCTGGAGACATCCAACATTTCATTTTTCAAACCGCTACATCCGTTGTTAGCAGTTAAGAGCTTCTTGGGTGGCTTCATCTCTGTAGAAGCACTCTTCTGTTAGTGGTGCTGCAGTCGCCTGCCTGAGGAACTTGAAGGAGGTTTCACCAGCTATTGTCTGGATTTTTCACGGCCTTCTCCAGTGGCGGAGGGTGTACAGGAGTAGTTCTTGCCTCATATGGACCTCCATGGCCAAAGTAACAGCAACTACCCAGGTTCAGTCGGAAGGTAAGTTTATACCGATGTTCAGGAAGTGAAGCTGTCTTGCTGAATTTCATTGAATTAGAATCAGATTAGGAGTGGGAGAGCAGGAGAAACTCGGGAGTGTTGCTTTCTCTAGCGAGGCATCATGTGATCGCCCTGTTCTACTATTGTATTGTTGGCACAATGCATTCATGTTCTGTTACAGAACTCTGTGGCTGAGAGGGACATAAACTATATCATACAGTTCTAAAATGGCACCCGACACCAGAGTGTAAAGCAGAAACACCCACTGAGGTTACTAAAAGGCCTGTATAGATGGAACAATAACAAAAATTTAACCAGTACTTATAAACAGCTTCTATTGGGAAAATTGACTTACAGGTTCGGTGCAGTTCTCCTTTAAGAGAGCCATAGCAGAGGCAACAAAACCTTTGTGTTAGGCAAGTAAGCAAAACAAAGAGAAAGAAAAAAACACCATGGTTCTCAAAGGACGTGGAGAGGAAGGTAAGAGAAAAAGGACTTGCTTTCAGGAGGTACAAGGAAACACAGAGGGGGGAAGACAGGGAACTGTATCTAGAAAAGCAGAGGGAGGCAGGGAAAGCAGTCAGGAGTGCAAAGACACAAACGGAGGAAAAAACAGCCCAGGCAATTAAGAAAGGAGAGACCTTTTTCAAGTACATTAGTGACAGAAAGAAGGCCAGGGGTGGGATTGTGAGGTTAAAAAGGGAGGAAGGGGGTGTGTGGAGGGGGACCTAGAAATGGCAACAATCCTGAACAAATATTTTTGTTTAGTATTCACAGAAGGGGAAGGAGAAGGACCACTACTGGGGGATAGGAGCATCAGTGGGAGAGAGGTGGACACCAGCCCATTTACGGTAGAAAGAGTCCTAAAGGAACTCGAGAATCTGAAAGGGTACAAGGCTATGGGGCCAGATGGGATACATCCCAGAATATTGAAAGAACTTAAAGAGGTGCTGGCAGCACCACTAACAGCCCTATTCAACAAATCAATAGAGACGGGTGGTTCCAGGAGACTGGAGGAGGGCAAATGTAGTCCCTCTCCACAAAAGTGGGAACAGGGAAGAGGCTGGAAACTATAGACCAGTCAGCCTGACTTCAGTGGTGGGGAAATTAATGGAGTCACTACTAAAGGAAAGAATTGTGATATTTCTTGAATCCAGCGGAGCACAGGATCTAAGGCAGCATGGATTCACAAAGGGAAGGTCTCGTCAAACAAATCTGATAGATTTGACTGGGTGATCAGGGAGGTAGACAGGGGAGGGGTGGTGGATGTGGCCTACCTAGATTTCAGCAAGGCCTTCGACACCGTCCTACATAGGAGGTTGATAAATAAGTTGGGCAGCCTGGAAGTGGACCCTAAGGTGGTAAACAGGGTCAGAAACTGGTTGAGTGACAGAACACAGAGGGTGGTGGTAAATGGCATTCAATCTGAGAAGAAGGGGGTAACCAGTGGGGTGTCACCAGGATCCATGCTGGGGCCAGTCCTCTTTTTTTTTGTGTGTGTGTGTGTGTGTTATCTTTTTTTACCTCCTCCTCCTCCTACGTGCCCCATTTCAACCTCTCCTTCAGGCTTATCAATGCTGGCTCTGGTCCATCTGTCCTCCGATCCTCCAGTCCCATACAGCAGCCAGCCCCAGGGTAACCCAGAGTAACCCTTCTCCGGATGGGTCCCCCTCCTCAGAGGGGAAATGCACCAGCCCAGAGGGGCAAGCCAGCACTACACTTGGCCCCGGGTTGCTGCTGGGATGGAGGACTCGGCAGGGACATGAGCGGTACCAGAGGCCAGGCAGCCGTCATCCGGCTTAAAGTGGGGCAGTATTTCTGCTTTTCTGGTGCATCCCGACATGTGTCTGTTGTGCTCTGGTCTCCACCAGGGGCTGCCACAGCACAATGTCAACCCACTACCACCCCAGGAGGAGAGCAGTCCTATGGATGCTTGATCCTCTACTTCCCATGCCAGCCCGGCATCCCGAGTCCGGGTCAGTGGGGGGCCAGTGCTCTTTAATGTCTTCATAAGTGACATTGTAGAGGGCTTGAGGGAAGGTATGCCTCTTTGCAGATGACACTAAGATCTGCAACAGGGTCAACACTCCAGGGTGGTGGAAAAATTCGAAAGGACCTAAACATGCTTGAGGAGTGGTTGAGAGTTTGAGCTAAGATTCAATGCAAAGAAGTGTAAAATCATGCACTTGGGGCACAGAAATCCAAGGAGAAGTATAAGATGGGGGAGGTACTGACAGCTACCAGTCAAAAACAGGCCTGGAGGTAGTCATATCTGATGACCTAAAGGTAACCAAACAATGAAAGAAGGCTGTGGGGACAGCCAGTGGGATATAGGTGTATGGGAGAGGTATCACCAGCCGAAAAAAGAAGGTGGTTATGCCACTGTACAGATCACTATTGAGACCTCATCTGGAGAACTGTGTCCAGTTCTGGAGATTGCATCTCCGGAAGGACATAGACAAAATAGAGGCAGTCAGAGAATAGCAACAAAAATGGAATGAGGACTGCACCAAAGTCATATGAGTGGACTAGAGGACCTCAATATGTATTCCCTGGAGAAGAGGAGAGACAGGGGATATGACAGACATTCAAGTACATTAGGGGGTAAACAAAGGTACAGGAGGGTAGCACCTTTCAGAAAAGAAGGCTTACAAGAATAAGGGGACATGATGTGAGGCTGGGGGGGGGGGTAGGCCCAGGGGCAATGTGAGGAAGTACATTTTCACAGAAAGAGTAGTGATACTTGGAACAGCCTCCCTGCAGAGGTGGTGGGGGAAAAAACAGTAGGGGAATTCAAGAATGCATGGGATAGACTGGACATAAGAGTACTCCAGCAATAGCAAAGAGAGGGTAAGCTGCAGATCAACTAGGGTCTTCGGTAGTGCATCAGTTAGGGAAAAGGGGCAGACTAGGTGGGACATATTCTGCCATCACCTTCTGTGTATCTGAGTCAGGAGTTCCTGTGAAGACCGACACCAGAGGCAGCCACCCTGGTGGCAGTGTCTACTGAATCGTAGTATGAGCGAAGAATGTGCTTACCTACGTCCATGCCCGACTGGAGAATGTCAAGCAATTCGGATTTCTTAGAGGAGTCTGGTTGAGCCTGTGCCAATTCCAGAGCCTTTTTCCACAAGGAGTTCTGGTATTGAACCGTATGTGCCAAAAGGTTAAGCAAGTGGATGATACAGGTGGCCGAAGAATAGACCTTGTGGCCAAACTGGTCAGTCCTCTTAGACTCCTTATCTGGAGGCTGAGAGCTAAGGTGTCTAGACTGTTTGGTCCTACCATGAGCTGCAGTCAATGCCATAGAATCGACCCTAGGTTGTTCCCCCAAGTAAGGCTCATTTCTGGGGTTTCTGTGGAGCCTGTCAGCCTTCTTAGGGACTGGTGAAGCGGATGAGGGGTGTTTCCAGACAAGCTTAATAATGTCCTGGAAAGGGGCCACCAACGGAGGCACAACCAGGGGCTTAGGATCATACAGCCCAAGGAAATGGGCAAAGCGGTGTCTCTCTGGGTCCAGGTCCTCGGTGTCCCACCTATTGAGGAACTGGATGTGTCTCTCATTATATCCATAAATGTGGGATCTTCCAAGGGTGATCTCGAAGAATCCTTATGGGTATCGGATGAGGAGGAGGAGATATTCCTCCCGACAACCTGGATGAGGAGGAAGAGCTCCAACTGGAATCCTCTGAAGAGGGAGTGCGAGTATAGGAATGCCAGGACTGGTATCTGCAGCAGTGGTGCTGACGCCTGGATGAGGATCTGGAGGAAGAATGGTGCCTTCATCCATGCTGCCTGGGGGAACCCTCATCTGAGTGATCAGGAGGAGGGTGGCTTTTCTTGCTGGTGGTGAGGGTTTCTTGGGTAGAGGAGGGAGTAGGCTGCTCAGGTGGGGCCGGACTCCCAAAGGAATGGGTTCTGGAGCCTGGGGGGCAGGTGGGCACCCTAGGCAGAAGATCTCCTTTAATAGTGTTAAACCAGGAGTTGAATAGGGCCCCCACATCTGTAAGAGAGACAAAAGGGGCACCGAGGGAGGGACATTAGAGTGCCCCGACATCGGACCCACTGGAGTGGGTGATCCTGTCAGGTCTAGAGGTGCAGAGTTAGCTGGCTGTGGGTGTCGGGTTATCTGGCGTCAGACTATCCGGTGTTGGGTTAGGGGGCGCCGGGCTAGCTGGTGTCAGCTCAGGGGAAGCCAGAGAGGCCGGCAACAACCAAGGATTGGGTGATGAAGGGGGGGGGCATTGCCCGGTTCGACCCCAATGGCGCTCTGAGATACTGGCCAGCATCAACTGCCGAGGGGAGAGAACTCCCATTTGGAGCTCCTACTCCTGGCATCACGGACCCTGAGGCCCGGTCCAACGACATGGACGCCCCAGCTGGGTGGACAGGCTACAACCCACCGCCTGAAGAAGTACCGCCTGATCCACCTGGCTTAGGCCTGGAGATGTATTTTAAGGGCCTAAGACTCAGGGGAGTGGGGGCAGATGAAGGCCCATGCCCCGAAGACCCCCCGCTGGACATCAGGACTAAGGCGGAAGGCTTCATCAACGGAAGCCCGGAAGGAGTGAGAGCTGCTGGGAGGGCAGAGTCTGACCTCCCAGAGGCCGCCAACTTGTGCTTGGAGCTGGAGCGGGAGTATGACTGGAGCCTATCCTTGTCCCGGTGATGCTTCCTGCTGGTTTTCTTCTCCTTGTGGGTCGAAGAAGAGAAGGTTGCTCCCAGAACCGAAGAAGGTGTGGAGCTTTGTCCAGAAGGGGTCTTCTGCATGACGGCCAATTGCTTTTCCAGCAAGGAGGTCCTCAAGGTCATCAGGCGGCAGATCCTAGTCCTATGGTTGAAGCTTTGACAATGCTGGCAGGCCTCAAAATTGTGGTGGGGCCTAGGCAGACAAGACAGGCCAAACAGCCATCCTTTGATGGTATTTGCTTGCTGCAGGGACACTTGTTTCCGCTGCTTGGATGATGAGGTTGGAGAAGGCGTGAAGAAAAATCAGTAAAGGAACACTGTTTTGAAGTAAAATAAACCACGAGTAAACACAAAAATGGCTATCGACAGAGCAGAAAGTGTCTGTGCAGCCCGATGTCCATGGGTTGATGGTGGGAAAAGAACTGAGGTGGGATGGGGTCAGCTCCTTTTATACCATTGGCCGACAACGGGGCAGGCCAATATCAGGGTGTGGTCCCCGCTGGAGACTGCTAGCAAGAAGTTTTCTGTGGGGTCCTGGCCCCTGGTAGCTTAGTCCTAACAGTGTAACCTGCTGCAAGAGCTCACCCTCGAAGTAAGATCAAACTTTGGCCCATATCCCAGATCTCAGAGCACACACCAAAGGAAGAGAAGTGTTCCTGCCATTTGGCGATGACATAGGGCGGGTACTTTTGGATGCTCTTCAGAAGGGATGATTGCGATGCAATGTGTATGGCACATGTAGTGCAGATAGTTTGAGGGAACTCTTTGAAGGAACACACCTTTCAATGGGACATTCCACCGATTGCCAAGAAAAGTCAGTCTCACTGTCAGTTCTGGCACTAGTTAATGATTCTTGAAGGACCAAACATCAAAAGTCAATCAGCCAAATCAACAAACCAGGCAGTGTTTTCTATAGCTCAGCTGATGAAGTTTAACAGTGTAAAGCACAAATGGCAAGGAAAGTACAGTTATGTAAGAACTTACCGTAACAGCAGATCTTCGAGAACAGCTCTTGCAGCAGGTTACACCATCAGGACTGAAGCCAGAAGACCCCCACGAAAAACTTCTAGCTAGCTACACACAGCGGAGGACCACCCCCCGACGTTTGTCCCAGTGTCCCCTACATCATAAAAGAGGCGGTCCTCCAGCATTCCTCAGTTCTCCCGCCAGAGACTCTGGCATAGCGATAAAAATTCTGAAGGGAGACCGAGGATTCGCTTCCAAGGGAAGACTAAAATCACATTGCCAATGCAAATGCAGATGACCTCCTGAGGGGAAGGTGGGTGGGAAAGTACCTGCTGCAAGAGCTGTTCTCGAAGATCTCCTGTTACAGTAAGTTCTTACTAACTGTACTATCCTACTTAAAGGTACAGCTCTTTCAGCAGATCACACCATTAGGACCGAGTCCCAAGCAATGTGCGGTAGCCCCTAAAATGGGAGGAGGACTGAAGAAGGGTGAACGGGAACCCCTCATGAAAGATGCCCCTGCAGGACAGCAAGGCCAAAGCCAGCTCTGCACCAGGAGGCAATGTCCAGACTGTAGTGTCTGATGAATGTGTGCACAGTACTCCAAGTAGCTGCTGCGCAAATGTCTGAGGCTGATACATTCCTCAGAGAAGCAAATGAGGCTGCCATCCCTCTGGTGGAATGACCCTTAACCAGTCCCGGGTAAGGGTTTGTTCTGCTTCTGATAACAGAACACAATGCAGTTTACCAACCATTTCAAAAGTGTCTGTTTAGACACAGGTGCCCCTAGCATCCTGGAGGCAAATGAAACAAATAACTGATCTGACTTACAGAGCAGTCTGGTTCTAGTCAGATAATACCAGAGTATCCTGTTTACATCCAAAGTGTGCAGGAGAGCCTCTCCTCTACCGGAATACTCTGGGAAATAAACAGGACGATTAATCTTTTGATTAAGAGTAAGCTCGGGCACTACCTTAGATAAAAATCTAGGATTAGTTCTTAAGGACACCCTGTCCTTATGAAAAACCAGATACGGCTCTTTGTACATAAGTGCCTGGAGCTCTGAAATTCTTCAGGCAGAAGTAACTGCAACTAAAAATAATGCCTTCCAAGAGAGAAGGCGTAGCTCGCAATCTGAGGCTGATTCAAAAGAGGGTAGTGTGAGCCGTTCCAAAATGAAAAGAAGGTCCCAAGGAGGGATCGGGTCCCTAATGGATAGTTTCAGGTGGAGAATGCCATGCAGAAAGGTGCATGACAGGTCCAGTTGGGCTAAGATTTGTCCCAAATGGTGCATGGTATGCTGATAATGCTGAAAGATGCACTTTAATGGAAGTAACTAGCCCTGCATCTGACAGTGAAAAAGGGTACTCTAGGACCGAGTTCACTGGACAAGTCAACGCGTCCAGGCCACGTGCCAAGGACCAAATGTAGAAACGGTGCCATTTCATGGCATACATGGCCCTAGTAGAGGGTTTTCTTTTTTTTTGAACTCTATTTTTTCCTCCCAGCTTGTGGAACTCTCTCGGGCATCCTGCAGTGCCCCTGACTCTACCTCCATGCCTGAGAGGCCTCCTGAATCCTGGCACCAGCCTGGCTATCCCCCGGCTCTGAGCCCCCCCCCCGAGTAGGGCCGCCCTATCCACCCAGGGCGCTCTATCTATAATTCAGGCTGGGCTGGGCTCGGGAGTGTGGTCGGATGGATGCAGGTGCCGTCGCCTATCCACAAGCTGGGTTTTTTTCCTTTACTTCCCTCGTCTCCCCCCCCCCCGGAGTTTGGTCGTGCAATGACGTCATGACGTCCAGCACAACTCCATTCCCTCTACTCAACGCCATACATGCGCACATCCACCAGTCTCCACCGGGTGATGCTGTTGCACCAGGCATTCTCTGGATCCCTCCCACAGAGAGAGAGGACAGCCATCCATGGGCGTCAATCCTTTCTCTCCCCTGCAATCCCTGACACCGGGCTCATTCCCGAACCCAGGTTGCCGGCGTGACACAAGGTGTGGCATCCAGCACCTCAGCCACCGGGCTGGCCGTAGAGGGTTTTCTTGCTGCCACAAAGATATCTGCTACCCAAGTTGAGACCCCATGGTGAGAAATTGCTAGGTCTTCAGGAGCCAAGCGTGCAGGTATAAGGATCGCAAGTTCAGATGGACTAATGATCCGCTGCTCTGGGACAGTAAGTGCGAGCTGAGAGGTAGAGGGAACGGAGGCTCGCTCACTAGATGTTGGAGTAAAGGGAACCAAATCCGTCTGAGCCAAAATGGGGCTACTAGAATCATGTCTGCTCCTTCTGCTTGCAGTTTGAGCAGGACTCTCTGAATGAGTGGGACGGGAGGGAAGGCATAAAGAAATGTGCCTGTCCAAGAGAGGGACAATGCGTCTCACCAGAAAACACCAGGTCCTGGATCTAGCGAGCAAAAATTGGGCAGGTATGCGTTGTATGGAGAGGCAAACAGATCTAGCTCTGGAGCCCCTATTTGTTGAACAGAATTTCTGCTACTTGCTGATGAAGCTCCCACTCATGTGCACTGGATCTGGACTGGCTTAGTATGTCCACCAATGTGTTCTTCACTCCTGGGACATGAACGGCAGATGGAGTGATGTTGTGGCCTATGGCCCAATACCATACTCTATTTGCTTTCCGACAGAGTTGGTATGAATGGGTACCTCCTTGTTTGTTGACGTAGAATACTACTGACATGTCTGTTTGAATCAGTAGATGTCCTGGGCATAGGTCAGTCTGTAAGGCCTGTAGGGTGTACAGGACTGCTTTCATCTCTAAATGTTTATGTGTAGAGCTTCTTCTGAGCTGGACCATAATCCTTGTGTCCTTCTGTCGCCTAGATGGGTACCCCAACCCGATTCTGATGAGTCTGTGGTCAGAATCTGTGAAGGTGTGGCTGACAGGAAAGGTACTCCTGCTGCTAGGTGCTCTGGAACTAGCCTTCATTGAAGGACTCACTGCATGGAGACGGGGACTGAAACCATCAGATCAAGATTGTCCCGACGTTGGTCCCACTGCCATATGACCCAACAGTCTTAGCATGGTCCTAGCTGTGACCTTTTTCTGTCCCTGGATGTGACTGGTCAATCCTCTGAGGCGATCTGCCCTGTCTTCCGGTAGGAAGGCCTTCCTTCTGGTTGTGTCCAGGACTGCTCCTATGAACTGTAGTCTCTGGCATGGGGTGAGGAATGACTTTTGCAGGTTGATGGTGACACCTATTTCTTCGAAGATGGAAAAGGTGTCTTGTAACGCCTGACTTGAGTTCCCTCCTGGATGATGCCGTGAGGAGCCGATCATCCAAGTAGGGGAAGATGTAGTGTCCCGTTCTCCTGATGGCCACAGCTACCACTGCCAGGCATTTGGTAAAGACTCTGGATGCCGATGACAGGCTGAATGGCAGTGCATGGAACTGGAAATGTTGGCCTCTGAAATCCAACCACAGAAACTTCCTGTGTGTTGTGCAATTGGGATGTGGAAATATGCATTTTGCACATCCAGTGATGCAAGCTAGGCATCTGGGTGTAGCATTGAGATCAACCCTGGTAGCGTGACCATCTTAAAACGCTTGTATGCCACAGAGGTGTTGAGATCGCTGAGGTCCAGGATGGGATGTAGGTCCCCAGTCTTTTTGGGTACTAGGAAGTGGGAACAGTACCATCTCCCTCGTTGAATCCCTGGGACAGATTCTATAGCCTCTTTCTCTAAGAGGGCTCAGATTTCCTCCTGAATGAGCATGGCATGATAGTGGGAATACTGGGATAACAGGGGTGGCCTGGACGGTGGCTTCCCAGTGAACTCGATAGAGTGGTCTCTTTGAATCAGCTGAAGAGTCCACTGGTTGGAGGTAATTCACTGCCACCCCTCCAGATATTTTGAGAAGTGAACCCCGACCGCCTCTTCCTCCTGAACAGGTGAGAGAGGAGGGCTCTGCAAGGAATCAGGCTGTGGAGGGGGAAGGGAGGTTTACCTGGGGGGGACTTGGCATTACATGCGTTTGCACCACCTGCAGCTCAAGAGGGTTTTGCAGGTGAAGTTACCTCTCTGTTGTTGGCCATATCTAGCTTGTTGTCCTTGTTTCCCTTGAAAACGCTGTTGCTGTCGCCAAAATGGCTTCAGCTTATACATGGCCTGTACTGACCGGTTCGCTTTGCCTGCATCTTGTAGTTTTGTGATAATCTTTTCAGATTCTTCACCGAAAAACACTGTCCCTTTGAAGGGGACATCCAGAATGCCCGTCTGAATGTCCGGTGTGAAGCCAGAAACTCAGCCAAGAGAGTCTCTGAAGGCACATGCCCGCTGCTGCCCCTATGGCGGCTGAATCTGTGGAATCATAAACCGCTCTCAGTACCTGGATTCCCACATCAGAGCCTGTTTGCAAAAGCTTGATGAATTCCTCTTTCTGCTCCCCTTCTGGCAGGTTTTTGACCAAGTCCAGCCCCTGTTTCCACAGGGCATTTTGAAACTGGTCCATAAGGGTTAAGAAGTTTAAGGAGTGGAAGAAGAATGAAGAGGATGCATACATCTTGCAGCCTAAAGAGTTGAGCTGCTTCAACTCTTGATTCAGGGGCTGAATGCTCAGGTGTCTTGGCCTCTCGGACCTATCATGCATGGTGGTCATAACCAAAGAATCTGCCACTGGTTGCTCTCCCAGGTAAGGCTCTTCCAGTGGTGCCCTATACAGATGGTCAGCCTTTTTGGGGACTGCTGAGGATGTGTAGGGTGCTTCCAGGCATCCCTGGTCATGTTCTGAAAGGTATCCACCAGTGGTGGGACCACTACTGACTTACTGTCTTCTGCTGCAGATACTTTGTCAGACAGCACTGCTCAGGGTCCAAGTCCTCTGTGTCCCACTCTGTGTTATCCTGGATATGTCTCATTATATCCATGAAAGTGGAATCCTCTGGGAGAGACCTTGGCAAATCCTTCAGGTATGGGGAGGGAATGCTGAATGGGGAGACGGACCTTGAAGAAGAAGCAAAGGATGAGTAAGCTTCTTCTGAAGAGGAAGACTGATCACCGGTGACGGTGCTTCTTTTTGTGCCTTGTTGGTGAGTGAGAAAGAGTCCTTGACGGGGACCTCGGCCTCTTCTTTTCAGGACAATGGCCCCCTTTTGGAATGGGGCTTTTCTCCTTAGGAGGACGGCTAGGGGACCTCAGAGGTGGCTGGTCTTTTGGTGGAGTCTAGAGGACCATATCCTTTCTGACTGTCTCCCACCAAAATGAAAATAAGTCTTTCACCTCTGACATCTGGAGGCCCGTGGGTGGGCCCTTTGGCGGCTGCGATGTCTGGCTGTTGTCAGTGTCCTTTGCATGGTCACTCGATGCACCCATCATCTGGTCATCGGGTGTCTGTGGCTCCTGGGTGAGGTCTGCCTCCTCGAGTCCAGCCGACAGCGGGTTGTCACTCAGATGGTCGACACCGATGTCGGTGTCCTTGGTATAAATGCGTCGGGATGTATCGACCTCGGATGAAGTCCAGCAGGATGTAGCGACCTCGGTAGCAATGGAGGTGTCATCCTAAAGATGAGTGTGGACCTCTGTCAGTGGTCTATTGTCTGAGGTCCTCTTGGCTGATGTCTGGTCGGATGACCATTTTGCAGACATCACCAGGGATGTAAGGCTTCTGGGGGGCTGAGAAGCCAACCTAGACTGGTTAGAGCACCAGCTTCAGTCCAGGGAGTTGGAACCCGCTACTGAGGCCGACTTGGATGGCACCTTTGCTGGGCAGTCTGTAGAGGAAGACAGGCTGGCAGTACCTGAATACTGGCTAGTGGAGTGCCCTAAGGGGTGAATCTTCAAAGGCTGGAGGATGGTTCCAGAACCAGAACCACCTTACATCTGGGTCTTTGCCATAGGTTTTTGGGTCTTCAACCAAGGCGAAGAGTGAGTCGACCAGCTGGCTGAGTCCGAACTCCCCCTGGAGTCAGATGTCTGTGATTTGGATGAGAGTGCCCTTTCTCCCTTTCCTCCTTTTTCTTTATGTTTCCCGACCTATGAGAGAGTCTTCCCTAGAGGAGGTGCTTTTCTGCATTGCTGCTAGTTTTTGTTCCAAGAGGAAAGTCTCCAAAACTTTTTGGTGGCAGATCCTCGTTCTATTATTAAATTTCTGGCAAATGGGACAGGCCTTGGTTTCATGCTCTGGGCCCAAAAGGAAAAGAACTGAGGGATGCAGGGGGACCGCCCCTTTTATGAGGTAAGGGACGTCGGGGATGGGGTCGACGTCAGTGGGCAGTCCCCTACTGTATGTAGCTAACTAGAAGTTTTCTTTTTATAATTCAAAGTTTATTAAATTTTTCAACATGTTAAAGTATCAATATACAACATGCAAGTTAAATACATGAAGACATAATAATGCTAAAGTAATTGTTCTAAACATATTGATAGTGCTGAGACCTGTAAGTATCTTAAAACAGAAGGTGAATTAGTACCTGTAACAATATGAAAGCTTTACATTACAAACTATATACTGTAGTATGCAGCATGAGGTGTTTCCTTTACTATCTATAATGAGATACCATAACACTTATATGTTAATTAGGGGACAAGTTATAAAAGCTTCCCAAATATCCAAAAACTTGTCTATACATTGCATATTCACATAAGTCATTCTTTCATAACCAGCTCTTATACTCAAATCTTGTAACCATTCTTTAATCGAAGGGATGTCCTGACTATTCCAATGTCTGAGGATAACATTTTTAGCTGTGATAAAGGCCGCAATCAGCCACAATTTCTGACATTCTGACAAATTATTGAGCTCAGAGCAAATTCCAAGAATAGTAAATTTAGATGAACAGTGAAATGTATCACCTAGGACACAATTACATATTAATAAAATGTTTGCCCAGAATGATCTGATGCATTGACAGGACCATAATATATGTGCAAGGAGGCTGGCCTGCCGGCGCAACGGTAGGGTTACCGCTCGCGGCGCCAGCAACCCGGGTTCGGGAACGGACTCGGGCAGCTGGAGGGCCGGCTGGGGGAGGAGGATCGAGTGCCCAGAGGCTGCTCTCCTCCTCCAGGTGGGGTGGGATGTGGGTCCTGCTGCGATACCACCACCTGGGTGACCACGGGTGGAGGTGCAGCGAAGACCGCATGTAGCAGGGAGGGAGGACGTCTGCCAGGAGTCAGAGCATTAGCACGTTGTGAAGTGCATTGTTCCTAGGCTCCCCTTGTGAGCAGATGTCTTATGGGATGGTGAAACAGCGGAAAATACCCCGGTGCTCCTGTGAGGCGGGCTTCAGGCCCCAATACCAGGGCCCCTACCAGCATGGGCAAACGGATCCCCGACAAAACACAGACGCTCGGGGCAGAGGAAGGGGAGCCCCACCTTGTACCCGCCTGGGGGTCAAACCAAGGCAGCATGGGGGGATGACTGCACCCGAGGCTGACAGACGAAGCTGACAGACGAGCAGGGATGTACAAGGCCATAGGAGACTCCTGAAGGTGAGGAAGTACCGGGGTGAGAAGGGTGTGTAAAAGGAGAATATAAAAAAAAAATTAAAAAATTAAAATATATGAGCAAGGGTGCCTTGTTCTTTTAAACATCTCCAACATATACCTACATTAGTAAGGCCAAGCTTAAACATCTTGTAAGGCATATAATACCATCTATGAATAATTTTGAATTGCATAAGTCTGCCCTTAGCCTCTCTGCAAGCCTTCAAAGTCATTTTCCGCATTGCCTGCCATTCTTCTATTGAGATTTGTATATTTAAATCTTGTTGCCACTTGTCTAGGAGTGTTAAATTAGGGTCAACCTGAGACTCAAGCAAGAGAGAGTAGATTTTTTTATGTCCATTATTAGACAAACAAATCTTATCTAGGTAATGGATCTGAGAGTAAGATGAACCATTCATATCTAGAATTTCTCTCA
This sequence comes from Neoceratodus forsteri, assembly GCA_016271365.2. Lineage (NCBI taxonomy): Eukaryota > Metazoa > Chordata > Ceratodontiformes > Ceratodontidae > Neoceratodus > Neoceratodus forsteri. Next base: position 113,103,851 of record JADMNL010000031.1, on the reverse strand, counting down.
ACTGCAGATAACTGTAAAACTCTGTTCTAGGAAGCTTACATTTTAAAGAAATTTGGCCAAAAGACATTAACAATGACGTACTGGGATCTAGAATATTTTCTACAAATAAAATTCCTGCAGTTTTCCATTTTGACCATACTATAGTCCTTCCTCCGATCTTTATTAAAGGATTCCCCATAAAGGACAATGTGGAGATGTTTTTGGAGACCAATTCAAGGTGGAGGTTACTGAATTCCAGGATCTGTATGCTTGATTAAAAACAGGGTTAGAGACAAATATTTTTGTTGTATCTGTAAACAACACTATTCTTGGATGATTGCCTTTCAAAAGAGCCTGTTCTACATATACCCAACCTGGTATATCTTGCTCTTTATTTAACCAAAGAGATTTGATACATTGAGCAGTAATAAAGGCATCAGGTCTCAATCTGAAATTTGGTAGGCCGAAGCCACCCTTTATTTTTTGTTGCTGGAGTTTGAGTAAGGATATTCTTAGGGGTTTATTTTCCCATAAAAATTTCCTAATCAAGGAGTATATTTTACAGAAGTAAATTCTAGGGATCTAAATGGGTAGATGTTGAAGAAGATAGTATATAGTTGGCACCAACATCATATTGAAAGCTTGCATTTTTCCCCATAGGGACAGACAGATCTTATCCCACCTAGAAAAATCTGCTGATATCCTCTCCAAAAATAACTTAAAGTTTAGTGAGATGAGTTGGAACAGAAGGGGAGCAGTAAATATGCCTAAAAATGTTATGCTCCTAGAATTAATCTTAATCTTGTATAAGTTAAATATTGACTTATCAGTTACCTTGGTCAGAGGTAAAGCCTCAGATTTCTCAAAGTTTATCTTAAAACCCGAAAAAACGGCAAATTTCTGTACAATGGCTAAGATCTGGGGGATAGAAGACTGTAGATTCGTTATTGAGAGAAGAATATCATCCGCATATGCCGAGATTTTCTGTTCTTTTCCTATTTTAACACCAGATATTGTAATAGAAGAGCGAAATTTAATAAGAAGAGGCTCTAAGGCAAGTAAAAACAAAAGTGGTGAAAGAGGGCACCTTTGTCGTGTACCCCTAAATAATCAAAATTTGTTAGAGGACATGCCATTAATTTTGACTGAGGTGTATACTTCAGAGTAAAGAATCCGTACCCAATTACAAAAGTGACTCCCCAAGTTATATTTTTCCAAAATATCCAATAGATAATTCCATTCTATCCTGTCAAAAGCTTTATCAGCATCTAAAGAAAAGCATAGGAGATTGAGGATTATGTCTTGCTTCATGAATAATGTGCAGAATTTTGCCTAAAGAGGTCCAAGCTACTGGCATACATACAAAACCTACTTGATCCAGATGGATCAATTTCTGAATGATTGAGTTTAGTCTGTTACGCCATTATCTAAGCAAGAAGTTTACAATCAACATTAATGAGAGATATTGGCCTATAATTACCACAAAAGTAGGGTATCTGTCTTTTTAGGGATAACAATAATAGTGGCTTCTCTCATAGAGCGTGGCAAAAATCCAGTTACATTGGTATTACAAAAACTTTATGTAAAACCGGGGCAGTCAGTTGTATAGTAGCTTTGTAGAATTCACGTGTGAGACTGTCTGGGCCAGGGGCTTTAGCCTCTGAGAGGATTGTATAAGCTTTCTGTATTTCTCCCAAAGTAATATATTTCTCTAACTTGGCTTTATCTTGATCTGATATTAAAGGTATCTTGATGTCTTTTAGAAACTGCTCTAAATCTAACTGATTAAATTGTCCTTCAGATTTACAAACATTAGAGTAAAATACTTTAAAGGCTTCCAAAATAAGTTCGGATTTATGCACCTGTTTGCCATCCTTTTTTTTTTTTTAATTGAGGCCACTATATTAGCCTCTGACATTTTTCTTAGTTTGTGGGCCAACAATTTTCCCTGTACTTCTCCAGCTTCCCAATAGGCTTGTCTAAGTCTAAATAAGGCGTATTCTGCCTTGAGATGATATATTGTGTTAATTTCATATTTAGTATCAATGACATCCTTGTATAATTTGAGGTCTTTAGAACCTGAGGCAATGAAAGCCCTCTCCTTATTCTTTAAAGCCGCTTCTAGGTTATTTAGTTTCTCCTCTCACTGTCTTTTTATAGGAGGAATACGAGATTATTCTACCTCCTATGTAAGCCTTAAAGGAATCCCATAGAATTGAAGTCGGGACTTCCCAGTATCATTGAGTTGGAAGAACAATTTAATTTCCTCTTGTAACCACCCCAGAAAATCAGGTGAATTAAGTAAACTACTGTTAAATTTCCAGCTTCTCATTGAGGAATAGTCGATTCAATAGACAAAACAATAGACACAGAGGCATGATCAGACATAACAATATCACCTATATGACTTGCAGAGAGACCCTGTAGTACGACTTAGCAATGAGAATATAATCTAGCCTACTATGAGATCTGTGTCAATTGGATAAGAATGTATAATCTCTACCTTTGGGATTAATAATTCTCCAGGCATCAATCAGACCAAAGTCATTGCATAGCCTATTTAAGGCCATTAAAGAGACATTATGATCAAGTGGAGATGAATATGTACTATCTGTAAAAATATCCATAACTGTATTCATATCCCCAGCAATACAGGTAACTATATCACCAGTAGTGTTATCATAAATCTTATCAGCTACATTAGTGAAGAACGTAGCTTGATTAGAATGAGGGGTGTACAAATTTATCAAGGATAGTATTTTATCTTCTATTTTGACATTAACAATAACAAACCTACCATCTGGATCCACAACAGTGGACTGAATAACCACATTTAGCTTTTTATGGAACAAGTTACAAACCCCTTTACTTTTTGAGTTAAATGAACTGACATGCACTAATCCAACCTAAGTTATTTTTAGTTTAGCAGTGTCCTCTGCCAATAAATGTGTTTCTTGTAAAAAGGTAATATCAGCTTTCAATGAACGTAAATAGGATAAAACTTTAGATCTCTTAATAGGATTATTGCAACCCTTTATGTTCCAGGAAACTATTTTAAGAAAGTAATTTGTTGAAGCCATTAAGATAGAAAAATTGTCCACTTGACTGCAGTGTAAATACAGAAGTTAATGTTTACTCTAAGAAACACCACTGTAATTAACTGAAATGACAATAGCAACTAGTCCTTGAAAATAAGGTAAAAGACAGAAATGTAAGATACAGGTATGTGTAATAATTTTGGGTACAGCTTACTTAGCACTTCCTATAACTATACACAGAAGACAATTAAATTATAAATGTGAAAGAAAGGAAAAGTTAGAATATATAAAATATACCCACACAATATTATGTGGATTGGAAATGCACTAAATAACAGTTACGAATACTTTAAAATCAAAATTAAGTGGTCTAAGTTGGTTGGTTGTGTAAGTAGTCAATATATCCAGATCACCACGCCTGTCCAAGATAAACGATATCATATTTTGTTTATCTAGAATAGAAAACCATTCCTAATTGTAAGAGTGTACCAAGAAGATACATACCCCACCACCCAGTACCATAAAGTCATAGAAGTGTAAGTACCATAGTGAAATATCATTAATTATGCTGTGAAGTGTAGAGACAGTTTAAAATAATGTACCATTGAGCAGTGCTCCACAGTCTATAACAATAGCTTTGACCAGACTTGCAAGAGTCATAGCATGCGTCACATAGATGTTCATATGGAGATAATGAAATAAATTATTTTAAGCACGTAAGTATATTTCCTGCATAAAATGAAAGATACGCATGTTAAATGACAGCATCACAACAGTATGCCATATAAGCCACGTTAATCAAACCATGCATGTCTGCCATCGAACAATGTGGAAAATAATATACCAATATTTAATACTGCGTGTCACCAAGGCAACACCATAACAGCCCTGCATATCATGCATTCAATTAGCCAGGTTTAAACAGTAAGGATGCAAATGTTATTCCTCCATGTAACATTCCCAGTGGGAACTTAGATTTTAATAATAATTAGTAGCAAACCCTCTCAAGTAATGCAGGAAAGATACATACTTTAGACTAATCACCATAGTAAGAAAAGATCCCATATTCTGTGTGCAAATAGACATGCTCTCTGGCCTCAGATTCCTGAAAAATGCAATATCTATATTATAATAAGTTTTGAAAAACTGTTTCTCTACTTCACAGTCATAATGACAGCAATACATATCTCAGTATTTAGTTAAAAAGTGCTACTGAGTAGCAAGGCAGATATATTCCCCATACTCTGTGACAAAACTTGGTATTTATTATTTATTTTATCAGAAATCTATGCACATTATAAGCATTTAGCATTGAAACAGGAACACATTAAATCTTCAAAATGTGCATCTACAAGTAACCACTAGATGGCGACAAAGTATAATAAAATGCAATCAGCCACCTTTTCTTTATCACATTTCTTTATAATGTAAAGAAGAAAGAGAAAAGAAAAAAAATACACATTTTGTTGTTAAATAACCCTCGGAAAGGGTAAAATCAGTTTCTAGCAGGGTAGAATAAATACATAAGCCTGAAATAAGCAGACACCATCATCACCTGAACTGCACGATAGAAGCAGTAAGGGCAAGGACCCCTCATTCTATTAAGAATCCAAAGGAACAAACAAATGTATAACCTGAATTCTGAGTAAAACAACATTTTATTCAGGGTATAATCCTTATTGTGAGGGTAGTGAGTTTCTTCTATGTAGACAACAGCAGCTCGAACTACGAAGCACTGATACCTTAAATCCAGACAGGAAGTAGAGTCTGTTTCCTGTGAGCGTCGCGTCTCTGAATCATGTTGGGCACATTTCAATAGAACAATCTGGGACACTTGCTGTATCTTGATGGGACTTGGCAGATCATCGAGCAGGATTTTTGGGAGCATTCCTCACAAAGGTATTACCTCCTGACTTCAGAGATTCTCTGCTTCTACTTCTCTGTCTTTTTACGTTCGCTTGCGCGCATGCGCAAGGAACGTCTTGGGAGAATGGGGACACTTTGGAGGCGTGCCCCTCCTCGGCAATCCCTGCTCCATTGAGCAGGCGTGGCAGTCCTGAACTCAATCGATCGCGATGCTGTAGATGACAGCGTGGTCCTCTTCAAAGAAACCACCGCTGTCATACAGCACCGCCACGCCTCCCAAATCTTTGCTGCCATGCTGGGAGCCACCCCAGCGTGGCAAACGTCCGCCGTCTGCCGACGGGTTGCCCAATCCCCAGTCGGCTCACCCCCAGCCATCCTTGATCCTTCTGCCATGCTGGGGCCCACCCCAGCGTGGCAAACATCCGCGTCGTCTGCCGACAAGGGTGCCCAATCCCCCGTCGGCTCCACGACCCCCCCAGCCATCCTTCTGCCACGCTGGGAGCCCACCCCAGCGTGGCAAACGTCCCACATAGTCTTTTTTTTAAAAAACCTGTAAATCAAAAACGGTCCCACGGCGCTTCTCCCAGTCCCCCCTCCCACAACCCACACCCACCCACTGCGCACCCTGCCTCCCCACACCCCCTCACCCCATACTTACCTCCGGAGCTCGCGCGACGATCTTCGATGGACCGGGAACACGTCTGCACTCTTCAAAGCCGCCCGCGAACTGAGGAAATGCCGGTAAGCTGTATAATGGGCTAGATAGGGGTTTTCAACTTTATTGCATATCTGAGGCATTTTTTGAATTTTGCACCAAATTTTCAACATGGGGTTTTTGGGACCCTTCTCATGAATGATGTCACTGTCATGGCGTTATTCGGGCCCAAAGGTGATTCTCACTGCCAAAATCACCTGCAGGCCGAATAATGCCATGACAGTGTTATCGTCATGAAGAGTCCCAAAACCCATATTAAGGTGCAAAAATCAAAATGACTGTTTCTAACGTGCATTGCGCAGTTCCTACGCACACTTGTAAGTTCCTGAATTTCAATATTTTCACTAAAGATTTTCAACATTGCCATTTTACCACACCTCCTTATGAGCAGTACAGCTGTCATTTTTCACATCCTGCCCAAAGCGTGTTTCCACCCATGTAAATGGCGCAGTGTTGTAAAGGAAATCAATGTATGGGACACATTAAGAAAATCACCATGACATTGTTCATTAGCAGAGGTCTTAAAATGGCTATGTTGAAAATTTGGTGAAAAATTCTAAAATGACTGTTTTATTTAGCCATGCTAGCAGTTTTACGACGTACTGGGAGGTTTCCATGAATTTTCAATATTTACCTCAGAGTTTCAACACTGCCATTTTACCACACCTTCTTATGAGTAGTACAGCTGTCATTTTTCACATCTCACCCAAAACGTGTTTCCGCCCATGTAGTGCACAATGGCGCAGTCGGTGTGTGAAATCAATGTATGGGACACATTAAGAAAATCACAGTGACACTGTTCATGAGCAGAGGTCTTAAAATGGCTATGTTGAAATTTTGGTGAAAAAAATTCCTAAAAATGACTGTTTTACGAGCGTGCGTTGTGCAGTTCCTACGCACGCTCATAAGTTTGTGAATTTTCAATATTTTCACTAAAGATTTTCAACATTGCCATTTTACCACACCTCCTTATGAGCAGTACAGCTGTCATTTTTCACATCCTGCCCAAAACATGTTTCCACTCATGTAGCGCACAATGGCGCAGTCGGTGTGCGAAATCAATGTATGGGATACATTAAGAAAATCACAGTGGCACTGTTCATGAGCAGAGGTCTTAAAATGGCTATGTTGAAAATTTGGTGAAAAAATTCCTTAAAATGACTGTTTTACAAGCGTGCGTTTGCAGTTCCTATGCACGTTCGTAAGTTCGTGAATTTTCAATATTTGCACTCAAATGACTTCCAAATACCTAAACAGCACATAGAAGCAAGCAACATTCAGCATTGACAAATGCTTGTTGTACTTTGTCACTGATTTTGTTAAGCCATGTCCAAGTGCCAAATACCACTGCAAATACCTGCAAGTGAACGTTCGGCATTGACAAATGCTTGTTTTGTTTAGGGGAAGTTAGGTTGAGTAAATCTATGCGTGAAGGAGGTTCTGTTGGTTGACTTACTACATCTTGTGATGGAAGAATAGGCTGGGATTTTAGAGGAAAAACCAGTGCTTTTTACTACAGAAGCATTCGCAACAGGCGTGCAATCACGGAGACAACTTTCCTTCACAAGAGTATTTTCAGGACTTGACTGTGCAATAACAGATGAACTTGGAGCTCGGGGAGATGAGCGAGTCTAGACAAAAGTCTTATGCATTTATTGTGTTCTCAGAATTTTTTGAATGAGGAGTAGTAGGTGAATTATTTGCAGTTTTCCCATGACTCTGTATAAGCTCCCACAGTTGGTCTATATATTCACAATAAACTGGTTTATTTCCTGGTGATGAGACAATTAGTGTGGCTGGATATTTAAAATAATAGGACCAACCCAGTTTTTGAAGTTGTTTCTTACCCTCATAAAACAACTCTCTCTGCTCTATAACCTCTGCAGAGAAATCCTGGAAAAAGTAAATTCTTTCCCTTGCCAAATCAATTGTCTATGTTCCCTTGCCCTCTTTAATATTTCCTCTCTTATATTATATCTAAGAAAGTTTGCGATAATGGATCTTGGTCGGCTACCAGGGGCAGGTTTAACTCCAAGAGATCTATGTGCCCTTTCTATTTCGAGGGACCATGGCCATTGTGTGCGCAGCAGATCTGGTATAAAGTGCTGTAGAAAAGGTATTAATTCATTACCCTCTGCCCCTTCAGGTAAACCCACAATTCACAGGTTATTCCTTCTCCCCGTTTTCCAAATCATCCACTTTTTTGAGTAGGTACTGAGTGTGATCATTTTGTTGCTCAACTTTGTCTTCAAGAAAATTAACAGTGTCCGTTAAGTCAGCAAATTTATTCTCATTTATCTCGGAGTTCTTTGTGATATTGTTTGTATCATTATGCGGGGACCCAACCACATTTTTCGTGTCTGCAATGTCTAATTGCATTTTAGAGAGTACCTCCTTTATGTATATCAGATTTGCTTTGGTGATCTACTGAGATGCCCGAGTTGTGTGTAGGCTGTTTTCTGTTGTCAATAGCGGCCCTGGAGGGCGGGCGGTGACATCTTCACAGCTGACTGAGGCGTAACTGACTGAGGCATGTCACAGAACTGACAGGATAAAATAAATAAAACTAATGTCACTCGAAAATTAGCAACCAGACCTGCGGCAATGCCTTTTCAAGATCAGTCTTGACTTTTTACCTCGAAACTACAATTAAAAAGCGAATACAAATAAATAAAGAAACAGTGAATTGGGAGCTGCCATTTTACCCGACTACCATTTTAAGCGCCGTGCGCGCAACCTTCCTAACTAGAAGTTTTCCATGGGGTCCTGCCGCCTGCCAGCTTCAGTCCTAATGGTGTAACCTGCTGCAAGAGCTGTATCTCGAAGTAAGATCGAGGTTCTGCAAAGCATATCAGAAACCTAGAAACACTTACCACTAATACATAGGAGCAATGCTGCATGCTAAAACTACAAAGAGAGAGCTGGGAGACAGACTATGAACTTGGCATTTCTGTATCATATGACAGTGTTATGTCTGTCAGCAGACCTTGCAAATGCTGTCTGTGAACATTATGAAGAAAACCAAGTTATTCGTCCCCCTCAGCTTCAGCCTAAATGGACTACTCTGCCACAGACTGCCAAAGCGTTACAAACTTGTCCATTGTAGTTGTCAAAAGGGCTGTGCATCTCAATGCAAGTATAATGGCTTCTTTACCTTGTACACCGTTTTGTGTGTGTGATGGCCAATGTGCAAGAGACTTGAATGATGAGTGGCTGGACCCAGTTCTGTAAACAATGAGATTGCATGAATGCTTTAGCCTCAAGTATTCTTTGTCGCTTATTGTTTTGCTTTTTCACAGAATTATGTTATTCTGATATGTGTATTAAAGAGCCACGGTACCTCAAGGAGAACTTTGAAAAACATATTTGGACAAAAAGCAGCTTATATTTCTCATTAGCTCTGTATTTTTATCCCCATTATTTATTACTGAAGTCGTATGCATGAAAACAGGATAGCTGTTTCCATGAGGGTTCATCAGCTCCTATTGCTTCTTTCTAAACAGATGTCATAATACTCTGCTCGTGACATCACAGTTATTCCCTTGGCAACAGACTGATGCCACAACAGAGCATTATAATTTCAAGTAGGGAATCCGCTATAGAGGCAATATCCACTACTGAGATCCCACAGAGGAGTGGGTCTTCTGCTTGGTGGCTTAATGTGTAACATTCCTCTTAAAAACATTTTGGCTAGATGATGTTGATACAGTAATCTGCCATCAAGAGGTTCATGGAAGGCTGAAATGGAGGCCAAATGGACTTTTGATAGAGGAATAGCTTAATCCTGTTTCGGTAGTCGAGGCTAGGTAATCCAAGACTTTCATCAGTGGATGAGAATAAGGATCCAATGATTGGGAGGCAGCCCAAATGGAAAAGCACTTCCATTTGGCATTATAAGTTTCCCTGGTCACTGGTTTACATGGGCCAGTAGAATACTGGCCTGGGGAGGGGACACTTGGAGACGTTATGAAAGCGTCCTCAGGAGCCAAGTATGAAGGTGCAGTGACTTCAGGTTGGGATGTAGAAAGGTTCCTTGACTGAGTAAAGAGATCTGGTCTTATTGGTAACGGGACTGATTCCTCCACTGAGAACTGTTGAAGCAGTGGGAACCACACCTGCTGAGGCCACAGAGGGGCTATGAGAATCATGGTGGCAGGTTCGAGTTGCGATTTCAGTAGAGTCCGTAGAGTCAGTAGAGGGACGGGGGGGAGCATATAAGAAGAGTCCTGTCCATGATTGGGACAGGGCATCTATAGATTGTCCCTTTTTACTCGGAATAATGGAATAGTATCTGGGGAGACGGTGATTGACTGGGGAGGCAAACAGATCTAGTTGCGGGGTTCCCCACTAATCAAAGATTTTCTGAAGCACTTTGTGATGAAGTGTCCAATTGTGTGTGGACAACTGGTTACTGAGGAGGTTGGCCAGGAGATTGTGGCATCCTGGTAGATGGACTGCTGTCAATACAAGGTGTTGCCCTATGGCCTCTTGCCAGATTGCAATCATCTCTCTGCATAAAGAATGGGACATTTTATCTCCTTGTTTGTTGAGGTAAAACACTACTGAGGTGTTGTCTGGTTGAATCAATAATGGTTATGGAGATAAATGAGGTTGAAAAACCTGGAGGGCTAGGCGAACTGCCCTCATCTCCAGGAGATTTATGTGGAGGAGGGGTAGAATTGGTCCACTTGCCTTGTGTCCTGTAAGGACCTCAGTTGTGCACCCACCCTTCTCACGAAGCATCCGTGGTCAGCGTCTGCTGAGGTGGGGAGACTGGAAGACTTGCCTTGACATAGATTGGTTCTGAGGTTCCACCATAATAGGGCAGAACACAGCGAAGAAGTGACTCTGATTTTGTCTTTGAAATTTCCTGTTCTTTGAGATCACTGTTTCTGGAGAATCCACTGAACTGGCCTCGTGGAGACAGGCAAGTGCAACCGTAGGGATGGTAGCTATATGTGTCCTAGGAAACATGATGTATGTCTGGCTGTGACTACTTTCTGGGTTTTATCTGAGAAGCCAGACATCTAGAAGCTTGTCTTGTCTGTCGGCCGGGATGTAAGCCCTGGTGGAGACTGTGTCTGGACAGCTCCTATATATTGGAGCGAATGTGTAGGGTTGGATTGGACTTGACCAATTGACTGCAATCCTAGAGATTGGAACAGAGTTAGGGTTGCATGTAGGGAGGAAAGCAGAGAGGTTTTGGACTCTGCCTTGATAAGCAAGTTTAGTTTAGTTTAGTTTATTGTTCTAGGAATTATTACCTTTGAGCCAATGGCTCTTTTACAAAGGTTCCACATCATCAATGTACAAACAAACAAGACATGTTACATAGAATGGTCAGCAAATTATAAAGGTTTCAATAAGCCAGTATAATACAGTACATCACAGGAAAAAAAAAACATTGGAGGAATGGTCAAGGTGGGAAGGGTAGGAGGAGATATGGGGAGTAAAGTCATCCAGATATGGGAATACAAAGTGCCCGTCCCATTGTAGGGCTGCTGCCACTACCGCTACGCACTTGATAAACACTCTCTGGGCAGATGAGAGGCTGAATGGAAGTGCCAAAATTAGTAGTGTTGTCCCAATAGGTGAAAACGAAGAAACCTGTGGTATATGTAGGTAGGCGTCCTTCATATCTAGAGCACATAGCCAGTCCCCTTGTTTCAACATTGGCATGATGGAATTTAGGGTGGCCATGCGGAACCTCTCATATTGGATGTGTAGGTTCAATTGTCTGCGGTCTAGTATCAGTCTGAGATCTCCAGTTCATTTGGGTACCAGGAAGAAATGGGAATAAAACCCCTTTTGATGCTCTGCGGAGGGTACAGGGTAGACGGCCTTCTTGGTTAGAAGGGCCTGAAGTTCCTCTTGGAGAATGGGAATGTGGTTGGGTGGATAACGGACAGAGGGGGGGGTGAGGGGGGTATGGAAAGAAGCTCCAGAGTGTGACCCCTCTGGATAATCTGAAGTACCCACTCATCTGATGTGATCGTTTGCCAGGCCTCTAAATGGAGGGTAAAATGACTGCCCACGGCTTCTGAGGCATGATCGAGGAAGCATGGGCAAAGCCCAGTTGGTCACTGGGAGGTGGGCTGATCAGCTGCACCCGAAGGGTGGGAGTGGGAGCCCTTGGCGGCAGAGGTGGTGGTTCTAGAAGGCTGGGAATGACCTCAGAATCTGCCTCTATGTGAGCCTCTGTATTTTCCACCTCTTTTTGTATAAAAGGAGGACTGAGGACGATACGATGGCTGGGATGTATGATACATGCCATGTACCATACGCAGTATCCGCCCTGAAGACTGGAGATCATCTATCAGTGTTTGGGTACCTGGACCGAAAAGTTTAGACCCATTAAAGGGGCACTGATCACTCTATGCTGTAAATCTGGTGTAAAGCCTGAGACGAAAAGCCAAAGGTAATACCAGTTGCAAATCTTGTGAATAAAAGTAACAGGTGCATCATATCCGAACAAAGTAGGTGTCAGGAGATGGAATTGCCAATAGATATTGTAGCAATTGTTCCCTTTCCTGCGAAGGAGGGAGTTTGTTGACTAACTGTATGGCAGAGGGCCAGAGTGTAGGCTGGTATTTGATCATATGTCACAAACAATTTACGATTCTGAGATCTATGGTACCTGCTTGGAATACGTTTTTTCCCCAGATAATCTATCCTATGGGAATCTTTATCAGGAGGTAAGGAGCTCATGTGTTTCGGTCATTTAGTACGATCATGAGCAGCAGTAATCACCACTAGATCTGCTTCAGGAGTGGTGGATAGAAAAGGGTGATCCAGAGGAGCCCGGTAGAGGCGATTCACTTTGTGGGGAATAACCATAACAGTAGAAGGCTGATTCCAGGCTGCGAGCATAGCATTTTCGTTTGTATAAGTGGGAGTACCACTAGGACTGGTTCCTCCTGGAGTTCTAAATAGTCTGCCATATCCTTATATTGTTTGTCATGTTCAGTAGTGGTGAATCCTATGACTTTCTGAATCTGGACCATCATCTCATGAAAGGATGGGTCATCAGGAGAAAGGCAGCTACCTGGAGGAAAATTCTCATTAAGTGAAGAAATTTCTGAAAGAGGGGACTGGGGTTGGAAATCCAGGTCCTGAAAATCCTCATCCTCCAAAACTCTGGTGAAATCTGCCAGAAATTCAGCCTCATCTGATAGGCAGTCATCCAGGTATGATGAAGGTGACCAGGTTGGTGAAGGGTCTCTGGCACCCTGGAAATGTTAAGGTGGTGAAGCAGGGGAACAGGACGGGTGGCTCGCCTCTCCTGGATCGGAAGGCTGAGTATGCTGAATGGCATGCAAAACCTGCTGAACTACTGAGGCAACGTCCAAGGAGGGAGCGGGGCTTCTTGGAAACTGAGTGGATTGGATGTGTGGTATGAGCAGGTCTTGCACCTGGGTGGTAGAGCCCAGGGTCCCAATCCCTCTCCACCTGGCCCCTATGAGAATGCACCTGTGAGGGAGGAGGGGCGGAATGCATAGCAAATGCTGTACGTTTCCCCATTGGAGCGCAACCCTCATCGATGGGGCCGCTGAGGAAGCATGAGTAAAATGTTGAAATGAAGTCACCGTTGGCAGGATGTCAACGGAACCGATAAAGGGTTCATCACAGGCTGCTGTAAGAATACTGGAAAGCGCCGTCAATGAGTGGGTGAAAATCTCCGTTGATGGGGAGGCAGAGTATGAACACATCGTTGACAGTGGGGCACCTGTGATGGTGGCAGTCAACGAGCGTTTAGGCACAGAGGTTAAGGAGGGCTTCTCTTTTTTGTGCCGTTTATGAGAACCAGTGAATGGGGAGCTCTTGGGATGAGCCCCCTGATTCTCCAGGAGAGACAATTTCTGCTCCATTAAATAGTTTTCAATTTCCTGCAGCCATCGACGGGTTGCCTGGTTAATATCCTGGCAATGTATGCAGGAGGTGGTATCGTGTGTGGGTCCCAGACACCTTACACAAGTGGTGTGGTTGTCGAAACAGTAGATTTTTCTACTGCAACAACGAATGAAATAGCACTGTCTTGCTTGTAGATTCTTTGTGTATTCATCAATGTAGAAAGTGAAATGGAAGAAATCCACTTCTAAGCTCAAATTCTCATCGATGACTGATACTGAGTTGCACTAGCTGCTGCATGCGAGTTGAAGACGGTGGGGGAAAATGCACTGAGGATACCAGGGACTGCCCACACTTATATAGGAAACAGGAAGCTGTCATGAGTGGGCAGCTCCTGGAAAAGACTGCTAGAAGAGCTGCCAATGCGCCACAGTGACCTCTGGCACTGACCCAAGTGTATTACCAGTTGCGAGAGACCACTTCATGGAAGATCTACTGTTACAAGTGAGTAACCTGTTTTTCTAGGATCATGGATATGTTCTATCAACACTGTTTGGCAGACTCCTAGCAGTTCTCGGGGAGGAAGGAGGCAAGGCACACACCCCCTACTTAGGGAACAGAGATTGGAGAACCGAGGCCCCAAAACAAGCATCCCAGTGTGACTCAAGGTCGATGTGGTAGTGAGAAATGAAGATGTCTGTTGACTTCCAGGTAGCAGCCCTGCAGATATGCTGGATAGGGACGTCCCTAGAAGCAGCCACCGATGCAGCAGTATGGCGGGTGGAATGAGCTCTTATCCCTATGGGAGGCTTCCCACCAAGCAGTAGCAGAGATCAATGCAGGATGTTATCCATCTGCCAATCGTCCACTTTGCTGCAAGTCTGCCAGGTGCGGCTTCAGCGTAGGTGACCAACAGATGGCAAACCTCTCCCCGAATTCCAGCCATGCGCTCTTTGTAGTCTGTACTTTGTCTCAGAGGTGTAACTGGGGTAGTACACCGGCAGAGTCAACACATGGTTGAGGTGAAACTCCGATACCACCTTCGGAAGGAATTTCAGGTGGGGGCGCAAGACAAACTTGTCCCTGTGGAAAACAAGGTAAGAAGACTCGACAGAGCACCTGTAGCTCCCCAATCCTTCTGGCTGACATGATAGCCACCAGGAAGGCAGTCTTCCGTGACAGATGTGTCATCTCACACCTGTGCATTGGTTCGAATGGCTTGCCCATGAGCTTTGCCAGTACCAGCAGTAGATACCACGGTGGTGGTTCACGCACCGGAGGGGAAATGTGGTCAATGCCTTTAAAGAAAAGCTAGACCACCTAATTCTTATTGGTCTGCTGATCGGCCCATGCCCGATAAGCAGAGATGGCTGATGGGTGCACCTTAAGGGTCATAGACCGAAGACTCTCTTTGGAGAGAGACCACAGGTAGAAGAGGATGTTAGCCACCGAAGAGGATGAAGGGTCCAAGCCCCTTGCCCTGAAACCAAATGGAGAATCTCTTCCATTTGAAGGCATAGCCCCTCCTGGTCGACTCCTTCCTAGATGCCTCAACTACAGTAGAGAAGCAGAAGTTGACGGCAGATAAGAAACGCAAGGCCCATCCAGTCTGCCCATTTTTTCTACCTTATGAATGTGCCATAGGCCTTTACTCTGTCAATGTCCTATCTATTCATATTCATCTATATTGCTCCCTTATGCCTATCCCATGCTTGTTTGAAGCCCTGCACTGTATTCATATCCACCACTTCCTGAGGTAGGTCGTTCCATGCATCCACCACCCCTTTCTGTGAAAAAGAACTTCCTCACATTACCCTGTAATCGGCCTCCCTCTAATCTCATGCTGTGTCCTCTTATAGTGTATGGTGGAATGCTGTTATAACTGGAAATTCCACCATACCGAAATGCTGTTCAGCCACACACTCAACAATGAATGGAATGCTGTACTAACCATATGTGCAGAACAGCATTCCATTTATTCAGAGTGAAAAGCTCAAGCCCTGTGTGAAAGCCACCATAAAAAAAACACTGTGCATTGACAGCAGTGTAATCTGCCTCAAACATGGAAACTGCATGGCATTTTTTTTAAAAACACTCACTGCTCAGAAGCAGTTTATTCTCCGTGATGAGAACCAGCATAAAAAAAGAAGTTTCTGCCTCCAATTCGTGGATAAATTCGCTAAGTGAGACATCTGCCCACCACATTTTTTTTCTCTGAAATCCCGCCCACACTACAGCGGCAACCAAATTGGAGAGGGGGGCGCTGCTAACATAGGGACGCCCAGTCCCTAGCAACCACACAACTTGGCAAGAACAAGCCGTTGCTCCCGAAATACGAAATGGGAGACTACAGTTTATTTTTCAATGAAAACATTTAGTTAGAAAACCTAAAATAGGATACAAGGGGCCCCATACACTATACAAAATATAGGATGGGAGACCCAATGCAGAATCAGTGTGTTTTGTCACCTTGGGGTTTGATTCCTTGGACCTCTCGAGGTCACAAGGAATCAAATCCCTCTGTGGCAGAACACACTCGTTCTGCATGGTTGCCCATCCAGTATTGTCTATGTCCTGCTATTTTTCTTATATTGAAACAGACTCCCACCTTAATGCCCTTAAGATGTTTGAATGTTTCGATCATATCACATCTCTCCCTCCTCTGCTCTAGGGTATACATATTGAGCTCTGTTAATCTGTCCTCATGTGTTTTCTGATGCAGACCTTACACCATTTTGGTTGCCCTTCTCTGGACTGCCTCCATTTTGTCAATGTCCTTGTGCAGGTGCAACCTCCAGTACTGCACGCAGCACTCCAGATGGGGCCTAACCAGTGTCTTGTAAAGAGGGATTATTACCTCCCTCTTACAACTTACGATACCCCTACTAATACACCCCAACATCCCTCTAGCCTTAGCTACAGCTTTAGTGGTCTGCTTGGATGATTTCAGGTAATCTGTGATGATGATGCCCAAGTCTCTTTCTTCCCTTGCAATTGCCAACAACTCCCCTCCCAACCTATAGGTGGCTTCAGGATTTCTCTTCCCTATGTGCATGATCTTGCACTTCTTTGCGTTAAACCCCATTTGCCACTCTTCTGACCATTTTGCCAGTTTATCCAGATCTCTTCTCATTCTACCCATCCCATCTGGATCATCTACTCTGTTGCAGATCTTGGTGTCATTGGCAAACAGACAAACCGTACCTGCCAGTCCATCTGCAATGTCACTGAAGAAGATATTGAAGAGGAGTGGCCCCAGGACTGATCTCTGAGGTACCTCACTTGTGACTTGCATCTCTTCTGTATACTGTTTACCACCACTCTTTTCTGCCCAACCAGTTTGCCACCCAGTTGACCAACCTGACTCACCTCGACCCTACCCAGCTTATTAATCAATCTTCAATGTGGAACAGTATCGAAAGCTTTCCTGAAGTCAAGGTAGGTGACATCAACTGCACCCCCTTCGTCCACCACTCTGGTTACCAAGTCAAAGAAATCTATGAGATTAGTTTGACAGGACCTTCCTGTTGTAAACCCTTGCTGTCTTGGATCCTGTGCTCCTATGGATTCCATGTGTTGCACTGTCCTTTTCTTAAGGAGTGCCTCCATAATCTTGCCCATTACTGAGGTAAGACTGACTGGTCTGTAGTTCCCTGCCTCCTCCCTGCTACCAACTCTTGTGAAGCAGGATCCCATGAGCCCTTCTCCAGTCTCCTGGGACCTCTCCTGTGCTGAGACTCTCTAAACAGTTCTGCTAATGGCTTTGCTAGTTTCACCCTTAGCTCCTTTAGTACCCTGGGATGTATGCCATCAGGTCCCACAGCCTTGTCCACCCTGAGCTTAGCGAGCTCTTGTAGGACCCTTTCTTTTGTGAAGGGACTAGTGCACACCTCCCTTCCCCGTGTCCATGGTGCTGAGCTGTGGGCCCTGTCTTACCTTCTCCTCAGTAAATACTGAGCAGAACATCTATTTAGGATAGATGCTTTTCCTTGGTCCTCTCCTCCACACAATCCACCCTTATCCCCTTTGATCTTAGCAATACCCCCTCTGAACTTTCTCCTTTCACACATGTATCTATAGAAAGTCTTGTCCCCTTCTTTTACTGTTTGTGCTAGCGTTTCCTCGGTTTGGGCCTTTGCATGCCTTACTGCCTTCCCTGCTTCCCTTAGGGAAGTTTGGTATGCCTCCCTGTCTTCGTCCCACTGCATTCCCTTATGTTTCCTGGAGGCCAACCTTTTGGCTCTGATCTTTTCTGTTACTGTTTTTGAGAACCAAAGTGGTTTCCCTCCTCCTTTGCTCTTGCTTTCTCTCCAGCACAATGAGATGTTGCTTCAAGTATTGCATCCTTAATGCTTGCCACTTTGTCTGTATCCTCACCTGTATTTCTTCTTGCCAGGGCTAGCTTAACTCTGTTGGCCATCTTATCAAAGTCAGCTCCTCTGATGTCCCATATTTTTGCCTTGGAATGGGATGATTTAGTTCTAGTGGCCAGATTGAACCATACCATGTGATGGTCACCGGCCCCAGGTGACCTACCTGGAGAGCTGTGATTCTTTCCCTGTTAGTCAGTACTAGATCCAGGATAGCCCTGTCTCTTGTGGGTTGTTGTACCGGTTGTTTGAGGCCCTCCCCCTGCAGGGAATCCACCATGTGTCTAGTTCTGGCAGGTGTTCCTGCTGGTACTGACCAATCTGTATCTGGCATGTTGAAGTCTCCCATTATCAGAACCTCCCCTTTAGCTGTCATGTTTTGTACATCTTCTAACAGTAATGTGTCTATGCCCTCCCCCACCCCGGTCTGGAGGCCTGTAGACAACCCCAGTTCGTATGGCTGTCCCATTTCCTGTTTCCAGGGTGACTCACAGTTCTTCTGGCTTCTTATGTATTCTGAATTTCTGTAGCTTTGATACTTTAATTGACAAAGGCAAATCCACCCTTCCTTTTGCATCTCTGTCTCTTCTGAGACAGCACATAGCTGGGTACTGAAGTCTCCCAAGTGTAGTTACTGGTGAACCATGTCTCGCTAATAGCTATTATATCTAGTTTAGCCTCTGTCATTGTTGCCTTCAGGTCTGGGATCTTGTTTCCCAGATTGTGGACATGTGTGTACAAGACTTTACATTGGCCAGATTTCGGTGCGTTAGTTGTTGGGCGAGGTCCGGCGTCTCCCCTGCATGTCGTATAGGGAGCCGGACACCTTTCCTTACCTGGTGAAGCAAATGAACTATAAACATGCTGAACTTCTGTTTGATCACTAGCTAAGGGGAGAGGGGGTGTTTTTCCCATTCGATGTATCGGGTGCTGCACCCCTCTCCCCATTTGTTAGTTTAAATATTCTGCAAAGACGTCAAACTTCTACCACAATTCACTGACTCGCTCCTTAGTCAGATACAGTCCAGTGAATTTAAAGAACTTTGCTCCCAAAACTGTTGCCAGTTACCTACAAATCTGTGTCCTTTTTCCTGGCACCAGCCCTTGAGCCACGTTTTTTTTTTTTTTTTATTTGTATTTCTGATGACACCTTTGAGCCGAGGGCTCTTTTACAAAGGTTCCATGTCAAGGTAATAAGGTACAAAACATATCATGATCATTACAATGGAACTTACAAAAAAAGACAAGTAAGGTTACAGTAATAGCAGCCAAAGGCATTGTCAAGGAATCGTGTTGCGAGTTAATTATACAATACAAGTCATAGTGAAGCTTTGTTAGGAGTGGGTTTAGTGGAAAGAGAGTAAGAGTAGTGGTGAGGGGGTGGTATGGGAGAGAGAGGGAGGAGGGGAGAAATAGGGAGGGCATTGCGTTCAGCATGTGGTAGATGGGAAATGGCAAGGGAGGAGGTGGGGTAACATGTTTAAGCTCCCTATTTCCTTCTCTGACCTTCCATCCATCTGCCCACCCCCAGACCAGCAGGATCTCAGAAAAGGAGATGCTGGATGAAATGGATGACAGTTTGTCTCCCAGCCTGGTCAGGTGTTCCTTGGTCTCCACAACTGACGGGCTGGCAAGATCATTAGTCCTATGTGTAGCAGGGCGCCAATGTTTTCTCCTGCTTCCCACATGATTTTAGCAATGCTGTCAGTGTCTCTCCATGCTGATGTACCTGGGAGACATCTGACTATTATCCCCGGCTGGAGGTAGGTATCAACTCCCCGAATCATAGAGTCTCTCCTATGACAAGAAGTGTTTTGGATTTCCTTTTTGCTTTTTTTTTTGGTTTTGGTCCCTGTTTTGGGAGTTTTGTTGTGCTAGCTCCTGTGCTGCAGTGTCCTGTGCCCCTTTGTTTGATTTCAGAGACAGAGGCAGATATCCATTTATAGTTTTTATATGGTTGGTGGAGGTGATACACTGGAGAGTATTGAGTGATGGGGCACCTAATTTGCCCTTCCTAACCACCCGCCAACCTCCCGGACCAACTACCCTCTGCAGTCAAGGTGCTTCAGTTGGATGTTGGGGAAATGGTGGGCGGTTCTTATATTTCCTCCTGAATATGCAATTTGAGGCGCGCAATCTCTACCCATGCTGCCTGGAGCGGAACCCTTAGACCTCCAATGGTCCAGCATGTAGGACAGCATCATGAATTCTGTATAACTGCCCTTTTGAAAAGTGTCCTGCAGTACCTGCAGTTAATATCCATTCCAGATGAGTTGCCAAGTTTATAACCTGGTCCGAGTAATTAGAAGGAGGAAAATGAAAGCAAAAGTTAGATTTTTCTTTTGTTTGTTTTTGTATAACTTGTTATAACAAGTTAAATTACTTGTGCTCCTGTAAGTGAGGTCACTGTGTGGATACCCCTCTGATCCTCCGCTTCCTGCTTTACTACAGGAAATGTCAAGACTGTGCTACCCTATAAAAGTGTAGCATGAGGTGGTTGGAGAAGGTGGTGGGGTGGCTGGGCCCTTCCCTGCCTAAAAGAAGAACCACAGACAAAAGAAACAAGGAGGTAAGAGCAGAAACAATCAACCAACAACAAATGCAGTAGTCCTTAAAGCTTAGCCTAATGATAGATAAAAGAACAGGTTACTCACCCGTAACAGTAGTTCTAAGAGTGGTATATGTTGTTCATCCACACTTCTTGGCATGTCCCCTTCCACTTTAAATCTTGCTGGAAGACTTCAAGCTGGCTCCTCCCACCCATCCGGGTGGTATATACCTCAGCTCCGCCCCATGGCATGAGATCTTAGCCGCTGGAAGCAAGGTTGTGCACCCAAAGCCGGAGGTCGGGTGTGTGTGTGGATGAACAACAAATACCACTCATAGAACTACTATTATAGGGAGTAACCTGTTTTTCTAGGATTGTGGATATGTTGTTCATCCACACTTCTTGGCAAACTCCAAGCAGTTCTCCAGGAGGAGGAGCAAGGCGCACACCCCTACGTAAGAAATAAAGTTGGAGAACTGAGGCTCAAAACCAGCATCCAGGCGTGACTCAAGGTCGATGTGGTAGTGGGTGATGAAGATGTTTGCTGACTTCCAGGAAGCAGCCAGCAGATTTCCTGGATAGGGATGTCCCTGGAAGCAACCACCGATGCAGTGGTATGGCGAATAGAATGAGCTCTTATCCCTCTGGGAGGCTCCTTGCCTGCCAACTCATAACACAGACCAATGCATGATGTAATCCATCATGCAATCGTCCGCTTTGCTGCAGGTCTGCCAGAAGCGGCTTCAGCATAGGTGACAAACAGCTGGTGAATCTCTCCCCGAATTTCTGCTGTCCTCTCCTTATAATAGGACAGAGCACGTGTCAGGTCCAAAGTATGGAGCATGTACCCAGCAGAATTAACACCTGGTTAAGGTGAAACTCTGACACCACCTTCGGAAGGAATTTCGGGTGGGGGCATAGGACAACCTTGTCCCTGTGGAAGACCAGATAAGGAGAATCCACAGAAAGCGCCTGGAGCTCCCGTCCTTCTGGCAGACATGATAGCCACCAGGAAGGCCATCTT
Source organism: Neoceratodus forsteri (assembly GCA_016271365.2). Classification (NCBI taxonomy): domain Eukaryota; kingdom Metazoa; phylum Chordata; order Ceratodontiformes; family Ceratodontidae; genus Neoceratodus; species Neoceratodus forsteri. The sequence continues at coordinate 113,082,463 of JADMNL010000031.1, read as the reverse complement.
CTACAAGTGTGACAAAGCACACTTGTGCATTGGTTCGAATGGCTTGCCCATGAGCTTTGCCAGTACCAGCAGAAGATCCCAAGGAGGTGGAGGTTCACGCACCGGAGGGGATATGTGATCCAGACCTTTGAAGAAGCGCCCAGTCACTGTTTCCTGCACCGTTGGCTGACCGGACCATGCCCGGTAAGCAGAGATGGTTGCCAGGTGCATCCTAAGGGTCGATGACCACAAGTAGTCAAGGATGTTACCCACTGGACAGGACAAAGGTTCCAGGCCCTTGCCCTGAAACCAAATGGAAAACATTTTCCATTTGAAGGTGTAACATTTCCTGGTAGATTCCTTTCCGGATACCTCCACCATGGTGACTACATCCTCGGAAAGACCCAAAGCCTGGCACTCTAGCCACTCAGGTACCAGGCTGTGAGGTGCAAGGATTGAAGGTTCAGATGGTACACCTTCCTCTGATTGAGAGATATCAGGTCCGGGCGTGCTGGCAGCCACTCCGGGGGCCTGCAGCTGAGGCTGAGGAGATCTGGATACCAGAACTGGCGCGGCCAGTCTGGGACTACCAGAATCACCTTTGCCTTGTCCCACCTCACCTTGGAAAGCACTTTCTGGATCAAGGGAAATGGAGGGAAGGCATAGAGGTGGCCTGGGGTCCACAGCCTCGAGAAGGCATCCCCTGAAGCAAGCCCTGCTGAGAGTGCGGGCATGGAACAGCCTCAGCTTGGTGTTGTCCTGGAGGCAAACAGGTCCACCATCAGTTTGCCCCAGTGGGAGAACAGGCTGTAAGTTACCTCTGGATGGAGAATCCACTTGTGGGATGTCTCACCTAAGTGACTGACATCATCTGCCACATGGATGGCTAGGAGATCTGCCTCCAAACAGCTCATGAGGGTCCAGATGTGGAGCACCTTCCTGCACAGCAGATGGGAGTGTGTGCGCCCTGTTCGTTGAGGTAGTACATAGTCATGGTATTGTCCCGTCTGGACTTGAACCACTTGACCCCAGAGCTAAGGAGGCGAAGCGGCGAGTGCCAGTCTGACTGCTCTGAGCTCCAATAGGTTGATGTAGCATCGGGACTTCTCAGGGTCCAGAGCCCATGGGCCCTTTGTCCCCATGTAGGCTTCCCAGCCCATGAGAGAGGCATCGATCGTAAGGACGACTGTCGGCCTGGGGTGGACAAACTGGATCCCTTCCTGCAACCGGTCCGGGGGCGGTCCACCAGTGGAGAGCGTCCCACTTCTTCTGGATTACAGTGATCAGCTGGTCGAAATGACCATGGCACTTAGTCCACTGGGCAGCCAGCTCCCATTGGAGGCGCATGTGCAACCAGGACCAACGGACCACTGAGGTGCACCCCACCATGTAACCCAGAAGGTGCAGAAAGTCCCAGGCAGGGCACAATTGCCCAACCAGAAATGATTGGGCAAAGGAGGAGAGAACCTCCACCCTGTCCGCCAGGAGCCGAGCTCTGCCCCAATGAAGCTTATCACCTGAGAAGGCATGAGTTCCGACTTGGCCTTGTTGATCAGGAGGCAGAGTTGGGAGTAGGTCTGGAGGGCCAGGTCCCTGGACCTCTCTACCTCCTGTTGGGTGGAACCTGCTAGAAGCCAATCATCAAGGTAGGGATAAATCCTGACCCCCTCCAACGCCTGAGAAAGGCCGCCACCACTGCAATGCATTTGGTGAAGACCCATGGGGCCGACGACAGGCCGAACGGCATGCCTCGGAACTCGTACAGGGTCCCCTCAACCCTGAAGCAGAGGAACTGCTGATGAGACGGAAGGATTGGGACATGAAAGAACGCGTCCTGCAGATTCAGTGAACAGAAGAAATTTACTCATCATAATAATGTTTCTTCTAATGGAGTCTTGCTGTATTCTGACAATATGCAGTTAGCCCCAGCACTTGAACTGCCCCAGGGAGGAAAGAGTTAACTCGATGCAGAAGTATAGAACGTTGAGCTCGAGCTCGGTTTTCAAACCTCTGTCTCTGGTACTTACCAGTTCAACCATCAGATTCTTATGAGCAAACTAAGTAGTACGAAACATGGAAATTGTTTACTAAAAGTCAAAGGCAACAATTTGGGTCCCAAAAGACTCAAGTCAAGAACCCAAGAAAAAAGTTAGTGACAGTATAATAATATATTAAACATAACCACAACCGTCAGAACAACTACCCCACCCTTAAGAGGAGGGGTGACAAGGTACACCCTGAGTGCAACACTATACCTGCCAGCCCACTTCCCAAAAACTAAGTTCTGAGAGGGGAGGCAGGGAGGGGAGTCAGAATACAGCAAGACTCCATTAGAAGAAACATTACTATGGTGAGTAATTTTTTCTTCAAACAACATGAAGTCTTGCTGTATTCTGACAATATGCAGACTACCAAGCAGTTCCCCCAGGGAGGAGGGAATGCAGAAGCTACTTTGGGAACAGGATCTGCAGTACTGCTGTGCCAAACCTAGCATCACTCCTAGCCTGGACGTCCAGAAAGAAATACTTGGTGAATGTATGGACTGTTTTCCGGTGGCTGCTTTACAGATTTCTAGCAAGGGTATATATATCTCTGGCCACAACCAGAGTGGCAGCTGTACCCCTAGTCGAGTGTGCCCTCAGGCCAGGAGGGGGTGCTTTGCCCAATTTGTCATAGCAGAATTGCATACAAGAGACAATCCACCTGACAATAGTCCTTTTAGTAGCAGGCTTACCTTTCCCCCACTTCACCATAAGTGAGAAACAATTGAAGACAGCCATGCCTGTGTGCCTTAGTATGCTCTATGTAGTAGCGAAGAGCCCTTTTAACATCCAAACAATGTAACCTTCTTCCCCCTGAAGAAGAATGGTCAGTGAAAAACACAGGAAGAGAGACTGGTTCAGATGAAAATCTGATACCACTTTAGGTAAGAACCTCCTAATGATTCTTAGGACCACCATATCCCTATGGAAGGAGATGAAGTCAGGTTCAACTGACAGGGCCTGTAGTTCACAAATCTGCCTGGCAGAAGTAATAGCTACCAGGAACACAGTTTTCCAGGTCAAATATTTAAGCTCAGCCGAAGCCAGAGGTTCAAAGGGTGGCTGCATAAGCTGAGCAATGCAGACATTAAGATCCCATGCCAGAGTAGGCTCTCGAAAGGGAGGGTTAATATGAACCAGACTTTTGAAGAACTGACTAAAAACAGGATGAGATGCCAGGGAAGAGCCCTTCCCTGCTGAAAGGAATGCAGAGACAGCTGCTAGGTGAACGTTCAGAGTTGCAGGCCTAAGGCCTAGACCATTAAGGTGAACCAGATAATCTAAGGCTGTAGCAATGTCTGCAGAATCAAACACCCTTCTGAGAACACCAAATGCTGAATCTTTTCCATCTGGAATTATAAGTTTTTCTAGTGGAAGGTTTCCCGGAAACCTTCAAGATATCCAGAACTCCCTGAGAAAGATGCAGGCCTGCATATTCTAACTCTTCAAGAGTCAGACCTTGAGGTTGAGAGACTGGAGATTGGGGTACCAGATCCTCCTGAGAGGAGGTTAGGAGATTGTATCTCTTGGGAAGAGACAAGGGACGTGATACTGCCAGAGACAGCAGCAGAGGATACCAAGGTTGTCTGGCCCAATCTGGAGCCACCAGTATCACTGTGCACGGTTGAGATCTGATTTTGATCAGGACTCTGAACAACAGAGGAAGGCATATAGAAACCTGCCCTTCAATCCAGAATGAGAGCATCCAGAGGAACAGTCCCCAGAACTGGAGGTCTGCAACAAAACAGAGGAAGTTGCCGATTGTCCGGGGCTGCAAAGATCGCTGTCTAGGGTACCCCATCTAGTGAATATGACCTGTAGGATCGCAGGGTCCAGGGACCATTCATGATGTCCCTGGGAGATTCTGCTCAGAGCATCTGCCAATACTTTGTCCTTTCCTGGAAGATGAACTGCTATCAGGGAAGTCTGAAGGGAATAGGCTAGAGACCGGAGTTTCATTGCCTCTGTGCACAAGGCCATGGACCGAATGCCTCCTTGCTTGTTAATGTACCACATTGTGGTGATGTCTGTCCTGACCTGCACCACCTTGCCCCTGACCAATTCTGAGAAGACCTGAATGGCTAGAAAAACTGCCCTGAGTTCCAGCAGATTGATATGAAGGAGAGACTCTTGTGGAGACCAAACCCCCTGAGCCATGAGGGCTCTCAAATGGGCTCCCCAGCCTAGGAGAGAAGCATCTGTAGCTGGGACTACTGAGGGGACCTGAGAGAGAAATGGAACACCTTGTCTGAGGTTGTCCTGGTCCAGCCACCACTGGAGAGCTTGGACCAGAGTCTGAGTCAGTCTGAGTCACTGGAATCAATTTGGTGAGTCTCTTTTTTTCTGAGACCAAAAGGACCTTAGGTGGAACTGAATGTCCCTCATCTGAAATCTGGCTCCCTGCACCACTGCAGTGGAAGCTGCCATGTGGCCCAGGAGTTGAAGAAACTACCGTGCTGGGTGAGGGACCAGAGGTCGAAAAGAGGAAGCAAGATCTGTGAGGGCCTTTATCCTTGCCAGAGGGAGGAAGGCCTCTGCTTGGATAGTATCCAACTCTATTCCTATGAAAGTAAAAAGTTGTACTGGTTCGAGAACAGACTTTGGAAGATTGAGAAGAAAACCCAGAGAATTGAGCAAGTCTTGAGTGATTTGTAGAGCTGACTTGACCTGGTCAGAGGACTGACTTACAATTAGCCAGTCATCCAGATATGGAAAGATGGAAATACCCTGCCTTCTGAGAAAGGCAACTACTACTCCTAGGCACTTTGTAAACACCCTTAGAGCTGATGTTAGGCCAAAGGGCATGGCTCTGAACTGATGATGGCCTGAAGGCAACTCAAACCTGAGGTACTTTCTGTGGTAGCACCTGATAGGAATATGGAAATAGGCATCCTTGAGGTTCAGGGATGCTAGCCAATTCCCTGGCCTTAGAGGGGGAAGAATTATTCCCAAAGTCACCATTTTGAATTTTGGTTTTGTGATGTGTTTGTTCAAATACCTTATTCTAGGATGGGTCGCCATTCCCCTGTCTTTTTCGGGCTAAGGAAGTACCTGGAGTACAGACATTTGCCCCTGTGCTGAGTAGGAACTTTCTCTATAGCTCTGAGAGCCAGCAGAGAAGAAACCTCTGCCTCTACAGCAAGGATTTCTGAGATGGATGCAGGTGGAAAAGACCTGACCCTCAGTTTTGGGAACCTTTTGAAGCGGAGGGCCAGTCCCTAGCTTACTATTTCCAGGACCCACTTGTCTGAGGTAACAGACTTCCAGGCCTGGAGTAGTAAGCCAGCCTCCTCCTACTGGAATGGTGGAGTCGACCCGGGCTGACACATCAGGGTGTCTGCTTGGCAGGAGCCTTGGACTGGGAAGAGGATGCAGCCCTGCTCATCCCCCTCCTGCCTCTCCCTCGAAAGAACGCCCTCTGTGGGAAGGAAGAGGAAGCCAGAGCTTGGTAGAAAGGCCTGCCCCGTCCCTAGACTGCTGCTTCTGAGAACTGGCTTGCCTCTCTTTGGCCTGTGCACTCCTGTAGGTGGTCCTGTACTCATCCATTTTCTTCATGTAAGCCTCTGTCTTCTCCCCAAACAGAGTGTTACCCACTACAGGGAAATCCATAGCCTTAGCCTGGGTATCCTGCGAAAGGCTAGTACATCTGAGCCAAGCACATCTCCTGAGAGACACAGATGTAGCCATGACTCGATGCCACATCATTGGAGTCCACAGCAGCATGGAATTGTACCTTGAATGCCCGAGTTCAATCAGCAACCACCTCATCCAGCTCTTTGGCTAGCTGGGGGGAGGCCTGTTTAGTCAGTTCCAGAACCGTATCCCACCTGGACTTCTGGTACCTGGCTGTGTAGGCCATATAGTTGGCCTGCCTGAGTCCCAAAGAAGATGCCAAATACTGTTTCTTGGCCATGGCATCAACCTTCCTGGAGTCTTTGTCTGGGGGAGGGGGTGAAGCCAAAGGAATGTTAGCCCTGTCACAGGCTGCAGCCTACACTACCCCAACATGGCTGCAATGACTATATAGAAACTCTGTACCTGAGCCTAATAACATATACCTCCTGTCCATTCTCTTATCTACAGGAGGTAAGGAGTTAGGTGTCTGTAAAATCTTTTTTGTCTGTTTCCCCAAGGACTTGTGAAGAGGGCTAGACAATCTTTTGGACTCTGGGATGTCCATTATCTCAACAAAATCAGGCTCTTCCTCCTCCTCAGCAGCTTCAACCATTGGGAGCTGGAGGTTTCAGCTACCTTCTTCTAAAACAAGAAGTGTGAAGGGGACTCAAAGACTGGGAGAGGAGACATTGGAGGGTCTGTCTGGGGAAATGTCCGGTTCAATGGGCACATCCAGACCTTCAAAATAGTTATCTTCATCCTCATCCTCGGGATACTCCGTCTCCCTCCCACTCCACATCATAATAAGCGTCTGGACTGTAATCCGATGGAGTCTGATCTGACTGCCTAACTGACGTTACCGGTTCGAACGGAACCGGGTGGAGCGACTGAACTATGCTAATCGCTTTGGCTATCTCATCAGTGGCTGGAGTATGCGGTGCTGGATCTGAACTAGCTGACTTCCATTTCCTTTTCGACAAAACCGGCCCCTCAGAGTCGGACCTCCTTTTGCCTGAGGAGGTATCGCCTAGGTCAGTAGGCACCTCCTCAGGTTCATTCGTAACCGAACCGGGCTGGCCATCCGGATCTACAGACTTCTCTCCCTTTCCTTCAGCCTACTGAATATTTTTTCAAGAGTGGCTTTAGAAAATTCTTGCAAATCTGGCAGTCTGTTTTGAGGTGGTCAAACCCCAGACAGTAACACAGATGAGGTGGGGTTAGCCTTGGCAAAGGCCTCCCACACTCAGTACAGTGTTGAACCCAGTGGGACCGTTTTTTTTCTTGGGTTTCTCAGATGTGGCCAACCTAAACAATTACCCTTGAAAGCTTTTAAGCCAGGTAATAACTCACTGATCAGTTACAAGCCGCATTACAGGTTTTGTAAAAGAACCAGAAAAGTCCAGTTCTTTGAAACTGATCGGCACTGGAACACCACACTAAATCCCAGAAGAAGTAAAATTAATAAATACGAAGCAAAAGGTCGGTTCCCAACTGGATCGACAAGAAACCGAGACAAAAACAATTTCAGAGAATTTAAACAATACACAAGTCACCACCTATCTAACACACTACCTGTACCATAGACAGAGGCTGGAAATCCAAAAATAATAAATCAGTTAAAACCTACACACTAATTCACTCTACCGAACGAGCAAAGGAGAAATCTTTGGAGCAACTTCACTGTTAGGCGGAGTAAAGAATCTGATGGTTACACTGGTAAGTATCAGAGACAGAGGTTTGAAAACCAGTGCTCAAGCTCAACATTCTATGCTTCTGCATAGAGTTAACTCTTTCCTCTCCAGGGCAGTTCAAGTGCTGGGGCTAACTGCATATTGTCAGAATACAGCAAGACTTCATGTTGTTTGAACCACATTTCGCTCCAAGGATGGTATGATCTGGGACAGAGTGACCATTCGAAAGGTGCGTGACCTGAGATATTGATTCAGGTCATACAGATCTAGAATGGGGCACCAGCCCCCCATCTGCTTTGGCACCAGAAGCACCTGGAGACAAAGCCTGGGTCTTCTGGAGGATCTGCCACTGGAGCTACTGCCTCCTTGAGGAGGAGCTGAGCGATGTCGTCTTGGAAAGCTGACTGAGTCTGGGCGGATACTCTCCTCCTGAAGAGCATGAGCTCGGCTTGGAGGGTACTGCTCGAATTCCAGAGGCAGTCCCTGACCGACCACTTCGAGAACCCAACTGTCTGAAGTGACAGCAGACCAGGCAGAAAGGAAGTGGCAGAGCTGGACCCCCATGGAAGGACCCAGAACTGGTGTGGACGGGAGGGAAAGCAGCCCTGCCCATCACTGAGCAGGCTTGGAGGAGGATGATCCAGGACCCGAACCTCAGCCTCCTTTACAGGCCTGGGAGGGCCAGGGGTGTCAAGCTTGAGCCTGCTGCTGTTGCTGCTGTCCTCCTTGAAAGGAGAGCTGCTGTGCCACATAGGAAGAGTGCCGAAAAGGCTTTTTTCTTCTGCTGGTTCTTGCCCGAAGAACTCTTGGCAGAAGTAGTGTCCAAGATGGCATTGGACTGCTCAATGCGCTGAAGGTGACCAGCCACACCTGGGCCAAAAAGGTCGGTCCCCAGGAAAGGCACATCAGCTAGTTTGTGCTGAGTATCTGCCGGGAAGGAGTAGAGTCTCAGCCAAGCCCTGCAATGAGAGGCAACTGCAGCTGCCATCGAACGGGCACAAGAATTCCCAGTGTCAAGGGTGGTCTGAAGCTGCTGTTTGGAAACAGCTCGGCCCTGATCCCGGACATGCTTGACCGTGGTCTGCATGTCTGTGGGGAGATGTGGGAGGGCTTCATCCAAAGACCCCAAGAGGGCGTGGGTGAAGTGCGCCATGATGATGGCCTAACTTGCCTGATGAAGGCCCAAGGAAGAAGCTGCATAGCCCTTCCTGGCCGAATGGTCCAAGAACCTGACTCTTCCTCGGGAGGTCGGTCAGTGTTGGCAGAAAGTACAGTTACGTAAGAACTTACCATAACAGTAGATCTTCAAGAACAACTCTTGCAGCAGGTTACACCATTAGGACTGAAGCTGGCAGGCGCCAGGACCCCGAATTTTCTAGCTAGCAGTATTCAGCGGGGACCGCTGCCGTCAGTCCCACCCCATGTCAGGCATAGTACATAAGGGGGTCCTCCAGAATCCCCAATTCTCCCGCCGAGGACTCCCGGCAGCTGGATGACATCAGAAGAGGAGACTGAGGATTCGTCATCAAATGGCAGTCAGAGAGATGCTGAGAATACCTGATCCTAGGAAGGATGTTGGAACTAGAATCTACCTCCAGTGGGGATGGTGGGAGGAAGTACCTGCTGCAAGAGCTGTTCTCGAAGATCTACTGTTATGGTAAGTTCTTACATAACTGTACTATCTTCAAGAAACAGCTATTGCAGCAAGTTACCATTGGAGTGATCCTCAAGCAATAATGAAATCTCACACCATTGGGAGGAGGAAGATAGAAATCCTTAATGGAACCAAAGCCTAGGACAGAAGTCCTTGAAGGACTGCTAGACCAAAACCTGCTCTTAGCCTTGATGCAATATCCAGGCCATAATGCCTGATAAAAGTGTGCACGGAGCTCCAAGCAGCTGCAGCACAGATGGCTGAGGTGGACACATTCTTTAGGCCCAAAGAAGATAGCCACCCCTTGTGGAAGGACCCTTGACCGCACCCGGTAAGGGTTTGTTGCGCTTCGGAAACAGAGCGTAATACATTGAATGAGCCACCTGGATAGCAACTGCTTGAAACAGAAGCGCCATCATCCTGTGGGCAAAGGAGACAAAAGCTGGTCCGAGTTTCGGAGGTGTTTGGTTCTGGTCAGGTAGTATCGAGACACCTATGCACATCTAGTGTGTGCAATAGGGCCTCTACTCGATTTGAATATTTAGGGAAGTTCACTGGTAGATCAATGTCCTGATTAAGGGTGACAGCTGAGACCACCTTATGCAGAAACTTGGGATTAGTCCATAGGGATACCCTGTCTTGGCGAAAAACCAAATAAGGCTCTTTGCACATGAGTGTATGAAATTCAGAAATTCTTCTGGCCAAGGTAACGGCAACTAAAAACAACGTCTTCCAAGTAAGAAGACATAGCTCACAATCCGCGGCTGGTTCAAAGGGTGGCAGCGTAAGCTGCTCCAGGACAAAGGGTAGATCTCATGGTGGAATCGGATCCTTAATCGGAGGTCTAAGGTGGAGAGTACCTCTCAGGAAGGCTCGCTGCCATGTCCAACTGAGATATGGTGCATTGGCCTACAGGACAATGATAGTCTGAGATGGCACAGAGGTGTACTTTGATTGAGGAGTAGGCCAAGCCTGTCTGAAAAGAGACAGGAGGTAGTCCAAGACCGACTTTTCTGGACAGTCTAGAGGCAAACCCCAGCTTGAGCCTATAGGCAAAAATGGCGTGAGTAGCATGAGGGCCAGTTTTCTCACGGCCACCAGGCTGAAGCTACCTCTTGCGAGACCCTGTCGCAAAATGGCTATGTCTGTAGCAGCCAAGCATGCAGGCTCAGTGAACGAAGGTCCAGATGGACCGAGGAGCCCTCCTCCTGAGACAACAAGTGAGAGCTGATTGGCTGAGGCACCAGAGGTTCCCGGGATAGCTGATGTAGTACAGGGGGTCAGATCTGCCTGGGCCAGAATGGCGCGATGAGTATCAGCGTCGCTTGCTCTCTGTGAAGTTTCAGAAGAACCCTCTGGATCAATGGAATGGGGGGAAGGCATAGAGGAATCTGCCCGCCCAGGAGAGGGAGAACGCGTCTCGCCAGAAAACACCAGGACCTGGATCTAGCGAGCTAAAATTGGGCAGTTTTGTGTTGGATGGGGACACGAAAAGGTCTAACTCTGGTGTACCCCATCTGTGAAACAGATCCTCTACTGCCTCCTGGAGTAGTTCCCACTCATGGACTCTGGCCTGAGAGTGGCTCAGGCCATCTGCAATGACGTTGTCCACTCCTGGGACATGAACAGCAATGAGATTTGCGCCGTGTTGCAAAGCCCAATCCCACACCTTCATAGCCTCCCTGCAAAGCGGGTAGGAATGGGTGCCTTCTTGTTTGTTGAGGTAATACACCACCGCGGAATTGTCTGTTTGTAGCAGAAGGGTACCCGGTGGAATCTCCAACTGAAAGGCCTGCAGGGCGTAAAGAACTGCTCTCATTTCCAGGATATTTATGTGGAGATGAGTCTCTTGGGCTGTCCACAGGCCCTGAGACCGAACACCGTCAAGGTGTGCTCCCCATCCGAGCCCTGAGGTTTCTGTGGAGAGTGTCACAATCAGAGATGGTGCAATGAAGGGGACCCCTTCCGATCGATTCTTCGGATCTAGCCACCATTGCCAATCTCGGATTACGGTCTTCGTGATCCGGATTGGAAGCTGCAGATGGTCTTGCTTTTGCTCCAATTGGACCCGTAACATCCACTGGGTGACCCACATGTGGAGCTGAGCAAGCGGGACTGTGGCAATGGCCGCAGCCATATGTCCAAGTAGGCAAAGGACCAATCTGGCAGGAACGGTCTTCTTCGCCGAAATGTCCCTGATGAGGGATCTGATGTGTTCCGCTCTGTCCTGGGGAAGAAAAGCTTTCCCCTGGACGGTGTCCAGAACTGTGCCTATGAACTGCAGAGTTTGTGTTGGAACCAGGTGTGACTTTTCTCGATTGTCCAGTGTCTCGAACAGAGACTGAGTATAATGGATGGCGGACATCAAGGCCTCCCGAGAGGGCGACATGAGAAGCCAGTCGTCCAGGTAGGGGAACACGTAGTGGCCTTGTCTCCTCAGAGTCACCGTTACGACCACCATACACTTCGTGAATACCCAAGGTGCCGATGACAGTCTGAAGGGGAGGGCTCGGAACTGATAATGGTGGCCCTGGAACTCTAAGCTCAGAAACTTCCTGTGCGCTTGAGCAATGGGTATATGCAGGTAAGCGTCCTGCATGTCCAAGGATGCTAGAAAGGCGCCCTGCTTGAGCATGGGAATCAGACCTGGGAGGGTCATCATGCAGAAGCGTTTGTACAGGACCGACTCATTGAGGTCGCTGAGGTCCAGTATCGGACGGAGGTCCCCTGTTTTCTTGGGAACCAGAAAGAAGTGAGAATAATACCCTGCACTCCTCTGGTTCCGTGGTACATGCTCTATCGCTTCTTTTCCCAGAAGCGCGAGCACCTCCTGCTGTATGAGCAAGGCATGCTGACCCGAGTAACGGGAAAGCAGGGGAGGTCCTGCGGATGGGTGGTCAAGAAATTCTATGAAGTGACCTTTCTTGACCAATTGGAGAACCCACCGGTCGGTGGTAATCGACTGCCACCCTTAAAAGTGGCAAGCAATGCGACCCTGACCTTTTGTGCCCGTTGATCCAGAGGAGGCGGGGCCGGGAAGGAGTCATGCTGTGGCAGCACTGGTCCCTACAAATGGGCGGTTTAGTGTAGTGATGGGCTCTGCCTGGGGATGACTTTGCCTGGGCTTTCCGCTGAAGGTGCCCCTTGTTGCTGGTCGAACGTGGTTGCTACCTTTGTTGCCGGCTGTAAAAACGGCTCTGGTTCCTATGAAAGGAACCAGGCCTGGATCTGTACATGGCCTGCACAGACCTGACTGCCTTCCCAGCATCCTGGAGTTTGGTGATAACCTTCTCCAAGGGTTCACCAACAAGTACTTCGCAGTTGTAGGGGACGTCAAAATGTTCTTCTGTGCGTCCGGGTGAAGCCAGAGACGGAGCCAAGAATGCGCCCGGAGACAAGCGCCTGAAGCTGCAGCCTGGTGGGCGAGTCCACTTGAAATTGTATGCGACTTGTAGCATGGTACCCACATCACATACCTGTCTGGAGAAGGTTTAGGAGCTCCACCTTCGATCGCCATCTGGAAGCTTGTCGACCAGGTCCTGGCCCTGTTCCCATAGGGCGTTCTGAAACTGTACCATGTGGATTAGGTAGTTCAGGGACCTGATGGAGCATGTAGCAGCCCCATACATGCGTCTCCCCAGGGCATCCAATTGTTTGGATTCCTGGTCCGGTGGCTGTGTGCTCATGTGTTGTGGTCTTTGGGACCGGTCATGTGAGGGCGTAATGACCAGGGAGTCTGCCAGAGGTTGTTGAGCCAAGTACTGGTCCTCTCTTGGGGCCTTGTACAGGTGGTCAGCTTTCTTCGGCACTGCAGGAGTGGAGTGCGGACCCTTCCATGCAGCCTTGGTGACGTCCACAAAGGTGTCCACCAAGGGTGGCACTACCACAGGCTTTGGGTCTTTCTGCCAAAGATAGCAGGCAAGGCGCTGTCTTTCGGGGTCGAGGTCTTCAGCGTCCCATCCGATGTTGTCCTGGATGTGCCTCATTATCTCATAAAACGAGGGATCATCCGGAGGAGACCTGGGCAGGTCATGTGGGTTAGGTGATGGAATGCTGAGTGGAGAACGAGATCTGGAGTAATCCGAGGTATCCGATCTGGAGTCCTCCCCTGATGGAGTATACCGCCAACGTCTGGGTCGCTTGGGGCTGGGAGACCCTGATGGAGATCTTGAGGAGGCCTTCTCAATCTTTGGATCTACCCTGGGAGGTGGAGTCTGCTCTTTAGGGGTTGGTGGTCGTCCTGCTGGCCCTGTGGTGGAGGAGGCGTAGGAGGTGAAGGAGTAGGAGGAGGAGGAGGTGGAGGAGGTTTTACAGGGACCACATCCTTCGGATGGTGTCCCACCAGAAAAAAGAGGTCCTTTACTTCTTGCAGCTTTATGCCTGACGCACGGCCTGGCGCTGGGGTCGGGTCCATGGGTGTCTCCGGATGGCGAGGCTCCCTCGGGAGCCTGGCATCCTCAGTGTCGCCCGCCTGGTCTATGGGCAGCGTCGTGTCCTCCTCCATTGAGTCCCTGTGACTGGTATCCACCGGTGACTGGGGGGCAGTCTTCGGCTCCGGTGAATGCGAGGCCGACGTCGGTCGCTTGGCCGATGTCTTTGGGTCCGGCGAACGCCCAGCTGGTGTCTGGTGCCTGGCTGGTGTCCACAGCTCCGGCGAATGCCTGGCTGACTTTGTGTGCTTGGCCGACGGCGGGTCCGATGTCCGCTTTAGAGACATCAGGTCCTTAGTCTTCCTGGGTGGTGGATCCGGACCTCTGGAAGGCTGGGAGACTGATCTGGAGTTGGGGTCCCGACGTCAGGTCGATGAGGAAGACTTGTGGCGTTCTGAAGACTTGGAAGAGGCCTGAGATGGAGTAGAGGAAGCCGAGAGCCTTGAAGTCTTGGGCTGGAGAGTCAAAGAGCCGCCTGAGGCTCGGACTTTGACCGAGGGGGCTGAGAACGAGCCCTGGAGGGAGAGCGGTCCGACCTGGTGGAGCCTGAGCTACAGGAGTCTGAGGTCCGGTTCGGAGATCTGGGCCTTGCTTTCTCCCGGTGTTTATCCTGGTGTTTATGGGCCTTCGAAGAATCGCCCTGGAGGAAGGTTCTTGGTCCATCCTACTAACTCTTTCTTCCAGCAGATAAGCCTGAAGTGCCTTCGGACGGCAGATCCTGGTGAGGCTGTTGAACCCTTGGCAGAAAGTGCAGGCTTTGATGTCGTGGTCCGGGCCTAAGCACCGCACACAGGAGGAATGAGGATCCTTAAAAAGGATCTGTTTTCCACAGGCACACTTGGAAAGGTGTCCCTCGAGTGAAGGAGTTGGAGAGGACATCAGTTTGGAGAAACTCTTGAAGTTCTAAGTCGTTGTGCGCTTCGTAGAGACCAAGAGGCCGATGATGGCAAGTCGACGGCAGGAAAATAACTGGGGATTCTGGGAGACCGCCCCCTTATGTACTATGCCTGACATCGGGGGTGGGACCGACATCAGGGGCGGTCCCCGCTGAATACTGCTAGCTAGAAAATTTCCGTGGGGTCCTGGCGCCTGCTGGCTTCAGTCCTAATGGTGTAACCTGCAAGAGCTGTTTCTCAAAGTAAGATCTGCCAGTACACCTGAACACAGAGGTGGTCACCAGGCTGTCAGCCGAAGGGTGCTCTGTGAACCCCGCAAGGGACCCCATAGGCACAACATACTTGCAGACCATGGGCAGACAGTGCTGGACAAGAGGCAGGGTGCTGCCAGAGTTCTAAGGCTGGGCTAACAATGGCTTCAGCCACAGAAAAAGCCTCCATCAGGGTATGCCCTCTCTTGAGGACGTCCATGAGAGGGTACTCCGCCTTCTTCTGCATTGGCTCCAGGGGCATCCTTGTAGACTCAGAGATGAGGCGAAGAATGCCCTGAAAGGACGAAGGGCCTTCCTCCGTCTCTAACCCACTGGCCGATTCATCATCCCCGAGATGAGAATGCAGGCCGGTCACATCTGAATCCAAGGAATCTGGATACAACGGTCGACCACCCAAGGTCAACTTCAATCCGATGAGGGCGGTCCGGGGTGACAGTGACCAAAAGACGCTGGGGAAGCCCAGTGTCTGGCCTATCTTCTTTAGAAGGAGCCCCTCCCACAGGCTGCTTGGGCGGTGGTTCCACCACTATCAGTGGAGAGACCGGTTTAGGCCGAACCAGAGGTTTTGCCAGCTCCACGGGAGGAGGAACCAATTTGATCGGCTCTGAAAGAGTCTGCTTTGGCCTAGGAGGCAAAAGCCAAGTAATGGCAGGTGGAAGCCAGTGTTGGCTTGTGCCCAGTCAAAATCAGCTGCTGCCACACGAGGTCCTCGTGGCGACAGAGTTTCTGCGGAGCCTCTCTTCATCCGAAGGCGACCGATGGCGTTGCCATTTTTAGAGCATTGTGGCTCTTCCTCTGCCTTTCGGTTGAGGGGGTCCGGGACTTCGATTGAGATCGGACAAGCCGATTCAGTCGCTCGGGAGACACTGGCAGAACTGGTGATTTCCGGGGTTGTGGACCACTTCCTCGATGGGAGTCCCAGCAGGCTGGGTCTCCTCATCAGGGAAAGTGAGAACTGGAGTTCAATCGAGGGAATCATCTACCAGAGTCAGCGATAATGGATCGATCGGGTTGATGACGATTTCCACATTGTCGACTGCCCAGACAGCAAAGCTGAGAAGCCAGTGGCCAAAGAAGCAATCTCGACCGAAGTCGAGACTGCATGTTCCTGGGACAGAGATCTCTCCCACTCCCAAGAGCATCTCAGTCGGGACGAAAACTATCCCGGTTGCTTCTCCCGCTTATGAGACCGAGAGGAGTGCATGCCCACAGGACCCTCTCCCTTGGTCGGGAGAGACTGGCACAGTTCTTGGAAGGAACCCGAGAAGGTGGAGCCTAGATTGAGTGGAACGAAGAAGCTCAGAGTAGTTTCTGTAGCCGGAGCCGCTTCCTCTTCGAATGCTTGCATGAGTTCCAATTGCTAGGCAGATCCGCAGCCACGAGCCGACCACCGAGCCTCCTTAGATTTCACTGGGTTCCATTTCTCCAGCCTCCCAAACTTCAGGTGTGTGAGATGGTGCTCGGGGACGTTAGGATGGAAGCGAGACAAAGATCGCATTTAGAGGTGTCATGAGTGCGACATCAAGACAGATAGCATGAGCAGGGTGGGATGGTGCTGGCGACATCTTCTGGCCACAGGGACACCGGTGAAATCCGGGGGAAGACTTGTCTTCCATAATCAAAGGTATAGAGTCACGATCGCTAATGTGAACTAGATGGATTTTCAGAATAACTGAAAGTTTTGAAGCCAGGGCCTACAAAATGCGTGAGCACGACGGAGGCAACCTGAATCTTCCAGCAGAAAGGAAGATCTGGCATCATGGGGCGGAGCTGAGGGTTATACCACCTGGGTGAGTGGGAGGAGCCAGCTTAAAGACTTCCAGCAAGATTTAAAGTGGAAGGGGACATGCCAAAGAGTGTGGATGAACAACATATCCACAATCCTAGAACTACAGTTATATAGGAACTTACCGTAACAGTAGATCTTCGAGAGAGGTTCCTTCAGTAGGTCATTACAAATAGGACTGACGCCACCTGGCGTCAGGCCACGCTGCAAATTTTTCTAGCAATCGCTGATGGGGGACTGCCCACTCGAAGTCACGCGACCGACATTAGCGTGGCCGTATATAGTGGGCGGTCCCCACGCCCGCCCTCCAGTTCTCCTGCCGGAATCTTGAAGAGGCCTGACAGCAGGAGCAAACAGAATTTGGAGTCCCTGTAAGAAATAAAATGAGGGTAAGGAGGGAGGGAAAAACAGGTTACTCACCTGTCACAGTAGTTCCAGGAGTGGTATATGTCATTCATCCGCACTCTTTGGCATGTCCCCTTCTGCTTTAAATCTCACTGGAAGTCTTCAAGCTGGCTCCTCCCACCCACCCACCGGGTGGTAGATACCTGCTCCGCCCCATGATGGCAGATCTTAGCCCACTGGAAGCCAGGTTGTGTGCGTCCGCAGCCAGGGAGGTCGGGTGGGTCCGTGTGGGTGAACAACATATCCCACTCCTAGAACTACTGTTACAGGTGGTAACCTGTTTTTCTAAGATTATTAGCTATGTTGTTCATCCACACTCTTTGGCAGGCTCCTAGCAGTTCTCTGGGGAGGAGGCACACGCACACCCCCTACTTAGGGAAGAGAGATTGGAGAACTGAGGCCCCAAAACCAGCATCCCGGCGTGACTCAAGGTCGATGTGGTAGTGGGTGATGAAGGTGTTTGCCGACTTCCAGATAGCAGCCAGATTTCCTGGATAGGGATGTCCCTGGAAGTAGCCATCGATGCAGCAGTATGGTGGGTAGAATGAGCTCTTATCCCTCTGGGAGGCTCCTTGCCTGCCAACTCGTAGCACAGACCTATGCATTGTGTGATCCATCTTGCAATAGTCCGTTTGGCTGCAGGTCTGCCAGAAGCAGCTTCAGCGTAGGTGACAAGCAGCTGACGAACCTCTCCCCGAATTTCCGCCGTCCTCTGTAATAGGAGAGAGCATGTCTCGGGTCCAAAGTATGGAGCCTGTACTCAGCCTCCAAGGTGTAATTGAGGATAGTATACCGGCAGAGTCAACACCTGGTGAAGGTGAAGCTGACACCAACTTTGGAAGGAATTTCGGTGGGGGCGTAGGACAACCTTGTCCCTGTGGAAGACCAGATAAGGGAAGTCCACCGAAAGCGCCTGGAGCTCCCCTGTCCTTTGGGCAGACGTGATAGCCACCAGGAAGGCCGTCTTCCACGACCAGTGTGACAAGGCACACTTGTGCATTGGTTCAAATGGCTTGCCCATGAGCTTTGCCAGTACCAGCAGTAGATCCCATGAAGATGGAGGTTCACACACTGGAGGGGATATGTGATCCAGGCCTTTGAAAAAAGTGCCCGACCACTGTCTCCTGCACAATCGATGACCGGCCCCTGCGCCCGGCAAGCAGAGATGGCTGCCAAGTGCACACTAAGTGTCGATGACCGCTGATCCCCTTTGGAGAGAGAGATCAAAGGTAGTCAAGAATGTTAGCCACTGGACAGGACAGAGGGTCCAGGCCCTTGCCCTAACACCAAATGGAAAAGGTTTTCCATTTGAAGGCATAACATTCCCTGGTAGATTCCTTGCTGGATGCCTCCAGCACAGTGTAGACATCTTCAGAAAGACCCAAAGCCTAGAACTCTAGCCACTCAGGTACCAGGCTGTGAGGTGCAGGGACTGAAGGTCCAGATAGAATACCTTCCCCTGATTGAGTGATATCAGGTCTGGGCGTGCTGGAAGCCGATCCGGGTGCCTGCAGCTGAGGCAGAGGAGATCTGGATACCAGAACTGGTGCAACCAGTCTGGGGTTACCAGGATCACCTTCGCCTTGTCCCACCTCACCTGGAGGAGCACCTTGTGGATCAAGGGAAATGGAGGGAAGGCAGAGAGGAGGCCTGGGGTCCACGGCCTCAAGAAGGCATCCCCCTGCAGTGAGCCCTGCTGACGGGGCGGGCATGAAACAGCCTCAGCTTCATGTTTTCCCTGGAGGCAAACAGGTCCACCACCGGTTTGCCCCAGTGGGAGAACAGGCTGTAAGCAACCTCTGGATGGAGAGACCACTCATGGGATGTCTGGCCTAAGCGGCTGAGAGCATCCTCCAGATGGTTTGAGGCTTCTGCCACATGAATGGCTAGAAGATCTGCCTCTAATCTGCTCACGAGGATCCAGATGTGGAGCACTTCCCTGCACAGCAGACAGGAGTGCGTGCCAGCCTGTTTGTTGAGGTAGTACATGGTCATGGTGCTGTCAGTCTGTACTTGAACCACTTGCCCCCCAGAGCTGAGGAGCAAAAGCTGATGGTGCCAGTCTGACTGCCCTGAGCTCCAACAAGTTGATATAGTATCGGGACTCCTCAGGGGACCATAGCCCATGGGCCCTTTCGTCCCCCATGTGGTCTCCCCAGCCCATGAGATAGGCATCTGTCGTGAGGACGACCGTCGGCTCGGGGCGGACAAACGGGATCCCTTCTTGCAACCGGTGTGGGGCGGTCCACCACTGGAGAGCGTCCCACATCTTCTGGGTTACAGTGACCAGCCGGTCGAAATGACCGTGGCGAGCCGGCCCGGTGGCACTAAGGGTTGAGGCGCTGGATGCCACACCTCACACCATGCCAGTGACCCGGGTTCGGGAGCAAGCTCGGGCCGCCGGGGGTCGGCAGGGAAAGAGTTGAGGATGAGTGCCTTCTGGTGCTCTCCTCCCCAGGTAGTATAGGATGGGTTATCCCAGCGTGCTGGTGACCCCCGGTGGAGGCCGGTGGCACTACAGCAGCCAAGACATGCACGCACCTAGCATGGACGATGCTGGCAGGGTTACCACGCACTAGAGCGTCAACGTGCACCACGCAGGGAGGTGGGAGGCTCACAGAACAAGGAAACAAAGCGGCACCATGGGCGGCGGCGGCACCTGTCCCCATGCCCCTCACCGGGCCAACCCGGACTAGCCTTCCAGGTCCACCGTTCCCCAGACCTTCCCATAGCCAGAGTCTGACTAGTAAGTGCACCCAAGAGGAAGGCGACCCACGGCGGGTCAAACTGGGGCTACTGGCCACGGGGAGGAGAAGGAGAGAGGAGGTTCAGTTTGGGGAGGCTTCAGGCTGGGCAGGTAACAGGACTATGTTGCCTCAGAGAGGCTCTATGGTGCCGCAACCAGAGGGAAAAATAGAAGTAAAAACAAAAAAGAAATGACCATGGCGCTGAGTCCACTGGGCGGCCAGCTCCCATTGGAGAGGACGCATGCGCAACCGAGCCCAACGGACCACTGAGATGCATGCTGCTATGTAACCCAGAAGGCACAGAAAGTCCCAGGCAGGGCGCAATTGCCCAACCAAAATTGATTGGGCAAAGGAGGAAAGAAATGGAAATTACGTACCTACCATAATTCTTGATCTTCTTGGATGGAGTCTCCACCACTCATTCACACTAATAGGAGTATGCCGGAGGCACTAGGACCCAGCGGGAGCAAACTTTTTCAGGAGGGCCAGCACTTGAGATGGAGCTGCGAGCCCGGCGCGTGTGGTAATGACCATCTCAGCGTCAACCGTCCAACCGCCTTCAGTACCTTTTTTCCAAGGAGGTGCAGCATAACTAACCTAGAAAGGACTAAACTAAAAATTGGACAGAAGATAGTCCGAATGACCCGTGTAAGAAGGGTCAACAATAAAGTCTTCACAGCTCAGCCACTGAGGGAGTGAAGACCATAAACAGAGAAGTGAGCTCAGGGGATGGCGTGTGGGCATGTGAATGAGTGGTGAAGACTCCGTCCATGATGATCAAGAATTACGGTAGGTATGTAATTTCCATATCTTCCTGAACAAAGTCTTCACCACTCATTCACACTAATGGGAGAATACCGAGCTAAACAATTCCCCGAGACGGGAGGCAGGAGATAAAGAGCTCACGTGCTTAGGACAGAAGTCCGTTAAGAATGGTCCTGCCAAACGACAGATGTCATCTGGCATGGACATCCAAGGCGTAGTGCTTAACGAAAGTATGCATGGAGCTCCAGGTAGCCACACTGCAAATATCTGCAATGGGCACATTACGGATTTCCACCAGGGATGCCACGACTGCTCTGGTAGAGTGAGCACATACTCTGCCTTCCAGCTTGACCTGTGCTATAGAATAGCAGTGGCAAAAGCATGCCACCAGCCACGCTGAAATGCTTCTGATAGCAACAGGTTGACCCAGCCGGGTCTCGCTGAAGGAAGCAAACAGTTGAGCCTTGCAAATTTCTTTCATTCTATCTAGATAGAATTGCAATGCTCTCAACATCCAGCAGATGAAGGGTACGCTCATCTTCATTCTGGAAGTTGGCAAAGTGGGTAGAAAGGATTAAAGGTTGGTTTAGATGGAATTCTGAGACAACCTTAGGGAGAAATCTACGATGAGTCCTAAGAACTACTTTGTCCTTGTGAAATGCAGTGTACGGGGGTGGGGGGGGGGTCTGTGACCAGTGCATGTACAGTATTTCAGAAACTCTACGGAACAAAGTAATGTCCACCAGGAAGGCTGTTTTCCAAGTGAGAAACTTCAGCTCACAAGGATACAACATCTTCCGACTTGATAGGAAGGCAAAAAGAGGAGGTGGTTGTGCCTTATACCTCAAATACTATCTCCAGGGACACCTGTTAAAAACCCTTCTCTCAGACACATCCTCTCAGATTCTTACCATCAAGGTTCTGTTAAGGGCCCACAACAAAATACTGACAACTGCCACAGTGTACATACTGCCGAAAGAACAAGGGAAAGCACTCAACTCTGTCTTGGACCTTGCCAGATCTCAACCCCCTGGCTCAGAGATAATTCTGATGGGCGATTTCAACATCAACAGGCTTGCCCCGGAAGCTGGTGGTTATCAAGATGCCATCTCCTCAGTCAACCTCACCCAGCTAGTCGACTCACCCACTAGGCTCAACTACAAAACAGGCAACAGCACACTCCTGGACTGGATTCTCACCAGTCACCCATCCTGCCTCTCAAACATTTCTGTCCTTCCCGACTCTCTAAGTGACCATTCCCCTGTCATCTGCAAATGGTCCAACAAGTTTGCCATGCCACCCCCGAAATTAATACACAGCAGAGTCCTTGCACATGGGCAACTTAAACACCTAAAATCCAACCTCAATTAGCAAGATTGGACCTAGATCTACAATGCTACGTATACTAACTCTGCCCTTGATTACTTCATAGAGACCTTTAACGCTGCCTGTGACTCCTATGCCCCTGTCAAAAAATGCAAAGTCAAAGCTCTAAGTAACCCCTGGCTCTCTGCTGATCTATTGGCTCAACTCAAATCCAGGGACCACCTTTGGTTCCTAGCCAGTGCCACGGGAAAACAAGTTGACATACAGAAATATAAACGGGCTTGCAATGCCTGCACTAAACTTGTCCACCTACAGAAAAGTTCTTATTACAAAGATGCCCTTACAAACACCTGGGATAATGGGAAATCCTTTTGGAACAACATAAAAGAAGTTATCGGGAAGCAGCAAAAAACTCACCTTCTATGCTGGCCATTGATGGGATCACAACGTTTGACCCTACTACCATCGCTAACTCCTTCAACACGGCATTCACAGACCTCAGTGCTGTCCTCCCACCAGGCTTCTCAGTGAAGACGATCCCCCAACTATCACTCCGAGACCCCCTCTTTCTCACAATCTACCCTTGTTCTACTTCAAATCAGTCAAGAAGCACAAAGTCCACAACTACATTAAGAAAGCAATAGCCAGGTCTAGGTTTAGTGGGGACACCCTCGAGCTCAAATTACTGTCCCTCACCCTTGAAAAGGTGCTCCAACTGCTAACAACAATTTTCAATCTATTCTTCACCCTTGGCCAGTTCCCGACAGATGGAAATCAGCCACCATTACTCAGTCCACTTGAGCTGGGACAGGGCTCTGCTAGAAACTATCGGCCAATCTCTATATTATCCCCAAGGCCATCGAGCATATTGTATCTGACCAAATTACACAAAACCTCTGCAAATATGATATCCTCTGCCCCAACAGCATGGTTTTAGAAAAGGACACAGTACAACATCTGCCTTTCTCGAATTCACTGGAGAAATCCACAACTCTCTAGACAATAGCCTCCTTACGGGATCGGTCTTCATACACCTTACTAAAGCTCTCGATAATGTCAATCACTGCCTACTTATCTCACAGTTGCCCAATGCCGGCTTATCCCGGATCAACAACATGGTTTAAGAGCTACCTCGAAAACCGCTCTCAAAGAGTGAACACATTGCTGACTTTCTCTCTGAGGCTAAACCTGTATGCTCTGGGGTTCCACAAGGTTCCACTCTTGGACCTCTTCTCTTCAGCCTGTTTCTGAATAGTCTTCCTCAATCCTGTCTGGAGCAAATCCTTCTCTATGCCGACGACACGGTCATCCACTCCAAACACAAGGACCCTCACCTCCTCCGGAACAAACTCCAACATGGCTTCTCCTCGGTTGAGAGCTGGTTCAGTGCTCATAAACTGGTGCTTAACTGTAAAAAAAAAAAAAACATGATGTTCTGCAGTTCGCATACTAAGCACCGGTCCCACCCCCTCTCCATCTCCAACGACCTAGGTGAAACCCTGGAACAAGTAGTATCCTTCAAATACCTTGGGATCACCATCGATTATAACCTCTTGTATGGGTCCCACTTTGATAATGTCACCAAAGCGGCCAATACACTCGTATTGGCATACTCTTCAGACATAGGAAATGCCTCACCTCTGACACCTTACGGATTGCAGTCCAGAGTTCAGTAGTTGCAGCAATTGACTATGGCCTCATTATTTACAGATCTACCTCCTCCTCCTCCGCCCTCAGATGCATATCCATGGCCCTCAACAAAGCTTGCCGACTTATCACTGGGTCTGACTGTCTCACCCACACATGTGACCTATACGCTCAAACTGGGTGGCTCCAACTCTCTAACTGCACTAAATACCAAACATGCCTTATGGCTAAAAAATCAGTCATGGGTCTTGCCCTCCTGGTGTTCAAGCTCTCATCTGGCCTGTTCTGAATTGCCACCCCACTAGGGGCTCGGAATCTCAATCACTACTCATCCCAAGATGCCGGGCTACGCTGGGCCAAAGATCCTTTGCTTATAGAGCTCCAAGCTGGTTAAATGGCCTAAACAGTGACATCTCTTCCATCCCTAAGCTTGGACCCATCAAATCTAAGCTTTGCCTGCACCTAACTACCTCCAGCTCATGTGACTGTCATCCCTAATCTTTCTGTAGCTAGCACTTACTCACCCCCTCCTCCTCCCTCCCCCCTCTCCCCCATACTGCACTTTCTACTTGCACTTCCTGTGTTATGTGAGACCCTGACACTAGCCACTGGCTGCATTTTTGTGTGTATTGCCAAACTCGTGATAATATTGTGTACCCAGTCATTTGTTAATCAATCTGTCCACCGAATCCATTGTACTCGTGTTTTTACCACTGTAGCCTGTTACACTGACATAATTTAAACCTCTGTAACCTGCTAACATGTCACATTGTCCTACCATGTATTATACCTCACTTGACGTGGAACCTTTGTAAAAGAGCCTTGGCTCAAAGGTATTTGTAATCCTAGATTAAATAAATAAAATAAAAGTAGCTAGAAGCTCGAAAGGTTTACGAGTGAGCATGTCTAGCACAAGGTTAATGTCCCAGGCTGCAACTGGACATCTGATAGGTCGTCTAGTATGCAGAATACCCCTAAGAAACCTCTTAACTACGGACAACTGAGCCAGTGACATGGAAAATACCGGTTCATGATATGCCGAAATGGCACAAAGATGAACTTTGATTGTGGAGTACTGCAGACCTGTGTTTGAGAGGTCTAAGATACTCCAAGACTCTATTCGGTGGGCAGGAAGAACAGGTTACTCACCTGTAACAGTAGTTCTAGGAGTGGTATATGCTGTTTATCCACACTGTTTGGCATGTCCCTTCCACTAAATCTTGCCAGAAGTCTTCAAGCTGGCTCCGCCTACCCACCCGGCTGGTATATACCTCAGCTCTGCCCATGATGCCAGATCTTAGCCCGCTGGAGAGCAAGGTGGTGCGCCCGAAGCCGGGAGGTCAGGTGGAGTGCGTGTGGATGAACAACACATACCACTCCTAGAACTACTGTTACATGTCAGTAACCTGTTCTTCTAGGAGCGTGGATATATTGTTCATCCACACTGTTCAGCAGACTCAAGCAGTTCTCCGGAAGGAAAGAGGCAAGGCGCACACCCCCTACTTAGGGAACAGAAATTGGAGAACCGAGGCCCCAAAACCAGCATCCCGGCGTGACTAAAGGTCGATGTGGTAGTGGGTAATGAAGGTGTTTGCTGACTTCCAGGTAGCAGCCCGACAGATTTCCTGGATAGGGATGCCCCTGGAAGCAGCCACCGAAGCAGCACTACGGCAGGTAGAATGAGCTCTTATCCCTCTGGGAGGCTCCTTGCCCGCCAACTCATAGCACAGACCTATGCATGATATAATCCACCTTGCTATGGTCCATTTGGCTGCAGGTCTGCCAGAAGCAGCTTCAGCGTAGGTGACAAAAAGCTGTCGAACCTCTCCACGAATATCCGTCGTCCTCTCCTTGTAGTAGGAGAGAGCACGTCTCAGGTCCAGAGTATGGAGCCTGTACTCGGCGTCTGAGGTGTAATTAAGGTAGTATACCAGCAGAGTCAACATCTGGTTAAGGTGAAACTCTGACACCACCTTCGGAAGGAATTTTGGGTGGGGGCAGGACAACTTTGTCCCTGTGAAAGACCAGATAAGGAGAATCCACTGAAAGCACCTGGAGCTCCCCTACTCTTCTGGCTGACGTGATAGCCACCAGGAAGGCCGTCTTCCACGACAAGTGTGACAGCTCGACTTGTGCATTGGTTCGAATGAGCTTGCCCATGAGTTTTGCCAATACCAGCAGTAGATCCCTCGGAAGTGGAGGTTCACGCACCAGAAGAGATATGTGATCCAGGCCTTTGAAGAAGCGCCCGACCATTGTCTCCTGCGCCAACGTCAGCTGACCGGCCCACGCCCGGTAAGCAGAAATGGCTGCCAGGTGCACCCTAATGGTCGATGACCATAGACCCCCTTTGGAGAGAGACCAAAGGCAGTCGAGAATGTTAGCCACAGGACAGGATAAGGGGTCCAGACCCTTACCCTGACACCAAATGGAAAACCTTTTCCATTTAAAGGTGTAACATTTCCTGGTCGATTCCTTTCTAGATGCCTCCACTACAGTGTAGACATCTTCGGAAAGACCCAAAGCCTGGAACTCTAGCCACTCAGGTACCAGGCTGTGAGGTGCAGGGATTGAAGTTCCGGATGGAATACCTTCCCCTGGTTCAGAGATATCAGGTCCGCGGATGTACAAAGCCGCTCCAGGGGCCTGCAGCTGAGGCTGAGGAGATCTGGGTACCAGAACTGGCGCAGCCAATCTGGGGCTATCAGCATCACCTTTGCCTTGTCCCTCCTCACCTTGAGTAACACCTTGTGGATCAAGGGAAGGCGTAGAGAAGGCCTTGGGTCCACGGCCTCGAAGGCATTCCCCTGCAGCGAGCCCTGCTGAGTGGGGCGGGCATGATACAGCCTCAGCTTGTTGTTTTCCCTTGAGGCAAACAGGTCCACCATCGGTTTGCCCCAACAGGAGAACAGGCTGTAAGCTACCTCTGGATGGAGAGACCACTCATGGGATGTCTGGCCTATGCGGCTGAGAGCATCTGCCAGCTGGTTCGAGGCTCCTGCCACATGGTTGGCTAGGAGATCCGCCTCCAATCAGCTTACGAGGGTCCAGATGTGGAGTGCCTCCTTGCACAGCAGATGGGAGTGCGTGCCGCCCTGCTTGTTGAGGTAGTACATGGTCGTGGTATTGTCCATCTGGACTTGAACCACTTGACCACGGAGCTGAGGAGTG
Organism: Neoceratodus forsteri; assembly: GCA_016271365.2. Classification (NCBI taxonomy): domain Eukaryota; kingdom Metazoa; phylum Chordata; order Ceratodontiformes; family Ceratodontidae; genus Neoceratodus; species Neoceratodus forsteri. Next base: position 113,056,037 of record JADMNL010000031.1, on the reverse strand, counting down.
AAAGCTGACGGTGCCAGTGTGACTGCTCTGAGCTCCAACAGGTTGATGTGGCATCAGGATTCCTCAGGGGTTCAGAACCCATGGGCTCTATTGTCCCCCATGTGGGCTCCCCAGCCCATGAGAGGTGCATTAGTCGTAAGGACAACTGTCAACTTGGGGCGGACAAACGGGATCCCTTCCTGCAACCGGCGGGGGGCGGTCCACCATTGGAGAGCGTCCCACATCTTCTGGGTTACAGTGATCAGTCGGTCGAAGTGACCATATTGCTGAGTCCACTGGGCGGCCAGCTCCCATTGAAGGGGGCTTATGTGCCACCAGGCCCAACGGACCACCGACGTGCACACTGCCATGTAACCCAGAAGGCACAGAAAGTCCAGGGCAGGGCACAAATGCCCAACCAGAAATGATCGGGCAAAGGAGGAGAGAACCTCCGTCCTGTCCACCGGAAGCCGAGCTCTGGCTTGACAAGAGTCGAGCTCTGCCCCGATGGAGCCCATCACCTGAGAAGGCACGAGTTCTGACTTGGCCTTGTTGATCAGGAGGCAGAGTTGGGAGCAGGTTTGGAGGGCCAGATCCCTGGACCTCTCCACCTCTTGATGCGTGGAACCTGCCAAGGGCCAGTCATCGAGATAAGGGTAAATTCTGACTCCTCGATGCCTAAGGTGGGCCGCCACCACTGCAATGCATTTGGTGAAGACCCGTGGGGCCGATGACAGGCTGAACGGCTTGGCTCAGAATTTGTACAGGGTCATCTAGACTCTGAAGTGGAGGAACCGCTAATGAGATGGATGGATTGGGATGTAAAAGAACGCGTCCTGTAGATCCAGTGAACAGAATCACATGTTTCGCTCCAGGGATGGTATGATCTGGTTCAGAGTGACCATCCGAAAGGTGCGGGACCTGAGATATTGATTCAGGTCATGGAGATCTAGGATGGGGCACCAACCCCCATCCGTTTGGGCACCAGGAAGTACCTAGAAACAAAGCTTGGGTCTGTCAGAGGATCCGGCACTGGAGCTACTGCCTCCTTGCGGAGGAGCTGGGCTACGTTGTCTTGAAGAGCCGACTGGGTGCATGCAGAAATCCATTCCTCCAGAGGGGCTTGGCTTGACTGGGAGGGTACTGCTGGAATTCTAGAGGCAGTCCCTGAATGACCACTTCGAGAACCCACCTGTCCGAAGTGATAGGGGACCAGGCAGAAAGGAAGTGGTGGAGCCGACCCCCCACGGGAGGAACCAGACCTGGCATGACGGGTGCAGGGGTGGCCACCCCCAACCCATCACTGAGCAGGCTTAGAAGAGGAGAAGGAGGCTCCAGGACCTGAGCCTCGGCCTCCTTTACGGGGCTGCTGAGGACCCTGCTTGGGCTGAGGGCACCAAGCTTGAGCCTGCTGTTGCTGTTGATGTTGCTGTCCTTCTTGAAAGGAGGGCTGCCGGACTGCAGGGGAAGAGTGCCAAAATGGCTTCTTCTTTCTCTTCTGCTAGTTCTTTCCCGAAGAACCCTTGGCAGAAGTAGCATCCAGGGTGGCACTGGACTGCTCTATACGCTGAAGGTGACTAGCCACTCCTGGACCGAACAAGTCGGTACACAGGAAGGGCACATCAGCAAGCTTATGCGGAGTATCCACCGGGAAGGAGCAAAGCCTCAGCAAAGCCCTGCGGTGAGAGGCCACTGTGGCTGCCAGCGAACAGGCACAAGAATCCCCGATATCCAAGGCCATCTGGAGCTGCTGTTTAGCAACAGCATGGCCCTGGTCATAAACCTGCTTGACCGTGGTCTGCATGTCCAGTGGGAAATGAGGGAGGACCTCATCTAATGACCCAAGAAGGGCATGAGAGAAGTGTGCCATAATGACAGCCAAGCTGGCCTGATGAAGGCCCAGAGAAGAGGCTGCATAGACCTTATGGGCAGTGTGGTCCATATTCTTGGACTCCTTGTCCGGGGGTCAGTCAGTGTCGGCCGAACTACTAATACGCCTGAACACAGAGGTGGTCACCAGGCTCTCGGCCGAAGGGTGCTCTGTGAACCCCACAAGGGACCTCCATGGGCACTGCATACTTGTGGGCAGATGGTGCTGGGCAGGAGGCAGGACCCTGCCAAAGTTCAAGGGCTGGGCCAACAATGACCTCAGTCACTGGAAAGGCCTCCGTCGGGGTATCCCTTCTCTTGAGAATGTCAGTGAGAGGGCACTCCCTTTTTTTCTGGATAGGCTCCAGGGGCATTTCCGGTGGAATTGGAGATGAGGCGCCAACCGACGACTCATCATCCCCGGGATGTGAGTGCAAGCTGGTGACGTCTGAGTTCGAAGAGTGATACAGCGGTCTACCGCCTAAGTCACCCTCAATCTGCCGAGGGCGTCCGGGGTGACTGTTAGGCAGATGTCTGGGAAGCCCGGTGTCCTGTCGGTCCTCTTTCGAGGGTGCCCCTCCCTTGGGCTGTTTAGGCGGTGGTTCCACCCGAATCTGTGGAGAGACCAGAGTAGGCCTAACCGGGAGATGGCCCAGCCCCACGGGCAGAGGAACCGAGGGCTTTGGTTCCAGAGGAGTCAGCTTCGAGCTAGGAGGCGATAGCCAAGTGATGGGCGGGGTAGGCGGCGGAGCCGGCTTCTGCCAGGTCAAGATCAACTGCTGTCACATAAGGTCTTCATAGCGCAGGCGGAGTTTCCACCGGAGCCTCTCCTCATCAGAGGAGGATGAGGACCTGTGGCATCGCCTCTTTTTTGAGCACTTGTGGCTCTTCCTCGGTTGTTCGGCCGAGGGGGTCCTGAGCCCGAGACAGAGACCGGGAAGGCCAACACGGTCGATCGGAAGACACCGGGATCGGCAAGACTCACCAGTCCAGGGGGGACTGTGTAGACAGGAAAGGAGTGAAAATCAGGAGGGAGGAGAAGAAGAAAGAATCTGAGTCAAAAAGCCCTGAAGACTGGACAGCGCTGAACTCATCCCAGGCGCCGTCGAGGAAAACGGCACAGAGAACAAAGAGAGAGCCACCAAAGGAAATGGCGCTGCACACGGCACCGACAAAGAGTGCGGTGCCGACAGAGCCCCCAGCACTGCAGACGACATCATCACAGGAGTCTGAAAACTGCAATTGGAAGTAAAATGAAAAATGGCAGGAGACAGAGGCATCGGTGTAGACCCTGCGCCGCAGCCGTATGAGGGGAATAAACACCTGAGCATGGAGTCGACAGCACTGAAGGTGTCGCGCGACTAGGAAGGCCCAACCGTTTCACCTGCTCGTCTGAAACCGAACGGCCCAAAGGCCCCAGTGTCAGACTGGCCAGCTCGGGCAACTGGACCAACCTCCAAGCCCACTGCTTCATAAGAGCAGCCCACTGGTGAAACTGCTCATCGGAAACCCCTCCAATAGTCGGGGAGGAGCTCCATTGTCGAGGAGGTCAGCCACCAGAGACAGAAACCGGCAACTCCGACAGAGGTGGAGACTGGTGCCTGGCCCTAATAACCGACTGTCTATGCGCAGATGTACCAGAGGGCGACCCCGAATGATGACGTTTCTTCTTCTTCGACCTATGTGTTGAAGAAGAACTCGAGGCCAAATGGTGCCAAGAATGGGACTGTTTCCTTTTATGCTTTCAGGGGGAACGTCCATCTCCTTGAGCAATGGACTGCTCATTATCAGCCCCCCCTGGGGAGGGTGGCGGACTGGCCCCGGACCCGCTGACTGAACAGCTTTCATACGAAGTCTCCCTACCGTCTCACCTGACCCGCTCATGGTCGACTCTGTCAATGGAGGGCTGAAGACTTCTCTTGTACAAGTGAGAATTAATAAATACAATCGGTACTTATTCGAGATAATCTACAAACAATAAACTGAACTAAGCTGCTAGTGAAAGTTTAACTCTCGGCTGGTGAGCGACGTAGTCACTGAAGCGCACTCGATGGCGGGGAAAAAGCAACTAAGGCGGCTGAAGTGTTGACACCGAGATAGACATTATCAAGACGCTACTGGCTCGCAGTGCTGCTTCATCACCGTGGCTCCATCTCAGGTGCCGGCCCTCCTGAAAAAGTTTGCTCCCATTGGGTCCTAGCACCTCTGGCGTACTCCCATTAGTGTGAATGAGTGGTGGAGAATATGTCCAGGAAGATCCCCAGCCCTGTCCGCCGGGAGCCGAGCTCTGTCTTGACAAGAGTCGAGCTCTGTCTTGACAAGAGTCGAGCTCTGCACCAATGAAGCCCATAACCTGAGATGGCACGAGTTCCGACTTGGCCTCGTTGATTAGAAGGCTGAGCTGGAAGCAGGTCTGGAGGGCCAGATCCCTGAACCTCTCCACCTCCTGTTGGGTGGATCCTGCTAGAAGCCAATCATCGAGGTAAGAATAAATCCCTCCCCCCTCCTCCTGAGAAGGGTCGCCACCACTGCAATGCATTTGGTGAAGACCCGTGGGGCCGATGATAGGCTGAACGGCATAGCTCGGAACTCGTACAGAGTCCCTTCGACCCTGAAGTGGAGGAACCACTGATGGGACGGACGAATTGGAACATGAAAGAACATGTCCTGCAGGTCCAGTGAACAGAACCACGTTTCGCTCCAAGGATAGTATCATCTGGGACAGAATGACCATGCGACAGATGCGTGACCTGAGATATTGATTCAGGTCGTGCAGATCTAGAATGGGGTGCCAGCCGCCCCCCTGTCCGCTTGTGCACCAGAAGTACCTGGAGACAAAGCCTGGGTCTGCTGGAGGATCCGCCACTGGAGCTACTGCCTCCTTGAGGAGGAGCTGAGCGATGTTATCTCGGAGAACCGACTGGGTCTAAGCGGATACTCTTTCCTCCAGAAGGGCACGGTCTCGGCTTGGAGGGTACTGCTCAAATTCCAGAGGCAGTACCTGACCGACCACTTTGAGAACCCACCTGTCCAAAGTGACAACAGACCAGGCGGAAAGGAAGTAGTGGAGCCAGCACCCCACAGGAGGACCCAGAACTGAGGTGATGGGAGAGGGGTTGACAGCCCCCGGCCCGTCACTAAGCAGGCTTGGAGGCGGTGGCTACAGGACCTGGGTCTGTTGGGGTCCGGGCTTGGGCCAAGGGCGCCAAGCTTGAGCCTGCTGCTGGTGCTGCTGTCCACCTTGAAAGGACTGCTGAGCCGCAGTGGAAGAATGCCAAAAGGCTTCTTTTTCTTCTGCTGGTTCTTGCCCGATGAACTCTTGGCAGAAGCAGCGTCCAGGGTAGCACTGGACTGCTCAATGCACTGAAGGCGATTGGCCACTGCTGGGCTGAACAAGTCAGTCCTGAGGAAGGGCACGTCAGCTAGTTTGCACTGGGTATCCACCGGAAAGAAGGAGAGCCTCAACCAAGCCCTGCGATGAGAGGCAACTGAGAGCAGCCATTGAGAGGGCACAAGAATCCCCAATGTCCAGGGCGTCTGAAGCTGCTGTTTGGCAACAGCTCAGCCCTGATCCTGGACCTGCTTGACCATGGTCTGCATGTCCGTGGGGAGATGTGGGAGGACTTCATCCAACGACCCAAGAAGGGCGTGAGAGAAGTGTGCCATGATGAAGGCCGAACTTGCCTGATGAAGGCCCAAGGAGGAAGCTGCATAGACCTTCCTGGCTGACTGGTCCAAAAGCTTGGACTCTATCAGGAGGTCGGTCAGTGTTGGCAGAACTGCCAGTACGCCTGAACACAGAGGCGGCCAATCAGGCTCTCGGCCGAAGGGTGCTCTGTGAACACCACAAGGGACCGCATGGGCACCGCATACTTGTGGGTCATGCAGGCAGACGGAGCTGGACAAAAGGCAGAGCACTGCCAAAGTTCTAGGACCAGCCCAACAATAGCCTCCGTCAGGGTATCCCCTCTCTTAAGGATGTCCGTAAGAGGGTATTCTGCCTTTTTCTGGATTGGCTCCAGGGGCATCCCTGTAGATTCAGAGATGAGGCAAAGGATCCCTTGAAAAGATGAGAGACCTTTCTCTATCTCCAGGCCAACTGTCGATTCATCATCACCTGGATGTGAATGCAAGCAGGTGACGTCAAATCTGAGGAATCCGGATATAAAGGCCTACCACCCAGGTCACTTTCGACCCACCGAGTGTGGTCCGGGGTGATTGTGACCGACAATCATCGGGGAAGCCCAGAGTCTGGTCTGTCTTCCTTGGAAGGAGTCCCTCCCACGTGCTGTTTGGGCAGTGGAGACACCATTTTGGGCTGAACAGGTGGTTTTGCTGGCTCCACAGGCAGAGGAACCAATTTAATCGGCTCCGAAGGAGTCTGCTTCAGCCTAGGAGATGAAAGCCAGGTAATGGCCGGTGTAGAAGCTGGAGTGGGCTTGTGCCTGGTCAAAATGAGCTATTGTCACATGAGGTCCTCGTAGCGCTGATGGAGTTTCCGCCAGAGCCTCTCCTCATCTGAGGAGGATGAGGACGACTGATGGTGTTGCCTCTTTTTGGAGCACTTATGGCTCTTCCTTGGCCTGTCGGATGAGGGGGTCAGAGACCGCAATCGAGATCTGCCGACTCGGTAGCTTGGGAGACACCAGCGGGACCAGTGAATTCCTGGGATCAGGGACCACATCTTCAATTTGAGTCCCAGCAGGCTGGGTCTCGTCATCTGGAAAGACCAGATTAGGGGTTCGATCGAGAGAATCGTTGACTGGAGTCAGCGATATTGGATTGATAGGATCGATTACAATTTTGACCTCATCGACAGATAATTCGGTCGACTGACCAGACGGCAAAGCCAAAAATCCAGCAGCCGAAGAAGCGTTCTTCATCAAAGTCGAGACCGTATGCTCCTGGGACTGAGATCTCTCCCACTCCCAAGAACGTCTCCATCAAGAGGAAGCTGCTCCTGGATCCTTCTCCCGTTTACAGGATCGAGAGGAGTGCGAGCCCACAGGCACCTCTCCCTTGGTCAGGAGAGACTGGCACAACTCTTGGAAGGAACCCAAGAAGGTGGAGCCCAGGTTGAGCAGAATGAAGAAATCCGAGAGGAATCCGCAGCACGAGCCGCTTCCTCCCCGAACGCTTGCATGCGTTCCAACTGCTCGGTGGATCCCGCAGCTGTGGAAACTGCCCACCAAGCCTCCTTGGATTTCATCAGAGGATTCACTTCTCTGGCCTCCCCAGCTTCAGGCGTGCGAGATGGTCATCGAGGACGTTGGGATGAAAAGCAAGACAAATTGTATTTCAAGGTGTCATGGTCGACACTGAGGCAATAGACGCACATGGTGTGGGGATCGGTGCGCGACATCTTCTGGCCACAAGGGCACCGACAAAATCCAGGGGAAGACTTGTCTTCCATGATCGAAGCAGCAAACTTGCGATCACCAACGCAAACAAGTTTCAATAAAATTGAAGGTTTGAGAGACAGGGCCTACAAAATGCATGAGCACGAGGTAGGCAACCTGAATCTTCCAGTGAAAAGGAAGATCTGGCGTCATGGGGCGGAGCCGAGGTATATACCACCCAGGTGGGTGGAAGGAACCAGCTTGAAGACTTCCAGTGAGATTTAAGGTAGAAGGGGACATGCCAAAGAGTGTGGATGAACAATTTATCCACGATCCTAGAAAAATATGACCTACTGAAGGAACCTCTCTCGAAGATCTACTGTTATGGCAAGTTCCTTCGTAACTGTACTATCTTACTGTAAAACCTGTAAAGCACCACCTGTAATAATTTCACAGAAGATATACAATGCAAAAAAACACTTTGCTACAGAGAAAAATAAAGCAGTAACAGAAGATATACCTTGCAAAACTATCTGAATCAGATTACAGCAGTGATCTGTAAGCACAAAACAGTAACGAACCTGTAGGCACACCCTGTAATAATGCAGCAGAAAGTATACCCTGCCACAGCAATATGAATCAGAGAACAACAAAGTAAAATGTTAGCAAAAGACAGTAACAAACCCTGTGAGTACAAAAGAAAATAATATATCACAGAACCTGCCCAGCCAAAAAAAGCCTTAATCTTTTTCCTTGCTCTGATAATGTTCCTTGCTCTTTCCTTACAAGCAAACCTAGCCTTTGCCAACAAACCTAGTCTTCCAGTGAGTACATCTTCAGAGAGACCCAAAGCCGGGACTCCAGGCCATCAGGTGCAGGGATTGAAGGTCCAGATGGAACACCTTCCCCTGACTGACAGCAGGCCTGGGCATGCTGGAAGACGCTTCGGTGGCTTGGTGCCGAGGCGGTGGAGATCTGGATACCAGAATTTGAGAGGCCAGTCCTGGGCTACCAGGATCACCTGTGCCTTGTCCCTTCTGACCTCAAGGAACACCTTGTGAACCAAAGAAAATGGAGGGAAGGCACAGAAGAGGCCTGGGGTCCATGGCCTCGAGAAGGTATCCCCCTGCAGCAAGCACTGCTGAGGGGGGTGAGCATGAAATGGCTTCAGCTTTGCGTTCTCCCTGGAGGCAAGAAACAGACTGTACTACCTCCGGGTGGAGAGACCACTCGTGGGACGCCTAACCCACATGGCTGAGGGCATCCACCAGTTGATTCGGGACTCCTGCCACATGGATGGCTAGGAGATCTGCCTCCAGTCGGCTCAGGAGAGTCCAGATATGGAGTGCTTCCCTGCACAGAAACCTGGAGTGTATGCTACCCTGCTTGTTGAGATAATACATGGTCGTGGTATTTTCCATCTGGACCTGCACCACCTGACCCAGAAGGAACAGAGCGAATGCAGTCAGTGCCAGTCGAACTGCTCGGAGCTCCAACAGACTGAAATGACACTGAGATTCTTCGGGGGTCCAAAGCCCATGGACTCTGATTCCCCATGTGGACACCCCAGCCCGTGATAGAGGCGTCAGAATGACCGTCAGTTCAGAGCAGACAAATGGGATCTCTTCCTGCAGGTGTTGTAGGACGGTCCACCATTAGAGAGCATCCCACATCTTCTGGGTCACAGTGACCAGATGGTTGAAGTGACCGTGTTGCTGAGTCCACTGGTTGGTCAGTTCCCAATGGAGGGGGTGCATATGCCACTGGGCCCATTGGACCATGGTGGTGCAGGCCATGTGCCCCAGAAGGTGCAGGAAGTCCCGAGCAGGGTGCAAGTGCCAAACCAGAAATGATCGGGCAATGGAGGAGAGAACCTCTGCCCTGTCCGCCAGGAGCCGAGCTCTGGCTCAGCAAGAGAAGAGCTCTGCCCCGATGAAGCAGATTGCCTGCGAAGGCACGAGTTCCGACTTGGTCTCACTGACAAGGAGAATAAGTTCAATGCAGGTCTGGAGAGCCAGATCCCTGGATTTCTCCACCTCCTGTATGGAGGGACCCACTATGAGCCAGTCGTCAAGACCCCCCCGATGCTGAAGGTGGGCCACCACCACTGCAGTGCATTTGGTGAAGACCCAGGGGGCTGATGACAGGCCAAATGGCATGGCTTGGAACTCGAAGAGTGCTCTCACTGTTTGGAAGAGGAGTAACCTTCAGCGAGATGGATGGATCAGGATATGAAAGAACGCATCCTTGAGATCCAGTGAGCAAAACCACATTCTGCTTAAGAGATGGTACGATGTGAGACAGAGTTACCATGCTGAATGTGCGAGACCGGAGAAACTGGTTCAGGTTGTGCAAACCTAGAATGGGGCCCCAGCCCCCCCCCCCATTCACTTTGGGACCAGGAAGTACCTGGAAACAAACCCCGGGTTGACAGGGGGATCTGCAACTCTGGCCACTACCTCCTTGCGGGGCAGTTGGGCAGTGTCTCGGAAAGCCGACTGAGTGTGCATGGACACCATCTCCTCCCATGGGGCATGGGCTCGGCTATGCGGGTACTGCTCGAATTCCAGAGGCAGCCCCTGACTGACCACTTCCAAATCCTACCTGTCTGTTGTGACACCGGACCAGGCGGAAAGGAAGTGGCAGAGTTGGCCCCCCATGGGAGGACCCAGAGCTGGTATGATAGGTATGGCATTGGTAACCCCCATCCTGTCACTGTGCAGGCTTGGAGGAGGAGGATCTGGTTTGAAGACCACCAGGACCCTTTCCTCCAGGGGCCCAGACTTGGGCTGAGGGCACCAAGGTTGAGCCTACTGCTGTTGCTGCCCAGACTGAAAATGTGGTTGCTTGGTTGCAGGAGCAGAAGGCCGAAAAGGCTTTCTTTTCAGAGCTCTGAGATTCCTTCTTAGCAGAAGTCAGAGTTGAAGGTGGCATTGGACCTCTGTATGCGCTGGAGGTAGGGTTGCCACCTGTCAGGTTTTTTACCTGGTGATCAGGTTTTCAGGGTCCCTATCAGGTAATCCGGTTTTGCTCTGTGCTGGTCAGGTTTTTGAGCCATTTTGAGTGCTCACAAACTTCTGAAATAGATTGTGTCATCTCATTCATGTTTCAGTTACATGTCCAGTTTACAAACAAGTTCTGCTGTCAATATAGCCTTTTGTTTGTGAAAGCAGTCACCCTGGGAGGTATAAAGTATGGCCATTAACACCATTAGCACTTACTTAACCTAATTTCTTCTGCTGCATCTTAAAGCGGCATAGCAGCAAAGCTGCCCCCACCTTTTGTAACAGCAACACAGCCAGTTGTCTTCCACTTTCATTTGCTGATAAACATTTTCATCTCTAACATAATTTAGGCATTTTAAATATTTTAAATTATTTTTTTCCTCAAGAAAAAACTATGGTCACTTCTCTGGCTTTGAACTAGTACTGTGGACATGAAAAAGAAATTGAGCCACAAAATATGCAAAGAACACATTATAGGAAACAACTTTTTATTTTGTACTATGATATACCATATGCACTGTTGTATGCTATTTACAGTATTTCCTTGTCTTCCCCAGATCATATCTGTAAATGAGATGTATTTTATCTCAAGTTTATCTGTAAACCAATGTCAATAAATAAATACATAAGTAAATAACTAGGAAGAATCTAGGAAAGTAACTTTAACAGGTACAGTATCTTAAGATTTTTATTGAACTGCTGCTTTAAGTTTTGTCTTTTATTGATATAACAAATGGCATTCTAACAGGAGCAATGCATGATGAGTCATGAAAAGGGGTGGGGCTAGGCGCGGAGCTTATGATCCGGTTTTTGCCTCATCCAAATGTGGCAACCCTAGGTGTATCTGAAATTGTGGAATGTCTTAGAAATATGAAAAGAAACAGCAGTAGTTGCTGCAGTAAAGGGGAACACAGTGCAGTACTAAGGGTACCACAAGCACTGATAATTAAGTTATCAAAAATTGCTCAAAGAATCGGACTACATGACTGACATGGAAAGGAAAATGGGAGAGTGTTTAACAGAGGGCTGAGCAATAAGCTGTGGCTGAGCTTGGCACATCCAGCAGACCTGAGACCGATTCCCACAACCTCCACTTAAATACGGTGTGACTCTGAGCAAGTCACTTAACCTTCCTGTGCTCCTGGGTCACTCCTGTAAAATGGGCTTTGTGGCCTATGGGAGGTAACCTGGTTGCCAAAGAGTAAAAATAAACAACCAAATAAATAAATCCAATAAATAACAGTATAAAAATAATTTCCTATCACTAGTAATGTCTATTCCAACATTACAAATGGCTTTGGAGGAGGAGTGATAGCCTTGCCAGTCATAAAAAAGGGGTGGAGCCAGAGGCGGAGTTTGGGTTGTGGTTTCGGATCCGGTTTTTACCTCATCCAAAGGTGGTAACCCTAGCTGGAGGTGACCATCCACTCCTGGGCCAAAAAGATCAGTACCCAGGAAAGGGACGTCCATCAGTTTGTGCAGAGTGGCCGCCGTGAAGGTGGAAACCCTCAACCAGACCCTGCGGCGCATGGCAACCGTGGCCGCCACCAAGCAGGCACAAGAGTCCCTGATGTCGGGTGCCGTCTGGAGTTGCTGCTTCACAACTGCCTGTCCCTGGTCGCGGACCTGCTTGACCATGGTCTGGAAGTCTGTGGGGAGATGAGGAAGGACCTCATCCAGAGAGCCCAAGAGGACATGAGAAAAATGCACCATGACAACGGCCGAGCTTGCCTGACAAAGACCAAGCGAAGAGGCAGCATTGACTTTCCAGGCCGAATGGTCGTTTCTTGGACTCTGTCCAGGGGGTCAATCTGTGTCTCCCACATTTCCTGAGCACCTAAACACAGATTTGGTCACCAACCCCTCAGCCGAGGGGTGTTCTGTTAATACCAAGAGGAAGCTGATGGGGTCTGTGTACTTGCAGGCCATCTGGGCTGAAGGCGCAGGGCAGGAGGCAGGGTGCTGCCACAGCTCCAAGGTTGGGCCAACAATGGCCTCGGCCACCGGGAAGGCCTCTGTCAGAGAATCCCCTTGTTTGAGGATATCAGTGAGGGGGTATTCGACTCATTTCTTTATGGGTTCCAGGGGCAGCTCCGTGGATATTGAGATGAGACGGAGGATACCAATGAAGGAAATGGGACCCTCCTCTGTCGAGAGACTCCCTATGGATTCATCGTTCAAGGGACGAGAATGCAAGTCAGAGTCCTCGGACTCTGGACAGATCAGCAGGCCACCCACCTAGGATGGTCGGGCGTGAGGTTAACAGACAGCCTATGCGGAAGGCCCATGGTGGATCAAGATTCCTTGACAGTAGCCCCAGAGATAGGTTGTTTAGGTGGCAGTTCCACACGAATTGGTGGAGAGGCCAGTTTCGGCCAAACTGGGAAAGGCTTGACCAGCTCCGCAGGTGGAGGAACAGTATGGACCTGCTCCTGAGGAGTCTGCGTCAGCCACACAATGGCCACAGTGGAAGCCAGGGTTGACTTTGGGCCAGTCATAACCAGCTGCTGCCACATCAAGTCCTCATAACATCGATGCAGCCTGCGAAGCCGCTCCTCTTCTGAGGAGGATGAGGAAGAATGGTGGCAGCGCCGCTTCTTGGCGCGCTTCTGCACTTTTCGGCCCATCGGTCGAAGGGGTCCGAGATGTCTACTTAGACTGCTGAGGTCGCTCGGAAGGAGCTAGGGAACACCGCGGCTCTTCCAGGTCAGGGGACTGGGACCATGAAGAGGTTCCAGTGAACTAGGTCTCCTCAACGGATCCAGGCAGGACCAAGGTTCTTAGCAAGGAGTTGTCTGTGTCATCTAGCAATGAAGGGTCGACTATAATCTTGACCGGGTTTTTTTTAGTTTTTGTTGACCGGGTAAGTGCACTAGACAAATCCTGCCTATTTTCAGGCACGAGGGGGATATAGATGAATGCCAACTGATCTTGAACCAGATTAAGCTGTTGATGGTATTTTTAGTGAATGAGGGAAATTTGGCCAGGACTCCGGAGAAATTCCCCTACTCTTTTTCGATAAGTGCCATGGGATCTTTATCATCCACCTGAACTACCACCAATCCATGCAGATGGAACCTCGGTTTAACTTCTCATCCGAAAGATGGCACCTCAGAAGTGCAGCACCCCTCTCATGCTGCACTACAGTGTCAGTACTGGGATATTAACCCAAGTGCCAGATATGGAAAACTGAACCCAAAGCCCTCTGATCTCCCGGGCTCAGAGGCGAGGGTTGTTCCACATCTTGGCCAGCTGACCTGACGGGTACTGTGAAGCCAGTGGCTGAGGCCGCAAACTCAACCAAAGTCAAGACAGCAGATTCCTGGGATTGAGATCTTTCATGAGTAAAAGAACGTCGTCAGCGAGATGTACTTTTTGCTCCTTGTCCTTTTTAAGGGAACAAGAGACGTGCGTGCCCGATGGACCCTCTCCTTTGATGGTGAGAGACTGGCACATCTCCTTAAAGGGATCGGAGAGGGTGGAGCCCAGAATGAGCAGGAGGAAGACGGACAGAGAAGAGGACCAATCAGCCCATGCTACCTCCTCTTCAAAGGCCTTCATCTGCTCCAGCTGCTCAGCAGACCCCACAGCCGTGGAGACCGCCCAGTGGGCCTCTTTCGATTTGACCGGTGGGTTCCATTTTTCCGGTCTGCCCAACTGAGGTCTTGCGAGACGATCGGCTAAGACATTGGGCATTGGGGTGGAATGCACAACAAATTTCGCATGCCTGGGTATTGTGATCATGACCCAGGTAATAGACGCATCTGGTCGGTCTGAGACATCTTTTGGCCGCACAGGCAGTGGCAGAAACTGGGCAAGGACTTGTCCTCCATCACGGTCGTATTCGCTAGGCGATTTGGGGAAACTCGAACAAGGTCAAGTTTTTGGTAAATCCAGAGATTTGTTCGCCAGGGCCTACTGTAATGTGTCAGCGATAAGGTGGGAACCTGAATCTTCCAGCTAAAAGGAAGATCTGACATCGAGAGGCGGGGCAGAGGGATATACCACCAAAGTGGGTGGGAGGAGCCAGCTTAAAGACCTTCCGGCAAGATTCTTAAAGGGAAAGAACAAGTCAAACAGTGTGGATAGAATATATCCACGATCCTAGAATTTTCGTGTATAGCCTGCTGCAAGAGCTCCCACTCGAAGAAAAATAGTACAGTTACACAAGAACTTACCGTAACAGCAGATCTTCGAGAAGCTCTTGCAGCAGGAGCTGCTTTCCCTTCCTCCTTTCCCCCGGCTTCTGCTCTGCCTTTACTTTTTAGCGACAACCTGCCAGATTCTCCTTCCACTTCAGACTTGGGGTTGCTAGCAGGAGAACTGAGGTGGGGCCAGGGATCGCCCCCTTTATGCCACTTGCTGATGGGGAAGGCAGACGTCGGGAGCAGTCCCCCCCTGCCGATAACTGCAAGCTAGGTTTCCATGGGGTCCTAGCACCTGGCGGCTTAGTCCTAATGGTTACTGCCTGCTGCAAGACCTCCTCTCTAAGATCTCATGTTATGGTAAGTTCTTACGTAACTGTATTGTACCACATATATTTGTGGGCCATCCAGGCAGAAGGTGCAGGGCAAGAAGTGGGGTGCTGCCAGAGCTCCAGGCCAGAGCAAAGAATGGCCTCTGCCACTGGGAAAGCCTCTGGAGGATCTCAGTCAATGTGTAACAAGCCAGTTTGTGGATGGGCTCCATTTTCATACCCCTGGACTCCAGGCTGAAAAGGCCCAGAAAGGAGGTAGGGCCTTTGTCCGTCGAGAGATCTCTCGACTCCACACTGACTGGATGGGTGTGCAAGGAGTAACCCTCCAAACTCAGAGGAGTTGTCAAAGAAGGGTTGACCGCCCGAGTCCCCACTGACCCTCCGCGGACAGTATGGAGTGACAGACAGCCGATAGGGAAACCCCTTGGCTGGCAGAGACTCCTTGGTCAGAGTGCCAGTTTTCGGCTGGGCAGGTGGCGGCTCCAAGGGGATCGGTTTAGACGCTGGGGTCGGCCGAGCCTGGGCAGCTTTAGGAAGCTCCTGAGACTGAGAAGGCATCAGCCAACAGCCAGGTGATGGACGGCGTAGCAGCCAGGACCAGCCTAATGCTGGTAATCACCACTTGTTGCCACACGAGGTCCTCGTAGCGTCAAATTTGCGCTGAAGCCTCTCCTCACTCGAGGATGAAGAGTAGCAGTAGCGCAGCTTCCCATGGTGCCGAAAGCAGCAGTGCCAATGTCAGTGGGAACCGCTCGAATCATGGGATGAAGACAGATCTCAACTGCTGGGGGAACGGCGGCAGGGCTCGGAGGAAGTTGCAAGCGCCGAGGCTCCTCCGGGTCTTGGTCAGAAGCAGTGGGTCAGCAGACTAATCCGTCCCTCTCATGATCCGAGATAGGACCGGAGTCCTGGATAAGAAAGTGTCTGCCTCTTCAATCAGCAACTGGTTGACATGCTCAAGAAAAATCTCAGCCGGAAGGTCAACCAGCATCTCTGCTAACTGACCCGACAGGGTTAGCGTGGAGCCGACGGCCTGAGCCAAAGATTTGATCGGTCGGATCTGGAGAAGTGCAGGATTCAAGAGGCTCATGACCAAGAGCGCTCCCAATCCCACACACATTAACGAGACCATTTTTTTGGACTCTTAGATTTG
Source organism: Neoceratodus forsteri (assembly GCA_016271365.2). Classification (NCBI taxonomy): domain Eukaryota; kingdom Metazoa; phylum Chordata; order Ceratodontiformes; family Ceratodontidae; genus Neoceratodus; species Neoceratodus forsteri. Next base: position 113,040,215 of record JADMNL010000031.1, on the reverse strand, counting down.
TGCCCTGAGGGTCTCTGACAAGAGGGTTGACAGGGACTGGCACAGTTCTTTGAAGGCTCCATAAAGGTCGATCCCAGCTGGAGTAGCACGAAGGCAAAGTTGAAGAGGAGTGGGAAACGGCCTGGGTCACTGCCTCCTCAAAGGCTGCAATCTGTTCAATGGACCCCACAGCCACAGAGACCACCAAACGGGCATCCTTGGATTTGACCAGCAGGTTCTGTTCACTCGGTCAGCCTAACTGGAGCTGGGCTAGACTGTCCTCGAGAACAGTTGGGTGAAAGGAGTGATAGAAGTTGTCATCTTCAAAGATCAAGCTGAAGACAGTTTTAAACTTTTCAGGAAGTTAATCCCAAGATTTAGGTCACAAGGGCCTACTCAGAGTGAGAGCGGTAAAGAGGGAACCTGCTTCTTCCAGTGGAAAGGAAGATCTGGTGTCATGGAGCGGAGCAGAGGCAGTTACCACCCAGGTGGGAGAAGCCAGCTTGAAGAAGTTTCCAGCGAGTCTTAGAGAAAGGCAGCCACCAGAAAGTGTGACTAGAACATCTTATCCATGTCCCTAGAAACATTTTTTATCAATAAAAACAGGTTACTCACCTATAAAGTACAGTTACATAAGAACTTACTGTAACAGTAGATCTTCGAGAGAGGCTCTTGCAGCAGGTAATTACACATAGGACTGAAGCCGGCAGGCATCAGGACCCCACGGAAAAATTTCTAGCTAGCAGTCTCTGGCGGGGGACCGCCCCCACGTCAGGTGACCGACATCAGGCAACGTCAGTATACAGGGGTGGTCACCCATGCCCACCTTCCAGTTCTTTCCCGCCAAAGGCCAAAAAGGCAAGACAAGAGAGAAGCGGATATTTCCCTCCCTGGAAAAGGAGCTGAAAAAGCTTAGGGGATGGAGGGGGAAGGCGTATACCTACTACAGAGCTCTCTCAAGATCTACTGTTACGTAAGTTCTTACGTAACTGTACTATCTTACTTCGAGAGGGCTCTTGCAGTAGGTAATTACACATAGGACTGAATCCCAAGCAGTCTGGAACAAAGAGAAGCACTCGGAAGGAGGAAAACTACCAACCAATAGAACCTCCAGCTGTAAGGATCTTAACGAAAACCTTGCAGAACAGCCAACCTGAAGCCTGCTCTATGGCGAGAGGCAATGTCCAAACTGTAGTGTTTCGTAAAGGTATGGACAGAAGTCCAAGTTGCAGCTGCACAGATATCTGCCACCGACACATTCATGAAACAAGCTGCAGAGGCAGCTACTACTCTGGTGAGTGACCTCTGACCTGACCTGGTAGGGTCTTGTAACAGAAAGTGGCACAATGAGCCAACCATTTGGATAGGCATTGCTTGGAAACAGCATTGCCCTCTTTTGTGAGCAAAAGGTACAAAAAGCTGATCAGATTTCTGGAGATCCTTAGTCCAAGACGTGTAGTATCTCAGTATTCTATGAACATCCAAAGTATGCAGGAGATACTCCCCTTGACTGGAGTGTTGCGTAAAGAAAGCAGGTAGCTCAATGGATTGATTCAGCGTAGATTCTGCCACCACCTTAAGGAGAAACTTAGGGTTGGTGCGCAGAACCACATGTTCCTTGTGGAAAATCAAGTATGGGATTTTGCACATCAAGGCCTGAAGCTCGGAAATTCGACGAGCTGAAGTAATGGCTACTAGGAAGAGAGTCTTCCAAGAAAGGAACTTCAAGTCTGCTAATGCTGTAGGCTCAAAGGGAGGCAGAGTAAGCTTCAAGAACAAAGTTCAAATCCCAAGGAGGAATAGGAATGCGGATGGGGTGTCTTAAATGGAGGACCCCTCTGAGGAAAGTCTTAGAGACTTCCAACTGCGCGAAAGATGATCCGTCTCCAAAAGGTACATGGTAGGCCAAGATAGCCCCCATATGGATCTTCAAAGAAGAGTGACTGAGACCCAGGTCAAAGAGCTGATGCATATAGTCCAGGACTCTCTTGACAGGGCAAGAGAAAGGCTCAAAGTCCTTCGAAGAGGCCCAAATCAAAAAAATGTTTCCACTTCATGGCATAGGTGGACCGAGTGGACGGCTTCCTGGCCTCCACCAGAATATCTGTGACAAGCGAAGAAATTCCGAAACGGGCTTGAGCTACGTCTGCAGGAGCAGGGATTTATTTAACTCCAAAAATTGATTAGCGTTTTGCTCATAAAAGTGCTAAAACATTGTGAAAATGCATACCACTTGCCTCACTGTGTTTAACAAACATAACACTTCTAGAAAACCTATATAAATACTTTCTGTACAGTTAGCATTGTCCCAAGGAAAAAAACGCTAATCAATTATTTAAAACCCTGAGGAGCCACGCATGCAACTGAAGGGATTTGAGACCTGGATGCACCAGGGTCCCCTGATCCTGGGTCAACAAATGCTGTGACAGAGGAAGAAGAAGCGGAGGTTGCTCTGAAAACTGTTGCAGAATAAAGAACCAAACTTGCCTGAGCCAGAATGGAACAATGAGGATCATCCAGGCTCCTTCTGAACTGCATTTGTGTAAGACCCTCGGAATTAAGGGAACTGGAGGGAAGGCATAGACTAATCTGTCCTTCCAGTCGAGAGACAGAGCGTCCAGCCAGAAAATGCCTCACCCTGGAACGAGTGAGCAAAAGGCAGGAAGTTCCGCGTTTAGAGGGGACGCAAACAGGTCTACCTGAGGGGTTCCCCAGCGCAGGAAGATATCATCTGCCACCTCTTGATCCAGTTCCATTTGTGTGCTTTGACTGACGACCAACTGAGATGATCCGCCAGCATGTTTTCCACTCCCGGAACATGAACTGCAGTCAGGTGAAGGTTGTGTTGAACATCCCAACTCCAAACTCTCATTGCTTCCTTGCACAGAGGGTAGAAATGAGTTCCTCCCTGTTTGTTGATGTACCATAGATGGCCGGGAAGAACTCAAGAGTGTAGAGCCTGGAGAGCGTACAAACTGACCTGAGCTTGAGCACATTGATATGAAGAGTCTGCTCGAGACTGGACCCAAGTCTTGTGAGACCCTAGATGGGCTCCCCAACCCTCTCCCGAGGCATCTGTTGTCAATGTTTGGGATGGGGGTTCAAAGCAGAAGGGAACTCCCCAGTAAAGGTTCTCTTGCACCATCCACCATTGCAAGTCCTGGACCATGGGATTGGAGACCAGAACTTCCTGGTCTAGGTCGTCCAATGTCTGGTCCCACTGAGACCATAATGTCCACTGAGAGATCCTCATATGGAGCCGAGCGTGAGGGACTGTTGGAATAGCAGCCGCCATGAGCCCAAGAAGGCGAAGGACTGACCTGGCGCTGACCCTTCTATGACTGGACAACGGACTCACATGAGCCTGAAGGGTGTCCACCCTGTCCGGAGGCAGAAAGGCCTTGCCAATGGTCGTGTTCAAGATTGCCCCTATGAACTGGAACCTTTGGCAAGGGACCAGATGGGACTTGGCCTGGTTGATGGTGATACCCAGGCTGGTGAAAACCTGCAGAGTAAGGGTAAGGGAGCAGAGAAGTTCCTCCCTGGAAGGGGCCACCAGGAGCCAATCGTCCAGGTATGGGAATACCTGCACCCCCTGGGTACGTAGGTGGGCCGCTACCACTGACAGACATTTTTAGAACACTCGGGGAGCCAAGGAAAGACCAAATGGGAGGGCCTTGAATTGTTAGAGGTCCCCTGGAATGAAATTTGAAGGAATTTGCGGTGGGAAAGGCAGATGGGGATATGCAGGTAGGCATCCTGCATATCCAGAGCGCACAGCCACTGTCCCTGCCGAAGGCTCTGCAGAGAGAGCATTCTGAAACGCTTGTACTACACGAACATGTTCTGGGAGCCGAGGTCTAAAATGGGCCTCACATCTCCCATTTTTAGGAAGAAATGGGAATATTAATCTGTCCCCAAAGGTGGGTCGGGACAGGCTCTATCGCCGACTTCGAGAAAAGGGAGGAAATTTCTTCTAGGACCAGAGAAAGATGTTCCGGAGAGTAAGATGACCTACCTGGGGGATGGTTTTCTGGGTGGTTTCTGAAGAAACTCGATTGAGTGACCTGCTATCAGTTGGAGCACCCAAGCATCTGATGTAATCATCTCCCAACCCAGTAGATGGAAGGAGAACCTTCCTCCTACTGGTTCCTCTGGGAGGTCCAGAGGCTGCGGGAGAGGAGAGGAAAGGAGTCAGGAGGTATGAGGCAATGTCACGGCTGATGCTCCGGCCACTTTTTTGGGCGGGGGGGCTTGGCAGCCAGAGGGGCGCCGACTGTTGGCCTGCTTGCCCTGAGGTTTCGCTTTAGTTAGAGAACGTCTGCGAAAAGGGTGACGCTATCCCTGAGGGGGCCTGTACAAAGAGTCAATAGATTTGAGTGCAGTGCTCTTCTCTTGCAGGTCAGTGATGATGTCCTTGACATCTCCACAGAACCCCTGAAGGGCGCATCCTGGATAGCGGATTGCACCTCCGAGACCAACCCTGACACCCGGTGCCAGGCATGACACCAAAGGCCTATGGCGAAAGCCAAGTTCCGACCTCTGTCCACTGCATCATACATGTACAGGAGCATATGCAAGCCAGGCCGCAGTACGATAGAACTTACCGCAACAGTAGATCTTCGAGAGAGGTTCCTTCAGTAGGTCATCACATACAGGATTGGCGCCACCAGGTGTCGGGCAGCATGGCAGACTTTTCTAGCAATACCCGACGGGGGACCACCCACCAGTCACTTGACTGACGTCAGCGTGACTGTATATAGTGGGCGGTCCCCACGCCCGCCCTCCAGTTCTCCCGGCGGAGCCAGGAAGAGGCCTGACAGCAGAAGCAAACAGGATTTGGAGTCCCTGCAAAACACAAATGAGGGGAGGGAGGGGAAAAAATATGACCTACTGAAAGAACCTCTCTCGAAGACCTACTGTTACAGTAAGTTCCTATATAACTGCACTACCTTACTTCAAGAGGGTTCCTTCAGTAGGTCATCACATACAGGACAGAGTCACAAGCAGTCCCTCCAAGGAGAGACCGAGAGAAACTAGGGAGGGGGAGAACCAACTACAACAGAAAAAAAAAACTGGGATCCAGAATGGACCAAGCCTAGGACAGAAGGCCCTGCAAGATGACTAGGCTGAAGCCAGCCCTCCGTATAGAAGCAAGGTCCAGACTGTAATGTTTGGTAAAGGTATGGACAGAACTCCAAGTAGCAGCGGCACAAATATCTGCCGAAGAAACATTACACAAGAAAGCCATGGAGGTGGCCTTGCTCCTAGTAGAATGACCTCTAATGGGACCCAGCAGAGGTTTTTCATACTTCTGGTAACAGAACCTAATGCAGTTGCATAACCATTTGGACAGACCCTGCTTAGAAACCGGTTTGCCCTCCGATCTAGGGGAAAAAGAAATGAACAGCTGGTCGCAGGTACGGAATTCTTTGGCTGGTGAGTGTAGCACCGGAGACTCCGATGAACATCCATTGTATGAAGGAGTGCCTTACCTCTATTAGAGGGGGATGGGTAATACACAGGAAGCTCTACTGGTTCAGCGTGGCTTCTGACACCCACCACCTTGGGAAGAAACTTTGGATGCGTTTCTGAGGACTGCCCGGTCCCTATGGAAAATCAGATAGGGCTCCTTGCAGGCTAGAGCATGGAGCTCAGAAATCCTTCGGGCTGACGTGATGGCCACAAGAAACAGTGCCTTCCAGGAAAGGAAGTGCAAATCACAGCTCATAGCTGGCTCGAAAGGCGGAAGGGTGAGCTTTTCCAAGATGATGGTCAAGTCCCAAGGAGGAGTTGGGCTGCGGATGGGGGGTTTCAGATGGAGAATCCCTTTCAGAAAGGTTTCTGAGACCTCCAACTGAGCCACAGGTTTACCATCCACAAGCTCGTGGTACGCAGATAGCTGAAATGTGGACCTTCAAGGAAGAGAATGAAAGACCGGAGTCTGACAAGTGAAGGAGGTATTCCATGACTTGCGGGGCAGGACAAGAGAAGGGGTTCCAACCCTTAGCAGTCGTCCAGATGGAAAACCGTTTCCACTTCATGGCATAAGTGGAACGAGTAGAAGGTTTTCCGGGCTCAATGAGGACTTGAGCTACCCAGGAGGAGACCCCAAAGCGAGAGATCGCTATGTCTGCAGGAGCTATGCATGAAGAAGCAGGGTCCTGAGCCCCGGATGTAACAATCGACCCTGATCTTGAGTCAGGAGGTTGTGAGTCACTGGAAGTGGAACCAGTGGTTCCCTGGAGAGCTGTTGCAGCAGCAGGAACCAGATCTGTCTCGGCCAGAGAGGAACGATGAGGATCATCTTTGCCCTCTCCGCCTGAAGCTTGAGAAGGACCCTCTGTAGAATGGGAAATGGAGGGAAGGCGTACAAAAATGTCCCTGTCCAAAAGAGAGAAACAATGCATTGTTCCAAAAAGCACTGTGCCCTGGAATGAGTGAGCAAAAGTTGGGAAATTTTGTGTTGGATTCGGAGGCGAAGAGGTCGATTTCCGGACGCCCCCAGCATAGGAAGATGGATTCTGCCACTTCCTGATGCAGTTCCCACTCATGAGCTAGGGTCCAAGACCTGCTGATACTGTCCACTAGGACGTTTAATACGCCCGGAACATGCACAGCCACTAGGACAAGATGGTGCTGGACTGCCCAGTTCTACACTCGCGTTGCTTCCCGGCACAGGGGATACGACCAGGTTCCTCCTTGTTTGTTGATATACCAAACCACCAACATGTCCATTTGGATTAGCAGCGATCCCTTGGGAAGGAGGGACTAGAAGGCCTGTAAAGCGTACAGTACCTCCCTCATCTCCAGAACATTGATATGCAAGGAAGTCTCCAAGCTGGACCATAGTCCCTGGGTTTGGTGCTCCCTTAGATGTGCTCCCCACCCCATGTTCAAGGCATCCATGGTGAGGGAGGCAGTATAGCACAGTGGTTTAAGGTTCTGAGCTGCAAATCTGGTGACATCCAGCAGACCAGCCTGGGTTTGAATCCCACAGCTTCCACTTGCATACTGTGTGACCCTGAGCAAGTCACTTAACTTCCCTGTGCTCCCAGGTTGCTCCTGTAAAAAAGCTTTCTGCTTAGTGTTTAGTGCTTAGCCAGGCTCTGGAAGGGAAGCCCCAAAGAAAGATAGTGAGGATCCATCCACCAATGCAACTTCTTCTGAACCGCCAAGGAGACCAGTACCGAATGGTCCAGGTCGTCCAGCAGCTGATCCCACTGCACCCGCAAGGACCACTGAGTGATTCATGTGGAGCCTTGCCATGGGGAACGGTCGTGATGGAGGCCACCATCAGACCCAGAAGGCGCAGGACCTCTAGAGCCGGAATGGTCCTGAGAGAAGCCACTTTGGAGGCCTGACAGAGAATGGTCTCCACCCTGTCTGGAGGAAGAAAGGCTCTGCACTGGACCGTATCCAAGACTGCCCCAATGAACTGGAGTCTCTGGGCAGGGATAAGGGAGGACTTGGGAACGCTGACTGTGATCCCTAGTCTGATGAAGAGGTCCAGGGTGAAGGAAAGAGCCTTTAGCAAAGAATCCCTGGACGGGGCTGAAATCAGCCAGTCGTCCAAGTAAGGGAAAACCGCAATACCCCTGCAGCGCAAAAAGGCCGCAACCACCGCCAGACACTTGGTAAAGAACCGTGGTGCCAAAGACAGACCAAAAAGGAGCCCTCGAAACTGAAAGTGCTCCCCCGGAACCAAAAGCACAGGAACAGACGGTGGCTGGGGAAGATGGGGATAGGCATCCTGCATATCCAGAGCACAGAACCAGTGGTTCTCCAGAAGTAGTGGGAGGAGGCTCTGGAGGGACAGCATCCGAAATTTTTTGTACTCGACAAACTGATTTAGCTGGCTTAAGTAGAGTATGGGTATAAACTCCCCTGACTTTTTTGGAACCAGGAAAAAGTGGGAGTACAACCCCTTTCCCCTTTGCCCGAGGGGAACATGCTCTATTGCTTCCTTGAGCAAGAGCAAGTTTACCTGGTCCCGCGAGTAGGAGGACTTCTTTGGAGTTTCTGGGGGAATTTCCAGAAATTCTATGGTGTGTCCGACGGACACTAGCTGCAGGACCCAGCCGGAGTAATGGCCCTCCACTCCGCGGCGTGGCGGCAGAACTTCCCCCATCTGCTCCTCATTGAGAGACTGAGGAAGCAGTGGGGATAGGAAGTCAGAAGTGGTGGGGCGTTCAGGGAGGACCCCTGAGCGTCTCTGATTTGGAGGCAGGAGGGGTGGGTGTACCCGTGGCCTTACGCTTCCCTTGTCAGCGCACTGGGGCGTTCTTTCTCTGCCTCCAGGTTCTCTTCCAAAAGGGCTGCTGCCGACAGCCCAATCGGTACATTGACCGGACAGACCTAAGGGCAAGACCCCTGTCCTGTAGGTCTGTGATAATGTCCTTGGTGTCCCCACCAAAAGAGCACCGAGCCCCTAAAGGGGGCGTCTTGAATCACCAACTGGACCTCGTTGGCAAGTCTGGAGAGGCGAAGCCAGGAGTGCCGTCTAAGGGCAATGGCAGTTGCCGAGGTACGAGCCACCGAATCGACGGAGTCATAAGTGGTGCGTAAGGCGTGCCTACACGAGACTGTGGAGAGGCGAAGATCCTTGGCAAGTTCCTCCTTCAAGGGCAAGAGATCAATGGACTGGACTCGCACTTCTAGCCTGGCCTAGGCAGCCTTTTGGTCGGACACCATGTGGGCCACATAATTCAGGAACCGGAGGACGCATGTGACCGACGAATAAATCTTTCTCCCGAACTGGTCCATCTGTCTCGACTCTTTGTCCGGAGAGGTGCTCATGTGCTTCAGCACTGAGAAGCGGTCATGAGCCGAAGAGATGACCACAGAGTCAGCCTTAGGATGTGCCTTCAGGAACGGGGCATCCTTTGGTGCCTGGTAAAGTCTGTCCGCACGTTTGGTGAAAGCCGGGATAGAATGAGGCATCTGCCAGACAGTAGTGGTGAGGTCTTGGTGAGGTGCAATCCAAGGAGGAATGGGAACCGGGGACAGAGACTCTAGGTCAAAGGGTTCCGCAAGCCTCTGTCTCATAGGGTCCTGATCCTCAGACTCCCAGTCGAAGTAATCCTTCATGGACCTCAGAAGGTCTGAAAAGGCAGGGTCCTCTGGTGGAGATTTCGGGAAAACTGCCATTCCAGCCCTTGGGCTCCTCCAAAGAATCATCAGCCCCCTCTGAGCTATCATCATCATCCGCCTCCTCGACAGGACGGTGTCCTGTTATCAGGAAGGGAAACATCCTGACGAGTCTTCCCCGAGACATGGACAGTAGCAAAAGAGAAACTACTCGGGGAAGGGGACCTGGGAGACTGCGGGAGTGGGAGCCTAGTCTCCAGGTCGGAGACCAACTTCGACCGTGTTCCCTGCCACCAAGACTGAATTAGAGCCTTGAAATCCAGAGCAACCTGAGGAGGAAGATGGGGTGGAGTAGGCAGAGGCTGGGGGGGCCGGGAGAGAGGTAGAATTACTGGTGGAGGGTAATAACTCTGGAATCCCTGATGAGCAGAGTAGGGATTAAACCCAGGGTAAAACTGTCCGAAATGACTCCAGTCCGGGGTGGGGCCCACTGGGTAGTGGTCCTAAGGAAACCCCTGCAGGTAATTTGGGACAGTTCAGGGCTGAGAGTAAATCCAAGTCATCAGATCTGGCATCAGGGGTACCCACGTCGGCCCCACCATAGTATATATTGGCTGGGAGTCCGGCGTCAGGACAGCCCACATCAGGGGAATCGACGTCAGAATTACCCGATCCGGCGCCGGAAAGGGATCTGGTGTCGGAGGGGCTGGTGTCAGGACTGGATGAAGGGGCCCAGGCGGCGGGACATGATCCGGTGTCAGGGCCAGAGACTGAGGCCGGTCGAAAGGTCCAGGCTGCGGGACTGTAGTCGGGACGTCCAGTGTTGGAGGGGCCTCCACGGTAAGGCCTCCTGGCTGAGGAGAAGCCTCCTTCTCCTTGACCCCGAAAGGGGAACGCAGAGATGACCCCGAGGCGTCGACAATGTTGAGTGGTTCTCCGCTATCATTGCCAGAGGTACCCACCAGAGAGGGGGATGGTATAAGTGAAGAAAGAGGAGGGAGAGAGGCTTTCTCCCTCTGGATGTTGGGTGAGATGCTGTTAGGTCTTACCAGACTTACCGTCCGATTTTCTGGGTGGCAGCTGGGCCTTGCTCGTTGAGGGCCGCGAGTCGTCCACAGGGCACTCCCGCTCCTTGGATTTCTCCTTATGCTTTTTGGAAGATTTTTCAGCTGAGGACACTCTTAACCGGTCCATCTTCCTTTCAAGGGAAGCCTGGCAGGCTTTTAAAAGATGGGCCTCCAAAGCCTGCTGTCTCCTTTTCTTTGTGGCCTGGTTGAAAGTCTGGCACTCAGGACAGGAGGAAACAGAATGGCTCAGGTCTAAACAGAGGACGCACTTGAGGTGACTGTCTTTGTGCGGGATCTGCGTGCCACAAGATGAGCACTTCTTCTTGGGTGAAGACAAAGGAATAAAGAAACAAAAAGGCGAGGAAATACTGCAAAGCAACTTTCATTTAATGCATTGCTAATGGAAGTCTGTAATGTGACTGGACATGAGGTGACGCAGGGAAAGAACTGGAGGGCGGACGTGGGGACCACCCACTATATACAGTCACGGTGACGTCAGTCATGTGATGTCGGGTGGGCGGTCCCCTGTCAGGTGTTGCTAGAAAAGTCTGCCATGTGGCCCAACACCAGTCCAATATGTGATGACCTACTGAAGGAAACCTCTCGAAGTGAGATTGAGCAGAACGGACGAGATCAGCCACTTCCTGCTTGGTCTGAGACTCAGGAAGGGAGTCCAATTTGGATTCCACCTGACTCAGGATAGTCTTCTGGTAGTCCCCCATATGAGCAACACAGTTCAGGGCCCTAAGTCCCAGTGTGGAAGAAGCATACACCTTCTTCCCGTAATGGTCAAGAAGACGGGATTCCTTGTCTGGTGGAGATGAGCCGAGATGTTCAGGGTTCGGTGACCGGCCGTCAGTGGCGCTAATCACGACAGAGTAGGCCTTGGGGAGTGTATTCAAGGAATCCACACCCTCCAGAGCATGGTATAGCCAAACCGCCTTCCTCGGAAGGGGGGCTAATGTGGACAGTTGTTTCTAAATAGTGGAAACAAGGTCAGCGTGAGGTTCAATTCAGGGTGGAGCAGTTTTGGGCAGATCCAGGTGGGCAGTGAGCTTCTTCCACTGTGGATCTCACTCCAGAGATTGCCACTGGTGGACCACCTAGATCTTAGTAACTCCAGAAAGGAAGGATCTTCTGGAGGTGACTTCGGAGGAGTCCTTGGCCTGGGACGGTCTGGAGTACATGACTCATCAGGATCGGAGCCCCCCACCCAGTCTGACTCTGAACTCTCCGAAGGCGACTCCTGTGGCAGGGGAGGAACAGACCCCTTGGGCAAACCTTGGGGAAGTGTATCCTCTCCACCTCTGGTGTCGGGTAAGGGGAAGGGAGTCTCTTGCCTCCAGTGCAGGGGATTCTGTACAGGGTCCGGCGCCGGTAGACTGCTCTCCACCTCCCTGGTGAGCTGAGCCTTCACCTCAGTCCATCAGGCAGCCAGAGTCTCCTTCAAATCCAACGGTAGCTGGGGGGGCAGTGGAGAAGGAGGGAGATACGGATACTGAAGGTATCCGTACTCCGACAGTGGGAAGCCCGGCGTCAGATACTGTGGCGTTGGATAGGCCAGCATCTGATACTGCGATCACGGGTAGAACAGAGTTGGCTACCCAGAACCAGGGGCTCTGTCAGCAGAAGGCCCTGGAAAGAGGCCCAGGGGCGGTCAGGAACAGGTGACCTGCTAGCGCCGGGTCCGTGTCCGTAAAGGGATGTTGGCCGGTGTCGGAGGGCCCGGTGTCAGGGGATCCGGCCCTGAGGGAGACCTGATGGCAGCGTACCAGCGTCCTCTGTGTTGCCTGGGGAAGGAGGTCTGAAATCCCTGGGGTCTAGCAGGGAACATCTTGGAACCTCGGCACGCAATGGCAGGGGCTGTGGCGAGCCAAGAAAGATGGACTGGTCAATGGGGTCCGGTGTCGGCTCTTTTGCCGTGCGTTCGTCTGAGGAGCCGGCATCTGACTTATCAGAACTAGTGTCAGAAGGCCGTGTGAGAGAGGTGCCTTGGCGGGTGGCTTGGGGGCCGTGCGCACCCCTGAAGGGGCCGTGCGCACCCCTGAAGGGGCCAGCGACTTATCAGCCCTGTATGGGCAGACGTCTGTGACACCGGCGTCCAACTTACCGGACCCATTTGACCTGGAGGGCCACGAGACAGCGGCCTTCCCGGGAGCGGTCACCTCCTTTTTCCCCCGGAGGCTCCGGAGCCCAACGGCAGAGACGCTGCCGCCTTGGATGCCACCTAGACAGCAGTCGAGGATCAGTCCCCCGGCGGGGGGAGAGAACGTTACCTGTAATATGAAGACTCCAGCCGGAGTCGCAGTAGCCGTGAAAGTGAAGTCCCAGTCCTTCTCTTACGGTGTCCCTCAGGTGAAGTGGACACCTGCCTTAGCTTCTTCAGCTCCCTCTCCATGGAGGCTATCTTCTTTTTCAAAATATGGGCCTCCAAAGACTGCTGCCTCCGTTTATGGGTGGCAGAGTTAAATTGCTGGCAGTGCTGACACTCCTCCACGAGGTGATCCGGGCCTAGGCAGAAGAGGCACAGGGAGTGAAGGTCCTAATGCGGGAGTTGGGCGCCGTACGAGTCACATTTGTTTTTATGCGAATTGGATGGTGTGGGAGACAAGATTCACAGTGTTTAAGCGAGAAAATGTCAAAAAAATGAGAAAAAATTCTGTTTACAAAACTGATGATTGAATGACAAGCAGAAGAACTTAACCGTGAGGTGCTATGACAAGTAGACGGCAGGAAGGAACTGGAAGACGGGCATGAGGGACCGCCCCTTTATACTGACGTCACCCGGCACCGGTCACCTGACGTGGGTGCGGTCCCCTGCCAGAGACTGCTAGCTAGAAATTTTTTCGTGGGATCCTTACGCCTGCCGGCTTCAGTCCTATGTGTAATTACCTACTGTAAGAGCCCTCTCGAAGTAAGATCAGTAGTTCTAGGAGTGGTATATGTTGTTCATCCACTTATTGGCATGTCCCTTTCCCCTTTAAATCTTGCCAGAAGTCTTCAAGATGGCTCCTCCCACCCACCCGGGTGTTATATACCTTGGCTCCGCCCCATGACGCCAGATCTTAGCCCGCTGGAAGCCAGGTTGTGCGTGTCCGCAGCCAGAGAGGTCGTGCGGGTCCATGTGGATGAACATATACCACTCCTAGAACTACTGTTACAGGTGAGTAACCTGTTTTTCTAGGATCGTGGATATGTTGGTCATCCACACCCTTTGGCAGACTCCTCGCAGTTCTCTTGGAGGAGGGAGGCAAGGTGCAACCCCCTACTTAGAGAACAGATTGGAGAACTGGAGGTCCCAAAACCAGCATCCCGCCGTGACTCAAGTTCGATGTGGTAATGGGTAATGAAGGTGTTTGCTGACTTCCAGGTAGCAGCCCGACAGATTTCCTGGATAGGGATGTCCCTAGAAGCAGCCACCGATGCAGCAGTATGGCAGGTAGAATGAGCTCTTATCCCCCTGGGAGGCTGCTTGCCCGCCAACTCATAGCATAGAACTATGCATGATGTAATCCATCTTGATATGGTTCATCTGGCTGCATGTCTGCCAGAAGCAGCTTCAGCGTAGGTGATAAACAGCTGGCGAACTTCTCCATGAATTTCCACCATCCTCTCCTTGTAATAGGAGAGAGCACATCTCGGGTCCAAAGTAAGGAGCCTGTACTCAGCCTTCGAGGTGTAATTAGGGTAGTACACCGGCAGAGTCAACACCTGGTTAAGGTGAAACTGACACCACCTTCGGAAGGAATTTCGGGTGGGGCGCAGGACAACTTTGTCCCTGTGGAAGACCACATAAGGGGAGTCCACCGAGAGCGCCTGGAGCTCCTCTGTCCTTCTGGCAGAAGTGATAGCCACCAGGAAGGCCGTCTTCCACAAGTGTGATAGCTCACATTTGTGCATTGGTTCGAATGGCTTGCCCATGAGCTTTGCCAATACCATCAGTAGATCTCACGGAAGTGGAGGTTCACGCACTGGAGGGGATATGTTATCCTGGACTTTGAAAAAGCGCCCTACCACTGTCTTCTGCGCCAGTGTCGGCTGACCGGCCCGCGCCCTGTAAGCAGAAATGGCAGCCAGGTGCACCTAAGGGTCGATGACCATAGACCCCTTGGAGAGAGACAAAAGGTGTCGAGAATAGTTAGCTACTAAACAGGATAAGGGGGTCCAGACCCTGATTCCCGACACCAATGGAAAATCTTTCCATTTTAAGGCGAACATTTCCTGGTCGATTCCTTTCTAGATGCCTCCACTACTTGTGTAGACATCTTCGGAAAGACCCAAAGCCTGGAACTCTAGCTGCTCAAGTACCAGGCTGTGAGGTGCAGGGATTGAAGGTCCGGATGGAAGACCTTCCCCTGGTTCAGAGATATCAGGTCAGGACATGTACAAAACAGCTCTGGGGGCCTGCACCTGAGGCAGAGGAGATCTGGATACCAGAACTGGCATGGCCAGTCTGGGGCTACCAGGATCACCTTTGGCTTGTCCCTCCTCACCTTGAGTAACAACTTGTGGATCAAGGGAAATGGAAGGAAGGCGTAGAGGCGGCCTGGGGTCCACGGCCTCGAGAAGGTATCCCCCTGCAGCAAGCCCTGCTGGGGGGGGGTATGAAACTGCCTCAGCTTGGTGTTTTCCCTGGAGGCAAACAGGTCCACCATTGGTGTGCCCCAATGGGAGAATAGGTTGTAAGCTACCTCTGGATGGAGAGACCAATCATGGTATGTCTGGTCTATGCGGCTGAGAGCATCCACCAGCTGGTTCGAGACTCCTGCCACATGGATGGCTAGGAGATCCTCCTCCAACCAGTTCATGAGGGTCCAGATGCAGAACGCCTCCTTGCACAGCAGATGGCAGTGTGTGCCACCCTGTTTGTTGAGGTAGCATATGGTTGTGGTATTGTCAGTCTGGACTTAAACCACTTGACCCCAGAGCTAAGGAGCGAAAGCTGACAGTGCCAGTCTGACTGCTCTGAGCTCCAACAGGTTGATGTGGCATCGGGATTCCTCAGGGGTCCAGAGTCCATGGCTCCTGTTGTCCCCCATGTGTGCTCCCCAGCCCTTGAGAGAGGCATCGGTCGTCAGGACAACTGTCAGCTTGGGGCGGACAAACGAGATCCCTTCCTGCAACTGGTTTGGGGCAGTCCACCATTGGAGAGCATCTCACATCTTCTGGGTTACAGTGATCAGCTGGTCGAAATGACCGTGGCGCTGAGTCCACTAGGTGGCCAGCTCCCATTGGAAGGGGCACGTGCAACCGGGACCAACGGACCACTGAGGTGCATGCCACCATGTAACCCAGAAGGCGTAAAAAGTCCCGGGCAGGGCGCAAGTGCCCAACCAGAAATGATTGGGCAAAGAAGGAGAGAACCTCCGCCCTGTCCGCCAGGAGCCGAGCTCTGGCTTGACAAAAGACAAGCTCTGCCCCGATGAAACCCATCACCTAAGAGGGCACGAGTTACGACTTGGCCTCGTTGCTCAGGAGGCCGAGTTGGGAGCAGGTTTGGAAGGCCAGATCCCTGGACCTCTCCACCTCCTGAAGGGAGGAACCTGCGAAGAGCCAGTCATCGAGATAAGGGTAGATTCTGACTCCTCGACACCAAAGGTGGGCTGCCACCACTGCAATGCATTTTGTGAAGACCCGAGGGGCTGAAGAAAGGCCGAACGGCATGGCTCGGAACTCATACTAGGTACCCTCGATCCTGAAGTGGAGGAACCGCTGATGGGATGGACGGATTGGGACATGAAAGAACACGTCCTGTAGATCAGGTGAACAGAACCACGTTTCGCTCCAGGGATGGTATGATCTGGTTCATAGTGACCATCCGAAAGGTGTGGGACCCGAGATATTGATTCAGGTCGTGGAGATCTAGGATGGGGCGCCAACCACCCCATCCACTTGGGCACCAGGAAGTACCTGGGTCTATCGGAGGATCCAGCAGTGGAGCTACTGCCTCCTTGAGGAGAAGCTGAGCCAAGTTGTCTCGAAGAGCCGACTGGGTGCATGCGGAGATCCGTTCCTCCCGAGGGGCACGGGCTTGGCTGGGAGGGTACTGTTCGAATTCCAGAGGCAGTCCCTGACTGACCACTTTGAGAACCCACCTGTCCGAAGTGATGGCGGACCAGGCGGAAAGGAAGTGGCGGAGCTGACCCCCCACGGGAGGACCCAGAGCTGACGTGACGGGTGTAGGGGTGGCAAACCCCAACCCGTCACTGAGCAGGCTTAGAGCAGGCGGTGGCTCTAGAACTTGCACCTCGGCCTCCTTTACAGGGCTGTTGAGGACCCTGCTTGGGTCCGCAGGTGCCAAGCTTGAGCCTGCTGCTGCTGTTGACCTCAATAGGAAGGCTGTCTGACTGCAAGGGAAGAATGCAGAAATGGCTTCTTTCTCTTCTGCTGGTTCTTGCCTGAAGAACCCTTGGCAGAAGTATCATCCAGGGTGGCACTGGACTGCACTATACGCTGAAGGTGACCGGCCACTCCTGGACCGAACAAGTCTGTATCCAGGAAGGGCACATCAGCAAGCTTATGCTGAGCATCCGCTGGGAAGGAGGAAAGCCTCGGCCAAGCCCTGCAGCGAGGGGCCACTGCGGCTGCCAGCGAGCGGGCACAAGAATCTCCTATATCCAAGGCTGTCTGGAGCTGCTGTTTTGCAACAGCACGGCTTTGGTCACGGACCTGCTTGACCGTAGTCTGCATGTCCGGTGGGAGATGAGGGAGGACCTTGTCCAATGACCCCAGAAGGGCACGAGAGAAGTGTGCCATAACAACAGCCGAGCTGGCCTGACGAAAGCCCAGAGAAAAGGCCGCATAGACCTTGCGGGCAGAGTGATCAATATTTTTCGACTCCTTGTCCGGGGATCGGTCAGTGTCAGACGAAATAACAGTAGGCCTGAATACAGAGGTGGTCACCAGGCTCTCTGCCGAAGGGTGCTCTGTGAACCCCACAAGGGACCCCATGGGTACCGTGTACTTGCAGGGCATGCGGGCAGATGGTACTGGGCAGGAGGCAAGACGTTGCCAAATTTCAAGGGCCGGGCCCACAATGGCCTTGGCCACTGGAAAGGCCTCTGTTGAGGTATCCCCTCTTTTGAGAATGTCCATGAGAGGGTACTCTGCCTTTTTCTGTATGGGCTCCAGGAGCATTCCAGTGGAATCGGAGATGAGGCGGAGGATGCCCTGGAAGGAGGAAGGGCCTTCCTCCATCCCTGCACCAGACGACTCATCATCCCCAGGATGAGAGTGCAAGCCGCTGACGTCCGAGTCTGAGGAGTCGTGATAGACCGGTCTACCGCCTAAGTCACCCTCGATCTGCCGTTGGTGGTCCAGGGTGACTTATCGACAGACATCGGGGAAGCCCGGTGTTTTGTCAGTCCTCTTTCAAGGGTGCCCCTCCCTCAGGCTGTTTAGGCGGTGGTTCCACCCAAATCGGTGGAGAGATCAGGATAGGCCAAACCGGAAGATGGGCCAGCCCCACGGGCAGAGGAACTGGTGGCTTTGGTTCCGGAGACGTTGGCCTAGGAGGCGGGAGCCAAGTTATGGCTGGGGTAGATGGCGGAGCCAGCTTCTGCCCGGTCAGGATCAGCTGCTGCCACGAGGTCTTCATAGTGCCAATGGAGCTTCTGCCGGAGCCTCTCATCGTCTGAGAAGGAGGATGAGGACCTGTGGTATCACCTTTTTTAGAGCGCTTGTGGCTCTTTCTCGGTCGTTCGGACGAGGAGTTCTGGACCTCGACTGAGGAGGCCAACTCAGTTGGTCAGGAGACACCGGGGTTGGTGCAAACTGAGGGTCCGGAACTGGGTCCTTGATGGGGACACCAGCAGGCTAAGTCTCCTCTTCAGGAAATGCAAGGACCAGAGTCCTTTCCAAGGAGTCATCGACATTAGCCGGCAACAAAGGGTCGATCAGGTCGAAGATAATTTTGACTTCGTCGGCCACTTCCTCGGTTCCCTGGCCAGATGGAAGATCCGTGAAGCCGGCGGCTGAGGATGCGATCTCGACCGAAGTCGAGACCACGTGTTCCTGGGACTCTGATCTCTCTCGGTCCCAAGAACGTCTTCACCGAGATGAAGATGCAGGGTCCTTAACTCTCTTTCGAGAGCGGGAGGAGCTCAAGCCCGAGGGCGCCTCACCCAGAGTGGGGAGAGACTGGCACAAATCTGAAGGAGCCCGTAAAGGTGGAGCCAAGGTTCAGTGGAACAAAAAAGCTTCAACTGGCCGAAAGCCGCTTCCTCCTCGAATGCCTTCATCTGTTCCAGCTGTTCGGCAGATCCCAAGCCGAGGAAACCGCCCACCTCACCTCCTTAGATTTCACCGGTGGGTTCCTTTTCTCCATTCTCCCCAGCTTTAAGCGTGACTTGTGGTCGTCCAGGACGTTGGTATGGAAAGCCAGGCAAAAACTGCATGACGAGGTGTCATGGTTGACACCTAGGCAGCAAACGCATGTGAGGTGAGGATCGGTGCGGACATCTCTGGCCGCAGGGGCACCGGCGAAATCCGGGGGACGATTTTTCCTCCATGGTAGATGCAACGAAAGTGCGATCGCTAACTCAAATGAGTTTAATTTTTGGTAAAAATAGACGGTTAAAATCCAGGGCCTACGATATGCTGATAGTGCGAGGGAACCTGCATCTTCCAGCAGAAAGGAAGATCTAGCGTCATGGGGCGGAGCAGAGGTATATACCACCCATGTGGGTGGGAGGAGCCAGCTTGAATACTTCTGGGAAGATTTAAAGTGGAAGGGGACATGCCAAACAGTGTGGATGAACAAGAAATCCACACTCCTAGAACGTTTCGCTCCAAGGATGGTATGATCTGGGACAGAATGACCATCCAAAAGGTGCATGACTCGAGATATTGATTCAGGTCGTGGAGATCTAGAATGGGTCACCAGCCCCCTGTCCGCTTGGGCACCAGGATGTTCCTGGGAGACAAAGCCTGGGTTTACACACAGATTTGCCACAAGAGCTACTACTTCCTTAAGGAGGAGCTGACCAATGTCGTCTCGAGGAGTCGACTGGGTGTATGTGGAAATCCGCCCCCCTCAAGGGACGCAGGCTCAGCTGGGAGGGTACGGCTTGAATTCTAGAGGCAGCCTCAGGCCAACCACTTTGAGAACCTACCTGTCTGAAGTGGTAGCAGACCACATGGAAAAGAAGTGGTGGAGATGCCACCCAACAGGAGGACCCAGAGCTGGCGTGATGGGAATAGGGGTGGCAGCCCCCACCCCATCACTGAGCAGGCTTGGAGGAGGAAGCTCCAGGACCTGAGCCTCAGCCTCCTCTGCGGGCCTGTCGGGGTCCAGGCTTGGGCCGAGGGCGCCAAGCTCGAGCCTGCTACTGTCCTCCCTGGAAGGAGGACTGTTGAACCGCAGGGGAAGAGTGCTGAAAAGGCTTTTTTTTTCGCAGGTTCTTGCCCGAAGAACTCTTAGCAGAAGTGGCGTACAAGGTGGCATTGGACTACTCTATGCGCTGTAGGTGACTGGCCATTCCTGGGCTGAACAAGTTGGTCCCAAGGAAAGGCACAAAAGCTAACTTGTACTGAGTATCCACCAGGAAGGAGGAGAGCCTCAGCCAAGCCCTGTGGCGAGAGGCTACTGCGGTGGCCATCGAGCAGGAACAAGAGTCACCGATGTCCAGGGCCATCTGGAGATGCTGTTTGGCGACAGCACGGCCCTGATCTCGGACCTGCTTGACCGTGGTCTGCACGTCCGCGGGGAGATGTGGGAGGACTTCATCCAATGACCCAAGGGCATGGAGAGAGTGTGCCATAATGCGGCGAACTTGCCTGTGAAGGCCCAGGGAGGGCTTGCGCATAGACCTTCCACCACGAGTGGTCCAAATACTTGGACTCCTTGTCGGGAGGTCGGTCAGTGTCGGCAGAAAGAACAGGTTACTCACCTGTAACAGTGGGCTTCTGCCTTTTTGTTCCTATATCCACCTTAGTATGAACCTTATTTTTTGGATTTCTTAAAGGCATTTGATCGTGTTCCACATTGGGCCATTATTGAAAAAATGAAAACAATTGGTATCCCTATCTTAACGATAGAGTGGATAAGAAAAAATTATTCACCTTAGTAATTATGTTTCTTCTAAAGGAGTCTTGCTGTTTTCTGACTATTGCAGTTAGCTCCACCACTTGAACTGCCCCAGAGAGAGAAGGGTAAAAATTCTATGTAAGGCATAGAACGTTGAGCTTGAGCTTGGTTGAAAACTCTGTCTGCAGCACTTTGAAACCCAACCGTCAGATTCTTACCAGCAAAAACTCACTGACTTTAAAAATGTGGAAATTGTAAAATTTCAACTAGCCAACTGGCAACAAAAGTTTTTGATTCCTAAAGACTCAAGTCAGGAAACCAAAAAACCAAACACCAGGTAATAAAGCATAACATTCTTAACTAATCAAACACAAAGCACCCAAAAAACAGAAAGTGGGCTGAAGACACCCCTGGGGTGCAACACTGCACCTGCCCACCCACTTCCCAAAAACAGGTTTTGAGAGGGGAGGCAGGGAGGGAGGTCAGAATACAGCAAGACTCCATTAGAAGAAACATAATTACTAAGGTGAGTAATTCTTTCTTCAAACAACATGAAGTCTTGTGTATTCTGACTATTGCAGACTACCAAGCAGTACCTCCAAGGAGGAGGGACAGAACCTACTTTGGGAATAGGCTCTGAAGTACTGCTGTGCCATACCTAGCATCACTCCTAGCCTGGATATCCAGAGAGTAATGCTTGGTGAAGGTATGAACTGTTTTCCAGGTGGCCGCTTGACAAATTTCTAACAAAGGAATATCCCTGGCCACAGCCAGAGATGCAGCTGTACCTCTTGTGGAATGAGCCCTCAGGCCTGAGGGTGGAATTTTTCCAAGCTTCTCATAGCAGAATTGGATACAGGACACAATCCACCTGGCAATAGTTCTCTTGGTGGCAGGTTTGCCCTTACCTACTTCCCCATAAGTGAGGAACAACTGGAGGGAGTCAAACCTGTGACCCTTTGAACGTTCTATGTAGTAAAGTACACTTACGTAAGAACTTACCGTAGCAGTGGATCTTCGAGAGGAGCCCTTCCAGCAGGCTATAACATTCAGGACTATGCCGCAGGCATGAGGACCCTCCGGAAACATTTTCAGCCAGCAGTATACAGCAAGGACGGCCCCCGACGTCGGCCCTGGTACAAAAGGGGGGCGGACCTAGCTCCACCTCAGTTCTCTCACCAAGGCCCGCAAACAAGCCCTGACAAGAGAAGGAGATGAAGCACATAGAGATGTAAATGAAAATGGATCTGCACACCTCGAGGGGGAAGGCGGGTGGGAAAATAACGCCTGCTGCAAGAGCTCCTCTCGAAGATCTACTGTTACGGTAAGTTCTTACGTAACTGTACCATCTTACTTCAAGTGGGAGCTCCTGCAGCAGGCTATAACATTCAGGACTGAAACCAAGCAGTCCACGCCTAAGAGGCAGACAACCCCAGGAGATGGAATATGCTGACTCCAGAGGCCTCAGGACAAAAGTCCTTGTTAAACAGCCAGGCCGAAGCCGGCTCGGCGTCTGGAGACGATATCCAAGCTGTAACACTTGACGAAGGTATGCACCGAGTTCCAGGTAGTGGCCGCACATATGTCCCTGATAGAGACATTTCTCATGGCGGCGATTGAAGCAGACACTCCTCTGGTGGAGTGACCCCTAACCGGGCCTGGTAGGGGCTTATTGTGTTTTTCATAGCAGAAGAAATGCAGTGGACTATCCACTTCGATATCGCTCTGCTTGGTCACCGGTTTGCTCCAAGCATTGTGCGCAAAGGCCACAAAAGTTGCTCCGATTGACGGTGCGTGAATGCTCACTTGAGGTAATACTCAAAGTCCTGTGGACATCTAGTGTGGAGAGAGCCTCTATTAGATGGGGAAGGAAAATAACTGAAAGGTCAACCGACTGGTTGACGGTCAACTCCGAGACCACTTTTGGAAGAAACTTAGGATTTGTTCTAAGGGAAACCCTTTCCCTGTGGAAAATCAAATACGGCTCTTTACACATCAGACCCTGAAGCTCGGAAACTCTTCGAGCTGAGGTAATAGCAACCAAAAAACAAACCTTCCAAGAAAAAAAAAACGCAGCCCACAATCTGCTGCTGGCTCAAAGGGAGGGAGGGTGAGCTTCTCCAACACAAAAAGGAGATCTCAGGGTGGGATGAAAAAATTACTCACCTTAGTAATCGTGTCTTCTAATGGAGTCTTGCTGTATTCTGACAATTGCAGTGATTCCCAACCTCTGAACTGCCCCGGAGAACAGAAAGTTAACTTTCTATGCAGGACATAGAATGCTGAGCTCGAGCTCGGCTGAAGTCTCTGTCTGGAGTGTTTCCAACTTAAACTGTCAGATTCTTACGAGCCCAACTAACTAAAAATTCTATGTGGAAATTGTAAAAATTCCTACTAGCCAACTGGCTGAAAAGAGTTTTGGATTCGCAGGGAAGACTCAAGTCAGGAAACCCAAATCAAAAACCAATCTAATACAAATAATAATAAATCAGCACCCAAACAAAAAGGAGGGTGCAAGCAAAAAACACCCCTGGGGTGCAACACTGCACCTGCTCACCCACTTCCCAAAACAGGTTCTGAGAGGGGAGGCAGGGAGGGAGGGAGGTCAGAATACAGCAAGACTCCATTAGAAGAAACAGAATTACAAAGGTGAGTAATTTTTTCTTCAAACAACATGAAGTCTTGCTGTATTCTGACTATTGAACTACCAAGCAGTACCTCCAAGGAGGAGGGACAGAACCTACTTTGGGGAAAGGCTCAGTACTGCTGTGCCAAACCGAGCATCACTCCTAGCCTGGATATCCAGAGAGTAATGCTTGGTAAAGGTATGGACTGTTTTCCAGGTGGCTGCTTGACAAATTTGTAAGAGAGGGATATCCCTGGCAGCAGCCAGGGAAGCAGCTGTACCTCTTGTGGAATGAGCCCTCAGGCCTGAGGGTGGAGTTTTTCCCAGTTTTTCATAGCAGAATTGTACACAAGACACAATCCACCTGGCAATAGATCTTCTGGTGGCAGGTTTGCCCTTTCCCACTTCTCCGTAAGTGAGGAACAACTGGAGGGAGTCAAACCTGTGACCCTTGGTACATTCTATGTAGTAACTAAGGGCTCTTAACATCTAAACTGTGTAGCCTCTCTCCTGAGGAAGAATGATCAGTGAAGAAAACAGGAAGAGACATAGTCTGGTTTAAATGGAAGTCTGAAACCACTTTGGGCAAGAACCTTCTATTGGTTCTAAGGACCACTTTATCCCTGTGAAATGAGATAAAATTAGGTTCCACTGACAGGGCTTGCAATTCACTGATACGCCTGGCAGAGGTAATGGCTACCAAGAACACAGTTTTCCAAGTCAAGTACTTAAGCTCTGCTGAAGACATAGGCTCAAAAGGGGGTTGCATAAGTTGAGCAATGCAAACATTCAAATCCCAGGCAGGGGCAGGGGCAAGGTCTCTAAAAGGAGGATTGGTGTGAAGCAATCCTTTCAAAAATTTACAGAACACAGGATGAGAAGATAGTGAGGAAGACTTCCCTACAGACAAAAATGCAGAAACAGCTGACAAGTGTACCTTGGGAGTAGCTGGTCTGAGGCCTAGGTCATTAAGATGGACCATATAATCCAGAACCAAAGGCAATCCAGCAGTGTCTGGAGAAATATGCTTCTTAGAACACCAAATGCTGAATCTCTTCCATTTGGAGTTATAAGTCCTTCTGGTGGAGGGCTTTCGAGAAGCCTTGAGGATATCCAGAACCCCTTGGAAAGATGCAGATCTGCAAACTCTAACTCTTCAAGAACCATGCCTTGAGATTGAGAGACTGAAGATTTGGGTACCAAATCCTTCCCTGAGAGGATGTTAACAGGTTGTAATTCCTGGGAAGATACAGGGGAAGATGGACTGCTAGGGACAGCAACAGGGGATACCAGGGTTGTCTGGCCCAATCTGGAGTAATCAGAATCACCTTGCAAGGTTGAGACCTTATTTTGACCAAAACTTTGAACAGGAGTGGGAAGGTGGGAAAGGCATACAGAAAAGTACAGTTACGTAAAACCTTACCGTAACAGTAGATCTTCGAGAGAGGCTCTTGCAGTAGGTAATTACATACAGGACTGACGGCAGGCGGCAGGACCCCACGGAAAAATTTCTAGCTAGCAGTCTCGCCCCCACGTCAGGTGTCCGGCGTCAGGAGACGTCGGTATAAAGGGGCGGTCCCTGATGCCCGCCTTCCAGTTCTTTCCCCGCCACAGGCCAAAAAGAGGCCGACAGAGAGGAGCGGATATTTCCTCCCTGGGAAAGGAGCTGAAAAAGCTTTGGGGGATGGAGAGGGATAGTGTACATTGCAGAAGATCCTCTCGAAGATCACTGTTACGGTAAGTTTTTACGTAACTGTACTATCTTACTTCGAGAGGGCTCTTGCAGTAGGTAATTACATATAGGACTGAGTCCCAAGCAGTCTGGAACAAGGAGAAGCACATGTGAGGAGGAAAGTCACTCCAAGTAGAACCTCTAGCTGTGCAAGCCTTAAGAAAGGAGGTCTTGCAGGACAGCCAGCCCGAAGCCTGCTCTACGGCGAGACGCAATGTCCAAACTGTAGTGTTTTGTAAAGCTATGGACGGAGGTCCAGGTGGCGGTACCACAGATATCTGCCGCTGACACATTCTTGAAACAAGCCGCTGAGGCAGCGACTCCCCTGGTGGAGTGGCCTCTTACTTGACCCGGCAGGGCTTGTTGTACTTGTCATAACAGAAAGTGATGCAATGAGCCAACCATTTAGAAAGGCATTGCTTAGAAACAGCATTGCCTTCTCTTTTGGGTGCAAGAGAGACAAACAGTTGATCTGTCTTTCTGAGATCCTTCGTCCTGTTAGTGTAGTATCTCAGAATCCGGTGAATGTCCATAGTATGAAGTAACTACTCCCCTTGATTGGAGTACTGCGTAAAGAAGGTAGGTAACTCTATGGACTGGTTCAGAGTAGACTCCGCTACCACCTTAGGGAGAAACTTAGGGTTAGTGCGCAGAGCCACACATTCCTTGTGAAAAATCAAGTATGGAATTTTACACATAAGAGCTTGGAGCTCGGAAATTCTCCGAGCGGAAGTAATGGCCACCAAGAAGAGAGTCTTCCATGAAAGGAACTTCAAGTCTGTAGAAACTGCCGGTTCGAAAGGAGGCAGAGTAAGTTTCTCGAGAACAAAGTTCAAATCCCAAGGAGGGGCAGGAGTACGTATAGGAGGTCTCAAATGGAGGACCCCTCTAAGGAAAGTCTTACAGACCTCCAGGTGAGCAAATGTCTTGTCTGCAAAGGGAACATGATAGGCCGACATAGCCGCCATGTGGACTTTCAGAGAAGAGTGATTAAGACCCAGGTCAAAGAGATGGCGTAGGTACTCCATCAGTAGCCCAGCCAAACAGGAAAAGGGTTCCACGTCTTTTGAAGCAGCCCAGATAGTGAACCTTTTCCACTTCATGGTGTAAGTAGATCTAGTAGAGGGTTTTCTAGCCTCCACCAAAATCTCCGCCACTTGGGGAGAAACCCCAAAGCGAGTTTGAGCTAAGTCTGCAGGAGCCATGCATGAAGCTGAAGTGACTTGAGACCTGGATGGACCAGAGTCCCCTGATCCTGGGTCAGCAAACCTTGTGATAGAGGAAGAGGAAGAGGATGATCCTCTGAGTATTGCTGTAGAAGAGAGAACCAAACTTGCCTGGGCCAGAAAGGAGCAATCAGAATCATTCGTGCTCCTTCTGAAACTAGTTTCTGCAAGACTGGTGGGATGAGAGTAATTGGGGGAAAGACACAGATGAAGCTGTCCTTCCAGTCTAGAGACAGAGCGTCTCTCCAGAAAACGCCTCACTCTGGAACGAGCGAGCGGTAGTCGGGAAGCTTTGCATTTAGAGGAGAAGCGAACAGGTCGACCTGTGGTGTTCCCCAGTGTCAGAAGATACCTTGTAGGACCCCCGGTCCAGTTCTCACTCGTGCGCCAGAGTGGACGAGCGACTTAGCTTTTCTGCCAAGGTGTTGTTGATTCCCGGAACATGAATTGCCATGAGGTGAAGGTCATGTTGTGTTGCCCAATCCCAAACCCTCATTGCTTCCCTGCAAAGAGGGTAGGACTGAGTCCCCCCCCTCCCCCGTTTGTTGATGTACCAAACCACACACGTTGTCCGTCTGAACAGCTAGGTGGCCGGGAAGGATGTATGGGTGAAGGGCTTGAAGAGCATACAAAACTGCCCGAAGCTTGAGCACATTGATGTGCAGTGTCTGTTCGAGCTTGGACCAGGAGCCCTGGGTCCGATGGGGACCGAGATGGGCTCCCCAACCTTCACCTGAGGCGTCTGTGGTTAGAGTCTGGAAGGGGGGAGGAAGAAAGAAAGGAACTCCCCGAAGCAGGTTCTCTCGAACCATCCACCATTGCAAGTCTCGGAGCATCGGTGAGGAGACTAGAACTGGGTGATCTAAGTCGTCCACCAACTGATCCCATTGGGAGTAGAGTGTCCACTGAGAAACTCTCATGTGAAGCCGAGCACGAGGGACTGTCGGGATAGCAGCCGCCATGAGCCCGAGAAGGCGAAGGACCGATCTTGCACTGACCCGTCTGCGGCCGGACAACAGACTTACTTGAGTCTGGAGGGTGAACGCCTGGTCCGGTGGCAGGAAGGTCCTGCCAATGGTCATGTCTAAAATCGCCCCTATAAACTGTAGTCTCTGGGATGGAATCAAGTGAGACTTGGAATGGTTGACGGTAATACCCAGGCAGGCAAAAACCTGCTGGGTAAGGGCGAGCAGTGCAGGAGTTCCTCCTGGATGAGGCCATGGGAGCCAATCGTCCAGGTACAGGAAAACCTACCACCCCGAGTAGCATGAGTGAGCACGCCACCACCACAAGGCATTTGGTAAATACTAGGGGAGCCGAGGATAGCCAAAGGAAGTGCCTTGAACTGGTAGTGGTCCCCTGGAACACAAAACGAAGATATTTACGTTGGGCAGGGCGAATGGAAATGTGCAGGTAAGCATCCTGCATATCCAGAGCGCACAGCCATTGTCCCAAACGGAGAGGGGCAGAAGGCTCTGCAAAGAGAGCATTCTGAACCTTTTGTATTCCACAAAAAGATTCAGGGAACTGAGATCTAGAATGGGCCTTAGATCTCCTGTCTTCTTTGGGACCAGGAAGAAGTGGGAATAATAACCCGTCCTTTGAAGATGAAGGTGGACGGGTTCTATTGCTTACTTCAGTAACAGAGCTGAAATCTCTTCCTGGACCAAGAGAAGATGTTCCTGTGAATACGACTTATTGGGGGTGGGGGTGGGGAGGCGGTTTCTGTAGAAACTCTATTGAGTGTCCTTCTGCGATCAGGTGGAGCACCCAAGAATCTGATGTTATCCTCTCCCAGCCCGGAAGGTGGAGGGAAAACCTCCCTCCTTCTGGTTCCTCTGGGGAGTTCAGAGGCTGTGGGAGAGGAAAGGAGTCAGGTGGTGTGGGGCAGTGCCGCAGCTGAAGCACCCGCTGCTTTTTTAGGCGGGGGGGCTTAGCAGCTGTGGGGGCCAGACATTTTGTGGCCCGCTTTCCCTGGGGTTTCGCCTTGGGCCGATTCCGTCTGCGAAAGGGACGGCGTTGCAGCTGGTGGGATGGTACATGGAGTCAACGGACTTTAGTGTCATCCCCATCTCCTGCAAATCGGTGATGATGTCCTTGACATCGCCAACAAAATGCACTGACCCCCGGAAGGGCGCTTCCTGGACAGCGTACTGCACTTCCGGGACCAACCCTGACACACGGAGCCAAGTGTGACAACGTAAGCCTACGGCGAAAGCTGAGCTCCGTCCAGCAGTGTCCACTGCATCGTAGGTCGCACGAAGCATGTGTCGACTGGCCGAACGTGCAGAGCGGACAAGATCAGCCAACTCCTGCTTGACCTGAGAGTCCGGCACAGAGTCCAGTTTGGCTTCCACCCGAGTAAGAATGGCCTTCTTGTAATCCCCCAAATGACCGACATAGTTCAGGGCCCTGATCCCCAGCGTGAAAGAAGCAAAAATCTTCTTACCATACTGGTCCAGTAGGTGGGATTCTTTGTCAGGTGACAATGAGCTAAGGTGTTTGGGTTCAGCTGACCAGCCGTGAGCGGCGCTAATCACTACCGAGTCAGCTCGAGGGTGGGAATCAAAGAAGTCAACACCCTCGGGAGCCTGGTATAGCCTATTCGACTTCCGTGGAAGTGGGGCTAGAGCAGACGGCTGTTACCAAATGGTGGTAACAAGGTCGGCATGAGGCTCTATTCAGGGTGGCACCAAGGTGGGAGCTGTCATGGGGAGATCCAGATGCTCGGCAAGTTTCATCCGCTGAGGGTCTGGTTCCAATGCCACTGATGAACCTCCTGGATTTTGTGTAGCAACTCCGTAAAGGAAGGATCTTCCACAGGCGACTTCAGAGGAGTCCTTGGCCTGGGCTTTGACAGAGAGCGTGGCTCATCATCCCTTTCGGAGCAACCATCGGAAGAGTCCGAGGAGGAAGAAGAAGAAGAGGAAAAAGACTCCCTTTCCCGACCCGGGGGAGGAACGGACCCCTTGGGAAGCCCTCGAGGAAGCGTGCCCTGCCCCCCTCTGGACCCAGAGGGATTAGCCCTGGTGTTCCGAGGTGGTGAGGGAGTGTGCCGCCGTGGACATATGGGAACCGGGACCGGCACCGTCGTCGGTAGGTGGCTCTCCACCTCTCTGGTGAGCTGAGCCTTGGCCTCAGCCCACCAGGAGGCCAGAGTCTCCTGCAAATCCACCAGCAGCTGAGGGGGCGGTGGAGGAGGAGGGGGATAAGAGTATGGACTATATCCATATGGAAAGTATCCGAAACCCAGCGACGAAAAACCAGGCGTCGGGTATTGTGGCGCCAAGTACTGCGGTGCCGGATACTGCGGTCCTGGATACGACGGCGTCGGATAGGATGAAGGGTATCCGGGAGCCGAAGGAGCTGCCGGAGCAGACAGCCCGGCCGGAAGCCTCACGGGCGGGTCCAGGTTGGAGGGCCCGGAGGGCAAAGCGTCGGAGCGACATCCGGGAGCGGGATGTCAGCCGGAATCGGTAAAACCGGCGTCGGAGGTCCTGGCGTTGGAGCCAGCGTCCGGGGAACCAACGCCAGATCCGGCGGACCGACAGGTGGATGGTCTGACGGAGGAGGAACCCCAGCGTCACCAGGGGATGGAGGGGGAAAAATCCCCGGTGTCGGGCTGGGGAGACTCAGGGTTCCCGGAGGGCAGCGAAGTCTGCAGAGAGCCGGGGATGATGGATGTGGGGGGGGATCCGGCGTGGGCTCTTTCGCTGTACGGACGTCAGATGAACCGACATGCGTTTTTTTAGCGAGATCCGGAGAGCGGCTTCAACTTACGGGACCCATCGCGGAGGCAGACCATGATGGAACAGCGGCCTGTCCGATGGGAGAGGCGTGCCGCCCAGTGTCAGATTACAAGCCTTCTCCGCGCAGGCGACAGAGGAGCCGACCGCGCCAGTAGACCATGGGGTTACAGCCGTGACCAAAGCGGAGGCCTACACAGCCCAGAGGCACCGAAGGGCCCAAGCGTGAGCCAGAAGGGTGGGCCAACACTGCCTCAAGCCTGAGGCGGCCGTCGAGGAGCGGTCCCCTAGAGGGGACATTACCTGGAGCACGGCGACTCCCAAGGGAGTCGCGCTGGAGGAGCCCTCATCCCGGTACCTCTCCTTGTCTTTTTTCTTCCGATGGCCTTCAGGGGAAGTGGACACCTGCTGCAGTTTTTTGAGTTCCTTCTCCATAGAGCTCATCTGTTTCTTCAGAATGTGGGCTTCCAGGGACTGCTGCCACCTTTTCCGGGTAGCCGCGTTAAAACTGAGGCAGTGCTGGCACTTCTCGACCGGGTGATCAAGGCCTAGACAGAACAGGCACAGGGAATGGCCGTCCTTGTGCAGGAGTTGGGCGCTGCACGAGTCGCACTTATTTTTGTGCTAGGAGGGTGTAGGGGATGACATACACGGATGTACTGACGATTGATCAAAAAACTGAAAATACTCGGTAAAACTGATGAAGGGAGGCTGACGAGCGAAGAACTTTCCCCGAGGCGCTGCATGAGCTAATGGCGGGAAAAAAATGGAAGGCGGGCATCAGGGACCGCCCCTTTATACCGACGTCTCCTGAAGCCGGTCACCTGACGTGGGGGCGGTCCCCTGCCAGGGACTGCTAGCTAGAAATTTTTCCGTTGGGTCCTGTCACCTGCCGACGTCAGTCCTATATGTAGTTACCTACTGCATGAGCCCTCTCGAAGTAAGATCTTCCCTTCCCAATTCAGAATCAGGGCATCCAGGGGGACTGAGCTCAAGACTGGAGGTCTGCAACAAGAGAGAGGGGAGTTGGTGATTGTCTGGGACTGCAAAGAGATCTATCTCTGGAGTGCCCCACCTTGAAAAAATCACTTTCAACACCTGAGGGTCCAGGGACCATTCGTGATGGCCCTGAGAGATAATGCTCAGTGCATCTGCTAGCACATTGTCCTTACCTGGAAGGTGAACTGCTACAAGAGAGGTTTGGAGGGAATAAGCCAGGGACCACAACTTCATGGCTTCTGTGCACAAAGCCGTAGACCGAGTACCTCCCTGCTTGTTGATGTACCACATGGTGGTGGTGGTGTCCGTTCTGACTTGAGCCACCTTGTTCTGTACTGACTGAGAGAAAGCTTTTAGGGCAAGAAAAACTGCCCTGACCTCTAGGAGATTGATGTGGAGAAGGGATTCTTGGGGGGACCACAGCCCCTGGGCAGTGAGGGACCCCAGATGGGCTCCCCAGCCCAGAAGAGAAGCGTCCATGGTAAGGACCACTGAACAAGGCTGAGTAACAAAAGGAACACCTTGTCTTAAATTGTCCTGATCCTGCCACCATTGGAGGGCTTGGATCAAGGTCAGAGTCACTGGGATCAGTTTGGTTAGGGAATCCTTCCTCTGAGACCAAAAAGCTCTCAGGTGGAACTGAATATCCCTCATCTGGAATCTTGCCCCTTGGACCACTGCTGTTGAAGTTGCCATGTGGCCCAAGAGCTGGAGGAAATGCCTTGCTGGCAAGATACCTGAAGGCTGAAAGAAGAGGCTAGTTCCATAAGAACCCTTGCCCTTTCTAGAAGAAGAAAGGCTCTTGCTCTGAGTGTGTCCAGTTCTGCCCCTATACAGGTAAGAAGCTGTACTGGTTCGAGAACTGACTTAAGAAGGTTGAGAAGAAATCCTAGAGAAGTGAGCACTTGCTGGGTCACTTGCAGGTGAGACTTGACTTGGTCTGGAGACTGGCCCACTATTAGCCAATCATCCAGATATGGAAAAATGGAAATCTTTTGCCTTCTTAGAAAGGCAACTACTACTGCCAGGCACTTAGTGAAAACCCTTGGGGCTGAGGTTAGGCCAAAGGGCATTGCTCTGAACTGATAGTGGTCTGAGGTACATTCTGTGGGAGCACCTGATGGGAATGTGAAAGGAGGCATCTTTGAGGTCCAGGGAGGCTAGCCAGTCCCCTGACCTTAGAGGGGGAAGGATTATTCCCAGAGTCACCATCTTGAACTTTGGTTTTAAGAGATGTTTGTTTAGATATCTTAGGTCGAGGATGGGTCGTCACTCCCGTCTTTTTGGGGGTCAAGAAGTACCTGGATTACAGTCCTTTGCCCCAGTGTAGGGTAGGTACTCTATGGCTCTTAAAGCTAAGAGAGAAGAAACCTCTGCCTCTAGGGCAAGGGTTTCTGAGAGATTTGCAGGTGGAAAAGATCTGGCTCTCATCTTTGGAAATTTTCTGAAGCAGAGAACCAGTCCCTGGCTTACTACTTCCAGGACCCACTTGCCTGATGTAATAGACATCCAGTCCTGGACAAAGTAAGCCAGCCTTCCCCCCCCTACTGGAATAGGAGAGTCGACCCAGGCAGGCCCATCAGGGTGTCTGCTTAGCAGGGGCTTTAGGCTGGAAGTGGATGCAGCCCTGTTCATCCCCCTTCTGCCTCTCCCTCTGAAGAACCCCCCTCTGAGAAAAGGAAGAAGAGGCCTATGCTTGGTGAAAAGGCCTGCCCCTAAACTGCTGCCTTTGAGGAGTTGCCTGCCTCTCCATGGCCTGAGCACTCCTGTAAGTGGTCCTGTACTCATCCATTTTCTTCATGTAATTCTCTGTCTGCTCCCCAAACAAAGAATTACCCACTACAGGAAAATCCATGGCCTTAGCCTGGGTGTCCTGCGAGAGGCTAGTACATCTGAGCCAAGCCATCCTCCAAAGAGCCACAGATGTAGCCATGACTCTTGATGACACATCATTCGAGTCCACAGCAGCACGAAACTGAACCTTGGATGCCTCAATCCCATCTGCAGCCACCGCCTCCTTGGCTAGCTGGGAGGCCTGTTTAGCCAGTGCCAGTACAGTGTCCCACCTGGACTTCTGGTACCTGGCTGTATAGGCCATGTAATTCGCCTGCCTGAGTCCCAAAGAAGATGCCATGTACTGCTTCTTTGCCATGGCATCAATCTTCCTGGAGTCCTTGTCAGGGGGGTGTGAAGCCAATGCAATGTTTGCCTTGTCACAGGCAGCAGCCTGCACTACCCCAACATGGCTGCATTGTTGATATAAGAACTCCGTGTCTGAGCCTGAAAGTGTATACCTCTTGTCCATTCTTCTATCCACAGGAGGTATAGTGTTAGGAGACTAAGATTTTTTGTGTCCGTTTCCCAAGATATTTATGGAGGGGAATAGACAGTTTCTGGACTCTGGGATGTCCATCATCTCTACATAATCAGGCTCCTCTTGATCTTCCACAGCCTCCTCCATAGGAAGCTGGAGGGTTTCAGCCACCTTTCTGTAGAACATAAAGTGAGAAAGGGACTCAGAAAGCCTAGATGGGGAAACACCTGAAGGTCTGTCTGGGGAGATGTCCGGTTCCACAGGCACATCCAGACCCTCACTTCCATCATCATCCTCAAATTCCCCTTCCTCTTCAAATTCCGGTTCATAAAAATCTTAGAGGATATAATCTTGAACTGGAGGAACTAACCGGAGCGAACCCCTGCCAGAAGGAGCCGGATTGGTAGGAACCGGACAAAGCGATTCCACAATCTGAATCGCTCTGGCTATCTCTTCGGCGGTCGGAACATGAACCTCTAGATCTGAACCGGTCAATTTGTCTTTGCGTTTTCTTTTTGTTGGAACCGATCCCTAGGAATCGGCTCTCCTTTTGCCCGAAGAAGTATCGCCCTGGTCAGAGGGCACTCCTCCTGGTTCAGTCGGAACCGAACCGGGCTGGCCATCCGGGTCAGCGGACTTCTCTGCATTTTCCCTCAGTCTACCTAATCTCTTCTCAAGGGTAAATTTGGGAAAGTTTTTACATATTTGGCAGTCTGAATCAAGGTGGTCAAATCCCAGACAATAAACACAGGTGGTGTAGGGATCGGCCTTAGCAAAGGCCTCCCCACACTCAGTTGAAACCCAGTGGGCCCGTTTTTTTTCTTGGGTTTCTCAGACATGGCCAACCTAACAAACTTACCGTTTATTCGGCAACCGCCAGGCAAGACTCCCCTATCGGCTTCTCACCGTGTTACGGGTGATGGGAAAAAAAAAAAAACATTTAAATCATTTTTTTTTTTTAAACCGATATGGACTAGTAACCACACACTAAATTTTTCCACACAAGACTACTAAAGGGTCGGTTCAGCCGAACCGACCGAAAAATACAGCTTGCTCACCTGTAACAGGAGTTCTAGGAATGGTATATGTTGTTCATCCACACTGTCTGGCAGGTTCCTTGCCGCTTTAAATCTTGCCGGAAGGTCTTCAAGCTGGCTCCTCCCACCCACCCAGGTGGTAAAACTCTCGGCTCCGCCCCATGGCGCCAGATCTAGCCCGCTGGAAGCCAGGTTGTGCGTCGAAGCTGGGGAGGTCGGGTGGGTCGTGAGGATGAACAACATATACCATTCCTAGAACTCCTGTTACAGGTGAGTAACCTGTATTTCTAGGGACATGGATATGTTGTTCATCCACACTGGCAGACTCCTAGCAGTTCTCCAGGAGGAGGGAGGCAAGGTGCACACCCCCTACTTAGGGAATAATGACTGGAGAACCAAGGCTCCCAAACCAGCATCCCGGCGTGACTCAAGTTCGATGTGGTAGTGGGTGATGAAGCTGTGTGCTGACTTCCAGGTAGCAGCCCTACAGATTTCCTGGATAGGGACATCCCTGGAAGCAGCCACCGATGCAGCCGTATGGCAGGTAGAATGAGCTCTTATCCCTCTGGGAGGCTCCATGCCCGCCAATCTATAGCAGAGATCTATGCAAGAGGTGACCCACCTGCCTATTGTCCGCTTGGCTGCAGGTCTGCCAGGTGCAGCTTCAGTGTAGGTGACAAACAGCTGGCGAACCGCTCCCCGAACTTCATCCGTCCACTCCTTGTAATAAGCAAGCGCTCTTCTAGGGTCCAAAGTATGGAGCCCATATTCGGCCTCCGAGGTGTGACTGGGGTAGAACACCGGCAGAGCCAACACCTGGTTAAGGTGAAACTCTGACACCACCTTCAGAAGGAAATTGCAGGTGGGGGCGCAGGACAACCTTGTCCATGTGGAAGACCAGATAAGGAGACTCGATGGAAAGCACCTGGAACTCTCCCATCCTTCTGGCTGATGTGATAGCCACCAAGAAGGCGGTCTTCCACGATAGGTGAGAGATGTCACACCTGTGCATAGGTTCGAATGGCTTGCCCATGAGCTTAGCCAATACCAGCAGTAGATCCCACAGAGGTGGAGGTTCTCGCACCGGAGGGGATATGTGATCAAGGCCTTTGAAAAAGCGCCCGACCACCTTCTCCTGCGCCACCGACTGCTTCCTGGTCCGCGCCCGGTAAGCAGAGATGGCTGCCAGGTGCACCTTAAGGGTCGACGACCAAAGCCCTTGCTGAGAAAGGGACCACAGGTAGTCCAGAATGCTTGCCAAGGAGCAGGAGGAAGGGTCCAGGCCCTTGCCCTGACACGAAATGGAGAATCTCTTCCATTTAAAGAAGTTAGCATTTTCTGGTCGACTCCTTACGGGACGCCTCAACGATGTTGAGGACCTCGTCGGAAAGACCCAAGGCCTGGAACTCTAGCCACTCAGGAAACAGGCTGTCAGGTGCAGGGATTGAAGGTCCGGATGGAATACCTTCCCTTGATTGACTGAGATCAGGTCCGGGCGGGCTGGAAGCTGCCTTGGGAGCCTGGAGCTGAGACTGAGGAGATCTGGATACCAGAATTGGCGGGGCCAGTCTGAGGCTACCAGAATCACCTGCGCCTTGTCCCTCCTCACCTTGAGAAGCACCTCGTGGATCAAGGGAAATGGGGGAAAGGCGTAGAAGAGGCCCGGGGTCCACGGCCTCGAGAAGGCATCCCCCTGCAGCGAGCCCTGCTGAGGGGGGCAGGCATGAAACAGTCTCAGCTTCTCATTCTCCCTGGAGGCAAACAGGTCCGCCTGAGGCGTGCCCCAATGGGAGATGAGATCTTGTACTACCTCCGGCAGGAGAGAACACTCGTGAGATGCAGCCCCTATCCGGCTTAGGGCATCGGCCAGGGTGTTGGAGGCTTCTGCTACATGAATGGCGAGGAGATCCGCCTCCAGGCTGCGCACGAGTGACCAAATGTGGAGAGCTTCCCTGCACAGAGGCATGGAGCACGTCCCGCCCTGGCGGTTTAGGTAGTACATGGTCGTGGTATTGTCCGTCTGGACCTGAACCACTTGACCCCGTAGAAACGGAGCAAGGCGGTGAGGGCTAGACCTAACCACTAGCTCCAGCAGGTTGATGTGGCATCGGGACTCCCGAGGGGACCAGAGGCTGTGCACTCTGTGCTCCCCCAGATGGGCACCCCAACCCATCAGAGGCGATCGGTCGATAGAGAGGCCGCGCTCGAGGCGGACAAACGGGATGCCCTCCTGCAGATGTGCTGGAATGGTCCACCACTGGAGAACGTTCCACATCCCCTGGGTCACTGTCACTAACTGATCCAGCGGATCGAAGTGCTGTGACCATTGGCTGGCCAGCCCCCATTGAAGGGGACGCATGTACCAGCGGGCCCAACGGACCACGCTGGTGCAAGCCACCATGAGGCCCAGGAGGCACAGGAAGTCCCGGGCAGGGCGCAACTGCCCAACCTGAAATGATTGGGCAAAGGAGGAAAGAACCTTGGCCCTGTCCGCTGGAAGCCATGCTCTGGCTCGTAGAGAGTCAAGCTCTGCCCCGATGAATTGTATCACCTGCTATGACACGAGTTCCGACTTGGCCTCGTTGATGAGGAGGCCAACCTGAGAGCAAACCTGGAGGGCCAGATCCCTGGACCACTCCACCTCCGCTCTGGAGGGGGCTGCAATCAGCCAGTCGTCCAGGTAGGGGTACACCCGGACCCTTCAGCGCCGCAGGAATGCTGTCACCACTGCCATGCATTTGGTGAAGACCCTGGAAGCTAGGGAAAGGCCAAAGGGCATGGCCCGACTGAAGGGATCCCTCCGCCTGAAGCGGAGGAATCCCTGGTGGGACGGATGGATTGGGACGTGAAAGAACACGTCCTGAAGGTCTAGAGAACAGAACCACACGCCTCGTTCCAAGGATGGGATTATCTAAGCCAGAGTGACCTTCCAGAAGGTCCGAGACCTTAGGAACCTGTTCAGGTCGTGCAGGTCGAGAATGGGGTGCCAGCCCCTCTGTCCGTTTTGGGACCAGGAAGTACCTGGACACAAACCCCGGGTCTGGAGGAGGATCTGACACCTTTCTGATCACCTCTTTTTTGAGGAGCAGGGCAATGTTGGCTTGGCGAGCCGACAAAGAGGCTGCGGACCCAGTCGCCCCCGAGGGGCGATGGCTCGGAAGGGCGGGGCCTGCTCGAACTCCAGGGGCAGGCAGTTTCCTACCACCTCCAAAACCCAACGGTCCGTGGTGATAATGGACCAAGCAGAAAGGAAGTGGCGGAGCCGTCCCCACAAGGGAACCCAGGGGAGGGACGAGGCTGGGGTGACACCCTCAACCTGTCACTGGGCAGGCTTAGAGGAGGGACCGCCGAGGGACCTCCTGGCCTTTACCTCCTGCTTCCTGTTGGAGGAAGCCGTGGGCTTGGGTTTGGGATGCCAAGCGCGAGCCTGCTGGCCCTGGTGCTGGTGCCGTTGGGCTGGACGTGCCGCAGGCGCAGAAGGACGAAAGGACTTGTGCTGCTGTTGGCGGCCTTTGTCCTTCTGGGCAGAGGTGACCGTGTCCAGAGAGGCATTGGACTTTTCGATCCGCTGGAGGTGACCTTCCACTCCAGGGCCGAAGAGGTCTGTCCCCAAGAAGGGGACATCCGCCAGTTTGTGCTGGGTATCCGCCGTGAAGGTGGATATCCTCAGCCATGCTCTGCGGCGCATGGCCACTGTGGCCGCAACCGATCGGGCACAGGAGTCTCCAATGTCCAGAGCCGTTTGGAGCTGCTGCTTAGCCACTGCCCTACCCTGGTCCCGTACCTGCTGGACCGTGGTCTGCAGGTCGGCCGGGAGATGAGGGATCACCTCATCCAGGGAGCCCATGAGGGCGTGGGAGAAGTGAGCCATCAGCACAGCCGAGCTGGCCTGGCGGAGGCCAAGGGAGGACGCAGCGTACACCTTGTGCCCGGCACAGTCCAGCTTTTTGGACTCCTTGTTGGGGGGCTTGTCCACATCCTTAGCGTTCCCGGAACACCGGAAAATGCTGTCGGTGGCCAACCCTCGGCAGAGGGGTGTTCCAAAAAACCAGGCAAAGAGCCGGTGGGGACCGCATACTTCCTGGCCATCCTAGCCGAAGGCGCAGGACAGGAAGCAGGCCGCTGCCAGAGCTCCAAGGCTGGGCCAACAATGGCTTCAGCCACCGGAAAGGGCTCCGTGGGTGAATCCCCTCGGTCCAGTATCTCCGTCAGGGGATACTTGGCCCGCTTGGATACGGGCTCAGCTGCATCCCAGTGGACTCCGAGATGAGCCTAAGCAAACCCATGAAGGACGATGGGCTTTCGTCCATCGACTGGTCCCCGGAGGACTCCAGGTCAATGGGCCTGGAGAACAGGGAGGAGTCTGCGAAGAGCTGCCTGGGGCCTGAGCCACCCTCCACCTGCCGAGGATG
Source organism: Neoceratodus forsteri (assembly GCA_016271365.2). Lineage (NCBI taxonomy): Eukaryota > Metazoa > Chordata > Ceratodontiformes > Ceratodontidae > Neoceratodus > Neoceratodus forsteri. The sequence continues at coordinate 113,001,960 of JADMNL010000031.1, read as the reverse complement.
GTCAGGAGTGAGGGTGACCAACAACCTATGGGGCAGGCCCTAACCCAAGAGTCCTTGGTCGGCGCCCCCGATTTCGGTTGTGGAGGCGGAGGTTCCACCACAATCGGTGGGGCAGCTGGTTTCGGCCAAACAACCAGCCCAGGCTTGGGCACCTCGGCTACAGCGAGGGGTTGTTTCGGCCGCTCGGGTGACAGCCACTTGATGGCCGGGGAAGGCGACGGCGTCGGCTTGTTCCCAGACAGAAGTAACTGCTGCCACATCAGGTCCTCATAGCGTCGACGCAACTTGCGCCGAAGCCTCTCCTCTCCCGACGAGGATGAGTGGCGGCACCGCTTACTTCGGTGCAGGGATCGGCTGGACCGAGACGATGTCAGAGACCGAGACCCTCGGCGTTTCCGAGGACGGGTCTGGGAAGGGGCGGGGGACACCCGCTCTTCCCACGGCTCGGGAGCCTTAACCAGGGACTGCGGCACCGGAGGCGCGGGCAAGTCCTCGGTCTCCACCGGGGGAACCGCTGAAGAAGGGTTGTCGGCTTCACCAGTTGGACAGCCTGTCAGAAGGGTCGAGAAAAATCTCGACCGCGTCGACGGGTGTCTCAGCTGGCTGGCCTGACGGGGACGCCGTGAAGCCAACGGCCTTAGCCGCAACCTCGACTGAAGTCGAGTGTCGACTGTCGGGGGAAGGGGACCTCTCCCGCTCCCATGAACGCCAACGATAGGACTTACCTTTTGGGTCCTTCTTTCTGGACCGAGAGGAATGTCCCGATGGCCCCTCTCCCTTCGTGGAAAGGGACTGGCAAAGCTCCTTAAAAGAAGCTGAATACGAGGTACCCAGAGAGAGCGAAATAAATGCCACGACCGAGGAAGAGGACGATGCAGCCTGTGCCGCCTCCTCCTCGAGGGCGATCATCTGCTCGAGTTGCTCAGCCGAGCCAGCCACCACAGTAACCACCCAACGGGCCTCCTTAGACTTAACTGGCGGGTACTGCTTCTCGGGGCGCCCAAGCTGTAACCGGGCAGCGCAGTCTTCCAGGACATTGGCCGAAAACGAACAGCATAACTCGCAGGCCTGCGGGTCATGTTCTAGGCCGAGGCAGTAGACACACGTGGAGTGTGGGTCCTTCCTGGACATTTTCTGCCCACAAGGGCACCGCTGAAATTAGGGAGTCGATTTGTCCATCGCAGCCGCGAGGGAGAAACTTGACCGAAGTCTTGAAAATTTTAAAATAAGTTTCAGGCTAACCGAAGAATTAGGATCCAGTCTAGACGCAGAGCGTTAAGGAGGGAACCTGAGCTTCCAAGCAGTAAGAAAGATCTGGCGTCATGGGGCGGAGCCGAGAGTTTTACCACCCAGGTGGGTGGGAGGAGCCAGCTTGAAGACCTTCCGGCAAGATTTAAAGTGGCAAGCAACCTGCCAGACAGTGTGGATGAACAACATATCTATGTCCCTAGAAACAGCTTTTTTTTTTTTTTACAATTTCCACAAGAACTAGCCTAAGTACTTATGGTACCGCAGACCGAGTCCTGAACCGACAAAACGGAACTAACAGACAACTTTAACCAACTCTTTGAACTGAGCAAAGGAGAAAATCTCCGGAGCGACTGTTCAGTGAGGCGGAGTAAAGAATCTGACGGTTAGGTTTCAAAGTGCTGCAGACAGAGTTTTCAACAGAGCTCGAGCACAATGTTCTATGCCTTGCATAGAATTTTAACTCTTCTCTCTCTGGGGCAGTTCAAGTGCTGGAGCTAACTGCAATAGTCAGAATACAGCAAGAGTTCATGTTTGAATAGACTGGCTAAGAGAATGCAGCGTGTTATGGTAAATGGGCATCTGTCTGGAGTAGGATCTGTTATGAGTGGAGTGCCCCAGGGCTTCGTCCTGGGCCCTACATTATTTAATATTTTTACATCTGATAGCTCCTAAAAATTAAATAGCACAGTTGTAAAGTATGCAGATGACAAAGTTGGGAGGCCCCTGCACAAACAACATGGAATGGGAAATACTGCAGCAAGATTTGAATACTATACATCTTTGGACCCAAAAATGGGGAATGAAATTGAACATGGCAAAGTGTAAGGTACTTCATTTGGGAAAACACAATAAAATAGAGTATTTTCTGGATATTTTATTAAGTCAAACGACCAGTGAAAAAGATTTGCATATATATATATATATATAAATGATAATCTTGACACACACAGGTAAGTTTTGGAAGCCACCAATAAGGCAAATAGAGTTCTGTGGTCTATAAGGAAGAATACTGTATCTAGATCCAGTAACGTTCTTGTTACCCTGTATAGGGCATACGTCCGTCCTCATCTTGAGTACTCATCCCAGATTTGGAATCCATTTAAAGTACATGAAAGTACAAAAATGGAACAGGTACAGCGTCATTTCACTAAAATAATAAATGGTCATAGTAATATGACATATACAGATAGATTAAAATCATTGAGACTGATGTCACTGGAATAACGTAGAGCCTGTGGGGACATTTTGTTCTTATATGATGTCATTCAGGATCCCAAACTAATGTGTGATAAATATAAGTTTTAAAGAAAATACAGAAATTAGGGGACATACAATACAAATTGTAGGTAAGAGATTCAGGACTAATGCAAAGAAATATTTCTATACTCTCAGGGTGGTAAATCTGTGGAACTCATTGCCTCTGAATATCATAATAGCAGAAACAAAAAGTGTATTTAAAAATAGGTTAGATAAATATATTTTAGATGGTGCAAATTTAAGGAATTACAGATGATAGAACTAAAATGGGCTTCTGCCTTTTTGTTCCTACATCCACCTTAGTATGAGTTCTAGGATGGTATATGTTGTTCATCCACATACTCTGGCATGTCCCTTTCCCCTTTAAACTTGCCAGAAGTCTTCAAGCTGGCTCTTCCCACCCACCCGGGTGGTAAATACCTCAGCTCCGCCCCATCATATCAGATCTTAGCCCGTTGGAAGCAAGGTTGTGCGCCTAAAGCCGGGGAGGTCAGGTGGGTGTGTGTGGATGAACAACATATCACTCCTAGAAAGCAGTTACGTAAGAACTTACCGTAACAGTAGATATTTGAGAGGCTCTTGCAGTAGGTAATTACATAACTAGGACTGACGTCGGCAGGACCCCACGGAAAAATTTCTAGCTAGCAGTCCATGGCGAGGGACCGCTCCCACGTCAGGTGACCGGCGTCGGGAGACGCGGCATAAAGGGGCGGTCCCTGATGCCTGCCTTCCAGTTCTTTCACGCCACAGGCCAGAACAGGCCAGACGAGAGAGGAGTGGATATTTCCCTTAATGGAAAAGGAGCTGAAAAAGCTTAGGGGGATGGAGGGCAGGAAGGTATTACCTACTGCAAGAGCCTCTCTCGAAGATCTACTGTTATGGTAAGTTCTTACGTAACTGTACTATCTTACTTCGAGAGGGCTCTTGCAGTAGGTAATTACATATAGAACTGAGTCCCAAGCAGTCTGGAACAAGGAGAAGCACCGGGAGGAGGAAATCTACTCCAAGTAGGAGCTCTAGCAGTGCAAGCTTTAAGATAAGAGGCCTTGCAGGACAGTCAGCCTGAAGCCTGCTCTATGGCGAGAGGCAATATCCAAACTGTAGTGTTTTGTAAAGGTATGGACAGAGGTCTAGGTGGCGGTACCACAGATATCTGCCGCTGACACATTCTTGAAACAAGCCGCTGAGGCAGCTACTCCTCTGGTGGAGTGGCCTCTTACTTGACCCGGCAGGGTCTTGTACTTGTCATAACAGAAAATGATGCAATGAGCCAACCATTTAGACAGGCATTGCTTAGAAACAGCATTGCCTTCTCTTTTGGGTGCAAAAGAGAAACAATTGATCAGTCTTCCTGAGATCCTTTGTTCTGTTAGTGTAGTATCTCAGAATCCAGTGAACATCCATAGTATGGAGTAAATACTCCCCCTGATTACAGTACTGCGTAAAAAAGGTGGCGAACTCTATGGACTGGTTTAGAGTAGACTCCGTTACTACCATAGGGAGAAACTTAGGGTTAGTGCACAGAACAACACGTTCCTTGTGAAAAATCAAGTATGGAATTTTACACATCAGGGCCAGGAACTCGGAAATCCTCCGAGCGGAAGTAATGGCCACCAGGACGAGAGTCTTCCATGAAAGGAACTTCAAGTCTGCTGAAGCTGCCAGTTCAAAAGGAGGCAGAGTGAGTTTCTTGAGAACAAAGTTCAAGTCCCAAGGGGGTGCAGGACTACGTATAGGAGGTCTCAGATGGAGAACCCCTCTGAGAAAGGTCTTAGAGACCTCCAGTTGAGCAAATGTCTCATCTGCAAAGGGGACATGATAGGCCGAGATGGCCGCCATGTGGACTTTCAGAGAAGAATGACTGAGACCCAGGTCAAAAAGATGGCGTAGGTACTCCAGCAGAAGCCCCACTGAGCAAGAAAAGGGTTCCACGTCCTTGGAAGCAGCCCAGATAGTGAACCTTTTCCACTTCATGGCGTAGGTAGATCTGGTGGAGGATTTTCTAGCCTCCACCAAAATCTCCGCCACTTGGGGAGAAACCCCCAAAACGGGACGGAGCTAAGTCTGCAGGAGCCATGCATGAAGCTGAAGAGATTTGAGGCCTGGATGGACCAGGGTCCCCTGATCCTGGGTCAGCAAACCTCATGACAGAGGAAGAGGATGATCCTCTGAGTATTTTTGCAGAAGAGAGAACCAAACTTGCCTGGGCCAGAAAGGAGCAACCAGAATCATTTGTGCTCCTTCTGAAGCTAGTTTCTGTAAGGCTGGTGGGATAAGTGGAATTGGGGGAAAGGCATAGACGAATCTGCCCTTCCAGTCTAGAGACAAAGCGTCTCTCCAAAAAGCGCCTCGCTCTGGAACAAGCGAGCAGAAGACGGGAAGCTTTGCGTTTAGAGGGGATGCGAACAGGTTGACCTGTGGTGTTCCCCAAAGTCGGAAGATACTGTCTAGGACCCCTTGGTCCAGTTCCCACTCGTGAGTCAGAGCGGACGAGCGACTTAGCTTGTCTTCCAAGGTGTTGTCAACTCCCAGAACATGAATTGCCGTGAGGTGAAGGTCGTGTTGTGTTGCCCAATCCCAAACCCTCATTACTTCTCTGCAAAGAGGGTAGGACCGAGTCCCCCTGTTTGTTGATGTACCAAACCACACACGTTGTCCGTTTGAACAGCTAGGTGGCCGGGAAGGATGTATGGGTGAAGGGCTTGGAGAGTGTACAACACTGCCCGAAGCTCGAGCACATTGATGTGGAGGGTCTGTTTGAGCTTGGACCAAGAGCCCTGGGTCCAATGGGGACCTAGATGGGCTCCCCAACCTTTGCCCGAGGCGTCTGTGGTTAGAGTCTGGAAGGGGTGGGGAGGACAAAAGAAAGGAACTCCCCGAAACAGGTTCTCTCGAACCATCCACCATTGCAAGTCTCGGAGCATCGGCAAGGAGACTAGAACTGGGTGATCTAAGTCGTCCACTAACTGATCCCATTGGGAGCAGAGAGTCCACTGAGAGACCCTCATGTGAAGCCGAGCGCGAGGAACTGTTGGGATAGCAGCCGCCATGAGCCTGAGAAGTCGAAGGACCAACCCTGCACTGACCCGCCTACGGCCGGACAGACATTTAAGTCTGGAGTGTGGACGCCCGGTCTGGTGGCAGGAAGGCCCTGCCAATGGTTGTGTCTAGAATCGCTCCGATAAACTGTAGTCTCTGAGATGGGATCAAGTGAGACTTGGAATGGTTGATGGTAATACCCAGGCAGGCAAAAACCTGCTGGGTAAGGGTGAGGTAGCGCAGGAGCTCCTCCCTGGTGAGGCCGTCAGGAGCCAATCCTCCAGGTAAGGGAAAACCTGCACCCCCCGGGTACGCAGATAGGCCGCCACCACCGCTAGGCATTTGGTAAATTCTTGGGGCGCCGAGGACAGGCCAAATGGAAGTGCCTTGAACTGGTAGTGGTCCCCCTTGAACGCAAAATGAAGATATCTGCGATGAAACGGGCGAATGGAAATGTGCAGGTAAGCATCCTGCATATCCAGGGCACATAGCCATTGACCCGACCGGAGGAGGGGCAGAAGGCTTTGCAACGAGAGCATTCTGAACCTTTCGTATTCCACAAAAAGATTCAGGGAACTGAGATCTAGAATAGGTCTGAGATCTCCTGTCTTCTTTGGGACCAGGGAGAAATGGGAATAGTAACCCGTCCCTTGAAGATGAAGGGGTACGGGTTCTATCGCTTATTTCAGTAGCAGAGCTGAAATCTCTTCCTGGACCAAGAGAAGATGTTCCCATGAATGACGACTTTGGGGGGGTGGTGAGGTGGTTTCTGTAGAAACTCTATCGAGTGTCCTCCTGCAATCAGCTGGAGCATCCAAGAATCTGATGTTAACCTCTCCCATCCTGGAAAGTGGAGGGAAAACCTCCCTCCTACTGGTTCCTCCGGGGAGTCCGGAGGCTGTGGGAGAGGAGTCAGGTGGTGTGGGGCAGCGCAGCAGCTGAAGCACACGCTGCTTTTTTGGGCGGGGGGGCTTAGCAGCTGTGGGGGCCCGATGTTTTGTGGCCCGCTTCTTCCCTGGGGTTGCGCCTTTGACCCATTCTGTCTGGCAAAGGGATAGTGCTGCGGCTGGTTGGGGCGGTACATGGAGTCAACGGACTTCAGTGCCATCCCCTTCTCCTGCAAATTGGTGATGATGTCCTTGACATCTCCACCAAAAAGCACCAACCCCCTGAAGGGCACTTCCTGGATAGCAGACTACACTTCCAGGACCAACCCTGACTAACGGAGCCAAGCATGACGACGTAGGCCTATGGCGAAAGCTGAGCTCCGTCCAGCAGTGTCCACTGCATCATAGGTCACATGAAGCATGTGTCGACTGGCCGAACGTGCAGAGCGGACAAGATCAGCCAACTCCTGCTTGACCCGACAGTCCAGCAGGGAGTCCAGTTTGGTTTCCACCTGAGTAAGAATGGCCTTCTGGTAGTCCCCCATATGACAGACATAGTTCAGGGCGCTAATCCCCAGCATGGAGGAAGCGAAAATCTTCTTTGCATACTGGTCCAGTAGGCGGGATTCTTTGTCAGGTGGCGATGAGCTGAGATGTTTTGGGTTAGCCGACTGGTCATGAGTGGCGCTAATCGCGACCGAGTCAGCACAAGGGTGAGAATCTAAAAAATCAACACCCTCAGCAGCCTGGTATAGCCTATTCGACTTCCGTGGAAGTGGGGCTAGAGATGACAGCTGCTTCCAGATGGTGCTAACAAGGTCTGCATGAGGCTCTATCCAGGGTGGCACCAAAGTAGACGCTGTCACGGGCAGATCCAGATGCTCAGCGAGTTTCAACCTGAGGGTCTGGTTCCAAAGAGTGCCACTGATGAACCTCCTGGATTTTGCGTTGCAATTCCATAAAAGGATCTTCCGGAGGAGACTGCGGAGGAGTCCTTGGCCTGGGCTTCGACGGAAGCGTGGCTCGTTGTCCCTTTCAGAGCAAGCGGAGTAATCAGAGGAGTCCGAGAGTGAAGAGGAAGAGAAAAAAGACTCCCTTTCTCAACCCAGGGGAGGAATGGACCCCTTGGGAAGCACATCCTACCCCTCTCTGGACTCAGATGGGAGAGCCCTGGAGTCTGGAGGTGGTGAGGGAGTGTGCCGCCGTGGACGTACGGGAACCTGAGATGGCACTGTCGGTAGGCAGCTCTCCACCTTCTTGATGAGCTTAGCCTTGGCCTCAGCCCACCAGAAGGCCAGAGTCTCCTGCAAATCCACTGGCGGCTGCGGTGGAGGAGGGGGATAAGGGTATGGGTTGTACCCATACGGAGAGTATCCAAAACCCGGCATCGGGAAACCCGGCGTCTGGTACTGCGGCGTCGGAAAGACCGGCGTCGGGTACTGTGGCGCCAGATACTGTGGCCCCAGATACGCCGGCGTCGGATAGGAAGGAGGGTATACAGGAGCCGGAGGAGCTGTCGGAGCAGACGGCCCGGCCGGCGGCCTCACGGGCGGATCCAGGTTGGAGGGCCAGGCGGCAGCGTGACATCCGGAAGCAGGATGTCAGCCGGAGTCGGTAAAACCAGCATTGGAGCCGGCGTCCGGGGAGCCGACGTCGGATCTGGCGCACCTAGAGGACAACGGTCCAATGGAGGAGGAACCCCAGCGTCACCCAGGGATGGAGGAGAAAAATCCCTGGGGTCAGGCTGGGGGGGCTCTGGGTTCCCGGATGGCAGCGAAAGGCTGCGGAGAACCAGGGACGACAGACGTGGGTAGGTCCGTCAGTTCTTTCGCCGACTGGACATCGGACGAACTGACCCTGGTCTGGTGGGAGAGGAGCCGCGAGCCACCCCGAAGGGTCGTGCGCCTATCGGGCTTTTCCGCGCCGACGGCCCAGCTTACCAGAATCGCCACGCCAGTAGGCCGCAGCCACAGCTGAACCGGCACCCGAAAGGCCTGAGGCGAGCCAGACGGGCAGACCGATGCCCTCAGAAACCTCCGCCGGGCCATAAGGAGCAGTCCTCAAGGGGACGCGCATTCGAGTCCCGTGACTCCTGGGAGACGCAGGGAGGAGCCCTTGTCCCGGTGCCTCTCCTTGTCTTTCTTCTTCCGATGGCCTTCGGGGGAAGTGGAAGCCTGCCTCAGTTTTTTGAGCTCCTCCATCGAACTCATCTTTTTCTTCAAGATGTGGGCTTCCAGGGATTGCTGCCGGCTTTTCTGGGTAGCCGCGTTGAAGCTGAGGCAGTGCTGACACTTCTCGACCGGGTGATCGGTGCCTAGACGGAACAGGCACAGGGAATGGCTGTCCTTGTGTGGGAGTTGGGCGCTGCACGAGTCGCACTTGTGCTCGGACGGTGTAGGGGACAACATACACCGATGATGACCTGACGAATGTCAAAAAGTCAATTATTCGGTAAAAACCGAGGGGAGGCTGACGAAGCAACAAACTTTTCCGCGAGGCACTGCACGAGCTAACGGCGGGAAAGAACTGGAAGGCAGGAGTCAGGGACCACCCCTTTATACAGATGTCTCCCAACGCCGGTCACCTGACGTGGGGGCGGTCCCTCACCAGGGAATGCTAGCTAGAAATTTTTCCGTGGGGTCCTGCTGGTCCAGTGAACAGAACCATGTTTCGCTCCAGGGATGGTATGCTCTAGTTCAGAGTTATCATCCAGAAGGTGCGAGACCTGAGATATTGATTCAGATCGAGGAGATCTAGGATGGGGTGTAAATCCCTTCCCCCATCCGCCTGGGCACCAGGAAATACCTGGACACGAAGCCTGGGTCTTTACGAGGATCCGGCACTGGAGCTACCGCCTCCCTGCAGAGGAGCTGAGCGATGTCATCTCGAAAGGCCGACAGTGCGAGTGGAGATCCTTTCCTCCCGTGGGGCGCGGGGTCAGCTGGCAGGGTACTGCTCAAATTCCAGAGGCAGTCCCTGGCCGACCACTTCCAGAACCCACCTGTCCAAAGTGATACTGGACCAGGCGGAAAAGAAGTGGCGGAGTTGGCCGCCACCGCACCCCCCCCCAACAGGAGGACCCAGAGCTGGCGTGCCAGGTGTAGGGGTGGCAATCCCCGACCAGTCACTGAGCAGGCTTAGAGGAGGAGGAGGTTCCTGGACCAGCACCTCTGCCTCCTTTGCGGGGCTGTTGAGGACCCTGCTTGGGCCTGGGGTGCCAAACTTGAGCCTGCTGCTGGCCTCCTTGAAAGAAGGGCTGTCTACCCGCAGAGAAGAGTGCCGAAAAGGCTGCTTCTTGCCCGAAGAACCCTTTGCAGAGGTAGCATCCAAGGTGGCATTGGGCTGCTCTATGCGCCGAAGGTAACCAGCCATTCTTGGGCCAAAAAGGTTGGTGCCTAGGAAGGGCACGTCAGCTAACTTGTGCTGAGTATCCGCCAGAAAGGAGGATAACCTCAGCCAGGCCCTGCGGCGAGTGGCCACTGATGCTGCAAAGGAGCAGGCAAAGGAATCTCCAATGTCCAGGGCTGTCTGGAGCTGCTGTTTTGCAACAGCACAGCCCTGGTCACGGACTTGCTTCACAGTGGTCTGCATGTCTGCTGGGAGATGAGGGAGGACTTCATCTAATGACCCTAAGAGGGTGTGAGAGAAGTGTGCCTCTAAGGTGGCTGTCGTGGAGCGGTCCCCCAGGGGGGGCGTTACCTTTCGCACGGCGACTTCGGAGGAAGTCGCAGTGGGAGAGGAGCCCTTGTCCCGGTGCTTTTCTTTATCCTTTTTCTTGCGATGGCCTTCAGGAAAGTTGGCGCCTGCCGAAGCTTTTTCAATTTTCTCCATGGAGCTCATTTTCTTAAAATAATGAGCCTCCAGGGAATACTGCCGCCTTCTCCGGGTGGCCGCGTTAAAGCTAAAACAGTGCTGGCACTTCTCTACCGGATGGTCGGGGCCTAGGCAAAAAAAGGCACAGGGAATGACCGTCCTTGTGCGGGAGTTGGGCGCCGCACAAGTTGCACTTGTTTTTGTGCTCGGAGGGTGTAGGAGACGACATACACCAACGAATAAGTAAAAAATCAAAAATAGTTGGTTAAAACACAGACGAAGGATTCGGACGAGCAGGGAACTTTTCCGCGAGGCGCTGGCATGAGCCAATGGCGGGAAAGAACTGGAAGACGGGCGTGAGGGACCGCTGCTTTATACCGTCTCCTGATGCCCGTCACCTGACGTGGGGGCGGTCCCTCGCCAGAGACTGCTAGCTAGAAATCTTTCCATGGTGTCCTGCCGATGTCAGTCCTACATGTAATTACCTACTGCAAGAGCCCCCTCGAAGTAAGATCTGGCCTGGCGAAGGCCACATAGACCTCCCGGGCAGAATGGTCCATATACTTGGACTCCTTGTCTGGGGGGCGGTCAGTGTCGGCTGAGCTACCAGTGCGTCTGAACAAAGCAGTCACAAGGCTTTCGACTGAGGGATGCTCTGAGAACCCCACCAGGGACCCTATGGGTACCGTATACTTGGCCATTCGGACAGAGGGAGCTGGACAGGAGGCAAGACGCTGCCAGAGCTCAAGGGCCGGGCCAACAATGGCTTCGGTCACTGAGAAAGGCTCCAAACCTGCCGATGACTTATCCCCCGGATGAGAGTAACTAGTGGCATCAGAGTCCGAAGAGTCAGGATACAACGGTCTCCCGCCTATGTCTCCCTCGATGTGCCGAGGGCGATCATTGACAACAGTGATGGACAGACAATGGGGCAGGTCCTCTTTCGAGGGAGCCCCTCCCTGAGGCTGCTTAGGCGGTGGCTCCACCAAAATCAGTGGGGAGACCGTTATAGGCTGAGCTGAAATACAGGCCGGCCCCATGGGTGGGGGAACCGAAGCCTTTTATTCTGGAGGGGTTGGCGTCGACTTGGGAGGTGGGAGCCAAGTAATGTCCAGTGCTGCCGGCAGAACTGGCTTTTGACCGTTCAGAATCAGCAGTTTCCACATCAGATCCTCATAACGTCGACGAAGTTTCCATTGAAGTCTCTCCTCATCCGAGGAGGATGAGGATTGATGGTGATGCCTCTTTCTGGAGTGTTTGTGACCTTTCTTTGGTTTTTCAACCGAAGGGGTCCTGGTCCTCGATTGGGACAGAAGGGGTCGGCTGGTTCGATCGGGGGACGCCAGAGTCAGGGAAAACTGAGGCCCCAGAACGGTTTCCTCGATGAGGTTACCCAAAGATACAGTTTCCTCATCGGGAAAATAAAGAACCAGGGTCTTTAAGGAATAGTCGACAGGGGTCTGCAATAATGGCTTGATGGGAATCGAGCGTAATCTCGGCCGGTTCCTCGGTGCCTTGGCCTGACGGAAGAATCGTAAAGCTGGTGGACGAAGATGCGATCTTGACTGAAGTAGTGACTGCGTGTTCCTGAGACACTGACCTCTCTCAGTCCCAGGAGAGTCGTCTTCTGGAGGAAGATGACTTGGTATACTTGTTCCTCTTCCGAGGGCAGAAGGAGTGCGAGGCTGAGGGTGCCTCACCCCTGGTGGGTAGAGACTGGCACAACTCCCGGAAGGAGCCTGTAAAAGTTGAGCCGAGGTTGAGGGGAACGAAGAAGCTTCAACAAATGGAAGCTTGAGCCGCTTCCTCCTCGAATACCTTCATCCGTTCCAATTGCTCAGCGGATCCCGCAGCTGCGGAAACCGCCCACCTCGCCTCTTTGGATTTCACCGGCTGGTTCCTTTTCTTCGGTCTCCCCAGTTGAAGGCATGCCTTGCGGTCGTCCAGAACGTTGGGATGGAAGGCCAAACAAACTGTACACGATGACGTGTCATGTCCAACGCCGAGGCAGTACACGTATGCTAGGTGGGGATCGGTGCGTGACATTTTCTGGCCGCAGGGACACCGGTGAAATCCGGGGGACGATTTTTCCTCCATATCAGAATTGCGAACTCTAACGAGTTTGATAGCAAGTTGCGGTAAAACCGACATTTTTAAACCAAGGCCTACGAAGTACAGAAGTAGCACGAGGGACCTGTATCTTCCAGCGGAAAGGAAGATCTGGCATCATGGGACAGGAGAAGCCAGCTTGAAGACTTCCGGCAAGTTTAAAAGGGAAAGGGACATGCTAGAGTGTGTGGATGAACAACATATCCACGCTCCTAGAAGTAGAGTTACGTAAGAACTTACCGTAAAAACAGGTTACTCACCTATAACAGTAGTTCTAGGAGTAGTATATGTTGTTCATCCACACTGTCTGGCATTGTCCCTTTCCCCTTTAAATCTTGCCGGAAGTCTTCAAGCCAGCTCCTCCCACCCACCTGGGTGGTAAAATACCTCGGCTCCACCCCATGACGCCCAGATTCAGCCCACTGGAAGCAAGGCAGCTTTAAGCCGGGAGGTCGTGGTGAACAACATATACCACCCAGAGTACAGTTACGCAAGAACTTACCGTAACAGTAGATCTTTGAGAGAGGCTCTTGCAGTAGGTAATCATATAGAACTGACGCCGCCGCGCAGGACCCCACGGAAAAATTTCTAGCTAGCAGTCCATGGCGGGACCGCCCCACGCCAGGGTGACTGGTGTCAGACGACGCCTGTATAAAGGGGCGGTCCCAGACGCCCGCCTTTCCAGTTCTTTCCCGCCACAGGCCCGGACGAGAGAGAAGCAGATATTTCTCAATGGAAAAGGAGCTGAAAAGCCTAGGGGATGGAGGGTGGATAGACATCTATTGTAAGAACCTCTCGAAGATCTACTGTTACGGTAAGTTCTTACGTACTGTACTATCTTACTCGAGAGGGCTCTTCGCAGGTAATTACATATAGGACAGAACCTCAAGCAGTCTGGAACAAATGAAAGGCACGTAGGAGGAACTACTCCAAGAAGTAGTAAAAGAAACCTTGCAAGCCTTAAGAAAGGAGGCCTTGCAAGACCGATAACCCGAAGCCTGCTCTATGGCGAGAGGCAATGTCCAAACTGTAATGTTTAGTAAAGGTATGGACGGAAGTCCAAGTGGCGGCAGCACAGATGTCTGCCGCAGACACGTTCTTGAAACAAGCCGCAGAGGCTGCTACTCCACGAGTGGAATGACCTCTGACTTGACCTGGAAGGGTCTTGTTGTACTTGTCATAACAGAAAGTGATGCAATGTGCCAACCATTTTAATAGGCATTGCTTAGAAACAGCATTGCCTTCTCTTTTGTGAGCAAAAAAAGACGAACAACTGATCAGTCTTTCTGAGATCCTTCGTCCTATCGGTGTAGTATCTCAGAATCCTGGGAACATCCATGGTATGGAGCAAGTATTCTCCTTGGTTGGAGTACTGCATGAAAAAGGCAGGTAATTCAATAGACTGATTTGAGGTAGATTATGCTACCACCTTTGGGAGGAACTTAGGATTCGTGCGAAAAGCTACTCGTTCTTTGTGAAAAATCAGATAAGGGATTTTGCACATCAGGACCTGGAGCTCGGAAATTCTGTGAGCAGAAGTAACGGCCACCAAGAAGAGTGTCTTCCACGATAAAAACTTCAAGTCTGCGGAAGCCGCAGGCTCAAAGGGAGGAAGGGTAAGTTTCTCGAGGACAAAGTTTAAGTCCCAAGGGGGAGCTGGAGTCCGGACAGGGGGCCTGAGATGAAGGACCCCTCTGAGAAAAGTTTTGGATACTTCCAGTTGGGCAAATGCCTTATCAGTGAAAGGGATATGGTAGGCTGAAATAGCTGCCATATGGACTTTCAAAGAGCAGTGACAGACCCAGGTCGAAAAGGTGACGCAGGTAATCAAGCAGAACGGTCACAGGACAGGAAAAAGGCTCCATGTTCCTGGACGCAGCCCAGATGGAAAATCTTTTCCATTTCATGGTGTAGGTGGACCTAGTGGAGGGTTTTCTAGCCTCCACCAGAATCTCGGCCACCTTAGGAGAGACGCCAGAGCGAGATTGGGCTAGGTCTGCAGGAGCCATGCATGAAGTTGAAGGGACTTGAGTCCCGGATGGACCAGGGTCCCCTGATCCTGGGTCAGCAATCCTCGAGATAAAGGAAGAGGAAGAGGAGGAACCTCTGATTATTGCTGTAGAAGAGAGAACCAGATTTGCCTGGGCCAGAAAGGAGCGATCAGAATCATTCTCGCTGCTTCCAAAGCAAGTTTCTGCAACACACGAGGGACCAGAGGAATTGGGGGGAAAAGCATAGACGAATCTGTCCTTCCAGTTTAGAGACAGAGCGCTGTTCAGAAAGCTGCCTCGCTTCTGAGCCGAGCGATAAAAGGTTGGAAGCTTTTATGCTTTGGGGAGGAAGCTAACAGGTCTCATCTGAGGAGTCCCCAAATCTGGAAGATGCTTTTTAGAACTTTTTCGTCCCAGTTCCCACTGCGGTGGCAGAGCCGACTAGCGACTTAGCCTGTCTGCCAGGACACTGTTGACTCCCGGAACATGGATCGCCATGAGGTGAAGGTTGTGAAGCATTGCCCATTCCCAAACCCTCATCGCTTCCCTGCACAGCGGGTAGGACAGAGTCCCTCCCTGCTCGTTGATGTACCACACCACGCACATGTTGTCTGTTTGGACAGCTAGATGACTGGAAAGGATGTATTGGTGAAGGGCCTGGAGAGCATACAGCACTGCTCGAAGCTCGAGCACGTTGATGTGGAGAACTCCAATTTTGACCATAAGCTCTGGGTTCGGTGAGGACCCAAATGGGCTCCCCAACCTTCGCCTGAAGCGTCCGTGGTCAGAGTCTGATCGGGAGGAGGATGTAAAAAGGGGACCCCCCGGAATAGGTTCGCACTTATTTTTTGAAGGGGACGACATATACCAATGTTCACCTGACGAAGAAAATACAAAATACTGATACTTTTCGGAAAAAACGACGAAGCAACAGGACTGAGCGTTATGAACTTCACCGCGAGGTGCTGCACGAGCTGACGGCCGGAAAGAACTGGAAGGCGGGCGTCTGGGACCGCCCCTTTATACCGTCATCTGACGCCGGTCACCTGACATGGGGTGGTCCTCGCCAGGACTGCTAGCCAGAAATTTTTCCTAGGAGGTCCTGCCACCGGCCGGCGTCAGTCCTATATGTAATTACCTACTGCAAGAGCCCTCTCGAAGTAAGATCTACTGTTATAGGTGAGTAACCTGTTTTTCTAGGAGCGTGGAAATGTTGTTCATCCACACTGTCTGGCAGACTCCTAGCAGTTCTCCGGGAGGAGGGAGGCAAGGTGCACACCCCCTACTTAGGAAAAAGAGATTGGAGAACCGAGGCCCCAAAACCAGCATCTCAGTGTGATTCAAGTTTGATGTGGTAATGGGTAATGAAGGTGTTTGCTTACTTCCAGGTAGCAGCCCAACAAATTTCCTGGATAGGGATGTCCCTGGAAGCAGCAGTATGGCGGGTAGAATGAGCTCTTATCCCTCTGGGAGGCTTCTTGCCCAACTCATAAAGTACAGTTACGTAAGAACTTACCGTAACAGTAGATCTTCGAGAACAGCTCTTGCAGCAGGTTACATTAGGACTGAAGCCGGCAGGTGTCAGGACCCCATGGAAAAATTCTAGCTAGCTATCTTCAGCGGGGACCGCCCCCGTCGATCCGCCGCCAGGCGTGGTACATAAAGGGCGGTCCCGCCAGATTCCCCAGTTCTCCGCCGGAGACTTCCTCGCCGTGAGGATGACATTGAGATGGGAGACAGAGGATCCACCGTCAGAAGACAAAAGGGAGTAAATCCCTGTTAAAAGATGCTTAAGCCATGCCTCCAAGGGGAAGGTGGCGGAGTATAGATTTGCTGCAAGAGCTGTCTCGAAGATCTACTGTTACGTAAGTTCTTAACTGTACTATCTTACTTCGAGACACAGCTCTTGCAGCAGGTTACACCATTCGGACTGATTCCCAAGCAGTAACGCTGCCAGAAATTCCGGGAGGAGGAAACAGGAAGTACATTCCAGATCCTGAACCTAGGACAGGAGACCCTGTAGCACCGCCAGGCCGAAACCGGCTCTTCGCCGAGAGGCGATGTCCAGGCTATAATGCCTGATAAAGGTATGCACAGAGCTCCAAGTGGCTGCAGCACATATAGCAGAGGAGGAGATGTTTGAGTGCTGCAAAGGAGGTGGCCACACCTCTAGTAGAATGACCCCGGACTGTTCCCGGGAGGGGCTTTTGTTTGATATCATAACAGTATGAAATACACTGGACAAGCCAGCGAGACAAGAACTGTTTGGATACAGATTGGTCCATCATCCTCTCAGAGAAGGAAACGAAAAGTTGCTCAGAACTACGAAAAGGTTTAGTTCTGTTGAGGTAATACCTCAGGCTGCGGTGAACATCCAGGGTGTGAAGCAGAGCCTCTCCTCTATTCGAGTAGTTCGGAAAGTAGACTGGTAGGTCAATGTCCGGATTTAGAGTGAATGAAGAGACCACCTTAGGCAAAAATGTAGGGTTCGTCCTCAAGGATACTCTGTCCCGGTGGAAAACTAAATAAGGCTCTATGCACATGAGAGCGTGAAGCTCAGAAATTCTTCTCACTGAAGTAACAGCAACCAAAAATAACGTCTTCCACGACAGAAAACATAGCTCGCAATCCGCGGCAGGTTCGAAGGGAGGGAGCGTGAGCTGTTCCAGGACATAGAGCAAATCCCATGGAGGTACAGGGTCCCTAATGGGTGGCCTAAGGTGTAACACCCCTCTCAGAAACTCCTGAGAGGCGTCCAATTGTGCCACTGTACGATGACCCACTGGAAGGTGGTAGGCAGAAATGGCACAAAGGTGCACCTTAACAGAGGAGTAGGCTAGACCCGAATGAAAGAGGGAGAGCAGGTAGTCCAACACCACTCCCACTGGGCAACCTAAAGGGGAAAAATCACGTGCTCGCGACCATAAACAAAAACGGCGCCATTTCATGGCGTAAGTAGCATGTGTTGCTGGCTTTCTGGCTGCAGAAAGAACTTCTGCAACTTCTTGCGAGACCCCGTGACACAAGATGGCTATGTCTGTAGGAGCCATGCATGCAGGTTCAATGAACGTAAGTCCAGGTGGACTAGTGAACCTTTCTCCTGAGACAGGAGATGGGAGCTGAACGGCAACGGGAGCGGGGGTTCCTGGGATAGCTGCATCAGCAAAGGGAACCAGATCTGTCTGGGCCAGAACGGGGCCACCAGGATCATGACTGCATGCTCCCCGCGCAGTTTGAGAAGAACTCTCTGGATCAACGGGAAAGGAGGGAAAGCGTAGAGGAATCTGTCCGCCCAGGAGAGGGACAACGCGTCTTGCCAGAAAACACCAGGCCCTGGATCTAGCGAGCAAAAATTGGGCAGTTTTGCGTTGGATGGGGATGCGAACAAGTCCAGCTCTGGAGTTCCCCATCGAAGAAACAGATCCTCTGCTACCTCTTGAAGTTCCCACTCATGGACTCTGGCCTGGGAGCGACTCAGACCGTCTGCAATCGTGTTGTCCACCCCGGGAACATGCACAGTGATCAGATTTGCGCCGTGTCGGATTACCCAATCCCACACCCTCATGGCCTCCCTGCAAAGGGGGTAAGAGTGTGCGCCTCCTTGTTTGTCGAGGTAATACATCACCGCCATGTTGTCTGTCTGAAGCAGAAGAGTACACGGTGGGATTACTGACTGAAAGGCTCCAGGCATAGAGAACCGCCTCTTCTCTAGAAAGTTGATATGGAGATGAGCTTCCATCGGGTCCACGTACTCTGGGACTTCTACCCGCCTAGGTGTGCCCCATCCCAGACCCGGGCCTGTGGTGAGGGTTACCCGGGACGGCGCTCAACGGGAAGCCCAAGGAGAGCGACCCTGGGACTAGCCACCACTGCCAGTCTCGAATCACGGTGTTCGTGATCCTGACCGGATGCTGCAGGTGGTCTTGCCTTTGGTCCCATTGCACTTTGAGCATCCACTGAGTTACCCGCATGTGGAGCCTTGCGAAAGGGACGGTAGGAATGGCCGCAGCCATGTGTCCGAGCAAGCGAAGGACCGAACTGGCAGGGACGGTCTTGTTCGACGATAACTCCCTGATGAGGGATCTGATGCGTTCCGCTCTGTCGTCTGGAAGAAAAGCTCTTCCCTGAACAGTGTCCAGTACTGCCCCTATAAACTGCAGTTTCTGCGACTGTACC
This sequence comes from Neoceratodus forsteri, assembly GCA_016271365.2. NCBI lineage: Eukaryota > Metazoa > Chordata > Ceratodontiformes > Ceratodontidae > Neoceratodus > Neoceratodus forsteri. Next base: position 112,983,437 of record JADMNL010000031.1, on the reverse strand, counting down.
AGGAGAGACTTCCCGTAGTTTATTAGGATTCCCAGAGATCGGAACAGGTCCTGGGTGCTCTGGACCGCAAGTAACAACGCCTCTCTGGAGGCGGCCATGAGAAGCCAATCGTCCAGGTACGGGAAGAAAAAATTACTCACCTTAGTAATGTTTCTTCTAATGGAGTCTTGCTATATTATGACTATTGCAGTCTGTCCCACCATTAGAACTGCTCTGGAGGTGAAAGAGTTAACTCCATTCTAAGAATGGAACTTAGAACTCGAGCTCTATTAGAGAAGCTCTGTCTTGGTTATTTCAAACTCAAACTGTCAGATCTTTACGAGCAAAAACTCACTCAGGTCTGTGTGGAAGCTGTAACCTACACTAGTCAACTGGCTACCTAAATATTAACACCCAATGCTGGTCCCAACACAAAGACTCAAGTCAAGGGACCAAAAGTAATAGTATAATATAATAATATGAGAAGTAATATAAGATAAAATAAAAACACCACACCCCAAAACCCCAAGAAGGGGTGGAAAATATATAATGGGCATAACTAGTGCCCACACTAGACTGCCCACCCCATACCCAAGTAGAAGTTCTGAGAGGGGCAGGCTGGGGGGGAGGTCATAATATAGCAAGACTCCATTAGAAGAAACAACATTACTAAGGTGAGTAATTTTTCTTCAAACAACATAAAGTCTTGCTATATTATGACTATTGCAGACTACACAGCAGTACCTCCATGGAGGAGGGACAGAACCTATTGAATAGGCTCTGAAGCATACAGCTGTGCCGAGCATTTCTCCTGGCCTGACATCCAGGGAGTAATGCTTGGTGAAAGTGTGTACCGCTTTCCAGGTAGCTGCTTGACATATTTCTAAAATAGGATGTCTCTAGCAGCAGCTATAGATGCCGCTGTACCTCTGGTAGAGTGAGCCCTCAGGCCTGAAGGGGAACCTTCCGCTTTTGATAACAAATTGGATACAAGAGACAATCCACCTGGCAATTGATCTCTTAGTGGCAGGTCTCCCTTTTCTGACCTCACCATAAGTGAGAAAAAGTTGAGGGATTCAACCTGTGACCCTTGGTACGCTCTATATAGTAACTTAGGCCCTCTTAACATCTAAATTGTGCAATCTCCTCTCTCGCCAGAGGAGAAATGATCAGTGAAAACACTGGAAGGGAGATAGATTGGTTAAGATGGAAATCTGAAACCACCTTAGGCAAAACTCCTGTTAGTCCTGAGGACTACCTTATCCTTGTGGAAAGAAATAGTCAGTTTCTACTGACAAGGCTTGTAACTCACTTTTGCACCTGGCAGAAGTGATAGCCACTAGGAAAACAGTTTTCCAAGTTAAGTACTTAAGCTCTGCAGAAGACAGAGGTTCAAAAGGGGGTTGCATTAACTGAGCAATGCAAACATTAAGATCCCAGGCAGGGGCCGGATCCCTAAAAGGTGGATTAGTATGAAGTAATCCTTTAAAAAACTTGGAAAATACAGGGTGAGCGGAAAGAGGGAGGGCTTTCCTGCTTGAAACAAAACAGAGACAGCTGCCCAATGTACTTTCAGGGTAGCTGGTCTCAGGCCCAAGAATTAAGATGGACCATATAGTCCAAAACAATGGGCAAATCAGCAGATTCCGGGAAATATGTTTCCAGAACACCAGATGGAAAAACTTTTCCACTTAGAATTATAAGTAGCTCTAGTGGAAGGCTTCCTAGAAGCCTTTAGGATTTCAAGAACACCTTGAGAAAGGTGTAGGTCAAGGATTTAGCTCCTCAAGAGCCGGGCCTTGAGGTTGAGGGATTTGAGGTTCGATACCAAACTCTCCCCTGGGCACAGGTTAACAGGTTGTGATTCCTGGGGAGACACAGGGGAAGATGGACTGCTAGGGACAGAAGGAGTGGGTACCAGGGCTGCCTGGCCCAATCTGGGGCAATCAGAATCACCCTGCAAGGCTGGGATCCGATTCTGACTAGCACCTTGAATAGGAGATGGAAGGGGGGGAAGGCGTAAAGAAACTTCCCTTCCCAATCTAGGAGAAAGGCATCCAGGGAGACTAAGCCCAACACTGGGGGCCTGCAACAGAACAGTGGAAGTTGGTGATTGTCTGGGGCTGCAAAAAGATCTATCTGAGGGGTGCCCCATCTGGCAGAAACTATCCCCAGTATTTGAGGATCCAGAGACCATTCGTGATGGCCCTGGGAAATCCTGCTGAGAGCATCTGCCAGGACATTGTCCTTTCCTGGAAGGTGAACTGCTATGCGGGAAGTGTTCAGGGAATAGGCCAGAGACCACTTCATTGCCTCGGTACACAAGGCCGAAGACCGAGTGCCCCCTTGCTTGTTGATGTACCACATTGTTGTGGTGGTGTCTGTTCTGACTTGTACCACTTTGTTCTGAACAGACACAGAAAACACTTGAAGTGCTAGAAAGACAGCTCTGAGCTCCAGCAAATTGATGTGGAGCAGAGATTCCTGAGGGGACCACACTCCCTGAGTGGAGAGGTCGCCCATGTGGGCTCCCCACCCCAGGAAGGATGCATCCGTAGTGAGGGTCAAGGAGTGAGACAGAGGAATGAAAGGGACCCCCAGCCTTAAATTGCTCTGATCCTGCCACCACTGGAGGGCCTGGATCAGGGTTTGAGTCACTGGGACCAACTTGAAAGGGGTCTCTTCTCTGAGACCAAAAGGCTCTCAAGTGAAACTGAATGTCCTCATCTGAAATCTTGCTCCTTGCACTACAGCTGTGGACGCAGCCATGTGCCCCAGGAGCTGCAAGAAGTATCTTGCTGGTCGAGAGACCTGCAGAGTGAAGGAGGAGGCCAGAGCCACCAGGTTCCTTACCCTCTCTAAGGATAGGAAGGCTCTGGCCTGCTTTGTGTCCAATTCTGCACCTATGAAAGTGAGCACCTGAACAGGTTCCAGAACTGACTTTGGAAGATTGAGCAATAAGCCCAGAGAGGTGAGCAGCTGCTGGGTAACTTGTAGGTGAGATTTGACCTGTTCTGGGACTGGCCTACAATGAGCCAGCCGTCCAGGTAGGGAAAGACAGCAATCCTTTGCCTTCTTAAATGAGCAACTGCCAGACATTTTGTGAATACCCTTGAGGCAGAGGAGAGGCCGAAGGGCATTGCTCTGAACTGGTAGTGACCTGAGGGCAGTTCGAATCTGAGGTACTTTCGGTGGGAGCTTCTGATTAGGACATGAAAAATAGGCATGCTTGAGGTCCAGGGAGGCTAGCCAGTCCCCTGGCCTAGAAAGGGTAAAATCATTGCCAGAGTTACCATTTTGAACTTTGGTTTCAAAAGGTGCTTGTTCAGATATCTCAGGTCTAAAATGGGCCGCCATTCTCCTGTCTTTTGGGGTAAGGAAATATCTGGAGTACAGACCCTTCCCTGATGTAGGGAGAAACCCTTTCACAGCTCTGAGAGCCAGAGGGATGAGACTTGTTTCTAAAGAAAAGGTCTCAAAGGGTTTGCAGGTGGAAAGATCTGATTCTCATCTTTGGAAATTTCTTAAGCTGAGAACCAGACCTGACCCACTACTTCCAGGACCCACTTGTCTGAAGTTAGAGACTCACAGTTCCGAACGAAGTAAGCCAACCTGCCCTCTACAGGTAAAGGAGAATCGGCCCTGGGCACCCCAACAGAGTGCCTGTTTGGCAGGTGCTTTAGGCTGAGGGGTGGGAGCAGGCCTGCTCACACCCCGCCTGCCTCTCCTCCTCTGAAGAACCCCTGAACATAAGCAGAGGAGGCCTGGGTTTGGTAAAAGGCTCAGAAAAGGCCTACCCCTACCCCTCTGGGGGTCTGCCTCTGGAGGAGTGCTTGTCGCTCTTGGCCTCAGCACTCTTATAGGTAGTCCTATATTCATCCATTTCTTCATATAATTCTCTGTCTGCTCCCCAAACAGAGAATTCCCTACCACAGGAAAATCCATAGCCTTAGTCTGGGTATCCTGTGACAAGCTAGTACACCTGAGCCAGGCCAACCTGCGAAAAGCTACAGATAGCCATGACTCTAGAGGATACATCATTAAAACCACAGCAGCATTGGATGCCTCTATGCATCAGCAGCCACCTGCTCCAGCTCATTAGCAAGCTGGCCAGAGGCCTGTTTGGCCAAAGCCATGACAGTGTCCCATCTAGATTTTGAAACCTTGCTACATAAGCCATGTAATTTGCGTGTTGAGTCCCAAGGACGCTGCCATGTTTTTTTTTTTGTTTTTGCCATGGCATCAATCCTCCTGAACTCTTGTCAGGAGGATGTGAAGCCAAGGGAATATTAGTTTTATCACAGGCTGCAGCCTGAACCACACCAACATGACTGCAATGCTGTGAAAGGAATTCTGTATCAGGACTGACATTGTACCTCCTGTCCATCTTTTGTCCACAGGAGGCATAGAATTAGAGCTTTAAAATTTTTTATTGTTTGTTCTCTAAATGAATTATGCAAGGAATAGACAATCTCCTAGACTCTGAATATCCATCCTTTCTACAAAATCAGGTTCCTCTTGCTCATCCACAGCTTCCTCCAATGGGAGCTGGAGGGATTCAGCAACCTTTTTATAAAACAAAAAATGAGAAGGGGACTCAGAAAGCATAGGGGGAGATTCTAAGGGTCAGTCTGGGGAGATGTACGGTTCCATGGGCACATCCAGACTCTCAAAGTCACATTCACACTGTTCATAATCCTCCTCCCCCTCCTCTGGTTCATAAAAATCTCCAATATCATATTCTGAATCGGTGGAACCGCCGAACCAACCTTTTTACTAGACAGAGGCGGTTTGGACGAACCGGAGAAAGTGGACTGTACAATTTGTATAGCTTTGTTATTTCTGGCAGCAGTTGGGGAAGGAATTTTGGACTCCTACCTGCTGATTTTTAGTTTTAGCTGGAACTGGCTCCTCAGAGCCAGCTTTACGCTTGTCTGCGAGGAAGTCTCTGCGCCTGGTCAGAGGGCATTCTCCGTTCGGTTGGCACCGAACAGGGCTGGCCATCCGGTCAGCTGACTTTTGGCCTCTCTTCCCGAGCCTGCCCACCTCTTATCCAGGGTGGCTGCAGGGAAATTTTACCAATCTGGCAGTCTGAATTGAGGTGGTCAACCCTAGACAAAAACACATGTAGTGTGTGGGTCAGCTTTGGCAAAGGCTTCCCACAGACACTACAGTGTTGAAACCCAGTGGGCCTGGCTTTTCTTTGCCTCGACATGATGCCAGCCTAACCAAGAAACTTGCCTTTTAACGGCAGTGCCAGGCAAGACACCTTTATCGTTCCCAACCTGTCACACGGGTCATGGAAAACCGTATGAAATCCTTTTTTAGAACAGATAAGAACCGGAACCGCACTCTGAAAGCTTTAAATGCTTACTCTAAAGTTTTAACTAACCTGATCAGTTCGATCCGAACTGATAAACATTTACAAGTTCCAATACAGAAATAAAACCTGTCTGTTACTTACAATACCACAGACAGAGCTTGAACCGATCGGTTTATGTTAAAATAATACTACTGCGTTGAATTTAACTGAGAAAATACTGTTTAAACAGAGAAATGAACCGGCAGTAGGAGAAATCTCCGAGCGACTGTTGTCAGTGAGGCGGAGTAAAGAATCTGACAGTTTGAGTTTGAAATAACCAAGACAGAGCTTCTAATAAAGCTCGAGTTCTAAGTTCCATTCTTAGAATGGAGTTAACTCTTTCACCTCCGGAGCAGTTCTAATGGTGGGACAAACTGCAATAGTCATAATATAGCAAGACTTCATGTTGTTTGAACACATAATGGCCCTGTCTCCTCAGAGACGCTGCCACGACTGCCATGCACTTGGTGAAGACCCTGGGTGCGGATGACAGTCCGAATGAAAGAGCTCGGAATTGGAGGTGGTGGTCGAGGAACTCGAAGCGCAGGAACCTCGTGTGTGCCTGAGCTATAGGCATGCAGGTATGCGCTCTGCATGTCTAGAGACGCTAAGAAGGCGCCTTGTTTCAGCATGGGAATAAGACCCGAAGAGTCACCATGCGGAATCTCTTGTAGTATGCACTCGGTTAATGCTGAGATCGCTGAGGTCCAGAATCGGACGTGAGGTCCCGCTTTGAACCAGGAAGAAGTGGGTAAATATCCTTATCCCCTGAGCCCTCTGGGACGACTTATCGCCTCCCTTTGCAGGAGCGAGTACTTCTTGCCAGATCTAGAGATTTAGCTGACCAGGAGCAAAGGAGGCTTCGAGGGGGCTTTTCTTGCGAATTCATATAGTGGCCTCTCCTGACTAACTGAAGAACCCACCTGTCAGTGGTTATAGCCTGCCATCCCGCAGGAAGTTCGCCGCAATTCCCCACCATGATTTCTCGCTGATCCTGAGGGGCGGTGGAAAGGAGTCAGGCTGTGGCAGCAGAGGGCCCCACTGGCTTCGCTGGCTGGTTGTTTCCTGGCTCACGTAAGCCGGAGCCCTCTGTTGTAGTAGCGGAGGCGGCTGCCTCTGCATCACTCACGAATTCGCTTTGGTCCTACTAAAGGAACTAAGCTCGGTCGGTACATGGCCTGAACCTATCTTATCGCTTTCCTGGCCTTCTTGAAGTCTGGTACAATCTTCTCCGGCATTACCAAACAAGACTTCTCCCTCAATGGAGCATCCATGATATTCTTCTGACGTCCGGGTAAAGCCGGAGACGCTGCAGAACAAGAGTGCCCGGAGGCATACACCAGAAGCTGCTGCTCGGGCCGATGAGTCCACAGTCGTCACGCTGCTCGTAGCACTTGGGTTCCTACTGCCTGAACTCCGTGACAGAGGAGCTAGTTACTTCCTGCTCACCGCAGTTTTGCAGCTGTTTCCAGACCCTGTTCCCACAAGGCTCTGGAACTGAACCATGTGGGTCAAATAGTTCAAGGATCTGATGGCACAGGTAGCGGAAGCATACGGGTCGCTCTACCCAACGCTGGGCCCAACTGCTTGGACTCTGGGTCCGGTGGCAGGGTGCTCAGATGTTATGCCTCTGTGACCGGGTCATGTGAGGCTGTGATGACCAGAGTCTCGCATGAGGCTGCTGAGCTAAGCATTGGTCTTCTAGAGCCTTGTACAAGCGATCAGCTTTCAGCACCACGAGCTAATGTGGACGCCTAGCTGCCTTGGTGACGCCCACGACAGTGTCAACCAAGGGTGGCACCCACCACAGGCCTGGGGTCTTTTGCCTAAGATATTTGGCAAGGCGATCCTTTCGGGGTCTAGCTCTTCTGCATCCCATCCCATGTTCTCTTGGATGTGTCTCATAATATCTGAGAACGAAGGGTCGTCCAGAGGAGATTTTGGCATCTCACGTGGGTCCGGAGAAGGGATGGAGAGGGGAGATGGGGATCTAGAAGAAATGTACTCTGATCCCATGTCCTCCGTTGAAGGCAATCGGTGTCTCCTGGGTCTCTTGGGGCTGGGTGACCTAGAAGAGGATTTAGACGGGAGTTCTCCATTTTTTTGGTCTCCCTGGAGGGGCTCCCAGTTCCTCAGGAGGAGGTAAGGCCTGTCAATTCCTGATGGCGAGGGGGGTGCAGGAACCGAGGAGGAAGAGTAGAACCACGCCCTTATGGTGTCCCACCAGTAAGTGAAGAGGTCCTTCGCTTCCACTAAGGGGAAAGGCCCGACGACGGTGGACGGGTCACAGGTCCCGCGCCTGCCTCCACAGGGGCTCGGGTAACGGTGAGGGTTCCTGGGAGTCTCGGAGGGAGACTGGGGTCGCCTGCCTGGTCTCGGCGGCGCAAGATCCTCCTCGGCCAGGCGTCTCCAGACCGCCAGTCGATATCAGGGCCTCTTCAGGGGAGCGGCGCCGTCCCCTACCAGCGCCCGCTGAAGAGCTGGCTTAGCCTGGCGTTGTCTGGCCGCGACGGGCGGCTCCACGGATGCATGACGTGAAAATAACGGACGCACCGGGCGCCGGATCCAGAAGTCTCTTTATGAGGTGAGCCCGCCTTGGCGCAGGAGGCAAAGAAGTTGACCTGACGCCGGGTTCCGGCGGGCGGGAACCAGACTTATGCTGGTGATGATGGCGATCCCAGATTTCGCCAAGGCCCTGGAGGATGTAAGATGAGACAGACTGCATGGATTTGGCCTGAGAAGAATAAGCTTCCTACCGTAGCTGGAGGCTGGAGCGCTGGCCCTAGAGGGGGAGCAGTCGGACTCTGGAACTGAGCTGCACGAATCCAAGCCCTGAGGGGGGACCTGAAGGGCCTTTCCCTTCGCTTCACATGCTTGTGGGTCTTTTTTGAAGATTCCCCCTTGGAAGACATGGTTTTCAGCTTCTCTTCCAGTAAGAAGGCTTGAAGGGCCTTCTGACGTCGGATCCGGGTACGACTGTTAAACCCCTGGCAAAAGGAGCAGGCCCGGGTATCGAGAGGACATCAACGAAAATCTTGCTAGAAGAAATCCAATTTTCTCGAAGGAAAGCACTAAACCACGCATCGCACGCTAGACTAACCGAAGGGTCAAGACATGCAAGTCGACGGCGGAAAGAACTGGGGATTCATGGACCGCCTTTATGTACCATGCCTGGAGGCCGGGGCGTGGACTATCACTGGGGCGGTCCTCGGGCTGAAGATAGCTAGCTAGAATTTTTCCAGGTACTGGACGCCTGCCGGCTTCAGTCCTAATGGTGTAACTCTGCTGCAAGAGCTGTGTCTCAAGTAAGATCACAGACTTACGATGATGTGATCCATCTTGCAATAGTCCGCTTGGTTGCAGGTCTGCAGAAGCGCTTCAAGTAGGTGAAAACAGCTGGCGAATCCCTCTCGACTCCGCCGTCCCTCTCATAGTAGGAGACAGCATGTCTGAGGTCCAGAGTATGGAGCCTGTACTAAACGTCCGAGGTGTAGTTAGGGTAATATACCGGCAGAGTCAACACCTGGTTAAGGTGAAACTCTGACACCACCTTCGGAAGGAATTTCGGGTGGGGGCACAGGACAACTTTGTCCCTATGAAAGACCAGACAAGGGGAGTCCACCGAAAGCGCCTGGAGCTCCCCTGTCCTTCTGGCTGACGTGATAGCCACCAGGAAGGCAGTCTTCCACAAGTGCGAGAGCTCACACTTGTGCATGGGTTCGAATGGCTTGCCCATGAGCTTTGCCAAAACCAGCAAGAGATCCCATGGAGGTGGAGGTTCACGCACCTGAGGGGATATGTGATCCAGGCCTTTGGAAAAGCGCCCGACCACTGTCTCCTGAGCCAATGTCGGCTGACCAGCCCGCGCCCAGTAAGCAGAGATGGCTGCCAGGTGCACCCCAAGGGTCGATGACCAAAGGTAGTCTAGAATGTTGGCCATAGAGCAGGGTAAGGGGTCCAGGCTCTTTCCCTGACACCAAATGGAAAAACTTTTCCATTTGAAGGCATAACATTTCCTGGTCAATTCCTTTCGCGATGCTTCCACCACGGTGTAGACATCCTCGGAAAGACCCAAAGCCTGGAACTCTACCCGCACAGGAACCAGGCTGTGAGGTGCAGGGATTGAAGGTCCGAGTGGAAGACCTTACCCTGGTTCAACAATATCAGGTCCTGGCATGTACAAAGCCGCTCCGGGGTCCTGCAGCTGAGGCTGAGGAGATCTGGATACCAGAACTGGCGCGGCCAATCTGGGGCTACCAGGATCACCTTCGCCTTGTCCCTCCTCACCTTGAGTAACACCTTGTGGATCAAGGGAAATGGAGGGAAAGCGTAAAGGAGGCCTGGGGTCCACGGCTTTGAGAAGGCATCCCCCCCCCCTGCAGCGAGCCCTGCTGAGGGGGGCTGGCATGGTACAGCTGCAGCTTGGTGTTTTCCCTGGAGACGAACAGGTCCACCAACGGTTTGCCCCAACAGGAGAACAGATTGTAAGCTACCTCTAGATGGAGAGACCACTCGTGGGATGTCTGGCCTATGCGACGGAGAGCATCCGCCAGTTGGTTCGAGACTCCTGCCACATGGATGGCCAGGAGATCCACCTCTAGCCGGCTGACGAAGGTCCAGATTGCCTCCCTGCATAGCAGACGGAGGCGTACGCCTGTTTGTTGAGGTAGTGCATAGTCGGTATTGTCTGTCTGACTTCAACCACTTGACCCCCGAGCTGAGGCGCAAAGCTGACAGTGCCAGTCTGACTGCTCTGAGCTCCAACAGGTTGATGTGGCAACGGACCTCGGGGTCCAGAACCCGTGAGCTCTGTTGTCCCCATGTGGCTCCCAGCCCATGAGAGAGGCATCGGTCAGACAACCGTCGCTCAAGCGGACGAACGGATCCTTCCCACAAAATGACTTGGGACGGTCCACCATTGAAGAGCATCCCACATCCTCTGGGCGACAGTGACCAGCTGGTCGAAGAGACCCTGACGGGATCGCTGGGCGTCCAGCTCCCATTGAAGGGGGCGCATGAGCAATCTGGCCCAACGGACCACTGAGGTGCATGCCACCATGTAACCCAGGAGGCGCAGGAAGTCCCGGGCAGGGCGCAAGTGCCCAACCAGAAATGACTGGGCAACGGAGGAAAGAATCTCTGCCCTGTCCGCCGGGAGCCGAGCTCTGCCCCAATAAAGCCCATCACCTGAGAGGGTACGAGTTCTGACTTGACCTTGTTGATGAAGCGGCCCAGGTCCCTGGACCTCTCCACCTCCTGTAGGGAGGAACCCGCTAGAAGCCAATTGTCTAAATAGGGGTAAATACGCACCCCTTGATGCCGTAGATGGGCTGCCACCACTGCGATGCATTTGGTGAAGACCAGTGGGGCCGACAGGCCGAACGGCATGGCTCTGAACTCGTACAGGGTCCCTTCGACCCTGAAGTGGAGGAACCGCTGATGGGACAGACGGATTGGGACGTGGTAGAACGCGTCCTGAAGATCCAGTGAACAGAACCACGTTTTGCTGCAGAGATGGTATGATCTGGTTCAGAGTTACCATCCAGAAGGTGCGAGACCCTAGATATCGATTCAGGTCGTGGAGATCTAGGATGGGGCACCAACCCCCCGTCCGTTTGGGCACCAGGAAATACCTGGACACGAAGCCAGGGTCTGTAGGAGGATCCGGCACTGGGGCTACCGCCTCCTTGTGGAGGAGCTGAGCAATGTCATCCTGAAGGGCCGACTGAGTGCCAACTGAGATCCTTTCCTCCCATGGGACACGGGCCTGGCTGGGGGGGAACTGCTCGAACTTTAGAGGCAGTCCCTGCCCAACCACTTCCAGAACCCACCTTTCCAAAGTGATACCTGACCAAGCAGAAAGAAAATGGCGGAGCCGGCCCCCCACGGGAGGACCCAGAACTGGCGTGACTGGTGTACGGGAGGCCACCCCCGACCCGTCACTCTGCAGGCTTGGAGGAGGCACCTGGACCAGCACCTCGGCCTCCTTTGCAGGGCTGTTGGGGACCTTGCTTGGGTCTAGGTCGCCAAGCTTGAGCCTGCTGCTGTTGCTGACCTCCCTGGAAGGAGAGCTGTCTAACTGCAGGGGAAGAATGCCGAAAGGACTTCTTATGCTTCTGCTGGTTCTTGCCCAAAGAACCCTTAGCAGAGGCGGCATCTAAGGTGCCATTAGACTGCTCAATGTGCTGTAGATGGCCTCCCACTCCCGGACCGAAGAGGTCGGTGCCAAGGAAGGGCACGTCAGCTAGCATGTACCGAGTATTCACAGGAAAAGAGGATAACCTCAGCCAAGCCCTGCGGCGAGTGGCTACTGCAGCAGCTAGTGAACGGGCACAGGAATCACCAATGTCCAGAGCCATCTGGAGCTGTTTAGCAACAGCACGGCCCTGGTCCCGGACCTGCTTAACCGTGGTCTGTATGTCCGCTGGGAGATGGGGGAGGACTTCATCAAGCGACCCCAGAAGGGCATGAGAGAAGTATCCCATGATCACTGCTGAGCTAGCCTGATGAAGGCCTAGGGATGCCGCGTAAACCTTCCGGGCCGAGTGGTCCATATTTTTGGACTCCTTGTCTGGAGGGCGGTCAGTATCCGCAGAGCTGCCCGTGTGCCTGAACACTGAGGCAGTCACAAGGCTCTCGGCCGAAGGATGCTCAGTGAAGCCCAAGGACCCCATGGGCACTCTGTACTTGCGGGCCATATGGGCAGACGGACCCGGGCAAGAGGCAGGGTGCTGCCAAAGCTCCAGTGCCGGGCCAACTATGGCTTCGGCCACTGGGAAAGCCTCCGTAGGGGTATCCCCCTCTTGAGAATATCCGTGAGAGGATATTCTGCCTTCTTTTGTATAGGCTCCAAAGGCATACCTGTGGACTCCTGAGTCGAAGGATGCCCTGGAAGGAAGAAGGACCTTCCTCCAGGCCTGTCACCGACGGCTCATCATGTGAGTGAAGGCCAGTAGTATCCGAAGCAGAGGAATCCAGATACAGGGGTCTCCCACCTAAGTCCCCCTCGATGCACCTAGGGAGATCAGGAGTGACTGTAATGGACAACCTATGGGGCAAGCCCATAGTTGGCAGATCCTCCTTAGAGGGAGCCCCTCCCTGAGGCTGTTTAGGTGGTGGTTCCACCAAAATTGGTTGGGAGCCCGTAACAGGCCAACCAGAAATATGTACTGGTCCCACCGGAGTCCTCGGAACAGAGGGAGTCTGTGTCGGCCGAAGAGGCTGGGGCCAAGTAATGGCCGGTACAGCCGGAGTAGACTGCTTTTGACCCGTCAAAAGGAGTTGCTGCCACATGAAGTCCTCATAACGTCGACGGAGCTTCCGTCTAAGTCTCTCCTTGCCTGAGGAGGATGAGGAATGGTGGCGGCACCTCTTCCGGGAGTGTTTGACTCTCTCGGTTTTCCGACTTGACGGCGCTGGTTGTGTCAATCGGGAGAAGCCGGATTCGGTGAAAACAGATCTCGCCTCTTGTTCGATCGATGCCCGAGGATGGGTCTCCTCGTCGGGAAGGAGAGAATGGGAGTCCTCTCCAAGGAGTCGGCATGCTACGATAACGGCTCGATCGGGTCGGAGAAATCTCGTCCGGTTCTGCTGTATCCTCGGCTTCAGTGCCCTGGCTCTGGACGGAAGGTCCGAAACCTGGCAGCCGAGAAGCTTATCTCAACTGCGGGAGACCGCCTGCCCAGAGTGTCGGACTGCCTCGGTCCCAAACGCCTTCTTGGCTAGAAGAAAATTTGGGGTCCTTATCCTTTTTCCTGGATCGGGAGGAGTGCGAGCCCAAAGGCGCCTCACCCTTGGTAGGGAGAGACTGGCATAACTCCTGGAAGGATCCTGTGAAGGTGGAGCCCAGGTTGAGCGGGATGAAGAAACCGGTTGGCCGAAGCCTGGGCAGCTTCCTCTTCGAAAGGCGCCATCTTCTAGAGCTGCTCGGCGGATCCCGCAGCCGTGGAAACCGCCCACCTGGCCTTCAATTTCACCAGTGGATTGGGAAGCTCCGGTCTCCCCAGCTTAGGTGTGCACTCTGGCGTCCTCCAGAATGGTGGAATGGAAGGTCAACAGATGGTGCAAGTCAAGTATATTGCCCAGTGCCTAGGGCAGTAGACGACAGAGGTGGGGATCGGTGAGAGCATTTTTGTCCACAAGGACACCGGCGAAACCCGGGACTCACTTGTTCTCCATATCCTAAGCGTGAATGCTGACGCAGTTTTAAAGCCTGGTAAGGCGCCAAAACCACGATTTGACTCCAGGGCCTATGGTATTTGCAAAGTAGCACGAGGGGAACCTGCATCTTCCAGCGGAAAGGAAGATCTGGCGTCATGGGGCGGAGCTGAGGTATTTGCCACCCGGGCGGGTGGGAGGAGCCAGCTTGAAGACTTCTGGCAAGATTTAAAGGAGAAAGGAACAATGCCAGACAGTGTGGATGAACATATTCACGCTCCTAGAACAGTAGATCTTCGAGAGAGGCTCTTACAGTAGATAATTACATATAGGACTGAAGCCGGCAGGCGTCAGGAGCCCAAGGAAAAATTTCTAGCTGGCAGTCTCTGGCGGGTGACCGCCTACGTCAGGGTGACAGACGCCAAGCAACGCCGGTATAAGGGGCGGTCCTCATTTTCGCCTTCCAGTTCCTTCCCACAAAGCCAAAAAGGCGAAGAGAAAAGCGGACATTTCCATCCTGAAAAGGAACTGAAAAAGCTTACGGGGATGGAAGGCAGGAAGGTATTACCTACTGCAAGAGCCTCTCTCAAAGATCTACTGTTATAAGTTCTTACGTAACTACACTATCTTACTTCAAGTGGGCTCTTGCAGTAGGTAATTACATACAGGACTCAGTCCCAAGCAGTCTGGAACAAGAAGTAGTCAACAGGAGGAGGAAAACCACTCAGAAGTAGACCCTCTGGCTATGAAGGTGTAGGAAAGGAGACCCAAAGCCCGCTCGATGGTGAGAGGCAATATCTAACCTGTAATGTTTCGTGAAGGTATGGACAGAAGTCCAAGTAGCAGCTGCACAAATGTCAGCCGCTGACATGTTCTTGAAACAAGCAGCCGAGGCAGCAACCCCTCTGGTGGAGTGGTCTCTGACTTGACCCAGCAGGGTCTTGTAGGTCATAACAGAAAGTGATACAAGCCAACCATTTGGACAGGCACGGCTTTGAAACAGCATTGCCTTCTCTTTTATGAGCAAGAGAGACAAACAGTTGATCAGTCTTTCAGAGATCCTTTGTCCTGGAGGTGTAGTATCTCAGAATCCAGTGAACATCCTGAGTACGCAAGAGGTACTCTCCTTGGAGTGTTGCGTAAAGAAAGCAAGTAACTCTATGGACTGATGCAGCGTAGATTCCGCTACCACCTTAAAGAGAAAAGTACAGTTACGTAAGAACTTACCGTAACAGTAGATCTTCGAGAACAGCTCTTGCAGCAGGTTACACCATTAGGACTGAAGCTGCCAGGCGCCAGGACCCCACGGAAAAATTCTAGCTAGCTAACTACAGCGGGACTGCCCTAACGCCGGTCCCGGCCTCCGACGGCCAGGCGTAGTATAAAAAGGGGGGGCGGTCCCGCCAGATTCCCTGTTCTCGCTGGAGACTTCTTGCCGCAGGCTGACATCAAAATGGGAGGCCTAGGATTCCTGGCCAGAAGACAGAAAGATACAATTCCTGCTCAGAAAGACTGAGCCATGCTTCCTCCAAGGGGAAGGTGGGCGAATAGTATGAAGAGCTGTTCTCGAAGATCTACTGTTACGTAAGCTCTTACGTGAACTGTACTATCTTACTTTAGACACAGCTCTTGCAGCAGGTTACACCACTAGGACCCATTCCAGCCAGTAACGCTGTCAGAAAATCCGGGGAGGAAATTAAAGGATAAAAACCAGGTCCTGAACCTAGGACAGAGACCCTGAAGTACGGCCAAACCAAAACCAGCCCTTTCACGTAGAGGCGGCGTCCAGGCTATAATGCCTGATAAAGGCATGCACAGAACTCCAAGCATTGCTGCAGCGCATATAGCAGAAGGAAACATTTTTGAGCTGCAAAGGAAGTAGCCACCCTCTAGTGGAATGACCCCGGACTGAACCCGGAGGGGCTTTTGTTTGATACTATAAAGTGAGAAATACATTGGACAAGCCAGCTAGAAAGGGACTGTTTGGATACTGATTGGCCCATCATTCTTCAGAGAAGGAAATGAAAAGCTGCTCAGAACTACGAAAGGACTGAGTTCTGTTGAGGTAAAACCTCAGGCTGATGAACATCCAGGGTATGGAGCAGAGCCTCCTCTATTAGAGTAGTTCGAAGTAGACCGAAGGTCGATATCCTGGTTCAGAGTGAGTGAAGAAACCACCTTAGGCAAGAATTTAGGTTCTGGCCCTCAGGGATACTCTGTCCCGTGGAAAACTAAATAAGGCTCTTTGCACATGAGAGCTGAAGTTCAGAAATTCTTCGCTTAGGTAATAGCACTGAAAACAACGCCTACTTAGTTAAAACGAGTCAGAATCCAAGGCAGGTTCAAAGGGGAAGCGTGAGCTGTTCAAGGACAAAAAGCAAATCCCATGGAGGCACAGGGTCTCTAAAAGGAGGCCTATGTGCAACACTCCCCCCAAGAAATTTCTTTAGGCGCCCACCTGAGCCACTGTACGATTTCCCCACCGGGAGGTGGTAAGTCAAATGGCACAGAGGTGCACTTTAATAGAGGAGTAGGCTAGACCTCAATGAAAGAGGGAGAGCAACTATTCTAATATTACTCCCACAGGACAACCTAAGGGGGAAAGGTCGCGGTTCGTGACTAACATTTAAAAACGGGCGCCATTTCATGGCGACGTCGGCAAGGTTGCTTTCTGGCTGCAGAAAGGACTTGCAACCTCTTGTGACCCCGTGATTTAGAAATGGCTATGTGTCTCTAGGAGCCAAGCATGCAGGTTCAAGGAACGAGGGTCCGGGTGGACAAGTGAACCCTTCTCCTGAGACAGTAAGTGGGAGCTGAGCGGCAACGGGAGCGTTCGCTAGATAGTTGAATCAACAAAGGGAACCAAATCTGTCTGGGCCATAATGGGCCACTTAGATCAATACTGCATGCTCCCCAAGCAGTTTGAGAAGAACTCTGATCAACGGGAAAGGAGGGAAAGCGAGAGGAATCTGTTGGCCCAGGAGAGGATAATGCGCCTCAGCCAGAAAACACCAGGCCCTGGATCTAGCGAGCAAAATTGGGCAGTTTTATGCTGGATGGGGAGGCGCAAGTCTAGATCTGGAGTTCCCCATCGAAGAAACAGATCCTCTGCTACCTCTGAAGGAGTTCCCATTCTGGACTCTGGCCTGAGAACGATCAGGCCGCCTGCACCCGTAAGTGTCCCACTCCGGGAACGCACAGTGATCAGATTCGGGCCGCATCTGATTACCCAATCCCACACTCATGGCTTCCTGCAAAGGGGGTAAGAGGTGCGTCCTTGTTTGTTGAGGTATACATCACCACCGTGTTGTCTGTCTGAAGTAGAAGAGTACACGGTGGATAACTGACTGAAAGGCCTGCAGGGATCAGAGGACCGCCTCATTTCCAGCACGTTGATGGAAGGTGAGCCTCCATCTGGGTCCACGCATTCTGGGACTTTACCCCGCCCAGGTGTGCCCCCACCCAAGACCGGAAGCGCCTGTGGTGAGGTGACCGACGGCAATGAACGGGACGCCTGATGAGAGCCACCCTGGGGCTAGCCACCACTGCCAGTCTTGAATCACTGAATCGTGAGTCTGACCGGATGCTGCAAGTGGTCTTGCCTTTTGGTCCCATTGCACTTTGAGCATCCACTGAGTAATGCGCATGGAGTCTTTCTGAAAGGGACAGTAGGAATGGCCGCAGCCATGTGTCCGAAAGCAAGCAAAGGACCGACCTGGCAGGTACAATTTTGCTTAGTGATAGGTCCCTTGATGGATCTGATGCGCCCGCTCTGTCGGGCCGGAAGAAAGGCTCTTCCTCAACAGTGTCCAGAACTGCTCCTATGAACTGCAGTTTCGTGACGGTACCAGGAGAGACTTTCGAATTTATGAGGATGCCCAGGATCGAACAGATCCTGGTGCTCTTGATTGCAAGAAGCAACGCCTCTCTGAGGTGGCTAGGAGAAGCCAGTCGCCCAGGTATGGAACACGTAGTGGCCCTGTCTCCTCAGAGACGCTGCCACCACTGCCATGCACTTGGTAAAGACCTCGGTGCGGAAGACAGTCCAAAGGAAGGGCTCGGAACTGAAGGTGGTGGTTGAGAAACTCGGGTTTAGGAACCTCCTGTGCCTGAGCCATAGGGATGTGCAGGTAGGCATCCCAGATGTCTAGAGACGCTAAAAGCGCCCTGTTTGAGCATGGGGATAAGACCGAAGGGTCACCATGGAATCTCTGTAAGTGACCGGATCAATGAGGCTGCTGAGGTCCAAGATTGGACGGAGGTCCCCTGTTTTCTTGGGAACCAGGAAGAAGTGGAATAGTATCCTAGTCCTCTGGGACGCATTCTATCGCCCCTTTCGTAGTAGGCCGAGTACTTCTTGCATGATCAAGGCTTTGTGCTGACCCTGATACCGGAGAGCAAAGGAGGCCTCGAGGGTGGCTTTCCCGAATTCTATAAAGGCTCAGACTGACCAACTGAAGAACCCACCTGTCGGTGGTAATGGCCTGCCATCCCGCAGGAAGTTCGCAATGCACTTCCACTATAAACTCCCGCTGATCCTGAGGGGCGGGGCCGCAAGGAGTCAGGCTGTGGCGGCAGATGGACCCGCTGGCTGGGCCTGCCTAGGAGAACGCTGGCCTCGGCTGGGCGGGTGTTTGCCCTGGGCTCTACGAAACCAGAGCCCCTCTGAGGTGCATGGAGTGGGTCTGTTGCCCTGGCGTCCGCCAAGACGAAAACGGCTTTGGTTCCGTTTTAAAGGAACCTCGAAGCTTAGGTCGGTACATGGCCTGAACCGACCTTACCGCCTTCCCGCCTCTTGGAGTTTGGTAAGGATCTTTCTGTAGGATTACCAAACAATACTTCTCCTCAAAAGGGGGTCCAAGATGTTCTTTTGGACGTCCGGTAAAACCGAGACGCCGCAACCAAGAGCCGCCTCGGAGGCAAACGCCAGAAGCTGCTGCTGCTCGCCGATGAGTCCGCGGAGTCATACTGCTGCCAGCACTTGGGTCCCCACGCCTGAACCCGCACGGAGGAGCTGAAGCATTCTCCTTCTGCTCACCTTCGGCATCTTTTTCAGCCGCTTCCAGACCCTGTTCCCACAAAGCGCTCTGGAACTGAACCATGGGTTAAATAGTTCAGGGATCTGATGGCTTAGGTAGCGGAAGCATACGTGGCGCCACCCAATGCGCCCAGTTGCTTGACTCTGGGTCCGTGGCAGGGTGTTTGAAATGTTGTGGCCTCTGTGACCGGCCATGTGAGGCTGTGATGACCAGAGAATCGCCTGAGGATGCTGCCAAGTACTGGTCGCCCTAGGGAGCCTTGTACAAGCGATCAGCTTCGGGTCCGCTGAGCGCAGTGTGGGACGCTTCCACGAGCCTTGGTGACGCCCACTAAAGTTGCCAACCAAGGGTGGTACCACCACAGGCTTGGGGTCCTTTGTCGAAGATATTTGCTAGTCGCACTTTTCGGGTCTAGTCTCAGCATCCCATCCCATGTTCTCTTGTAGATGTCTCATATACTATCAAGGAACGAGGGATCATCCGGAGGAGATCTAGGCATCTCACGTGGGTCCGGAGAAGGGATGGAGAGTGGAGATGGGGATCTAGGGTGAGTAGTCTGATCCCGTGTCCTCCGTTGAAGGCGAATCGCCGCGTCTCCTGATCTCTTGGGCTGGGTGATCCAGCAGAGGATTGGACGGAGGTCTCCGCTATCAGGTCTCCCCTGGAGGGGCTCCTAGGCTCCCCGGGAGGAGTACACGCCCGCCGACCCCGGCTGGCGAGGGGCAGGGACCGGAGTAGGAGGAGGGGGGACCAGTGTCTTTTAATGGTATCCCACCAGTAGGCTGAACAGATCTTTCACCTCCACTAGAGAGAGGCCCGACGCGCCGGGTGCTGGTGGCGGGTCGCCGGGTCCGCGCCGGGCTCCACAGGGGCTCTGTAATGGCTAGGATCCCTGGGAGTACCCACGGGACCGGGCCGCCTGCCTGGTCCTCGGGTGCTCTAGGTCCTCCTCCGATAGAGGCTCCTGACCGATGTCGGTCGGAGGCAACAGGCCTTCTTCAGGAGGGGCGGCGCCGTCCCCTACCGCGCCCGCTGGATGTAATGGTCAGCCGGTCGCCGGGCCGACGGGCGGCTCCAGGGAAGAAGGGCGCACGGCTGACGGCCGTCGAGCCGGGCGCCTGGGCTACAGGCCTTTAAAGGCGTGAGCTCCAACGCCTGGCGCGGGAGGCACCGACTAAGACCTGACGCCTGGTACCGAGGAGCTGGAACCCCACTTTAGGTGGTGATGGTGTCGTTCGACTTCGCCAAGCAAGGCCCTGAAGGGAGGAAGGCCTAGCGGATTTCTCCCTGAGAAGAAGGTTTCGATTGCAGCCGGGAGATTTTGAACCGAGCTAATGGACCCAACCCCTAGAAGGGCCTCTCTTCTCTCCTCGCTTGTGGACCCTGGAGCTTTCTTGAGGACATGGTTCTTCAGTTGTTCCTCCAGAAGAAACGCCTGCAAAGCCCTCTGACGCCGGATCCGGTACGGCTATTGAACCCTTGGCAAGAAGGACAGGCCCGGGTATCGTGGTCTGGCCTAGGCACCGGACGCAGGCCGGTGGGGGTCCTTGAACGGGATCTGCTTTCCACAAGCGCACTTCAAGGATGGCCCGAGGTTGGTGATGACATCAAGATCTTGCTTGAAGAGGTAAGATTTTCAAATTTTATAGAAAAAGAACTATTCACGCTGCGCCACGCTAGACTGGTGTAACCGAAGGGTCAGGTAGCCTAAGTCGACGGGGGAAAAGAACTGGGGATCTGGCGGGACTTCCCCTTTTGTACCACGCCTGACGCCGGAGGCAGGACCGACGTCGGAAGTGTCCCTGGCCAGTTAGCTAGCTAGAATTTTTCCGGGTCCTGGCGCCATGGCTTCAGTCCTAATGGTGTAACCTGCTGCAAGAGCTGTGTCTCGAAGTAAGATCTTAGGGTTGGTATGCAGAGCCACACGTTCCTAGTGGAAAATCAAATACGGGATTTTACACATCAGGGCCTGACGCTCTGAAATCCTTCAAGCAGAAATAATGGCCACGAGGAAGAGAGTCTTCCATGAGAGGAACTTCAGATCTGCTGAGGCTGCCAGATCGAAAGGAGGTAAAGTAAGCTTCTGAAGCATAAAATTCAGATCCCAAAGAGGGGCAGGTACCCGAATAGGGGGTCTCAAGTGGAGGACCCCTCTAAGAAAGGTCTTGGAGACCTCCAGCCGTGCAAACGTCCCACCTCCAAAAGAAACATGGTAGGCTGAGATGGCTGCCATATGACCCTTCAAAGAAGAAGAACAGAGACCCAGATTGAAGAGGTGTCTCAAGTAATCCAGAAGCCGCCCCACAGAGCATGAGAAAGGCTTGAAATCTTTGGAAGCCGCCCAGATAGTGAACCGTTTCCATTTCATGGCATAGGTACATCTAGTGGATGGCTTCCTGGCCGCCACCAGAATCAGTCATTCAAAGGGGGAGAGAAGAGACCCCGAAACGGGCTTGAGCTACGTCTGCAGGAGCCATGCGTGCAACTGAAGGGACTTGAGGCCTGGATGGACCAGGGTCCCCTGATCCTGGGTCAGCAAAGTCCACGACAGAGGAAGCGGAGGTTCCTCGCAATACTGTTGCATAAGAGAACCAAGCTTGGCTGGGCCAGAAAGGAGCGATGAGAATCACAAGAGTTCTTGCTAGCAGAGTTTCTGCAAGACTCTGAATAGATGGGATCGGGGGAAGGCACAGACTAATCTTCCCTTCCAGTCTAGAGACAGAGCATCTCTCCAAAAGCATCACACCCTGGAGCAAGCGAGCAGAAGGCGGGAAGTTTTGCGTTGAGAGGAGACGCAAACCGGTCTACCCGAGGGGTTCCCCAGCGTAGAAAGATTTTGTCTGCTACCCCCAATCGAGTTCCCACTCGTGTGCGTGGACAACAGAGGATCTGACAACATATTCTCGAACCCCAGGACATGAATGGCCATGAGGTGAAGGTTGTGCTGCACTGCCCAATCCCAAACTCTCATCGTTTCCCTGCAAGGGGGTAGGAATGAGTCCCTCCCTGTTAATGTACCAAACGACACATCCGTCTGGACAGCAAGATGTCCAGGAAGCAGAAAAAGATGTAAAGCCTGAAGAGCATACAACACGGTCCGAAGCTTGAGCACATTGATGGAGAGATTTTTCGAGCTGGGACCAGGAGCCCTGGGTCCTGTGAGGCTTTGAGATGGGCTCCCCAACCTTCTCCTGAGGAGTCTGTCAGCATCTGGGAGGGGGGAGAAAGGAAGAAAGGCACTCCCTGGCAAAGGTTCTCCTGAACCGCCCACCATTGCAAGTCCCGAACCACAGGGCTGGACACCAGAACCAGTTGATCTAGGTCATCCACCAGCTGATCCCACTGAGACCGAAACATCCACTGAAAGATTCATGTGGAGCAGAGCCAGAGGGACTGTCTGAATAGCACCCGCCATGAGCCTGAGGCGGCGAGGGACTGACCTGGCACTGACCCGCCTGCGGATGGATAACATGTCGACCTGAGCCTGGGTCAATGCCGTCCAGTCCAGTGGCAGAAATGCCATGCCGCAGGTAGTGTCCAGAATCGCCCCGATAAACTGGAGCCTCTGGGACAGAATCAGATGGGACTTGGCCTGGTTGACTGGAACACCCAAGCAGGCAAAAACCTGCAGGGCAAGGGACAGGAAGCACAGGAGTTCCTCTCTAGATGAGGCTGCCAGGAGCCAATTGTCCAGGTATGGGAAAACCTGCACCCCTTGGGTACGCAGGTAGGCTGCCACCAAAAGGCATTTGGTAAAAACTCAGGGAGCCGAGGAAAGACCAAAAGGGAGGGCTTGAACTGGTAGTGGTCTCCCTGAAAAGCAAAAAACGCAGCTATCTGCTGTGGGAAGGACGAATAGGGATATGCAGGTAAGCATCCAGCATATCCAGAGCGCACAGCCTGTCCCGGCCGAAGGAGGGGCAGAAGGCTCTGAAGAAAGCATCCTGATCCTTTTGTACTCCAAACAAGTTCAGTGAGCTGAGGTAGAGAATCGGCCTCACCTCTCCTGACTTCAGGACCAGGAAAAAATGGGAATAGTAGCCCATCCCTTGAAGGTGCAGGGGTACGGGCTCCATTGCCTCTTTTACCAGAAGAGATATTTCTTCCTGGATCAGATGATGTTCTGGGGAATAAAAACTCTACTGAGCATCCTTCTGCCATCAGCTGGAGCACCCAAGTGTCTGTAGTTATCTTCTCCCAGCCCGGTAGGTGGAGACAGAATCTCCCTACTACCAGTTCATCTGTTACGCCCAGAGGCAGTGGGAGGGGAAAAGAGGAGGTACGAGGCAGTGTCACGGTGAAGCCCCTGCTGCTTTTTGGGCGGGGTTGGCAGCCGGAGGGGCCCCATTTATTGGGCCGCTTTCTGCTGAAGCCGTCTGCAAAAGGAACGATGAGCTCAAGGTTTTTTTTTTTTTTTTTTGAGAGAGTCAAGACTCAAAAGCAGCACCCTTTCTCCTGCAGATCAGTGATGTCCTTGACATCACCACCAAACAGCACAGAACCCCTAAAGGGCGTGTCCTGGATAGCAGACTGCACCTCCGGCACCAAACCTGACACCCGGAGCCAGGCGTGTTGCCGCAAACCCACAGTGAAAGCCAAGCTCCGACAAGCAGCGCCCACTGCGTTGTACGTGGCACGAAGCATGTGCTGACTGGCCTAACACTCAGACTGGACTAAATCCGCCACTTCCTGCTTCATCTGCGACTCGGGAAGGGAGTCCAATTTAGCCTCCACCTCACTAAGGATCGCCTTCTGATAATCCCCCACATGACCAACGTAATTCAGGGCCAGAATACCTAAAGTGGAAGAAGCGTAAACCTTCTTCCTGTACTGGTCCAGAAGGCAAGATTCTTTGTTGGATGGTGAGTAGCTCAACTACTTGGGGTTAGCTGTCCGGCCACGAGTGGCACTGATCACGACCGAATCAGCTCAAGGGTGCAAATTCAAAGAGTCGACACACTCGGGAGCCTGATAAAGCCTATCCGACTTCCTAGGAAGGTGGGCCAACGCTGACGGCTGCTTTCAAACAGTGCAGGCAAGGTCGGCATGAGGTTCAATCCAGGGTGGCACCAGGGTCGGAGCAGTCTCTGGCAGATCCGAGTACGCGAGTTTCTTATGCTGTGGATCCGGCTCCAAGGAATGCCACTGAAGAGCTTCATGGATTTTGCTCAGCAACTCCGTAAAAGGAGGATCTTCTGGAGGAGTTGACCTGGGCTTATCCGGAGAGCGTGGCTCGTTGTTTAAGTCGGAACAACCATTGGAGTCATCCAAGGTGTCCAAGGAGGATGAAGATGGAGAAGACTCTTCCTCCAGATGCAGGGGAGGAACAGACCCCTTGGGAAGCCCTCAGGGAAGCATATCCTGCCCTGCCCTGGAACTGGAGGGCTCACCTCTGGTATCCGGAGGTGGGGAGGGAGTCTATCTCCGATGTAGGGTGTCTGGAACTGGGACTGATATTGGAATACGGCTCTCTACCTCCCTGGTGAGCTGTGCCTTGGCCTCAGCCCACCAGGAGGCTAGAGTCTCCTTCAAATCCACCGGCAGCTGAGGGATCAGTGGAGGAGGGGGATACGGACAATGGGGATATCCGTACTGCGCGTATCCATACCCCGACTGTGGATAACCCGACATCGGGTAGTGAGGCACCGTGTACTGTGGCATCAGATAGGCCAACATCAGGTACTGGGGCGCCAGACACTGCGGCCCCTGGTATGACTGTCAGATAGGATGGGGTCAGATACCCAGGAACCGGGGGGTTCTGGAGGAGCAGATGGCCCAGGAAAATGCCCAGCAGGTGGGCCTGGAACAGGAGGCCCGGCAGGCCCAAGGTAGGGACGGCATCTGGGACTGGTATGTCGCCCAGCGTGTGCGCCTGACGTCAGGTCGTCAGGCTCAGTGGGAGGGAGACTAGATGGGAGCATACCAACATCCTCCCAATCGCCCGGAGGAGTAAAATCCCCGGGGTCAAGCTGAGGAGACACTGGGGCCTCGGAGGGCAGCGAATGCTGTGGGGAGCCAGCAGACAGAACTTTAGGGTCCAGCATCTGCTCAGACGTCGTGCAACCAGAGGAGCAGACGTTCGACTTATCAGCAGGGTCCGGGTGGACGTCGGAGCAGCCATCGTCCGACTCAGCGGAACCACTGCCCAAGGCAGGCTGCGATGGAGGTGCACTCTGGTCGGGTGGCTTAGAGGCCTTATGCTGCCCCAAAGGGTCGAGCGACTTAGCGGCCTTCTCAGGGTGGACGTCAGAGGAGCCAACGTCTGGCTTACCAGTGCCACTCGCGGCGGTCTTGCTGGGAGTGAAAGCCTCCTTTAACCTGGAGGCAGCCGAAGAGCCTGAGCGCGAGCCAGACGAGTTGGTCAACGCCGCCTCGGAAGCCTCAGAGACTGCCATCGAGGAGCAGTCCCCTTGGGGGATGTTACCTTGAGCACAGGGACTCCAGCCGAAGTCACGGTGACCGAGGAAGAGGAGTCCCAATCCCGGTGTTTCTAGTCTCTTTTTACGGTGACCCTCGGGGGGAAATTGAGGCCTGAAGAAACTTCATCAGCTCCTGTTCCATGGAGGTAATTTTCTTTAAGGATGTGGGCCTCCAGGGACTGCTGCCTCCATCTGCGGGTGGCTGCGTTGAACTTCAGGCAATGCTGGCACTTTTTCCACGGGGTGATCTGGGCCTAGACTGAAGAGGCACTGGGAGTGTCTGTCCTTCTGTGGGAGTTGGGCACCACACGAGTCGCAACTATTCTTCTGCTTGGAGGGTGTAGGGAACGACACACACCACTGAAATAATGGACAGTAATTCGAGAAATCGAAGAAGAAAAAATGGTAAAATTACTGACAGACTGACAAGCAGCTGAACTTAACCGTGAGGCACTTACACAAGCCAACGGTGGGAAAGAACTGGAAGGCGGGCGTGGGGGACTGCCTCTTTATACCCACGTCAGTCACCTGACGTGGGGGTGTTCCCCCACCAGAGACTGCTAGCTAGAAATCCTTCCGCGGGGTCCTGACGCCTGCCGGCTTCAGTCCTATATGTAATTACCTACTGCAAGAACCATCTCGAAGTAACATCTGCCTGAACAGAGGCGGATACCAGGCTTTCGGCCAAAGGGTGCTCAGTGAACCCCGCAAGGGACCCCATGGGCACTGCATACTTGCGGACCATGCAGGCCGACTGTGCTGGACATGAGGCAAATGCTGCCAAAGTTAGAGTGCCGGACCAACAATGGCCTTGGCCACAGGAAAGGCCTCCGTCGAGGTATCCCCTCTTGAGGATGTCCGTGAGAGGGTACTCCGCTTTTTTCTGGCTGGGTTCCAGGGGCATCCCTGTGGAATCAGAGATGAGACGAAGGATCCCTTGGAAGGAGGAGGGGCCTTCCTCCATCCCTGTGCCAACAGACGACTCATCCCCAGGATGAGAGTGAAGCCCGGTGACAGAGTCCGAACAATCGGGGTACACCGGCCTGCCGCCCAAATCACCCTCGACCAGCCGAAGGCGGTCCGGGGTGAGCGTGACAGACAGACGCCACGGAAGCCTGGTATCTGGTTGGTCCTCTTTGGAAGGAACCCCTCCCACAGGCTGCTTAGGCAGCAGTTCCACCACTATCGGTGGAGACCAGAACAGGCCGAACTGGAAGACGGGCTGGACCCGTGGGCGGGGGAACAGAAGGCTTTCGGTTCAGAGGGGGCGAGAGCCAAGTAATGGCCAGTGTAGACGGCAAAGACGGCTTCTGCCCAGACAAAATCAGCTGTTGCCACATAAGGTCCTCGTAGCGCCGGAGTTTGTCGGAGCCTCTCATCAGAGGACGACCTGTGGTGTTGCCTCTTTTTAGAGTGCATGTGCCTCTTCCTTGGTCGATCGACTGAGTGGGTTCTAGACCTTGACTGGGCACGTCAACTGTCGTTCGGGAGACACCGGGGGATCGGTGGAACCTGAGGGTCCAGTACTAGTACCTCGATGGGGACACCAGCAGGCTGGGTCTCATCTGGGAACACAAGGACTGGAGTCCTCTCCTAACAGTAGTCTGCCACGGCCGGCAACAGAGGGTCGATTGGATCGAGAAGAATCTCGACCTCATCGGCTACATCCTGTCATCTGGCCAGACGGAAGGTCCGTGAAGCCCGCAGCCGAGGAAGCGTTCTCTACCGAAGTCGAGACCGCATGCTCCTGGGACTGAGACCTCTGTCCCAAGAGTGCCTTCGCCGAGATAAAGACGTGCCAGGTTCCTTGTCTCTCTTACGAGATCGCGAGTGTGAGCCCACGGGTGCCTCATCCCGGGTGGAGAGAGACTGGCACAACTCCTTAAAGGAACCAGTGAAGGTGGAGCCTAGATTGAGTGGAACGAAAAAGCTCCGATTAGCCCAAGCGCTGGCAGCTTCTTCGAATGCCTTCATGCGTTCCAGCTGCTCGGCGTAACCCGCAGCCGCAGAAACTGCCCACCTAGCCTCCTTGGACTTCACTGGATACCTTTTCTCCGGTCTCCCAAACTTCAAACATGCCAGGCGGTCGTCCAGGGCATTGGGATGGAAGGCCAAGCAATAGCTACAGGACGAGGTATCATGGCAGACACCTAGGCAGTAGACACGCGAGATGGGGATCGGTGAGCGACATCTTCTGGCCATAAAGACACAGGTGAAATCCTGGATAAGGTTTCTCTTCCATGATAGAGGACACAAAAGCATGATCGCTAACTCAAATGAGTTTTAATTTCGTAAACCGAAGTTTTGAAAGCCAGGGTCTATGAAATGCGTGAGCATGAGGGAGGCAACCTGCATCTTCCAGCGGAAGGGAAGACCTGGCATTATGGGGCAGAGCAGAGGTATATACCACCAAGGTGGGTGGCAGGAGACAGCTTGAAGACTTCTGGCAAGATTTAATGGGGAAATGGACAAGCCAGTAAGTGTAGATTATCATATCCACGATCCCAGAAAGTAGATGTCTCCAACACCAAGTGACAGATGTATGGTGAATATATGGATCACTGCAAATGCATAATAGACTCGAGACAGCAATGGGTGCTGCAAATAATCTACAGTTCCAATCAAAAATCGGTTTCCATGGTAACCAGATTTTTTACAGCTTGGCACTATATCAGAAAACTATGGTCTTATGAGCCTCTTCAAATATGCCAAGTGTCATGCCGGTATCAAAGTGCACAGTTCACCCAAAAAATTGAGCTATGCCGCTGGACTAAAAGTAACAGAGGTGATGGTGCCACCCACATGTATATAAATACATGCAGACGTGACCTCACTGTGGGTGACCCCCAGCTAGCAGTTTTTGTGTGGTCCTAGTGCTGACAACCATAGTTCTAAAGGTATGGTGTAATGGAGGCAATACCCGTTAAGAAAAATCAGTTAAAATGAAAAACAAAAGCATATGTATACCTTACAAAGGGCTCTGCTCACAGCCAGAACTTTAAAACAAAGATGGTGGGAATAAAAATCAGTAGGAAAGTAGTAAAAAATAAAAAGGCACAAAAGGGAAGGAAAGTCAGAAGCACAGGATTAAGAAGAAATTTATTGAAAGCACAAGTACAGACTGGGCAACATGTCTACAGTATCAATGTAAATAAAATGCATACAGAAAAATACAAGGTTTTGTTAGAAAATAGTTTTAATCTCAATTTTCACATAAACATTCTTTAACAGGCGAAAGGAATTTCAATTTTCTGTAAACCCCCATACAATACTGGAACTTGTCTCTTTAATCAAAATATACATCTGTATTTCCATATAAAACTGGTATTTGTTCCCCCTTCATGTTTCACAACAGGTATAAAAAAAGTTATGAATATTTACAACTTTCCCCTCCCCGTAAACATTCTTTACAACTAAGCACTGGAATTTAAAGGAATAAATCACAGTACTTTTGAAGCTTTAGTTACTCATTCTGTTTAAACTCTGCTCTGCACACCAACGCACACTCGCACGAGTCCCACCCTGCCCCCACTTTAGAGACCATGCAGAATACTCCTAACAAAAGGTTTACAGTTTGGTTTGTCGAAGATATAAGACAAGACTGTGCGACAACCCCCTTTCCCTCAGTTCCACCTTGGAATACTGGAAGTCACATTAGCAGACACCTGCAGCAGGAAAGTTATTACACACTACTCTGCCGTGCTTCCTTAGACATCCTTTCCAATGTTAGTGTTATGAAACTAAAATTTAGCCAGTGTTTGTCAGTTTTGGGGGTTGGGGTGGGAAGAGAACTTTGCTAAGTAGCAACTAAGGATTATTAATGTTGCATTTTGGTAGCTGCCCAAATGGCTGCCTGTTACGAGTGTGCGAGAGTTTACTTTGGCAGACTACCTGCCAGGTAAGGAAAGAGCACAAAGCCTGACATACTATATACCAAGTTCAAACACTTGTCACTTCAGTCAACTCCTTCCATACATTACAGACCCAAGTACAGTAATGATACAGCCGCAAAAGGCAAAGGAGGAACAAAACAAACATTAAGACTAGCAAATAAAAAACAAACTTTGGTCCAAAGTTTTCAGAGAAACCCTGAAAAACAACATCACTAGTATTTTCTGTTTTGCATCAATTACAGCCGAATTCACATAAGATAATACAGGGCAACACCAGATATCTGTCAAAAAGGCAGTTCATGGAGCAAGATGCTTCTCTGTGTTGCCAACAGTGGCCATTCAACACTATATTTCCCCAGTTAATTTACTGCCCATCAAGGTTGTGATTTTTTTTTTTTTTAATCCCCCACCTCACCCCACCCACTGCATATGAAGTCTGATTTGTGTTAAAGTATAACAAAACATGAACAAGCAGCCATCTTTGTAGTAGTGGTGACAGAGGCAAGATAGATATTGGGTTCACAGAAATAGTTTACTGGAACTCCTGTTCAGCTTCTACCATGGTGAACAGACTGAAAGACGTGGGCGTGTTTCATCCCTCCACTCCCAAGACACCTCCAGTTTGCTCAGGCTTAATCATACAGCTAATTTCCAAAGGCACAGCTGCAGACAGGAGTTGAAGTGAACGCTTGTTCCCCAAAATTCATTCACCTAATTCTTAACAAAAACCTTAAAAGAAAAGAAACAGAAGAGCATACAAGGGTGATAGATTAATACACTTTAGATTACATGGATATTTTAACCATCATCTATCTCTCAGAAGATACTTCAGTTACTTTAAAAGAACTACTCTTGCATACAATTAAAGGAAAGTGAAGTTTATATTATTAAAACAATATTTGGTAAAGTGGAAATATTGCTAGGTGCAGAAGACAGCATTGCGTCAGCAAGTGTAATATTTATATATAATTATATTAAATGGATAATAAAGCATAAAATGCTAAAGACCAGCCACAATCAGGGACGTGATGCTATCTGATGGATTCAGATGCCCTTTCACAAGATCTACGTTCGTCATTTAAGCACTGCTGAAACTCGAGTAATCCAAAAAATTTAAGTTACCCCAGCCCCACCCAAGGGAAGGACACCAAGGTTTGCGTGAAAGCCCTAGAGTACCACACTTGACAAATCTCAGAGGTTCATTGCTTGACTCCCAGGAAAGAAAATGTGGTCCATCCAACATTTACACCCCTACCCCCCCAATGAAAACTGGGATGGGGAGGGGGGTTAATGACAACTCACCTCCACTATCTTAATGACATCCACACAGACGCCATCATTACTGCCCTCAATTAAATAAAAAAAATACTGTCAACCCATCCATTCCCACCTGCTCTCTGGAAACCTCAGGATTATCCCACTGCTGCACCACATACATTTTCTGTACCTTAAGATGTTTAAATTAGAAAAGAAATCTTCCAAGGCCAGTCAGTCTTCTATGCTCACTCTAGTCTGAAAAACACTTGCCGTCTAGAATAGTCTATTGGAGCGGACTACATTAAATGCAACAGAACCCAAACGGACAATCATGTTTCAGCCAGTTCTCCTGTACCAGTGCAGATCTTTCATTATACCACACAATGGTATGTCTTCCTTCAATTTTTTTTATGAATAAATGATCAGACCATTCCTGTAAAGATTAAAATCATTAACTACAAACAGTTTAAAAAAAAAACAATTAAAACTGCACACAAAAAAGCTATTAACTATGGGGATGTTAAGCAGATTACAGGAGTGGGCCATACTGCACCCTTTTATTTAACTTGTAGCCAATTTTCTTTCGACTAGTTTACAAAAACACTTGTAATCTAATCCCCCAAACAAAAATAAAACTCCACTGCTAAACTGAAGCAATGGTGGTGTGTGCTGCAGAGAAAGGCACAGGATACCAAACTGTAAACCAGAGATTAAGACAAAAATCCTACTTCTATTACTTAGTGGCTTGGATTCTCCAGGCTTACTGCCTTTGAGGAAGAAGAGTTTAAAAAAAAAAAAAAGGCATTTCTGTGCAACCTGATGAACATTTGAATAGGATCACAGTTTTACGTTTAGTCCCAGAGCAGTTTCTCCAATGTATAAACTATTAAAAGATATTTGTTTGAAAAAGGATCAAGACAGGACAGTATTTTTGTATTCAACCCAACACATGAGCACGACCATGTATCCATTTTAATTTATTAAAAAAAAAAAAAAGAAAGAAAAAAGATCAACAGTGAATTCTTAAAAAAATAAAACTCTGGTCTTTAAGGTCACTTCAGCTGGTGCTTTTTTGAAACTTTAAAGTGGCTTTTAAAACAATTTCACTGGAATGATGAAGTTGCCTCATAGAGGGTTCCCATGAGGATTTATGAAAGTCTATTTCAGTAATTTTTTGCTTAAATGGTAGATTTGGAGAAGGAGACGCGGAGGTGGTGATTTTCCCCCAGGTCATGATTGTGAAGGTCTATGAGAGCCTGAATGGCTTCCTCTACTGAGCCCATCTGGATGAGTGCCATCTTGCGGTCCTTCCTGTTAAGACAAAGGAAAGAAAGTTGAAATGGCACCTATCAGCTTAATTTACAACCCCACTGACAGTCTAGGTTTTAAAATACAACACTACCCAACTAACAAGGAGGCTGCAAGGATAACAGCCCTGTGCTGCCTTAAACACTCTAAGTACATGAGCGCAACAGTGTACTTCTTGTGATGAATGAGGTAATGAACTTTTGACCAGGGCAAAGGGTGGCAAGGTGTGTAACTGCCAGATTGATTTTCAGAGTCTTAACCCCCCCCCCAAAAAATAAATGCTGAAAGGAAACAGGTTGCCGGGATGGAATATAGCAGCCAAAGGTAAAAAGTAAACAAAATGAATGCACTTCCACAAGTGTGCTAACTTAAAGAGTGTCCACATCAGGTGGCAGGGTGTTTATGTCTTGGGGAGGCATTATCACTACCACCCTACTGTAAAGTCATGCAGACAGGAAATACAGGTTACTCACCTGTAACAGGAGTTCTAGGAATGGTATATGTTGTTCATCCACACTGTCTGGCAGGTATCCTTGCCGCTTTAAATCTTGCCGGAAGGTCTTCAAGCTGGCTCCTCCCACCCAGGTGGTAAAACTCTCGTCTCCGCCCCATGACGCCAGATCTGGCCCGCTGGAAGCTCAGGTTGTGCGTCGAAGCCAGGGAGGTCGGGTGGGTCGTGTGGATGAACATATACCATTCCTAGAACTCCTGTTACAGGTGAGTAACCTGTATTTCTAGGGACATGGATATGTTGTTCATCCACACTGTGGTAGACTCCTAGCAGTTCTCCGGGAGGGGGGAGGCAAGGCGCACACCCCCTACTTAGGGAATAAAGACTGGAGAACTGAGGCCCCAAAACCAGCATCCCGGCGTGACTCAAGGTCGATGTGGTAATGGGTGATGAAGGTGTGTGCTGACTTCCAGGTAGCAGCCCTGCAGATATCCTGGATAGGGACGTCCCTGGAAGCAGCCACCGATGCAGCAGTATGGCGGGTAGAATGAGCTCTTATCCCTTTGGGAGGCTCCATGCCCGCCAACTTACAGCAGAGATCTATGCAGGAGGTGACCCACCTGCTTATCGTCCGCTTGGCTGCAGGTCTGCCAGGTGCGGCTCCAGCGTAGGTGACAAACAGCTGGCGAACCTCTCCCCGGATTTCAGCCGTGCGCTACTCATAAGCGAGCGCCCTTCTAGGGTCCAAAGTATGGAGCCTGTATTCGGCCTCTGAGGTGTGATTGGGGTAGAACACCGGCAGAGTCAACACCTGGTTAAGGTGAAACTCTGACACCACCTTCAGAAGGAATTTCGGGTGGGGGCGCAGGACAACCTTGTCCCTGTGGAAGACCAGGTAAGGAGACTCGATGCAGAGCGCCTGGAGTTCTCCCATCCTTCTGGCTGACGTGACAGCCACCAAGAAGGCGGTCTTCCACGACAGGTGAGAATTCACACCTGTGCACTGGTTTGAATGGCTTGCCCATGAGCTTTGCCAGTACCAGCAGTAAATCCCACGGAGGTGGAGGTTCTCGCACCGGAGGGGAAATGTGATCAAGGCCTTTGAAAAAGCGCCAGACCACCTTCTCCTGCGCCGACTGCTCCCCGGCCCGTGCTCGGTAAGCAGAGATGGCTGCCAGGTGCACCTTAGGGTCGTCGACCTAAGCCCTTGACGAGAAAGGGACCATAAATAGTCCAAGATGCTTGCCAAGGAACAGGAGGAAGGGTCCAAGCCCTTGCCCTGACACCCAATGGAAAATCTTCCATTTGAAGGCATAGCATTTCCTGGTCGACTCCTTACGGGACGCCTCAACTACATTGAGGACCTCGTCGGAAAGACCCAAGGCCTGGAACTCTAGCCGCTCAGGAACCAGGCGCAGGTGCAGGGATTGAAGGTCCGGATGGAACACCTTCCCCTGACTGACAAAGAGCAGGTCCAGGCGAGCTGGAAGCTGCCTCGGGAGCCTGGAGCTGAGGCTGAGGAGATCTGGGTACCAGATCTGGCAGGGCCAGTCTGGGGCTGTCAGAATCACCTGCACCTTGTCCCTCCTTGCTTTGAGAAGCACCTTGTGTATCAAGGGAAATGGGGGAAGGCGTAGAAGAGGCCCGGGGTCCACGGCCTCGAGAAGGCATCCCCCTGCAGCGAGCCCTGCTGAGGGTGGCAGGCATGGAACAGCCTCAGCTTCGCGTTCTCCCTGGAGGCAAACAGGTCCACCTGAGGAGTGCCCCAATGGGAGAACAGATCTTGTACTACCTCCGGCAGGAGAGACCACTCGTGGGATGCAGCCCCTGCCACATGAATGGCTAGGAGATCCACCTCCAAGCTGCACACGAGTGACCAAATGCGGAGAGCTTCCTTGCATAGAAGCATGGAGCGCGTCCTGCCCTGGCGGTTTAGATAGTACATGGTCGTGGTATT
This sequence comes from Neoceratodus forsteri, assembly GCA_016271365.2. Classification (NCBI taxonomy): domain Eukaryota; kingdom Metazoa; phylum Chordata; order Ceratodontiformes; family Ceratodontidae; genus Neoceratodus; species Neoceratodus forsteri. The sequence continues at coordinate 112,949,615 of JADMNL010000031.1, read as the reverse complement.
GTCCGTCTGGACTCTGACCACTTGACCCCGGAGAAACAGAGCAAAGGCGGACCGCTCGGAGCTCCAGCAGGTTGATGTGGCATCGGGACTCCCGCAGGGACCAGAGGCCGTGCACCCGGTGTTCCCCCAGATGGGCACCCCAACCCATCAGAGAGGCATCGGTCGATAGAGAGACCGTCGGCTAGGGGCGGACAAACGGGATGCCCTCCTGCAGATGAACTGGAACAGTCCACCACCGGAGAGCGTTCCACATCCCCTGGGTCACCGTCACTAGCTGGTCCAATGGATCGCAGCGTTGTGACCACTGGCTGGCCAGTCCCCACTGAAGAGGGCGCATGTGCCAGCGTGCCCAACGGACCATGCTGGTACAGGCCGCCATTAGACCCAGGAGGCGCAGGAAGTCCCGGGCACGGCGCGATTGCCCAACCAGAGGTAAGAACCTTGGCCCTGTCCGCCGGGAGCCGTGCTCTGGCTCAAAGAGAGTCGAGCTCTGCCCCGATGGAAAGACCTGCTTCGGCTCGAGTTCCGACTTGGCCTCGTTGATGAGAAGGCCGATTTGAGAGCAAACCTGGAGGGCCAGATCTCTGGACCGCTCCACCTCCTGTCTGGAGGGGGCTGCTATCAGCCAATCGTCCAGGTAAGGTACACCCGACCCCCGGCGCCAAGAGGAAAGCTGTCACCACTGCTATGCATTTGGTGAAGACCCTGGGAGCTGGAGACAGGTCAAGGGCATGGCTCGAACTCAAAAAGGGATCCTCCAATCGAAAGCGAAGGAATTCGATGTGACGGACGGATAGGGACGGAAAGAACGCTGGCCCTGCAGGTCCAGAGCAGAACCACACGTCGGGTTCCAGGGATGGTATTATCTGAGCCAGAGTGACCATCCTGAAGGTTCGAGACCTTAGGAACTTGTTTAGGTCGTGTAGGTCGAGAATGGGGCGCCAGACCCCCGTCCGTTTCGGAACCAGGAAGTACCTGGACACAAACCCCAGGTCTGAGGGAGGGTCCGCCACCTCCCTGATCACCTCCTTTTGGAGGAGGAGAGCGATGTCAGCTCGGTGAGCCGACAATGAGGCTGCGGACCCCGAGCCCCCCTGAGGTGTGACTGCTCTGAAGGGCGGGGCCTGCTCGAATCCCAGAGGCAGGCCTTTTCCCACCACCTCCAACACCCACCTGTCCATGCTAATAACGGACCGGGCGGAAAGGAAGTGCCGGAGCCGTCCCCCCACGGGGGGACCCTGGGGTGAGGTGACGGGGTTGGGGGCGACACCCCTCAGCCCATCACTGGGCAGGCTGGGAGGAGGGACCGGCCGAGGGACCTCCTGGGGCTTTACCTCCCTGCTTCCTGTTGGAGGAAGCCCCGGGCTTGGGTTTGGGATGCCAAGCCCGAGCCTGCTGGCCCCGACGTTGCTGGGCCGGACGTGTCACGGGCGCAGAAGGACGAAAGGGCTTAGGCTGTGGTTTGCGGCCTTTGTCCTTCTGAGCGGATGAGACCGAGCCCAAGGTAGCATTGGACTTCTCGATCCTCTGCAGGTGACCTTCCACCCCAGGGCCGAAGAGGTCGGTCCACAAGAAGGGGACATCCGCCAACTTGTGCTGGGTATCCGAAGTGAAGGTGGATATCCTCAGCCAAGCCCGACGACACAGCCACTGCAGCCGCCACAGGCCTGGCACATGAGTCCCCAATGTCTAAAGCAGTCTGAAGCTGCTGTTTGGTCACTGCCCTGGTCCCGCACCTGCCTAACCGTGGTCTGCAGATCCGCGGGAAGATGAGGGACGACCTCGTCCAGGGAGCCCAACAGGGCATGAGAGAAATGTGCCATGAGGACGGCCGAACTGGCCTGGTGAAGGCCGAGGGAGGACGCAGCGTAGACTTTTCGCCCAACATAGTCCAATTTCTTGGACTCCTTGTCGGAAGATTTGTCCACATCCCTAGCGTTCCCGGCACGCCGGAAAACGTTGTCGGTAACTAACCCCTCAGCCGAGGGGTGTTCCGAAAAACCGGACAAGGAACCGGTACGGACCGCATACTTCCTGGCCATCCTGGCCGAAGGCGCAGGGCAGGAAGCAGGGCGCTGCCAGAGCTCCAAGGCCGGGCCCACTATGGCCTCGGCCACCGGAAAGGCCTCCGTAGGGGAATCCCCTTGGTCCAGAATCTCCGTGGAGGGATACCTGGCCCGCTTAGAGACGGGTTCGAGCTTCATCCCGTGGATTCGAGATGAGCCGAGCAATCCCAGGAAGGACGGAGGGCTATCGCCCACCGACTGTCCTCCTGAGGACTCCAAGTCCATTCGCTTGGAGAAAAGGGAGAAATCGTCTTCGGACTCAGAAGAGTCCTCAAAGAGCTGCCTCGGGCCTGAGCCACCCTCCACCTGCCGAGGTCGATCGGGAGTGAGGGTGACAGAGCCTATGGGGCAGACCCTGAGCCGACCGAGAATTTTTGGTCAGAGCCCCAACTAACGGCTGTGGAGGCGGAGGTTCCACCGGAATCGGTGGGGCAGCTGGTTTTGGCCGAACAGCCGGCCTGGGAACAGGCTCCTCGGATAAAACGAGGGGTTGTTTCGGCCGCTCTGGTGACAGCCACTTAATGGCTGGGGAAGGCGACGGCGTCGGCTTATTCCCGGTCAGAAGGAGCTGTTGCCACATGAGGTCCTCATATCTTCGACGCAACTTACGTCAAAGCCTCCACTTGTCCGAGGAGGAGGAAGAGGACGAGCGGCCGCACCGCTTGCCGCGGTGCCAAGACCGCCTATGACAGCGGGATCGGCTGGACCGCGAAGAAGTCCGAGAATGAGAACCTCGGCTTTCCCGAGGATGGGGAGGTGTCGTGGGGAACCGGCACTCCCCTCGGTTCGGAGGGTTCAACCGAAGGCTCCGGAACCAGAGGCACAGACAAGCCAACGGGGTCAACTCCCACCGGGGAGAGGGGATTCTCTGCTTCTCCTGCCGACAACCCATCCAATGGGTCGAGAAAAATCTCGACCGCGTTAACGGGAGTCTTGGTCAACTGGCCTGACGGGGACACCGTGAGACCAGTGGCCGAAGCAGAGTGGTCGACCGAAGTCGACGGCCGACAACTCGGGGAGAGGGATCTTTCCCGCTCCCAAGAGCATCGACAGTAAGACTTACCCATGTCTCTTTTTGGACCGAGAAAACTGTCCAGCAGAAGTTGGTCCCTCACCTTTAGTAGAGAGGGTCAGACAAAGCTCCTTAAAAGAAGCTGAATAAGAGGCACCGAGAGAGCGGCCCGCGCCGCCTCCTCTTCGAGGGCGATCATCTGCTTGAGCTGATCCGCCGAGCCCGCCGCCGGACACCGCCGACCAGGCCTTTGACTTCACCGGAGGAAAACGCTTCGGACGCCCCCAGTTGTAACGGGCAGCACGGTCTTCGAGGACGAGGTCGAAAAGGAAGAGCACAGGTCGCAGGGCCCGCGGTCGCAGCCCAGGCCTGGATAGTAGACGCATCGGAAAGTGCTGGATCCGCCCAAGACATCTTCTGCTCCGCAAGGGCATCTCCGGAAATCGAGTCGATTTGTTCATCGCAGCGGAGGGAGAGAAGACCAAGTCTTTTAGTAAAAACTTTTAAATTCAAAATTCAAAGAATTAGGAACCAGTCATACGCAGAGTGTTAAGGAGGAACCTGAGCTCCAAGCGGTAAGGAAGATCTGACGCCATGGGGCGGAGTCAGAGTTTTACCACCCGGTGGGTGGGTGGGAGAGCCAGCTTGAAGACCTTCCGGCAAGATTTAAAGCGGCAAGGATACCTGCCAGACAGTGTGGATGAACAACATATCCATGTCCCTAGAATAACTGGTCCACTGGGCATCTCTTGGCCCAGGCACATGCCAGACAAAGTACAGTTACGTAAGAACTTACCATAACAGTACATCTTCGGGAGAGGCTCTTGCAGTAGGTACCAACAGATGGGACTGAATCAGGCAGGCACCAGGACCACGCAGAAAACTTAGTTAGCAGTGTCTGGTGGGGGACTGCCCACCAGACATCACGTGACCATCAACATGGCACTATATATTGAGTGGTCCACACACCCACCCTCCAGTTCTCCTGCTGGAGACCTAGAAATGTGCGACAGGAGGTAGGAGTAGGCTCCTGGAGCTAAAAAGCTATGACAGTAGAAAGAGTAGAAAAAACCCAGTGGGAAGGTGGAAGGGAAAGCACTAACTACTGCAAGAGTCTCTCGAAGATAATCTGTTACGGTAAGTTCTTATGTAACTGTACTATCTTACTTTGAGAGGGCTCTTGCACTAGATACTAACATACAGGACGGAGTCCCAAGCAGTCAAAATCATACAAGTCTGAGACAAAGGAGGTAGGAACAAGTCTACATATGACAGGGATCCTATGACAGGAGTCCCTGAAGAACAGCCTAGAAGCAATGTTCAAACTGTAATGCTTAGTGAAGGTGTGGACAGAACTAAGTGGCGGCCGTACAGATATCGGCGGCAGAGACGTTCCTGAAAAAGCAGTAGAGGCAGCCATACCTCTGGCTGAATGCCCTTTTAACTTCCCCCCGGAAGAGACTCATTATACTTCTGATAAAAAACAATAGTTTGCCAACTATTTGGACAGTTTTGAAATCGCAGTGTCCTCTCAAAGGAAACAAACTGGTCAGTTTTATGGACTGGTTTCATCCTGCTCGTGTAGCAACGAAGAATTCTATGTATATCCAGAGTGTGCAGAATTGCTTCATCCTGACGAGAATGCTCAGGGTAATACACTGGCAACTGCAGTCTGATTTCAGGTGGACTCAGACCACCTCAGGCAAGAACTTGGGATTTGTATGCACAGCCACACCAGTCTCTGTGAAAAATCAAATAAAGCTCCTTACACATCAGGGACCAAAGCTTGGGAATACTTCGAGCTGACATGACGGCAACTAAAAAGGAGTGCTTTCCATGAAAGGTAGCAGATGTCCCCTCACCACTGGTTCAAATAGGGACAGAGCAAGTTTCTCCAAAATAAAATTCAGGTTCCAGGGAGAAGCAGGGCTCCCGACTAGGTTTCAAATGAAGAATCCCTTGAAAGCTTTTGATACTTCCAGCTGAGCCAAGGTTTTGCCATCCACTGGAAAGTGGCAGGCAATCAAGGTTGAGTAACTCAGCCCCAGGTCAGAGAGGTGCAGCAGGTATTCCCAAGACCTGAAGAAGAGGGTAGAAGGGGCCCCACTCTTTGGACATGGCCCATTTGGAAAATCTCTCCCATTTCATAGCATAGGTAGATCTAGTGGATGGTTTCTGGCCTCCACTACAATCTGTGCTACTCTAAGGGATAACCCAAAGCAAGTGGCAGCTATGTAAGTAGGTGCAGGTACCCTAAGCCTGGAGGAACCAAGGTGCCTGTTTTTTGGGTTAAGAGATCCTGACAGATGGGCAGAGGAATTGGAGGTTCCACTGACAGCTGTCAAAGCAGAGAACCAAATTTGTCGCAGCCAGAAGGGAGCAATCGGAATCATACGTGCCCCTTCTGCCTGAAGTTTCAGTAGTACCCTCTGAAGCTGCAGAAGTGGAGGAAAGGTGTACATGAACCTCCCCTTCCAACATAAGAGACCGCGCATCACACCAAAAGTCATCACACCCTAGAGTGAACGGGCATAAAGCTGGCAGTTTTGCATTGGATGGGGATGCAAACAGATGTAGGTCTGCTCAGCCCCATCGTCTGAAAATGGGGTCTACCAGTGACTTAGTTCCCACTTGTGGGCTCTGGCTTGACTGCGGCAGAGTGCATCCACTAGGACGTTTTGTACGCCTGGCACATGCACCGCTGTGAGGTGTAGACTGCTGTACTGCCCAGTACCATACTCATCGCTCCGCGACAGACTATACAAACGAGTTCTGCCTTATGTACCAGACAACATGTCTGTCTGGATCATGATCAACCCCAGCTGGAAAGCCTGCAATGCATTCAGCATTACTCATCTCCAGTATGTTGATGTGGAGTTAGAATTCGCTGGAAGACCAAGAGCCTCGAGTCCTTGTGTACCCAAATGGGCTCCCCATCCCTGCCCTGATGCATCTGTTGTCAGGGTCTGGGTGGGAAGATCTGTCTGGAGCAGGACACCCTGTTGCAGGTTGTCCAGGATCTGCCACCAAAATAGGTCCAGAGTCATTGGGTTTGAGACCAGGATCTCGTGGTCCAGGTCATCTGATCTCTGGTCCCACTGTACTGAGGGTCCACTGAGTTTGGCCAGGGGGCACTGAAGTGATGGCCGCTGCCATAAGACCCAGGACGCTGAGGACAGATCTTGAGGTCCGCCTCTGTGAGGTACTAAGCATGCCTGATGTTGGAGAATCTCCACTCGGTCAGATGGTAGGAAAGCTCCCCCTGGATCGTGTCCAGCACTGCCCCAATCAACTGGAGGTGCTGGGATGGGGTAAGGTGGGATTTGGGATAGCTGACCGTAATGCCCACCTGCCCAAAAAGGTCCAGGGTAACAGACAGGGATCTGACCAGGCTGTTAGTGCTGAAAGAAGCCAAATCGCTAAGGTAAGGGAATACTTGTATCCCCTAAGACAGCTGCCACCCCCGCTAGGCACTTCGTGAACACCCTGGGTGCTGATGGCAGTCAAAAAAGTAGAGCTTTAAACTGAAAATGCTCTCCCCCAAAGTAGAACCAGAGAAACCTGCAGTGGGGTGGAAATATGGGGATGTGTGCAGGTAAGCATCCTGCATATCTAAGGCACACAGCCAATGTCCCTTCTGTAGGAGTAGAATTAGGCTTAGAAGGGAGCATTTGGAACCTCTCATTCCAAAGAGGTTCAGTGTGCCAAGGTCCAAGACTGGTCTGATGTCACCAGTCATCTTGGGAACCAGGAAGAAGTGAGCAGAACCCGTCCTCTTGCTCTGGAGGAACCATCTTTATTGCTGTTTTCATCAGCAGACACTATTTCCTCTTGTACAAGCTGGATAGGACCTGGGAGGGTAATGAGGGACCTGGAGAATGGGTTGGAGATATCTCTGAACTCTATTGTGTGGCTCTGTCACTAGTTGAAGGACCCACGAGTGAGGTGACTGACTGCCTCCCATCACAACAGGTGGTTTGCAAACCTTCCTCCTACTGGTTCCCCTAGGACTTTATCTAGAGGAGGAATGGGTACTAATGAGTCAGGAGGCAATAGGGAGAACGGAGACAGCAGATCCAGAGGCTCTATGTGATTTGGCTATGGGAGCCGTGCCTGCCAATGGGGCCAGAAGTTTGTTCCAATGTCAGCTCTGTTGCTGCCGATGAAAGGGCTGTTTCAGTTTTTGAGGGAGCTTATACATGAACTGAACAGAGCGAAAAGCCTTCCCTTGTCCTGTAGGTCAATGATTATGTCAGACATCTGCTCCAAACAAGACTGGAGCCCTGAACAGGGCGTCCTGTATTGCAGTTTGCACTTCTGGTGCCAGACCGGAGATTCTTAGCCAGGCGTGTCTCCTGAGGCCAATGGCAGATGCTGTACTCCTTGCAGAGGCATCTACTGTGTCGTAGGAGGGTATCAAATTGTGCCTGCTGGCCAATCTGGCCGACGGCACCATACCCATTTCCTTCTTGAACTTCTGAGTCAGAAAGTTCATCTAGTCTACTCCAGTTGGCCCAGAATAGACATCTGATGGACCATTATGTGTGCTATGTTAATTTAGAGCCCTGATGGCCGAGGAAGAGTAGACCTTCCAAACTACTCTATCACCTTAAATTACTTATGCGGAGGCGAGGCACTTTGGTTTGGCGGATAGGTCGTAAGCAGTGCCAATGACCACCGAATCTGCCTTAGAGTGTACACTAAGAATAGGTTACACACCTGTAATATTAGTTCTAGGAGTGGCTTATGTTCATCCACACTTCTTGGCATGTCTCCCTCCACTTTAAATCTTGCCAGAAGTCTCAAGCTGGCTCCTCCCACCCAGACAGGTGGTATATACCTTGGCTCCGCCCCATGATGCCAGATCTCAGCCCGCAGGAAGCAAGACTGTGCGCCCAAAGCCAGGGGGTCAGGTGGGGGTGAGAGGATGAACATCACTCCTAGAACTACTGTTACAGGTGAGTAACCTGTTCTAGGAGTGTAGGTATGTTGTTCATTCACACTTCTTGGCAGACTCCAAGCAGTTCTCCGGGAGGAGGGAGGCAAGGCGCACACCCCCTACTTAGGATATAAAGATTGGAGAACAGAGACCCCAAAACCAGCATCCCGCCATGACTCAAGGTCGATATGGTAATGGGTAACAAAGGTGTTTGCAGACTTCCAGGTAGCAGCCCGGCCAATTTCCTGGATAGGGATGTCCCTGGAAGCAGCCACCGATGCAGCAGTATGGCGGGTAGAATGAGCTCTTATCCCCCTGGGAGGCTCCTTGTCCGCAAACTCATAGCACAGACCTCTGCATGATGTAATCCATCTTGCTATGGTCAGTTTGGCTGCAGGTCTACCAGAAGAAAAAATTACTCACCTCAGTAATGTTGTTTCTTCTAATGGAGTCTTGCTATATTATGACAATAGCAGTTAGCCACAGCACTTGAACTGCCCCGGAGAGGAAAGAGTCAACTCCATACAGGATGGAGTTCAGAGCGCGAGCGCTCCTCTTAGAAGCTCTATCTGGCTAGTTTCAAATAGAAACTGTCAGATCTTTACGGAGCCAAACACTCACTAAGAGTCTGTGTGGAAAAAGTAACCTACACTAGCCCAATGGCTACCTATTAGTAGTAACAACAACAACAACAACAACAACAACAACAACACCACCACCACCACCACCACCAACACCACCACCACCCCTGACAAGCACAACTAGACCCCCTTCCCCAAAAGACTCAAGTCCAGGAGGGGGGCCAGAACACACAAACCAATAACAATAAAACCTAATTTCCCCAAATCCTAAAAGAAAAAGGGGGGAAACACCTATAATGGCATGACAGTGCTTGCACTAATTTGCCCACACCCTACCCAAGCAGAAGTTCTGAGAGGGCAGGTTGGGGGTGTCATAATATAGCAAGACTCCATTAGAAAAACAACATTACTAAGGTGAGTAATTTTTCTTCAAACATGAAGTCTTGCTATATTATGACAATAGCAGACTACACAGCAGTACCTCCATGGAGGAGGGACAGAACCTACTTAGGAATAGGCTTGAAGCACGGCGTGAAACCGAGCATCTCTCCTGGCCTGGACATCCAGGGAGTAATGCTTGGTGAAAGTGTGAACTGTTTTCCAGGTTGCAGCTTGACAGATTTCCAAAATAGGAATATCTCTAGCAGCCGCTAGAGATGCAGCTGTACCTCTGGTAGAATGGGCCCTCAAACCTGAGGGAGGTTCTCTACCCAGTTTTTGGTAGCAAAATTGACAAGAGAATCCACCTGGCAATTGTCCTCTTAGTGGCAGGTTTTCCTTGCCAACCTCACCATAGGTGAGAAAGTTGGTGGGATTCAACTCAGGACCCTTTGTGCTGCTCAAATAGTAACGCAATGCCCTCTTAACATCCAAACTGTGCAATCTCCTTTCGCCAGAGGAAGAATGCTCAGTGAAAAATACTGGAAGGGAGATGGATTGGTTAAGATGGAAATCCGAAACCACTTTAGGCAAAAACTTTGTTAGTCCTGAGGACTACCTTATCCCTGTGAAAAGAAATAAAATCATTTTCTACTGAAAGGGCTTGTAACTCACTTATGCGTCTAGCAGAAGTGATGGCCACTAGAAACACAGTTTTCCAAGTTAAGAACTTAAGGTCTGCCGAAGACAGAGGTTCAAAAGGGGGTTGCATTAACTGAGCAATGCAAACATTGAGGTCCCAGGCAGGGGCTGGGTCCCGAAAAGGAGGGTTGGTATGGAGTAACCCCCTAAAAAACTTGGAAAACACAGGGTGAGAGGAAAGGGAGGAAGGCTTTCCTGCTGAAATAAAAGCAGAGACAGCTGCCAAATGAACTCTTAAGGTAGCTGGTCTGAGGCCCAGAGAATTAAGATGGACCATGTAGTCCAACAAAATGGGTAAATCAGCAGATTCTGGGGCAATATGCTTCCCAGAACACCAGATGGAAAACCTTTTCCACTTGGAATTATAAGTGGCTCTAGTGGAAGGCTTCCTAGAGGCCTTTAAAATATCAAGGACACCTTGAGAAAGGTGTAAATCAGCAAATTCTAACTCCTCAAGAGCCAGGCTTTGAGGTTGAGGGATTTGAGGTTCGGATACCATACTCTCCCCTGGGCACAGGTCAGCAGATTGTGAATCCTGGGAAGGCACAGGGGAAGGTGGACTGTTAGTGATAGCAGGAGTGGGTACCAAGGTTGCCTGGCCCAGTCTGGTGCAATCAGAATCACCTTGCAATGCTGGGATCTGATTTTTACTAACACCTTGAAAAGAAGAGGGAAGGGGGAAGCATACAGAAACTTCCCTTCCCAATCCAAAAGAAGGGCATCCAGGGGGACTGAGCCCATCACTGGGGGCCTGCAACAGAACAGTGGAAGTTGGTAGTTGTCTGGGGCTGCAAAGAGGTTCATCTGAGGGGTGCCCCATCTGGCAAAAACTGTCCCCAGCACTCGAGGATTCAGGGACCATTCGTGATGGCCCTGAGAAATCCTGCTGAGGGCATCCGCTAGGACACTGTCCTTCCCTGGCAGATGAACTGCTATTAGAGAAGTGTTCAGGGAGTAAGCCAGAGACCACAACTTCATTGCCTCGGTGCACAAGGCCGACGACCGAGTGCCCCCTTGTTTGCTGATGTACCACATTGTTGTGGTATTGTCTGTTCTGACCTGGATTACTTTGTTTTGGACAGATGCAGAAAAAACTTGAAGAGCTAAAAAGACAGCTCTGAGTTCCAGCAAGTTGATGTGGAGCAGAGATTCCTGGGGGGATCACACTCCGTGTGGAAAGGTCGCCCAGGTGTGCTCCCCACCCCAGGAGGGAGGCATCTGTAGTGAGGGTAAGGGAGTGGGAGATAGGAATGAAGGGGACCCCCAGTCTTAACTTGCTCTGATCTTGCCACTACTGAAGAGCTAGGATCAGGGTTCGGGTCACTGGAACCAGTTTGGTAGGGGGGTCCCTCCTTTGGGACCAAAAGGCCCTCAAATGAAACTGAACATCTCATTTGAAATCTTGCTCCTTGCACTACAGCTGTGGAGGCCGCCATGTGCCCCAGGAGCTGCATAAAGTGTCTTGCTGGTCGAGAGACCTGCAGGGTGAAAGAGGAGGCCAGGGCAATCAACTTCTCTACCCTTTCCAAGGGGAGGAAGGCCCTGGCCAGCTTTGTGTCCAATTCCGCACCTATGAAAGTAAGTACCTGAACTGGTTCTAGAACTGACTTTGGTAGATTTAGCAGGAATCCCAGGGAGGTGAGAAGCTGCTGGGTGACTTGCAAGTGGGATTTCACCTGTTCTGGAGACTGTCCTACAATGAGCCAGTCGTCCAGGTAAGGAAAAACAACAACCCCTTGCCTTCTTAAATGAGCCACGGCTAGACATTTTGTGAATACCCTTGGAGCAGAGGTAAGACCGAAGGGCATTGCCCTGAACTGGTAGTGGCCTGAGGGCAGTTCAACCTGAGGTACTTCGGTGAGAAGGCCTGATTAGGACATGAAAATAAGCATCCTTGAGGTCCAGGGAGGCTAGCCAGTCCCTGGCCTCAGTGAGGGCAATATCATTCCAGAGTTAACATTTTGAACTCTGGTTTCAAAAGGTGTTTGTTCAGATATCTTAAGTCTAGGATGGGCCGCCATTCTCCTGTCTTTTTTGGGGTAAGAAAGTATCTGGAGTACAGACCCCTGCCCTGGTGTAAAGGAGGAACCCTTTCCACTGCTTTGCAATTTAACAGGGCAGAGACCTCTGCTTCCAGAGCAAGGGTCTCTAGGGGGATTGCAGGTGGAAAGTGTCTGGCCCTCATCTTTGGAAACTGTCTGAAGCTGAGAACCAGACCCTGGCTTACTACTTCCAAGACCCATATGTCCGAAGTTAGGGACACCCAGTTCCGACTGAAGTAAGCCAACCTGCCCCCTACTGGTACAGGAGAATCAGCCCTGGCCACCCCATCAGGGTGCCTGCTTGGCAGATGCCTTAGGCTGAGGGGTGGGGGGACGGTTTACCTGCGCCCCGTCTGCTTCTGCCTCTGAAAAAAAAACCCTCTGAGCAAAAGCAGAGGAGGCTTGGGATTGATAAAAAGGCCTGTGGAAAGGCCTGCCCCTACCTCTGGGTGTGTGCCTCTGGGGAGTGGCTTGCCGCTCCTCGGCCTGGGCACTTTTGTAGGTAGTTCTGTATTCATCCATCTTTTTCATATAGTTCTCTGTCTGCTCCCCAGAGAATTTCCTACCACAGGAAAATCCATAGCCTTAGACTGAGTGTCCTGTGACAGATTAGTGCACCTGAGCCATGCCAACCTACGGAAAGCTACAGAAGTGGCCATGACCCTAGAGGAAACATCATTAACATCAACAGCAGCATGAAATTGAACTTTAGAGGCTTCAATGCCATTAGCAGCCACCTGTTCCAATTCACTAGCCAGCTGGCCATGGGCCTACTTGGCTAACTGCATCCCATCTAGATTTCTGATATCTAGCCACATAAGCCATATAATTTGCCTGCCTAAGTCCCAAAGAGGCTGCCAAATACTGCTTTTTTGCCATGGCATCAATCTTCCTAGAATCTATCAAGAGGCTGTGAAGCCAGGGGAATGTTAGCCTTGTCACAGGCTGCAGCCTGTACCACTCCTACATGACTACACTGCTCAGAAAGGAAGTCTGTATCAGGGCCTGATAGAGTATACCTCCTGTCCATCTTTTTATCAACAGGAGAAACAGAATTTGGAATTTTTAAAATTTTCATTGTTTGCTTCCTAAATGACTTATGCAAAGGAATAGACAATCTCCTAGACTCTGGAATATCCATCATTTCAACATAATCAGGCTCCTCTTGCTCATCCACAGCCTCTTCTAAGGGAAGCTGGAGGGTTTCAGCAACTTTCTTATAAAAATAAAATGAGATGGGGACTCAGACAGCATAGGGGAGATTCTAATGGTCTGTCTGGAGAGATGTCCGTTCAATGGGCACATCCAGACCCTCCCAGCCACATACATACTGTTCATAATCCTCCTCCCTCCTGTGGTTCATAAAATTCCTCAACATCATACTTGAACCACTGGGACCGGACGAACCAACCTTTGCCAACTGATGGTGGTTCGACGGTCCCTGAGACAGTGACTGGACAATTTGTATGGCTTTTCTATCTCTGCAGCAGTTGGAGAGGCAATTTTGGACTCCAGACCTACTGATTTCCTAGATTTTTTTACTGGGGCTGGTTCCACAGAACCAGCTTTTCTTTTGCCCGAGGAAGTCTCGCCCTGGTCAGAGGGCACTCCCTCTGGTCCAGTTGGTACTGGACCGGCTGGCCATCCGGTCAGCGGACTTTTGGCTTCTTGTTCCCTGAGCCTGCCCAATCTTTTTCCAGGGTGGCTGCAGGGAAATTCTTGCAAAGCTGGCAGTCTGACTGGAGGTGGTCAAACCCCAGACAATAAACACATGTGGTGTGTGGGTCAGCCTTGGCAAAGGCTTCCCCACAAGCATCACAGTGTTGAAACCCAGTGGGCCCGGTTTTTCTTTTGGGTTTCTCAGACATAATGCCAGCCTAACCAAAAACTTGCTCTTTTAATGGCAGTGCCAGGCAAGACACCCTTATCGGTTCCTAACCGTGTCACGGGTATTTGAAAAAAACAAAATTAAAAGTCCGTTTTTTTTAGAACCGATAAGAACCGGGAACCGCACTCTAAATTCACATACAATGCTTTAAAAGTATTTTAAAAGTAAACCGATCGGTTCAGAACCGAACCGATAAATAATTTCCACACAGACTAAAGACCTGTACTTACGGTTACCAGATAGAGCTTTGAACCGTAATGCGGTAAAATAAAACACTTTTCCTGGTTAATTTTAACCGAGAAATACTGATTTTAACTGAGAAATGAACCAAGCTGAAGGAGAGATCTCCGGAGCGACTGTTCAGTGAGGCGGAGTAAAGAATCTGACAGTTTCTATTTGAAACTAGCCAGATAGAGCTTCTAAGAGGAGCGCTCGCGCTCAGAACTCCATCCTGTATGGAGTTAACTCTTTCCTCTCCGGGGCAGTTCAAGTGCTGTGGCTAACTGCTATTGTCATAATATAGCAAGACTTCATGTTTGAAGCGGCTTCAGCGTAGGTGATAAACAACTGGCGAATCTCTCCACGAATTTCCACCGTCCTCTCCTTGTAATAGGAGAGAGCACATCTCAGGACCAAAGTATGGAGCCTGTACTCTGCTTCCGAGGTGTAATTAGGGTAGTAAACGGGAAGAGTCAACACCTGGTTAAGGTGAAACTGACACCACCATCGGAAGGAATCTCAGGTGGGAACGCAGGACAACTTTGTCCCTGTAAATGACCATTTAAGGGGAGTCCACCAAAAGCACCTGGAGCTCCCCTGTCCTTCTGGCAGATGCGACTGCTACCAGGAAGGGAGTCTTCCACAAGTGTGAAAGCTCACATTTGTGCATGGGTTCAAATGGCTTGCCCATGCGCTTTGCCAAAACCAGCAGCAGATCCCACGGAGGTGAAGGTTCACGCACCGGAGGGGATATGTGATCCAGGCCTTTGGAAAAGCACCCAACCACCATCTCCTACACCAGTATCAGCTGACCAGCCCGTGCCCAGTAAGCAGAAATGGCTACCAGGTGCACCCTAAGGGTCGATGACCACAGACTTCCTTTGGAGAGAGACCAAAGGTAGTAGAGAAGGTTAGCCACAGAACAGGATAAGGGGTCCAGACCCTTACCCTGATACCAAATGGAAAATAGTTTCCATTTGAAGGCATAACATTTCCTGGTCAATTCCTTTCTGGATGACTCCACCACTGTGTAGACATCTTCAAAGACCCCCGAGTCTGGAACTCTAGCCACTCAGGTACCAGGCTGTCAAGGTGCAGGGATTGAAGTTCCGGATGGAATACCTTTCCCTGGTTCAGAGATACCAGGTCAGGGCATGTAAAAAGCCGCTCCGGGGGCCTGCAGCTGAAGCAGAGGAGATCTGGGTATCAGAACTGGTGCGGCCAATCTGGGGCTACCAGGATCACCTTGTCCCTCCTCACCTTGAGTAACACCTTCTGGATCAAGGGAAATGGAAGGAAGGCGCAGAGGAGGCCTGGGGTTCACAGCCTCAAGAAGGCATCCCCCTGCAGCGAGTCCTGCTGAGGGGGGCAGGCATGAAACAGCCTCAGCTTGCTGTTCTCCATGGAGGCAAACAGGTCCACCAATGGTTTCCCCAACGGAAGAAAAGACAAAGCCACCTCTGGATGGAGAGACCACTCGTGGGATGTCTGGCCTATGCGGCTGACAGCCAGCTGGTTAGAGGCTCCTGCCACATGGATGGCTAGGAGATCCTCCTCCAACCGGCTTACGAGGGTCCAGATGCAGAGTCTCTCCTTGCACAGCAGACGAGAGTGCATGCCGCCCTGTTTGTTGAGATAGTACACAACGCCAGTCTGACTGCTCTGAGCTCCAACAGGTTGATGTGGCATCGGGAGTCCAGAACCAGTGGGCCCTGTTGTCCCCCATGTGGGCTCCCCGGCCCATGAGGAGCAACGATTGCAAGGACGACCATCTGCTCGGGGCGGACAAACTGGATCCCTCCCTGCGACCGGTCTGGGGCGGCCACCACTGGAGAGCGTCCCACATTTGGGTTACAATGATCAGCTGGTCGAAGTGACCAGATCGCAGAGTCCACTGGGCGGACAGCTCCCATTGGAGAGAGTGCATGTGCAACAGAGCCCAACGGACCACTGAGGTGCACGCCACCATGTAACCCAGAAGGCGCAGAAAGTTCCGGGCGGGGCACAATTGCCCAACCAGAAATGACTGGGCAAAGGAGAAAAGAATCTCCGCCCTGTCTGCTGGAAGTAGAGCTCTGGCTTGACAAGAGTTTATCTCTTCCCCGATGAAGCCCATCACCTGAGAGGGCACGAGTTCCGACTTGGCCTTGTTGATCAGGAGGCAGAGTTGGGACCAGGTCTGGAGGACCAGGTCCCTGGACCTCTCCAGCTCCTGTTAGGTGGAACCTGCTAGGAGCCAACTGTCGAGGCAAGGTTAAATCCTGACCCAACCCCGAGATGGGCCACCACCACTGCAATGTATTTGGTGAAGACCCGTGGGGCTGACAGGCCAAACAGCATGGCTCTGAACTCGTACAGGGTCCCTTCAACCCTGAAGAGGAGGAACCGCTGATGGGACAGACAGATTGGGCCATGAAAGAATGCATCCTGCAGTTCCAGTGAACAGAACCACGTTTCGCTCCAAGGATGGTATGATCTGGGACAGTGATCATCTGAAAGGCGCGTGACCCGAGATCGATTCAGGTCGTGCAGATCTAGAACAGGGCGTCAGCCCCCTTGGGTACCGGGAAGTACCTGGAGACAAAGCCTGGGTGTGCTGGAGGATCTGAGCCACGTCATCTCGAAGAGCAGACTAGGTGCATGTGGAGATCCATTCCTCCAGAGGGGCGCGGCTGGTAGTGTACTGCTCGAACCTCAGCCTCCTTTACGGACCTGGGAGGGCCCGAGCTTGGGCCAAGGCGCCAAGCTTAAGCCTGCTGCTGTCCACCTTGAAAGGAGGACTGGTGAGCCGCAGGGGAAAGAATGCCGAAAAGGATTTTCTTCTGCTGGTTCTTGCCTGAAGAACCCATGGCAGAAGTAGCGTCCGAGGTGGCACTGGACTGTTCAATGCGCTGAAAGTGACCAGCCACTTCTGGGCCGAACAGGTCAGTCCCTAGGAAAATCACGTCAGCTAATTTGTGCTGGGTATCAGCCAGAAAGGAAAACAGCCTCAGCAAAGCCCTGTGACGAGAGACAACTGCGGCTGCCATTGAACAGGCACAAGAATCCTCAATGTCCAGGGTTGTCTGAAGCTGCTGTTTGGCAACAGCTCGGCCCTGATCCCAAACCTGCTTGACCGTGGTCTGCATGTCCGCAGGGAGGTGTGCGAGGACTTTGTCCAGCGACCCGAGAAAGGCATGGGAGAAGTGTGCCATGATGACGGCCGAACTTACCTGACAAAGGACCAAGGAGGAAGCTGCATAGAACTTCCAGACTGAATGGTCCAAGAGCTTGGACTCTTTTGCGGGAGGTCAGTCAGTATCAGCAAAACTGCCAGTACACCTGAACACAGATGCAGTCACCAGGCTCTTGGCTGAAGGGTGCTCTGCGAACCCCCACGAGGGACCCATGGACACCACATACATGCGGACAGACTGTGCTGGACAAGAGGAAGGGTGCTGCCAGAGTTCTACCACCAGGCCAACAATGGCCTTGGCCACAGGAAACCTCCGTCGAGGTATCCCCTGTCTTGAGGATGTCCGTGAGAGGGTATTCCGCCTTTTTCTGGATTGGCTCCAGGGGCATGGATTCAAAGGCGGCAAGAATGCCCTGGAAGGACGAAGGACCTTCCTCAGTCTTTAACATACCGGCAGATTCGTCATCCCCGGGATGAGAAAGCAGGCTGATCACATCTGAATCCGAGGAATCTGATTACAATGGTCAAACACACAAGTCACCTTCAACCTGCCGAGGGCAGTCCGGGGTGACAGTAGCCGAAAGATGCCAGGGAAGCCTGGTATCTGGCCTATCGTAATTAAAAAGGAGCCCCTCCCACAGGCTGCTTGGGTGGTGGTTCCACCACTATCAGTGGATAGACTGATTTAGGCCGAACCGGAGGTTTCGCCGGCTCCGACTTGATCGGCTCAGGAGGAGTCGGCTTCGGCCTAGGAGGAGAGAGTCAACTAATGGCAGGGGTAGAAGCCGGTATGTCTGCTTGTGCACGGTCAAAATCAGCTGCTGCCACGAGGTCCTTGTAGCGCCGACTGAGTTCTATTTATAGCTCTTCCTCTGCCTTTCGGTTGAGGGGGGTCCAGGACCTTGACAGAGATCGGACAGGCCGATTTGGTTGCTCGGGAGACACCGGCGGGACCAGCGATTTCGGGTCGGGATTCGTGGTGGAGTCCCACCAAGCTGGGTCTCCTCATCGGGGAAGTCATAACTGGAGTTATGATAAAGAGAGTAGCTGACCAGAGTCAGCGAAAACAGATCGATCGGGTCCGACCAGTTCTACATCATCAACTGACATTTTGCTCGACTGGTCAGACTGCAAAGCAGAGAAGCCAGTGGCAGAAGAAGCAATCTCAACCGAAGTCTAGACTGCATTTTCCTGGGACAAAGATCTCTCCTGCTCCCAAGAGAGTCTTCGTCAGGATAAAGACGATCCCGGATCCTTCTCCCGCTCACGGGATCGAAAGGAGTGCGTGCCCACAGGACCCTCTCCCCTTGGTCGGGAGAGACTGGTACAACTCTCTGAAGGAACCCGAAAAGGTGGAGCGGAACAAAAAAGCTCAGTAGTTTCTGCAACCGGAGCCGCATCCTCTTCGAATGCTTGCATGCGTTCCAATTGCTTGGCGGAACCCACAGCCACGGAAGCCACCCACCGAACCCCTCCTTGGATTTCACTGGAGGGTTCTGTTTCTCCGGCCTCCCCAACTTCAGGCGTGCAAGACGGTTGTCGAGGACTTAGGATGGAAAGCGAGACAAAGATCACATTTCGAGGAGTCATGGTCGACACCGACACAATAAATGCACACAGTATGGGGATCGGTGCATGACATCTTCTGGCCACAAGGACACCGGCGAAATCAGGTGGAAGACTTGTTTTCCATAATCGAAGGTATACAGTCGCGAGCGCCAATACCAACTAGACAGATTTTAGGAATAACCGAAGGTTTTGAAGCCAGGGCCTACAAAATGCATGAGCACGAAGGAGGCAACCTGAATCTTCCAGCGCAAAGGAAGATCTGCATCATGGGGTGGAGCCAAGGGTTATACCATCCGGGTGGGTGGGGGAGGAGCCAGCTTGAAGACTTCCAGCAAGAGTTAAAGTGGAAGGGAACATGTCAAAGAGTATGGATGAAAATATCCACGATCCTAGAAGTACAGTTACGCAAGAACTTACCATAAAGTACAGTTACGTAAGAACTTACCGTAACAGTAGATCTTCGAGAACAGCTCTTGCAGCAGGTTACACCATTAGGACCGAAGCCGCCAGGACCCCACGGAAAAATTCTAGCTAGCTAACTACAGCGGGGACCGCCCCCGACGTCGGTCCCGCCTCCGACGTCAGGCGTGGTACAAAAGGGGGCGGTCCCCCAGATCTCCCCAGTTCTCCCCGCCGGAGACTCTTGCCGCAGGCTGACATCAAAATGGGAGACCTAGGATTCGCCGACAGAAGACAGAAAGATAACAATTCCTGCTCAGAAAGACTGAGCCATGCTTCCTCCAAGGGGAAGGTGGGCGGGAAGTACTTGCACAAGAGCTGTTCTCGAAGATCTACTGTTACGGTAAGTTCTCACGAATTGTACTATCTTACTCGAGACGCAGCTCTTGCAGGCAGGTTACACCATTAGACTGATTCCCAAGCAGTAACGCTGTCAGAAAATCCGGGAGGAGGAAATAAAGGATAAAAACCAGGTCCTGAACCTAGGACAGGAGACCCTGAAGCAGGCCAAACTAAAACCAGCCCTTCGCCGAGAGCTGTGTCCAGGCTATAATGCCTGATAAAGGTATGCACAGAACTCCAAGTGGCTGCAGCGCATATAGCAGAAGTGGAAACATTTTTGAGCGCTGCAAAGGAAGTAGCCACCCCTCTAGTGGAATGACCCCGGACTGTACCCGGGAGGGGCTTTTGTTTGATACCATAACAGTGAGAAATACACTGGACAAGCCAGCGAAAGGGACTGTTTGGATACTGATTGGCCCATCATCTCTCAGAAGGAAATGAAAAGCTGCTCAGAACTACGAAAGGACTGAGTTCTGTTGAGGTAAAACCTCAGGCTGTGAACATCCAGGGTATGGAGCAGAGCCTCTCCTCTATTAGAGTAGTTCGGAAGTAGACCGAAGGTCGATATCCTGGTTCAGAGTGAGTGAAGAAACCACCTTAGGCAAGAATTTAGGTTCAGTCCTCAGGATACTCTGTCCCGTGGAAAACTAAATAAGGCTCTTTGCACATGAGAGCGTGAAGTTCAGAAATTCTTCTTGCCGAGGTAACAGCAACTAAAAACAACGTTTTCCACGACAGAAAACGTAGCTCGCAATCCGCGGCAGGTTCAAAGGGGAAGCGTGAGCTGTTCAAGGACAAAAGCAAATCCCATGGAGGCACAGGGTCTCTAATAGGAGGCCTAGGTGCAACACTCTCAAGAAATTCGAGAGGCGCCCACCTGAGCCACTGTACGATTTCCACCGGAGGTGGTAAGTCGAAATGGCACAGAGGGCACTTTAATAGAGGAGTAGGCTAGACCCGAATGAAAGAGGGAGAGCAAATATTCTAATATTAACCACAGGACAACCCTAAAGGGAAAGGTCGGCGTGCTGGCGACCATACCTAAAAAGCAGCGCCATTTCATGGCGATACGTGCTATCGTTGCCGGCTTTCTGGCTGCAGAAAGGACTTCTGCAACCTCTTGCGAGACCCCGTGACGCAAAATGGCTATGTCTCTAGGAGCCAAGCATGCAGGTTCAAGGAACGTAGGTCCGGGTGGACAAGTGAACCCTTCTCCTGAGACAGTAAGTGGGAGCTGAGCGGCAACGGGAGCGGGGGTTCCCGAGATAGTTGAATCAACAAAGGGAACCAAATCTGTCTGGGCCAAAATGGGGCCACTAGGATCATTATCAAGGCCACTGATTTACGGTGATTAAAACAATTAAATTCTGTTTTCAAGACTTAAGATTCCGGAATTTCACCGGTGATTGTTACTCTAATTTCCAGATTTTACTGGGATTCTGTTATCATTCTTTTAGTATGTGCATAAATAATCAGAATTAAAGAAGGCTTAATATACAGAGCATTAAATAAAGCAAACTGAAAATAGTACAGGAAGGAATTATAAGAAAAACAGACTTTTTTATAGATATACTGATCTGATAGAAAATGCCAGATTCCATGAAATCTTCATTTTTAACGGTTTTCAGGCAGCCCTAATTCCGGAATTTTACCGGATTTTCCGGTAAAAACCGAACAACAGTGGCCTTGATCATTATTGCGTGCGCCCTGCGCAGTTTGAGAAGAACTCTCTGGATCAACGGGAAAGGAGGGAAAGCGTAGAGGAATCTGTTGGCCCAGGAGAGGGATAACGCGTCTCGCCAGAAAACACCAGGCCCTGGATCTAGCGAGCAAAAATTGGGCAGTTTTGCGTTGGATGGGGAGGCGAACAAGTCTAGATCTGGAGTTCCCCATCGAGAAACAGATCCTCTGCTACCTCTTGAAGGAGTTCCCATTCGTGGACTCTGGCCGAGAAACGACTCAGGCCGTCTGCAACCGTGTTGTTCACTCCGGGGCGTGCACAGTGATCAGATTCGCCGTGTCTGATTACCCAATCCCACCTCTCATGGCTTCCTGCAAAGGCGGTAAGAGTGTGCGCCTCCTTGTTTGTTGAGGTAATACATCACCGCCGTGTTGTCTGTCTGAAGTAGAAGAGTACACGGTGGATAACTGACTGAAAGGCCTGCAGGGCATAGAGGACCGCTCTCATTTCCAGCACGTTGATGTGAAGGTGAGCTTCCATCTGGGTCCCACGTACCTCAGGACTTTACCCGTCAGGTGTGCCCCCACCCAAGACCGGAAGCGCCTGTGGTGAGGGTGACCTCCGGGACGGCGCAATGAACGGGACGCCTGATGAGAGCGACTCCTGGGCTAGCCACCACTGCCAGTCTTGAATCACTGAATTGTGGAGTCTGACCGATGCTGCAAGTGGTCTTGCCTTTTGGTCCCATTGCACTTTGGGCATCCACTGAGTAATGCGCATGTGGAGTCTTCATGAAAGGACAGTAGGAATGGTCATGAGCCATGTGTCCGAGCAAGCAAAGGACCGACCTTGGCAGGTACAACCTTGCTTAGTGATAGGTCCCTTGGAGGATCTGATGCGCCCGCTCTGTCGGCCGGAAGAAAGGCTCTTCCCGAACAGTGTCCAGAACTGCTCCTATGAACTGCAGTTTCTGCGACGGTACCAGGAGAGACTTCTCGATTTATGAGGATGCCCAGGATCGAACAGATCCTGGGTGCTCTGATTGCAAGAAGCAACGCCTCTCTGGAGGCGGCCATGAGAAGCCAGTCGTCCAGGTACGGAACATCGAGGCCCTGTCTCCTCAGAGACACTGCCACGACTGCCATGCACTTGGTAAAGACCTCGGGCGGAAGACAGTCCGAAAGGAAGGGCTCGAACTGAAGGTGGTGGTCGAGAACTCGGCGTAGGAACCTCTGTGCGCCTGAGCCATAGGGATGTGCAGGTAGGCATCCTGCATGTCTAGAGACGCTAAAAAGGCGTCCTGTTTGAGCATGGGGATAAGACCTGGAAGGATCACCATGCGAATCTCTTGTAAGTGACCGACACATTGAGGTCGCTGAGGTCCAAGATTGGACGGAGGTCCCCTGTTTTCTTGGGAACCAGGAAGAAGTGGGAATAGTATCCTAGTCCTCTCTGGTTCTCTGGGCATCTCTATCGCTCCCTTCGTAGTAGTAGCGAGTACTT
Source organism: Neoceratodus forsteri (assembly GCA_016271365.2). Lineage (NCBI taxonomy): Eukaryota > Metazoa > Chordata > Ceratodontiformes > Ceratodontidae > Neoceratodus > Neoceratodus forsteri. The sequence goes on along the minus strand of JADMNL010000031.1, from coordinate 112,927,059 downwards.
CTTGCAGATCAAGGCTTTGTGCTGGACCCTGATACCGGGAGAGCAAAGGAGGCCTCGAGGGTGGCTTTCCCGCGACCTCTATAAAGTGGCCTAGACTGACCAACTGAAGAACCCACCTGTCGGTGGTAATGGCCTGCCATCCCGGCAGGAAGTTCATCCGACCCCGACTATAAACTCCCGTTGATCCTGAGGCGGGGGGCGGAAAGGAGTCAGGCTGTGGCGGCAGATGGACCGCTGGCTGGGCCTGCCTAGGAGAGCGCTGGCCTCGGCTGGCGGGTGTTTGCCCTGGGCCTCACTAAACCAGAGCCCCTCTGAGGTGCAGCGGAGTGGGTCTGTTGCCCTGCGCGCGGCACGAAATGGTGGTTTTGGTTCCACGAAAGGAACTAAGCTTAGGTCGACATGGCCTGAACTGACCTTACCGCCTTCCCGGCCTCTTGGAGTTTGGTAAGGATCTTTCTGTAGGATTACCAAACAATACTTCTCCTCAAAAGGCTGCCCAAGATGTTCTTTTGGACGTCTGGGGGTAAAACCGAGACGCAACCAAGAGTGTCTCCGGAGGCAAACGCCAGAAGCTGCTGCTCGGCCGATGAGTCCGTGAGTCCACGCTGCCTAGCACTTGGGTCCCCACGTTTGAACCCGCAAGGGAGGAGCTGAAGCATCTCCTCCTTCTGCTCACCTCGGCATCTTTTCAGCCGCCCAGACCCTGTTCCCACAAAGCGTTCTGGAACTGAACCATGTGGGTTAAATAGTTCAGGATCTGATGTGCAGGTAGCGGAAGCATACGGCGCCTACCCAATGCGTCAGTTGTTTGGACTCTGGGTCCGTGGCAGGGTGCTCAAATGTTGTGGCCTCTGTGACCCGGTCATGTGAGGACTATGATGACCAGAGAATCGGCTGAGGATGCTGCGTCAAGTACTGGCTGCCGTCGCAGGAGCCTTATGCAAGCGATCAGCTTTCTTCGGTCTCGCCGGAGCGGTGTGGACGCTCCACGCAGCCTTGGTGACGCTCCACGAAAGTGTCAACCAAGGGTGGTACCACCACAGGCTTGGGGTCCTTTGCCAAGATATTTGGCGAGTCGCAATCTTCGGGGTCTAAGTCTTCAGCATCCCATCCCATGTTCTCTTGTATATGTCTCATAATATCAAGGAACGAGGGATCATCCGGAGGAGATCTAGGCATCTCACGTGGGTCCGGAGAAGGGATGGAGAGTGGAGATGGGGATCTAGAGGTGGAGTAGTCTGATCCCGTGTCCTCCGTTGAAGGCGAACGTCGGCGTCTCCTGGATCTCTTGGGGCTGGGTGATCCAGAAGAGGATTTCGACGGAGGTCTCCGTTTATCAGGTCTCCCCCTGGGAGTGGTTCTAGGCTCCCGGGGAGGAACACGGCCTGCCGACCCCGAAGGCGGGGGGGGGCAGGAACCGGAGGAGGAGGAGGGGGGGGGAGAGAACCATGTCTTTTTAATGGTATCCCACCAGTAGGTGAACAGATCTTTCACCTCCACTAGAGAGGCCCGACGACGGCCCGGTGCCGTGGGCGGTCGCCGGGTCCCGCGCCGGCTCCACAGGGGCTCTGGTAATGGCGAGGATCCCTGGGAGTACCCTACGGGACCGGGTCGCCTGGCCTGGTCCTCGGCTGCTCTAGGTCCTCCTCCGATAGAGGCTCCTGACCGATGTCGGTCGGAGGCAACAGGGCCTTCTTTTCAGGAGGGGCAGGCGCGGTCCCCTACCAGCGTCCGCTGGGATGTAATGGCGCGGTCGTCGGTGGTGAGCGGCGCTCCAGGAAGAAGGGCGCCGGGTTAACGGCTGTCGAGCCGGGCGCCTGGGCTACAGGCCTTTTAAAGGCGTGAGCTCCAACGCTTTGGGCGTGGAGGCACCGATTAAGACCTGACGCCGGGTACCGAGGAGCGGAACCCGACTTGCGGTGGTGATGGTGTCGCTTCCCGGACTTCGCCAAGGCCCTGGAAGGGGAGGAAGGCTCATGGATTTCTCCTGAGATGAAGGTTTTGATTGCAGCCGGGAGATTTCAACCGAGCTACGGACCAACCCCTAGAAGGGGACCTGAAGGGCCTTCTTCCTTCTTCTCTCGCTGCTTGTGGACCCTGGAGCTTCCCTGGAGGACATGGTCTTCAGTTGTTCCTCCAGAAGAAAAGCCTGCAAAGCCCTCTGACGCCGGATCCGGGTACGGCTATTGAACCCTTGGCAAGAAGGACAGGCCCGGGTATCGTGGTCTGGGCCTAGGCACCGGACGCAGGCCGTGTGGGGGTCCTTGAACGGGATCTGCTTTCCACAAGCGCACTTCGAAGGATGGCCCGAGGTTGGTGATGACATCAAGATCTTGCTTGAAGATTCTCGAAAAAGGAACTATTCACGCGTCGCGCGCTAGACTGGTAACGAAGGTCAGGTAGCTAAGTCGGCCGGAAAAGAACTGGGGAATCTGGTGGGACCGCCCCTTTGTACCACGCCTGACGCCGGAGGCGGACCGACGCCGGGCGGTCCCCGCTAGTAGTTAAGAGCTAGGAATTTTCCGTGGTCCTGGCGCCTGGCGGCTTCGGTCCTAATGGTGTAACCTGCTGCAAGAGCTGTGTCTCGAAGTAAGATTAGCAGATCTTCGAGAGGAGCTCTTGCAGCAGGCCATTATCATTAGGACTAGTGCCGCAGGCCTTAGGATCAACCGGAAAAAAAAAAACTCAGCAATACTAAGCAGGGCTGCGCCCCCCCCCGACATCGGTCATGCCATAAAAGGGGCGGTCCCTAGTTCCACCTCAGTTCACCTGCCGAGGATCTGCAAACAGATCCCGGCAAGCGAACCAGAAGTGCGCCTGAGTCATGCTCAAACTCTCCAGGTGGAAGGAGGGCCGGAAAGCAGCACTTGCTGCAAGAGCTCCCCTCGAAAATAGTACAGTTACATAAGAACTTACCGCAACAGTAGATCTTCGAGAGAGGCTCTTGCAGTAGGTAATTACATATAGGACTAACGTCGGCAGGCAGCAGGACCCCATGGAAAAAATTCTAGATAGCAGTCCCTGGCGAGGGACTGCCCCCACGTCAGGTGACCAGCGTCAGGAGACGTCAGTATAAAGGGGCGGTCCCCGATGCCTGCCTTCCAGTTCTTTCCCGCCACAGGCCAGAAAGGCCGGACGAGAGAGGAGCAGATATTTCCATCACTGAAACAGGAGCTGAAAAAGCCTAGGGGGAGAGAGGGTGGGAAGGTATTACCTACTGCAAGAGCCTCTCTCGAAGATCTACTGTTAAGGTAAGTTCTTACATAACTGTACTATCTTACTTCGAGAGAGCTCTTGCAATAGGTAATTACATATACGACTGAATCCCAAGCAGTCTGGAACAAAGAGAGGCACTGGGAGGAGGAAAACTACTCCAAGAAGCAGTTCTAGCTGGGCAAGCCTCAAGATAAGAGGCCTTGTAGAACAGACAGCCCGAAGCCTGCTCTACAGCGAGAGGCAAAATCCAAACTGTAGTGTTAACTCATTCACACCACAAGAGCTCTTTGAGACTTCCACCACTTGTGCCCTGTATACTCTAAGCACTGCATCCTGGGCCTTTCTAAACAAAATCAAGCCATAATCAGCATGCCACAAACAAATGTGAATACCTCGAACTGTAAGTGCTACACAAAGTATGAGCGGCAAAGTTGTTCAGCACAACGTTACCTTTCCAATGGTGCTATGCCAGGGGTTCTCAAATGGGGAGGCCAGCCTCCCTTGGGAGGCCCCAGCCTGTTCCAGGGGAGGCTCAAGCAAGTCTGAAAAAGTACTGCATTTAAATTTTGAGTTTTATATATTTTGTGTGAAGAGATGAAGCAAACTGAAAGAGGATAATAGCAGGTAAATCTTATGTATTTATTTACTAGTAGGTGGCAAGGGAAGTGAATGAGCTAGGCTCATTTCAGGTGTACTCGGAAGGGTAGGGAGTCAATACATTTCAAAAGGTAACTGCAAAACAATCAGGAAATACACAATGAACAATAGTGCAAATATGAACAATAAACTAATAATGAGAGATGGTAATTGATCAATTTGTAGCCTGATGGTAGAAGAGCCCATATACAAGGGTTGAACATAGAAGTGCTATGAGCAATAGCAGGAAGGAGCAAAGTAATCCCTGAGAAGTTGCTTGGGAGCAGGGAAGGACAGGGAGAGGCAAAGTATTTAGGAGGTTATTCCATATAGAGGAGAAACAGAGAAAGTAGTCTGACCCATGAAGGCACTGCAACAAGGGGTAACAACGGTTTAAGAATAAAAATAGCGGAGCAAGTAGGCTGGCCTGTGAAGGGGGGTTACAGTAAGCTGAATAACATTTATTTATTTTATCTATTTGTTATTCAGACAATGCCTTTGAGCACAGGAGCTTTTTTTCAAAGATTCCACATCAGTATAAAACAAAGAACTGAATGTGAGCCAGGTACTCAAAGGGGTTTCAATTTATTCATGGTGTACTGCGCAAAGTACAGTATGTTATTTTTCTTTGGGGAGGCCCAAGATTATTTCAGTTTTTGGGGGAGGCTCAAAATCTTTTCCATGGATTTGGGGAGGCTCACTGTCACAAAGTCTGAGAACTATTGTGCTATGCAATCAGTTGTAGTCAATTTAGTTTTTTATTTTATACTAGCTGAAATACCAAACTGATTTTTTTCAAGGTGCTTAGATGACGCATGAGACAAATGTCAGCCATGCACACCATGCCTTAAACAAATGCAAATAACTCCTAAAGTATATGTGGTAGACACAAAGTATCAGTAGCAAAATTGTTCAGCACAAAATAACATTTCTAATGGTGCTATACAATCAATTGTAATCCATCTAGTTTTTATTTTATAGTAGCTGAAATACCAAACAACTGTTTTTTTTAGATTTATTCAAGGTGCCTAAGTGAGGTTTGAGACACAAATGTTAGCCATGCACACCATATCAAACAAATATGAATATCTCCTAAAGTATACATGAGACAAAGTATCAGCAGTAAAATTGTTCAGAGGAAAATTACCTTTCTAACAGTGCTATGCAATCAATTCTAAGCAATTCTGTTTGTTTAATAGTTAGGTAAAAACTGCTGACTTCCTCAGACGTTTCTAGGCCTGAGTGAAAGTAAGTTGAGTACGTCTACAGGCATTATTGTCTTGAGTGGCTATACTTTCAGATGCTGCCTCCAGTCGTATCTAGGCCTGAATGAGTTAAGTAAAGGTATGAACGGAAGTAAAGGTGGCGGCAGCGCAGATGTCTGCCGCAGACACTTTTGAAACAAGCCAATGAGGCAGCTACTCCTCTGGTGGAGTGGCCTCTTACCTGACCCGGGAGGGTCTTGTATTTGCCATAACAGAAAGTGATGCAATGAGCCAACCACTTAGATAGGCATTGCTTGGAAACAACACTGCCTTCCCTTTTATGAGCAAAAAAGACGAACAATTGATCAGTCTTTCTGAGATCCTTCGTCCTGTTGGTGAAGTATCTCAGAATCCGGTGAACATCCATAGTATGGAGTAAATACTCCCCTTGATTAGAGTACTGCGTGAAAAAGGCGGGTAACTATGGACTGATTTAGAGTAGAGTCTGCTACTACTTTAGGGAGAAACTTGGGGTTCATGCGAAGAGCAACACGTTCCTTGTGAAAAATCAAGTATGGAATTTTACACATCAGGGCCTGGAGCTCGGAAATTCTCGGCGGAATATCCACCAGGAAGAGAGTCTTCCATGAAAGGAACTTCAAATCCACAGAAGCTGCCTGTTCGAAGGGAGGCAGAGCAAGTTTCTCAAGGACAAAGTTCAAGTCCCAAGGGGTAGCAGGAGTACGGAGAGGGGGTCTCAGATGGAGAACCCCTCTGAGAAAGGTCTTAGAGACCTCCAATTGAGCGAAAGTTTTGTCTGCAAAGGGGACATGATAGGCAGAGATAGCCGCCATGTGTACCGTCAGAGAAGAATGACAGACCCAGGTCAAACAGATGACTTAAGATACTCCAGCAGAAGCCCTGCTGAACAGGAGAAAGGTTCCGCGTTCTTGGAAGCGGCCCAGATAGTGAATCTTTTCCCCTTTATGGCGTAAGTGGCTCTAGTGGAGGGTTTTCTGGCCTCCACCAAAATCTCCGCCACTTGGAGAGACACCCCAAAACGGGATTGGGCTAAGTCTGCAGGAGCCATGTATGCAGTTGAAGGGATTTGAGGCTTGGATGGACCAGGGTCCCCTGATCCTGGGTCCAAAACCTCGAGATAGAGGAAGAGGATGATCCTCTGAGTATCGTTGTAGAAGAGAACCAAACTTGCCTGTGCCAGAAAGGAGCAGACAGAATCATTCCTGCTCCTTCTGAAGCTAGTTTCTGCAAGACTCGTGGGATAAGTGGAACTGGGGAACAAGGCACAGACGAATCTGTCCTTCCAGTCTAGAGACAGGGAGTCTCTCCAGAAAGCGCCTCGTTCTGGAACAAGCAAGCAGAAAATGGGAAGCTTTGCGTTTACAGGGGATGCGAACAGGTCGATCTGTGGTGTTCACCAAAGTCGGAAGATATTGTCTAGCACCCCTTGGTCCAGTTCCCACTTGTGAGTCAGAGCAGAAGAGCGACTTAGCTTGTTAGCCAGGATGTCATCTACTCCCGGAACGTGAATTGCCGTGAGGTGAAGGTCGTGTTGTGTTGCCCAATCCCAAACCCTCATTGCCACCCTGCAAAGAGGGTAGGACCAAGTCACTCCGTTTCTTGACGTACAAAACCACGCACATGTCCGTCTGGACGGCTAGGTGGCCGGGAAGGATGTACTGGTGAAGGGCTTGGAGAGCGTACAACACTGCCCGAAGCTCGAGCACACTGAAGTGGAGAGCTTGGACCAGGAGCCCTGGGTCCACATCCATTGCAAGTCCCGAAGCATTGGTTAGACCAACAGAACTGGGTGATTTAGGTCGTCCACTAACTGATCCCATTCGGAGTGTAGAGTCCACTGAAAGACTCATGTGGAGTCGAGCGCGAGGAACTGTCGGGATAGCAGCCGCCTTGAGCCTGAGAAGGCAAAAGGACCGACCTTGCACAGACCCGCCTGCAGCCGGACAGCAGACTTATCAAGAGTCTGGAGGGTGGACGCCCTGTCCGGTGGCAGGAAGGCCCTGCCCGTGGTCGTATCGAGAATCGCCCCAATAAACTGTACTCTCTGGGATGGGATCAGGTGAGACTTGGAAAGGCTGATGGTAATACCCAGGCAGCCAAAAACCTGCTGGGAAGAGGCAGTACAGCAGTTCCTCCCTGGACGAGGCCGCCAGGAGCCAATCGTCCAGGTACGGGAAAACCTGCACCCCCCCTGGTACGCAGGTGGGCCACCACCACTGCCAGGCATTTGGTAAATACTCGAGGCACCGAGGATAGGCCAAACGGAAGTGCCTTGAATTGGTAGTGGTCCCCCAGGAACGCAAAACGAAGGTATTTGTGGTGAGACGGGCGAATGGAAATGTGCAGGCAAGCACCCTGCATATCCAGGGCACATAGCCATTGACCAGGCCGGAGGAGGGACAGAAGGCTCTGCAAAGAGCATCCTGAACTTTTTGTATTCCACTAAGACTGAGGGAACTGATGTCCAGAACTGGTCTAAGATTTCCTCTCTTCTTTGGGACCAGGAAGAAATGGGAATAGTAACACGTCCCTTTCAGATGAAGGGGTTCTATTGCTTGTTTCAGCAGGACAGCTGAAATTTCCTCCTGGACCAAGAGAAGGTGTTCCTTTGAATACGACTACTTTAGAGGGGGGTGGCAAGGTGGTTTCTGAAGAAACTATCGAGTGTCCTTCTGCGATGAGCTGGAGCACCCAAGAAATACAGGTTACTCGCCTGCAACAGGAATTCTAGGAATGGTATATGTTGTTCATCCACACTGTCTGGCAGGTTCCTTGCCGCTTTAAATCTTGCCGGAAGGTCTTCAAGCTGGCTCCTCTCACCCACCCAGGTGGTAAAACTCTTGGCTCCGCCCCATGACGCCATATCTAACCCGCTGGAAGCCAGGTTGTGTGCTCTGGCCGAGGTCGGTGGGCAGGATGAACAACATATACCATTCCTAGAACTCCTGTTACAGGTGCGTAATCTGTATTTCTAGGGACATGAATATGTTGTTCATCCACACTGCCTAACAGTTCTCCAGGAGGAGGAAGGCAAGGCGCACACCCCTACTTGGGGAACAGAGACTGAAGAACTGAGGCACCAAAACCAGCATCCCGACGTGACTCAAGGTCGATGTGGTAGTGGGTGATGAAGGTGTGTGCTGACTTCTAGGTAACAGCCCTGCAGATTTCCTGGATAGGGACGTCCCTGGAAGCGGCCACCGATGCAGCAGTATGGCAGGTAGAATGAGCTCTTATCCTTCTGGGAGGCTCCATGCCCGCCAACCTGTAGCAGAGATCTATGCAGGAGGTGACCCACCTGCCCATCGTCCGCTTGGCTGCAGGTCTGCCAGGTGCGGCTTCAGCGTAGGTGACAAACAGCTGGCGAACCTCTCCCTGAACTTAAGCCGTCTGCTCCTTATAAGTGAGCGCTCTTCTAGGGTCCAAAGTATGGAGCCTATATTCGGCCTCCGAGGTGTGATTGGGGTAGAACACCGGCAGAGTCAACACCTGGTTAAGGTGAAACTCTGACACCACCTTCTGAAGGAATTTCGGGTGGGGGCGCAGGACAACCTTGTTCCTGTGGAAGACCAGATAAGGAGACTTGATGGAAAGCGCCTGGAGCTCTCCCATCCTTCTGGCTGACGTGACAGCCACCAAGAAGGCGGTCTTCCACGACAGGTGAGAGATGTCACACCTGTGCATCGGTTCGAATGGCCCGCCCATGAGCTTAGCCAATACCAGCAGTAGATCCCACGGAGGTGGAGGTTCTCGCACCAGAGGGGATATGTGATCAGGCCTTTGAAAAAAGCGCCTGACCACCTTCTCCTGCGCCACAGACTGTTTCCCGGCCCGCGCCCGGTAAGCAGAGATGGCTGCCAGGTGCACCTTAGGGTCATCGACCGAAGCCCTTGCTAAGAAAGGGACCACAGGTAGTCCAAGATGCTTGCCAAGGAACAGGAGGAAGGGTCCAGGCCAACACCAAATGTAGAATCTCTTCCATTTCAAGGCGTAGCATTTTTCTGGTCAACTCAACGACGCTGATGACCTCGTCGGAAAGACCCAAGGCCTGGAACTCTAGTCACTCAGGCAGTCAGGTGCAGGGATTGAAGGTCCGGATGGAATACCTTCCCCTGATGACTGAGATCAGGTCCGGGTGGGCTGGAAGCCGCCTCGGGAGCCTGGAGCTGAGACTGAGGAGATCTGGATACCAGAACTGGCAGGGCCAGTCTGGGGCTACCAGAATCACCTGAGCCTTGTCCCTCCTCGCCTTGAGAAGCACCTTGTGGATCAAGGGAAATGGGAGAAAGGCATAGAAGAGGCCCGGGGTCCACGGCCTTGAGAAGGCATCCCCCTGCAGCGAGCCCTGCTGAGGGGGGCGGGCATGAAAGTCTCAGCTTCGCATTTTCCCTTGAGGCAAACAGGTCCACCTGAGGCATGCCTCAGTGGGAAAACAGATCTTGTACTACCTCCAGCTGGAGGGACCACTCGTGGGACGCAGCCCCTATCCGGCTTAGGGCATCGGCCAGGGTGTTGGAGGCTCCTGCCACATGAATGACGAGATCCGCCTCCAGGCTGCACACGAGTGACCAAATGCGGAGAGTTTCCCTGCACAGAGGCATGGAGCGCATCCCGCCCTAGCGGTTTAGGTAGTACATGGTCGTGGTATTGTCCGGCTGGACCTGAACCACTTGACCCCATAGAAAGGGAGCGAAGGCGGTGAGGGCTAGATGAACTGCTCAAAGCTCCTGCAGGTTGATATGACATCGGAACTCCCGAGGAGACCAGAGGCCGTGCGCTCTGTGCTCCCCCAGATGGGTACCCCAACCCATCAGAGGCGCATCAGTCGACAGAGAGACCGTCGGCTCGGGGCCGACAAACGGGATGCCCACCTGCAGATGTGCTGGAACGGTCCACCACTGGAGAGTGTTCCACATCCCTTGGGACACTGTCACTAGCTGATCCAGTGGATCGAAGTACTATAACCACTGGATGGCCAACCCCATTGAAGGGGATGCATGTACCAGCGGGCCCAACGGACCACGCTGGTGCAGGACGCCATGAGGCCCAGGAGGAGCAGGAAGTCCCAGGCAGGGTGCGATTGCCAAACCAGAAATGATTGGGCAAAGGAGGAAAGAACCTCGGCCCTGTCCGCCAGGAGCCGTACTCTGGCTCGTAGAGAGTCAAACTCTGCGCCAATGAATTGGATCAACTGCTTGGGCACAAACCCCAGTGTCTGGAGGAGGATCCGCCACCTTCCTGATCACCTCTTTTTCGAGGAGCAGGGCAGTATCGGCTCGGCGGGCCGACAGAGGGGCTGTGGACCCTGTGGACCCCCGAGGGGCGACGGCTCGAAAGGGTGGGGCCTGCTCGAACTCCAGAGGCAGACCCTTTCCTACCACCTCCAACACCCAGCGGTCCATGGTGATAGCGGACCAGGAGGAAAGGAAGTGACGGAGCCGTCCCCCCACGAGGGGAACCCAGGGGGGAGTGACAAGGCTGGGGCGACACCCTCAACCTGTCACTGGGCAGGCTTGGAGGAGGGACCGGCCGAGGGACCTCCTGGGCCTTTACCTCCCTGCTTCCTGTTGGAGGAAGCCGCGGGCTTGGGTTTGGGATGCCAAATGCGAGCCTGCTGGCCCTGATGCTGGTGCGTTTGGGCTGGACGTGCCGCAGGGGCAGAAGGGCGAAAGAACTTATGTTGCTGCCGACGGCCCTTATCCTTCTGGGCGGAGGTGACAGAGTCCATTGTGGCACTGGACTTTTCCATCCGCTGGAGGTGACCTTCCACTCCCGGGCCGAAGAGGTCGGTCCCCAAGAAGGGGACATCCGCCAGTTTGTGCTGGGTATCCGCTGTGAAGGCTCTACGGCACATGGCCACCGCGGCCGGAACCAATCTGGCACAGGAGTCTCCGATGTCCAGAGCCGTTTGGAGCTGCTGCTTAGCCACTGCCCTAGTCCCGTACCTGCCGGACCGTGGTCTGCAGGTCGGCTGGGAGATGAGGGATCACCTCATCCAGGGAGCCCATGAGGGCATGGGAGAAGTGTGCCATCAGCACGGCCGAGCTGGCCTGGCGGAGGCCAAGGGAGGACGCAGTGTACACCTTGCGCCCGGCACAGTCCAGCTTTTTGGACTCCTTGCTGGGGGGCTTGTCCACATCCCTAGCACTCCCGGAACGCTGGAAAACGCTGTTGGTAACCAACCCTTCGGCAGAGGGGTGTTCCGAAAACGCAAGCAGAGAGCCAGTAGGGACCGCATACTTCCTGGCCAAAGGCGCAGGACAGGAAGCAGGCCGCTGCCAGAGCTCCAAGGCTGGGCCAACCATGGCTTCAGCCACTGGAAAGGCCTCCGTGGGTGAATCCCCTCAGTCCAGTATCTCCGTCAGGGGATACTTGGCCCGCTTGGATATGGGCTCGAGCTGCATCCCGGTGGACTGGAGCCGAAGCAAACCCATGAAGGACGATGGGCTTTCGTCCATCGACTGGCCCCCGGAGGACTCCAGGAAGAGCTGCCTGGGGGCTGAGCCACCCTCCACCTGCAGAGGACGGTCGGGAGTGAGGGTGTCCGACGCAAGTCCCGACTCGACCAAGAGTCCTTGAGTGGCACCCCCGATTCGGTTATGGAGCGGAGGTTCCACCACCAATTGGTGGGGCAGCTGGCTTCGCGAACAACTGGCCCTAAGCTTGGGCACCTCGGCACAACGAGGGGTTGTTTCGGCCGCTCGGGTGACAGCCACTTGATGGCCAGGGAAGGCGACGGCGGCTTGTTCCCAGACAGAACTGCTGCCACATGAGGTCCTCTTGGCGTCGATGCAATTTGCGCCGAAGCCTCTTCTCTTCCGAGGAGGAAAAGAGGACGAGCGGCGGCGCCGCTTACCTCGGTGCCAAGACTGAGACGATGTCCGAGACCAAGATCCTCAATGTTTCCAAGGATGGGTCTGGGAAGGGGCAGGGAACACCTGCTCATCCCTCAGCTCGGAAGCCTTAACCGGGGACTGCGGCACCGGAGGCGCAGGTAAGTCCTCGGTCTCCACCGGGGGACCGGTCAAGAAGGGTTGTCGGCTTCACCAGTCGACAGCCCATCCGACGGGTTGAGAAAAATCTCGACTGCGTCGACAGGTGTCTCGGCCGGCTGGCCTGACGGGGACACTGATGCCAGCAGCCTTAGCCGCAACCTCGACCGAAGTAGAATGTCGACTGTCCGGGGAAGGGGACCTCTCCCGCTCCCATGAACACAGACGATGGGACTTACCCTAGAGTCCTTTTTGGACCGAGAGGAATGTCCCGATGGCCCCTCGCCCTTCGTGGAAAGGGATTGGCAAAGCTCCTTGAAAGAAGCCGAATACGAGGTACCCAGAGAGAGCAGGATAAATGCCGCGACCGAGGAGGATGATGCAGCCTCTGCCGCCTCCTCCTCGAGGGCGACCTGCTCAAGTTGCTCAGCCGAGCCAGCCACAGCAGTAACCGCCCAACGGGCCTCCTTCGACTTAACTGGCGGGTAGCGCTCCTCGGGGCGCCCAAGTTGCAACTGGGCAGCGTGGTCTTCCAGGACGTTAATAAATGAACGGCATAACTCAGGCCTGCGGGTCGTGTTCTAGGCCGAGGCAGTAGACGCATGTGGAGTGCGGGTCCGTCCTGGACATCTGCTGCCTACAAGGGCACCGCCGAAATCCGGGAATCGATCTGTCCATCACAGCCGCGAGGGAGAAACTTGACTGAAGTCCTGAGAATTTTTAAAATAAGTGTCGGATGAACCGAAGAATTAGGATCCAGTCTACATGCAGAGCATTAAGGAGGGAACCTGAGCTTCCAAGCGGTAAGGAAGATCTGGCGTCATGGGGCGGAGCCGAGAGTTTTACCACCCGGGTGGGTGGGAGGAGCCAGCTTGAAGATCTTCAAGATTTAAAGCGGCAAGGAACCTGCCAGACAGTGTGGATGAACAACATATCAGTGTCCCTAGAACTTTGGATTAATTCGTAAGGATACCCTGTCCTGGTGGAAAAACCAAATAAAGGTTCTTTGCACATCAGTGTATGAAGTTCAGAAATTCTTCTGGTCGAAGTCACGGCAACTAAAACCAAACTAAAACCAACGTCTTCCATGTAAGGAAACTTGGCTCACGATCTGCGGCTGGCTCAAAAGGTGGCAGCATAAGCTGCTCCAGGACAAAGGGTAAATCCCAAGGCGAAACAGGATCCTTAATCGAAGGTCTAAGGTGGAGGACACCTCTCAGGAAGGCTTGTGCCGTGTCCAACAGAGATATGGGACATTGGCCTATAGGCAGGGCCCCTGGTGTTCTGCGACAGAATTTTCTGATTCCTGCGGCAGGGCTCCTTGACTTTTGCGGCAGCATTTTCTGATTTCTGCGGCATGATTTATTCATTTCTCTGGCAGAATGCAGTCCCGTCATTGGCTAAATATGTGACGTCATTGATGACATCATATGCCGAGCATAGAGGAGGGGCTTTAGGATAAACGAGGTGGGAAAGAAAGCCTGACACTATGGAAAAACAGTATATTTATATGAAAATTCACCAAAAACAATGAATTCTGCGGCAAATTCTGAAACCATAGAACTGCAGAATTCCAGGGGCCCTGCCTATAGGAGTGTGATAGGCTGAGATGGCACAAAAGTGTACTTTTATCGAGGAGTAGGCCAAGCCTGCCTGAAAAAAGGGAAGAGGTAGTCCAAGACTGACCTTTCTGGACAATCCATTGGCGAAACCCCCCGCGCTTCAGCCCAGAGGCAAAATCTGCGCCATTTCATGGCGTAAGTAGCACGGGTAGCCGGTTTTCTACCAGCCGCTAGAACGTCTGCTACCTCATGCGAGACCCCGTATCGCATAATGACTGTCTTTAGGAGCCAAGCGTGCAGGTTCAGCGAACGAAGGTCCGGATGGACCAAGGAGCCCGCCTCCTGAGACAGCAAGTGAGAGCTGACTGGCAGAGGCACCGGAGGTTCCTGGGACAACTGATATAATACAGGGAACCAGATCTGCCTGGGCCAAAACAGCACAGTAAGTATCAACGTCGCCTGCTCTCAGTGAAGTTTCAAAAGGACCCTCTGGATCAACAGAAGAGGGGGGAGGCAAAGAGAAATCTGCCCACCCAGGAGAGGAACAAGGCGTCTCGCCAGAAAACACTAGGCCCTGGATCTAGTGAGCAGAAATTGGGCAGTTCTACGTTGTATGGGGACGCGCAAAGGTCCAACTCTGGTGCACCCCATCTGCGAAACAGATCCTCTACCTCCTGGAGTATTTCCCACTCGTGGACTCTGGCCTGAGAGCGACTCAGGCTGTCTAAGATGACGTTGTCCACCCCTGCAACATGAACAGCAATGAGGTTTGTGCAGTGTTGTAGAACCCAATCCCACACCCTCATGGTCTCCTTGCAAAGCAGGTAGGAATGGGTGCCTTCTTGTTTGTTGAGGTAATACATCACCATGGAATTGTCTGCAACAGAAAAGTACCTGGTGGAATCTCCGACTGGAAGGCTTGCAGGGCGTAAAGAACTGCTCTCATTTCCAAGATATTTATGTGGAGATGAGTCTCTTGGGCTGTCCACAGGCCCAGAGACCGAACACTGTCGAGGTGTGCTCCCTACCCCAGCCCTGAAGCATCTGTGGAGAGCATCACACTCAGATGGCGCAATGACCCCCGACAGGTTCTTCGAATCAAGCCACCATTGCCAATCCCAGATTACAGCCTTCGTGATCCGAATTGGGAGCTGCAGATGGTCTTGCTTTTGATCCAATTGGACCCATAACGTCCACTGGGTCACCCGCATGTGGAGACGGGCTAGCTGGACTGTTGCAATGGCCGCAGCCATATGTCCGAGCAGGCAAAGGACCAGTCTGGCTAGGACAGTCTTTGCCAAGATGTCCCTGATGAGGGATCCGATGTGTTCCGCTCAGTCCTGGGGTAGAAAAGCTTTCCCCTGAACAGTGTCCAGAACTGCGCCTATGAACTGCAGAATCTGTGACAGAACCAGGCGTTCAGACTTCGATTGATTATGCCCAATGTCTCGAATAGAGACAGTACAATGAATGGTGGACATCAGGGCCTCCCTAGAGGGCGCCATGAGAAGTCAGTCATCCAGGTAGTGGAACGCGAAGTGGCCTCATCTCCTCAGAGTCACCGCTAAGACCGCCATGCACTTCGTGAATACCCGAGGTGAATACCCGAGGTGCCGATGACAGTCCGAAGGGGAGGGCTCAGAATGGATAACAATGACCCTGAAACTAAGCACAAAAATGAAAATTACGTACCTACCGTAATTCTTGATCTTCTTGGACGAGTCTCCACCACTCATTCACACTATTGGGGATCTGCGCCGGAGGCACTAGGACCCATCGGGAGCAAACTTTTTTTTGGAGGGTCGGCACCAGAGATGGCGCTGCGAGCCCTAGCTCGCGCGGTAATTCTTGGCGTCGACCCTCCAACCGCCTCAGTACCTTTTTTTTACCAAGGAGGTGCAGCGTAACTAACCTAGAAGGGTAGCCTAACCTAAAAACCGGACACAAGATAGTTTGGGCGACCCGTGTAAGAAGGGTCAACAAAAAAGTCTTCACGGCCTAAAGATTTGAGGGAGTGAAGACCAACAAGAAAGGTGAGCTCGTGGGATGGAGGCTGGGCGTGTGAATGAGTGGTGGAGACTCGTCCAAGAAGATCAAGAACTACGGTAGGTACGTAATTTTCATATCTTCCTGGACATAAGTCTCCACCACTCATTCACACTATTGGGAGAGTACCGAGCTAATAATCCCCCGAGAAGGCGGCAGGAGAGACCAAGAGCTCACGTTTCTAGGACAGAAGTCCACTGAGGATGGCTCTGCCAAAGGAAGAATGTCGTCTGGCATGGACATCTAGTGCATAATGTTTAACGAAAGTATGCACT
This sequence comes from Neoceratodus forsteri, assembly GCA_016271365.2. Classification (NCBI taxonomy): domain Eukaryota; kingdom Metazoa; phylum Chordata; order Ceratodontiformes; family Ceratodontidae; genus Neoceratodus; species Neoceratodus forsteri. The sequence continues at coordinate 112,911,085 of JADMNL010000031.1, read as the reverse complement.
GAGCTCCAGGTGGCCGCACTGCAAATTGCAGATGTCTGCAATGGGCACGTTGCGGATTTCCGCTAGGAATGCCGCGACCACTCTAGTAGAGTGAGCGTAAACTCTACCCTCCAACTTAACCTGCGCCATGGAACAGCAGTGACGAAGGCACGCCACTAGCCACGATGAGACACATCTGATAGCGACAGGTTGACCCAGACGGGTCCCACTGAAGGAAATGAATAGTTGTTGAGCTTTGCTAAAATCCTTGGTTCTATCTAGACAGAAACGCAAGGCCCTCTTAACATCCAAAGAATGAAAAGAACGTTCCCCTTCATTTTGGAAGTCCGCAAAATAAGAGGGAAGGACCAAAGGTTGGTTTAGATGAAATTCTGACACAACCTTAGGAAGAAATTTAGGATGAGTACGAAGAACTACTTTGTCCTTATGGAACAGTATACGGAGGGTCTGTGACCAGGGCATGTATCTCAGAGACCCTGAGGGCTGAGGTAATGGCCACTAGGAAGGCAGTCTTCCAGGTGAGAAGTTTTAGCTCACAGGTAGCCAGAGGTTAAAAAGGTTTCCGAGTGAGCATGTCTAGCACAAGATTAATGTCCCAGGCTGCAACTGGACGTCTTGTAGGAGGTCTGGTATGCAGAATCCCCTTAACAAATCTCTTAACCATATAGGTAACTGAGCCAGTGTTAAGGAAAGAAACGGGCTCATGACACGCTGAAATGGCACTAGGGTGAAGTTTGACTGTAGAGTACTGCAGACCTGAATCTGAGACGTCCAAAAGGTACTCCAAAACCTCATCTGGTGGACAGGAAAAGGGATTCAAAGAGGACTTTGCACACCAGAGCGAAAAACGCTTCCACTTGGCTGTGTAAGTTTTCCGAGTGGCTGGCTTCCGTGCAGCCAGAAGAATATCTGAAGCTCTTCGAGAGACATTGAACCGGTTTACTTCGACCTCTTCAGGAGTCAAGCGTGAAGGTGACGTGATCTCGGGTTGGGATGGACCACCGGTCCCAGAGTCAAAAGGTTGATCTGCAGGGGAAGTGTTTTCAGAGGAACTGCCAACATATTGCTGAGTAGTGGAAACCACAGCTGCCGAGGCCAAAAGGGAGCAATGAGAAACATCTCGTCTCCATGGGATTCGAACTTGGAGTACTCTCTGGATTAGAGGAAGAGGCGGAAAGGCGTAAAGAAAGCGTTTTGTCCACTGCAGCCTGACCGCACCCTGACAAAATTCCAGGCCCTGGATTTCTGGAGCAGAAGAAAGGCAGTTTTGCGTTGAGTGGGGATGCAAAAAGGTCCAGGTCTGGAGTTCCCCACTCTTCGAATAGAGACTGAACTATGGTTGAGTCGAGAGACCACTTGTGAGGATCTGTCTCTGTTCTGCTGAGACGGTCTGCCAAGTCGTTCTGTACACCTGGCAGGTAGACCGCTTGAATTAGAGCGTTGTGCTCCAAACAGCATTCCCATACCCTCATTGCTTCTCTGCATAAGGGGTAAGAATGAGCACCGCCCTGCTTGTTGATGTAATACATCACTGCTTTGTAGTCCATTTGAAGGAGAATGTTCTTTTGAGAGAGAATATCCATCAACGCTCGGACCGCATAAAGGACGCCTCTCATTTCTAGGACATTTATGTGAAGCTGGGACTCTAGTTGAGTCCACACACCTCGAGTGTGGAGAGCCTGACAGTGAGCTCCCCACCCCATTAGGGATGCGTCCGTGGTAATGGAGATTTGATGGTCCAGAGGAGCAAAGGGATATCCTTCCAGGAGACTGCTCTTGAGACCACCAGGTGAGTAACCTCTTTAAAGGTTCCGTCACTTTGATGAGATAGGACTGCGGGTGAGTGGTTGGGGACCACTGAGTACTGAGCATCCACTGGGTGGTTCTCATGTGCAGACGTGCTAGGGGTACAGTGAACACTGAGGATGCCATGAGGCCTAGCATCCGTTGCATAGAGAGCGCTCTGACTGAGCTGTTTTCCCCGATGTGACGGGCCATCTGACTATCATTCCTCCTGTCTTCTGGAAGAAAAGCCTTCGCACAGGTGTCCAGAAGAGTCCCTATAAAAAGGAGCCTCTGGGAGGGCTGCAGTTGCGATTTCTTGAGGTTGGAGCAGAACTCCATGGACGAAGGGAGGCGGAGGCTGCCTCCACGGCCCAGAGTCCCTTGCCTGGAAGGGCTTGCTAGAAGCCAATCGTCCAGATAGGCGAAACACCTGCATTCCGACCTTTCTGAGGTGCGCGAGAACTGCACAACACTTGTAAAAACTCGCGGCGCCGAGGATAGCCCAAAGGGCAGGACTCTGAACTGATAATGTTGTCCCGAGCCACAAACCTCAGGAATTTGTGATGCATCGGGTGAATAGGAATGTGTTGGTAGCATCCTGCATATCTAGGAGGCTAGCCAGTCGGTTGATGAAGCAGAGGTAACAGGGTTCCCAGAGAATATTTTGAATTCTCCTTGGGGAGAAATTTGTTCCGCTTTCTGAGATCTAGAATGGGGCGATTCCCCGGACTTCTTTGGAACCAGAAAGTAGTGGGAGTAGAAATACAGGTTACTCACCTGTAACAGGAGTTCTAGGAATGGTATATGTTGTTCATCCACACTGTCTGGCAGGTTCTTGCCGCTCTAAATCTTGCCGGAAGGTCTTCGTTGGCTCTCCCACCCACCCGGTGTAAAACTCTCAGCTCCGCCCCCATGACGCCAGATCTGCCCGCTGAAGCTCAGGTCTGTGCGCCGGCCGGGAGGTCAGGTGGATGAACAACATATACCATTCCTAGAACTCCTGTTACAGGTGAGTAACAGGTATTTTTAGGACATGGATATGTTGTTCATCCACACTGTCTGGCAGACTCCTAGCAGTTCTCCGGGAGAAGGGAGGCAAGGCGCACACCCTCACTTAGGAATAAAGACTGAGAACCGAGGCCCCAAACCAGCATCCCGCGTGACTCAAGGTCGATGTGTAATGGGTAATAAAGGTGTGTGCTGACTTCCAAGTAGCAGCCCTGCAGATTTCCTGATTGGGACATCCCTGGAAGCAGCCACTGATGCAGCAGTGCTGACGGTAGAATGAGCTCTTATCCTCTGGGAGGCTCCATGCCCGCCAACTTGTAGCAGAAATTCACAGGACCCACCTGCTTATCGTCCGCTTGGCTGCAGGTCTACCAGGTGCTAAGCTTCAGCGTAGGTGACAACACGCCAAGTAACCTCTCTCGACTTCAGCCGCAGCGCCTTATAAGCTTAGCGCCTCTAGGGTCCAGCATGGAGCCTGGGATTCGCCTCCGAGGTGTGATTGGGGTAGAACACCGCAGAGTCAACACCTGTTAAGGTGAAACTCAGACACCACCTTCGAAGGGAATTCTCGGTGGGAAGAGACAACCTTGTCCCTGTGGAAGACCAGGTAAGGAGACTCAATGCAGAGCGCCTGGAGTTCTCCCATCCTTCTGGCGACGGGATAGCCACCAAGAAGGCGGTTCATCCACTACAGGTGAGAGAGTTCACACTGTGCATTAGTTCAATGGTTTGCCCATGAGCTTTGCCAGTACCAGCAGTAAATCCCACGGAGGTGGAGGTTCTCGCATCGACGGGAAATGTGATCAAGGCCTTAAAAAGCGCCAGACCACCTTCTCCTGCGCCGACTGCTCCCCGGTGCACCCTTAGGGTCGTCGACCTAAGCCCTTGACTAGAAAGGGACCATAAATAGTCCAAGATGCTTGCCAAACAACAGGAGGAAGAGTCCAAGCCCTTGCCCCGACACCAAATGGAAAATCTCTTCCATTTGAAGGCATAGCATTTCCTGGTCGACTCCTTACGGGACGCCTCAACAACATTGAGGACCTCGTCGGAAAGACCCAAGGCCTGGAACTCTAGCCAGGAACCAGGCTGTCAGGTGGTGGGATTGAAGGTCCGGATGGAGCACCTTCCCCGGGATTGACAGAGCAGGTCCAGGCGAGCTGGAAGCTGCCTCGGGAGCCTGGAGCTGAGGCTGAGGAGATCTGGTACCAGAACTATGGGCCAGTCTAGTTATCAGAATCACCTGCGCCTTGTCCTCCTTGCTTTGAGAGAAGCACCTTGTGGAATCAAGGGAAGGCGCAGAAGAGTCTGGGGTCCACAGCCTCGAGAAGGCATCCCCAGCAGCGAGCCCTGCTGAGGGGGCGGGCATGGAACAGCCTCAGCTTCAAGCTTCCCTGGAGGCAAACAGATCCACCTGAGGTGTGCCCCAATGAGAACAGATCTTGTACTACCTCCGCAGACGCACCACCATGAGATGCAGCCCCTATCCGCTCAGGGCATTGGCAGGGTGTTGGAGGCCCTGCCACATGAATGGCTAGGAGATCCGCCCGGCCTGTACGAGTGACCAATGCGGAGAGCTTCCTGCATAGAAGCATGGAACGCTGGGCCCGCCTGGCGGTTTAGATAGTACATGGTCGTGGTATTGTCCGCCTGACTCGGACCACTTGACCCCAGAGAAACGGAGCAAAGGCGGTGAGAGCTAGGCGGACCGCCGGAGCTCCAGCAGGTTGATGTGGCATCAGACTCCTGCTGGGACCAGAGGCCGTGGCGCCTGTGTTCCCCAGATGGGCACACCAACCCATCAGAGAGAGGCATCGCTGATAGCGAGACCATCGGCTCGGGCGGACAAACGGGATGCCCCTGCAGATGAGATGGAACGGTCCACCACCAGAGAGGCTCACATCTCCTGGGTCACCATCACTAGCTGGTCCAATGGATCGCAGCGCCAGACCACTGGCTGGCCAGTCCCCACTGAAGGGGGTGCATGTGCCAACGTGCCCAACGGACCACACTGGTACAGGCCGCCATAAGACCCAGGAGGCGAGGAGTCCCGGGTAGGGCGTGACTGCCTCAACCAGAAATGATTGGGCAAAGGAGTGTAAGAACTCTGCCCTCGTTCGCCAGGAGCCGTGTTTGGTCAAGAGAGTCGAGCTCTGCCCCGATAAACAGAATCACCTGCTCGCCCGGAGTTCACTTGGCCTCAATGAGAAGGCTGACTTGAGAGCAAACCTGGAGGACCAGATCTCTGGACCGCCCACCTCCTGCCTGGAGGCCGCTATCAGCCAATTCGTCCAGGTAAGGGCACACCAGACCCCTCGGCCAAGAGGAAAGCTGTCACCACTGCAATGCATTTGGTGAAGACCCTGGAGCTGGAGACAGTCAAGGCATTCAGAACTCGAAGAGGGACCCCTCCGCTCAAAGCGAAGGAATCTCCGATGTGACGGACGGATAGGGACGCAAAGAACGCTGCCCCAGGTCCAGAGAGCAGAACCACACCGTGTCCAGGGATGGTATTATCTGAGCCAAAGTGACCATCCTGAAGGTTCGAGACCTTGGAACTTGTTCAGGTCGTAGGTCGAGAATGGGCGCCAGCCCCCCCGTCCGTTTGGGAACCAGGAAGTACCTGACACAAAAATCCCGGGTCTGAGGGAGGGTCCGCCACCTCCCTGATCACCTCCTTTTGGAGGAGGAGAGCGATGTCGGCCTGACGAGCCGACAGTGAGGCTGCGGACCCCGAGGTGCGACAGCTCTGAAGGGCGGGGCCTGCTCGAATTCTAGAGGCAGGCCTTTCCCCACCACCTCCAGGACCCACCTGTCCGTGGTAATAACGGACCAGGCGGAAAGGAAGTGCCGGAGCCTCCCAGGGGAACCTGGGGTGGGGGTGACGGGGTTGGGGGTGACACCCCTCAGCCCGTCACTGGGCAGGCTTGGAGGAGGGATCGGCAGAGTGACCTCCTGGGCCTTTACCTCCCTGCTTCCTGTTGGAGGAAACTCCGGGCTTGGGTTTGGGATGCCAAGCCCAAGCCTGCTGGCCCTGACGTTGCTGGGCCGGACGCGCCGCGGGCGCAGAAGGACGAAAGGGCTTAGGCTGTGGTTTGCGGCCTTTGTCCTTCTGAGCGGAAGAGACAGAGTCCAAGGGAGCACTGGACTTCTCGATCCTCTGCAGGCGACCTTCCACCCCAGGGTTGAAGAGGTCAGTCCCTAAAGGAACGCCCGCCAACTTGTGCTGGGTATCCGGGAAGAAGGTGGATATCCTCAGTAAGCCCGACACGACGATAGCCACTGCGGCCGCCAAAGACCTGGCACAGGAGTCCCCAATGTCTAAAGCAGTCTGGCTGCTGTTTGGCACACTGCTCCGGTCCCGCACTCGCCTGACCGTGGTCTGCAGATCCGCGGGAAGATGAGGGACGACCTCATCCAGGGAGCCCAACAGGGCATGAGAAAAATGTGCCATGAGGACGGCCGAACTGGCCTAGCGAAGGCTGAGGGAGGACGCAGCATAGACTTTTCGCCCGGCATAGTCCAATTTCTTGGACTCCTTGGGAGGTTTGTCCACATCCCAGCGTTCTCGCACCGGAAAACGCTGTCGTTAACCAACCCTTCCGCCGGGGTGTTCCAAAAACTGACAGGGAACCGGTAGGGACCGATACTTTCTGGCCATCCTGGGCGAAGGCGCAGGAGAGGAAGCAGGGCGCAGCCAGAGCTCCAAGGCCGGGCCCACTATGGCCTCAGCCACCGGAAAGGCCTCCATAGGGGAATGCCCTCGGTCCAGAATCTTTGTGAAGGGATACCTGGCCCATTTAGAAACGGATTCGAGCTTCATCCCGGTGGACTCCAAGATGAGCCGAAGCAATCCCAGGAAGGACGAAGGGCTATCGTCCACTGACTGTCCTGAGGACTCCAAGTCCATCCGCTTGGAGAAAAGGGAGGAATCATCCTCGGACTCGGAAGAGTCCTCAAAGAGCTGCCTCGGGCCTGAACCACCCTCCACCTGCCGAGGTCTATCGGGAGTGAGGGTGACAGACAGCCTATGGGGCAGTCCCTGAGCTGACAGAGAATTTTTGGTCGCAGCCCCAATTAATGGCTGTGGAGGCGGAGGTTCCGCCTTAATCGGTGGGGCAGCTGGAACTGGCCGAACAACCGGCCTGGGAACAGGCTCCTCTGCTAAAACGAGGGGTTGTTTCGGCCGCTCCGTGACAGCCACTTAATGGCTGAAAGACAACTGGCGCCAGCTTATTCCCGGTCAGAAGGAACTGTTGCCACATGAGTTCTCATACCTCTGACGCACTGGCGCAAGCCTCCCTCGTCCGAGGAGGAGGAAGAGGGACGAGCGGCGGCGCGCTTGCCGCTGTGCCGACCGCCGGCGACGTGGGATCAGCTGGACCGCCAAGACGCCAGAGAGACAGAGAACCTCGGCTAGGCAGAGGACGGTAGGAGGTGCCGGGAATGCGCACTCTCGGTTCGGACAATTCCACTCAAGGCTCCGGAACCGGAGGCACAGACGAGCAGACGGGATCTCAACTCCCACTGGGGAACCGGGAGAGGATTCTCGGCTTCTGAGCCAATCATTCAACGGTCGAGAAAATCTCGACCGCTGCCGACGGGAGTCTCGTCAACTGGCCTGACGGGACACTGTGAAACCAGTGGTCAAGCCGAGGGGTCGGATCAAGCAGAGCTGACAACCAGGGGAGAGGGATCTTTCCGCCCCAAGAGCGCCGACGAGACTTACTCTGTCTTCTTTTGGACCGAAACGGTCCAGAAAGTTGGACCTCACCTTTGTCGAGAGGGTCAGACAAAGCTCCTTAAAGGAAGCCGAATAAGAGGCACCGAGAGAGAGCGACAAATGCCGAAGCGAGGTAGAAGCGCCCGCGCCGCCTTCTTCGAGGGCGATCATCTGCTCGAATTGATCCCACGAGCCCGCGGACACCGCCAACCGGGCTTTTGACTTAACTGGAGAAAATCTTCTCGGACGCCCAGTTGTAAACGGGCAGCACGGCTCCGAGGACGAGGGTACATGAAGAGCACAGGTCGCAGGCTCGCGGGTCGTGTCAGCGCCCAGCAGTAAACGACGTGGAGTGCGGATCCGCCAGAGACATCTTCTGCTCGCAAGGCGCCCGAAACAGGGAGTCGACGTCCATCGCAGCGAGGGAGAGAAGACCAAGTCTTTTAGCAAAAACTTTTAATTTCGAAAATTCAAGAATTAGGAACCAGTCTTATACGCTGACAGCGATAAGGAGGGAACCTGAGCTTCCAAGCGGTAAGGAAGATCTGGCGTCATGGGGCGGAGCAGAGAGTTTTACCACCCGGGTTGGTGGGAGGAGCCAGCTTGAAGACCTTCCGGCAAGATTTAAAGTGGCAAGGAACCTGCCAGACAGTGTGGATGAACATATCCATGTCCCTAGAACCCCGTGTTTCGTTGATGCAGTGGCACCACTTCTTCTGCCCTGTTGTTCAGAAGGCCCTGAATCTTGGCATCGAGAAGGTCTGACTGAAGGGTTGACAGCCTGGGCTGTCGTTTGAGGGGACGATCCGGAGGAGTCTCCACAAGATTGAGTAAATACCCCTCGCGAATTATCCGAAGGATCCATATGTCTGAGATTATAGACTTCCACTGGTTGTAGAAGTGCATCAGACGACCTCCCACCGGAGAGGAAAAGTCCACCTCGGGCAGCTGAGATGGAACTTGGGCCAGCAATTCGTAAGGTAGCGCTGTGCGCTTTGGGCCCCTGCGCTTTCTGTTGCGCCTTCGTTTGAGGTTGGGCAGGTCGGTTCTTATGGAAACTTCCCCTGCCTCTGCCTCGAAAGGACTGACTATTATGAAACTGACGTTTACTGGCATGCCCTCGAGAGGGGGCAGGAGGGGGCCGAGCCAACTTAATGGCTGACCTAGTCTTTTGTGTAGCTTCTAGAGCTTGCTCTACCTGAGGATCAAAAAGATATGCACCGCCAGGGCAATGCCATCACCTGCTGCGTGTCATTCGTGAAGCTCGAAGTGCACAGCCAGGAATGACAGCGGTGCAAATACCAGCAGCCGCTGAACGGAAGCAGTGTCAAAAGCATCCATGGCCGCTTTAACCTGCTGGTTGTTAGATTCAATACCTCTGGTAATGGTTTGAAGAAGCTCTGGCTTTGAATCCGACTCCGGTAGGGCTTCAACCATTTGCTTGATAGAATGCCACAGGATATATTCATACTGAGAAAAATAGCCATGGTAACTGGCAATATGCATACTTAGAGTAGAAACAGCAAAGACTCTCTTACCTAAGGTGTCTATCTTACGAGATTCTTTTTTAATAGGTTGAGCTGTAGTAATTTGAGGAAAAACGACATTCTCTGCCAGGACTACAACAGGATCCACAAAGGCTTGAGATGCCAAAATGGGACGATCCTTGGGGGCTGAATATTTCCTATCAATGGATTTAGCCACTGAAGGAGTGAGAGCAGGATTATTCCATACCATTTGAGACAGCGTCTCGAAGGAAGGCTGAACTGGAGGAGTCAAATCCGTAGGGATCTCCGAGGCATGAAGATATCGGAGTCTTAATTTCCCAGGATCGATGTCTGTAGTCTGGAACTCAGATTTTTCAACAGAGACTTAAAGGACAGGTCCTCAACCACAGGCTCTGTAGCAGTAAGATCCTGCTTCGTCCACTTCATCACCCAACCGAAGGTCTGGGTCAGGCTCAAATTCATCTCCTGACAGTCCAGGATGGACTGTATGGACAGGAAAGGAATGAAAATCAGAAGAGGAGGAAGAAGGAAACAAGTGAAAAGAGGAGTCTCCGAGAGCCCCCGGCGCCGAGAACAAGTCCGCGAGACCACGCGGCGCCGAAAACCGCGCCAAGCGCAGCATCGATGCAGAGGATGGCGCCGAGAGACCACACGACGCCGAGAGCGCCGGAAACGCTCCCAGACTCCGAAAAACAGGTTTTGAAGGAAGAAGAGCAGGAGATAAGGGCATCGGTGTGACCCCCTGCGCCATAGCCATGTTGGGGGGACGACGACACCTAAGCGCAGAGTCGACGGCACCAAAGAAGGTTCCGCGCGATCAGGAAGGTCCAACCACCCTACCCGGTCGCCCGAGGGCCCACGAACAACCGAGCCAGGTAGCCGAACCAACCTCCGAGCCCACTGCTCCATAAGAGCGCCCACTGATGAAACTGCTCATCTGAAGACCTACCTGCGGGCAGAGTAGGGCTCGATGTCGAAGCTGCTATATCAGAAGCAGAGCATAGGCGACTCGAAGGAGGAGACCGCAACAGCCCCGATAACCAAGCCGCCTACGCCAGAGACATATCAGAGGGTGACCTCGAATGATGCCTTCTCATTTTAGACCTGTGGGGCATCGAGGCTCGAACGGTGCAGAGTGCGCGACCGCTTATTTTATGCTTCCGTGGACCGCCCATCCCCCGGCACTGGACTGACCTTTGTCAGACCCCACTCGGAGAAGGCGGCGACCGGACCCAGCCCGACTGACTGAACAGCTTTCATCGAAGTCTCCCTACCGCCACCTGACCTGCTCATGGTCGACTATGTCAAAGTAGGCTGAGACTTCTTTATTGTATTTATTTTAAAAATAAAATAAACTTAAGCGATACTGTATTGAGATAATACTACAAAATAATAAAACTGAAAACTATGCTGAGTTTGAAGTCTGACTCCCGACAGGCGAGCACGTCGTCGTCACTGAAGTGCACCCACGGGGAAAAAGGAACTGAGGCGGTTGGAGGGTTGATGCGAGATAGTCGTTATGTCAAGGCTGGGCTCGTGTCCTCACAGCGCCATCTCTGGCGCCGACCCTCCAACAAAAAGTTTGCTCCCGATGGGTCCTAGTGCCTCCGGCGCAGATCCCCAATAGTGTGAATGAGTGGTGGAGCCTTATGTCCAGGAAGATCTTCCTGTGCGCTTGAGCAATGGGTATATGCAGGTAAGCATCCTGCATGTCCAAGGACGCTAAAAAGGTGCCCTGCTTGAGCATGGGCATCAAACCTGGGAGAGCCATCATGCAGAAGCGTTTGTACAGGACTGACCTGAGGTCTAGTACTGGACCGAGGTCCCCTGTTTTCTTGGGAACCAGAAAGAATTGAGAATAATACCCTGCACTCCTCTGGTTCCGTGGTACGTGCTCTATCGCTTCTTTTCCCAGGAGCGTGAGCGCCTCCTGCTGTATGAGCAGGGCGTGCTGACCCAAGTAACGGGAAAGCAGGGGAGGTCTTGCCGTTGGGTGGTCAAGAAATTCTATGAGGTGACCTTTCTTGACCAACTGGAGAACCCACCGGTCGGCAGTAATCAACTGCCACCCTGAAAAGTGGCGAGCGATGCGACCCCCGAAGTTTTGTGCCCGTTGATCCAGAGGAGGGGCCGGGACTGGGAAGGAGTCATGCTGTGGCAGTACTGGTTCCTGCAGGCTGGGCTGGTTTGGTGCAACGCTGGCCTCTGCCTGGGGAAGACTGAGCCTAGGCTTTACAATGAAAGGTGCCCCTTTGCTGCTGGCTGGAACGTGGCTGCTGTCGTTGTTGCAGGCTGCGAGAACGATTCTGGTTCCTACGAAAGGAACCAGGCCTTGATCTGTACATGGCTTGTACGGATCTGACCGTCTCCCCGGCGTCCTGGAGCTTGGTGATAACCTTCTCAGAGTTTTCACCAAATAGGACTTCGCCATTCTATGGGACATCAAGAATGTTCTTCTGTATGTCCGGGGTAAAGCCAGAGACATGGAGCCAAGGAGTCTCCGGAAACAGATGCCCGAAGCTGCAGCTCTGGCAGACGAGTCCACAGAGTCGTATGCGGCTCGTAGCACTTTGGTTCCCACATCAGACCCTGTGTGGAGGAAGTTTAGGAGCTTCCGCCTTCTGATCGCCATCCGGTAATTTGTCGCCAATGTCCTGGCCGTCCCCACAGGGCATTCTGAAACTGTACCATGTGAGATAGGTAGTTCAGGGACCTGATAGAGCATGTAGCAGCCCCATACATGCGCCTCCCCAAGGGCATCCAGCTGTCTGGATTCCTGGTCTGGTGGCTGTGCGCTCATATGCTGCGGTCCTTGGGACCGGTCATGAGGCCGTAATGACCAGGGAGTCAGCCAGAGGTTGCTGTGCCAAGTACTGGTCCTCTTTTGGGGCCTTGTACAGGCGGTCAGCTTTCTTCGGCACAGCGGGGGTGGAGTGCGGACGCTTCCATGCAGCCTTGGTGACGTCCACGAAGGTGTCCACCATGGGTGGAACTATTTATTTTATTTAAACAGCAGTTTGGAAAACCTTTGAGCCATAGGCTCATTTACAAAGGTACCTTGTCACTACCACAGGCTTTGGATCTTTCTGCTGAAGATAACGGGCAAGGCACTGTCTCTCGGGGTCGAGGTCTTCAACATCCCATCCCATGTTGTCCTGGATGGGCCTCATGATCTCAGAGAAAGAGGGATCATCTGGAGGTGACCTGGGTAGGTCTTGTGGGTCAGGTGATGGGATGCTGAGTGGAAAAGGAGATCTGGAGATTTCAGAGGTATCTGATCTGCAGTCCTCCCCTGACCGAGTGTACCGAAGTCTGGGTTGCTTAGGGCGGGGAGATCTTAAGGGAGACCTTCTCCGATCCTTAGATCTACCCCTAGAAGGTGGAGTATGCTCCTTAGAGGTTGGTGGTCGTCCTGCTGGCCCCTGTGGTGGAGGAGGGGGTGTAGGAAGAGGAAGTTTTACAGGGATCACATCTTTCCGGATAGTGTCCCACCAGAAAGTGAAGAGATCCTTGACCTCTTTAAAATGTTCATGCCCGACAGGCCTGGTGCCAGTGGTCTGTCGCTGGGGTCGGGAGTCTGGTCTGCAGGTGTATCCGGGGTGGGCGAAGTTTCCGTCATAAGCCCGGCGTCCTCTGTGTCGCCCGCCTGGTCTTTAGGCAATGTCCTCCTCTGTGGAGTCCCTGCGACCGATGTCCACCGGTGACTGGGGGGCGGTCTTCGGCTCCGGCGAGTGTGAGGCAGACGACTTCAGGCCCGGCGAACGCCTGGCAGACTTCGGGTCCGTCGTCAGCTTTAGGGATGTCCGGTCTTGTCTTCCTGGGTGGAGGATCCGGACCCCTGGGAGGCTGATCTGGAGTCGGGGTCCAAACATCGGACAGAAGATAAAGACTTGTGACGGTCAGAAGACTTGGAAGAGGCCCGGGAGGGAGCGGAGGAAGCTGAAGGCCTGGAAGTCTTTATGGGCTAAAGCGAAACCGAAGGACCACCTGTAGCCTTGACCTTAACTGGAGGGGGCTGAGAACGAACCCTGGAGGGACAGCGGTCAGGTCGGGTGGAGCATGAGCTACGTGGGTCCAAAGCTCTGTTCGGGGATCTGGACCTTGCCTTCTCCCGGTGTTTGTGGGCCTTCAAGGAAGATTCACCTCTGGAGGAAGGTTCTTTATCCAGCCTGCTAAGTTTTTCTTCTAAAAGGTACCCCGGAAGTGCCTTCTGACGGCGGATGCTGGTGCGGCTGTTGAACCCCTGACTGAAGGAGCAGGCCTTGGTGTCGTGGTCTGGGCCTAAGCACCACAGGCAGGATGAATGAGGATCCTTGAAGGGGAACTGCTTTCTGCAGTAACACTTGGGTGTCCCTCAGAAGGAGTTGGAGAGGACATTAGTTTTATAAAACTACTCTGAGAAGTTCTTGGTCATCGTGCGCTAGATTAACACAGAGGAGATGCTGGCGAGTCAACGGCAGGAAAATTACTGGGGAGTCTGGGGGACTGCCTCCTTATGTACTATGCCGGACGTCCGGGGCGGGACTGAAGTCTGAGGTGGTCCCCACTGAATACTGCTAGCTAGAAAATTTCCATGGGGTCCTGGCGCCTGCCGGCTTCAGTCCTAATGGTGTAACCTGCTGTAAGAGCCGTTTCTCGAAGTAAGATAATCAGATCCTCCTCTGTAGAGCCCCAGCGACCGGTATGCACCAGTAACAGAGAGGCAGTCGTCTGCTCCTGAAAAACATTTGACAGACGTGTGATCCGACTGGCGCTTAACTGGAGAAGGGTCGACAGCCGGTTTAGTGTCAGTCGTCCGCTAAAGGGACGTCAGGCCCTTGGTCTTCCTGGGAGGGCAGTCCGGTCCCCAGCGTCTGAGGAAGTTTGAGAGATTTTTGAAGAGGACTTGGACCGGTGACTGTCAGAAGACTTTGCAGAAGCCTGGGAGGGCGCTGGAGAAGGGTCCCAGTTCCTGGAAGTCTTGATGGGATGCAGAAAAGCCAAAGAGCTGCCCGAAGTCCTAGCCTTGACGGGAGGGGGCTGAGAGCGAGCCCTGGAGTTACAGCGGTCTGAGCATGTGGAGTGAGAGCTGGTGCGCGAGTCCGAGGCCCAGTTCAGGGATCTAGACCTGGCCTTCTCCCGGTGCTTGTCAAGGTGTTTATGGGACTTGGATGTAGACTCTCCTCTGAAGGCAGAATCTTTATCCATTTAAGTCTTTCTTCTAATAGGAACCCCTGAAGTGCCTTCTGGCAGCAGATCCGGGTGAGACTATTGAAAAGCTGGCAGAAGCAGCAGGCCTTGGTGTGTTCCGGGCCAAGGCACCGCAGGCAAGATGAATACAGATCCTTAAAAGGTATCCGTTTGCCGCAGGCACACTTAGAGGGGTGTCCTGAGGAAGGAATCGGAGATGCCGACATTTATTAGAAATGCTAGAAGTTCTAGACGTCGTTCGCTGGAGTGGAACCGTGAGGCAGATGCTGGGCAGTCGACAGCGGTTAAAGAACTGGGGATTCTGGGGGACCACCGCCACTGGATACTGCTAGCTAGAAAATTTCCATGGGGTCCAGGCGCCTGCCGACTTCAGTCCTAATGGTGTACCCTGCTGCAAGAGCTGTTTCTCGAAGATCTAAGACCTTAGCGTTGACTAACGGTACTAGGCCACAGTGTTGCAGATAAAATTCTTGCTTGCCCACGAGGTCGCTGTTCACTTGACGGCAGGAGCAGAACTGAGATAAGGGAAGAGTCTGCGTCGTTTACTGACCAACCCTCGAGTGCCATGCTGTGCGTCCGCCTCAAGGGCGGTACCGTTCTGGTGCCAACTCCTCCCCCCTTGAGACAAAATTTGCCCACAGGATCCTGGTCCTCCGGCCATAACCCACCAGTGATGCAAGAAGATACACAGATAAGATCAATATTCTAACTTACTGAAAAAAACAATAATCAACTTCAAGTGAAGTTTTAAAGAGGCAGTGTTCCTCCGGTCTGCGGAGAAATTAATCAGACTGACCTCCCACTCTAGCTACTGGCAGCACTGCCTTCTCCTGCTTTTTGACTGGCTGATGCCACACATCATTAGCACTGACTTCACCTCCGGGGCAGCTGAACCCAGCTAGCATACGCATATGTACAAGCACACAAGAATTCCTGGGGCGAGAAGTCTGTGGGAGAGGGGGGCAAAAAATACAGCAAAGGATGGTTGTCTACCAGGCTGGGAAAAAATCAGGGACAGACAGCTTGGGGAGGGTAAATGTACTTACTGGAAGAACTTGAAGGCTTTGACTAGGCCACCAGTGCCTGAAAACAGCATCCTGATGTCATCTTCAGTTATGGAGGGTCTGCAGCAGGAAAAAAAAAAAAAAAAACTGGTTATATTCCATCTGGAGGAAACAGTGGAACAAAAGCACAGCCTCACTCATTCACCATTTATAGTAACTTCTCTTGTATACAAGGTTCACCTGCACTCCGGTTAAAACTGAAAAAGATATGCTAAGCACCAGGTCATTTCTGGATCAAAAAGTGTAATAACTACTGAATACTCTGTCACTCCTGTGTACTGTTAAACTGAGACATGCGATATCACTGAAGTACTGCGCAAACAAAAAAGAAAACACACTCACTGCAATTCTTTCTTCCAGATATTGTCACCATTCATTACTTCATGGGTCTGTGCCGGAGGTGCAAGGCCCTCACAGGAGCAACGGCTTTAAAAATTTAGAGCTAAGGGACAAACGTCAGGACAGCGCCAACACAACATGGTGCTTGTGGGTCTGTCAGTAACAGACACCTGTCCCCTGCTCATCTCAATTCTGTTCGCGTCATAAGAAACAATGTGTGTGTGTGTGTGGGGCGTGGAGAAAGCATGGGGCAAGAGTGACCATGCAATGGAAAGAACACTTATGTAAGAATTTACCGTAACAGTAGATCTTCGAGGGGATCTGTCATCAGGTCACACTGTAGCAACTTCAACATCTGAAGCAGGATCCACAGAAGATTTTCAGCAGTACAATTGGGGCCACCCACGCCACGAGACAACATCACTAACCTAATAAAGACTGGAGTAGCCCCACTCCCTTCCTCAGTTCTTTCTCCCAGAGACAAAGGGAGTATAGCTCTAGCCTTGGAAGACCAGGGAGAGAGAGAGGTGCCCAAGCCTATAAGAAAGGTTGGATACACCAGGTAGCCAGTTCCAGTAAGGAGCCCCAACAAAGGGGAATGGTGGGAGGGAAAACTGACCTGATGACAGATCCCCTCGAAGATGTACTGTTACGGTAAGTTCTTACATAACTATCTTCTTCAGGGGTCTCAGTCATCGGGTCACACCACTGGAACGAGTCCCAAGCAGTTACAAGTGCAGATTAACAGTCTGGGAGGAAGACCAACCTTAAATTAAAGACAGGAGGCCTTGCAGCACAGCACTGCCACATCCTGCTCGGGCTCTAGAGGCAAAGTCCAAACTGTAGTGCTTGGTAAAGGTATGGAAAAGGACTCCAGGTGGCAGCTGCACAAATATCCACAGCTGAGACCCCATGGAAACAAGCCAGAGGTAACCATACCTCTTGTGGAATGAGCCTTGACAGTACCTGGCAATTATTTGCCTTACTTGTAGCAGAACACTATGCAATTAGCCACCCATCTAGCTAGATAAACACTGCTTAGAAACTTTTAACGCCCCGTCTACCTGGGGTGAAAGAAACTGCTTTGACTTCCTGCATTCCTTGGTTTGGAGCAGGCAATACTTCAGAGTTCTGCGCACATCTGATATATGGAGCAGTGCCTCCACTGGATTGGCACGCTCTGGGGAAATAAACAGGAAGGTAGACAGAAAAACAACTAGTTGGATTGTCTGGTGCCCAGAGTTCATATCAAACAATGAAAAGCCTGGTGGACATCCACAGTATGAAGGAGGGCTGTCCCTCACTTTGAGTGTTCTGGGTAATAAACTGGTAGAGGGTAAACTGACACCACCTTTGGTAAGAACTTAGGATTGGTCCCACAAGGACACCCGGTCCTCGTAGAAAACAAAGTAGGGCTCTTTACATATCAGAGCCTCAAGCTCCGATATCCTCTGAGCTGAGGCAACTGCAACTGAAAACAAACACAGGTTACTCACCTGTAACAGTAGTTCTAGGAATGATGGCAAGGCACATACACTACTTAGGGAAGAGACTGGAGAACTGAGGCCCCAAAACCAGCATCCCGGCGTGACTCAAGGTTGATGTGGCAGTGGATGAAGATGAAGATTTCCTGGATAGGGATGTCCATGGAAGCAGCCACTGACAGCGTTATGACGGGTGGAATGAGCCCTTAGCCCTACGGGAGGCTCCCTACATGCCAACCTATAGCAGAGACCAATGCAAGATGTAATCCATCTGCCAACTGTCTGCTTTCCTGCAGGTCTGCCAGAAGCAGCTTCAGAGTAGGTCACCGGCAAACCTCTCCCCAAATTTCCACCATTCTCTCCTTATAATGAGAGCTCGTCTCATGTCCAAAGTATGGAGCCTGTACTTTGCATCCAAGGTGTAGTTCAAGTAGAACACAGGCAGAGTCAATACCTGATTAAGGAGAAACTCTGACACCACCTTCAGGAGGAATTTCGGGTGGCGGTGCAGGGCAACCATGTCCCTGTGGAAGACCAGGTAACGAGATTCGTAAAGAGATTCCACCGAAAGCACCTGGAGCTCCCCAGTCCTGGCAGACGTGATAGCCACCAGGAAGGCTGTTCTTCCATAAGTGTGACAGCTCACACCTGTGCACTGATTCGAATGGCTTACCCATGAGTTTTGCCAAGACCAGCAGCAAATCCCACGGAAGTGGAGGTTCACGCACCAGAGGGGATGTGTGATCTAGGCCCTTGGAAAAGTGGCAGACCATCTTCTGTGCCATCTGCTGACCGGCCCACGTCTGGTAAGCACAGATGGCTGCCAGGTGCACCTTAAGGGTCTAAGACAGAAGATCCTTTTGGACAGAGACCAAAGGTAGTCTAAAATGCTAGCCACAGGACAGAGAGGGACAAGGCCCATGCCAGACACCAAATGGAAAATCTTTTCCATTTGAAGGCGTAGCACATTCTGGTAGACTCCTTCCTGGATGTTTCCACTACTGTGAGTACATCAAGAGAGACCCAAAGCCTGGAACTCTAGCTGCTCAGGTACCAGGCTGTCAGGTGCAGGGATTGAAGGTCCGGACAGAATACCTTCCCGACTGACCAAGATCGGGTCCAGGCATGCCTTGAGAGCCTGTTGAGGCAGAGGAGATCTGGATACCAGAACTGTTAGGGCTAGTGTGGGGCTACCAGGATCACCTGCACCCTGTCCCTCCTCACCTTGAGAAGCACCTTGTGGATAAAGGGAAATGGAGAAAAGGCTTATAAGAGGCCTGGGGTCCACGGACTCTAGAAGGCATCCCCCTGCAGCGAGCGCAGCTGAGGGGGTGGGCATGAAACAATCTCAGCTTGGTGTTTTCCCTGGAGGCAAACGGGTCCACCATCGGTCTGCCCCAGTGGGAGAACAGGCGGTGAGCTACCTCTGGATGGAGAGACCACTCATGGGATGTCTCGCCTACGCGACTGAGAGCATCCACTAGATGGTTTGAGGCTCCTGTCACATATATGACTAGGACATCTGCCTTCAGTTAGCTCACAAGTCTCCAGATGCAGAGCACTTCCCTGTACAGCAGCCGGGAGTCTGTGCTGCCCACTTTGTTGAGGTAGTACATGGTCATGGTAGTGTCTGTCTGGACTTTAACCACTTGACCGCGCAGCTGCTGAGCGAATTCTGACTGTGCCTGTCTGACCGCTCTCGGCTCCAACATGTTTATATGATAACTGGATTCCTCGGGGGTCCAGAACCCATGGGCCCTGTTCCCCACGTGGGCTCCCCAGCCCGTGAAAGAGGCATCACTCATGAGGACGACCATCTCCTCAGGACGGATAAACGGGATTCCCTCCTGCAGATAGTCTAGGACAGTCCACCACTGGAAAGCGTCCCACATCCTCTGGGTCACAGTGATCAGCTGGTTGCAGTGACCGTGTCACAGAGTCCACTGGGCAGCCAGCTCCCATTGAAGGGGCGCATATGCCAGCAGGCCCATCAGACCAGTAGTGCAGTCCACCATCTACCATAGAAGGCGCAGAAAGTCCCGGGCAGGGCACAAGTGCCCAACCAGAAATGATTGGGCAAAGGAGGAGAAAGTACAGTTACGTAAGAACTTACCATAACAGTAGATCTTCGAGAACAGCTCTTGCAGCAGGTTATACCATTAGGACTGAAGCTGGCAGGCGTCAGGACCCCACGGAAAAATTCTAGCTAGCTATCTTCAGCGGGGACCGCCCCCGACGTCGGTCCCGCCTCCGACGTCAGGCGTAGTACATAAGGGGGCGGTCCCGCTAGATTCCCCAGTTCTCCCGCCGGAGACTTCCGGCCGCAGGCTGACATCAAATGGGAGACAAAGGATCCACAGTCAGAAGACAAAGGGTAAAAATCCCTGTTAAAAAGGCAGCCATGCCTCCTCCAAAGGGGAAGGTGGGGCGGAGTACTTGCTGTAAGAGCTGTCTCAAGATCTACTGTTACAGTAAGTTCTTACGTAACTGTACTATCTTACTGAGACACAGCTCTTGCAGCAGGTTACATCATTAGGACCGATTCCCAAGCAGTAGCGCTTGCAAACATTCTGGGAGGAGGAAACTAGAAAGTACATTCCAGGTCCTGAATCTAGGACAGGAGACCCTGTAGCACAGCCAGGCCCAAGCCGGCTCTTCACCGTGAAGCGATGTCCAGGCTCTAATGCCTGATAAAGGTATGTACAGAGCTCCAAGTGGCTGCAGCACAAAAGGCAGAAGTGGATACGTTTCAAAGTGCTGCAAAGGAGGTGGCCACTCCCTTAGTGGAATGGCCCCGGACTGATCCCGGGAGGGGTTTTTGTTTGATATCACAACAGTATGAGATGCACTGGACAAGCCAGCGAGACAGGGACTGTGGATACTGGTTGGCCCATCATCCTTTCAATAAAGGAAACGAAAAGTTGCTCCGATTTACGAAGCTGCTTAGTTCGGCTCAGGTAGTACCTTAAGCTGCGGTGAACATCCAGGGTGTGAAGCAGCGCCTCTCCTCTATTAGAATAATTAGGGAAGTAGAGCGGCAGGTCAATATCCTGATTGAGAGTGAGTGTGGAAACCACCTTAGGAAAGAATTTAGGATTCGTCCTCAGGGATACTCTGTCCCGGTGGAAAATTAAATAAGGCTCTTTGCACATGAGAGCATGAAGCTCAAACTCTTCTCACTAACGTAACAGCAACCAAAAACAACGTTTTCCATGACAGAAAACGCAGCTCGCAATCCGCGGCAGGCTCAAAGGGGGGTGGGGGGAGAGAGAGGAGCGTGAGTTGCTCCAGGACAAAGAGCAAGTCCCATGGAGGCACTGGGTCCTTAATGGGCGGCCTAAGATGTAACACTCCTCTCAAGAATTGTCGACAGGCATCTAATTGTGCCACTGTGCGCTGTCCCATCAGGAGGTGATAAGCTGAAATGGCACAGAGGCGCACCTTAATAGAGGAATAGGCGAGACCCGAACGGAAAAGGGAGAGCAGGTACTCTAACACTGCTTTCACCAGACAACCTAAAGGGGAAAGGCCGCGTGCTTGTGACCACAGACAAAAACTGCGCCATTTCATGGCGTACGTCGCATGCGTTGCCGGCTTTCTGACTGCAGAAAGAACTTCCGCAACCTCTTGCGAGACCCCGTGCCGCAAGATGGCAATGTCTCTAGAAGCCATGCATGCAGGTTCAGTGAGCGCAAGTCCGGGTGGGACCATGAACCCTCCTCCTGAGACAAGAGATGGGAGCTGAATGGCAACGGGAGGCGGAGGTTCCCGGGATAGCTGTATATCAAGGAACCAGATCTGTCTGAGCCAGAAAGGGCCACCAGGATCATTGTTGCATGCTCCTCGCAGTTTGAGAACACCATTCTGGATCAGCGGAAGGGAGGGAAGCGTAGAGGAATCTGTCCGCCCAGGAGAGGGACAACGCGTCTCGCCAGAAAACACCAGGCCGTGGATCTAGCGAGCAAAAATTGGGCAGTTTTGCGTTGGATGGGGAAGCGAACAAGTCCAATTCTGGAGTTCCCCATCGAAGGAACAGATCCTCTGCTACCTCCTGAAGAAGTTCCCACTCGTGGACTCTGGCCTGGGAGTGACTCAGGCCGTCTGCAATTGTGTTGTCCGCCCGAGAACATGTACTGTTATCAGGTTCGCGCCGTGTCTGATTACCTAATCCCACACCCTCATGGCCTCCCTGCAAAGGGGGGTAAGAATGTGCGTCTCCTTGTTTGTTGAGGTAATACATCACCGCCGTGTTGTCTGTCTGAAGCAGGAGAGTACTCGGCGGGATCTCTGACTGAAATGCCTGCAGGACATAAAGGACCACCCTCATCTCTAGGACGTTGATATGGAGGTGGGCCTCCTGAGAGGTCCACGTTCCCTGGGACTTCACCCCGTCCAGGTGTGATCTCCACCCTAGACCCGAGGCGTCTGTGGTGAGGATTACCTCAGGGGACGGCGCTATAAACGGGACGCCCATAGAGAGTGTCCCTGGGTCTAGCCACCACTGCCAGTCTCGAATCACGGTGACTCGTGATTCTCACCGGATGCTGCATGTGGTCTTGCCTTTGGTCCCATTGCACGCCATGAGCATCCACTGAGTTACGCGCATGTGGAGCCTTGCGAAAGGACAGTAGGAATAGCAGCAGCCATGTGTCCGAGGAATGAGAAGGACCGACCTGGCTGAGACGGTCTTGTTCGACCAAAGCTCCTGATGAGGGATCTGATGTGCTCCGCCTCTGTCGCCTGGAAGAAATGCTCTTCCTTGACGGTGTCCAGTACTTCGCCTATGAACTGCAGCTTCTGACGACGTACCAGGAGAGACTTCTGTGGTTGAATAGGACCCCAGAGATCGAAACAGGTCCTGGGTACCCTGGATCGCCCGTCGCGCCGCCTCTCTGGAGGCGGCGAGAAGCCAATCGTCCGGTATGCGGAACACATAATGGCCCTATCTCCTTAGAGATGCTGCCACAACTGCCATGCATTTGGTAAAGACCCTGGGTGCGATGACAGCCCGAATGGAAGGGCTCGGAACTGAAGATGATGGCGAGAACTCGAAGCGAGGAACTCTCTTGTACGCTTTGAGCTATAGGGATGTGCAGGTAGCGTCCTGCATGTCTAAAAACGCTAAAAGGCATCCTGCTTCAGCATGGAAATAAGACCGGAAGAGTTACCATGTGGAATCTTTTGTGGCGACCGACAAATTGAGGTCGCTGAGGTCCAGAATCGGACGGAGGTCCCTGTCTTCTTTGGAACCAGGAAAAAGTGGGAATAGTATCCGTGTCCTCTCTGGTTCTCTGGGACGTACTCTATCGCTCCCTTTTGCGTGAGCACGAGTAATTTTTGTCTGATCAATGACTTGTGCTGACCCGAGTATCGGGAGAGCAGAGGAGGCCTCGAGGGTGGCTTTTCCGCGAATTCTATAAAGTGGCCTCTTCTGTCCATCTGGAGAACCCACCTGTTAGTGGTTATAGACTGCCATCCCGGCAGGGAAATTGCAATGCAACCCCCGACCATGAAATCCCGTTGATCCTGAGGGGCGGGGGCTGGAAAGGAGTCAGGCTGTGGCGGCTGAGGAGTGCGCTGGCCTCGACCTGCGGGTTTTCCCTGGGCTCTGCGGAAACCAGAGCCCCTCTGTTGTGGAATGGGGTGGGGCTGTTGTCTCTGCGTCCGGCCCATGAAATCGGCTTTGGTTCCTACGAAGGAACTAAGCTTGGGTCGAGTACATAGCCTGAACCGACCTCACCGCCTTCCCGCCTCTTGGAGTTTGGTAATTATCTTCTGGAGGGTTTACCAAATAAAACTTCTCCCTCGAATGGGGCGTCCATGATGTTTTTCTGGACGTCCGGGGTAAAACCGGAGACACGGAGCCAAGAGTGCCTCTGGAGGCATACGCCTGAAGCTGCTACTCGGGCCGAGGAGTTCGCGGAGTCGTACGCAGCTCGTAGCACCTGGGTTCCCACGTCCGAACCCGTACGGAGGAGCTGCAGCATCTCCGCCTTCTGCTCACCTTCTGGCAATTTCTCAGCCGCGTCCAGACCCTGCTCCCACAAGACATTTTGGAACTGCACCATGTGGGTCAAATAATTCAGGGATCTGATGGCGCAAGTAGCAGAAGCATACGTGCGCCTACCCATGGCGTCCAGCTGCTTGGACTCTGGGTCCGGTGGCAGGGTGCTCAAATGTTGCGGTCTCTGGGACCGGTCACGTGAGGCTGTTATGACCAGAGAGTCGGCCTGAGGATGCTGAGCCAAGTACTGGTCTTCCCTTGGAGCCTTGTACAGGCGGTCAGCTTTCTTCGGCATCACCGGGAGTGAATGTGGACGCTTCCACGCTGCCTTGGTGAACGTCCACGAAAGTGTCTACCAAGGGTGGCACCACCACAGGCTTGGGGTCCTTCTGCCGAAGATACTTCGCAAAGCGTAGCCTTTCGGGGTCTAACTCTTCCGCATCCCATCCCATGTTCTCTTGGATGTGTCTCATGATATCCGAGAACGAAGGGTCATCCGGAGGAGACTTTGGAAGCTCCCATGGGCCCGGAGAAGGGATGGAGAGAGGAGATGGGTATCTGGATGTTGAAAACTCTGATCCCGTGTCCTCCATCGAAGGCGAACGGCAGCGTCTTCTGGGTCTCTTAGGACTGGGTGACCTAGAAGAGGATCTGGACGGAGGTCTCCTTTTGTCTGGTCTCCCCTTGGAGGGCTCCTGGCCTCCCGGGGAGGAGGTAATCGGCCTGCAGACCCAGATGGAGAGGGGGGTGCAGGAACCGGAGGAGTAACCGGTGTAGGAGGTGGAAGCGGAGGCGGAGTGGGGACCATGTCCTTTTTGATGGTATCCCACCAGTAAGTGAAAAGCTCCTTCACCTCTGAAGAAGAAAGGCCAGACGACGGACCGGGCGCCGGTCGTCGGGTCCCTGGGTCTGCTCCACAGGGGGCTCGGGTTGCGGAGAGGGTTCCCTGGGAGTCTCAACAGGGCCGGGGTCGCCCGTCTGGTCCTCGGGCTGAGTCAACTCCTCCTCAGTGATGGTCTCCTGACCGACGTTGGTCGGAGGCATCGGGTCCTCTTCTCGATTGGAGCGGGCGCCGGTCCCCCTACCGGCGTCCATTGATGAGTTGGCCTGGCCGGTGACGGTCTCCTGACAGAAGACTGCTCTGGGGACCTGTGGCGAGACACCGACGTCGGGTGAACCGGCGTCTGATCCAACGGCCTCTTAAGTGAGGTGAGCTCCCCTTGGTCTTCCGTTGGGAAGGAGGAGGCAAGGAAGCGGACCTGACGACTGGTTCAGAATGGCGGGAACCAGACTTGTGGTGATGGTGATGATCCCCCGACTTAGCCAGGGCCTTGGAGGACGAAGAAGGCCTGGGAGTCTTGGCCTGAGAAGAGGAGCCTGAAGACTTTCTCACCGCAGCGAGGGGAGGCTGAGAGCTGGCACAGGAAGGAGAGCGGTCAGACCTGGAGCCGGAGCTGCGTGAGTCGGAGGCCCTAGACGGGGACCTGGAAGGGGCCTTCTCTCTATGCTTCTCAGCATGCTTGCAGGCCTTCTGCGAAGAATCCCCCTTGGAAGCCATGGTTTTGAGTTGTTCCTCGAGCAAGAATGCCTGTAGGGCCTTCTGGCGATGGATCTGGGTGCTGCTGTTGAAACCCTGGCAAAAGGTGCAGGACCGGGTGTCGTGGTCTGGGCCTAGGCACCGGACACAGGCAGAGTGCGGATCCTTGAATGGGATCTGCTTCCCACAGGTGCACTTCGAGGAGTGACCGGAGGTCAGAGATGACAGAGAAAAAAACTGAACGAAGAATACAAATTTCCCGTAGGAACACTACCATGCGTCGCGCGCTAGAAGCTGAACCGAAGGGTCAAGACATGCAAGTCGACGGCGGGAAAGAACTGGGGAATCTGGCGGGCCAGCCCCCTTATGTACTACGCCTGAGCGAGGCGGGACTGATGTCAGGGGCGGTCCCCGGTGAAGACAGCTAGCTAGAATATTTCCGTGGGGTCCTGACGCCTGCCGGCTTCAGTCCTAATGGTGTAACCTGCTGCAAGAGCTGTGCCTTGAAGTAAGATCACCTCCACCCTGTCCACTGGGAGCCTGGCTCTGGCTCGGCAAGAGCAGAGCTCTGCCCCGATGAAGCACATCATCTGTGATGGCACGAGTACCAACTTGGCCTTGTTGATCATGAGGCCAAATTGAGAGCAGGTCTTGAGGGCCCGGTCCCTGGACCTCTCCACCTCTTTTTGGATGACACCTGCTAAGAGAATCGTTGAGGTAAGGGTATATTCTGACCCATAGATGCCTGAGATGGGCTGCCACCACTGCAATGCATTTGGTGAAGACCTGTGGGGCTGATGACAGGCTGAATGGCATGGCACAGAACTCTTATAGGGTTCCCTCTGCTCTGAAGCAAAGGAACCGCTGGTGAGAGATGGATTGGAATGTGAAAAAACGCTTCCTGGAAATCCAGTGAGTAGAATCATGTTTTGCTCCAGGGATGGTATGATATGGGACAGAGTTACCATCCGGAAGGTGCGTGGCTTGAGAAACTGATTCAGGTCGTGCAGATCTAAAATGGGGCACCAGCCTCCCCCCACTTTGCGGCCAGGAAGCACCAGGAAATGAACCCTGTGTTGACTGGAGCATCTGACACTCAGACCACTGCCTCCCTGAGGAGGAGTTGGGCTAAGTCATCCCTCAGAGCAGACCCGAGTGTGGGCTGATACTCTCTCCTCCTGTGGGGCGCAGGCTCGGCAGGGAGGGTACTGCTCAAACTCTAGAGGCAGACCCTGGTTGACCACTTCTACGACCCACCTGTCCGTGGTAACAGACCAGGCGGAACAAAAGTGGTAGAGCCCCCCCCCCCCCCCAGGAAGGACCCAGAACTGGGTTGACGGGAAGAGGCAATGCAGCCCCTATCCCATCACTGGGCAGGCTTGGAGGAAGAGGTTCCAGATTGGAATCTGCCTGAACCTCGCCCTCCCTGACTGCAGGCCGCTGGAGGCCTGGACTTGAGCCGAGGACACCAAGCTTGTGCCTGTTGCTGCCCACCCTGGAAGGAGGGCTGCTTGGCCACAGGGTGCCGAAAAGGCTTCTGCCGTTTCTTGGAGCCAGGGGCATCTTTTCAAGCAGAAGTAACAGAGTCCAAGCTGGCACTGGACTGCTTGATTTGCTGAAGGTGACCATCCACACCTGGACCGAACAGATTCGGTAGCCAGAAAAGGAACACCAGAGAGTTTGTGCTGGGTATCCCCCGTAAAGCCACAGCCAAGCCCTGGGGCATATGGCAACCGCGGCTGCCGCTGTACGGGCGCAGGAGTCCCAGATGTCCAAGGCAGTCAGAAGCTGCTGCTTCGCAATGGCTCGGCCCTGGTCCTGGACCTGCTTGACTGTAGTCTGAAGGTCCATGGGGATGTGGAGAACTTCAAAGCAGCCCAGGAGGGTATGGGAGAAGTGTGCCAGGATGATGGCTGAGCTTTCCAGACAAGAGGCCTAGAGAGGAGGCTGCATAGACGTTCTTGGCAGAGTGGTCCAGTTTTTTGGACTCCTTATCTGGAAGTCTATTAGTGTCAGCAGAGCTGCCTTTGTGAACAGAGAAGTGATCACTAACCCCTCTGCCAAGGGATGTTCAGTGAATCCCAAGAGGGACCCAATGGGCACCGCATACTTGCGGGCCATCCGGGCAGACAGCGCTGGGAAGGAGGCAGGATGCTGCCAGAGCCCCAAAGCCAGGCCACAATGGCCTAGGCCACTGGGAAGGCTTCCATAGGGGTATCCCATCTTAAGAATATCTGCAAAAGGGTACTCCGCCCGTCTCTGGACAGGTTCCAGAGGCATTCCCGTGGATTCAGAGATAAGGCAGAGAATTCCCAAAAATGACGAAAGGCCCTCCCCCGTTGACAGACTACCCACTGACTCATCATCCAGCAGATGAGAGTGAAGGTTAGTGTAATCAGAATACGAGCTATCCGGATAAACAGGTCGGCCACCAAGGTCCCATTCTACATGCCTGGGGCGGTCAGGCATGAGGGTGATTGATAAGAAAAAATAACTCACCATAATAATGTTGTTTCTTCTAATGGAGTCTTGCTGTACTCAGACTATATGCAGTTAGCACCAGCACTTGCTCCGGAGAGGAAAGAAGCTTAGAACGTTGAGCTCAGTTTTCAAACCTGTTTCTGGTACTCTGCAGTGTAACAGTCAGATTCTTACCAGCACTAAACTAACTGAATAGGTAGAAATTGTTTTTAAAATTTTGTGCCAAATGACAACAGGTTACTCACCAGTAAATACAGGTAACTCACCTGTAACAGGAGTTGTAGGAATGGTATATTGTTCATCCACACTGTCTGGCAGGTTCCTTGCCGCTTTAAATCTTGCCGGAAGGTCTTCAAGCTGGCTCCTCCCACCCACCCGGGTGGTAAAACTCTCGGCTCCGCCCCATGACGCTAGATCTGGCCCGCTGGAAGCTCAGGTTGTGCGTCGAAGCCGGGGAGGTCGGGTGGGTCGTGTGGATGAACAACATATACCATTCCTATTACAGGTGAGTAACCTGTATTTCTAGGGACATGGATATGTTGTTCATCCACACTGTCTGGCAGACTCCTAGCAGTTCTCCGGGAGGAGGGAGGCAAGGCACACACCCCCTACTTAGGGAATAAAGACTGGAGAACCGAGGCCCCAAAACCAGCATCCCGGCGTGACTCAAGGTCGATGTGGTAATGGGTAATGAAGGTGTGTGCTGACTTCCAGGTAGCAGCCCTGCAGATTTCCTGGATAGGGACGTCCCTGGAAGCAGCCACCGATGCAGCAGTATGGCGGGTAGAATGAGCTCTTATCCCTCTGGGAGGCTCCATGCCCACCAACTATAGAGAGATCTATGCAGGAGGTGACCCACCTGCTTATCGTCCGCTGGCTGCAGGTCTGCCAGGTGCGGCTTCAGCGTGGTGACAAACAGCTGGCGAACCTCTCCCAATTTCAGCGATGCGCTCCCTTATAATAGCGGCCTTCTAGGGTCAAAGTATGGAGCCTGTATTTGGCCTCGAGGTGTGATTGGGGTAGAACACGGCAGAGTAAACACCTGGTTAAGGTGAAACTCAGACACCACCTTGGAAGGAATTTGGTGGCGCGAGGACAACCTTGTCCCTGTGGAAGACTAGGTAAGGAGACTCGATGCAGGCGCCTGGAGTTCTCCCATCCTTCTGGCTGACGTGATAGCCACCAGAAAGCGGTCATCCACGACAGGTGAGAGTTCACACCTGTGCATTGGTTGAATGGCTTGCCCATGAGCTTTGCCAGTACCAGCAGTAAATCCCACGGAGGCGGAGGTTCTCGCACCGGAGGGGAAATGTGATCAAGGCCTTTGAAAAAGCACCAGACCACCTTCTCCTGCGCCGACTGCTCCCTGGCCCGCGCCCGGTAAGCAGAGATGGCTGCCAGGTGCACCCTTTGGGTCGTCGACCTAAGCCCTTGACTAGAAAGAGACCATAAATAGTCCAAGATGCTTGCCAAACAACAGGAGGAAGGGTCCAAGCCCTTGCCCTGACACCAAATGGAAAATCTCTTCCATTTGAAGGCATAGCATTTCCTGGTCGACTCCTCACGGGATGCCTCAACAACATTGAGGACCTTGTTGGAAAGACCCAAGGCCTGGAACTCTAGCCACTCAGGAACCAGGCCGTCAGGTGCAGGGATTGAAGGTCCGGATGGAACACCTTCCCCTGATTGACAGAGCAGGTCCGAGCGAGCTGGAAGCTGCATCGGGAGCCTGGAGCTGAGACTGAGGAGATCTGGGTACCAGAACTGGCGGGGCCAGTCTGGGGCTATCAGAATCACCTGCACCTTGTCCCTCCTTGCTTTGAGAAGCACCTTGTGAATCAAGGGAAAAGGGGGGGAAGAGGCGTCGAAGAGGCCGGGGTCCACAGCCTCGAAGGCATCCCCTGCAGCGAGCCCTGCTGAGGGCGGGCGTGAAACGATCTCAGCACCCGCGTTTTCCCTGGGCAAACAGATCCACCTGAGGTGTGCCCCAATGGAGAACAGATCTTGTACTACCTCCGGCAGGAGAGACCACTCGTGAGATGCAGCCCCTATCCGGCTCAGGGCATCGGCCAGGGTGTTGGAAGCTCCTGCCACATGAATGGCTAGGAGATCCGGCTCCAGGCTGCGCACGAGTGATCAAATGCGGAGAGCCTCCTTGCATAGAAGCATGGAACGCGTCCTGCCCTGGCGGTTTAGGTAGTACATGGTCGTGGTATTGTCCGTCTGGACTCTGACCACTTGACCCCGGAGAAACGGAGCAAAGGCGGTGAGAGCTAGGCGGACCGCTCGGGAACTCCAGCAGGTTGATGTGGCATCGGGACTCCCGTGGGACCAGAGGCCGTGCCTGGGTGTTCCCCAGATGGGCACACCAACCCATCAGAGAGGCATCGGTTGATAGAGACCATCGGCTCGGGCGGACAACGGGATGCCCTCCTGCAGATGAGATGGAGCGGTCCACCACGGAGGCGTTCCACATCTCCTGGGTCACCATCACTAGCTGGTCCAATGGATCGCAGCGTTGTGACCACTGGCTGGCCAGTCCCCACTGAAGAGGCATGTGCCAGCGTGCCCAGCGGACCACGCTGGTACAGGCCGCCATGAGACCCAGGAGGCGCAGGGAAGTCCCGGGAGGCGCGATTGCCCAACCAGAAATGATTGGGCAAGGTGGTAAGAACCTCGGCCCCTGTCCGCCGGGAGCAGTGTTTGCCTCAAGAGAGTCGAGCTCTGCCCCGATAAACAGAATCACCTGCTTCGGCTCGAGTTCAGACTTGGCCTCGTTGATGAGAAGGCCGATTTGAGAGCAAACCTGGAGGACCAGATCTCTGGACCGCTCCACCTCCTGTCTGGAGGGGGCTGCTATCAGCCAATCGTCCAGGTAAGGGTACACCCGGACCCCTCGGCACCGCAGGAACACTGTCACCACTGCAATGCATTTGGTGATGACCCTAGGAGCTGGAGACAGGCCGAAAGGCATGGCTCGGAACTCGAAGAGGGATCCCTCCGCTCGAAAGCGAAGGAATCTCCGATGTGACGGACGGATAGGGACGTGAAAGAACGCGTCCTGCAGGTCCAGAGAGCAGAACCACACGCCGTGTTCCAGGGATGGTATTATCTGAGCCAGAGTGACCATCCTGAAGGTTCGAGACCTTAGGAACTTGTTCAGGTCGTGTAGGTCGAGAATGGGGCGCCAGCCCCCCCGTCTGTTTCGGAACCAGGAAGTACCTGGACACAAACCCCGGGTCTGAGGGAAGGTCCGCCACCTCCCTGATCACCTCCTTTTGGAGGAGGAGAGCGATGTTGGCCCGACGAGCCGACAGTGAGGCTGCCGACCCCAAGGCCCCCCCCCAAGGTGCGACGGCTCTGAAGGGCGGGGCCTGCTCGAATTCTAGAGGCAGGCCTTTTCCCACCACCTGGGGTGAGGTGACGGGGTTGGGGGCGACACCCCCCAGCCCGTCACTGGGCAGGCTTGGAGGAGGGATCGGCAGAGTGACCTCCTGGGCCTTTACCTCCCTGCTTCCTGTTGGAGGAAGCCCCGGGCTTGGGTTTGGGATGCCAAGCCCGAGCCTGCAGGCCCTGACGTTGCTGGGCCGGACGCGCTGCGGGCGCAGGACGACGAAAGGGCTTAGGCTGTGGTTTGCGGCCTTTGTCCTGAGCGGAAAAGACTGAGTCCAAGGTAGCATTGGACTTCTTGATCCTCTGCAGGTGACCTTCCACCCCAGGGCCGAAGAGGTCAGTCCCCAAAAGGAACATCCGCCAACTTGTGCTGGGTATCCAAAGTAAGGTGGATATCCTCAGCCAAAGCCCAACGCCATAGCCACTACGACATACAAACCTGGCACGAGTCCCCAATATCTAAAGCAGTCGGAGCTGCTGTTTGGCCACTACCCTGCCCTGGTCCGCACCTGCCTGACCGTGGTCTGCAGATCCAGCGGGAAGATGAGGGACGACCTCATCCAGGGAGCCCAACAGGGCATGAGAAAAATGTGCCATGAGGGCGGCCGGAACTGGCCTGGCGAAGGCCGAGGAGGGGCGTAGCATAGACTTTCGCCCGCATAGTCCAATTTCTTGGACTCCTTGTCGGAGGTTTGTCCACATCCCTAGCGTTCCCGACACGCCAGAAACGCTGTCGGTAACCAACCCTCAGCTCAGGGGTGTTCCAAAAACGGACAGGGAACCGTAGGGACCGCAGATACCTGGCCATCCTGGCAAGGCAGGACAGGAAGCAGGCGCTGCCAGAGCTCCAAGGCCAGACCCACTATGGCCTCGGCCACCGAAAAGGCCTCCATAGGGGAATCCCCTCAGTCCAGAATCTCCGTGAGGGGATACCTGGCCTGTTTAGAAACGGGTTCGAGCTTCATCCCGGTGGACTCTGAGATGAGCCAAAGCAATCCTAGGAAGGACGAAGGGCTATCGTCCACCGACTGTCCTCCTGAGGACTCCAAGTCCATTCGCTTGGAGAAAAGGGAGGAATCGTCCTCGGACTCGGAAGAGTCCTCAAACAGCTGCCTCAGGCCTGAGCCACCCTCCACCTGCCGAGGCCGGTCAGGAGTGAGGGTGACAGACAGCCTATGGGGCAGTCCCAGAGCCGACAGAGAAATTTTGGTCGGAGCCCCAACTAACGGCTGTGGAGGCGGAGGTTCCACCGGAATCGGTGGGGCAGCTGGATTTGGCCGAACAACCGGCCTGGGAACAGGCTCCTCGGCTAAAACGAGGGGTTGTTTCGGCTGCTCCGGTGACAGCCACTTAATGGCCGGGGAAGACGACGGCGTCGGCTTATTCCCGGTCAGAAGGAGCTGTTGCCACATGAGTTCCTCATACCTCCAACACAACTTGCGCCGAAGCCTCCCCTCGTCCGAGGAGGAGGAAGAGGACGAGCGGTGGCGCCGCTTGCCGCGGTGCCGAGACCGCCTATGACGGTGGGATCGGCTGGACCGCGAAGGCGTCAGAGACAGAGAACCTCGGCTATGCCGAGGACGGTGCAGGGAGGTGTCACGGGGAATCGGCACTCCCCTCAGTTTGGACGATTCAACCAAAGGCTCCGGAACCAGAGGCACAGACGAGCTGACGGGATCCTCAACTCCCACCGAGGGAACCGAGGAGAGGGGATTCGCGGCTTCTCCAGCCGACAACCCGTCCCAACGGGTCTCGGTCAACTGGCCTGACAGGGACACCGTGAGACCAGTGGCCGAACCCGAACGAAGTCAACAACTCGGGGAGAGGGATTTTCCCGCTCCCAAGAGCGTCGACAGTGAGACTTACCCTTGTCTCTCTTTCTAGACCGAGAAAACGGTCCAGAAGAAGTTGGACCCTCACCTTTAGTCGACAGGGTCAGACAAAGCTCCTTAAAATAAGCCGAATAAGAGGCACCGAGAGAGAGCGGGACAAATGCCGCAGCCGAGGTAGAAGTGGCTCGCGCCGCCTCCTCTTCGAGGGCGATCATCTGCTCGAGCTGATCCGCCGAGCCCGCCGCCAGACACCGCCGACCGGGCCTCTTTTGACTTTACCGGAGGAAATCTTCTCGGGACACCCCAGTTGTAAACGGGCAGCACGGTCTTAGAGGACGTAGGCCGAAAAGGAAGAGCACAGGTCGCAGGCCTGCGGGTCGTGCTCAAGGCCCAAGCAGTAGACGCACGTGGAGTGAGGATCCGTCCGAGACATCATCTGCCTGCTAGGGCATCTCCGGAAACCGGGAGTCTATTTGTCCATCACAGCCGCGAGTGAGAGAAGACCGAAGTCTTTTTAGCAAAAACTTTTTAATTTCGGAAATTCGAAGAATTAGGAACCAGTCTTATACGCACAGCGTTAAGGAGGGAACCTGAGCTTCCAAGCGGTAAGGAAGATCTGGCGTCATGGGGCGGAGCCGAGATTTTTACCACCCGGGTGGGTGGGAGGAGCCAGCTTGAAGACCTTCCAGCAAGATTTAAAGCGGCAAGGAACCTGCCAGACTGTGGATGAACAAACCAAGTCCCTAGAACAGTAGTTCTGGGGTGGTATATGTTCATCCACACTTCTTGGCATGTCCCCTTCCACTTTAAATCTTGCTGGAAGTCTTCAAGCTGGCTCCTCCCACCCACCCTGGTGGTATATACCTCGGCTACACCCCATGACGCCAGATCTTAGCCCACTGGAAGCAAGGTTGTGCGCCTGAAGCTGGGGAGGTCGGGTGAGTTGTGTGGATGAACATATGCCATTACTAGTACTGTTACAGGTGAGTAACTTGTTCTAGGAGCGTGGATATGTTTATCGACACTTCTTGGCAGGCTCCAAGCAGTTCTCCGGGAGAAGGGAGGCAAGGCACACACCCCCTACTTAGGAAATAAATACTGGAGAACCGAGGCCCCAAAACCAGCATCCTGGCGCGCCTCAAGGTCAATATGGTAGTGCGTAATGAAGGTGTTTGCAGACTTCCAGGTAGCAGCCCAACAGACTTCCTGGATAGGGATGTCCCTGGAAGCCACCACCGATGCAGCAGTAAGGCGGGTAGAATGAGCTCTTATCCCTCTGGGAGGCTCCTTGCCTGCCAACTCCTAGCACAGACCTATGCATGATGTAATCCATCTTGCAATGGTCCGTTTGGCTGCAGGTGTGTCAGAAGTGGCTTCAATGTAGGTGACAAACTCCTGGCGAACCTCTCCACGAATTTCCACCGTTCTTTCCTCATAAAAGGAGAGAGCACGGCTCAGGTCCAGAGTATGGAGCCTGTACTCTGCGTCCGAGGTGTAGTTAGGGTAGTATACCGGTAGAGCCAACACCTGGTTAAGGTGATACTGACACCACCTTCGGAAGGAATTTCGGGTGCTGGCGTAGGACAGCTTTGTCCCTGTGAAAGACCAGATAAGGGGAGTCCACCAAAAGTGCCTGGAGCTCCTCATTCCTTCTGGCTGACACGACAGCCACCAGGAAGGCAGTGTTCCACAAGTGAGAGCGCTCACACTTGTGCATGGTTTCGAATGGCTTGCCCATGAGCTTTGCCAAAACCAACAGATCCCACGGACATGGAGGTTCATGCACCAGAGGGGATATGTGATCCAGGCCTTTGAAGCGTCCAACCACTGTCTCCTGCGCCAATGTCGGCTGACCGGCCTGCGCCCAGTAAGCAGAAATGGCTGCCAGGTGCACCTTAAGGGTTGATGATCGCAGACCTCCTTTGGAGAGACACCAAAGGTAGTCAAGAATGTTAGGCACAGAACAGGATAAGAAGTCTAGACTCTTACCCTGACACCAAATGGAAAATCTTTTCCATTTGAAGGTAAAACATTTGCTGGTAGATTGCTTTCTCGATGCCTCCACCATGGTGTAGACATCACTGGAAAGACCGAAAGCCTGGAGCTCTAACCGCTCGGGTACCAGGCTCTGAGCTGCAGGGATTGAAGGTCCAGATGGAGTATCTTCCCCTTGTTCAGTGATATCAGATCTGGGCATGTACAAAGCCGCTCCGGGGGCCTGCAGCTGAGGCAATCTGGATACCAGAACTGGCGTGGCCAATCTGGGGCTACCAAGATCACCTTCGCCTTGTCAGAGTAACACCTTGTGAATCAAGGGAAATGGAGGGAAGGCGTAGGAGGCGGCCTGGGGGCCACGGCCTCAAGAAGGCATTCCTCTGCAGCGAGCCCTGCTGAATGCTGGGGCGGGGGGCATGATACAGCCTCAACTTGTTGTTTTCCTTGGAGGCAAACAGCTCCACCAACAGTTTTCCCCAACGGGAGAACAGACTAAGCTACCTCTGGATGGAGGGACCACTGGTGGGATGTCTGGCCTATGCGGCTGATAGCATCCGTCAGTTGGTTCGAGGCTCCTGCCACATGGATGGCTAGGAGATCTGCCTCCAACCGGTTCACGAGGGTCCAGATGCAGAGCGCCTCCTTGCACAGCAGATGGGAGTGCGTGCCACCCGTTTTCTTGAGGTAGTACATGGTCGTGGTATTGTCAGTCTGGACTTGAACCACTTGACCCTGGAGCGGAGGAGCGAAAGCTGATAGTGCCAGTCCGACTGCTCTGGGCTCCAACAGGTTGATGTAGCATCCGGACTCTGAGGGTCCAGAACCTGAGGGCCCTGTTGTCCCCCATGTGGGCTCCCCAGCCCATGAGGGAGGCATCGGTCATGAAGACAACCGTCTGCTCGGAGCAGACAAACTGGATCCCTTCCTGCAACCGGTTTGGGATGGTCCACCATTGGAGAGCATCCCACATCTACTGGGTTACAGTGATCAGCTGGTCGAAGTGACCATATTGCAGAGTCCACTGGGCAGCCAGCTCCCATTGATAGGGAGCATGTGCCACTGGGCCCAACAGACAGTGGTGCATGCCACCATGTACCCCAGAAGGCGCAGAAAGTCCCGGGCAGGGTGGAAATGCCCAACCAGAAATGATCAGGCAAAGGAGCAGAGAACCTTCGCCCTGTCTGCCAAAAGCAGAGTTCTGGCTTGACAAGAGTCGAGCTCTGCCCTGATGAAGCCCATCACCTGAGAAGGCACAAGTTCCAACTTTGCCTTGTTGATCAGGAGGCAGAGTGGGGAGCAGGTTTTGAGAGCCAGATCCCTGGACCTCTCCACCTCCAATTGCATGGAACCTGCCAAGAGCCAATTATCAAGATAAGGGTAAATTCTGACTCAGACGCTGAAGGTGGTCCACCACAACTGCAATGCATTTAGTGAAGATCTGTGGGGCCAATGACAGGCCGAACTGCATGCCTCGGAACTTGTACAGGGTCACCTCGACCCTGAAACGAAGGAACCGCTGATGGGACGGACAGATTGGGACTTGAAAGAACGCGTCCTGTAAATCCAGTGAACAGAACCACATGTTTCGCTCCAGGGATGGTATGATCTGGTTCAGAGTGACCATCCGAAAGGTGCGGTACCCGAGATATTGATTCAGGTCATGGATATCTAGGATGCGGCATCCTCCCAAACATCCACTTGGGCACCAGGAAATACGGGAAACAAAGCCTGGGTCTGTAGGAGGATCCGGCACTGGAGTTCCTGCCTCCTGCGGTGGAGTCGAGCCATGTTGTCTTGAAGAGCAGACTGGGTGCATACGGAGATCAGTTCCTCCCGAGGGGCACGGGCTCGACTGGGAAGGTACTGCTCGAATTCTAGAGGCAGTCCCTGACCGACCACTTAGAGAACCCACATGTCCGAAGTGATAGTGGACCAGGTGGAAAGGAAGTTGTGGAGCCGACCCCCCCATGGGAGGACCCAGAGCGGGTGTAGGGGTAGCCAGCCACAGCCAGTCACTGAGCAGGCTTAAGAGAAGGAGGTGGCTCCAGGATCTGAGCCTTGGCCACCTTTACGGGGCTACTGAGGACCCTGCTTGGGCTGAGGTTGCCAAGCTTGAGCCTGCTGCTGCTGTTGATGTTGCTGTCCTCCTCGATAGGAGGGCTTCCGGACCACAGGGGAAGAGTGCCGAAATGGCTTCTTTCTCTTCTGTTGATTCTTGCCCCAAGAACCCTTGGCAGAAGTAGCATCCAAGGTGGCACTGGACTGCTCTATACGCTGAAGGTGACTGGCCACTCCTGGACTGAACAAGTCTGTGCCCAGGAAGGGCACGTCAGCAAGCTTATGCTGAGTATCTGCCGAGAAGGAGGAAAGCCTCAGTCAAGTCCTGTAGCAGGAGGACACACTGGCTGCCAGCGAGCAGGCACAAGAATCCCAATGTCCAAGGCCATCTGGCAACAGCACAGCCCTGGTCACAGACCTGCTTGACCATGATCTGCATGCCCAGTGGGAGGACCGTGTCTAGTGACTCAAGAAGGGCATAAGAAAAGTCTGCCATAATGACAGCCGAGCTGGCCTGACGAAGGTCCAAAGAAGAGACTGCATAGACCTCACGAGCAGTGTGGTCCATTTTCTTGGACTCCTTGTCCGGGGGTTGGTCAGTGTCAGCCGAACTACCAGTACGCCTGAACACAGAAGCGGTCACCAGGCTCATGGCCAAAGGGTGCTCTGTGAACCCCGCAAGGGACCCCATGGACACCGCGTACTTGCAGGCAGATGGTGCTGGGCAGGAGGCAGGACGCTGCCGAAGTTCAAAGGCCGGGCCAACAATGGGCTCAGCCACTGGAAAGGCCTCAGTCGGGGTATCCCCTCAATAATGTCAGTAAGAGGGTACTCCGCCTTTTTCTGGATAGGCTCCAGGAGCATTCCAGTGAAATCAGATGAAGCAGAGAATGCATTGGAAAGAGGAAGGGCCTTACTCCATCCCTGCGCCGACCGACTCATCATTCCCGGGATGCAAGTGCAAGCTGGTGACGTCCAAGTCCAAAGAGTCGTGATACAGCGGTCTACCACCGAAGTCACCCTCGATCTGCCGAGGGCGGTCCGGAGTGTCAGTTATTGACAGACGTCAGGGAAGTCTGGTGTCCTGTCCTCTTTCGAGGGTGCCCCTCCCTCAGGCTGTTTAGGTGGTGGTTCCACCCAAATCGGTGGAGAGACCTGAGCAGGCCTAACTGGGAGACAGCCCAGCCCCACAGATGAAGGAACAGAGGGCTTCGGCCTAGGAGGCGAGAGCCAAGTGATGGCCGGGGCAGGTGGCTGAGCCGGCTCTGCCCGATCAAGATCAGCTGCTACCATGTAAGGTCTTCATACCGCCAGAGTTTCCGCCAGAGCCTCTCCTCGTCCGAGGAGGATGAGGACCAGTGGCGACGCCTCTTTTTTCGAGTGCTTATGGCTCTTCCTCAGTCAATCGTCCGAGGAGGTCCTGGACCGAGACCCGGGAGGCCGACTCGGTCAGTCGGGAGACACCGGGATCAGTGAGACCCTGGGGTCTGGGACCGGTTCCTTGATGGGGCACCAACAGGCTGGGTCTCCTCATCCGGAAAGACCAGGACAGGAGTTCTTTCCAACGAGTCATCGAGCACAGCCGGCGACAAGGGGTCGATGGAATAGAGGATAATTTCGACCTCTGCCACTTCCTCGGTCCCTTGGCCAGACGGAAGGTCCGAAAAACCAGCAGCCAATCTTGCGATCGACTGAGGTAGAGACTGCGTATTCTTGGAACTCTGACCTCTCCCAGTCCCAAGAGCGTCTCCGTTGGGGCGAAGACACCGGATCTTTCTCCCTCTTCCGAGAGCAGGAGGAGTGCGAGCCTGAGGGCCCCTCACCCTGGGTGGGGAGAGACTGGCACATCTCCCTGAAGAAGCCCGTAAAGGTGGAGCCTAGGTTCAGCAGGATGAAGAAATTTCGACTGGCCGAAGCACGAGCCGTTTCCTCAAATTCCTTCATCTGTTCCAGCTGTTCAGCTGAGCCCATGGCCGCAGAAACTGCCCACCTAGCCTATTTCACAGGCGGGTTTCTCTTTTCTGGTCTCACCAGCTTCAGGCATGCCTTGCGGTCGTCCAGGACGTTGGGATGGAAGGCCAAGCAAAAACCGCACGACGAGGTGTCCTGTCCGGCACCTAGACAGTAAACACGTGAGGTGGGGATCGGTGCACATCTTCTGGCTGCAGAGGCACCGATGAAATCGCAATCACTAACTCAAACAAGTTTGATTTTCGGTAAAACCAAAAATTTGAAAGCCAGGGCCTACGAAATGCTGAGAGCACGATGGAACCTGCATCCTCCAGTGGAAAGGAAGATCTGGTGTCATGGGGCGAAGCTGAGGTATACACCACCCGGGTGGGTGGCAGGAGCCAGCTTGAAGACTTCCGGCAAGATTTAAAGTGGAAGGGGACATGCCAAATAGTGTGGATGAACAACATCCACACTCCTAGAACGGCTCTTGGCTCCTCCTCCACCTCAGTTCTGCTCACCGGAGAAACGAGAAAAAAAGAGGGACAAAGAAAATGTGGGCGGGGCAAGAAAGCCTGTTAGACAGCATAAGGAAAAGGATATTAACTGAAAAAAGAAATAGGCCGACCAAAGGAGGATCTGGGAGGGTATGGGACAAAAGGCCCCCAGTCCCTAGATGGCCATATATAGACAGGAAAGGAGGAGAGAGAAAGGGGGGAGGGGAGACCAGCATCCATGCATCAGGAGACTCAGATCTTTAGAGACCAGGAGTGCCTCCAGGGAAAGGCTGGTGGCCAAACCACAGGTGGCTGTTACTGAGGCCGAATCTCAGTTTACACATACCCTTCAGGGAGGAGAAGCATGGAGAAGGTCCCTCCCTCTTCCCTTCAAACCCTTGTGGGTGGAGACCACCCTTGGTGAAGATTCCCGTTCCTTCCAGTTATAGTTTTACACAGGAAGAACCCACAGGTTTTGGGGAGCCTTGAGGATTCCACCTATTAGTATTCCCCTCACGGGAGGGAAGGACACAGAGAAGTGAAAAGAATATAAGATGAGAGCGGAGGAGAGTCTCGCTGCCCCCCCCCATCCCAAGGGACCCGACCCCAGATATCGTTCCCAGGACAAGGGAGAGGAGCACATCAGAAGTCCCCCATCTAAATCTTATTTGGAAAGCCATACTCTCTCCATCTCCCAAGAGTTCCTGTTGCCTCCTCCTAGGACAAGGAGGGGCGCCAAGGGATGGAGGGACCCAACTGGATCCCCAAGGAAGGTGAGCAGGGTGGAGGCATCACCCACGGAACTGAGGCCTTCTGAGGGGAAGGTGTGTGGGATTCAGTGATAAATGGTGAAGACACAGGATGATAAAGACTTGCGGTAGGTACGTAATTTTCATATCTTCCCTGTGACAATCATTCATCACTGGTGGGTGAGTACCGAGCCCCCTCCCCCCAAGGGGGTCCAGTATTTCCCGGAGATATTGGCATCCCTCAGACCTCCGTGGGGGAAAACACTGGGAAGGAGATCCTCTACCGGCTAGTTAGGTCTGGGACTGGTCAGGACCAGGAGGGGTCAAGGCACCCCTACAGTTCCCATCTTGCTCTGCAGAAGAAAAGGTTGGTCCCCCGGAATGAGGCGGCCATCACCCTATGCCGGGCCAAGGGTGACAGTGATAGACGAAGCCACCCTGTCAGCCTAATGAAGATCATGTCCCGGCAAGCCGTGAAGCGACAACTTGCGTCATAAGACACCCTTGACTGGTGCCTTGCCAGCTCCAGACCTATTGCAGAGAGGGCTATGGCTTGCCGGTTAGCCTCAGAGTCAGGCAGTGATGCCAGTGCCTGGCCCAGCATCACCCACGGATGCCTATTACAGGCACCGTGGTGCGTCTGATATGAAGCAATACATAAACAGCACCGAGGAGAAAACTCTCCACCCCAGGCAATCAAATTCCACAGAGTTAAGACTTGGGGGGGAGTGCGGCAGTCACTCCAGACGTTTATGTAGGGGTGTCCAGTCATGTCAAACCCGTAGTGGGATGCGGCAGAGCGCCTGGAGACCTCTGGGATGCACTGTACGTAGTCTCCTGGAAAGGTATAGGCCAGGAGGGGACCACCAAGTGGTTTGCACCATACTTGCCTAAACAGGATTGTGTTGTATGCTTAGTATTTTGACAAGCTATAAAAGAAATGTGCAGGTCCCTGATTAGCCTTGCCAGGAAGCGCCAACTCCGGCCTTGATCGGCGTCAGAGGACAGGTCAACAGAGGGCTCGATCCTCTTCCTCAAGAGAGGAAGAAGAGGCCAAGGAACCCAAAGAGTCAGACTCCAGCTGCGGAGGGGGAAGACTGTTGAAAGACCTGCTAATCCATGGCCCTAACATACTGGGGGAAGTATGCAGTCTGGGTTCTGAACTGTTCCCAGGTCAAAGGTCCCAAAGGACCAACATGGCCTGGGAGAAGGGGGGCTGGACACAGAGGCAAGGAGGAAATGGCGTGCCTCTGCCAGGGCTAAAAGACTTAGACCTAGTAGGTGATACTAGAACAGGGAAGTCCGTTGGTCTGCTGTCACTGGCCAATGGAGCAA
The DNA here is from genome assembly GCA_016271365.2 of Neoceratodus forsteri. Lineage (NCBI taxonomy): Eukaryota > Metazoa > Chordata > Ceratodontiformes > Ceratodontidae > Neoceratodus > Neoceratodus forsteri. Next base: position 112,870,153 of record JADMNL010000031.1, on the reverse strand, counting down.
AGAAAAATGGTCAGGACTGAGCTATGTAGGAGAAGCTTCCATAGAAGGGGGATCTGGGCTGCACGGATCCAAAAGGGCAGTCCCCAGCCCCAACCAACGAGGAATCCCTCGAAAGATATCAGGGAGAGAACTTGGGTTCAGGACTGTGGCTCCTCCCTGAGCCCGAAGACTGCAGAGGAATGCTGCAGCCCCTCATCCCCATCGATTCCGAGGAAGACCTTTTCCTCGAATCCTGTGCCATATAACACCTCTCCCCCAACTCCGCAGGCTCTCAGAGGACAGATGCAGTGGAGGGGGATCCAGTCCTAACCTTAAGAAGGCGGGGCTATAGTCAAGCCCTCCCCCAAAGCACAGACCACCACACCCATAGCAACGGGGCCACTGACCTGCACCACCACCCTGGCTGCAGTCACCAGGGTGGGGATGCGCACAATGGTCCTGGGCCCGGAGAAACCACCAACTCCAGGGAGTCAGGCTGCCAGTGTATGTCAGCCTCCCGATAATCCGGCTCCAGAGGGGATGAGATCCAGAGGAGCTCTAGACTGGTGACCCCGAGGGCTCTCCTACCTATGGCGCTGCTTGGGCCCAGCACCCCTCGCAGCGTCACTCCGATCACCAGAACAGCACCGGCTGGTAGCGCCAAGAAACACTCCGTGCTACACCCAGCGACCGTGGGCCCGGACAACGGGGAGCCTGCACCTCCGATGAGGTGACTGCCAGGGCAGTGTTCCGCCAGAGCCAGACCAGTCCCTCGGTAGAGACCTCCCTGGCAAGGCTAGATGAGAAGCAAGCCCCCTCCTCACCGGACCACATAGGCCCAGGAAGGTACCCGGAGGAAGGACGAAGAGTTCTACACTTGGACCAATGAAAGCAGTGAGGCCACTCCTTGACTGTCAGCAGGGCACTGCGCTAGAGAACATGGCGGTCCATCGAGAAGCAGGCATCGCAGTGATCCATGTCGTGCTGGGGTCCAAGGCAGGAAAGGCAGACATCATGCCGGTCCGTAACAAAAATGTGCCAGCCACAGGTACACAGACGCACAGGAAACCATCCCAGCTTTCAACGAACGTTTCTTGTCCCCCAAACCAGGCACGATGCAACGTTAACTCAAAACTTAAACAGAAAAGACTCAATGCCATTAAAGAAAGAAAAGGAAAGGTCTTACCGGGACTTCAGTAATGGCACAGAGTGGTGAATGGCAAAACAGAGGCAGATTAGTCAGGCAGCGCCAACAGTGGCTCAGAGGACCGACTAGACCACAACTGCATACTTCAAATTTTTCTCAGCTGCAGGCAAGGTGCTGTCTCGGCGGGAGAAGCAGAACTGAGGTGGAGGAGGAGCCAATGACTGTTTCTGGCCAACCCGTGTGGGCCATGCAAGGAGTCTGCCTCGTGGGTGGTGCCAGCTCTTCACCCCCCCAAAAAGCTTCCGTGGGGTGTTAGTCTCTGGCCAATTACCCACCAGTGATGAATGGTGAAGACTGACAGGGAAAATTTACTGTACAGTAATGGATAACAATTGCATGGCTAGAGAAGAAATCTATTTTGCATGTTTTTCCCCCAAAATGAATACAACATGTTTAAGCAAACAACTACATACATCAGTGTTTCATCAGTATTAAACAGAATTCCTCACCCTCAGACCAATAAGGACTTACTGTTAGAGTAGACATTTTTAGATATCTGGGGTCCCTTTTTACAGTTAGAACTAAATTAATTCAAAATGTTTGCTAAACAGAATATCTAAAAGCTATTATGCATAGATTGACATGTTACTGATTACTATGCAGATATCAACATGTTCAAAGTTATGAAAATCTATTCTTCCTGGTTTAAGCTATATCTACTCATTTTTGTAATACTATGTTTCATTTCTAAGCAGTAATTTATTTCCTGGATGTGTATAAAAAGTACTATGCATTATGAGTTTTATAAATGTATGTCGATTAAAACAAAATAAAATTGTAATATGGGGGAATAAAGACCAATAGAGAGGCTCAGACTGCACTCCATACTTACGGGATATTGGAAAGGTGAAGGGTGGAAGAAGGCGGGAAGATGTTCTGAAAGTTCTTGGATCCTGGTTTCTTGAAGCGATGAAGGGGCGAGTTGCTGTAATCCTTGGTCAGTCCCTGATCCTCTTGACCCTCTCGAGGGAGTTGCACAGTCTGGTGTTTAGAGACTGTGATGCGAATGGGCTTGCCGTTCAGCCTCTGGCCATTCAGATGGCTCATAGCTACATTGGATAAAAAAGGCAGAAGTGAATACTCCACTGTAATCGGACACCCCAACCCCACAAATTCAGGTGTTCCACTGCCTCCAACTGCACTGATGTGGTCACTTGCATTGTAACAAGCATACTAACGCAGAACGAAAAGTCATTATGCGTTAGTATGAACGACACTAGTGCAGAAGAACGACTTTACAATGTATGGATCATAATACACGATGTTTGACCATGCACTATATGGTGGATGGTGTCCATCTTAAGGAGTACATGAGACACTGGGGCAAACTGCAACCCACAGAATCAAATCTAACAGTGATGTTGAGAAAACATGAGATGTGACACCATATGAACACTGGAAAACAAATTCACATCAGGTAGTGGGCAGGGTATATGTGAATAAAAAAAAAAATTTTTTTTAGAAATCAAAGGGGGAGGGATGACACCAAAAATAAGTCTCAGGACTGTAAGTATGTTTGTCAGCTTCTAGTTTTCAGTGAGAATTTACGGATTACAGAGCTGAAAGGAAAAACAATGGAGTTTCTGACCCAGATAAACCATTTTCAGTGGTGAAATATTCCAGATGAGTCTCGTATACACTCCTGTAAAGGTCTTCAAAAGCCACAGGACACCACTACCTCTGGTAATTTACTGAGTGATCGAAGCACATGGCGGTTATTCCCAACTTACCAAGCTGAGCCTGGTTTCCATCAGCCATCTGCACTAATGCATTCTCCTTTTTATTGAAGAGGATTTTCACCCGCTGTACATCACCATATACTCCTTCAGGAAAGAAAAAGACAGGGGCCGTTTCAGGGTGGATCCAGTATACAAGGTGCCAAAATTGACTTCCAGTTCGACACACGCACAGGCAGGTACACTGCTGACGTACAGACAAGCAGGCATCACAGCACACCGACGAGGCAGACAGGCGCATCTGTTCAGTCTAAACAAGAAAGCCAGCTGTTAGCCTCTAAGCCAAGTAAGTTTGCTGCCAGTAACCACTTAAGTACTCTAAGGGTTTAGTAGATTTTAAAGACTCAGGATTATCAACACTATATGCCACAGCCCCCAAAAGTTTTACAAAACTGTAGATTTATATGTGCTCCAGTTCTCTTGATGTTGGCACCATGAAGAGCAGCAAGCACCATGTACTAAGCAAATGAGAACATGCAAACTCATCTGCTGTAAGGGATGCTTTTGCATTACTAACGAAATGGAAATGAGGCTTGCCGCTCACACAGCGCCAGCAAAAGGGGACACGAGGTACTTCAGATACTGGAATTGTGACATTTGCTTAGCAGGGCTGGGGAACACGAGGCATGCGTGGCGAGAATGATATTCAGAGTTTTCCTTATAAATTTTGAAGGAGTTGGATAAGTTAGATCAGGGTCAACTTGCAGCTTGTACAGGACTGAGATTAGAGGGCATACCCTATATGGAAGCATGCATTTTTCACAAAGTGGCAAACCTATGGTAGAATGAACAGTGGAAGTGGGGAGTGCTGAAGGTTTCAAATTCAAGCTGGAGGAGTCCTTCATGGAGACCACCACTGCTGTATACAGCATTTAATTGGGGAAGGCTGGTAAAAAACATACATCATTAGTGCTAAAGTCCACAAAATGTATGGGCAGAAAGAACAGGTTACCTGTAACAGTAGTACTAGGAGTGGTATATGGTTCATCCACACTTCTTGGCATGTCCCTTTCCCCTTTAAATCTTGCCGGAAAGTCTTCAAGCTGGCTCCTCCCACCCACACTGGTGGCAAATACCTCAGCTCCGCCCCATGATGCCAGATATTAGCCCGTTGGGAAGAAAGGTTGTGCGCCTAAAGCTGGGGAGGACGGGATGGTGAGTGTGGATGAACATATACCACTCCTAGAACGATTACAGGTGAGTAACCTGTTCTAGGAGAGTGGATATGTTGTTCATCCACACTTCTTAACAGGCTCCAAGCAGTTCTCCGGGAGGAGGGAGGCAAGGAGCACACCTCCTACTTAGGGAAGAGAGAGCAGAGAACCGAGGCCCCAAAAATCAGCATCCCGGCGTGACTTAGTTGATGTGGTAGTAGGTAATGAAAGGTGTTTGCTGACTTCCAAGTAGCAGCCCGATACATTTCCTGGATAGGGATGTCCTTGGAAGCAGCCACTGATGCAGCAGTATGGCAGGTAGAATGAGCTCTTATCCCTCTGGGAGGCTCCTGGCCCAACTCATAGCACAGACCTATGCATGATGTAATCCATCTTGCTATGGTCCATTTGGCTGCAGGTCTGCCAGAAGCGGCTTCAGCATAGGTGACAAACAACTGGCAAACCTCTCCACGAATTTCCACTGTCCTCTCCTTATAATAGGAGTGCACACATCTCTGGTCCAAAGCATGGAGCCTGTACTCTGCCTCAGAGGTGTAATCAGGGTAGTATACCAGCAGAGTCAATACCTGGTTAAGGCAAAACCCTGACACCACCTTCGGAAGGAATTTTGGGTGGGGGCACAGCACAACTTTGTCCCTGTGGAAGACCAGATAAGGGGAGTCCACCGAAAGTGCCTGGAGCTCCCCTGTCCTCCTAGCTGACGTGATAGCCACCAGGAAGGCTGTCTTCCACAAGTGTGACTGCTCACACTTGTGCATTGGTTAGAATGGCTTGCCCATGAGCTTTGCCAATACCAGCAGTAGATCCCACGGAGGTGGAGGTTCATCCACCAGAGGGGATGTGTGATCCAGGCCTTTGAAGCGTCCAACCACTGTCTCCTGCGCCAATGTCGTCTGACCGGCCCACACCCAGTAAGCAGAAATAGCTGCCAGGTGCACCCCAACAGTCAACCACAGACCCCCTTTGGAGAAAGACCAAAGGCAGTAGAGGATGTTAGCCACAAAAAACAGGATAAGGGGACCATACCCTTACCCTGACACCAAATGAAAAACCTTTTCCATTTGAAGGAATATTTCCTGGTCGATTCCTTTCTAGATGCCTCCACCACGGTGTAGACCTCTCTGGAAAGACCCAAAGCCTGGAACTCTAGCCGCTCAGGTACCAGGCTGTGAGGTGCAGGGATTGAAGGTCCTGATGGAAGACCTTCCCCTGGTTCAGAGATATCAGTTCTGGGTGTGTACAAAGCGCCTCCGGGGCCTGCAGCTGAGGCAGAAGAGATCTGGATACCAGAACTGGTGCGGCCAGTCTGGGGCTACCAGAATCACCTTCGCCTTATTCCTCCTCACATTGAGTAATACCTTGTGGATCATGGGAAATGGAGGAAGACATAGGAGGCCTGAGGTTCACGGCCTTGAGAAGGCATCCCCCTGCAGTGAGCCCTGCTGAGGGGGGCCGGCATGAAACAGCCTCAGCTTGGTGTTTTCCCTGGAGGCAAACAGGTACACTATCGGTTTGCCCCAACGGGAGAACAGACTAAGCTACCTCTGGATGGAGAGACCATTCATGGGATGTCTGGCTTAAGCAGCTGAGAGCACCCACCAGCTGGTTCGAGGCTCCAGACACATGGATGGCTAGGAGATCTGCCTCCAACCGGCCTACGAGGGTCCAGATGCGGAGCGCCTCCTTGCACAGTAGACAGTGCGTGTCGCCCTGTTTATTGAGGTAGTACACAGTCGTGCTATTGTCCGTCTGGATCTGAACCACTTGACCCCGGAGCTGCGGAGCTAAAGCGGACAGTGCCAGTCTGCTCAGAGCTCCAACAGGCTGATGTGGCATCGGGACTCCTCAGGGTTCCAGAACCCATGGGCTCCCCAGCCCATGAGAAAGGCATCGGTCGTAAGGACAACAGTCTGCTCGAACAAACTGGATCCCTTCCTGCAACCGGTCTGGCGTGGTCCACCAGTGGAGAGCGTCCCACATCTTCTGTGTTACAGTGATCAGCTGATCGAAATGACATTGCTGAAACCACCAGGCGGCCAGCTCACATTGGAGAGGACGCATGTGCAACCAGGCCCAATGGACCACCGAGGACCACGCCACCATGTAACCCAGACGGCGCAGAAAGTTCCGGGCAGGGCGCAACTGCCCACCCAGAAATGATTGGGCGAAAGAGGAAATAACCTCAGCCCTGTCCACCGGGATCTGAGCTCTGACTTGACAAGAGTCTAGCTCTACCTCGATGAAGGCCCATCACCTGGAAAGGCACAAGTTCCGACTTTGCCGCAATGATCAGGAGGCAGAGCTGGGAGGAGGTCTGGAGGGCCAGACCCTGGACCTCTCCCACCTGTTGGGTGGAACCTGCCAGGAGCCAATCGTCAAGGTAGGAGTAAATTCTGACACCCCCCCCCCCCATATCCAACATGGGCCGCCACCACTGCAATGAGTTTGGTGAACACCAGTGGGGCTGATGACAGGCCGAACGGCATGGCCTGGAACTCATACAGGGTCCCTTTGACCCTGAAGAGGAGGAACCGCTGTTGGGATGGACGGATTGGGACATGAAAGAATGCGTCCTGCAGATCCAGTTAACAGAACCACGTTTCACTCCAAGGATGGTATGATCTGGACAGAGTGACCATCCGAAAGGTGCATGACCTGAGAAACAGATTCAGGTTGTGAAGATCTAGAATGGGGAGCCAGCCCCCCCTCCCTCCCAGGAAATACCTGGAAACAAAGCCTGGGTCTGCAGACTGATCCGCCATGATAGCTACTGCCTCCTTGAGGAGGAGCTGAGCAATGTCGTCTCGAAGAGCCGACTGGGTGCATGCGGAAATCCGTTCGAGGGGTGTGGGCTCGGCTGGAAGAGTACTGCTCTAATTCCAGAGGCAGTCCCTGAAAGACCACTTCGAGAACCCACCTGTCCGTAGTGATAGCGGACCAGGCGGAAAGGAAGTGGTGGAGACGGCCCCCAAAGGGAAAAAACAGAGCTGGCATGACGAAGATAGGGGTGGCAACCCCCACCCGTTACTGGGCAGGCTTGGCGGAGGAGGCGGCTCCAGGACCCGAGCCTCAGCCTCCTTTGCGGGCCTGTTGGGGTCCAGACTTGGGGCGAGGGGGCCAAGCTTCAGCCTGCTGCTGTCCTCCCTGGTAGGAGGACTGCTGAACCACAAGGGGAGAGTGCCGAAAGGGCCTTTTCTTCTGCCGGTTCTTGCCCGAAGAACTCTTGGCAGAAGTGGTAGCATTGGACTGCTCTATGCAGTGTAGGTGACCGGCCACTCCTGGGCCGAACAAGTCTGTCCCAAGGAAAGGCACATCAGCTAATTTATGCCAAGTATCCGTCAGGAAGGAGGAGTGCCTCAGCCAAGCCTTGTGGCGAGAGGCAACTGCAGGGGCCATCGAGCGGGCGTAAGAATCCCCAATGTCCACGGCCGTCTGGAGCTGCTGTTTGGCAACAGCATGGCCCTGATCCCAGACCTGCTTAACCATGGTCTGCATGTCCACGGAGAGATGCGGGAGGACTTCATCTAATGACCCGAGAAGGGCATGAGAGAAGTATGCCATGACGACAGACAAAATGGCCTGACGAAGGCCCAAGGAGGAAGTCGATAGAATTTCTGTGCCGAATGGCCCAAAAGCTTACCTCATTTTTATTTTTGGGGTGGGGTGGGGTGGGGGTGTCAGTGCCGGCACAACTGCCAGTACGCCTGAACACAGAGGTTGCCACCAGGCTCTCAACCGAAGGGTGCTCTGTGAACCCTGCAAGGGATCCCATGGGCACCTCATACTTGCGGGCAGATTGTGCTGCCATAGCTGGGTGCCGGACCAACAATGGCCTCGGCCACAGGAAAGGTCTCTGTCGGGGCATCCCCTCTCGAGGATGTCTGAGAGGGTACAACGCCTTTTCTGGATGGGTTCCAGGGGCATCCCAGTAGAATCGGAGATGAAATGGAGGATCCCTTGGAAGGAGGAAGGACCTTCCTCCATTCCTGTGCCAACGGACAACATACCCAGGATGAGTGGAGCCTGGTGACAGAGTCTGAAGAGTCAGGGGAACAGAGGCCTGCCGCCCAAATCACCCTCGCCCGCCAAGGGTGGTCCGGGGTGACTGAAAAGACGTCGTGGAAGCCCAGTATCTGGTCGGTCCTCTTTGGAAGGAGCCCCTCCCACAGGCTCCTTAGGCTGCGGCTCCACCACTATCAGTGGAGAGACCGGAATAGGCTGATCTGGAGAACATGCTGGCCCCATGGGCGGAGGAACCAAAGGCTTAGTTTCCAAGGGGGTCAGCTTTGGCCTAGGAGGAGAGAGCAAAGTAATGGCTGGGGCAGGCGGTGGAGCCAGCTTCTGCCCAGACAAAAATCAGCAGTTGCCCCACAAGGTCCTCTTAGCTCCGGTGTTTCCGTCGGAGCTTCTCCTCATCTGAGGACGACGACCTGTGGCTTCTTTTTGGAGCACTTGTGGCTCTTCCTTGGCTGTTCGGCCAAGGGGATTCTAGACCTCGACAGAGACTGGGCAGGCCGACTCAGTCGCTCAGGAGACACCAGAGGTATCAGTGAAACAAGAGGTGGGAACTGGGTCCTCGATGGGGACACAGCGGGCTGGGTTTCACAGGGGAACACAAGGACCGGAGTCCTCTCTAAGAAGTCGGCCATGGCCGGCGACAGAGGGTCAACTGGATAGAGAACAATCTCGACCTCATCGGCCACCTCCTCGGTCGTCTAGCCAGATGGAAGGTCCATGAAGCCTGTGGCCGAGGAGGCGATCTCCACCGAGGGCAAGACCACATGCTCCGGGGACTGAGACCCCTCTCTGTCCCAAGAGCGCCTTCGCCGAGATAAGCTAGGTTCCTTGTCTCTTGCGAGAGCAGGAGGAGTGAGAGCCCACGGGCGCCTCACCCCGGGTGGGGAGAGACTGGCACAACTCAAAGGAACCTGTGAAGGTGGAGTCCAGGTTGAGTGGAACGAAAAAGCTTTGATTCACCAAAGCGTGGGAGGCTTCTTCGAACACCTTCATGCATTCCAGCTGCTCGGCAAAACCTGCGGCGGCGGAAACTGCCCACCTAGCCTCCTTGGACTTCACTGGAGGATTCCTTTTCTCTGGTCTCCCCCAACTTCAAATGTGCCGGGCAGTCGTCCAGGACACTGGGATGGAAGGCCAAGCAATAACTGCAGGACGAGGAGTCATGGCATACACCTATGCAGAAGACCCACACGAGATGAGGATCTGTGCGCATCATCTGGCCGCATGGACACCAGCAAAATCCTGGAGAAGATTTCTCTTCCATGATAGAGGACGCAAAAGCATGATCGCTAACTCAAACAAGTTAATTTTGGTAAAACTGAAGTTCTGAAAGCCAGGGCCTACGAAATGTGAGAGCATGAGGGAGGCAACCTACATCTTCCAGCAGAAAAGAAGATCTGGCGTCATGGGACGGAGCAGAGGTATATACACCACCGGGGTGCGTGGGAGCAGCCAGCTTGAAGACTTCCAGCAAGATTTAAAGGGGAAAGGGACGTGACAAACACTGTGGATGAACATATCCACGATCCTAGAAAACGGGTTACTCAACTGTAACAGTAGTTTAGGAATGGTATATATTGTTCATCCACACTGTTTGGCATGTCCATTCCCTTTAAGAATCTTGCCAGAAGATCTTGAAGCTGGCTCCTTCCACCCACCTGGGTGGTATAACCCTCAGCTCCGCCCCATGATGCCAGATCTTAGTCCAGTGGAAGCTCAGGTTGTGCATCAAAGCTGGAGAGGTTGGGTGGGTTCGTGTGGATGATCATATACCACTCCTAGAAAGTACAGTTACGTAAGAACTTACCGTAACAGTAGATCTTCGAGAGAGGCTCTTGCAGTAGGTAATTACATATAGAACTGATGCCGGCCGGCAGCAGGACCCCACGGAAAAGTTTCTAGCTAGCAGTCCCTGGCGGAGACCGCCCCCACGTCAGGTGACCGGCGTCAGACGACATCGGTATAAAGGGGCGGTCCCAGACGCCCGCCTTCCAGTTCTTTCCCGCCACAGGCCCAGGCGAGAGAGGCGGATGATTTCCCTCAATGGAAAAGGAGCTGAAAAAGCCTAGGGGATGGAGGGATGGAGATAGATATTTATTGTAAGAGCCTCTACAAGATCTACTGTTACGGTAAGTTCTTACGCAACTGTACTATCTTACTTCGAGAGGGCCTTTGCAGGTAATTACATACAGGGACAAAACTCTCAAGCAGTCTGGAACAAATGAAGGCACTGGGAGGAGGAACTACTCCAAGAAGTAGCAAATAACCTTGCAAGCCTCAAGAAAGGAGGCCTTGCAAGACAGCTAACCCGAAACCTGCTCTATAGCGAGAGGCAATGTCCAAACTGTAATGTTTAATAAAGGTATGGACGGAAGTCCAAGTGGCGGCAGCACAGATGTCTGCCACAGACACGTTCTTGAAACAAGCCGCAGAGGCTGCTACTCCATGAGTGGAGTGACCTCTGGCTTGACCCGGTAGGGTCTTGCTGTACTTGTCATAACAGAAAGTGATGCAATGAGCCAACCACTTTGATAGGCATTGCTTAGAAACAGCACTGCCTTCTCTTTTGTAAGCAAAAGAGACTAACAACTGATCAGTCTTTCTGAGATCCTTTGTCCTATCGGTGTAGTATCAGAATCCTGTGGACATCCGTGGTATGGAGCAAGTATTCTCCTTGGTTGGAGTACTGCGTGAAAAAGGCAGGTAAATTCAATAGACTGATTTAAGGTAGATTCCGCTACCACTTTTGGGAGGAACTTAGGATTCGTGCAAGAGCTACTCGTTCTTTGTGAAAAATCAGATAAGGGATTTTGCACATCAGGGCCTGGAGCTCGGAAATTCTGCGAGCAGAAGTAATGGCCACCAAGAAGAGCTGCCTTCCATATAAACTTCAAGTTCCATGGAAGCCGCAGGCTAAAAGGAGGAAGGGTAAGTTCGAGGACAAAGTTCAAGTCCCAAGGAGGAGTTGGAGTCCGGACAGGAGGCCTGAGATGAAGGACCCCTCTGAGAAAAGTTTTGGATACCTCCAGTTGGGCAAATGTCTGATCAGCGAAAGGGACATGGTAGGTGAAATAGCCGCCATATGGACTTTCAAAGAGGAGTGACAGACCCAGGTCGAAAAGATGGCGTAGGTAATCATGCAGAACGGCTACAGGACAGGAAAAGGGCTCCACGTTCCTGGATGCAGCCCAAATGGAAAATCTTTTCCATTTCATGGCGTAGGTGGACCTAGTGGAGGGTTTTCTAGCCTCCACCAGAATCTCGGCCACCTTAGGAGAGACGCCAAAGCGAGACTGGGCTAGGTCTGCAGGAGCCATGCATGAAGTTGGAGACTTTAGTCCCGGATGGACCAGGGTCCCCTGATCCTGGGTCAGCAATCCTTGAGATAGAGGAAGAGGAGGAACCTCTGAGTATTGTTGTAGAAGAGAGAACCAGATTTGCCTGGGCCAGAAAGGAGCGATCAGAATCACTCTCGCTCCTTCCAATGCCAGTTTCTGCAACACGCGAGGAACCAGAGGAATTGGGGGGAAAAGCATAGACTAATCTGTCCTTCCAGTTTAGAGACAGAGCATCACTCCAGAAAGGTGCCTCGCTCTGGAGCGAGCGAGCAAAAGGTTGGAAGCTTTGCGTTTTGGGGGGAGGCGAACAGGTCTATCTGTGGAGTCCCCCAAATCTGGAAGATGCTTTTTAGAACTTTTTGGTCCAGTTCCCACTTGTGTGGCAGAGCCGAAGAACGACAGCTTGTCTGCCAGGACATTGTCGACTCCCGGAACATGGATCGTCGTGAGGTGAAGGTTGTGAAAAGTTGCCCATTCCCAAACCCTCATCGCTTCCCTGCATAGCAGGTAGGACCAAGTCCCTCCCTGCTTGTTGATGTACCAAACCACGCACGTGTCCATTTGGATGGCTAGGTGACCGGGAAGGATATACTGGTGAAGGGCCTGGAGAGCATACAGCACTGCTCCAAGCTCAAGCACGTTGATGGAGAACTAACTCCAATTTTGACCATAAGCCCTGGGTTCGGTGAGGACCCAGATGGGCTCCCCAACCTTCGCCTGAAGCATCCGTGGTTAGAGACTGAACAGGGGAGGATGAAAAAAGGGGATCCCCCCCCCCACCCCGAAATAGGTTATCTCGAACCATCCACCATTGCAAGTCTCGTCATCGGCGAGGAGATCAGTACCAGATGATTTAGGTCATCTACCAGTTGATACCACTGAGAGCAAAAAGTCCACTGACAGATCCTCATGTGGAGGCGCGCGCGCGGAACCGTAGGGATAGCAGCCACCATAAGCCCCAGGAGACTGAGCACCGACCTCACTGGAACCCTCCTGTGTTCCGATAGAAGGGAAATCTGGGACTGGAGGGAGGCCCCCCTGTCCGGAGTCAGGAAGGCCCTGCACACTGTCGTATCGAGGATTGCCCTGATGAACTGGAGTCTGAGAAGGATCCAGGTGAGACTTGGAATGGTTGATGGTGATACCCAGGCCAGTGAAAACCTGCTGGGTGAGGGAGAGAAAATGCAGGAGCTCCTCCCTGGACAGGGCTGCCAGGAGCCAGTCGTCCAGGTAGGGAAAAACCTGAAATCCCAAAGTACGCAGGTGGGCCGCTACCACCGCCAGGCATTTGCAAAGACTCGGGAGCCGAGGAAAGTTAACCAAAGGAGTGCCCGGAATTGGTAGTGGTCCCCCTGGAAAGCAAACCTGAGGTACTTTCGGTGCAAAGGGCGAATGGGGATGTGCAGGTACGCATCCTGCATACCCAGTGCACAAAGCCATTGGCCCGGCCAAAGCAGGGGCAAGAGGGTTTGAAGGGAGAGCATCCTGAACCTCTTGTATTCCACATATAGCTTCAGGGAGCCAAGATCGAGAATGAGTCTGAGATCTCCCGTCTTTTGATACAAGGAAGAAATGGGAATAGTAACCAGTCCTGTGAAGGTGAGGGGGGGACGGGCTCTATGGCCTGCTTCGCAAGGAGAGCAGAAATTTCTTCCTTGACCAAAGGAAGATAGTCCCTGAGTAAAAGGAGTTCGGGGGGGTGACGGAGGTTTTGCAGAAACCTATGGAGGCCTCTGCTATGATCTGAAGCACCCATGAATCCGATGTTATCCTCTCCCAACCCGAAGGTGGAGGAGAACCTCCCTCCCACCGGTTCCTCCGGGCGTCCGGAAGCAGGGGAGGGAAGGAGTCAGTGGTGTGAGGCAGCGCCACAGCTGGGGCACCCGCTGCTTTTTGGGCGGCGCGGACCTGGCAGCTGTGGGGGCCCGACGTTTGGTGGCCCGCCTTCCCTGAGGTTTTGCTTGAGGCCAGCTGCGTCTGCGAAAGGGATGGCGCTGTGGGGGATGGGGACGGTACATCAACAGATTTAAGGGTGATGTCCTTGACATCACCACCGAAAAGCACAGAACCTCTGAAAGGTGCTTCTTGGATTGCTGATCGCACCTCCGGGACCAGACCTGACACACGGAGCCATGCATGACACCGAAGACTTACGGCGAACGCAGAGCTCTGTCCTGCGGTGTCCACTGCGTTGTAGGTCGTCCTCGGAATGTGATGACTGGTCCAATCGCAGAGCGGACTGATCGGCTAACCCCGCTTGACTTGGGGTCAGGCAAGGAGTCAATCTTGGATTCTGCCTGGGTAAGGACAGCCTTCTGGTAATCCCCCATATGCGCTACATAATTTAGGGCCCTAATCCCCAGTGTGGAAGAAGCATAGATTTTCCTTCCATACTGATCCAGAAGGCGAGATTCCTTATCCAGGGAGACTAGCTCAAATGCTTGGGTGTGCTGACCAGCCGTGAATGGCACTAATCACAACCAAGTCTGCACGGTGGTGAGTGTCTAAAAAGTCTACACCCTTCAGAGCCTGGTATAGCCTGTTGGACTTCCGAGGAAGTGGGGCTAAAGCAGACGGTTGTTTCCAAACGGTGGAAACAAGGTGGTGGAGGTCCTCGATCCAGGGTGGCACTTGCAGAGTCAATGGGGCAAGTCCAGATGTTCCAGCGCAGTTTAACCCGCTGAGGATCTGGCTCTAAGGAACGCCACTGATGGACTTCCTGGATCTTCCTGAGCAACTCCTGAAGGAAGGACCCTCCGGAGGAGTCCTCAGCCGGGGCTTGGACGGAGAGCACGGCTCGTCGTCTTTCTCGGAACAACCATCGGAGGAATCCGAGGAGTCCGAGAGAGAAAAAGAAGAGGAATTTGAAGCAGAGTAAGACTCCCTGGCTCGTCTAGGGGGAGGAACGGGTTCCTTAGGGGGGATCCCTGGAGGCGTGTCCTGCCCCTTTCTGGATCCCGACGGCAGAGCCCAGAGATCCGGAGGCGGAGAGGGAGTGTGCCGTCTGGGACGTACAGGGGAGCCGGGGTGGCACCGTGCGCCGCAAGACTGTCTCTCTACTTCCCTGGTGAGCTGAGCTCGGCCTCAGCCCACCAGGAGGCCAGAGATCCACCGGTGCCTGGGGGGCGGTGGGGAGAGAAGTTGCACGGATGAAACCATGAGACAGTATCCGTAACCCAGCTGCGGAATACCGGAGCTGGGTATTGTGGCGTCAGTGGAGTCTCCGCCGGTACTGCGGCGAGGATACTGTGGACCCGGGAAACCGGGCGGGATAAGACGGCGGATACCCAAGTACCAGAGGAGCTGCCCGGAGCAAACGGTCCAGATGAGAACTCCACAGGCGGATCGACTGATAGGACCTGCGTCGAGGTGGAGGACCCGGCGGAAGAGGAATATCCCCTGCCGGGCATCGTGGGACCGCGTCCGATCCGCTCTGTAGGAAGGGAACCCAGACGCGGACCAGCATCCCGAGCCTCGCCCGGGGAAGGAGGAAAGTCCCGGGTCAGGCAGGGGACTCTGGCCCCAGGACGGCAGGGCGGCGGGAACCTGGGACGACACACGGAGCCAGGGTCTGCCGTGAGGCTCCAGGCTCGGGCGACGTCGGAGGAGCCGACGCGCGACTTGGGGGCAGAGTCCAGGCGGACGCCAGAGGCGGCGTCAGACGTGGGGGTCCCTCGTTGGGCGGGCGAGGGATGGAAGAGGCCCAGTCCGAGGGGCGCTGCCATGCGCCGCCCGGTCGGGCAGCCTTAGCAGCCTTTCCCGGCAGACGGAGGAGCAGACGCCCAGCTTATGGGAGGCGCCCGCACAGTAGGGCCGCAGGCCCTGCGGCGGTACTGGGGCCAGCCTCCTTGCCCGGAGGCACCCGGCGGGCTCGAACGTGAACCCAACGGGCGGGCCGACGCCTCCTCCAAAGCCTTGGAGGCTGCAGTCAGGCGATCCCCCGGAGGGGACGTTACCTTGGCCGCAGCTCCGGCCAGAGTCGCGGAGGAGGCCTTCTCCCGGTGCCTTTCTTTGTCCCGCTTCTTGTGTCCTTCAGGGGAGGTCGACGCCTGCCGAAGCTTCTTCAACTCCTTCTCCATTGCGGACATCTTTGAGGAGATGGGCTTCTAGAGACTGCTGGCGTCGTCTGCGGGTGGCCGTGTTGAAATGTAGGCAGTGCGGACACTTGACTGCGTGGTCGGGGCCTAAACAGAAAAGGCAGAGGGAGTGACAGTCTTTGTGAGGCAGCTGGGCGCCGCACAAGTCGCACTTATTTTTTGAAGGGGACGACATATACCGACGTTCACGTGACTAAGAAAATACAAAATACTGATACTTTTTGGAAAACACAACGAAGCAACAGGACTGAGCGTTATGAACTTCACTGCGAGGCGCTGCACGAGCAGACTGCGGGAAAGAACTGGAAGGCGGGCATCTGGGACCGCCCCTTTATACCGTCATCTGACGCCGGTCACCTGACGTGGGGGCGGTCCCCGCCAGGGACTGCTAGCTAGAAATTTTTCCGTGGGGTCCTGCCGCCGTCAGTCCTATATGTAATTACCTACTGCAAGAGCCCTCTCGAAGTAAGATCTACTGTTACAGGCGAGTGCCACGTTTTCTAGGATCGTGGATATGTTTTATCCATAGTGTTTGGCAGACTCCAAGCTGTTCTCCGGGAGGAGGGAGGGAGGCAAGGTACATACTGCCTCCAATATACTTACCTGGGGGAAAAAAAGATTGGAGAACTGAGGCCCCCAAACCAGCATCCAGGTGAGACTAGATTGATGTGGTAATGAAGGTATTTTCCATCTTCCAGGTAGCAGACCTGCAGATTTCCTTGATAGGGATGTCCCTGCAAGCAGTCACCAACGTAGCAGTATGGCGGGTAGAATGAGCTCTTGATCCCTCTGGGAGGCTCCTTGCCTGCCAACCTAAAGCAGAAATCAATGCAGGATGTAATCCAGCTCCAATCGTCTCTATGCTGCAGGTCTGCCACGTGCGGCTTCAGCGTAGATGACAAGCAGCTGGCGAACCTCTCCCCGAACTTTTGCCGTCCGCTCCTTATAAGAGCGTGCCTGTCTCCGGTCCAGAGTATGGAGCCTATACTCTGCCTCAGAGGTGTAGTTCGGGTAGAACACAGGCAGAGTTATCACCTGGTTAAGATGGAACTCCAACACCACCTTCGGAAGGAATTTCTGGTGGGGGCACAGGACAACCACGTCCCTGTGGAAGACCAGGTAAGGAGACTCAACCGGAAGCGCTTGGAGCTCCAGAGTCCTTCTGGTAGAGGTGATAGCCACCAGGGAAGGCAGTCTTCCATGACAAATGTGACATCTCACACTTGTGCACTGGTTTGAATGGCTTGCCCATGAACTCTGCCAGTACCAACAGTAGATCCCACGAAGGTGGAGGTTCATGCACCGGAGGTAATGTGGGGTCTTGGCCTTTATAAAGAAATGCCAGACCTTCTCCTGCGCCATCTGCTGACCGGGCAGCACCCTGTAAGCAGAGATGGCTGCCAGGTGCACCTTAAGGGTCATAGACCAAAGACCCCCTTTATACAGAAACCAAAGGTAGTCTAGGATGCTAGCCACTGGACAGGACAAAGGGTCCAGGCCCTTACCTCGACACCAAATAGAAACTGTTTCCATTTGAAGGCAAAGTACCTCCTGGTCGACTCCTTCCTGGATGCTTCCACTACTGTGAGTAGATTCTCAGAGACAGAAAGCCTGGAACTCTAGCTGCTCAGGAACCAGGCTGTCAGGTGCAGGGATTGAAGGTCCAGATGGAATATCTTCCCCCGACTGACAGATAACAGGTCCTGGCATACTGGAAGACGCCTCGGCCTGAAGCAGAGGAGATCTGGATACCAGAAGTGGCACGGCCAATCTAGGGCTACCAGGACCACCTGTGCCTTGTCCCTCCTGACCTAGAAGATCACCTTGTGAACCAAGGGAAGTGGAGGAAAGCATAGAAGAGGCCCAGGGTCCACGGCTTCGAGAAAGCATCCCCTGCAACAAGCCTTGCTTTGGGGGTGTGCATGAAACAGCCTGAGCTTGCTGTTCTCCCTTGAGGCAAACAGATCCACCCGAGGCGTGCCCCAGTGGGAGAACAGGCTGTGAACTACCTCTGGATGGAGAAACCACTCATGGGATGTCTCTCCCACACATCTGACAGCATCTACCAGTTGATTTGAGGCCACTGCCACATGGATGGCTAGGAGGGTCCAGAAGTGGAGTTCTTCCCTGCACAGCAGCCGGAAAGTGCGTGCCGTCCTTTCTGTTGAGACAGTACATGGTTGTGGTACTGTCCGTCTGGACTTCCACCACTTGACCCTGAAGGAGTGGAGTGAATGCTGACTGTGCTAGTCCGACTGCTTGGAGCTCCAGCAGGTTTGTATCTCAGGATTCCTAAGAACTTGTGGGCACTATGGTTCCTCATGTGGGCCCCCCAGCCCTGAGAAGCATCGGTCGTAAGGACGATAGTCAGCTTGGGACGGACAAAGAGATCCCTTCCTGCAAGTGATCTAGGATGGTCCAACATTGGAGAGCGTCCCAGAGCTTCTGGATCACAGTGACCAGCTGGTCGAATTCACAGTGACACCGAGTCCACTAGCTGGCCAGCTCCCACTGGAGGGGGCGCATGCCACCAGGACCAGACCACAGTGATGCAGGCCACCATGTACCCCAGAAGACAAAGTCTCAAGCACAAGTGCACAACCAGAAATGATTGGGCAGGAGAAAGAACCTCCGCTCTTGTCCGTCGGGAGCCAGGCTCTGGCTCGGCAGGAGTCTAGCTCTGTCCCGATGAAACATATCTGAGAAGGTAAGAGTTGCAACTTGGCCTCGTTGATTAGGAAGCCAAGGTCATTGCAGGTCTGGAGGGCCAGGTCCCTGGACCTCCCCACCTCTTGCTTGGTGGAACCCAAGAGCCAGTCGTCGAGATATGGGTAAACCCTGACCCCTCGACACCGAAAATGGGCCGCCACCACTGCAATGCATTTGGTGAAAACCCGTGGAGCCGAAGACAGGTGAACGACATGGCTCAGCACTCGAATAGGGCTCCTTCTGATCAAAAGCAAAGGAACTTCTGGTGAGATGGACGGATCGGGATGTGAAAGAATGCATCTTGGAGATCCAGAGAACAAAACCACGAGTTCCGCATGAGAGATGATCTAGGACAGAATTAACATCTTGAAGGTGCGTGACCTGAGGAACTGGTTCAGGTCGTGCAGATCTAGAATGGGGCACCATCCCCCCCACTCTTCAGAACCAGAAGTACCTGGATACGAATCCTGGGTTGACTGGAGGATCTGTGACTCTGGCCACCACCTCCTTGCGGAGGAATTGGGCAATGTAGTCACTGAGAGCTGACCAAGTGGATACGGACACCATTTCCTCCCGTGGGGTGCGGGCACGGCTTGGAGGGTACTGCTCGAATTCCAGAGGGAGACCCTAGCTGACCACTTCTAGAACTCACCTGTCCGTGGCAACAGCGGGCCAGGTGGAAAGGAAGTGGCGGAGTTCACCCCCCACAGGGGAACCCAGAGCTTGCGTGACAGGAATAGGGGTGCCCACCCCTGTCACGTCACTGGGCAGGCTTGGAGAAAGAGGGTCCGGAATGGGGACCACCGGAGTCGTCCTCCGGATGCCTGGAGTTGGGCCGAGGGCGCCAAGGTAGTGCCTGCTGTTGCTGCCCTGACCTTAAGTGGGGCTGCTTGGCCACAGGGGCAGAGTGCCAAAATGGCTTCTGCTTTTTGGAATCACAAGATTCCTTTTGTGCAGAAGTTACTGAGTCCAAGGTGGCACTGGACTTCTCAGTGCGTTGGAAGTGACAGTCTACACCTTAGCCGAAGAGATCGGTACCCAGGAAAGGGACATCCGTTAGCTTTTGAGTGTTCGCTGTGAGGGTGGAGACCCTTAACTAAACCCTCCGGCGCATGGCAACTGTGGCCATCACTGAAGGGGCGCATGAATTCATCAAGTCCAGGGCCATCTGGAGTTGCTGCTCTGCAACTGCCAGACCCTGGTCCCGCCCTTGCTTGACCGTGGTCTGGAGGTCTGCGGGAAGGAGAACCTCATCAAGAGTCCAGAAGGGCATGAGAGAAATGCACCATGAAGACGGCCGAGCTTCACGGACAGAGGCCCAGTGAAGAGGCAGCATAGACTTTGCAGGAAGAATGGTCCAGTTTTTGGATTCCTTGTCCGGGGGTCTATCTTTATCTGCCGAATTACCAGCGTCTGAACAGATTTGGTCACCAAACCCTCCACAGAGTGGTGCTCTTTGAACCAGAAAGGGACCCAATGGGCATCATGTATTTGCAGGCCATCCAGGCAGAAGGCGCAGGGCAGGAGGCAGGATGCTGCCAAAGCTCCAAAGCCGGACAGACAATGGCCTCTGCCACCGGAAAGGCTTCAGTTGGTGAATCCCCCATTTGAGAATATCCGCGAGGGAATATTCGGCCCGTTTTTGAATGGGTTCGAGAGGCATCCCCGTGGATTCGGACATCAAACGGAGGATGCTCATATAGGAAGAGGGACCTTCCTCCATAGAGAAACTTCCAACAGATTCGTCATCCAAAGGACAGGAATGTAGGTCAGAGTCATTGGACTCTGAAGAGTCTAGATATATCGGCCAGCCACATATGTATCCCTCCACCCGCCTGGGGCAGTCAGGAGTGAGGGTAACAGAGAGCCTACGCGGGAGGCCCAGAACAGGTTGAGACTTAGGCAGGCGCCCCCACCGGGAACTGTTTAGGTGGTGGTTCCACCAAAATCTGTGATGGGGTCGATTTGGGCCAAACCGGAATGGTTTTGAATGGCTCCGTGGGAGAAACAGTGCCGGCCGGCTCTGAAGGAGTCAGCTCCGGCCTGGAAGGCGAAAGCCAAGTAATGGATGGGGTGGAACCCGGGATCGGCTTTCAACCGGACAAGATCAGCTGTTGCCACATCAAATCTTCGTAGCACCTTCTTCGGCCTGTAGGAGACCAGTGGTTCCTCTTGGTCCGGGACCTGTTGCTCGATGGGATTCCCAGCAGTCTAAGTCTCATCACGGAGAGGTAAGAACAGAGTCCGAAATAAAGAGCTGTCGGCTTCATCAAGTGACAATGGTTTGACCGGGTCGAGGATGATCAACCACTTCTCCGTCCAAAGTCTGAGTTGGCTGGCCTGACAGTGGGACCGTGAAACCAGCGACCGAGTCTGCAACCTCGACTGAAGTCGAGACAGGCGATTCCTGGGACAGCGATCTCTCAAGATCCCAGGAATGTCTGTGAGAAAGATTCTCAGTTCTTTGTCCTTTTTACGGGACCGAGAAACATTCGTGCCTGAAAGCCCCTCACCCTTGGTGGGAAGGGGCTGACCCATCACCCGAAAGGAACCAGAGAAAGTGGAGCCCAAATTCAGCGGAACGAAAAAGGACTCAAGAGGACCAATCTGCAGTCTGAACTGCTCTTCCTCGAAAGCCTCATTTGTTAGAGCCGCTCGGTGGACCCTGCAGCCGTATGAGAGCAGGCGCCCAGGATGTTCAGGTGAAAAGCGCGACACATCGCAGGCCTGGGTGTCATGGCAGACACCCAGGCAATATACACACGTAGCATGCGGGTCTGTGCAAGACATCTTTTGCCTGCACGCGTAGTGGCAGAAACCAGGAGAAGACTGGTCTTCCATTGCGGTCAAGATCGCGAAGCGATTAAGTTTAACGAGTTTAAGTATACGCAAATCTGAGGATTTTGAAGTTAGAGACTACTGAACGCAAGAGCAGCATGGAGGAAACCTGTATCTTCCAGCAGAAAAGAAGATCTGGCATCACTGGACGGAGACGAGGGTTATACCACCTGGGTGGGTGGGTGGAGCCAGCTTCAAGACCTTCTGGCAAGACTCTTAAAGGGAAAGGACATGCCAAACAGTGTGGATAGAACATATCCACAATCCTAGAACTGCCAGTTAAACAACGGCTAGGCATTTTAAAGGCTAGTAAAGGTTATTCCTGCTTGGATACCAGCAGATTAACATAATGCGTATTGAAGTTATATATATACTGCAACAATGGATCTTTGAGAGAGTCTCTTTCCTTAAGCAACACATCTTTGTAACTATACCCGCTTCAGCGCTAGTTAACACAAGAATTCTGCTAGCCTGGGGCCGCCCACAACGTCACATCTACATAAACGTGAGCAGTCCATCTCTCACCTCTGTTCCCCACCAGAAATTGTGCTCGGAGAACTATTTTCTTGGGGAACCAGGAGATTATACCAGCACCTCTGATATTCGGTGGATGAAGGTGCTTGAAATTTAAAGCAGACTTGGATGCCATATTCCCTTATAGCTGATAAAAAAGGGGAATGAGGGAATGCCGGCATGGCCCAAGGGAAGATTCTCTAAGACAGTACAGTTAAGAACTTACCGTAACAGTAGATCTTCGAGAGGCTCTTGCAGCAAATAACTGCATATAGGACTGAAGCCGGCAAGCGGCAGGACCCCATGGAAAAATTTCTAGCTAGCGGTCTCTGGCAGGGGACCGCCCCCACGTCAGGTGACGTCATGCAACGTCGGTATAAAGGGGCGGCCGTCCCCCACGCTCTCCTTCCAGTTCTTTCCCGCCGTCTACTTATGAAAGTGCCTTGCGGTTAAGATCCTTCACTCGCCAGTCTTGCGTCTGTCTAGTTTAGAGGTTTTTTTGTCAGTTTTTCCTACTTCAACGGCAGTGTACGTCGTCCCGACACCCTCCGATTCGCATAAACACAAGTGCGACTTGTGTGGATCCCAGCTACCGCATAAGGACGGTCACTCCCAGTGTCTCTTCTGCCTAGGCCCAGACCACCACGTGAAGTGCCAGCAATTCAACGCCGCCACCTGTAAACGGAGGCAGCAGTCTCTGTATTCCCATGATTTGAAGGAGAAGATGGCCTCCATGGAGAAGGAGCTGAAGAAGCTTAGGCAGGCCTCCACTTCGCCTGAGGGACACCGGAAAAAGAAACCAGCACCAGGACCGGTACTCCACCTCCACGGCTTCTGCAACTCTGGCCGGAGTTGCCGTTCTCCAGGCAACGTCCCCTCCAGGGGACCGATCCTCTGCCATCTTGGCGTTGTCCAAGACGGCAGTGTCCCTCCTGTCGGGCTCGTGCTCAGGCCCCTCGGGTGCCTCCGGGACAAAGGAGGCAGCCACTGCCGGGAAGGCCGCTGCCACGTAGATCTTAGAGAGGAGCCCTCAGCAGGCAACAGTAGGACTGAAGCAGCCAGGTGCCAGGATCACACGGTAAACTTCTAGTGCGCAGTTTATCAAGGGGGACCGCCCCTACAAATGTCGGCATGCTGATGTCCACCTATCTTATAAGGGGCAGTCCCCCCAGACCTACCTCAGTTCTCCTGCCAGAGACCACAGAGCAGAAAGTGAAAATGGTGAGCCAGGGCAGTTCCTCAGAACCGAGAATAGATATTGCAAATACAAAGGAGAAGCAGCTATCAGGTGAAGGGAGGGAAAGCAGCACCTGCTGCAAGAGCTCCTCTCGAAGATCTACTGTTACAAATAAGTTCTTATGCACTGTACTATCTTACTTCGAGGGGGCTCTTGCAGCAGGCAACATGGGTAAGAGAGTCCCAAACAGTATCAGAACTGATAAGTCAGCAGAGAGGAGGCAGAGAAGAGCAGACCACTCAGAAAAGGAGGCCCTGAAGGACAGCTAATCCTAAGCTGGCCCTGCACCTGGTAGCAATGCCCAGGCTGAAATGGCGGACAAAGGTGCGCACCGAACTCCAAGTGGCAGCTGCACAAATGTCAGTAGCACATTTCTGAAACAGACAGTAGAGGCGACCATACACTGAATGAAGTGACCCTTGACTGCCCCAGGCAAGTGCTTGTACATACGGTAACACCACCTCTCGGAACAGATTATAGGTGTCTCAGAGAGCCTGAATGAGGAGTGTCCTTGACGGGGCTGCAAGCAGCCAATCGTCGAGATAAGGGAAGATGTAATGCCCTTGGTGCCTTAGAGCCGCAGCTACCACTGCCAAACAATTGGTGAAGACTCGAGAAGCGGCGGATAGGCCGAACCCGAAGAAAAAATTACTCACCTTAGTAATGTTGTTTCTTCTAATGGAGTCTTGCTATATTATGACAGTAGCAGTTTGATCCAGCACTAGAACTGCTCCAGAGGTGAAATGGTTAATACCATTCCAAAATAGAACTTTGAGCACAAGCTCTAAGAAGCAGCTCTGTGTAATTTCAAACCTGAACTGTCAGATCTTTACGAGCAAAAACTCACTAAGGTCTGTGTGGAAGCTGTAACCTACACTAGCCAAATGGCTACCTAAATACTAACAACCATTGCTGGTCCCAACACCCAAGACTCAAGTCAGGGGACCAGAACTACTAATACAATTCTAACAACATGAGAATAAAACAACAGTATAATAAAACACACCCCTAACCCCAAAAGGGGGAGAAACGCTAAAAGGGCATAAAATAGTGCCCACACTAAGTTGCCCCACCCCCCAAGTAGAAGTTCTGAGAGGGGCAGGCTGGGGGGTAGTCATAATATAGCAAGACTCCATTAGAAGAAACATTACTAGTGAGTAAATACAGGTTACTCACCTGTAACAGGAGTTCTAGGAATGGTATATGTTGTTCATCCACACTCATTGGCAGGTATCCTTGCCGCTTTAAATCTTGCGGAAGGTCTTCAAGCTTGCTCCTCCCACCCACCGGGTGGTATATCTCGGCTCCGCCCCATGACGCAGATCTGGCCCGCTGGAAGCTCAGGTTGTGCATCAAGCCGAGGGTCGGGAATGTAGGGATGAACAATATATACCATTCCTAGAACTCCTGTTACAGGTGAGTAACGGCATTTCTAGGGACATGGATATGTTGTTCATCCACACTTACTGGCAGACTCTAGCAGTTCTCCGGGAGGAGGGAGGCAAGACGACACCCCAATACTTACTTGGGAAAGAGAGACTGGAGAACTGAGGCCCCAAAACCAGCATCCGGTGTGACTCAAGGTCAATGTGGTAATGGGTAATGAAGGTGTTGCTGACTTCCAGGTAGCAGCCCTGCAGATTTCCTGGATAGGGGCGTCCCTGGAAGCAGCCACCGTTGCAGCAGTATGGCGGGTAGAATGAGCTCTTATCCCTCTGGGAGGCTCCATGCCCGCCAACTTATAACAGAGATCTATGAGGAGGTGACCCACCTGCTTATCGTCCAGCAGCTGCAGGTCTGCCAGATCGCGGCTTCAGCGTGGGTGACAAACAGCTGGCGAACCTCTCCCCGAATTTCAGCTATGCGCTCTTTGTAATAGGAGGCGCCCTTCTAGGGTCCAGAGTATGGAGCCTATATTCGGCCTCCGAGGTGTGATTGGGGTAGAACACCGCAGAGTCAACACCTGGTTAAGGTGAAACTCCGACACCACCTTGGAAGGAATTTGCGGGAGCGCAGGGACAACTCTGTCCCTGTGGAAGACCAGGTAAGGAGACTCAATGGAAAGCGCCTGGAGCTCTCCCATCCTTCTGGCTGATGTGGATAGCCACCAAGAAGGCGGTCTTCCACGACAGGTGAGAGAGAGCACACCTGCATAGGTTCAATGGTGGTTTGCCCATGAGCTTTGCCAGTACCAGTGTGTAGATCCCACGGAGGTGGGGGTTCCTCGCACTGGAGGGGAAATGTGATCAAGGCCTTTGAAAAAGCGCCAGACCACCTTCTCCTGCGCCACCGACTGCTTCCCGGCCCGCGCCCGGTAAGCAGAGATGGCTGCCAGGTGCACCCTTAGGGTCGTCGACCTAAGCCCTTGATTAGAAAGGGACCATAAATAGTCCAAGATGCTTGCCAAGGAACAGGAGGAAGGGTCCAAGCCCTTGCCCTGACACCAAATGGAAAACCTTTTCCATTTGAAGGCATAGCATTTTCTGGTCGACTCCTTACGGGACGCCTCAACTACACTGAGGACCTCGTCGGAAAGACCCAAGGCCTGGAACTCTAGCCGCTCAGGAACCAGGCCGTCAGGTGCAGGGATTGAAGGTCCGGATGGAACACCTTCCCCTGATTGACTGAGAGCAGGTCCGGGCGAGCTGGAAGCTGCGCGGAGTCCTGGAGCTGAGACTGAGGAGATCTGGGTACCAGAACTGGCGAGGCCAGTCTGGGGCTATCAGAATCACCTGCGCTTGTCCCTCCTCGCCTTGAGAAGCACCTTGTGGATCAAGGGAAATGGGGAAAGGCGAAAGAGGCCCAGGGTCCATTGCCTCGGAAGGCATCCCCTGCAGCGAGCCCTGCTGAGGGGGCGGGCATGGAACAGACTCAGCGCGTTCTCCTGGAGGCAAACAGGTCCACCTGAGGTGTGCCCCAATGGGAGAACAGATGCTGTACTACCTCCGGCAGGAGAGACCACTGTGGGATGCAGCCCCTATCCGGCTCAGGGCATCGGCCAGGGTGTTGGAGGCTCCTGCCACATGAATGGCTAGGAGATCCGCCTCCAGGCTGCACAGTGACCAAATGCGGAGAGCTTCCTTGCATAGGAGCATGGGCGCGTCCCCGCCCCTGGGCGTTTAGGCAGGCATGGTCGTGTGTTGTCCGTCTGGACTGGACCACTTGACCCCGGTATAACGGAGCAAAGGCGGTGAGAGCTAGTGCGACCGCCGAGCTCCAGCAGGTTGATGTGGCATCGGGACTCCCTGGGACCAGAGGCCATGAGCCCGGTGTTCCCCAGATGGGCACCCCAACCCATCAGAGAGGCATCGGTCGATAGAGAGACCGTCGGCTCGGGGCGGACGAACGGGATGCCCTCCTGCAAATGACCTGGAACGATCCACCACTGGAGAGCGTTCCACATCTCCTGTGTCACCGACACAAGCTGGTCCAAAGGATCGCAGCTGCCAGACCACTGACTGGCCAGTCCCCTTGAAGGGAACGCATGTTCCAGCGGGCCCAACGGACCACGCTGGTGCAGGCCGCCATGAGACCCAGGAGGCGCAGGAAGTCCCGGGCAGGGCGCAATTGCCCAACCAGAAATGATTGGGCAAAGGAGGAAAGAACCTCGGCCCTGTCCGCCGGGAGCCGCGCTCTGGCTCGAAGAGAGTAGAGCTGCGCCCTGATGAACAGAATCACCTGCTTCGGCTCGAGTTCCGACTTGGCCTCGTTGATAAGGAGGCCCAGTTGAGAGCAGACCTGGAGGGCCAGATCTCTGACCACCCCACTCCTGCCTGGAGGGAGCTGCTATCAGCCAGTCGCCCAGGTAAGGGTACACCCGACCCCCGGCGCCGCAGGGAATGCTGTCACCACTGCCATGCATTTGTGTGAAGACCCTGGGAGCTGGAGACAAGCCGAAGGCATGGCTGGAACTCGAAGGGATCCTTCCGCTCCGAAGCGAAGGAATCTCTGGTGAGACGGACGGATAGGACGGAAAAACGCGTCCTGCAAGTCCAGAGAGCAGAACCACACGCCGCGTTCCAAGGATGGTAGTATCTGAGCCAGAGTGACCATCCTGAAGGTTCGAGACCTTAGGAACTTGTTTAGGTCGTGTAGGTCGAGAATGGGGCGCCAGCCCCCGGTCCGTTTCGGAACCAGGAAGTACCTGGACACAAACCCTGGGTCTGAGGAGGGTCCACCATCACTCTTATCACCTCCTTCTGGAGGAGGAGGCGATGTCGGCTCGACGAGCCGCCAGTGAGGCTGGGATCTGAAGACCCGAGGGGCGACGGCTCTGAAGGGTGGTGCCTGCTCGAATTCCAGAGGCAGGCCTCTTCCCACCATTCTAAGTACCCACCTGTCCGTGGTAACAGCGGACCAGGCGGAACGGGAAGTGCCGGAGCCGCCTCTACGGGGAACCAGGGTAAGGTGATGGGATGGGGCGACACCCTCAGCCCGCCACTGGGCAGGCTTGGATGAGGGACCGGCCGAGGACCTCCTGGCCTTTCCTCCCTGCCTCCTGTTAGAGGAAGCCCGGCTTGGGTTTGGGATGCCAAGGCCGAGCCTGCTGGCCGGACGCTGCTGGTGCGGGCGCGCCGGGGCACAGAAGGACGAAAGGGCTTAGGCTGTGGTTCATGGCCTTGTCCTTCTGGAGCGGAAGAGACCGAGTCCAAGGTAGCATTGGACTTCTCGATCCTCTGCAGGTGACCTTCCACCCCAGGGCCGAAGAGGTCAGTCCCCAAAAAGGGAACATCCGCCAACTTGTGCTGGGTATCCGAAGTAAAGGTGGATATCCTCAGCCAAGCCTGTCGACGCATAGCCACTGCGGCCGCCACCGACCTGGCACATGAGTCCCCAATATCTAAAGCAGTCTGGAGCTGCTGTTTGGCCACTGCCCTGCCCTGGTCCCGCACCTGCTTAACCGTAGTCTGCAGATCAGCGGAAGATGAGGATCGACCTCATCCAGGAGCCCAACAGGGCATGAGAAAATGTGCCATGAGGACGGCCAACTGGCCTGGACGAAGGCCGAGAGGACGCAGCGATAGACTTTTCGCCCGACATAGTCCAATTTCTTGGATCCTTGTCGGAGGTTTGTCCACATCCCTGGCGTTGCCGGCACGCGACGCTGTCGTAACCAACCCCTCAGCAGAGGGTGCTCAAAAAAACGGACAGGGCAGGTAGGGACGCATACTTCCTCGCCATCCTGGCCGGGCGCAGGACAGGAAGCAGGCGCTGCCAAAGCTCAAGTGCCGGACCCACTATGGCCTCGGCCACCGGAAAGGCCTCCGTCGGAGAATCCCCTCGGTCCAGAATCTCCGTGAGGATACCTAGCCCGTTTGGAAGCGGGTTCGAGCTCCATCGGTGGACTCCGAGATGAGCGAAGCAGTCCTAGGAAGGACGGCGGGCTATCGTCCATTGACTGACCTCCTGAAGACTCCAAGTCCAGTCGCTTGGAGAAAAAGGAGAATCATCTTCGGACTCAGAAGAGTCCTGAAGAGCTGCCTCTGGCCTGAGCCACCCTTCACCTGCCGAGGTCGGTCGGGAGTGAGGGTAACAGACAGCCGATGGGGTAGACCCTTAGCCAACCGAGAATCCTGGTTGGAGCCCCAAATAATGGCTGTGGGCGGAGGTTCCACCGGAATCGGTGGAGCAGCTGGTTTGGCCGAACAACGGCCTGGGTATAGCCCTCGGATAAGTCGAGGGGTTGTGTCGCCGCCCGGTGACAGCCACTTAATGGCCGGGAAGGCGACGGGGTCGGCTTACTCCCGCCAGGAGGAGCTGTTGCAACATAAGGTCTCGCATCACGACGCACTTACGCCAGCCTCCCTCATCCGAGGAGGAGGAGGACGAGCGCGACGCCCGCTACCATGTGCCGACCGTAGATCACGGCGACGGTGGATCGCTGACCGGCGAGGTCCGGACCGACAGTCCCGAATTTCCGAGTCGGTGCGGGAGGTCGTCGAACCGCACTCCCTTTGGCTCGGATAGTCCATCCGAGGGCCCGGAACCGGGAGGCACAGGCGAGCCCATCGGATCCTCAACTCCTCCCAGGGGAACCGGGAGAGGGGAATCTCGCCGCTAAAGGCGACAGCCCGTTCAATGGGTCGAGAAAATCTCGACTTCATCGGTCAGAGTCTTCTGGGTCAACTGACCTGGCCACGGGACACCGTGAGGCCAGTGGCGAGAAACCAAGCGATCGACGAGCCGACGGTCGACGAGCCCGGGAGAAGGACCTTCCCGCCTCCCAAGAGCGCCGACGGAGGGACTTACCTCTGTCCTCTTTTGACCGAGAATAAGGTCCCGTGAGACGTAGGCCTTCTCGCTGGTGGAGGGACAGACAAAGCTCCTTAAAAGAAGCCGTGTAAGAAGAGCCCAGAGAGCGGGATAAATGCCACGGGCGAGGAAGATCGGCCCGCCTCCTCTTAGAGGGCGCACCATCCGCCGAGCTGATCCGCCGAAAGCCCGCCACACGCACATCACGCAACCGCCTCCTTTGACTCACCGAGGGAAACGCTCTCGGGACGGCCCAGTTGCAATCGGGCAGCACGGCTTCGAGGACGAGGGCGAGAAAGATGAGCACAGGTGCAACCTCGCGGGTCGTGCTCAAGGCCTACAGTAGACACACGTGGAGTGTGGATCCGCCCGAGACATCTTCTGCCCGCATGGGCATCTCCAAACCGGAGTCGAGTTGTCCATCGCAGCCGCGAGGGATAGAAGACTGAAGTCTTTTTCATAAAATTTATTTTAAATCCGCAAACGGAGAAATAGGAACCAGTCTCAAACGCAGAGCGTTAAGGAGGAACCTGAGCCTGCCGTAAGGAAGATCTGCGCCATGGGGCGGAGCCGAGAGTTAAGGTACCACCGGTGGGTGGAGGGAGCAAGCTGAAGACCTTCCGCAAGATTTAAAGCGGCAAGGATACCTGCTAATGAGTGTGGATGAACATATCCATGTCCCTAGAATTTTTTCAACAACATGAAGTCTTGCTATATTATAGACATTAGCAGAATACACAGCAGTACCTCCATGGAGGAGGGCAGAACCTACTTAGGAATAGGCTCTGAAGAACAGCTGTGCCAAACCCGAGCATCTCTCCTGGCCTGGACATCCAGGAGTATGCTTGGTGAAAGTGTGTACCATTTCCAAGTAGCAGCCTGGCATATCTCAATATAGGATGTCTCTGGCAGCAGCTAGAGACGCAAGCTGCACCCCTGGTAGAGTGAGCCCTCAAGCCAGAGGAGGATCTCTGCCCAGTTTCCCGATAACAAATTGATACAGAGACAATCCACCTGGCAACTGATCTCTCAGTGGCAGGTTTGCCTTCTCAACTTCACCATAGGTAAGGAAAAGTTGGAGGGATTCGAACTGTGACCTTGGTACACTCTATATAGTAACTAAGAGCTCTCTTAACATCCAGCTTGTGCAACCTCCTCTCACCAGAAGAGGAGTGATCAGTGAAAATACTGGAAGGGAGATAGATTGGTTAAGATGGAAATCTGAAACCACCTCAGTGTAAAACTTCCATATTAGTCCTAAGGACTACCTTATCCCTGTGGAAAGAAGATATCAGTTTTACTGACAAGGCTTGTAACTCACTTATGCGTCAGCAGAAGTGATAGCCACCAGAAAAACAGTTTTCCAAGTTAGATACTTAAGCTCTGCAGAAAACAGAGGTTCAAAAGGGGTTGCATTAACTGGGCAATACAAACATTAAGGTCCCAGGCAGGGGCCAGTTCCCAAAGGTGGATTAGTATGGAGTAATCCTTAAAAACTTGGAAAACACAGGGTGAGTGGAAAGAGGGGATGACTTTCCTGCTGAAACAAAGCAGATACAGCTGCCAAATGGACTCTCAGGGTAGCTGGTCTGAGACCAAGGAATTAAGATGGACCATGTAATCTAACACAATGGGCAAATCAGCAGATTCTGGGAAATATTTTCCCAGCACACCAAATGAAAACCTTTTCCATTTAGAACTATAAGTAGCTAGTGGAAGGCTTTCTGAAGCCTTTAGAATTTCAAGAACACCCTGAGAGAGGTAAATCAGCAACTAACTCCTCGAGAGCCAGGCCTTGAGGTTGAGGGATTTGAGGTCCGGATACCAAACCTTCCCTGGGCACAAGTTAATAGGTTGTGAATCCTGGGAGGCAAAGGGGAAGATGGATTGTCAGTGACAGAAGGAGTGGGTACCAGGGCTGCCTGGCCCATCCGGGCAATCACAATCACCCTGCAAGGCCGAGATCTGATTTTGACTAATACTTTGAATGGGGGGCATAAAGAAACTTCCCGCCCAATCCAGAGGACTGAGCCCAACACTGGAGGCCTGCAACAGAAGAAAAAATTACTCACCTTAGTAATTGCTTTTTCTTCTCATGGAGTCTTACTATTAGGACTTCTGCAGTTAGGCTCAGCCTCTGAACTGCCCCGGAGAGGAAATAGTTAACTCCAATGAAACCTGGAGTTCCACAGCGCGAGGGCACTGTTCAAAGCTCTATCTGGCCAGTTTCAAATGAAACTGCCAGGTTCTTTACGAAGCCAAACTAACATAGCAAGTCTGTGTGGAAAAGCTCTACACTAGCCATTGGCTACCTACCAGTAGTAGAACAACAAAAACACAACAATCACAGAATAACAACAATATTACATATTATTATTAGTATCACTCATGACAAACACTAATAGACCCCCTCTCCCCAAAAGACTCAAGTCCAGGGAGGGGACCACATACCACTTAAAAACAGAATTACCTAGTTCCCTAACCCAAATGACAACGGGGGGGGACACTAGGGAGAACTAAAATGGCATGACAGTGCTTGCACTAACACTTGACAACCCTGCACCAAGTAGGAGTTCTGAGAGGGTAGGAGGAGGTTGTCCTAATATGAAGGACTCCATGAGAAGAAAAACAATTACTAAGGTGAGTAATTTTTCCTTCAAAAACACCATGAAGTCTTGCTATATTAGGACTTCTACAGATTACACAGCAGTACCTCCATGGAGGAGGGCCAGAACCCACTTAGGGAATAGGCTCTGAAGCACAGCTGTGCCAAATCAAGCATCTCTCCTGGACTGGACATCCAGGGAATAATGCTTAGTAAAGGTGTGGACTGTTTTCCAGGTAGCAGCTTGGCAAATTTCAAACTGGAATATCTCTAGCAGCCGCTAGAGATGCAGCTGTACCCTGGTGAAGTGAGCCTCAGTCCTGAGGGAGGTTCTCTACCTAGTTTTTGGTAACAGAACTGGATACAAGAGACAATCCACCTTGCAATTGTCCTCTTAGTGGCAGGTCCCCTTTGCCAACTTCTCCATAGGTAAGGAAGAGTTGGAGGGATTCAACTGTGACCCTTGGTGCGCTCCAAATAGTAGCTTAGGGCTCTTTGGACGTCCAGACTGTCAATCTCCTCTCCCTGAGGAGGAATGCTCAGTGAAAAATACTGGAAAGAGATGGATTGGTTTAGATGAAAATCTGAAACCACTTTAGGTAAAACTTTGTTAGTCCTGAGGATCTACCTTATCTCTGTGAAAAGAAATAAAATCTTTTTCCACTGACAAGGCTTAATTCACTTATACCGCCTAGCAGAAGTGATAGCCATAGAAAAACAGCCTTCCAAGTTAAAACTTGAGATCTGCCAAGACAGAGGCTCAAGGGGGTTGCATTAGCTGAGCAATGCAAACATTCAGGTCCCAGGCAGGAGCTGGTTCTCGAAAAGGAGGAGTTAGTGTGAAGTAACCCCTCAAAAAACTTGGAAAACACAGGGTGAGAAGAGAGGGAAACCGGTTTCCTGCAGACAAAACAGAAACAGCTGCCAGATGAACCTTCAAGGTAGCTGGTTTGAGGCTCAGGAATTTAGACGGACCAAATAGTCCAATAAAATGGCCAAGTCAGCAGATTCTGGTACAATTTGTTTCTCAGAACACCAGAAGGAAAACCTCTTCCACTTAGAATTGTAAGTGGCTCTAGTGGAAGGCTTCCTAGAAGCTCTTTAGAATGTCCAAGACACCTTGAGAAAGGTGAAATCAGCAAATTCTAGCTCCTCAAGAACCAAGCCTTGAGGTGGAGGGAATTGAGGTCCGGGTACCACACTCTCCCCTGTGCACAGGTCAGCAGGTCGTGGATCCTGGGCAAGCTCAGGGGAGGGTGGAATGTCAGGGACAGGAGAAGAGGGTACCAGGGCTGTCTGGCCCAGTCTGGAGCAATCAGAATCACTTTGCAGGGCTGAGTTCTGATTTTCACTAGTACCCTGAAGAGGAGAGGGAAGGGGGGAAAGGCATACAGGAATTTCCCTTCCCAATCCAACAGAAAAGCGTCCAGGGGGACTGAGCCCAACACTGGAGGCCTGCAACAAAATAGAGGAAGTTGGTGGTTGTCTGGGCTGCAAGAGATCTATCTGAGGGGTCCCCATCTGGCAAAGACCGACCCCAGAACCTGGGGATTCAGAGTCCATTCGTGATGACCCGAGAGAAATCCTGCTGAGGGCATCCGCCAGGACATTGTCCTTCCCTGGAAGGTGAACTGCTATCAGGAGGTGTTCAGGGAGTAAGCCAGAGACCACAACTTCATTGCTTGGTGCACAAGGCTGAAGACAGAGTGCCCCTGCTTGTTGATGTACCACATTGTTGTGTGTTGTCTGTCTAGACTTGAACTACCTTGTTCTGGACAGTAGCTGAAAAAGCCTGGAGAGCTAAGAGGACAGCTCTGAGTTCCAAAAGATTGATGTGGAGCAGAGATTCCTGAGGGGACCACACTCCCCGAGTGGAAAGGTCGCCCAAGTGAGCCCCCCACCCTAACAGGGAGGCATCCGTGGTGAGGGAATGAAGATCGGGTAAGAAGGGGACCCCCTGAGTTAAACTGCTTTGATCCTGCCACCACTGAAGGGCCAGGATCAGGGTTTTGGTCACTGGGACTAATTTGGTAAGGGGGTCCTTCCTTTGAGACCAGTAGGACCTCAAGTGGAACTGAATGTCTCATCTGAAATCTTGCTCCCTGCACAACAGCTGTGGAAGCAGCCATGTGCCCTAGGAGTTGCAGAAAGTGCCTTGCTGGTCGAGAGACCCGCAGGGTAAAGGAGGATGCCGGCAATGAGTCTGTCCACTCTTTCCAAGGGAAGAAATGCCCTGGCTGACTTTCTGTTCAATTCTGCACCTATGAAAGTTAGTACCTGAACTGGTTCCAGAACTGACTTTGGAAAATTCAACAGGAATCCCAGAGAGTGAGAAGCTGCTGGGTGACTTTGCAAGTGGATTTACCTGATCTGGAGACTGACCCACTATGAGCCAGTCGTCCAGGTAGGGAAACACAGCAACCCCTTGCCTTCTTAAATGAGCCATTACCACAGCTAGACACTTTGTGAAAACCCTTGGAGCAGAGGTGAGGCCGAAGGGCATTGCTCTGAACTGGTAGTGGCCAGAGGGCAGTTCGAACCCGAGGTACTTTCGGTGAGAAGGCCTGATCAAGATATGAAAATAGGCGTCCTTGAGGTCCAGGGAAGCTAGCCAGTCCCCTGGCCTTAGGGAAGGCAAAATCATTGCCAGAGGTAACATTCTGAACTTTGGTTTCAAAAGATGCTTGGTTCAGGAACCTTAAATCTAGAATGGGCCGCCATTCTCCTGTCTTTTTTGGGGTAAGGAAGTATCTTGAGTACAGCCCCTTGCCCTGATGGCAAGGAGGAACCCTTTCCACTGCTTTGCAGCCTAGAAGAGAAGAAACCTCTGCTTCCAAAGCAAGGGCTTCTAAAGGATTTGCAGGTGGAAAATGTCTGGCTCTCATCTTTGGGAACTGTTTGAAGCTGAGAACCAGACTCTTACCACCTCCAGAACCCATTTGTCCAAGTTAGGGACAACCAGTTCTGGCTGAAATAAACCAACCTGCCCCCCACCGGTACAGGAGAATCGGCCCTGGGCACCCCATCAGGGTGCCTGCTTGACAGCAGCTTTTGGCTGAGGAGAGGGAGACGGTCTGCCTGCGCCCCGTCTACCTCTGCCTCTGAAAAAAACCCTCTGTGCAAAGGCTGAAGAGGCCTGAACTTGATAAAAAGGCCTGTGGAAAGGCCTGCCCCTACCCCTGGGGGCATGCCTTTGTGGAGTGGCATGCCTCTCCTTAGCTTGGGCACTTTTGTAGGTAGTTCTGTATTCATCCATCTTTTTCATGTAATTTTCTGTTTGATCCCCAAACAGAGAATTTCCTACTACAGGAAAATCCATAGCCTTTGACTGAGTATCTTGGGACAGATTAGTGCATCTGAGCCATGCCAACCTACGGAGACTACAAAGTGGCCATGACCCTAGAGGAAACATCATTAACATCAACAGACATGAAATTGAACTTTAGAGGCTTCAATGCCATCAGCAGCCACTTGTTCCAACTCACTAGCCAGCTGGCCCTGGGCCTGCTTGGCTAACTGCAATATGGTGTCCAATCTAGGTTTCTGATATCTAGCCATAAGCCACTATAATTAGCCTACCAGAGTCCCAATGAAGCTGCCATATATTGTTTTTTCGCCATGGCATCAATCTTCCTGGAATCCTTATCAGGAGGATGTGAGGCCAGGGGAATATTAGCCTTGTCATAGGCTGCAGCTTGAACAACACCTACATGACTACACTGCTCAGTGAGGAAGTCTGTATCAGGACCTGATAAAGTATACCTTCTGTCCATTTTTTTATCTACAGGAGGGACAGAATGAGGATTTTTTAAAATCTTTGTTGTTTGCTTCCTAAATGACTTATGCAAAGGAATAGACAACCTCCTAGACTCTGGAATATCCATCATTTCAACATAATCAGGCTCCTCTTGCTCATCCACAGCCTCTTCTAAAGGAAGCTGGAGGGTTTCTGCAACCTTTTTGTAAAACATAAAATGAGAAGGGGACTCAGACAGCATAGGGGGAGATTCTAAAGGTCTGTCTGGAAATGTCGGTTCAATGGGCACGCCCAGACCTTCCTAGTCACAAACATACTGATCAAATTCCTCCTCCCCTGAGGTTCATAAAACCTCAACATCATAATCCTGAACCACTAGGACTGAACGAACCACCCTTTTTCCAGTTGTAGGGGTTCGACAGATCCCTGAGACAAAGACTGAACAATCTGTATGGCTTTAGCTATCTCTGCAGCAGTTGGAAAATTTTGGACTCCAGACCTGCTGATTTCTTTGTCTTTTGCTGGACTGGTTCCTCTGAACCAGCCTTCCTTTGCCGAGGAAGTCTCGCCCTGGTCAGAGGGCACTCCCTCTGGTCCAGTGGGTACTGAACCGGGCTGGCCATCGGGTCAGCGGACTTTTTGGCCTCTGTTCCTGAGACGCCAATCTCTTTCCAGGGTGGCTGCAGGAAAATTTTTTCACACCTGGCAGTCTGACAGGAGGTGGTCAACCCCAGACAATAAACACAAGTGGTGTGTGGGTCAGCCTTAGCAAAGCTTACCAAACATCACAGTGTTGAAACCAGTGGGCCCTGTTTTTCTTTGGGTTTCTCAGACATAATGCCAGCCTAACCAACAACTTGCCTTTTAATGGCAGTGCCAGGCAAGACACCCTTATCGGTTCTAACCGTGTCACGGGTATTTGAAAAACCCTTTTAAAATTCAAGGTTTTTAGAACCGACAAGAACCGGAACCGCACTCTGAAAGCCCCAAAACACTTTTAAAACGTTAAATTAAGCAAACCGATCGGTTCAAAACCGAACCGATAATTGGATTTCCACACAGACTTTCAATATTGTACTTACGGTTTACCAGATAGAGCTTTAACCGAAATGCGGTAAAATAAATATTTTTTGCCGGTTCAAATGAACCGAAAAATACTCGCTTGAACCGAGAATGAACCGAGCTGAAGGAGCTGATCTCCGGAGCGACTGTTCAGTGAAGCAGAGTAAAGAATCTGGCAGTTTCATTTGAAACTGGCCAGATAGAGCTTTTAACAGCGCCCTCGCGCTGTGGAACTCCAGGTTTCACTGGAGTTAACTATTTCCTCTCCGGGGCAGTTCAGAGGCTGAGCCTAACTGCAGAAGTCCTAATATAGCAAGACTTCATGGTGTTTGAACAGAGTAAGTTGGTGATTGTCTGGGGCTGCAAAAAGATCTATCTGAGGGGTGCCCCATCTGGCAAAGACTATCCCCAGCACTTGAGGATCCAGGGACCATTCGTGATGGCCCTGGAAATCTCTGCTGAGAGCATCTGCTAGGACATTGTCCTTCCTGGAAGATGAACTGCTATGAGGGAAGTGTTCAGGGAATAGGCCAGAGACCACAACTTCATTGCCTCGGTGCACAAGGCCGAAGACCGAGTGCCCCCCTGTTTGTTGATGTACCACATTGTTGTGGTGTTGTCTGTTCTGACTTGTATCACCTTGCTGTGGACAGATGCAGAAAATGCTTGAAGAGCTAAAAAGACAGCTCTGAGTTCCAGCAAACTGATGTGGAGCAGAGACTCCCGGGGGGACCACACTCCGAGTGGAAAGGTTGCCCATGTGGGCTCCAACCCAGAAGGGAAGCAGCTGTATTGAGAGTCAAATTGTGAGCAGGGGAATGAAGGGACCCCCAATCTTAATTGCTCAGATCCTGCCACCACTGGAGGGCCTGGATCAGGTTCGAGTCACTGGGACCAACTTGGAAAGGGGTCTCTTCTCGAGACCAATAGGTTCTCAAGTGAAACTGAATGTCTCATCTGAAATCTTGCTCCCTGCACAACAGCTGTGGATGCAGCCATGTGTCCCAGGAGCTGCAGAAAGTGTCTTGCTGGTCGAGAGACCTGCAGGTGAAGAAGGAGGCCAGAGTCACTAAATTAGTCACCCTTTCTAAGGGAAGAAAAGCTCTGGCTAGCTTGTGTCCAACTCTGCCCCTATAAAGGTGAGTACCTGGACTGGTTCCAGAACAGACTTTGGTAGATTTAGCAGAAAGCCCAGGAGGTGAGAAGCTGCTGGGTAACTTGCAGGTGAGATTTACCTGTTCTGGGACTGGCTACAATGAGCCAATCGTCTAGATAGGGAAAACAGCAGTCCTTTGCTCCTGAAGTGAGCCACTGCTAGACACTTTGTGAATACCCTTGGGGCAGAGGTAAGGCCAAAGGGCATTGCTCTGAACTGGTAATGACCGGAGGGTAGTTCGAATCTGAGGTACTTTCGATGGGAGCTTCTGATTAGGACGTGGAAATAGGCATCCTTGAGGTCCAGGGAGGCTAACCAGTCCCCTGGCCTTAGGAAGGGTAAAATCATTGCCAGAGTTACCATTTTGAACTTTGGTTTCAAAAGATGCTTGTTCAGATATCTGAGGTCTAATATGGGCCGCCATTCTCCTGTCTTTTGGGGTAAGGAAGTATCTGAATACAGACCCCTGCCCTGGTGCAGGGAGGAACCCTTCCACTGCTCTGAGAGCTAACAGGGTTGAGACTCTGCTTCCAGAGCAAAGGTCTCTGAAGTACTTGTAGAAAAAGTCTGGTTCTCAACTTGGGAAACTTTTGAAGCTGAGAACCAGACCCTGGCTTACTACTTCCAGAACCCACTTGTCTGAGGTTAAAGAAGCCCAGTTCTGACTGAAGTAAGCCAGCCTGCCCCCTACCAGTAAAGGAGAATCGGCCCTGGGCACCCATCAGGGTGCCTGCTTAGCAGGAGCTTTAGGCTGAGGGGTGGGAGCAGCCTGCCCACCCTCGCCTGCCTCTGCCTCTGAAGAAGCCCTCTGAGCATAGGCAGAGGAGGCCTGAGTCTGGTAAAAAGGCCTGTGAAAAGGCCTACCCCTAACCCCTGGGGGTATGCCTCTGAGGAGTGGCTTGCCGCTCCTTAGCTTGGGCACCTTTGTAAGTAGTCCTAAATTCATCCATCTTTTTCATGTAATTCTCTGTCTGCTCCCAAACAGAGAATTTCCCACCACAGGAAAATCCATAGCCTTAGTCTGGGTATCCTGTGACAGACTAGTACACCTGAGCCAGGCCAACCTCGAAAAGCTACAGATGTGGCCATGACCCTAGAGGAAACATCATTAACATCCACAGCAGCATGAAACTGTACCTAGAAGCCTCAATGCCATCAGCAGCCACCTGTTCTAGTTCGCTAGCCAGCTGGCCATGGGCTTGCTTGGCTAATTCCATAACAGTATCCCATCTAGATTTCTGATACCTAGCTATATAAGCATATAATTTGCTTGCCTGAGTCCCAGAGAGGCTGCCATATACTGTTTTTCTCGCCATGGCATCAATCTTCCTGGAATCCTTGTCAGGAGGATGTGAAGCCAGGGGATATTAGCTTTATCACAGGCTACAGCCTGAACTACCCCAACATGACTACATTGCTGAGAAAGGAATTCTGTATCAGGACCTGACAATGTGTACCTTCTGTCCATCTTTTATCTACAGGAGGCACAGAATTAGAGCTTTAAAATTTTTATTGTTTGCTTCCTAAAGACTTGTGCAAAGGAATAGACAATCTCCTAGACTCTGAATATCCATCATTTCTACAAAATCAGGCTCCTCTTGCTCATCCACAGCTTCTTCCAAGGGAAGCTGGAGGGTTTCAGCAACTTTTGTAAAACATAAAATGAGATGGGGACTCAGATAGCATAGGGGGAGATTCTAAAGGTCTGTCTGGGGAAATGTCCGGTTCAATGGGCACATCCAGACCTTCCCAGCCACATTCACATCCTCCCCCTCCTCTGGTTCATAAAACTCCTCAACATCATATTCCTGAACCACTGGAACCGGACGAACCGACCTTTTGCCAGATAGTGGCGGTTCGACGGAACCTGAGACAGTGACTGGACAATTTGTATGGCTTTTGCCATCTCTGCAGCAGCTGGAGAAGGGATTTTGGACTCCAAACCTGCTGACTTTCTTGTTTTCTTTACTGGAACTGGTTCCTCAGAACCAGCTTTTCTTTTGCCCGAGGAAGTCTCGCCCTGGTCAGAGGGCACTCCCTCCGGTTCGGTTGGCACTGAACCAGGCTGGCCATCCGGGTCAGCGGACTTTTTGGCCTCTCGTTCCCTGAGCCTGCCCAATCTCTTTTCCAGGGTGGCTGCAGGGAAATTCTTACATATCTGGCAGTCTGACTGGAGGTGGTCAAACCCCAGACAATAGACACATGTGTGTGTGGGTCAGCCTTGCAAAGACTTCCCACAGACATCAGTGTTGAAACCCAGTGGGCCCGTTTTCTTTTGGGTTTCTCAGACATAATGCCAGCCTAACCAGAAAACCTGCCTTTAAACGGCAGTGCCAGGCAAGACACCCTTTATCGGTTCCCAACCATGTCACGGGTATTGAAAAACGAATAAAATCCGCTTTTTTGAACCGATAAGAACTGGAACCGTGACTCTAAAATGTTAAACTTTAAAATTAATGAGTTTTAAACCCAGCTGATCGGTTCAAAACCGAACCGATAAACTTACAAGTTCCACACAGACAAAACCTTTTAATTACTTACGATTACACAGACAGAGCTTGAACTGAACAGTTTTAGTGTTAAAATAAACTATTCTCAGTTGAATCGACCGAGAAAACACTGTTTAAACCGAGAATGAACTGAGCAGTAGGAGAAATCTCCGGAGCGACTGTTCACTGAGGTGAGTAAAGAATCTGACAGTTCAGGTTTGAAATTACACAGATAACAGCTGCTTCTTAGAGCTCGTGCTCAAATTCTATTTTGGAATGGTATTAACCATTTCACCTCCGGAGCAGTTCTAGTGCTGGATCAAACTGCTACTGTCATAATATAGCAAGACTTCATGTTTGAAGAACCCGGAACGGATAATGTTCCCCTTGGAAGCAGAACCTCAGGTACTTCCTGTGTGTGTGTCTCCCCTATGTTTATGTATGCATCTTGCATGTCTAGGGAGCAAGGCCAGTCTCCTGGTGCAGCAGAGGAATAAGACCTGGAAGGGTCACCTAAAGCGGCAAGGATACCTGCCAATGAGTGTGGATGAACATATCCATGTCCCTAGAATTTTTTCAAAAACATGAAGTCTTGCTATATTATGACAGTAGCAGACTACAGCAGCAGCACCTCCATGGAGGAGGGCAGAACCAACTTAGGAATAGGCTCTGAAGAACAGCTGTGCCAAACCCGAGCATCTCTCCTGGCCTGGACATCCAGGAGTAATGTGGTGAAAGTGTGTACCACTTTCCAAGTAGCAGCCTGGCATATCTCTAATATAGGGATGTCTCTGGCAGCAGCTAGAGCCTTAATATACCTAGTAGAGTGAGCCCTCGCCAGAGGAGGATCTCTGCCCAGTTTCTGATAACAAATTGGATACAGAGACAATCCACCTGGCAACTGATCTCTCAGTGGCAGGTTTGCCTTCTCAACTTCACCATAGGTAAGGAAAAGTTGGAGGGATTCGAACCTGTGACCTTGGTACCTCTATATAGTAACTAAGAGCTCTCTTAACATCCAGGCTGTGCAACCTCCTCTCACCAGAAGAGGAGTGATCAGTGAAAAATACTGGAAGGAGATAGATTGGTTAAGATGGAAATCTGAAACCACCTCAGGTAAAACTTCCTATTAGTCCCAAGGACTACCTTATCCCTTGGAAAGAAATAGTCAGTTTTACTGACAAGGCTTGCAACTCACTTATCGTCTAGCAGAAGTGATAGCCACCAGAAAAACAGTTTTCCAAGTTAGATACTTAAGCTCTGCAGAAAACAGAGGTTCAAAAGGGGTTGCATTAACTGGGCAATACAAACATTAAGGTCCAGGCAGGGGCCAGTTCCGAAGGGTGGATTAGTATGGAGTAATCCCTTAAAAACTTGGAAAACACAGGGTGAGTGGAAAGAGGGATGACTTTCCTGCTGAAACAAAAGCAGATACAGCTGCCAAATGGACTCTCAGGGTAGCTGGTCTGAGACCCAAGGAATTAAGATGGACCATGTAATCTAACACAATGGGCAAATCAGCAGATTCTGGGAAATATTTTCCCAGCACACCAAATGGAAAACCTTTTCCATTTAGAACTATAAGTAGCCCTAGTGGAAGGCTTTCTGAAGCCTTTAGAATTTCAAGAACACCCTGAGAGAGGTGTAAATCAGCAAACTAACTCCTCGAGAGCCAGGCCTTGAGGTTGAGGGATTTGAGGTCCGGATACCAAACCCTTCCCTGGGCACAAGTTAATAGGTTGTGAATCCTGGGGAGGCAAAGGGGAAGATGGATTGTCAGTGACAGAAGGAGTGGGTACCAGGGCTGCCTGGCCCAATCCGGGGCAATCACAATCACCCTGCAAGGCCGAGATCTGATTTTGACTAATACTTTGAATGGGGGCAAAGAAACTTCCCGCCCAATCCAGGGGACTGAGCCCAACACTGGAGGCCTGCAACAGAAAAAAAAATTACTCACCTTAGTAATTGCTTTCTTCTCATGGAATCTTGGCTATATTAGGACTTCTGCAGTTAGCTCAGCCTCTGAACTGCCCGGAGGAAATAGTTAACTCAGTGAAACCTGGAGTTCCACAGCTGAGGCACTGTTCAAAGCTCTATCTGGCCAGTTTCAAATGAAACTGCCAGGTTCTTCTGAAAGCCAAACTAACATAGCAAGTCTGTGTGGAAAAGCTCTACACTAGCCATTGGCTACCTACCAGTAGTAGAACAACAAAACACAACAATCACAGAATAACAACAATATTATTATTAGTATCACTCATGACAAACACTAATAGACCCCCTCTCCCCAAAAGACTCAAGTCCAGGGAGGGGACCACATACCACTTAAAAACAGAATTACCTAGTTCCCTAACCCAAATGACAACGGGGGGGGGGACACTAGGGAGAACTAAAATGGCATGACAGTGCTTGCACTAACTTGCCAACCCCGTACCCAAGTAGGAGTTCTGAGAGGGGTAGGAGGGAGGGTTGTCCTAATATAGCAAGACTCCATGAGAAGAAAAGCAATTACTAAGGTGAGTAATTTTTCTTCAAACACCATGAAGTCTTGCTATATTAGGACTATGCAGATTACACAGCAGTACCTCCATGGAGGAGGGTCAGAACCTACTTAGGAAATAGGCTCTGAAGCACAGCTGTGCCAAACGAAGCATCTCTCCTGGACTGGACATCCAGGGAATAATGCTTGGTAAAGGTGTGGACTGTTTTCCAGGTAGCAGCTTGGCAAATTTCCAAAATGGGAATATCTCTAGCAGCCGCTAGAGATGCAGCTGTACCCCTGGTGAAGTGAGCCCTCAGTCCTGAGGGAGGTTCTCTACCTAGTTTTTGGTAACAGAACTGGATACAAGAGACAATCCACCTTGCAATTGTCCTCTTAGTGGCAGGTCTCCCTTTGCCAACTTCTCCATAGGTAAGGAAGAGTTGGAGGGATTCGAACCTGTGACCCTTGGTGCGTTCCAAATAGTAGCTTAGGGCTCTTTTGACGTCCAGACTGTGCAATCTCCTCTCCCCTGAGGAGGAATGCTCAGTGAAAAATACTGGAAGAGAGATGGATTGGTTTAGATGAAAATCTGAAACCACTTTAGGTAAAAACTTTGTTAGTCCTGAGGACTACCTTATCTCTGTGAAAAGAAATAAAATCTTTTTCCACTGACAAGGCTTGTAATTCACTTATACGTCTAGCAGAAGTGATAGCCACTAGAAAAACAGCCTTCCAAGTTAAAAACTTGAGATCTGCCGAAGACAGAGGCTCAAAGGGGGGTTGCATTAGCTGAGCAATGCAAACATTCAGGTCCCAGGCAGGAGCTGGTTCTCGAAAGGGAAGGTTAGTGTGAAGTAACCCCTTAAAAAACTTGGAAAACACAGGGTGAGAAGAGAGGGAAACCGGTTTCCCTGCAGACAAAAGCAGAAACAGCTGCCAGATGAACCTTCAAGGTAGCTGGTTTGAGGCCTAGGGAATTTAGACGGACAAATAGTCCAATAAAATGGCCAAGTCAGCAGATTCTGGTACAATTTGTTTCTCAGAACACCAGAAGGAAAACCTCTTCCACTTAGAATTGTAAGTGGTCTAGTGGAAGGCTTCCTAGAAGCCTTTAGAATGTCCAAGACACCTTGAGAAAGGTGTAAATCAGCAAATTCTAGCTCCTCAAGAACCAAGCCTTGAGGTGGAGGGAATTGAGGTCCGGGTACCACACTCTCCCCTGTGCACAGGTCAGCAGGTCGTGGATCCTGGGCAAGCTCAGGGGAGGGTGGAATGTCAGGGACAGGAGAAGAGGGTACCAGGGCTGTCTGGCCCAGTCTGGAGCAATCAGAATCACTTTGCAGGGCTGAGTTCTGATTTTCACTAGTACCCTGAAGAGGAGAGGGAAGGGAGGAAAGGCATACAGGAATTTCCCTTCCCAATCCAACAGAAAGGCGTCCAGGGGGACTGAGCCCAACACTGGAGGCCTGCAACAAAATAGAGGAAGTTGGTGGTTGTCTGGGGCTGCAAAGAGATCTATCTGAGGGGTGCCCCATCTGGCAAAGACCGACCCCAGAACCTGGGGATTCAGAGTCCATTCGTGATGACCCCGAGAAATCCTGCTGAGGGCATCCGCCAGGACATTGTCCTTCCCTGGAAGGTGAACTGCTATCAGGGAGGTGTTCAGGAGTAAGCCAGAGACCACAACTTCATTGCTTCGTGCACAAGGCTGAAGACCGAGTGCCCCCTTGCTTGTTGATGTACCACATTGTTGTGGTGTTGTCTGTCCTGACTTGAACTACCTTTGTTCTGGACAGTAGCTGAAAAGCCTGGAGAGCT
Organism: Neoceratodus forsteri; assembly: GCA_016271365.2. Taxonomy (NCBI): domain Eukaryota; kingdom Metazoa; phylum Chordata; order Ceratodontiformes; family Ceratodontidae; genus Neoceratodus; species Neoceratodus forsteri. The sequence continues at coordinate 112,825,686 of JADMNL010000031.1, read as the reverse complement.
AAGAGGACAGCTCTGAGTTCCAAAAGATTGATGTGGAGCAGAGATTCCTGAGGGGACCACACTCCCCGAGTGGAAAGGTCGCCCAAGTGAGCCCCCCACCCTAACAGGGAGGCATCCGTGGTGAGGGAATGAAGATCGGGTAAGAAGGGGAACCCCTGAGTTAAACTGCTTTGATCCTGCCACCACTGAAGGGCCAGGATCAGGGTTTTGGTCACTGGGACTAATTTGGTAAGGGGTCCTTCCTTTGAGACCAGTAGGACCTCAAGTGGAACTGAATGTCTCATCTGAAATCTTGCTCCCTGCACAACAGCTGTGGAAGCAGCCATGTGCCCTAGGAGTTGCAGAAAGTGCCTTGCTGGTCGAGAGACCAGAGGGTAAAGGAGGATGCCAGGCAATGAGTCTGTCCACTCTTTCCAAGGGAAGAAATGCCCTGCTGACTTTCTGTTCAATTCTGCACCTATGAAAGTTAGTACCTGAACTGGTTCCAGAACTGACTTTGGAAAATTCAACAGGAATCCCAGAGAAGTGAGAAGCTGCTGGGTGACTTGCAAGTGGGATTTACCTGATCTGGAGACTGACCACTATGAGCCAGTCGTCCAGGTAGGGAAACACAGCAACCCCTTGCCTTCTTAAATGAGCCACTACCACAGCTAGACACTTTGTGAAAACCCTTGGAGCAGAGGTGAGGCCGAAGGGCATTGCTCTGAACTGGTAGTGGCCAGAGGGCAGTTCGAACCCGAGGTACTTTCGGTGAGAAGGCCTGATCAAGATATGAAAATAGGCGTCCTTGAGGTCCAGGGAAGCTAGCCAGTCCCCTGGCCTTAGGGAAGGCAAAATCATTGCCAGAGGTAACATTCTGAACTTTGGTTTCAAAAGATGCTTGGTTCAGGAACCTTAAATCTAGAATGGGCCGCCATTCTCCTGTCTTTTTTGGGGTAAGGAAGTATCTTGAGTACAGCCCCTTGCCCTGATGGCAAGGAGGAACCCTTTCCACTGCTTTGCAGCCTAGAAGAGAAGAAACCTCTGCTTCCAAAGCAAGGGCTTCTGAAGGATTTGCAGTGGAAAATGTCTGGCTCTCATCTTTGGGAACTGTTTGAAGCTGAGAACCAGACCTTGGCTTACCACCTCCAGAACCCATTTGTCCGAAGTTAGGGACAACCAGTTCTGGCTGAAATAAACCAACCTGCCCCCCAACGGTACAGGAGAATCAGCCCTGGGCACCCCATCAGGGTGCCTGCTTGGCAGCAGCTTTTGGCTGAGGAGAGGGAGACTGTCTGCCTGCGCCCCGTCTACCTCTGCCTCTGAAAAAAACCCTCTGTGCAAAGGCTGAAGAGGCCTGAACTTGATAAAAAGGCCTGTGGAAAGGCCTGCCCCTACCCCTGGGGGCATGCCTTTGTGGAGTGGCATGCCTCTCCTTAGCTTGGGCACTTTTGTAGGTAGTTCTGTATTCATCCATCTTTTTCATGTAATTTTCTGTTTGATCCCCAAACAGAGAATTTCCTACTACAGGAAAATCCATAGCCTTTGACTGAGTATCTTGGGACAGATTAGTGCATCTGAGCCATGCCAACCTCACGGAGAGCTACAGAAGTGGCCATGACCCTAGAGGAAACATCATTAACATCAACAGCAGTATGAAATTGAACTTTAGAGGCTTCAATGCCATCAGCAGCCACTTGTTCCAACTCACTAGCCAGCTGGCCCTGGGCCTGCTTGGCTAACTGCAATATAGTGTCCCATCTAGATTTCTGATATCTAGCCACATAAGCCATATAATTAGCCTGCCTGAGTCCCAACGAAGCTGCCATATATTGTTTTTTCGCCATGGCATCAATCTTCCTGGAATCCTTATCAGGAGGATGTGAGGCCAGGGGAATATTAGCCTTGTCACAGGCTGCAGCTTGAACACCACATGACTACACTGCTCAGTGAGGAAGTCTGTATCAGGACCTGATAAAGTATACCTTCTGTCCATTTTTTTATCTACAGGAGGGACAGAATGAGGATTTTTTAAAATCTTTGTTGTTTGCTTCCTAAATGACTTATGCAAAGGAATAGACAACCTCCTAGACTCTGGAATATCCATCATTTCAACATAATCAGGCTCCTCTTGCTCATCCACAGCCTCTTCTAAAGGAAGCTGGAGGGTTTCTGCAACCTTTTTGTAAAACATAAAATGAGAAGGGGACTCAGACAGCATAGGGGGAGATTCTAAAGGTCTGTCTGGAGAAATGTCCGGTTCAATGGGCACGTCCAGACCTTCCCAGTCACAAACATACTGATCAAATTCCTCCTTCCCCTCCTGAGGTTCATAAAAATCCTCAACATCATAATCCTGAACCACTGGACTGAACGAACCACCCTTTTTCCAGTTGTAGGGGTTCGACAGATCCCTGAGACAAAGACTGAACAATCTGTATGGCTTTAGCTATCTCTGCAGCAGTTGGAGAATTTTGGACTCCAGACCTGCTGATTTCTTTGTCTTTTGCTGGGACTGGTTCCTCTGAACCAGCCTTCCTTTGCCAGGAAGTCTCGCCCTGGTCAGAGGGCACTCCCTCTGGTCCAGTGGGTACTGGACCGGGCTGGCCATCCGGGTCAGCGGACTTTTTGGCCTCTCGTTCCTTGAGCCGGCCCAATCTCTTTTCCAGGGTGGCTGCAGGGAAATTTTTACACACCTGGCAGTCTGACAGGAGGTGGTCAGCCCCCAGACAATAAACACAAGTGGTGTGTGGGTCAGCCTTGGCAAAGGCTTCCCCACAAACATCACAGTGTTGAAACCCAGTGGGCCCTGTTTTTCTTTTGGGTTTCTCAGACATAATGCCAGCCTAACCAACAACTTGCCCTTTTAATGGCAGTGCCAGGCAAGACACCCTTATCGGTTCCTAACCGTGTCACGGGTATTTGAAAAACCTTTTAAATTCAAGGTTTTTTAGAACCGACAAGAACCGAGAACGACTCTGAAAGCCCCAAAACACTTTTAAAACGTTAAATTAAGCAAACCGATCGGTTCAAAACCGAACCGATAATTGGATTTCACAGACTTTCAATATTGTACTTACGGTTTACCAGATAGAGCTTTAACCGAAATGCGGTAAAATAAATACTTTTTGCCGGTTCAAATGAACCGAAAATACGCTTGAACCGAGAAATGAACCGAGCTGAAGGAGCTGATCTCGGAGCGACTGTTCAGTGAAGCAGAGTAAAGAATCTGGCAGTTTCATTTGAAACTGGCCAGATAGAAGCTTTTAACAGCGCAAGGCTGTGGAACTCCAGGTTTCACTGGAGTTAACTATTTCTCCGGGCAGTTCAGAGGCTTGAGCCTAACTGCAGAAGTCCTAATATAGCAAGACTTCATGGTGTTTGAACAGAGAAGTTGGTGATTGTCTGGGGCTGCAAAAGATCTATCTGAGGGGTGCCCCATCTGGCAAAGACTATCCCCAGCACTTGAGGATCCAGGGACCATTCGTGATGGCCCTGGGAAATCCTGCTGAGAGCATCTGCTAGACATTGTCCTTCCCTGGAAGATGAACTGCTATGAGGGAAGTGTTCAGGAATAGGCCAGAGACCACAACTTCATTGCCTCGGTGCACAAGGTCAAGACCGAGTGCCCCCTGTTTGTTGATGTACCACATTGTTGTGGTGTTGTCTGTTCTGACTTGTATCACCTTGCTGTGGACAGATGCAGAAAATGCTTGAAGAGCTAAAAAGACAGCTCTGAGTTCCAGCAAACTGATGTGGAGCAGAGACTCCCGGGGGGACCACACTCCCCGAGTGGAAAGGTTGCCCATGTGGGCTCCCCAACCCAGAAGGGAAGCAGCTGTATTGAGAGTCAAATTGTGAGCAGGGGGAATGAAGGGGAACCCCAATCTTAAATTGCTCAGATCCTGCCACCACTGGAGGGCCTGGATCAAGGTTCGAGTCACTGGGACCAACTTGGAAAGGGGGTCTCTTCTCTGAGACCAATAGGTTCTCAAGTGAAACTGAATGTCTCATCTGAAATCTTGCTCCCTGCACAACAGCTGTGGATGCAGCCATGTGTCCCAGGAGCTGCAGAAAGTGTCTTGCTGGTCGAGAGACCTGCAGGGTGAAGAAGGAGGCCAGAGTCACTAAATTAGTCACCCTTTCTAAGGGAAGAAAAGCTCTGGCTAGCTTTGTGTCCAACTCTGCCCCTATAAAGGTGAGTACCTGGACTGGTTCCAGAACAGACTTTGGTAGATTTAGCAGAAAGCCCAGGGAGGTGAGAAGCTGCTGGGTAACTTGCAGGTGAGATTTACCTGTTCTGGGGACTGGCCTACAATGAGCCAATCGTCTAGATAGGGAAAAACAGCAGTCCTTTGCCTCCTGAAGTGAGCCACTGCTAGACACTTTGTGAATACCCTTGGGGCAGAGGTAAGGCCAAAGGGCATTGCTCTGAACTGGTAATGACCGGAGGGTAGTTCGAATCTGAGGTACTTTCGATGGGAGCTTCTGATTAGGACGTGGAAATAGGCATCCTTGAGGTCCAGGGAGGCTAACCAGTCCCCTGGCCTTAGGAAGGGTAAAATCATTGCCAGAGTTACCATTTTGAACTTTGGTTTCAAAAGATGCTTGTTCAGATATCTGAGGTCTAATATGGGCCGCCATTCTCCTGTCTTTTTTGGGGTAAGGAAGTATCTGGAATACAGACCCCTGCCCTGGTGCAGGGGAGGAACCCTTTCCACTGCTCTGAGAGCCAACAGGGTTGAGACCTCTGCTTCCAGAGCAAGGTCTCTGAAGTACTGCAGGTAGAAAAAGTCTGGTTCTCAACGGGAAACTTTTGAAGCTGAGAACCAGACCCTGGCTTACTACTTCCAGAACCCACTTGTCTGAGGTTAAAGAAGCCCAGTTCTGACTGAAGTAAGCCAGCCTGCCCCCTACCAGTAAAGGAGAATCGGCCCTGGGCACCCCATCAGGGTGCCTGCTTAGCAGGAGCTTTAGGCTGAGGGGTGGGGAGCAGGCCTGCCCTCGCCTGCCTCTGCCTCTGAAGAAGCCCCTGAGCATAGGCAGAGGAGGCCTGAGTCTGGTAAAGGCCTGTGAAAAGGCCTACCCTAACCCCTGGGGGTATGCCTCTGAGGAGTGGCTTGCCGCTCCTTAGCTTGGGCACCTTTGTAAGTAGTCCTAAATTCATCCATCTTTTTCATGTAATTCTCTGTCTGCTCCCCAAACAGAGAATTTCCCACCACAGGAAAATCCATAGCCTTAGTCTGGGTATCCTGTGACAGACTAGTACACCTGAGCCAGGCCAACCTACGAAAAGCTACAGATGTGGCCATGACCCTAGAGGAAACATCATTAACATCCACAGCAGCATGAAACTGTACCTTAGAAGCCTCAATGCCATCAGCAGCCACCTGTTCTAGTTCGCTAGCCAGCTGGCCATGGGCTTGCTTGGCTAATTCCATAACAGTATCCCATCTAGATTTCTGATACCTAGCTATATAAGCCATATAATTTGCTTGCCTGAGTCCCAGAGGGCTGCCATATACTGTTTTTTCGCCATGGCATCAATCTTCCTGGAATCCTTGTCAGGAGGATGTGAAGCCAGGGGGATATTAGCTTTATCACAGGCTACAGCCTGAACTACCCCAACATGACTACATTGCTGAGAAAGGAATTCTGTATCAGGACCTGACAATGTGTACCTTCTGTCCATTTTTTATCTACAGGAGGCACAGAATTAGGAGCTTTTAAAATTTTTATTGTTTGCTTCCTAAAAGACTTGTGCAAAGGAATAGACAATCTCCTAGACTCTGGAATATCCATCATTTCTACAAAATCAGGCTCCTCTTGCTCATCCACAGCTTCTTCCAAGGGAAGCTGGAGGGTTTCAGCAACTTTTTTGTAAAACATAAAATGAGATGGGGACTCAGATAGCATAGGGGGAGATTCTAAAGGTCTGTCTGGGGAAATGTCCGGTTCAATGGGCACATCCAGACCTTCCCAGCCACATTCACATCCTCCCCCTCCTCTGGTTCATAAAACTCCTCAACATCATATTCCTGAACCACTGGAACCGGACGAACCGACCTTTTGCCAGATAGTGGCGGTTCGGACGGAACCTGAGACAGTGACTGGACAATTTGTATGGCTTTTGCCATCTCTGCAGCAGCTGGAGAAGGGATTTTGGACTCCAAACCTGCTGACTTTCTTGTTTTCTTTACTGGAACTGGTTCCTCAGAACCAGCTTTTCTTTTGCCCGAGGAAGTCTCGCCCTGGTCAGAGGGCACTCCCTCCGGTTCGGTTGGCACTGAACCAGGCTGGCCATCCAGGTCAGCGGACTTTTTGGCCTCTTGTTCCCTGAGCCTGCCCAATCTCTTTTCCAGGGTGGCTGCAGGGAAATTCTTACATATCTGGCAGTCTGACTGGAGGTGGTCAAACCCCAGACAATAGACACATGTGGTGTGTGGGTCAGCCTTGGCAAAGGCTTCCCCACAGACATCAGTGTTGAAACCCAGTGGGCCCGGTTTTTCTTTTGGGTTTCTCAGACATAATGCCAGCCTAACCAGAAAACTTGCCCTTTAAACGGCAGTGCCAGGCAAGACACCCTTATCGGTTCCCAACCGTGTCACGGGTATTGGAAAAAAACGTAATAAAATCCGTTTTTTTTATAGAACCGATAAGAACCGGGAACCGCACTCTAAAATGTTAAACTTTAAAATTAATGAGTTTTAAACCCAGCTGATCGGTTCAAAACCGAACCGATAAACTTACAAGTTCCACACAGACAAAACCTTTTAATTACTTACGATTACCACAGACAGAGCTTGAACTGAACAGTTTTGCGGTTAAAATAAAACTATTCTCAGTTGAATCGGACCGAGAAAACACTGTTTAAACCGAGAAATGAACCGAGCAGTAGGAGAAATCTCCGGAGCGACTGTTCACTGAGGTGGAGTAAAGAATCTGACAGTTCAGGTTTGAAATTACACAGATAACAGCTGCTTCTTAGAGCTCGTGCTCAAATTCTATTTTGAATGGTATTAACCATTTCACCTCCGGAGCAGTTCTAGTGCTGGATCAAACTGCTACTGTCATAATATAGCAAGACTTCATGTTTGAAGAACCCGGAACGGATAATGTTCCCCTTGGAAGCAGAACCTCAGGTACTTCCTGTGTGTGTGTCTCCCCTATGTTTATGTATGCATCTTGCATGTCTAGGGAGCAAGGCCAGTCTCCCTGGTGCAGCAGAGGAATAAGACCTGGAAGGGTCACCATCCACAACCTTCGGTACTCTATATATAATTGTTTAAAAAGCTGAGGTCCAGGATGGGCCGAAGATCTTGTGTCGTCTTTGGAACTAGGGAAAAAATGGGAGTAATATCCTTTTCCCTGTTGCTGCAGAGGAACCGGTTCTCTCGCCCTTTTTCACAAGACTGCCTGAATCACTCCTATGAGAGGTATGTGAGGAGGAGGATATCTTGAGGACCTTGGTGGAGTATCTGGGGGAATTCTGGTGAACTTCAGCATATGTCCCCTTCTTATAATGCTATGACCCACTGATCCGCTGTAATAGAGCTCCAACCTTTCAGGTGAAGGGAGAAGCGACCCCCTATTGCCTTCCCCTGGTACCTCCTCCGGGGGGTGGGGGTCAAGAGGGAGTCATTAGGCGAAGCCAGGAGTGGGCAGAGAGGCTTGGGAGGACTTGGGGCCTCGAAAAGGAGCACCTCCAGGTTGCTGGCTCTCCTTCTGAAGCCACTCCTGTGGCCCTGTTGGTTTCTAAGGGCTTGAGCACCTGAGGGCTTCTGAAATGGCAGTCTTGCTCATTTCTGGTCCCCACTGTACAGTTGCCAGACTCCTGGAGACAAGAAAGGAGCGTCTCCTGCCCAGAAAGGACTAAACCCTGGAGCAGGGAGGGCCTGGATTTTGGACTGCAGATCCCGATGAAACCAGAGACTCAACCAGGCATGGTGCCGGAGGCAGACACCCGTCATGTCGCCTGGGTCACCGTATTCATGTGTCACACAAGGTATGGAGAATGTACAGTTACCTAAGAACTTACTGTAACAGTAGATAGAGAGGCGCTCTTGTAGCAAGTAATTACAGGACTGATGCCGGCAGGCATCAGGACCCCACGAAAACATTTCTAGCTAGCCGTGTCTGGCATGGGGACCGCCCCCAGGTGACCGGAAGTCAAGCGACGCCAATATAAAGGCGGTCCCCCACGCCTGCCTTCCAGTTCTTTCCCGCCAAAGGCCAAAAGGCGAGACGAGAGAGAGGCGGATATTTCCCATCCTGGAAAAGGAGCTGAAAAAGCTTAGGGGGATGGAGGGCGGGAAGGTATTACCTACTGCAAGAGCCTCTCTCGAAGATCTACTGTTACAGTAAGTTCTTACGTAACTGTACTATCTTACTTCAAGAGGGCTCTAGCAGTAGGTAATTACATATATGAGCTCTATATGAGTCCCAAGCAGTCTGGAATAAGGAGAATCAATAGTAGGAGAAAAGCTACTCAGAAGTAGACCCTCAGGCTGTAAAGGTCTTCAGAAAGGAGACCTTGCAGAACAGCCAACCCGAAGCCTGCTCTACAGCGAGAGGCAATGTCCAAGCTGTAATGTTTCATGAAGGTATGGACAGAAGTCTAAGTGGCAGCTGCGCAAATGCCAGCCGCTGACACAATATTGAAACAAGTTGCAGAGGCCTCTGACTTGACCAAGCAGGGTCTTGTTGTACTTGTCATAATAAAAAGTGATGCCAGAAGTCTTCAAGCTGGCTCCTCCCACCCGCCCGGGTGGCAAATACCTCAGCTCCACCCCATAACGCCAGATCTTCCTTTCCGCTGGAAGATGCAAGTTCCCTCGTGCTACTTTGCAAGTACCATAGGCCCTGGAGTCAAATCGATGGTTTTCGACGCACTTACTCGCTTTAAAACTAGTCAGCATTTACGCTTCGGATATGGAGGACAAGTCGTCCCCCGGGTTTCACCGGTGTCCTTGTGGACAAAAAATGTGTCTCACCGATCCCACCTCCTCGTGCGTCCTACTGCCTAGGCACTGGGCATGATACTGGCTTCACCATCTGTTGGCCTTCCATCCCACCATTCTGGAGCGACATAAGGTACGCCTTAAGCTAGGGGCAGAGCTTCCCAATCCACTGGGTGAAAGTCGAAGGCCAGGTGGCGGTTTCCACCGGCTGCAGGATCCGCCCGAGCATCTCCAGCAGATGGCGCCTTTCGAAGAGGAAGCTGCCCAGGCTTCGGCCAACAGGTTTCTTCATCCCGCTCAACCTGGGCTCCACCTTCACAGGATCCTTCCAGGAGTTATGCCAGTCTCTCCCTACCAAGGGTGAGGCGCCTTTGGGCTCGCACTCCTCCCGATCCAAGAAAAAGGATAAGGACCCCAAATTTTCTTCTAGCCGAAGAAGACGTTTCTGGGACCGAGAGCAGTCCGACACTCTGGAGCAGGCGGTCTCTGCCATGGTCGAGATCGCTTCCTCGGCTGCCAGGTTTTCGGACCTTCCATCAGGCCAGGGCACCGAAGCCGAGGATACAGCAGAACCAGACGAGATTTCTCTCGACCCGATCGAGCCGCTGTCGCCGCAACGCCTGTCGCATTTACCTTGAGAGGACTCTCATTTTCTCCTTCCCCGACGAGGAGACCCATCCTTCGGGCATCCCGATCGAGGAACAAGAGAGCCGGAATCTCAGTTTTCATAGATACATAGACAGTGTCGGCAGATAAGGGCCTATGGCCCACCTAGTCTACCCATTTGAGTTTGTAAGTTTTCACCGAATCCGGCTTCTCCCGACTGACACAGCCGACGCCGGTCTCGATCGAGGAGTAGGACCCCTGTCGGAAAACCGAGAAAGAGTCAAATACTCCCGGAAGAGGCGCCGCCACCATTCCTCATCCTCCTCAGACGAGGAGACTCTTAGACGGAAGCTCCGTCGACGTTATGAGGACCTCATGTGGCAGCAACTCCCTTTGACGGGTCAAAAGCAGTCTACTCCGGCTGTACCGGCCATTACTTGGCCCCAGCCTCTTCAGCTGACACAGACTCCCTCGGTTCCGAGGACTCTGGTGGGACCGGTACATATTTCTGGTTGGCCTGTTACGGGCTCCCCACCAATTTTGGTGGAACCACCACCTAAACAGCCTCAGGGAGGGGCTCCCTCTAAGGAGGATCTGCCAACTATGGGCTTGCCCCATAGGTTGTCCATTACAGTCACTCCTGATCACCCTAGGTGCATCGAGGGGGACTTAGGTTGGAGACCCCTGTATCTGGATTCCTCTGATTCGGATACTACTGGCCTTCACTCACATGATGAGCTGTCAGTGACAGGCCTGGAGGAAGGTCCTTCTTCCTTCCAGGGCATCCTTCGACTCAGGAGTCCACAGGTATGCCTTTGGAGCCTATACAAAAGAAGGCAGAATATCCTCTCACGGATATTCTCAAGAGGGGGATACCCCGACGGAGGCTTTCCCAGTGGCCGCGATGTCCGCACTGGAGCTTTGGCAGCACCCTGCCTCTGCCCGTCCGCCTGCCCATATGGCCCGCAAGTACAGAGTGCCCATGGGGTCCTTGGGCTTCACTGAGCATCCTTCGGCCGAGAGCCTTGTGACTGCCTCAGTGTTCAGGCACACGGGCAGCTCTACGGATACTGACCGCCCTCCAGACAAGGAGTCCAAAAATATGGACCACTCGGCCCGGAAGGTTTACGCGGCATCATCCCTAGGCCTTCGTCAGGCTAGCTCAGCAGTGATCATGGGATACTTCTCTCACGCCCTTCTGGGGTTGCTTGATGAAGTCCTCCCTCATCTCCCAGCGGACATGCAGACCACGGTTAAGCAGGTCCGGGACCAGGGCCGTGCTGTTGCTAAACAGTCCAGACGGCTCTGGACATTGGTGATTCCTGTGCCCGTTCACTAGCTGCTGCAGTAGCCACTCACCGCAGGGTTTGGCTGAGGTTATCCTCTTTTCCTGTGGATACTCTGTACATGCTAGCTGACGTGCCCTTCCTTGGCACCGACCTCTTCGGTCCGGGAGTGGGAGGCCATCTACAGCACATTGAGCAGTCTAATGGCACCTTAGATGCCGCCTCTGCTAAGGGTTCTTCGGGCAAGAACCAGCAGAAGTGCAAGAAGTCCTTTCGGCATTCTTCCCCTGCAGTTAGACAGCTCTCCTTCCAGGGAGGTCAGCAACAGCAGCAGGCTCAAGCTTGGCGACCTAGGCCCAAGCAAGGTCCCAACAGCCCTGCAAAGGAGGCCGAGGTGCTGGTCCAGGTGCCTCCACCTCCAAGCCTGCACAGTGACGGGTCGGGGGTGGCCTCCCCTACACCAGTCACGCCAGTTCTGGGTCCTCCCGCGGGGGGCCGGCTCCGCCATTTTCTTTCTGCTTGGTAGGCAGAGATGGCCGCCATATGAACCTTCAAAGAAGGACTGAGACCCAGATCGAAGAGGTGTCTAAGTAATCCAGAAGCCACCCCACAGAGCATGAGAAAGGCTCTAAATCTTTGGAAGTGGCCCAGATAGTGAACCATTTCCATTTCATGGCATAGGTACATCTAGTGGATGGCTTCCTGGCCTCCACCAGAATCTCAGTCATTCAGGGGCGCAAACTACCTTGAGCTACGCCTGCAGGAGCCATGCGTGCAGCTGAAGGGACTTGAGGCCTGGATGGACCAGGGTCCCCTGATCCTGGGTCAGCAAAGTCCACAACAGAGGAAGCGGCGGTTCCTCGCAATACTGTTGCAGAAGAGAACCAAACTTGCCTAGCTGAGCAAACGTCCTGTCTGCAAAGGGGACGTGGTAGGCCAAGATGGCTGCCATGTGAACCTTTAAGGAGGAGTGGCAGAGACCCAGATCGAAGAGGTGTCGCAGGTAATCCAGAAGCCACCCAGAGGACGAGAAGGGCTTGAAATCTTTGGAGGTGGCCCAAATAGTGAACAGTTTCCATTTCATAGCATAAGTAGATCTGGTGGAGAGTTTCCTAGGCTCCACAAGAATCTCAGCTACTGGGGGGTGGGGCTAATCAGGCTTGAGCCAAAAGTCTACAAGAGCCATGCGTGCAACTGAAGGGACTTGAGGCCTGGATGGACCAAGGTCCCCTGATCCTGGGTCAGCAAAAGTTGCGACAGGAGAGGAAGAGGAGGTTCCTGAGTACTGTTGCAGAAGAGACCCAAACTTGCCTGGGCCAGAAAGGAGCGATCAGAATCATTTGAGCTCCTTCTGAACTGAGTTTCTGTAAGACCCTCGTAATCAGTGGGATTGGGGGGGCATAGACAAATCTGCCCTTCCAGTCTAGAGATAGAGCGTCTCTCCAAAAAATGCCGCACCCTGGAACGAGCAAGCAAAAGTCTGGAAGTTTTGCATTGAGGGGATGCGAACAGGTCTACCTGTGGTGTTCCCCAACGTAGGAAGATATTGTCTGCGACCTCCTGATCCAGTTCCCACTCGTGAGCTTGAGCAGATGACTGACTGAGTGTCCACCAAGGTGTTCTGGACCCCGGGACATCAATGGCCGTGAGGTGAAGGTTGTGCTGCACTGCCCAATCCCAAACTCGCATCGCTTACCTGCAAAGAGAGTAGGAACGAGTTCCTCAGTTTGTTGATGTACCAGACCACACACTGCTGCATCACCAAGTGACCGGGAAGCAGATGCAGAGCCTGAAGAGAGTACAGCACTGCCCGAAGGTTGAGCAGACTGATGTGAAGAGACTTCGAGCTTGGATCAGGAGCCCTGGGTCCTGTGAGCCCAGATGGGCTCCTCAACCCTGCCCGAGGCATCCATAGTCAGCATCTCTTTTGGGGGGAGACAGAAGGAACCCGGGAGGCTGGAGCCTAAGCTGACAGGCAGCAGCTTTGAATAGCAATAGCTCTATATACAAAGCTCAAACTGATCGAAATTTGCTTTCTAAAGTTGCCCATCAAGAAAATAAACCTAACAGATCCAACAAGGAACCCAATAAATCTAAAATGGGTAATCCTAGAAAAGATAGAGGAGGCAGCACGAGAGTACTAAATCAACTGGATCTTTGCAGACACTGCGCCTTGGGACGGAGAAGCAGGCCGCATCTCACCGGGAGCCAGAGGAGACCATGTCATCATCTACTGGTCTTAACTTACAAAGACTACTGACATCGGTCTCAGATTTAAACACCAAAATGGACACGTTTGCTACCCGGGTCACTCTGGTGGAGAATTCAGTGGCAGGGATACAGGTAGAGATGGGAGATGCGAAGTGTCAGGCAGACTCCGCTGCGGCAGCAACCACGCTTCTGGTGAAAAAAAAAATCACCACATACGAGCCAGGCTCAAAACTTTAGAAAAATCCGGCTCGCTCCTCGCATGTTGGAATTCTGGGTCTACCTGAGGGGATAGAGGGAGACCACCCTCTTATGTTTGAGAGAGTGGTTAGATTCAAAATTAATGCCAGAGGATCAGAGTTTAAATATTCCTCTCCAAAAGGCCTACCGGATAACGCAAAGAGGATATAGAGAAGACTCTGAAGTCACGGATGGTGTTGGTTCTAGGGACTCACCAGGCAAGCAAGCCCAATAACGCAAGACGACCGGAACATCATCTTGTTTCCTGACTTAAGCTATGCTGCACGTTTACGAAGGAAAAAATCTGACGGGGTCAGAAAATTGCTACGAAAGGCTTCTATTATCCACATGGTGCTGTCTCCCGCAAGACTGCGAATCGTACACGAGGGCAAGGTCTGGGCCTTCTCCGATCCTACTGAAGCAGTAAAATGGGCCAAGCGTTTTGTTCCAGCTCGAGACTGGCGTCGGGAACCTGGAGACACCGATTCTGATGCAGAGGACTGAATTTCAACGAACTGTAATGTAAATTAGCCACAATTTGATATTTCTCTCAGCTTTAAAAAAAGTTTTAAAATTGAAGGTATTACAGCTTTCTATTATCACTAGCTCTCGTGTGTTAAAACATTGGGACCTGACCACATGAAAAGTGTTATAGCCATTAGGTTTTGTTTTTCATAAAGAATATATTCTACAAAGTGCACTAGTTAGTGAATTTTGAGTGTTATTTGTAACAGAAGTTGTTTATGTAATGGCAGCAAGATATTGCTGCTCTGGGTACAAACTCAATGCTAATTTTGAACTTTTAGATCAAATAGTATGACACCATTAACCCTCTGGTAGGGCATGGATTTTCAGGACTTTATGAACTTAAGTTACATACATATAGTCATACTGCTCATGGGCTCAACACCACAGCTAAATATAGTTTTTGACATTAATCTGAGTAAAATGTTTAGTTACCCCTCCATGTGGTATCAATATAATCGGGGATGAATTAAATCCTAAATATTAAGGGGAAATGTTCTCCAGATGAGGATTTTTTTTCTTAAGACATGGTCTGTCCAAAATACAGATTCATTATGTATATGTATACATGCATAATAAAAATAAAGTATAACCAAAAAAAGGGGGGGAACTCCTAGGTAAAAGTTCTTCTGAACCATCCTCCACTGCAAGTCCCGAGCCATAGCAGTGGAGACCAGAACGAGTTGATCTAGGTCGTCCACCTACTGATCCCACTGAGACCGAAGTGTCCACTGAGAAATTCTCTTGTGGAGCCAAGCGCAAGGGACTGTCGGAATCGCAGCGGCCGTGATTCCAAGGAGGTGAAGGACCGACTTGGCACCAACCCGCCTGCGGCTGGACAACAGGCTGACCTGGGCCTAGCGTGTGGCCACCCTGTCCGATGGCAGGAAGGCCATGCCCGAGGTAGTGTCCAGGATCGCCACCATAAACTGAAGCCTCTGGGACGGGAACAAGTGGGACTTGGAGTGGCCGATGGTAATACCCAGGCAGGTGAAAACCTGCCAGGAAAGGGAACGCAGGAGTTCCTCCCTGACGGAAAAAGTCACAGGAGCCAAATCATCCAGGTAATGGGAAAACCTGCATCCCTGGGTAAGCAGGTAGGCCACTAGCACCGAAAGAAATTTGGTGAACACTCTGGGCGCAGAGGAAAGACCAAATGGGAGTGCCCTGAACTGGTAGTGGACCCCCTGGAATGCAAAATGCAGGTATTTGTGGTGGGATGGGCCGATAGGGATATGCAGATAAGCATCCTGCGTATCCAAAGCACACAGCCACTGTCCCGGCCGAAGAAGGAGCAGGAGAGATTGCTGAGAGAGCATCCTGAACCTCTTATATTCTACGAACAAGTTCAGGGAGCCGAGGTCGAAAATCGGCCTCACGTCCCCGGACTTTTTCGGGACCAGGAAGAAATGAGAATAGTACCCCATCCCCTGAGGGGAGGGGGAACGGGTTCTATCGCCCTCTTCAAAAGAAATGCGGAGATTTCTTCCCGAACCAGAAGAAGATGACAGAGTACGACGACCTGGGGGTTCGAGGAGGTTTCCGAAAAAACTATTAATAGAGTGTCCTTCTGCTATCAGCTGGAGCACCCAGGTGTCTGAAGTTATCCTCTCCCAACCCGGAAGATGGAGGGAAAACTTCCCTCCTAGCAATTCCTTTGAAGACCCCAGAGGCTGTGGGAGAGGAAAGGAGTCAGGTGGTGTGAACCAGCGTCACGGCTGAAGCCCCCGCTGCTTTTTTGGGCGGGGGGGCTTGGCAGCTGAGGCCTGATGCTTATTGGACCCGCTTCCCCAGAGTATCGCCTTCTGCTGATTCAATCTGCGAAAGGTAAGACGCTGTGCCTGAGGGGGTTTGTACATGGGAGTCCACAGACTTCAGTGCAGTCCACTTCTCCTGCAGATCTGTGATAATGTCCTTGACATCACCCCCGAACAGCACCAAACCCCAGAAGAGCGAGTCCTGGATAGCAGACTGCACTTCCGGGACCAACCTTGACAGAGCTATGCATGTCGCCGAAAACCCACGGCCGAAGTCGAGCTCCTACCAGCAGCGTCCACTTCATCGTATGTGGCACGAAGAATGTGCCGACTGGCCAAACGTGCAGAGTGGACAAGACTAGCCACTTCCTATTTCACCTGCAAATCGGGAAGGGAGTCCAACTTGGATTCCACCACGCTAAGAATTGTTTTCTGGTAATCCCCCATATGACCAACATAATTCAGGGCAATAACACCCAGAGAGGAAGAAGCAAAGACCTTCTTGCCATACTGGTCGAGAAGACAGGATTCTTTGTCAGATGGAGACTAGCTCAAATGCTTCGGGTTAGTTGACCAGGTCGGAGCAACCATCGGAGTAGTCCGAGGAGGATGAAGAGGAAGACCCCCCCCGGTGTGGGGGAGGAACGGACCCCTTGAGAAGCCCCCTGGGAAGCGTATCCTGCCCCGCTGTAGACCGGAGGGCTCGCCTCTGGTATCCAGAGATGGGGAGGGAGTTTGGCGTCTCAGGCATATGGGAACCAGGGTCGGCACAGTCAGGAGACTACTTTCCACCTCTGATGAGCTGCGCCTTGGCCTCAGCCCACCAGGAGGCCACAGTCTCCTTCAAATCCACCGGCGGCTGAGGGGGCAGTGGAGGAGGAGGGGGATACAGATACTGAGTGTATCCGAATGGTGCGTATCCGCAACCAGATGCGGTAACCAAGCGCCAGGTAATGAGGCACCGTACTGCAGTCCGGCACGGTTAAGGCCTGATACGACGGGTCGGATACTCAGGAACGGGGGTGGGGGTGGTGTCTAACAGGGAAGATGGTCTGGCAGGAGGGCCTGGAACAGGAGGCCCAGTGTTGGGGCAGCATCGGGGAGAGGATGTCGCCTGGCATAGGCAAAGCCAGCACTGGGGCCAGCATCCGGGGAACAGATGGGTCGTCCGGCCCAGCGGGAGTGGGACCCAATGGGGGAGCAGCATGAACCTCGGCATTGCCCAGGGAAGGTGAAGAAAAATCCCCGGGGTCAGGCCGAGGAGACCCAGGGTCCCCAAAGGGCAGCAGGGAGGAGGGAACAGCGGACAAGAGGGGGCCCAGACATCCAATTTCTTGGTGGAGTCCGGGCAGATGTCGGAGGAGCCGATGTCCGACTTAACGGACCCATCGCCCGAGGTAGACCGTGGAGGAGGAGCGGCCTGGTCAGACGGAATAGAGGCCGTGTGCTGCCCCGAGGGGTTGAGCGACTTGGCAGCCGTCTGGTTTACTGGAGCCACTCGGACCAGTAGGCCGCACAGCGGCGGCCTTACCAGGAGTGGTGGCCTCCAACAGCCCAGAGGCACCCAAGCCGAGCCAGATGGTATAATGCGCCTTGAAGCTCTCCAAGACGGCCAGTCACAGCCGTCCCGTGTGTGTGTGTGTGTGTGTGTGTGTGTCACTAGCATGGTGACTCCGGCCAAAGCTGCGGTGGACAAGGAGCCCCGGTCCTTATTCTTACGAGGGCCTTCGCGGGAAGTGGAAGCCTGCTCCGGAGCTTTTTCAACTCCTTCTCCATGGAGGACATTTTTTTTTCCTTAAGGATGTAGGCCTCCAGGGACTGCTGCCTCCGTCCGCAGGTGGCGGCCTTGAATTTGAGGCAGTGCTGGCACTTCATCTGATGATCCGGGCCCAGACAGAAGAGGCACCAGGAATGGCCGACCTTGCTCGGAGGATGTAGGGGACGACATACACCACCGAAAATCAAATTCTTCGAATGAATCTAGTAGAGAGATGGTTAAAACTACCGACAACAGAGCTGACGAGTGTTGAACTTCACCGCGAGGCACTGACACGAGCCAATGGGGAAAGAACTGGAAGGCGGGTGTGGGGGACCGCCCCTTTATACTGACGTTGCTTGACGTCGGTCACCTGATGTGGGGGAGGTCTCCCGCCAAAGACTGCTAGCTAGAAATTTTTCCATGGGGTCCTAACGCTTGCCAGCATCAGTCCTATATGTAATTACCTACTGCAAGAGCCCTCTCGAAGTAAGATCATGCGTGCCTACGTCCGAGACAGATTTTAAAATGTCCAAAAGCTCCATCTTTTGTGTGGAGTTTGGCAAGGCAATACCAAACTCCTGCCCTCTCCAACATAACTCATTCTGGTACTGGACCATGTGTGTGACTAAGTTGAGGGACCTAATGGAGCAGGTGGAGGCAGAGTAGACCTTCTTGCCCACCTGGTTCAAGTAGCAGGAGTCTGGGGGCTTAGGTGCTTAGGCTGCGTGGACTTGTCGTGGGCAGCCGTAATTACCGATGAGGCCACCTGAGGGGGTTCTACCAGGAAAGGCTCATCCCTCAGGGCTCAATGCAGCCTGACTTTTTCGGAACAGTCAGGACTGAAGCTGAATGCTTCCAAGTTATCCTGGTGAGATCCTTGAAGGTATCCACTAAAGGAGGCACCACCACTAGAGACTTAGACTCCTCCTGCCTCAGGTTTTCCATCTCCCATGCATTGGAGGCCTGGATGAGACTTATGATATCCATGAAGGTCGGATCGTCGGGAGGCGAGCGGGGTTGGTCCTTCTCTCCCGGGGAACCACGAGAGGGATGAGGAAGTAGAATGGGTAGACTATCTGCAACTGTGCCTTGAACGGCTTGAGCTGTGTCTTAGACTCCCACCACTTGAGCATCTGAAGCTACTGGACTGACGTCGGTCTGAGGATCGGCGCCAGCTGCGGGACAGACTGAGCAACGAATGACTGCCTTGGGACCAACGTCGGGAGTGGAAGCAGGAGCAGGCCCGCCTAGGAGTGTGGAAACGGCTCCTGGACTGGGACCGAGACAGACAGCTGCCTGATCGGGAGGGGTGCTGATCACTGTTCTCAGACCGGGAACGAACCATTGAGGGTGGGAACAGCAGCGCAGCACTGTAGAGCCATCTGGACGCTTGGGATGTTCCCCCCGAGCCAGAGGTTGAAAGTCTTCTTCGGGGAGGAGCGGACCAGAGACAGACTGGGAGCGGTGATAGGACCAGCTACAGTCCTTGTTGCGGAGTGTTTGCTTTTGTCCCTGCGCTTGTCCTTCTCCCTTGAGGAGTGCAGGACGTCTGCTGCTCCATGAGGTGAGCCTTTAGGGCCTTCAGGCGTTGTATCCTTGGCCTGCTTGTGAAGCCATTGCAATCCTGCAGGTCACGCTGTTGTGGTCTGGGCCTGGGCAGAAAACGCTTGGTTGGCTGTCCTTTGATGGGATCTGACGGCCATAGGCACATTTATTCCTCTTGGGGCTGGAGGAAAACACGACATGCGCAGGACTGAAGTCTGAGGATAACGAGGAGAAAACGCAAAAAATGATCAACAATTCCTTTTAAAATCTTGTTTTTTGCAAAGATAGCCAAGACCTTCCACAACATAAGCAGGTCGCAGTGGGTGGAGCTAGGTCCGCCCCCTTTTGTTCCTTGACCGACATCCCTGCTGGGTATTGCTAGCGAAGAAGTTTTCCAGTGGGCCCCACGGCCTGCGGCATTAGTCCTAATGGTTCTAGCCTGCTGCAAGAGCCAACACTCTGAGCAAGATCAGTAGATCTTAGAGGGAAGCTCTTGCAGCAGGTAACATGTAGGACTGACACCACCTGGCGGCAGATCTCTGCAATTTTTCTCTAGCAGTACAGACGTGCTCCAGTTCTTGTACGTCAATGTCAGGCCAAAAGCAACATCTGTGGATAAAAACTACTCCACAAAGAACTCCGGGCAAAACAAGGCCGGTAACAGATGGCTAAAAGAATAGGTAACCTGTAACAATAGTTCTAGGAGTAGTATATGTTGTTCATCCACACTCTTTGGCATGTCCCTTTCCCCTTTAAATCTGGCTGTAAGTCTTCAAACTGGCTCCTCCCACCCATCCAGGTACTAAATACCTCAGCTCCGCCCCATGACGCCAGATCTTGGCACACTGGAAGCAAGGTGGTGTGCCTAAAGCCGGGGAGCTCGGGTTGGTGCGTGTGGATGAACATATACCACTCCTACAACTACTGTTACAGGTGAGTAACCCATTTTTCCAGGAGCGTGGATATGTTGTTCATCCACACACTGGCAGACTCCTAGCAGTTCTCTGGGAGGAGGGAGGCAAGGCGCACACCCCGTACTAAGGAAACAGACTGGAGAACCGAGGCCCCAAAACCAGCATCCTGACGTGACTCAAGGTCGATGTGGCAATGGGTAATGAGGCGTTTGCCAACTTCCAGGTAGCAGCCCGACAGATTTCCTGGATAGGGACGTCCCTGGAAGCAGCCACCGATGCAGCAGTATGGCAGGTAGAATGAGCTCTTACCCTCTGGGAGGCTCCTTGCCCGCCAACTCATAGCACAGACCTATGCATGATGTAATCCATCTAGCAATAGTCTGTTTGGCTGCAGGTCTGCTTCAGCATAGGTGACAAACAGCTGGCAAACCTCTCCCTGAATTTCTGCTGTCCTCTCATTGTAGGAGAGAGCATGTCTAAGGTCCAGGGTACGGAGCCTGTACTCTGCGTCAGAGGTGTAGTTAGGGTAATATACCGGCAGAGTCAACACCTGGTTAAGGTGAAACTGACACCTTCGGAAGGAATTTCGGGTGGGGGCGCAGGACAACTTTGTCCCTGTGAAAGATCAACTAAGGGGAGTCCACCAAAAGTGCCTGGAGCTCCCGTCCTTTAGGCTGACGTGATAGCCACCAGGAAGGCAGTCTTCCACGACAAGTGTGAGAGCTCACATTTGTGCATGGGTTCGAATGGCTTGCCCATGAGCTTTGCCAAAACCAGCAAAAGATCCCACGGAGGTGGAGGTTCACGCACCAGAGGGAATATCTGATCCAGGCCTTTGAAGAAGCGCCCGACCACTGTCCTGTGCCAATGTCGACTGATCGGCCCGCGCCCGGTAAGAAGAAATGGCTGCCAGGTGCACCCTAAGGGTCGAGGACCGTAGACCCCCTTTGGAGAAAGACCACAGATAGTCTAAAATGTTAGCCACAGAGCAGGATAAGGGGTCCAGACTCTTACCCTGACACCAAATGGAAAACCTTTTCCATTTGAACGCACAACATTTCCTGGTAGATTCCTTACAAGGATGCCTCCACCACGGTGTAGACATCCTCGGAAAGACCCAGAGCCTGGAACTCTAGCTGCTCAGGTACCAGGTTGTGAGGTGCAGGGATTGAAGGTCTGGATGGAATACCTTCCCCTGGTTCAATGATATCAGGTCCGGCCATGTACAAAGCCGCTCCGGGGCCCTGCAGCTGAGAAGATCTGGATATCAGAACTGGCGGGGCCAACAGGATCATCTTCACCTTGAGTAACACCTTGTGGATCGAGGAAAGGCGTAAAGGAGGCTTGGGGTCCACGGCCTCGAGAAGGCATCCCCTTGCTGAAGGGGGCGGGCATGGTACAGCCTCAGCTTGGTATTCTCCCTGGAGGCAAACAGGTCCACCAACGGTCTGCCCCAACGGGAGAACAGATTGTAAGCTACCTCTGGATGGAGAGACCACTCGTGGGATGTCTGGCATATGCGACAGAGTATCCGCCAGTTGGTTAGAGACTCCTGCCATATGGATGGCAAGAAGATCCGCCTCCAACCGGCTGACGAAGGTCCAGATCCAGAGTGCCTCCTTGCATAGTAGACGGGAGTGCGTGCTGCCCCGTTTCATGAGGTAGTACATGGTCGTGGTACTGTCCGTCTGGACTTGAACCACTTGACCCCGGAGCTGAGGAGTGAAAGCTGACAGTGCCAGTCTGACTATTCTGAGCTCTAGCACGTTGAAGTGGCATTGGGACTCCTCAGGGTTCCAGAACCAGTGGGCTCTGTTGTCCCCCATATGGGCTCCCCAGCCCATGAGAGGCATCAGTCGTGAGAACGACCGTCTGCTTGGGGCGGACAAACGGGATCCCTTCCTGAAGATGACCGACGGTCCACCATTGGAGAGTGTCCCACATCTTCTGGGTGACAGTGACCAGCAGGTCGAATTGACCCAGACACAGTCCACTGAGCAGCCAGCTCCCACTGGAGGGGCGCATGTGTAATCTGCCCAACGGACCACTGAGGTGCATGCAGCCATGTAAACCAGAAAGCACAGGAAGTCCCGGGCAGGGCGCAAGTGTCCAACCAGAAATCATTGGGCAAAGTAGGAAAAAACCTCCGCCCTGTCTGCCGGAAGCCGAGCTCTGGCTTGACGAAGAGTCGAGCTCTGCCCTAATGAAGCCCATTACCTGAGAGGGCACGAGTTCCGACTTTGCCTCGATCAGGAGGCCTAATTGGGAACAGGTTTGGAGGGCCAGGTCTCTGGACCTCTCCACCTCCTGCAGGGAGGAACCCGCCAGGAGCCAATCGTCGAGGTAGGGATGTATTCAAACCCCTTGACACCGTAGATGGGCCGCCACCACTGCGATGCACTTTGTGAAGAACTGTGGGGCCGATGACAGGCCGAACAGCATGGCTTGGAACTCATACAGGGTCCCTTCCACCCTGAAGTGGAGGAAAAAAAAATTACTCACCTTAGTTATGTTGTTTCTTCTAATAGAGTCTTGCTATATTCTGACACATGCAGTGAGTCCCAACCTTCGAACTGCTCCGGAGGTGAAAGAGTTAACTTCCCTGGATGTCCAGGGAGTAATGCTTGGTAAAAGTATGAACTGTTTTCCAGGTAGCTGCTTGACATATCTCTAGGATAGGGATGTCCCTGGCAGCAGCCAGAGAAGCAGCTGTACCTCTGGTAGAGTGAGCCCTCAGGCCTGAGGGAGGAACCTTACCCCGTTTTTCATAGCAAAATTGGATACAAGAGACAATCCACCTGGTAATGGATCTTTTAGTGGCAGGTTTCCCTTTGCCAACCTCACCATAACTGAGGAACAGTTGGAGGGAGTCAAACCTGTGACCCTTGGTATGCTCTATGTAGTAACTAAGGGCTCTCTTCACATCTAAGCTGTGCAGCCTCCTCGCACCAGAGGAGGAATGGTCAGTGAAGTACACTGGAAGAGATAGATTGATTAAGGTGGAAATCTGAAACCACCTTAGGCAAGAACTTCCTGTTAGTCCTGAGGACCACCTTCTCTCTGTGAAAGGAGAAAAATCAGGCTCCACTGAAAGCTTGTAATTCACTTATGCGTCTGGCAGAAGTGATGGCTACCAGAAACAGTTTTCTAAGTCAAGTACTTAAGCTCTGCTGAAGACAAAGGCTCAAAGGGGGGTTGCAGAAGCGGAGCAATGCAAACATTAAGATCCCAGGCGGGGGCAGTGTCCTTGAATGGAGGGCTGGTGTGAAGCAATCCCTTGAAAAACTTGGAGAATACAGGGTGAGCAGAAAGAGAAGGCTTACCTGCTGAAATAAAAGCAGACAGCTGCCAGATGCACTTTCAGGGTAGTTTGCCTCAGCCCCAAGGTATTTCAGTGGACCATATAATCCAAGACTGAGCAAATAAGCAGATTCTGGGGAAATATGCTTTCCAGAGCACCATATGGAAAACCTTTTCCATTTGGAATTAAGTAGCCCTGGTGGAAGGTCTTCTAGAAGCCTTCAGGATATCCATTACACCTTGGGAGAGGTGTAACTCGGCAAACTAACTCTTCAAGAGCCAGGCCTTGAGATTGAGAGATTTGAGGTTCGGGTACCAAACCCTCCCAAGCACAGGTTAACAGGTTGTAATTCCTGGGAAAACACAGGGGAAGATGGACTGCTAAGGACAGTAGGAGTGGATACCAGGGCTGTCTGGCCCAGTCTGGAGCAATCAGGATCATCTTGCAGGGTTGAGATCTGATTTTGACTAGCACTTTGAACAAGAGAGGGAAGGGGGGAAAAGCATAGAGAAACTTCCCTTCCCAAATGAGAACTAAGGCATCCAGAGGGACTGAGCCCAACACTGGGAGCCTGCAGCAAAAAAGGGGAAGTTGGTGATTGTCTGGGGCTGCAAAAAGATCTATCTGCGGGGTGCCCCATCTGGAAAATATCACCTCCAAGACCAGGGGATCCAGTGACCATTCGTGATGGCCCTGGGAAATCTTGCTGAGAGCATCTGCCAGGACATTGTCCTTGCCTGGGAGGTGAACTGCCGTAAGGGAGGTGTTCAGGGAGTAAGCCACAGACCACAACTTCATTGCTTCGGTGCACAAGGCCATAGACCGAGTGCCCCCTTGCTTGCTGATGTACCACACTGTGGTGGCGTTGTCTGTTCTGACCTGTACAACTTTGCTCTGAACAGATTTGGAAAAAGCTTGAAGTGCTAGAAAAACTGCTCTGAGTTCCAACAGATTGATGTGGAGCAGAGATTCCTGAAGGGACCACAACCCCTGGGTGATGAGGTCGCCCATGTGAGCTCCCCACCCCAAGAGGGATGCATCTGTAGTAAGGATTAAGGAGTGAGACTGAGTGACAAAAGGAACCCCTTGTCTCAGATTGCTCTGATCCTGCCACCACTGTAGGGCCTGGATCAGGGTTCGAGTCACTGGGATCAATTTGATGAGAGGGTCCTTCTTTTGAGACCAAAAGGCTCTCAAATGGAACTGAATGTCCCACATCTGAAATCTTGCTCCATGCACTACTGCTGTAGAAGCAGCCATGTGCCCCAGGAACTGTAGAAAATGCCCTGCTGGTCAAGACACCTGCAGGATGAATGAGGAGGCCAGAGAGACCAGGGTCCTTGCCCTGTCCAAGGGAAGGAAGGCTCTGGCTTTCTCTGTGTTCAGCTGCGCCTATGAAGGTGAGAAGCTGGACAGGTTCTAGGCCTGATTTTGAAAGATTCAGAAGGAAACCTAGAGTGGTGAGCAGTTGCTGAGTTATCTGTAGGTGTAACCTGACTTGGTCTGGGGACTGGTCTACTATGAGCCAGTCGTCCAGGTAAGGGAAGATGGCAATTCTTTGCCTTCTTAGAGAAGCAACTGCTATTGGCAGGCATTTTGTGAATACCCTTGGAGCAGAGGTGAGTAAGTAAATAAAAGTTTATTTTTAAGCGCTTTTCGAAATCAAAGCGCTGTACAATAAAACAGTTTAAATACATATAAAAACATACATACAACATAACAAACAACAATAAATTATAATTACAATACAGTGCAATAAACTACTCCCCATACGCCTTTTGAAATAAATAGGTTTTCAGTTCTGACTTAAAGCTTTCAACGGTCAGGCAACATAGTATCAGGCCAGAGGCAGAAGAATTCCACAGGGTAGGGGCAGCATAAAGCAGCCATGCCCCGATGTTTTAAACGAACCCTAGGAACCTCGAATCCGCCACGGTGGAGCCGGAGTAACGAGAGACAGTAGAACAAGCAGATCTTGAAAGATATCACGGTCCCTGTTAGGCGCAGGACCTTATGGTCAGTAAACACGACATAAAGGTGATCGCCACTGAACCAGGCAGCCAGTGCAGCTCGCGCAGCAGGCATAATATGATTCCTCATGGATGTCCCGTCAAAGCCTGTGCTGCGTTGCACCAGCTGCAAGCGGCGGATATCCACTCTCGCAGCCCTAGGTACAGGGCATTGCAGTAATCGAGGCGAGAAGTAACAAAGGCATGGACTAATGTCGGAAGGTCAGCCGGAGGAACAAGGTGTTTCACCCGAGCAATATTCCTCAGATGGTAAAAGGAGGATTTGACAGCAGATGACACCTGGAATTTCAGCGTCAAACTGTCGTCAATAATAACGCCCAGGTTACGCACCCGGTCTGAGGTCGAGAGCTGGGCACCATCGATCCATATGCCCGAAGACCAGCCCTACAATCCGCCTCACGATGACCTGGTTCCACCACCAACACCTCAGTCTTATCCGGTTTAACTTAGCCAGCTGGCACTCATCCAATCACTGATCTCGGATAGACAGTTGTTAAGTATAGAGACTGCATCTTCTTGCCCGGGACTAAAGGACAAATATAGCTGGGTGTCATCTGCATAGCAGTGAAAACCCAAGCCATATTGCCTAATAATGTCTCCCAATGGCAGCATATAGACAGCGAACAACATGGGTGCCAGAATTGAACCCTGCGGAACCCCACAAACAGACGGCATCAGAGGAATAAATTCCAGTGATAATCCTATGTCTCCGCCCTGTGAGAAAAGACTGAAACCATTGTAGAACCGTACCAGACAGTCCACAATAGAACTGCAGGCGTTCCAAAAGCACACCATGGTCCACAGTGTCAAAAGCTGCAGAGAAATCAAGAAGGACTAGAATAGTACGAGCCTTTCGATCCCTCGCTATCAGGAGATCATTTAGAACCCGGACAAGAGCAGTTTCAGTACTATGTCTTTTCCTAAATCCCGATTGAAGAGTATCAGACATTATGATTTGTAAGATGGTCGTCCAGTTGCAGTGCAACCACCTTTTCAATAACCTTACCCAAAAAGGGCAGGTTAGAGATAGGTCTGTAGTTAGCTGGACAGTCCAGATTCAATGAAGGTTTTTTTTTTTTTTTAGGAGTGGTCGAACGACCGCCTCCTTTAAGGGTTCAGGAAAGATCCCCTGCTCCAAGGATTTCCAAGCGATTTCAGCAATGGTCGGACAGATAATATCTACGCAACCCAATAAAAGTGGCGGGGCCCAGATCCAAACTACAACTGGTTGGACGTACAGTCTGGACAATCCTCATAATGTCCATGAATTCCGGCCTACCAAAGTCAGACCAGGTGACACAGGTGTTTGCTTCCCTCGCGATCCTGCAAACCTTTGTAGAGTGAGCTTGGCTGAGATCCGCCCTAATGCCGGCAATCTTATCAGCGAAAAAAATCGAGCAAGCTCATCACACTTTATTTGTGAAAATCTCTTCCAGACTGTAGACAGAGTGGATTGCACAATCTGTCAACAGTCCGAAAGAGTTGAGCAGGTCGGTTTCGCAGCAGCAATCTCCCTGGACAGGAATTCTGACTTCTTACGGATATTGCCGATTGATAGATAACATAATGATCCATCAATCTAAGTTTGTCGGCATCCAGGCAAGATTTCCGCCATGCTCTCTAGTCTTTCCACACTCCTCAGCCCTTCAAAGACTCATCAAACCAGGAGTCTTTGGCGCTGTGAGCCAGTGGTGCTGAACTCGAACACGAAGTTCGATCCAGGGCCCTGGTCACGCCTTGTTATAGCAATAACCAGGTCCCCTGGACCCATGCTCTCATCCAAACACCGATAGGTCCAGTACCGCCAATAGGCCCTCTGGGTTTACTCCCTAAAGGGCGATACTGGACCATCTCCGTAGAGACAGACCCAATTAGGGGGTGCCCCAAAACTGAATCTTATGGTGTGATGGTCTGTCCACGCATTTGGTTCCACCTCCAAATGTGAAACATCCAAATCCACAGGGAACACCAGGTCCAATGAGTGTCCACCTACATGGGTAGCAGAGGTAACTACTCGTGACAGGCCCAACATAGACATAAGTTGGAGGAAGTTCTTTCCAAAGTGTGAGAGTTCATCATCGACTCCAGGCATTGAAGTCACCCAGAATTAGCCATTTAGGGACTCAGTGCCATGTCAACGATGAAGTCATGACGCCTTCAGAATTCACCACCATCACGGGTGGACGGCAAATGAGGAGAATTCTGAGCTCTGCACCTGCTGCCAGGATACACTCAAAGGATCTGGTGTTACCCACTGGCACCTCCACAAGATTCAGCTCTGATCTAAAAGATGGCCACCCCTCGCCTCACGATCCAATCTCGATCGAGCATTACGAGAACCCAGCTGAGCGGCAGAGTCTAAAATAGGACCTGCATTTTCATCCAGCCAGGTCTCGTAATACATGCCAGGTCAGATGTTGCAACAAGATCTGCAATAATAGCAGTCTTGTTCCTAATCGACCTGGCATTACATAACACCGCTCGAGTTGGACGAGTTTTCGGAGGCCAAAGTGCATTGCTCTGAACTGGTAAAGGCCTGAGGGCAGCTCAAACCTGAGGTAATTTTGATGGGAGCTTCTGATGAGAATATGGAAGTAGGCATCCTTGAGGTCCAGGGACACTAGCCAGTCCCCTGGCCTTAGAGAGGGTAGGATAATTCCCAGAGTCACCATTTTGAATTTTGGTTTTAAAAGGTGCTTGTTTAAGTATCTGAGATCCAGGCTGGGCCTCCATTCTCCTGTCTTTTTTGGGGCAAGGAAGTACCAGAGTACAACCCTTTTGGTGTAGGGGTGGAACCCTTTCCACAGCTCTGAGAGCCAGGAGTAAAGAGACCCCTGCCTCTAGGGCAACTGCCTCTGGTGGATTTGCAGGTGTAAAGGATCTGGTTCTCATCTTTGGAAACTTTTTGAAGCTGAGAACCAGTCCCTGGCTTACTACTTCCAGGACCCATTTGTCTGATGTCAGAGACTCCCAGTCCTGGACAAAGTAAGCCAGCCTGCCCCCTACAGGTAGCTGAGAATCGGCCCTGGCAACCCCATCAGGGTGCCTGCTTGGCAGGGGCTTTGGGCTGAGGGGTGGAAGCAGGCCTGCTTGTACCCTGTCTGCCACTCCCTCTAAAGAACCCCCTCTGGGCATAAGCAGAAGAGGAGGCCTGGGCTTGGTAAAAAGGCCTATGAAAAGGCCTGCCCCTGCCCCTGGAAAGCTGCCTTTGAGGAGTGGCCTGCCTTTCTTTGGCCTGTGCACTCCTATAAATGGTCCTATATTCATCCACTTTCTTCATGTAATTGTTTGCTCCCCAAACAGAGAATTACCCACAACAGGAAAATCCATGGCCTTAGTCTGGGTATCCTGTGACAGGCTAGTACATCTGAGCCAAGCCATTCTTCGAAGTGCCACAGATGTAGCCATGACTCTAGAAGACACATCATTGGAGTCCACTGCAGCATGGAATTGCACCTTGGATGCCTCAATACCATCAGCAGCCACCTGCTCCAGCTCCTTGGCAAGCTGGCCAGGGACCTGTTTTGCTAGGGCCATAACACTGTCGCATCTGGATTTTTGATACCTAGCAGTATAGGCCATATAATTGGCCTGTCTGAGTCCCAAGGACGCTGCCATGTACTGTTTCTTTGCCATGGCATCAATCCTCCTGGAGTCCTTGTCCGGGGGGTGTGAAGCCAAGGGAATGTTTGCCTTATCACAGGCTGCAGCCTGCACTACCCCAACATGGCTGCATTGTTGTGTAAGGAACTCAAGTGTCTGAGCCTGACAATGTATACCTCTTGTCCATTCTTTTATCCACAGGAGGTATAGTGTTAGGAGTCTTTAAACTTTTAAATGTCTCTTTCCCAAAAGATTTGTGCAAGGGAATAGACAGCCTCCTAGACTCTGGGATATCCATCATTTCTACAGTCAGGCTCCTCCTGGTCATCCACAGCTTCTTCCATAGGAAGCTGGAGGGTTTCAGCCACTTTTTTATAGAACATGAAATGGGAGGGGGACTCTGAAAGCCTAGGAGGAGACACCCCTAAAGGTCTGTCTGGGGAGATGTCCGGGTCAATGGGCACATCCAGACTTTCAAATCCACATTCACTTTCCTCATACTCCTCTTCCTCCTCCGGTTCATAAAACTCCTCAATCATAATCTCGAACTGGTGGAACCGGCCGAACCGAGCGCCTGCCTGATGGTGCCGGTTCGGTCGGAACCGGGGAAAGCGACTGAACAATTTTGATTGCTTTGGCTATCTCTTCAGCAGTTGGAGAGGAAAGTTTTGGCTCCACACCAGCTGATTTCTCTTTTCTAGTTCTTTTAGCCGGAACTGACTCCTCAGAATCGGCTCTCCTCTTGCCCGAAGAAGTCTCGCCCTGGTCAGAGGGCGCTCCTTCTGGTTCGGTTGGAACCGAACCGGGCTGGCCAACCGGTTCAGCGGACTTTTTGGCCTCCCTTCCCCTGAGCCTACCAGCTCTCTTTTCTAGGGTAGCTGCAGGGAAATTTTTGCAAATCTGGCAGTCTGCATTGAGGTGGTCAAACCCCAGACAATAAACACAGGTGGTGTGGGGGTCTGCCTTGGCAAAGACTTCTCCACACACACACTGCAGTGTTGAAACCCAGTAGGTCCTGTTTTTCTTTTGGGTTTCTCAGACATAGTGCCAGTCCTAACCAAACTTACCCTTTTATGGCAATCCGCCAGGCAAGACCCTCTTATCGGTTCCCAACCGTGTCACGGGCCGTGGAAAAAAACGTAATGAAATCCTTTTTTTTTTTTAGAACCGATAAGAACCGGTAACCACACTCAATCACAAATTATGATTTTTTAGAACAACTTTTTCGGTTCAAACCGAACTGATAAACCGTTTACAAGTTCTACACAATAGAATTAATGTAAAACCTATCTAGTACTCACAAATACCACAGACAGAGACTGAACAGACAGGTTGCAGTTTAAATTCGGTAGAAAACCAAGAAAAACGGTACTTTAACCGACAAAATGAACCGAGCAGACAGAGAAATCTCTGGAGCGACTGTTCAGTGAGGCGGAGTAAAGAATCTGACGGTTTGAGTTTGAAGAGCAACAGAGTCTCAACCGAGCTTGAGCTCAGCGTTCCATGCCTGGCATGGAAAGTTAACTCTTTCACCTCCGGAGCAGTTCGAAGGTTGGGACTCTCTGCATATGTCAGAATATAGCAAGACTTCATGTTGTTTGAAAGAACAGTTACGCAATAACAACCGTAACAGCTGATCTTCGAGAACAGCTCTTGCAGCAGGTTACATCATTAGGACTGAAGCCGGCAGGCGTCAGGACCCCACAGAAATTTTCTAGCTAGCAGTCTTCAGCGGGGACCGCCTCCGAAGTCAGTCCCACCACCGGAGTCAGGCGTAGTACATAAGGAGGCGGTCCCCCCATAATCCTCAGTTCTCCCGCCGGAGACTCCTGGCCGCTGGATGACATCAGAAGAGGAGACGGAGGCCAAGACTACAGAATAGGAACGTCCCATCCCGTAAGATGGGTGCTTGACTACGACCTACCTCCAAAAGAAGGGGGATGGTGGGCGGGAAGGTACCTGCTGCAAGAGCTGTTCTCGAAGATCTACTGTTACGGTAAGTTCTTACGTAACTGTACTATCTTACTTAGAGATACAGCCCAAGTAATGGCGGTGTAGCTGACTTATGACCGGTCAGAACTAGCTGTTGCCACATAAGGTCCTCATAACGCCGGAGTTTGTCGAAGTCTCTCCTCATCCAAGGAGGATGAGGATCGGTAGCAATGCCTCTTCCGAGTGTGTCTGTGACCTTTGACCAAAAGGGTCCTGGTCCTTGATCAGAGACTGGGTCGGCTTGTTTGATGGGAAAGGCGAGTCTTTGGGGAGGCACAAGGTTCCAGCTCTTGTCCCTCGATGGGATACCCGAGGGCTGGGTCTCCTCGTCGGGGAAGGAAAGGATAGGGGTCCTCTCCAAAGAGAGGTCAACCAGGGTCGGCAACAACAGCTCGATCGGGTCGAGAGAAATCTCGGCCAGTTCCGCCATTTCTTCGGCGCTTTGGCCTGACGGGAGGTCCAAGAAGCCGGCTGCCGAGGAAGCGATCAACTGAGGCTGAGACCGCAAGGTCCTGGGATTCAGACCTCTCTTGGTCCCAGGAACGTCTTCTCCGAGAAGACGACTTAGGGTCCTCGTCCAGTTTTCTAGGGCGGGAGGACTGCATGCCCGAGGGAGTCTCACCTCTGGTGGCGAGAGTCTGGCACAGCTCCCGAAAGGATCTTCAGAAGGCAGAGCCAAGGTTTAGTGGCACAAAAAAGCCTCGGCTGGCTGAAGCTTGGGCAGCTTCTTCAAATGCCATCTGGTAGAGCTGCTCGGCAGATCCCGCGGCCGCAGAAACCGGCCACCTTGCCTCCTTTGATTTCACCGGTAGATTGTGAAGCTCCATCCTCCCCAGCTTAAGGTACGCCTTGCAGTCGTCCAGGACAAGCAGATGGTGCACGAAGAGGTGTCATGCACAACACCCAAACAATAGACACACAAGAGGTGGCGATCGGCGCACATTTTCTGTCCACAGGGACACCGGCGAAAACCGGGGGATGACTTGTCATTAATGTCCGATGAGCTCAGATAAGAATCGTAAACTCGTACGAGTTTCAAAGAAAGAAATTGCCGTGAAAACAGTCGATTGGTATCCAGGGCCTACGATACTGCAGAAGTAGCACGAGGGAACCTGAATCTTCTAGCAGAAAGGAAGATCTGGCACCATGGGGCGGCGCAGAGATATTTACCACCCGGGCGGGTTGGAGGAGCCAGCTTGAAGACTTCCAGCCAGATTTAAAGGGGAAAGGGACATGCCAAAGAGTGTGGATGAACAACATATCCACGCTCCTAGAATTACAGTTATGCAAGAACTTACCGTAACAGATCTTCGAGAGGAGCTCTTGCAGCAGGCTATAACCATTAGGACTAATGCAGCAGGCCTTAGGACCCACCGGAAAAATCTAAGCTAGCAGTACCCAACAGGGGCCACCCTGACATCTGCTTCACCCCGGTCACGGTACAAAAAGGGGGCAGACCCCGGCTCCACCTCAGTTCCCCCGCCAAGACCAGCAAAATGATCCCAGCAAGTGAACCAAGCAAAACCTGTTGATGTGCAGAAAACCTCATCAGGGGACGGAGGGCAGGAAAGCAGCACCTGTTGCAAGAGCGCCTCTCAAAGATCTACTGTTATGGTAAGTTCTTACGTAACTGTACCATCTTACTTCGAGTGGGTGCTCTTGCAGCAGGCTATAACCATTAGGACAGTGCCCCAAGCAATCCCGCACCAAGGAGGTGACTAGCCCTGGGAGGAGGAAGGATGGAAGGGAATGCTGACATTATAGCAAAATCAGAACAGAAGACCCTGGAGGACAGCCAAGCCAAAACCGGCACGGCGTCTGGAGGCAATGTCCAGGTTGTAATGCTTCACAATGTGTACAGAATTCCAGGTGGCTGCCACACAAATGTCTCTTATTGAGATATTTAAGGAGGCGAAGGAAGCAGACACTCCCCTGGTGGAGTGATCTCTAACCGTGCCCGGAAGAGGTTTGCTGTGCTTTTCCTAAGACAATACCGTGGAAAAGCCACTTGCCAAAGTGTTGCGGCGCAAAGGCGATGAACAGTTGCTCCGATTTATGGTGAGTAGCGATGCGCTTGAGGTAGTACCTCAACGCCCTGTGAACATCCGGTGTGTGTAGGAGAGCCTCTGGACTGGGTCTCCAGGGATGGGGCACAACCTTCCTAGTCCTGTGGTGGTCGAAGTGTGTGGGGTGGTGGGATCTGAGAGTCTCCCTCCTTCAGAGGGCCAAAGCCTCTACCAGAGTTCAGGAGGATAAGAAAAAATGACTCACCTTAGTAACGGTTTCTTCTGATGGCATCTTGCTGTATTCTGACATTATGCAAGAGCCCCCTCAAAGTAAGATCTACTGTTACAATAAGTACACAACTGTTCTATCTTAAAGGATATCACATCCCTTAGGCCACACCTTTGGAATGAGTCCCAAAAGTTAATTAGGAGGTTGGTGCAGTCTGTTCAGGACAGCAAGCCCTGTAGGACAGCAAGGCCGAAGCCTGCTCATCTGTGAGGAATATCCAGACTTATGTTTAGTGAAGATGTGACCAGTATTCCAGGTGACTGCAGCACAAATGTCAGAAGCAGAGATGTCTGAAACAAGCAGAGGTGGCCATATCCCTGGTAGAATGACCATGAACCGCATCAGGAGTTCCTCACCGCTCCTCCTGTAACAGAATGTAATGTGCTAGCCATCTGGACAAGCACTGTTTGATACAGGGGTGTCTGCTTTCCCAAGGGCGAACTAAACAAATAGCCAACAGGAATTTCTGCAGTCCTTGGTGTGCACAATATAGTTCTCTTCAGCCAACAAAGACTCCCTCTGATCCAGGCAAGTGGAGGCCCCTGACTGGGGGCTCCTACAGCCTGACCCGCCTCATTTTCTTCTCCTCCATGGTGCTGCCAGCCCTGCTAAAGCTGCCACCCTGTGCTCTCTCCAGCCAGCAAAGATTCCCTCTGATCCAGGCAAGTGAAGTCCCCTTACCGGGCACTCCCTACACTGCATGACCCACCTCACTCTTCTCCTCCGCAGTGCTGCCAGCTCTGCTATAGCCGCCTGTGCCACTTGTTACTGTTTAGAGCCATTTTACATTGCTAATACTGCCTGTGTAGTATGAAAAGACTTGCCTAGCTAGACAGTGTCTGCGCTTTTCCTTTTTGTTGTAAATTTCTCCCAAATATCTGTCCTGCCTACATCCCTCGCTGCTCATATCTCCAAGTCACAAGTGTTCAGTTTCCCCATTAGCAGATTATAAAGATCAGCCACTAGAGGGGAACCTTAGTTCTTTAATTTGCAGCGCAACTGTGTCATAACAGTATAGTCTTCTCTTCTACTAAGAGTGGTGTGCTCCTTTCCTTCTGCAGGAAAGTCTTCATTATGCAATTCTTCTATCGCAGAAAAGTCTTCCATCATGCAACTATTCTTATTTTGCCGTGTATTCATACTAGGAAATCTCCCTTACACCTCTGACCACTATCATGTACTAAGTATTCCGCTGCATGGTATCTGCACATACCAACGACTTTACCAGCACCCATATGCAGGAAGGAGCCCCCCCCATAAGCCGCACCACCTCTATTCATTCATTAATCCTCTGTACAGGTGGCTATACACTCCACCATGGCCTCATACAAATTCACAGACTGCTGCATTTCATCTACCTCCTCACTTCACACCAAAAAGGGAAAATTTCAACTCCTAAAACCCCTACTAGGTGCACTCAAGAAATTACTCCCTATACTGTTACTATGTTCTGGAAATGTGGAACTAAACTAGGGTCCCCCTTCACCCATCTCAGCACCCTCTGATCTACAGCACCTAAAAGGTATGACCTTCCTGCACAAACTCCTGCATTCTTTTACAAAAACTGGACCCTGTCCAACCTTGGATTTCTCACACGGAGCCAGACATCATAGTAGTATCAGAAACCTGGTTAAGAAGTTCCACCCCTAACCACAAAATTAACTTTCCCAATAATGTGTGCCGGGTGTACCAATCTTTTTTTTTTGGTAGCATACGTCAATTTATGAGAGAAGTTCTCGGTCAACCTCAATGATTCTATCTCTGAACCCCAAAAGAGTTTACAGTATCCTGGTGAAAAGTACAGTTACGCAAGAACTTAAGGTAACAGTAGATCTTCGAGAACAGCTCTTGCAGCAGGTAACACCATTAGGACTGAGGCCGGCAGGCGTCAGGACCCCACGGAAATCTAGCTAGCAGTCTTCAGCGGGGACCGCCTCATATGTTGGTCCCGCCCCCAACGCCAGACGTAGTACATAAGGAGGCAGTCCCGCAAGATTCCCCAGTTCTCCCGCCGGAGACTCCCGGCCGCAGGATGACATCAGAAGGGGAGACCGAGGATCCGCCATCAGAAGAAAAAGAGCTAAAGCTCCTGCCAAGGCCTGGTAGGTCGTACCTCCTCCAAGGGGGAATGGTGGGCGGGAAGGTACCTGCTGCAAGAGCTGTTCTCGAAGATCTACTGTTACGGTAAGTTCTTACGTAACTGTACTATCTTACTTCGAGATACAGCTCTTGCAGTAGGTAACACCATTAGGACAGATTCCCAAGCAATAGCGCCCGAAAGCATTCTGGGAGGAGGAAATTAGGAGAGATCCTGAACAAGTCCGGACTCTAGGACAGGAGACCCTGTAGAACGGCTAGGCCGAAACCGGCTCTCCGCCGTGATGTAATATCCAGGCTATAGTGCCTAACAAATGTGTGCACTGAGCTCCAAGTAACTGCAGCACAAATGGGCGAGGTGGAGACGTTGAGCAGTGCTGCAAAGGAGGTAGCCACCCCCCTTGTCGAGTGGCCCCGGACCGTACCGGAGGGGCTTATGTCTGTTGTAACAAAATGAAATACACTGGACAAGCCAGCGAGAAAGGGTCTGCTTTGAGACTGGCTGGCCCAGCATCCGCTCAGCGAAGGAAACAAATAGTTGCTTCGACTTGCGAAGCTGTTTAGTTCTGTTCAGGTAGAACCTTAAGGAGCGGTGAACATCCAGGGTGGGAAGCAACGCCTCTCCTCTATTAGAGTACTTGGGAAATACACAGGCAAATCGATGTCCTGGTTGAGAGTGAGGGCAGAGACCACCTTAGGCAGGAATTTAGGATTCGTCCTCAGAGACACTCTGTCTTGGTGAAAAATTAAATAAGGCTCCTTGCACATTAGAGCGTGAAGCTCAGCAACTCTCCTTGCTGACGTGACAGCAACTAAAAATACAGGTTACTCACCTGTAACGGGAGTTCTAGGAATGGTATATGTTGTTCATCCACACTGTCAGGCAGGTATCCTTGCCACTTTAAATCTTGCCGGAAGGTCTTCAAGCTGGCTCCTCCCACCCACCCGGGTGGTAAAACTCTCGGCTCTGCCCCATGACGCCAGATCTAGCCTGCTGGAAGCCAGGTTGTGCGTAGAAGCCGGGGAGGTCGGGTGGGTCGTGTGGAAGAACATATACCATTTCTAGAACTCCTGTTACAGGTGAGTAACAGGTATTTCTAGGGACATGGATATGATGTTCATCCACACAGTCTGGCAGTTCGCCTGGAGCTCTCCCATCCTTCTGGCTGACGTGATAGCCACCAAGAAGGCGGTCTTCCACGACAGGTGAGAGTTCACACCTGTGCATTGGTTCGAATGGCTGGCCCATGAGCTTTGCCAGTACCAGCAGTAGATCCCACGGAGGTGGAGGTTCTCGCACCGGAGGGGAAATGTGATCAAGGCCTTTGAAAAAGCGCCAGACCACCTTCTCCTGCGCCACCGACTGCTTCCCAGCCCCTCGCCTGGTAAGCAGAGATGGCTGCCAGGTGCACCTTAAGGGTCATCGACCTAAGCCCTTGCTGAGAAAGGGACCAAAGGTAGTCCAATATGCTCACCAAGGAACAGGAGGAAGGGTCCAGGCCCTTGCCCTGACACCAAAATGGAAAATCTTTTCCATTTGAAAGCGTAGCATTTTCTGGTCGACTCCTTACGGGACGCCTCAACTACGTTGAGGACCTCGTCGGAAAGACCCAAGGCCTGGAACTCTAGCCACTCAGGAACCAGGCAGTCAGGTGCAGGGATTGAAGGTCCGGGCGAGCTGGAAGCTGCCTCGGGAGCCTAGAGCGGAGGCTGAGGAGATCTGGGTACCAGTACTGGCGGGGCCAGTCTGGGGCTATCAGGATCACCTGCGCCTTGTCTCTCCTTGCTTTGAGAAGCACCTTGTGCATCAAGGGGGAACGGGGGAAAGGCGTAGAAGAGGCCCGGGGTCCACAGCCTCGAGAAGGCATCCCCCTGCAGCGATCCCTGCTGAGGGAGGCGGGCATGGAACAGCCTCAGCTTCACATTCTCCCTGGAGGCAAACAGGTCCACCTGAGGTGTGCCCCAATGGGAGAATAGATCTTGTACTACCTCCGGCAGGAGAGACCACTCGTGGGACGCAGCCCCTATCTGGCTTAGGGCATCGGCCAGGGTGTTGGAGGCTCCTGCCACATGAATGGCAAGGAGATCCGCCTCCAGGCTGCGCACAAGTGACCAAATGTGGAGAGCTTCCCTGCACAGAGGCATGGAGCGCGCCCTGCCCTGGCGGTTTAGGTAGTACATGGTGGTATTGTTGTCCGTCTGGACCTGAACCACTTGACCCCGTAGAAACCGGGCGAAGGTGGTGAGGGCTAGACGAACCACTCGAAGCTCCAGCAGGTTGATGTGGCATCGGGACTCCCGAGGGGACCAGAGGCCGTGCGCTCTGTGCTCCCCCAGATGAGCACCCCAACCCAGCAGAGAAGCATCGGTCGATAAGAGACCGTCGGCTCGGGGCGGACAAACGGGATGCCCTCCTGCAGATGTGCCGGAACGGTCCACCACTGGAGAGCATTCCACATCCCCTGGGTCACTGTCACTAGCTGATCCAACGGATCGCAGCGCTGTGACCACTGGCTGGCCAGTCCCCACTGAAGGGAAAGCATGTACCAGTGGGCCCAACGGACCACGCTGGTGCAGGCCACCATGAGGCCCAGGAAGTCCCAGGCAGGGCGCGATTGCCCAACCAGAAATGACTGGGCAAAGGAAGAAAGAACCTCGGCCCTGTCCGCTGGGAGCCATGCTCTGGCCCGAAGAGTCTCGAGCTCTGCCCCAATGAAATGCATCACCTGCTCTGGCGCGAGTTCGACTTGGCCTCGTTGATAGGAGGCCAATCTGAAAGCAAGCGTGGAGGCCAGATCTCTGGACATCCACCCCGCTCTGGAGGGGGCTGCAATCAGCCAGTCGTCCAGGTAGGGGTAACCCGGACCCCTGGAGCCCAGGAATGCTGTCACCACTGCCATGCATTTGGTGAAGACCCTGGGAGCTAGGGAGGCCGAAGGAAATGGCCCGGAACTCTTGAGGGATCCCTCTGCTCTGAGCGGAGGAATCTCTGAGAGACCGGCAGTTGGGACGTGAAAAGCGTGTCCTGGAGCTCCCGGAACAGAACTACATGCCTCGTTCCAAGGATGGGATTATCTGAGCCAGAGTGACCATCCTGAAGGTCCGAGACCTTAGGGAACCTGTTCAGGTCGAATGAGGCCCAGCCAGCCCCCCCCCCCAACCAGGAAATACCTGGACACAAACCCCGGGTCTGGAGGAGGATCCGCCACCTTCCTGATCACCTCTTTACGAGGAGCAGGGCAATATCGGCTCGGGCGGGCCGACAGCGAGGTTGCAGACCTGTGGCCCCCCAAGGGCGACAACTCGAAAGGTGGGGTCTGCTCGAACTCCAGAGGCAGGCCCTTTCCTACCACCTCCAACACCCAGCGGTCCGTGGTGATAGCGGACCAGGCGGAAAGGAAGTGGCGGAGCCGTCCCCCCAGGAGGGGAGTGACGAGGCTGGGGGCGACACCCCTCAACCAGTCACTGGGCAGGCTTGGAGGAGGGACCGGCCGAGGGACCTCCTGGGCCTTTACCTCCCTGCTGGAGGAAGCCGCGGGCTTGGGTTTGGGATGCCAAGCGCGAGCCTGCTGGCCCTGATGCTGGTGCTGTTGGGCCGGACGTGCCGCAGGCACTGAAGGACGAAAGGGCTTGTGCTGCTGCTGACGGCGGCCTTTGTCCTTCTGGGCGGAGGCGACAGTCCAGGGTGGCATTGGACTTTTCGATCCGCTGGAGGTGACCTTCCACTCCAGGGCCGAATTGGTCAGTCCCCAAGAAGCGGACATCCGCCAACTTGTGCTGGGTATCCGCCGTGAAGGTGGATATCCTCAGCCATGCTCTGCAGCGCATGGCCACTGCGGCCGCAACCGATCTGGCACAGGAGTCCCCCATGTCCAAAGCTGTGTGGAGCTGCTGCTTCGCCACCGCCCTACCCTGGTCCTGGACCTGCCGGACCGTGGTCTGCAGGTCGGCTGGGATATGAGGGATCACCTCATCCAGGGAGCCCATGAGGACGTGGGAGAAGTGTGCCATCAGCATGGCCGAGCTGGCCTGGCGAAGGCCAAGGGAGGATGCAGCGCACACCTTGCGCCCGACGTAGTCCAGCTTTTTGGACTCCTTGTCAGGGGGCTTGTCCACGTCCCTAGCGTTCCCGGAACGCCGGAAAACGCTGTCGGTGACCAACCCCTCGGCAGATGGGTGCTCCGAAAACCTGGGCAAAGAGCTGGTAGGGACTGCATACTTCCTGGCCATCCTGGCCGACAGCGCAGGACAGGAAGCAGGTCACTGCCAAAGCTCCAAGGCTGGGCCGACAATGGCCTCAGCCACAGGAAAGGCCTCCGTGGGTGAATCCCATCGGTCCAGTATCTCCGTCAGGGGATACTAGGCCCGTTTGGAAACTGGCTCGAGCTGCATCCCGGTGGACTCCGAGATGAGCCGAAGCAGACCCATAAAGGACAATGGGTTTTCGTCCAGTGACTGGCCCCAGGAGGACTCCAGGTTAACCTGCCTGGAGAATAAGGAGGAGTCGGACTCCTAAGAGTCCGCGAAGAGCTGCCTAGGGCCGGAG
Organism: Neoceratodus forsteri; assembly: GCA_016271365.2. Classification (NCBI taxonomy): domain Eukaryota; kingdom Metazoa; phylum Chordata; order Ceratodontiformes; family Ceratodontidae; genus Neoceratodus; species Neoceratodus forsteri. The sequence goes on along the minus strand of JADMNL010000031.1, from coordinate 112,786,043 downwards.
ACACCCTCCACCTGCAGAGGACGGTCGGGAGTGAGGGTGACAGACAACCTGCGGGGCAGGCCTTGAGCCGACCGAGAGTCCTTGGTCGGTGCCCCCGATTTCGGTTGTGGAGGCGGAGGTTCCACCACAATTGGTGGGGCAGCAGGTTTCAGCTGAACAACCAGCCCAGGCTTGGGCATCTCGACTGCAGCGAGAGGCTGTTTCGGCCGTTCGGGTGACAAACTTGATGGCCGGGGAAGGCGTCTGTGTCGACTTAGTCCCAGACAAAAGTAATTGCTGCCACATCAGCTCCTCGTAGCGTCGACGCAATTTGCGCCGAAGCCTCTCCTCATCCGAGGAGGAAGACAAGGAGCAGCGGCGTCACCGCTTACTTCGGTGCCGAGACCAAGACCGCTGATGGCGGGATCGACTGGACTGAGAAGAGGTCCGAGACAGAGACCGAGAACCTCGGTGTGTCTGAGGGCGGGCCTGGGAGGGAACAGGGGACACCCACTCCTCCCTGGGCTCAGATGTCTTAACCGGGGACTGCTGCACCAATGGCGCAGGCAAATCCTCGGTTTCCACTGGGGGAACCGGCGAAGAAGGGTTGTTGGCTTCACCAATCGACAAACCATCCAACCCGACTGGGACACTGAAGCCAGCAGCCTTAGTCGCAACCTCGACCGAAGTCGATGGTTGGCTGTCCAGGAAGGGACCTCTCCCGCTCCCACAAACGCCAACGATGGGACTTACCCTTGGGATCCTTCTTTTTGGACCAAGAGGAAGGTCCCGATGACCCCTCTCCCTTCGTGGAAAGGGAATGACAAAGCTCCTTTAACGAAGCAGAATACGAGGTACCCAAAGAGCGGGATAAATGCTGCGACCGAGGAGGAGGAAGATGCGGCCTGGGCCGCCTCCTTGAGGGCGATCATCTGCTCGAGCTGCTCAGCCGAGCCAGCCGCCGCGGTAACTGCCCAATGGGCCTCTTTCGACTACCAGCGGTAGCGCTTCTCGGGGTGCCCAAGCTTCAACCGGGCAGTGCAGTCCTCCAAGACGTTGGCCAAGAACGAACAGCAAGACTCTCAGACCTGCGGGTCATGTTCAAGGCAGAGGCAGTAGACGCACGTGGAGTGCGGATCCGTCCTGGACATCTTCTGCCCACAAGGGCACCGCCGAAAACCGGGAGTCTATTTGTCCATCGCAGCCGCAAGCGAATAGGAAGACCAAAGTCTTGAGAATTTTAAAACAAGTTTTGGACAAACCAAAGAGTTAGGATCCAGTCTAACACGCAGAGCATTAAGAAGGGAACCTGAGCTTCCAAGCGGTAAGGAAGATCTGGCGTCATGGGGCGGAGCCGAGAGTTTTACCACCCGGGTAGGTGGAAGGAGCCAGCTTGAAGACCTTCTGGCAATATTTAAAGCGGCAAGGAACCTGCCAGACAGTGCGGATGAACAACATATCCATGTCCCTAGAATTCAACTTACTGCAGCAGAATCTCCTGAATCTCAAACTTTTGCTGAATGCCAAGAAAATGAAAGCTATGATATTTTCCCCTAAACTCAACTCTGTCAATTCCCCCTTACTCAACTAGTAGACAAATTCAAGTATTTAGGATTCTGGATTGATCAAACTCTTCTATACAATTCACATAGAGGAACTGGCTAAAAAATTAAAGCCAAGACTAGGACTTTTCTTCAGAATCAAAATCTTATCCCAGGAAGCTAAGATTAGAGCAATCCACATTCCTCCCCCTCCTGAACTATGCCTACCTTCTGTATAGTCATGCCTCACTGTATTGGCCAAGCTGGACACCCTGTACAACAGGGCATTAAGATTCATTACTGGTGCTCCGTACAAGACTCAACACTGCTCCCTTTATGCTCTTCTTGGCTGACAGTCTCTAAAAACCAGGAAAGTAAAAAAATGCAGGAATATGGACCCATGCAGCTCTAACTGGTAAGCTCCCTTAGTACATATCTAGCCTCTTAAACAGCACTCCTGGAAGTTATTCTCCCAGGAAACACTTACATCTCACTCAACATTCCTACATCTATAACAGCTTTGGGTCATCTATAAGCCATGCCCTCCCAGCCCTATGTAACATCCTTCAAAAATCCCTGAAGCTTTCAACTACTGTTAAAATGGCAACCTTCAAAACATTACTCAGCCAACACATCAGGGCACCTGCAACTGCTACTCAACTTCCAACTAGTTTCCTAGCTGCATGTGCTTAGCTTGTCTCGTACTGCCCGTCCATACATCCTAATAAACTAAGACCTCGTCCAACTACTCCCCTGTTTTTCCTCCTATTCCTTCCGTTTTCTCTCCTTTCCATCTCAACTACCTCAACTGTTTCAGGTTTCTACCCACATTCCTTTCCTCTGATCTTCTGATTCATCTCTTTTACTAATGATTGATCGCACTTTATACCATAGGGAAATGTACATGTTCTCCGATACACTTGGGCATTATTATAAGCCCTGTATATACGAATGTTATAAAAAATGTAAATCATGTGATCATTGTGTATACCGGTTTGTAATGTTATTGTTTATCCTTAAGACTTATTATCCCTTTTGTATCAGCATTGTTTTCACTGCCCATGAGTTTCACTCTATGGTGTTACACCTGGTAAAATAAAGATAGATTGATCTTAGGATTCCATGTACATTCAAACTATGGAACAATGCCTCAACCTGACTAGCATGCTCTGGATAATAAACTAGAACGTGAATGGTTTGATGTAGACTCAGACACCATCTTAGAAACACAGAATGTGTCGGCAGATGGGGTCCATGTGGACCACCCAGTCTGCCCATGTATATAAACCTCCCACCCTTAGGCTGCTGTACGAAGTTTACCACACTGGCTATCCCATGACAGCCTGAATTCCCTGTTTTTGACCCCATCACCCCCATTAAAAGGCCATTCCAAGGCTTCACCACTCTTGCATCATATGGCTCGTGATGCAGGCCATGCACCATTTTTGTTGCCCTTCTCTGTATAGACTAGTTTATGTCCTTTCGGTGAAGCCTCCAGAACGGACAGTACTCCAGGTGAGGCCTTACCAGGGACCTATATAGTGGCATAATCTCCCTTTTCCTACTGGCTATGCCCCACCTTATGCAGTCCAAGATGCTGTTGGCCTTTTGTGCAGCATTTTCATACTGCTTGCCTAGCAGAGACGATACCCCCCCCCAAAATAAATAAATAAATCACACTCTTGTTCAGTTACTACCAACTGTTCCCCTTTTAGAAAATATTTCCTCCCCAAGTTACATCTCCCTAGGTGCATAACCTTGCATTTTTTTGGCTTTAACGTTCAACTACCAATGACCTGACCATTCCTCCAATTTCCTGAGGTCTTGCTCCATCATCGGAGCCCCTTCAGCTGTGTCCACTCTATTGCAGAGTTTAGTGTCATCTGCAAAGATGCACACCTTCCCATTTAGGCAGGCAGTTATGTCTAAGATGAATAGATTAAAAAGGACTAGCACCCAGTACTGAGCCCTATGGAATGCCACAGATTCTACCCTCCTTTGACAAAGTGCCATTTACCAATATTCTCTGGGTCCTACCACCTAACCAGTTCTGGATTCAGTTTACAATTTTTGACCCAGCCTGTGTTGGCTAGTTTATTAGCCTCCTGTGTGGGACAGAGTCAAAGGCCTTGCTAGAAATCCAGGTATACCACATCCACCGCACCTCCATGGTCTGTTTTAGTAACCCAAAAATTAGATTAGGTTACTTCGCCTTTGACAAAAATGTAGGATTAGTATGTAGCGACACTTTATGGAAACTCAAACAAGGAGGCTCACACATTAAGAATGTAGCTCTGAAATCCTTCTAGCTGAAGTGATTCCATATAAAAATAACTTTACATGAAGGAAAGCGCAAGCCACAACTCGCGGTTGGTGCAAAAGGAGCCAAAGTAAGCTTTTCAAGCACATAATATTCAGGTCCCAAGGCAGGACAGGATTACAAATGGAGGTTTCATGTGCAGAATACCCACCCCAAAAAAAAAACAAGGTACAGGAGACCTCCAACTGGGCTACCATTTTATCATCATCAGGAGAATGGAAAGCAGATATAGCTGCCAGATGCACTTTCAGTGAGGAATACTGCAGAGCAAAGTCTTGACAGCATCAGCAAGTATTCCAACACCACACTTACCCGACAGGTGACTGGGTCAATGTCACAACAGTAGCAATGTTTCCACTTCAAAGAGTATGTGTGTCGGCTAGTTGGTCAGCGTTTCCACAGGTCTGACTAGTATGACAAGACAGCGGAAAAGATCTGAGGAGAGATGGGCTGCCACGTTTATGCAGATGCTGACGTGTGATTTAGTTATGGGCAGCCCCCGACTAGCAAAGTTTTCCATGTGGTCCTAGTGCTGAAGCAGGTTCCGTTCCAAAGGTGTGGCCTAAGTGAAGATCTTTTCATACAGGGATTACCAAATGCAAATATGGATTTTTTAGGAGGCTAAATTGGGCAGTGGATGACTAGCTATTCCCTGTAGGGGACCCCCAAGTAAAACAATTACTTCAGGTCACAGGCAACACACACACACACACACACCCACACACACACCCACCCACCACCCTGAAGACTTAACCACACTCACACCAGGTCAAGGTATACATGTAACATGAGGCAGTGAATAGGGATGCCTGCACTGTAGCCAACACTCCACCTGACCTACTGCTCAGAGCTACAGGTGTCTAAAAAAATTCAGAAACATAATACTGAAGACAAAATGTTTATAATTTAAGTATGATCAATATTTAATCCCGTTATTCTTTATTAGTATATTTGCATGAAAACTGGGTCCTGGCACCTCAGTTCCACTTTTCAGGCTGATCATTCCCACTTAGTCATAATCCTCTCTGCTGCATCAATCTCCTGCAAGTTAGTAACAGGTGTCAAACTGAGGACTTCAGCTAGGGAATCTGCAGCCAAGACAGATGAAGTCTCAGGGACAAAAGCACTGTTTTCATGCAACTCTCATTAAGAAAGAACAAACAACAAACACAGAAAATGTGAAAAACTTGACTGCCTCAAAATATTATGTTTCTAACATTTCTTTAACAGAGTGTTTCAGTCACCAATGCAGTCAAGCCTTCACCTTGCCCCATTTATTTAACAAATTAAGAAACACTGGTGAAGGCCTAGAGCTGTTCTGAGCTGTGCTGCTTCAAATTTTGTTTTAATCAGAAGTGGGAAAGCCCCAAGACTCAACCTTTCAACTAAGAATTCCAGACAAGAATGTCAGCAAGTCACTAGTCTGAACTGGCAACTGATTAGAGGGATTATTGGAAAAAGTATTTACCGCTGTTGTATTTAAACCTGAAGCAGCAAATGGGCTTTAAAATACTGGTTTTGGACCAGGTTATTTCTCTGGCTGGCTATTTTAAAGGGAGAGCCCATTCAAGTATATCCAGCACCAACTTGAAAGATCAACAATTTAGTCACAGAAAATGTACTGATTGAGGGGACATTGTGACAGAGCAGAACAGCAATGGAACATACATCCTAGCAATCAAGTATTTAGAATTTATGTATAAAAGGAGCAAAAATAACTGCAGAAAGGTTTACTAAATGATTCCACATGCTTAAAAAACAATTCTGAAACATGCAAAGCAATCCAGCATGCAAAACCTCCACAAACTAAGGAAATGGACAAAGCAAACATCACAAATTTAAAAGGAAATGAAGCACTCAAACTGAAAACAGTACCCCAACGCCTCTGGGAACACATTCAAAAATATATTTAAGCCGAACTTTTAGTTTTTCCAAGTCTCCCAATATTCCTTCATCCCTTGTTCACGCTTATCAAGGATATCTGCAAGTAAACAGTAACTTTGTCCCACAAACTCCATGCCATGCTTGTTGATTATCAACCTTAAAACATAACTCTTGCTCGTGACATCCCAGCTACTACTTTGGCAGACTGTGGACACAAACAGAGCACTATGACTCCGCCTGGGAAAGAGAACAGCATGAGTAGATGAAGTCTATGGTGCAAGGAGCCTGTGTTCATGCCAATATCCCTATTAGTAAAGAAAGAGCAATACTGAAAATATTTAAATTCTGCCCTAGATTATGTAAATACTGTTTCTCAGTTTCCTAGAGGCGTCAGTAGCTTATTGTACATATTTACAATTACTTTATAAAATTAAAGAACTGAAAACAAGATAATAAAGAGTGAACGTTAACATACCGAAAAGAATAGAGAGGCTTTGGGGTGTGACTCTCTAGAGGACAGCAGAGCAAGGCAGCGGAGGGACAGGGGAGAGGAAAGGAATCGGAGGGGAGAGTGCAGGTTGAACAAATCGTCCACAATGAAGAAGGGCAGTTCCCGCAGGAAATGGCGAAATTGGTTGATGGATGATGAAGTTTTCAAGATGGTTAATATTGGAGGGCAGGTTGGTTTCCAAGAGAGCAGTTTTGTTTTTTTTTGTTTTTTTGAAATTTTTGTATCAAGCAACAACAGGAAGCAGAAGGACCGTGCAGTCAGTTGGCAAAGAGATTCCAGATGAGGGAAGAAATTTCGAGAAAGGGGATGGGGAGAAAAGAAAAAAAGTAGCAAAAAACACAGGTCAGTATATACATAAGGAAATATGTAGTGTTCCATCTGGTAGACTTCTGACTTTGTAAACAATTTTCTACAGAAAATGGTTATATGAACTTCACCTAGAGGAACACAAGGCTAAAGAAAGTATTTCTTTAAGATGTACAAAAAGAAGCGAAGAGACAATACTGCTGTGGGTGGACTACAATCTCAACTTCAGTATACCTGCTATGCTTACGAGTACATCTCAAAAAAGCTTCAGGTATTTTTGTAACCCCTACCCTGAACACTGAAAAAGTGCAAGTGATGAGTAGCTGAGCAGAATATTTGTTTCTAAGAACATCTGACCTACTCCCATTCAGTGCAAGTCTTGTGCTGGAAACAGTGCTGGCTATTCATAGTTATGAACATGTACATGTACACTGACAAGCTGGGAGCAGTCTGTGATATTAAGTCCCAGGGTATACAAGAAAGGACCAGCCCTCCACATTATGGGAGCCTGCAATTAGGCGGGTCAATATACGACATGCCAGAAAATGCTAAGCTAGAGTAAAAATTTAGGACAATGGTCACCAAATATGCTGCGCTGCCAGTACAGAGTCCCATGATCATAAATGTCTATTACTTACTGTGGCCACAATTATGCTAGTCTCTGGCACAGTCTGCCCTGGTGGCCATTTGACTAAAAACAGAAACACTGGTTGTGTGGGTTAACACCCTGGCAGACCTCACCCCCAGACACCCTTGATTTCAGAAACCCACTTGTTCCCACTAGAGCCCCACCCCAAGACTGTTGCAAAAACAGTGTGAAACGTAATAAAATACAGGGTAAGAATGACAAAAAGTAAAAGCCAATTTGTTTCTAAAATTCTCAAAGAAAATTGCTGTGTACAATCTTACTGTTCTACCTACATTTAGCTCCAGTTCAGTGTGGCTTGCCTGCCCATGACCTAACATGCTTACTTATAATGTAAGGGGGCCTGCTGTAATTAGAATCACTGCCTACCTTAAATTTCTAGGTTAAAGATAATCTCTTGCCCTGCTCTAATTATTTTCACCGAATGAATATCAGAGCCAGTAATGGTAAATAATCCCTTCTAAACAGTACTGGAGCAGTCCCTACTAGGTACCAAGTCACCCACACGCAATATTGTCTCTTCCATCCAGTTTAAACAGATAAGTCTCTAAACATTAATTATACAAGTAGGGAAATCAAAGTTGGAATCTGTTAGTTAACAGCATTTCTACAAGTTTTGTTGCGTTTTCTAGACCAAAGAGAAAGCTGGCTGACACAAGCATACTTAAAGAAAATTGTTTTGGGACAGTTTGTCTCTGAATGGTAGATCCAATAGTGGTCAGGGTGGAATATTAACCACCCCTTAGATACAAACACCCTCGCATTCAAAGCATATCCGATTTGTGGACATGGGATGTGGACCACTGCTATACAAGTTTCAGGAATAAATGGGGAAAGGATCTCCCAGAGGAACCTCTCCCCATGTCACTAGAATATAAGCCACAGGTGAGCAGTGGAGGCCAATCCTTCTATATATACACTCAAAGGTATACTTCAGCCTACACAATCTCATTTCCAACTGCAATCTGGTTATGGTACAAATGGTAGCACATGTTGTACAATCCAAGTCGGAAATGTAAGCATGTGGGGTCCGCCACAGCTGCATAGAAAGTGGCTTTCATTTCAGCAAGAAGTTAGTGTCAAACTTAGAGTCAGACTTCCATCCCACTTCAAGGTTCAAAGGCCCACTTTCCTGGCCACTTCAGCCACCACATGCTATTTCACTAGTAGCCTCAAGGTGGCATTCATCCTCAAAACGATGAAATGGGTATGAACAGCATAGGTCAAATTCAACATGTCCAGAATTTGTAGGACATCATAATTTACAATGAGTAAAAAAATCTGTTACAGTCCTGGGAGAGCTAGGACAGTCACTTTCTGCTATGTAAGGAGCAGGTGTAACCAAGGCTGGGCATGCAAAGGTTTTACATTTCTGTTCCTGCTGTTAAACAGGTTTGGATCCACAAGGAGAATAGTGGGATTATCAAATGCCCTGTAGCAAAAGCAAACTGGTAGCAAAAAAGGAGGTGTCTGTAACTGGGCTGTGTGTTTTCCAAAGTCTTAAAAGAAGCATCTTTAAAGTCGCAGTGTCCAAAGGTTTTATGTTATCACCCAAGCCTTCTCTTTGTGTTTTTGAATTGGGTATTGCCACCAAGGAAGCATGGTTTATACAGTCTTGAAAACTGCAAGAAGTCAAGGGTTCAATTTGTAATGCTGTCTGTGTTACAGCGTAGCACTTTCTTGCCATCCCTGTTAATACTTGTAGAATTTACCTCAAATATATAGTACCTACCAATTCAACAAGCTCTACCCATTAAAGGCAGACCAGTTTGCTAGCTCAGATCTTCAAACTTGTAGGTTTGTTAGTCGTCATTTTAATGAAGTTCATACACTTTAAGGCATGCCACAGATTTTTTTTTTTTTTTTTTTTAAACACACAAAGTTATGAATTCAGTGAGAACATTAAAAACAGAACTGAAAATTTAAAACTACTAGACATTTAAGAAAACAAGAAAACAGTTAAGAAAAAAACCTGGAACTCTGACACGAGTCTACATGAGCACTGGTCAAGATACTGCAGAAGGAAAAGCTGAGCTGCAGACTACCCCAGGAAACAAGGGAGTTCAGAAATTAGGTGGAGGGGAGACCGTTCTGCCCAAATACTGTATACTTAACTCTACAGAGAGTCGGCAGAATGCTTTTCTAATTCAAATCACGACAAGGTTAGCATTTCAACATAGCTGGTCACAGAACAAGCTGGGGAGTTTAAAACGGAGCATCTATTGGTACACCTCAAGTGCAATGCACCATTTTTGGGTTCTCAATGGATGTAACTTTTTCTGTTTCTGCCATTTCTCGTTTCCCCTCATGGATGCCAGTGGAGGACACCAAAGTGGAACCAGCTAATGTCCTCTCACCTGCATGGGCACGTTAGCTGCACCGCCACCAACACGTCACAGTGCAGTGACGCCTACATTCCCACTGCAGAAAGAGGAGAGTATCTGCTAGGATACTCAGTCCATCTCCTGCCTTCCCTCCAGTGTGGAACCCCAAGTCACCAACATCTGTATCAGCATGGAGGGGATAGCACAGCACCACAGCATGGTGCCATTTTATAATGGTGGCTGTGGCAACAGAGCACGAGCTTTTGTTCATTTATTGCCACTTTATGACCAAGAAAGGCACACTGACACAAAGCTAGTTTCCAAGGGTGTCCTCTGAGCACATGGAGGTTAAGACACTGCTCAGGAATAGAGTATGCCAATGGTAGCCGTGGGTTGCAAAGCCATGTCTGTAGGTTCAATGTGGTACTCTAGACTATGCTGCTGTCCCTTACACTTCACAAATGAAATTAAATTGAAAAAAAAAAAATTAGTTGGTATGCCGATGTTTTTGTTGGTTCTAACCGCTTAGATTTAACAAAAACATTTTTACCATACTACTGTTTTTAGGACCTTCAAGACAACTTTGAAAAAATTACAAAAAAGGATCCAGAGTCGGCACTTATGTCCTTTCAACAATTGAAAATTAAATATCTGCAAGACACGGACTTTCATAGGTACGACATTTTGTTAGAGGCTAACCATGCATCCTCTTTGTCCCAAATGCCCAATCCCTGGGAAGAACTCATTCAAAAGGTCTCACTCCAGAGACTAAAATTAAACCCATTTCCTCCCTATATCACCTCCTCCGGCCCACAGAAAATACAGGTTACTCACCTGTAACAGGAGTTCTAGGAATGGTATATGTTGTTCATCCACACTCATTGGCAGTATCCTTGCCGCTTTAAATCTTGCCGGAAGGTCTTCAAGCTTGCTCCTCCCACCCACCCGGGTGGTATAACTCTCGGCTCCGCCCCATGACGCCAGATCTGGCCGCTGGAAGCTGGAAGCTCAGGTCCAGCAGTCAAGCCGAGGTCGAGAATGTAGGGGATGAACAAATATACCATTCCTAGAACTCCTGTTACAGGTGAGTAACCCTGTATTCTAGGGACATGGATATGTTGTTCATCCACACTCATTGGCAGACTCCTAGCAGTTCTCCGGGAGGAGGGAGGCAAGACGCACACCCCCATATACTTACTTGGGAAAGAGAGACTGGAGAACCGAGGCCCCAAAACCAGCATCCGGCGTGACTCAAGGTCGATGTGGTAGTGGGTAATGAAGGTGTTTGCTGACTTCCAGGTAGCAGCCCTGCAGATTTCCTGGATAGGGACGTCCCTGGAAGCAGCCACCGTTGCAGCAGTATGGCGGGTAGAATGAGCTCTTATCCCTCTGGGAGGCTCCATGCCCGCTAACTTATAGCAGAGATCTATGCAGGAGGTTACCCACCTGCTTATCGTCCGCTTGGCTGCAGGTCTGCCAGATGCGGCTTCAGCGTAGGTGACAAACAGCTGGCGAACCTCTCCCCGACTCTCAGCCGAGCCCTTATAATAAGCGAGCCTTCTAGGATCCAGAGTATGGAGCCTATATCGCCTCCGAGGTGTGATTGGGGTAGAACACCGCAGAGTCAACACCTGGTTAAGGTGAAACTCCGACACCACCTTCGGAAGGAATTTCGGGTGGGGCGCAGGACAACCTTGTCCCTGTGGAAGACCAGGTAAGGAGACTCATGGGAAAGCGCCTGGAGCTCTCCCATCCTTCTGGCTGACGTGATAGCCACCAAGAAGGCGGTCTTCCACGACAGGTGAGAGAAGCACACCTGTGCATAGGTTCGAATGGCTTGCCCATGAGCTTTGCCAGTACCAGCAGTAGATCCCAGGAGGTGGGGGTTCCCGCACTGGAGGAAATGTGATCAAGGCCTTTGAAAAGCGCCAGACCACCTCTCCTCATGCCACTGACTGCTTCCCGCCCGCGCCCGGTAAGCAGAGATGGCTGCCAGGTGCACCCTTAGGTCGCCGACCTAAGCCCTTGACTAGAAAGGGACCATAAATAGTCCAAGATGCTTGCCAAGGAACAGGAGGAAGGGTCCAAGCCCTTGCCCTGACACCAAATGGAAAACCTTTTCCATTTGAAGGCATAACATTTTCTGGTCGACTCATACGGGACGCCTCAACTACATTGAGGACCTCGTCGGGAAAGACCCAAGCCTGGAACTCTAGCCGCTCAGGAACCAGGCCGTCCAGGTGCAGGGATTGAAGGTCGGATGGAACACCTTCCCCTGATTGACTGAGAGCAGGTCCGGGCGAGCTGGAAGCTGCAGCGAGTCCTGGAGCTGAGACTGAGGGAGATCTGGGTACCAGAACTGGCGAGGCCAGTCTGGGGCTATCAGAATCACCTGCGCCTGCCCTCCGCCTTGAGAAGCACCTTGTGGATCAAGGGAAATGGGGAAAGGCGTAAAAGAGGCCCGGGGTCCACTGCCTCGAGAAGGCATCCCCCTGCAGCGAGCCCTGCTGAGGGGGGCGGGCATGGAACAGACTCAGCTTCGCGTTCTCCATGGAGGCAAACAGGTCCACCTGAGGTGTGCCCAAAGGGAGAACAGATGCTGTACTACCTCCGGCAGGAGAGACCACTCGTGGGATGCAGCCCCTATCCGGCTCAGGGCATCGGCCAGGGTGTTGGAGGCTCCTGCCACGTGAATGGCTAGGAGATCCGCCTCCAGGCTGCTGCAGTGACCAAATGCGGAGCTTCCTTGCATAGAAGCATGGAGCGCGCCCCGCCCTGGCGGTTTAGATAGTACATGGTCGTGGTATTGTCCGTCTGGACTGGACCACTTGACCCCGGAGGAGCGGAGCAAAGGCGGTGAGAGCTAGGCGGACCGCTCGGAGCTCCAACAGGTTGATGTGGCATCGGGACTCCCTGAGGACCAGAGGCCATGAGCAGTGTTCCCCAGATGGGCACCCCAACCCATCAGAGAGGCATCGGTCGACAGAGAGACCGTCGGCTCGGGCGGACGAGCAGGATGCCCTCCTGCAAATGATCTGAGCGGTCCACCACTGGAGGCGTTCCACATCCTGTGTCACGACACAAGCTGGTCAAGGGATGCATGGCGTTGTGACCACTGGCTGGCCAGTCCCACTGAAGGGCGCATGTTCCAGCAGGCCCAACGGACCACGCTGGTGCAGGCCGCCATGAGACCCAGGAGGCGCAGGAAGTCCCGGGCAGGCGCAGTGCCCAACCAGAAATGATCGGGCAAGGAGGAAAGAACCTCGGCCCTGTCCCCGGGAGCCGCGCTCTGGCTCGAGAGAGTCGAGCTGCGCCCGATGAATAGAATCACCTGCTTGGCTCGAGTTCCGACTTGGCCTCGTTGATAAGGAGGCCCAGTTGAAAGCAGACCTGGAGGCCAGATCTCTGGACCCTCCGCCTCCTTCCTGGAGGGAGCTGCTATCAGCCAGTCGTCCAGGTAAGGTACACCGGACCTCGGCGCCCAGGAATGCTGTCACCACTGCCATGCATTTGGTGAAGACCCTGGGAGCTGGAGACAAGCCGAAGGGCATGGCTTGGAACTGAGAGAGATCCTTCCGCTCGGGCGAAGGAATCTCTGGTGAGACAGACGGATAGGGACGTGAAAAAGCGCGTCCTGCAAGTCCAGAGAGCAGAACCACACGCTGGCGTTCAAGGATGGTATTATCTGAGCCAGAGTGACCATCCTGAAGGTTCGAGACCTTAGGAACTTGTTTGAGTCGTGTAGGTGGGAAATGGGCGCCAGCCCCGTCCGTTTCGAACCAGGAAGTACCTGGACACAAACCCTGGGTCTGAAGGAGGGTCCACCACCTCTCTTACCACCTCCTTCTGGAGGAGGAGGCGATGTCGGCTCGGCAGGCCGCCAGTGAGGCTGGGGATCCCGAAGCCCCGAGGCGGCGGCTCTGAAGGGTGGTGCCTGCTCAATTCAGAGGCAGGCCTCTTCCACCACCTCCAAGACCCACCTGTCCGTGGTAACAGCGGACCAGGGGAACGGAAGTGCGGGCCGTCCCCACGGGGGGACCCAGGGGTAAGGTGACGGGGATGGGGGCGACACCCCTCAGCCCGTCACTGGGCAGGCTTGGAGGAGGGACCGGCCGAGGGACCTCCTGGGCCCTTTCCTCCCTGCCTCCTGTTAGAGGAAGCCGGCGGCTTGGGTTTGGGATGCCAAGGCCGAGCCTGCTGGCCCTGACGTTGCTGGGCCGGGCGCGCCGGGGGCACAGAAGGACGAAAGGGCTTAGGCTGTGGTTTCTTGGCCTTTGTCCTTCTGAGCGGAAGAGACCCGAGGTCAAGGTGGCATTGGACTTCGATCCTCTGCAGGTGACCTTCCACCCCAGGGCGAAGAGGTCAGTCCCAAAAGGAACATCCGCCAACTTGTGCTGGGTATCCAGTAAAAGGTGGATATCCTCAGCCAAGCCCATGACCGCATAGCCACTGCGGCCGCCACCGATCTGGCACATGAGTCCCCTATATCCAAAGCAGTCTGGAGCTGCTGTTTGGCCACTGCCCTGCCCTGGTCCGCACCTGCTTAACCGTAGTCTGCAGATCGGCGGAAGATGAGGATGACCTCATCCAGGGAGCCCAACAGGGCATGAAAAAATGTGCCATGAGAGGGCCGAACTGGCCTGGCGAAGGCAGAGAGGAGCATAGCGTAGACTTTTAGCCCGACATGGTCAATTTCTTGGACTCCTTGTCAGGAGGTTTGTCCACATCCCTGGCGTTGCGGTGGCGCGAGAGCTGTCGGTAACCAACCCCTCAGCAGAGGGTGTTCAAAAAACCGGACAAGGACAGGTAGGGACCGCATACTTCCTAGCCATCCTGGCCGGGCGCAGGGGCAGGAAGCAGGCGCTGCCAAAGTTCCAGTGCGGACCCACTATGGCCTCGGCCACGGAAGGCCTCCGTCGGAGAATCCCTCGGTCCAGAATCTCCGTGAGGATACCTGGCCCGTTTGGAAACGGGTTCGAGCTCCATCCCGGTAGACTCGAGATGAGCCGAAGCAGTCCTAGGAAGGACGACGGGCTATCGTCCATTGACTGACCTCCTGAAGACTCCAAGTCCAGTGGCTTGGAGAAAAAGGAGGAATCATCTTCGGACTCGGAAGAGTCCTCGAAGAGCTGCCTCTGGCCTGAGCCACCCTTCACCTGCCGAGGTCGGTCGGGAGTGAGGGTAACTGACAACCGATGGGGTAAGCCCTTAGCCGACCGAGAATCCTTGGTGGAGCCCCAATGGTGGCTGTGGAGGCGGAGGTTCCACCGAATCGGTGGAGCAGCTGGTTTTGGCGAACAACCGGCCTGGGTATGAGCTCCTCGGACAAGTCGGGGGTTGTGTCGGCACGTTCGGTGACAGCCACTTAATGGCGGGGAAGGCGCGGAGTCGGCTTATTCCGGCCAGGAGGAGCTGTTGCAACATAAGGTCCTCGTACCGTCGGCGTAATTTCGCGAAGCCTCCCTCATCGAGGAGGAGGCGAGGGCAGCGGCCGGCTACCGCATGATGCCGAGACCGAGACCGCCTGGCGGTGGGAACGGCTGGACCGCGAAGAGGTCCGAGACCGAGACCGAGAGTCCCGGAATTTCCGGGGTCGGTGCGAGGAGGTGTCGGCCGGAACCGGCACTCCCTTCGGCTCGGAAGGTCCATCCGAGGGCTCCGGAACCGGAGGCACAGGCGAGCCCACGGGATCCTCAACTCCTCCCGGGGGAACCGGGAGAGGAATCTCGGCTGCTAAAGGCGACAGCCCGTCAATGGGTCGAGAAAATCTCGACTTCATCAGTGAGGTCTCGGTCAACTGACCTGGCCGGGGACACCGTGAGGCCAGTGGCGAGCCGGCCTGATCGACCCAGCCGACGGACGGCGGCCCGGAGAGGGACCTTTCCCGCTCCCAGAGGCGTCGACGGAGGGACTTACCCTTGTCCCTCTTTTGGACCGAGAATAAGGTCCAGCAGGCTGAGCCCTTCTCCTTTAGTGGAGAGGGACAGACAAAAGCTCCTAAAAGAAGCCGTGTAGGAAGAACCCAGAAGGCGGGATAAATGCGCGGCCGAGGAAATCTGACCTGCGCCGCCTCCTCTTGAGGCGACCATCCGCTCGAGCTGATCCTGAGCACCCGCGCCCTGGACACCGCCAACCGGGCCTCCTTGGACTTCACGGAGAGAAGCGCTTCTCGGGGCGGCCCAGTTGCAATCGGGCAGCACGGTCTTGAGGGCGTAGGCCGAGAAAGATGAGCACAGGTCGCAAGCCTGCGGGTCGTGCTCAAGGCCTAAGCAGTGAACACTGCGTGGAGTGTGGATCCGTCGAGACATCTTCTGCCCGCATGGGCATCTCCGAAATCCAGGTCGATTGTCCATCGCGGCGCGAGGGATCGAAGCTGAAGTCTTTGCAAATTTTATTTTTAAATCCATAAGCGGAGAAATAGGAACCAGTCGCAAACGCAGAGCGTTAAGGAGGGAACCTGAGCTTCCAAGCGGTAAGGAAGATCTGGCGTCATGGGGCGGAGCCGAGAGTTATACCACCCGGGTGGGTGGGAGGAGCAAGCTTGAAGACCTTCCGGCAAGATTTAAAGCGGCAAGGATACTGCCAATGAGTGTGGATGAACAACATATCCATGTCCCTAGAACCTGCTGTTCTCCTCGATGCAATGTCCAGGCTATACTGCCTGATGAAAGTGTGTACGGAGATCCAAGCAGCTGCAGCACAAATAGCTGAGGTGGACACGTACTGTAAAGCTGCAAAGGAGGTAGCCACCCCTCTGGTGGAATGACAACTGTGCCCGGTAAGGGTTTGTTGCGCTTCTGGTAACAGAACGTGATACACTGAATGAGCCACCTGGATAGAGACTGTTTCGAAACAGAAGCTCCCATCGTCCGGTGGGAAAAGGACAAAAAGCTGGTCCTATTTTCGTTGAGTTTGGTTCTGGTCAGGTAGTATCAGACACCTATGCACATCTAAAGTATGCAGGAGGGCTTCTCCTCAATTAGTGTACTTAGGAAAATACACTGGTAGATCGATGCACTGATTAACAGTGAGAGCTGAGACCACCTTAGGCAAAAATTTAGGATTAGTCTGTAAGGATACCCTGTCTTGGTGGAACACCAAATAAGGTTCTTTGCACACAAGTGCATGGAGTTCAAAAATTCTTCTGGCCGAAGTGATGGCAATTAAAACAACATCTTCTGAGTAAGAAGGCGTAGCTCGAAATCCGCGCCTTGTTCAAAGGGTGGCAGCATAAGCTGTTCCAGGGCAAAGGGTAGATCCAAAGGTGGAATCTGATCCTTAATCAGGGGCCTAAGGTGGAGGACACCCCTCAGGAAGGCTCCTGTCGTGTCCAACTGAGTTATAGTGCATTGGCCTACAGGAACGTGATAGGCTGAGATGGCAAGGAGGTGTACCTCAATTGAGGAGTATGCCAAGCCTGTCTGGAAAAGGGACCACAGGTAGTCCAAGACCAACTTCTCTGGACAATCCAAAGGCGAAAAACATGTCCTTGAACCCATATACAAAACCTGCGCCACTTCATGGCGTAGGTCGCATGGGTAGCCAGTTTCCTAGCAGCAGCCAGAATGTCTGCTACCTCTTGCGAGACCCCGTGTCGCATCATGGCTATGTTTCTAGGAGCCAAGTGTGTAGGTTCAGGGAAGGTAGGTCCGGATGGACCAAGGAACCCGCCTCCTGAGACAGCAAGTGGGAGCCGATTGGCAGCGGCACGGGAGGTTCCCAGGACTGCTGATGCAAGAGAAGGAACCAGGTCTGCCTGGGCCAAAACAGCACAATAAGTATTGGCGTAGCTTGCTCTCTACGAAGCTTCAGAAGAACCCTCTGGATCAACGGAAAAGGTGGGAAGGCATAGAGGAATCTGCCCGCCAGGGGAGGGACGATTCGTCTCGCCAGAAAACACCAGGTCCTGGATCTAGCGCGCAAAAATTGGGCAGTTTTGTGTTGGATGGGGACGTGAAAAGGTCTAATTCTGGTGTGCCCCATCCAGAAACTGACCTCTACTACCTCCTGAGTAGTTTCATTCGTGGACTTTGGCCTGAGATGCTCATAGGAGACCAGGACGACACTGTCCACCCGGGACATGAATAGCAAATGAGGTTTGGCGCCGTGTTGCAAATCCCAATCCCACAACCTCATGGCCTCCTGCAAGCAGGTGGAGGTGGAGTGCCTCCTTGTGGGTGATAATCCCAGCACCGGAACTGTCTAACAGAAGAGTACCCAGTGGGATCTCAGACGAAGGCCTGCAGGGTGTGAAGAACTGCTCTCATTTCCAGGATGTTTATGTGGAGATGAGATTCTAGGGCCGTCCACAGGCCCTGAGACCGAACACCATCGAGCTGTGCTCCCCATCAGAGTTGAGGCATCTGTGGAGTGTGTCACAATTGGAGACGGCGCAGTGAAGGGGACTCACAGCAATAGATTCCTTGAATCTAGCCACCACTGCCAATCCCGGATTACAGTCTTCGTGATCCAGATTGGGTGCTGCAGATGGTCTTGCCTTTGATCCCATTGGACCCTTAACATCCACTGGGTGACCCGCAAGTGGAGACGGGCAAGCGGGACTGTTCTAATGGCCGTAGCCATGTGCCCGAGCAGGCAAAGGACCAGTCTGGCAGGAACGGTAGTCTTCACCGAAAAGTCCCTGATGAGGGATGTGATGTGTTCCGCTCTGTCCGGGAGGAGAAAGGCTTTCCTCGGACGGTGTCCAGAACTGCACTCATGAACTGCAGAATCCGAGACTGAACCAGCCGTGACTTCTCGTGATTGATAATTCCCAATGTCTCGAACAGAGAGAGTACGGTGAATGGTGGACATCAGGGCCTCCCGGGAGGGCGCCATGAGAAGCCAATCGTCCAGGTAGGGAAACACGTAGTGGCCTTGTCTCCTCAGAGATGCCGCTACAACCGCCATGCGCTTCGTAAACACCCGAGGTGCCGATGACAGCCCAAAGGGAAGGGCTCGGAACTGATGATTGCGACCTTGAAACTCGAAGCGCAGGAACTTCCCGTGCGCTTGAGCAATAGGTTTGTGCAGGTAAGCGTCCTGCATGTCCAGGGACACTAGAAAGGCATCCTGCTTGAGTATGGGAATCAGACCTGGGAGGGTCACCATGCAGCTGCGAAAATGGCTCTGGTTCCTGCAAAAGGAACCCGGCCTGGATCTGTACATGGCCTATACAGACCAGACTGCCTTCCCAGTCTCCTGAAGTTTGGTGAGTACCTTCTCCGGGTACCCACATCTGACCCTGTGTGGAGAAGACTGAGGAGCTCCGCCTTTTGATCGCCATCCGTAAGCTTATCAACCAGGTCCATGCCCCGTTCCCACAGGGCGTTCTGAAACTGTACCATGTGGGTGAGGTAGTTCAGAGACCTGACGGCGCATATAGCAGCCGCATACGTGCGTCTTCCCAGGGCATCCAGTTGCTTGGATTCCTGGTCCGGTGGCCGTGTGCTCATATGTTGTGGTTTTGAGACCAGTCATGCAAGGCTGTAATGACCAGGGAGTCTGCCAGAGGTTGTTGGGCCAAGTACTGGTCCTCTCTCAGGGTCTTGTACAGGCGGTCAGCTTTCTTCGGCACCGCAGGAGTGGAGTGCACACACTTCCATGCAGCCTTGGTGACGTCCGCAATGGTGTCCAAGGGTGGCACTACCACAGGCTTTGGGTCTTTCTGCCAAAGATAGCAGGCAAGGCATTGTCGTTCGGGGTCAAGGTCTACAGCATCCCACCCATGTCCTGGATGTGCCTCATGATCTCAGCGAAAGAGGGATCATCCGGAGGAGACCCGGGGAGGTCATGTGCGTCAGGAGAGGAGATGCTGAGAGGAGATCTGGAATAGTCCGAGGTGTCTAATCTGGAGTCCTCCGGAGTGCACCAACACCGTCTGGGTCACTTCGGGCTGAAAAACCCTGACTGAGATCTTGAGAGAGGCCTTCTGATCTCCCCTAGGAGATGGAGTCTGCTTCTTAAGGGTTGGTGGTCGTTCTGCTGGTCTCTTTGGTGGAGGAGGGGGTGAAGGAGTAGGCGGAGGAGGTTTAACAGGGACCACATCATTTTGGATAGCGTCCCACCAGAAGGTAAAGAGTTCCTTTACTTCTTCCATGTTCATGCCTGGCGCCGGTGGTCTGTTGCCGGGGTCAGGCATTGGGTCCGCGGGTGTCTCCGGGTTTGGGGAAGGGTCCCACTGGAGCCCGGCATCCTCGGTGTCGCCCGCCTGGTTTTCAGGCAGTGTAGTGTCCTTCTCTGGAGTCCGTAGTAACGCGCCCTCTGCCGTGATGGAGGGGCGGTCTACTCTAGAGAGTGCCATGCAGACGTCTGTTTCTTGGCCAACGCCTTTGGATCCGGTGAACACCCAGCTGGCGACTGGTGTCTGGCTGGTGTCCTCTGTTCCGGCAAGCGCCTAGCAGACTTGGAATGCTTAGCCCACGTCAGGTGCTTGGCCGTCGTCGGTTCAGATGCCTGCTTCCAGGGATGTCAGGTCCTTGGTCTTCCTAGGAGTTTGTGTACCGACGTCGAGTGGAAGAGAAAGATTTATGGCGCTCTGAAGACTTGGAAGAGGCCTTGGAGGGAGTGGAGGAAGCAGAGGGCCTCGAAGTCTCGATAGGCTAGAGCACAGAAGAGCCGCCTGAAGTCCGGACCTTAACTTGGGGGGGGGTGGCTGAGACAGAGCCCTGGAGGGAGAGCGGTCCGATCTAGTGGAGCCTGAGTTGCGGGAGTCCAAGGCCTGGTTTGGGAATCTGGACCTTACTTTCTCCTGGAGCTTGTCCCGGTGTTTATGGGCCACCGAAGAAGATTCTCCCCTGGAGGAAGGTTTTTGGTCCATCCTTTTAAATTTTTCTTCCAGAAGATACGCCTGAAGTGCCTTCTGATGGTGGATTCTGGTGCGGCAACTGAACCCTTGGCAAAAGGTGCAGGCCTTGATATTGTGGTCCGGGCCTAGGCACCGCACGCGGGAGGAGTGAGGATCCTTGTAAGGGATCTGTTTTCCGTAGGCACACTTGGAAAGGTGACCTTCAAGCGAAGGAGTTGGAGAGAACAGTTTGAAAAAACACAGTAAGTTCTGTAGTCATGTGCTAGGTAGAGACCGAGAGGCAGATGCTGGCGAGTCGACGGCAGGAAAAGAACTGGGGATTCTGGGGGACTGCTCCCTGATGTACTGTGCCTGACGTCGGGGGCAGGACCATCAAGGGCGGTCCCCTCTGAATATTGCTAACTAGAAAATTTCCGTGGGGTCCTGGCATCTGCCGGCTTCAGTCCTAATGGTGTAACCTGCTGTAAGGGCGGTTTCTCGAAGTAAGATCACCAGTTACAGGCGAGTAAAAACAAGTTATTCATCTGTAACAGTTCTAGGAGTGGTATATGTTCATCCACACTCTTTAGCATGTCCCTTTCCGCTTTAAATCTTGCAGAAAGTCTTCAAGCTGGCTCCTCCCACTCACCTGGGTGGTAAATACCTCAGCTCCACCCCATGATGCCAGATCTTAGCCCACTGGAAGCAAGGGGAGTCGGGGTGGGTGTGTGTGGATGAACATATACCACTCCTAGAACTACTGTTACAGGTAAGTAACCTGTATTTCTAGGAGCATGGATATGTTCATCCACACTGTCTGGCAGATTCCTAGCAGTTCTCCAGGAGGAGGGAGGCAAGACGCACACCCCCTACTTAGGAAACAGACTGGAGAACAGGAGCCCCAAAACCAGCATCCTGGCGTGACTCAAGATCGATGTGGTAGTGGGTAATGAAGGTGTTTGCTGACCTCCAGGTAGCAGCCCGACAGAAATCCTGGATAGGGATGTCCCTGGAAGCAGCCACCGATGCAGCAGTATGGTGGGTATAATGAGCTCTTATCCCTCTGGGAGGCTCCTTGCCCGCCAACTCATACACAGACCTATGCATGATGTAATCCATCTTGCAATGGTCAGTTTGGCTGCAGGTCTGCCAGAGCGGCTTCAGCGTAGGTGACAAACAGCTGGCGAACCTCTCCCTGAATTTCCACTGTCCTCTCCTTGTAGTAGGAGACAGCATGTCTAAGGTCCAGAGTATGGAACCTGTACTCTGCGTCCGACATGTAGTTAGGGTAATATACCGGCAGAGTCAACACCTGGTTAAAGTGAAACAACACCACCTTCGGAAGGAATTTTGGGTGGGGCACAGGACAACTCTGTCCCTGTGAAAGACCAGATAAGAGTCCACCAAGGCGCCTGGAGCTCCCCTGTCCTTCTGGCTGACGTGATAGCCACCAGGAAGGCAGTCTTCCACAAGTGAGGAGCTCACACTTGTGCATGGGTTCGAATGACTTGCCCATGAGCTTTGCCAAAACCAGCAAAGATCACACGGAGGTGGAGGTTCACGCACCGGAGGGGATATGTGATCCAGGCCTTTGAAAAAGCGCCGACCACTGTCTCCTGTGCCAATGTCGGCTGACCGGCCTGCCAGTAAGCAGAAATGGCTGCCAGGTGCACCCTAAGGGTTGATGACCGTAGACCCCCTTTGGAGAGAGACCAAAGGTAGTCTAAAATGTTAGCCACAGAGCAGGATAAGGGGTCCAGACTCTTACCCTGACACCAAATGGAAAACCTTTTCCATTTGAAGGCATAACATTTCCTGGTCGATTCCTTACAAGATGCCTCCACCACGGTGTAGACATCCTCGGAAAGACCCAGAGCCTGGAACTCTAGCCGCTCAGGTACCAGGCTGTGAGGTGCAGGGATTGAAGGTCCGGATGGAATACCTTCCCCTGGTTCAATGATATCAGGTCCGGGCGTGTACAAAGCCGCTCCAGGGCCTGCAGCTGAGGCTGAGGAGATCTGGATACCAGAACTGGCAGGGGCCAATCTGGGGCTACCAGGATCACCTTTGCCTTGTCCCTCCTCACCTTGAGGATCTTATGGATCAAGGAAATGGAGGAAAGCACAGAGGAGGCCTGGGGTCCACGGCCTCGAGAAGGCATCCCACTGCGGGAGCCCTGCTGGGGGGGCATGGTACAGCCTCAGCTTGGTGTTCTCCCTGGAGGCAAACAGGTCCACCAACAGTTTGCCCCAACGGAGAACAGATTGTACTACCTCTGGATGGAGAGACCACTAGTAGGGATGTCTGGCCTAGCGCCGAGAGCATTCGCCAGTTGGTTCGAGACTCCTGCCACATGGATGGCAAGGAGATCCGCCTCCAACCAACTGATGAAGGTGCAGATCCAGACAGCCTCCTTGCATACCAGACGGGAGTGTGTGCTGCTCCGTTTGCTGAGGTAGTACATGATCGTAGTACTGTCCGTCTGGACTTGAACCACTCTACCCTGGAACCAAGGAGTGAAAGCAGACAGTGCCAGTCTGACTGCTCTGAGCTCTAGCAGGTTCATGTGGCATCGGGACTCCTCAGGGGTCCAGAACCCATGGGCGCTGTGGTCCACCATGTGGGGTCCCCAGCCCATGAGAGGCATCGGTCATGAGGACGACCGTCGGCTCGTGGCGGACAAACGGGATTCCTTCCTGCAGACGACCTGGGACGGTCCATCATTTGTGAGTGTCCCATATCTTCTGGGTGACAGTGACCAGCTGGAAATGACCCCGACGCAGAGTCCACTGAGCAGCCAGCTCCCACTGGAGGGGGCACATGTTCAGTCTGGCCCAACGGACCACTGAGGTGCATGCCGCCATGTAACCCAGAAGGCGCAGGAAGTCCCGGGCAGGGCGCAAGTGCCCAACCAGAAATGAATGGGCAAAGGAGGAAAGAACCTCTGCCCAGTCTGCCAGGAGCAGAACTCTGGTTTGACGAGAGTCAAGCTCTGCCCCGATAAAGCCCATCACCTGAGAGGGCACGAGTTCCAACTTGGCCTCATTGATCAGGATGCCTAACTGAGAGCAGGTTCGGAGTGCCAGGTCCCTGGACCTCTCCACCTCCTGTAGGGAGGAACCTGCCAGGAGCCAATCGTCGAGGTAGGGGTATATCTGAACCCCTTGATGCTATAAATGGGCAGCCACCACTGCGATGCACTTGGTGAAGACTGAAGGGCCGATGACGGGCCGAACGGTATGGCTTGGAACTCATACAGGGTCCCTTCCGCCCTGAAGCGGAGGAAGCGCTGGTGGAACAGACTGATTGGGATGTGGAAAAAACGCATCCTGTAGATCCAGTGAACAGAACCACATGTTTCGCTCCAAAATGGTATGATCTGATTCAGAGTTACCATCCGGAAGGTACGAGACCAGAGATACTGATTCAGGTCGTGGAGATCTTGGATGGGGCGCCAACCCCCCATCCGCTTGGGCACCAGAAATTACCTGGACACAAAGCC
This sequence comes from Neoceratodus forsteri, assembly GCA_016271365.2. NCBI lineage: Eukaryota > Metazoa > Chordata > Ceratodontiformes > Ceratodontidae > Neoceratodus > Neoceratodus forsteri. The sequence continues at coordinate 112,762,244 of JADMNL010000031.1, read as the reverse complement.
TGGGTCTGTAGGAGGATCCTGCACTGGAGCTACCACCTCCTTGTGGAGGAACTGAGCAATGTCATCCCAAAGGGCCGACTGAGTGCCACCTGAGATCCTTTCCTCCCAAGGGGCACGGGCTCGGCAGGGAGGTACTGCTCAGAACTCTAGAGGCAGTCCCCGACCGCCACTTCCAGGACCCACCTGTCCAAGTGATACCGACAGAAGCGGAAAGAAAGTGCGGAGCCGCCTCCACAGGAGGACCCAGAACTGGCATGATGGTGTAGGGTGGCCACCTCGACCACGTACTGAGCAGGCTTAGAGGCGGCGGCTCCAGGACCAGCACCTCAGCCTCGCTGCAGTGGCCGTTGGACCCTGCTTGGGCCTAGGCGACCAAGCTTGAGCCTGCTGTTGCTGCTGACCTCCCTGGAAGGAGGCTGTCTAACCGCAGAAGAAGAGTGCCGGAAAGGCTTCTTGCACTTCTGCTGGTTCTTGCCCAAAGAACCTTTTGCAGAAGTGGCATCGGACTGCTCTATGTGCTGGAGGTGACCTGCCACTCCTGGACCAAAGAGATCGATGCCAAGGAAGGGCACGTCAGCTAACTTATGCCAAGTATCCGCCGGAAAAGAGGATAACCTCAGCCACGCCCTGCAGCAAGTGGCCACTGCGGCTGCTAGTGAGCGGGCACAGGAATCTAATATCCAAGGCCGTCTGGAGCTGCTGTTTTGCAACCGCACGGCCCTGGTCACGGACCTGCTTAACCGCGATCTGCATGTCCACTGGGAGATGAGGGAGGACTTCATCTAGCGACCCCAAGAGGGCGTGAGAGAAGTGTGCCATGATCTTTGTCTAGCTGGCCTGACGAAGGTCCAAGGAGGAGGTTGCATATACCTTCCGGGCAGAATGGTCCATATTTTTGGACTCATTGTCCAGAGGGCAGTCAGTATCCGCTGAGCTACCTGTGCGTTTAAACACTGAGGCAATCACAAGGCTCTCAGCCGAGGGATACTCTGTGAAGCCCACCAAGGACCCCATGGGTACAGTGTACTTGCGAGCCATGTGGGCAGACTGAGCTGGGCAAGAGGCAGGGCGCTGCCATATCTCAAGGGCCAGGCCAACAATGGCTTCGGCCACTGGGAAGGCCTCAGTCGGGGTATTCCCCTCTTAAGGATATCCGTGAGAGGATATTCCTCCTTTTTTTGGATAAGCTCCAAGGGCATACCAGTGGACTCTGAAATAAGGCGGATGCCCTGAAAAGAGGAAGGACCTTCCTCCAGGCCAGTCACTGACAACTCATCATCGGGGTGTGAGTGAAGACCAGTGGCATCAGAGTCAGAGGAGTCGGATACAGGGGTCGCTCGCCCATGTCCCATTCAATACACAGAGGGCGATCGGGGACAACAGTGATGGACAGACAGGGCAGGCCCGTCCTCTTTCGAGGGATCCTCTCCCTGAGGCTGCTTAGGCGGTGGCTCCAGCAAAATTGGTGGGGAGACCGGAACAGGCCGAAAAGGAATGCGTGCCAGTCCTATTGGAGGGAGAACCGCAGTCTTCGTTACGGAGGAGCTGGAAGGCCGGGTGCATATGGCCTCGCCAAGTAATGGCCGTGTAGCTGGCGGAGTCTGCTTTGAGCAGTCAGAATTAGCTGTTGCACATAAGGTCCTCATGCGCCAGCGGGCTTCGTCGAAGTCTCTCCTCATCTGAGGAGGATGAGGATTGGTTGCAACGCCTCTTCCTGGAGTGTGTGTGACCTTTTTTGGTTTTTCGACCAACTGGGTCCCAGTCCTTGATCGAGACAGACAGTGTCAGCTCTGTCGATCGGGAGAAGCGGGTTTCAGAGAAAAGAGGTTCCGACTCCTGTCCCTCGATCGGGATACCCAAGGGAATTATCTCCTTGTCAAGGAAAGAAAGGATGGGTGTCCTCTCCAAGGAGTCGACCGGGGTTGGCGACAACGGCTCGAGAGAAATCTCAGCTGGTTCGGCCATATCCTTGGCACCTTGGCCTGACGGATGGTCAGAGAAGCCGGCAGCCAAGGAAGCGATCTCAACAGGTCGAGAAGGCAAGATCCTGAGAATCAGACCGCTCTCTGTCCCAGGAACATTTCTTCAGGCAGAAGATTTAGGGTCCTTGTCCCTTTTCTTAGGGCAGGAGGAGTGCAAGCCCGAGGGCACCTCACCCCTGGTGGGGAGAGACTGGCACATCTCCCGAAAGGACCCAGTGAAAGTGGAGCCCAGGTTAAGCGGCAGAAAAAAACTTTGGCTGGCTGAAGCTTGAGCAGCTTCCTCTTCAAAAGCAGCCATCTGTTCGAGCTGATCGGTGGATCCCGCGGAAACCACCCACCTGACCTCCTTTGATTTCACCGGTGGGTTGTGAAGCTCTGGTCTCCCTAGTTTTAGGTGCGCCTTGCGGTCGTCCAAGACGTTTGGATGGAAGGTCAGACAAACGGTACAAGAGATGATGTCATGCACAACACCCAAACAATATACACACGAGAGGTGGGGATCGGTGCGTGACATTTTCTGTCCGCAGGGACACCGGCAAAACCTGGAGGATGACTTGTCCTCCATATCCAATGCGCTCCGAATCGTAAACTCGTACGAGTTTCAAAGAAAGCAAATGCCGCGAAAACAGTCGATTAGAAGCCAGGGCCTACAGTATTGCAGAAGTAGCACGAGGGAACCTGAATCTTCCAGCGGAAAGGAAGATCTGGTGTTATGGTGCAGAGCCGAAGTATTTACCACCTGGTGGGTGGAGTGGCCAGCTTGAAGACTTCTGGCAAGGTTTACAGGGGAAAGGGACATGCCAAAGAATGTGGATGAACATATCCACGCTCCTAGAACCTGCATTTCTAAGGACGTGGATATGTTCAATCCACACCGTCTGGCAGACTCCTAGCCGTTCTGTGGGAGGAAGGAGGCAAGGCGTGCACCCCCTTAGAAAATACGGACTGGAGAACCGAGGTCCCAAAACCAGCATCCCGGCGTGACTCAAGGTCAATGTGGTAATGGGAAATAAAGGTTTGTGCCGACTTCCAGATAGCAGCCCTGCAGATTTCCTGGATAGGGACATCCCTAGAAAAAGCCACCGAAGCAGCGGTATGGCGGGTAGAATGAGCTCATATCCCTTTGGCAGGCTCCATGCCCGCCAACCTATAGCAGAGATCTATGCAGGAGGTGACCCACCTGCTTATCGTCTGCTTGGCTGCAGGTCTGCTAGGTGCGGCTTCAGCGTAGGTGACAAACAGCTGGCGAACCTCTCCCTGAACTTCAGCCGTCCGCTCCTTATAACCGAGCACCCTTCTAGGGTCCAAAGTATGGAGCCTATATACAGCCTCCGAGGTATGACTGGGTTAGAACACCGGCAGAGTAAACACCTGGTTAAGGTGAAACTCAGACACCACCTTTGGAAGGAACTTCAGGTGGAGACAAAGGACAACTTTTTCCCTGTGGAAGACCAGGTAGGGAGACTCTGGTAAGCGACAGGAGCTCTCCCATCCTTCTGGATGACTTAAGCCAAGAAGGCGGTCTTCCACGACAGGTGAGAGATGTCACACCTGTGTATCGGTTTGAATGGCTTGCCCATGAGCTTAGCCAATACCAGCAGTAGATCCCACGGAAGTGGAGGATCTTGCACCAGAGGGGATATGTTGTCTAGGCCTTTGAAAAAGCACCCGACCACCTTCTCCTGCGCCACCGACTGCTTGCCAGCCCATGCCCGGTAAGCAGAGATGGCTGCTAGGTGCATCCTAAGGGTTGTCAACCGAAGCCCTAGCTGAGAAAGGGACCATAGGTAGTCCAAAATCCTAGCTGATGGACAGGGAAAGGGGTCAAATCCCTTGTCCTGACAGCAAATGGAGAATCTCTTCCATTTGAAAGCGTAGCATTTTCTGGTCGATTCCTTACTGACGTTGAGGACCTCATCGGAAAGACCCAAGGCCTGGAACTCTAGCTGCTCAGGAACCAGGCCGTCAGGTGCAGGGACTGAAGGTCCGTGAGGAGAACCTTCTCTTTGTCGACTGAGATCAGGTCCGGGCGGCCTGGAAGCTGCCTAGGAAGCCTGGAGCGGAGGAGATCTGGGTACCAAAACTGGTGAGGCCAGTCTGGGGCTACCAGAATCACCTGCGCCTTTGTCCCTCTGCGCCTTGAGAAGCACCTTGTGGATCAAGGGAAATGGAGGGGTCCACGGTCTCGAGAAGGCATGCCCCTGCTGAGGGGGGCAGATGTGAAAGCCTCAGCTCCGCATTCTCCCTGGAGGCGAACAGGTCTTGCACTACCTCTGGCAGGAGAGACCACTTGTGAGATGAAGCGCCTATCCGGCAGAGGGCATCAGCCAGACTGTTGGGAGGCTCCTGCCACATGGATGGATAGGAGATCCGCCTCTAGGCTGATCATGAGACACCAAATGCAGAGAGCTTCCTTGCACAGAGGCAAGGAGTGCATCCCGTTCAGACAGCTGAGATAGTACATGGTCATGGTGTCAGTCTGGCCTTGAACCACCTGACCCCATACAAACTGAGCGAAGGCAGTGAGGGCTAGTCAAACCACTCGAAGCTCCAGCAGGTTTATATGGCACAGAGACTCCTGAGGGGACCAAAGGCCGTGGGCCCAGAGATCCCCCAGATGGGCATCCCAACCCATCAGAGAGGCGGTCTTAAGAGCGACCGTTAGCTCAGGGCGGACAAACTGGATACCCTCCTGCAGATGAGCTGGGACGAGCCACCACTGCAGGCCATCCCACGTCTTCTGGGTCACGGTCACCAGCTGGTCCGAAGGACCGGAGTGCTGTGACCACTGGCAGGCCAGCCCCCAATACAGGGGGTGCATGCACCAGCGGGCAGGAAGTCCCGGGCAGGGCCCAACTGCCCAACCAGAAAATGATTGGGCAAAGGAGGAAAGGACCTTGGCCCTGTCCACCGGCTCGAAGAGAGTCGAGCTCTGTCCCGATTAACTGAATCACCTGAGATGGCACGAGTTCCAATCTGGCCTCAATCAGGAGGTCAATTTGAGAGTAAGGCCGCGGAGGGGGCTGCAATCAGACAGTCGTCCAGGTAAGGGTACACCCGGACCCTCTGCGCCACAGGAATTCTGTCACCACTGCCATGCATTTGGTGAAGACCCTGGGAGCTGGAGAAAGGCAGAAGGATAAGGCCCAGAACTCGTAAAGTGATCCTCTGCAGCAGAAGAATCTCTGATTAGAGACGGATTGGAACATGAAAAAACACATCCTGGAGATCCAGAGAGCAAAACCACATGCCTAGTTTCAAGGATGGAATGATCTGAGCCAGAGTGACCATCCTGAAGGCGCGCAGCCTTAGGAACTTGTTCAGGTCGTGCAGATAGAAAATGGGGCGTTAGCCCCCAGTCTGCTTTGGGACCAGGAAGTACCTGGACACAAACCCCAGGTTTGGAGGATCCACCACCTTGCCGATTACCTCCTTCTGGAGGAACAGAACAATGTCTGCTCGACAAGCCGACAGAGGCTGTGGAACCTGCAGACCCCCATGGGGATACTACTCTATGGGGAGGGGACTGCTCGAATTCCAGAGGCAGACCCCCGCCGACCACTTCCAGCACACAATGGTACGTGGTGATAGACAAGGCAGAAAGGAAGTGACAGAGCTGTCCCCCCACGGGGGAAACCTGGGGAGGAGTGACAAGGTTGGGGGCGACACCCTTCAACCCGTCACTGGGCAGGCTTGGAGGAAAGGCCGGCAGAGGGGCTGCCTGAACCCTTCCCACCAGGCTTCCTACTAGAGGGCGCCAAGTGTGAGCCTGCTGGCCCTGTTGCTGGTGGGCCTGATGTGCCACAGGGGTGAAAGGGCTTATGCTGCTGCTGGCGGCCTTTGTCCTGAGCAGACGTGACAGAGTCCAAAGTGGCACTGGACTTAAGATTATCTGGAGATGGCCTTCCACCCCCGGCCCGAACAAGTCGGTGCCCGGGAGGGGAGCGGCTGCCAGCTTGTGCTGGGTATCCGCCAAGAAGGTGAAGATCCGCTGCAAAGCTCTGCGGCACATAGCTACTGCAGCCGCTACTGACTGGGCACACGAGTCTCCAATATCCAAAGCAGTTTGGAGCCGTTTGGCCACTGCCCTTCCCTGATGCCAGACCTGCTTGACCATCGTCTGAAGGTCAGCTGGGAGATGAGAAATCACCTCAACCAGGGAGCCCATAAGGGGGTGTGAAAAGTGCCACTAGCACGGGCCGAGCTAGCCTGCTCAAGACTCCTAGGCAGGGAAGCAGTGTAAACCTTCTGCCCCAAGTAGTCCAGCTTTTTGAACTCCTTGTTGGGCAGTTTGTCCACGTCCCGAGTGTTCCCGGAACACCGGAAAACACCATCGGTCACCAGCCCCTCCGCAGAAGGGTGCTCTGAAAAACCAGAGAGGGAACCGGTGGGCACTGCGTACTTTGAGACATCCTGGCCGAAGGCGCAGAACAGGATGCAGGCTGCTGCCACAACTCCAGGGCCGGGCCAACAATGGGAAGGCCTCTGTGGGGAATGCCTTCTGTTCAGCATCTCCGTGAGGGGATATCTGGCCCGTTTCTGTAAGGGAGCGAGCTGCATCCCAGTGGACTCAAATGAGCCAAAGGATTCCCAAGAACCAGGATGGGCTCTCGTCCACTGACTGACACCCCCCCCGTAGATTCCAGGTCAAGGGGCCTGGAGTGCAAGGAGTCATCGTCAGACTGAGGAGTCTGCTAATAGCTGCCGAGCACCTGAGCCACCCTCCACATGCCGTGGCCGATCGGGAGTGAGGGTGACTGGCAACCTGTGGGGCAAGCCCTGACCCAGTCGAGAATCCTTGGTTGGAGCCCCAGTCTTAAGTTGAGGAGGCGGTGGTTCCACCACAATGGGTGGAGCAGCCGGTTTCGGCCGAGCAACCAGTGCTGGGGCGGCTCCTCGACTAAAACGAGGGGTTGCTTCGGTCGTTCAGGCAACAACCACTTCATGGCCGGAGAAGGCGACTGAGTCTGCTTATTACCAGCTAACAAGAGTCGTTGCCACATCATGTCCTCATAGCGCCGACGCAACTTGCGTCGGAGCCCATCCTCCAAAGAGAACGATTAGGATGAGCAGTGATGTCTCATTCAGTGATGCCTGGATAGGGACCGCCGATGTCAGCGGGACCTACCCATCATGGAAGAGAACAGAGAGAGACCGTCTGGGTCGCCGATGGTGGTTCAAAGAGGGGCGGGGGAAACCCGCTCATCCCTCGGTTCAGGGTCCTTGACCGGGGACTTCAGCACAGGAGGCACAAGCAAGTCCTCGGTGACCACCCGAGGAACCAGTGAAGGGCTGTCTGCTTCTCCAGTCGACGACCTGTCCAATGGGTCGAAAAAAATCTCGACCACACTAACGGGAGTCTGCCAGCTGACCTGATGGGGACACCGTGAAGCCAGCGGCCTTAGCCGCAACCTCGACCGAAGTTGAGAGCAGACAGTCCGGGGAAGGGGATCTCTCCCGCTGCCACGAACGTAGACTATGGAACTTACCTTTCGGTCCCTTTTTTTTTTCAACCTACTAGAGTGTCTCAAGGGTCCTTCTCCCTTGGTGGGGAGGGACTGACAAAGCTCCTTGAAAGCAGCAGTGTAGAAGCCGCCCAAGGAGAGCAGGATAAATGCAGAGGCTGAGGAGGAAGACGACGACAGCCTGGGTCGCCTCCTTCGAGGGCAATCAACTGCTCCAGCTGCTCCGCGGAGCCCGCAGCTGCGGACACCGCCCACCGGGCCTCCTTCGACTTCAACGGCAGGTACTGTTTCTCAGGGCGCCCCAGCTGGAGTCGGGCAGCGCAGTCTTCCAGAACCAAAGTGTGAAGGATTTGTAGAGATCGCAGGACTGCGGATCGTGTGCAAGACTCAGGCAATAGACGCATGTGGAGTGTGGGTCGGTCTGGGTCATTTTCTGCCCACAAGGGCACAGACAGAAGCCGGGAGTGGTTTTATCCATCGTAGCCGCGAGGGAAGATGAAGACGCAAGTCTGAAGAATTTTAAAACAATGTTTGGAAATTCCGAAGAATTAGGATCCAGGCCTAAAATGCTGAGCGTTAAGGAGGGAACCCAAGCTTCCAATCGGTAAGGAAGATCTGGCGTCATGGGGTGGAGCCGAGGGTTTTACTACCCGGGTGGGTGGGAGGAGCCAGCCTGAAGACCTTCCGGCAAGACTTAGAGCGGCAAGGAACCTGCCAGACAGTGTGGATTGAACATATTCACGTCTCTATAACTGGGAAGTTTTGCATTGAATTGGGAGGCGAAAAGGTTGATTTCTGGACCCCCCAAAATTAAGATGGATTCTGCCACTTCGTGAAGTAATTCCCACTCACGAGCTAGGGTCAGAGACCTGCTGAGACTGTCCTCCAGAACATTCAGAACGCCTCGTACGTGCACAGGCCAAATTGTGCTGGACCACCCAGTTCCACACTAGCATCGACTCCCTGTACAAGGGGTACCAGTGGGTTCCTCCTTGTTTGTTGAGGTACCAAACTACCAACATGTTGTCAATTTGGACTAGCACTGGTCCCTTGGGAAGGAGGGTCTGAAATGCCTGTACGGTGTACAGGACAGCCCTCACCTCCAGAACGTCTATCTGTAACACAGCCTGCAGCTGGACAACAGTCCTTGGGCTTGGTGCTCCTCTAGATGTGCTCCCCATCCCATGTTAAAGGCATCTGTGGTTAGGGATGCCGAGGGAGCTGGGTTCCAGAAGGGAAGACCCAAAAAAAGTTTGCAGGGATCCTGACACCAAAGCAATTCTTTCAGAACCGCTGAGAAGGCTAGTACGGATGCTCCAGGTCATCCAGGAGTTGGTCCCACTGCACACGCAAGGACCACCGAGTTACCCTCGTGTGGAGCCTCGCAAGGAGAACAGTGGTGATGGAGGCCACTTACGGGCTGAAAAGTGGAAGGATTTCCTGGGCTGGGATGGTCCTGGAAGAAGCAACTCGAGAAGACCGACGGATCAGTTTCTCCACCCTGTCTGAAGGGAAGAAGGCTCTGCAATAGACTGCATCAAAGACTGCCCCATGAACTGAACTTTCTGGGATGGGGTCATGGAGGACTTTGGAATACTGACAGTAATCCTTAGTCTGTTGAAAAGGTCCAAGGTGCAAGAAAGAGCTTCTAGTAAAGAGTCCCTGGACAGGGCTGAAAACAACCAGTCGTCCAGGTAAGGGAAAACCGCAATACCACTGCGCGTAAGAAGGCCGCAAAAAAACTGCCAGGCACTCTGTAAACACCCGGGCTGCCAAAGACAGATGAAACAGGAGCACTCTGAACTGGAAATGTTCTCCCTGGAACTGAAACTGCAGGAACCGGCAGTGGCTGGGGAAATTTGGGATATGCAGGTAAGCATCCTGCGTGTCCAGAGCGCACAGCCAATGGTTCTCCAGAAGGAGCAGCAGGAGGCTCTGGAGTGATAGCATGCAAAATTTTATCTACTCTACAAACTGATTTTAAGTTGCATAAGTAGAAGATGGGTCTGAAATCCCCAGTCTTTTATGGAACCAGGAAAAAATGGGAGTAAAACCCTTCCCCTTTTCCGGAGAACCTGTTCTATTGCTTCCTTGAGCAAGAGGCTGTGCACCTCTTCTCGGATAAGAAGAGCCTGATCCCTTGAAAAGGAGGATCTTTTGGGTGGAGATTCTGGAGGAAATTCCAGATACCATCGTGTGTCCGACGTACACTAGCTACAGGACCCATTTGTCAGGCAACTGCCTTCCACTTCTGCGCGTGGCGGGTGACCCCCCCCGCGAGAGACTGAAGAGGCAGTGGGGACGGCAAGTCAGGAAGTGGCTGGACATTCAGGGGAAGGCCCCTGCACGCCTCTGGTTCTGGAGGCGTGGCTGGAACCCATGGCCTCACGCTTGCCCCCCATGCCGGGCTTGCTTCCTCCGGCCTCAAAGTCCTTTCCGAAAGGGATGCAGTTGGTTGCTCGATTGGTACATGGACCTCACAGGCCTAAAGGTGAGACCTCTATCCAGCAAGTCCATGATGATGTCCTTGGTGTCCCCACCAAAGAGCCTCGAGCCCCTAAAGAGGGCATCTTGAAATCGCTGACTGAACTTTGTCAGTAAGTCCAGAAAGGCAAAGCCAGGAGTGCGGTCTGAGGGCAACAGCAGTTGCCGAGGTGGGAGCCACAGAATAGACAGTGTCTTATGTGGCTCACAAAGCATGCCTACAAGAAAAACTAGTGAGGCGAAGATCCTAGGCAAGCTCTTCTTTCAAGCTCTAAGGCACCATAGCCTGGACCCAAGCTTCCAGCTTTGCCAAGGTAGCTTTCTGGTGGGACACCACGTGGGCCACATAATTGAGGACAGAAAAGGCACATGTGGCCAAAGCATAAACTCTTCTCCCGAACTGGTCCATTTACCTCGACTGTCTGGAAGAGAGGTGCTCATGTGCTTGGATGCAGTGGGGCGGTCATAAGCAGCGGAGAGGACCACAGAGTCTGCCTTAGGGTGCGCTTTGAGAAAAGGAGCATCCTTCGGTGCTTGTTAAAGTCTGTCCGCCCACTTGAGGACAGCCAGGAGGGAATGAGGCATCTGCCAGACTGCAGAGGTGAGGTCCTGGTGAGGTCCAATCCATGGTGGAATAGGGACCCGAGAGAATCTAGGTCCAGGTGCTCGGCCAGCCTCCATCTAATGGGGTCTTGTTTCTCCGTCTCCCAACTGAAGAAATCCTTCATGGACCTCAAGGTTTGAGAAGGCAGGGTCCTTGGCTTGGCGGGGGGGGGCTTAAGGGAAACCTTCCCCGACAGACCCTCTGGCTCCTCCAGGACATCCTCAGCAGACTCGTCCGATCCGCCTCCTCCTAGTAGTCATCTTCCCCTTTGTCAGGATGGTGACTGCTGGCATCTGGAAATTAATGTCCTGACGAGTGCCCCCAACATGCACAGTGGTTATGGAAGAGCTGCTCGGGGACAAAGACCTTGGGGTCCATGGCAACGGAGTCTCGTCTCCAGATCAGACACCAACTCTGACCACGCCCCCTGCCACCAAGACTGGATCAGAGTCTTAAAGACCGGCATAGCCAGAGGAAGGGGTGGAGAAAGTATGACCGGTGGTGGGTGCTAGTAGTAACCCTGGTAAGAGTATGGATGGTAGCCAGGGTAGGGCTGCCCATACGAACTCCTGTCCGGAGGGGGACTAGCCGGGAAATGGTCCTCAAGATACCCAAGAGGGTAGTGTGGAACAGTCCGGGGTCGTGTGCAAACCCTAGTCAGATCTGATGCCGGGGGTACACACGTCAGACCTGCAGTAGTATAGACAAACCGGGGATCCTGTGTAGGGATAGCCATAGTCAGGGGGACAGACATTGGGACCGGCACCACCAGATCTGGCGCCAGAAAGGGATCCGGCATAGGAGTCTGACAAAGGGGCTCTGACGGCAGGACCAGTTCTGGCATCTGAGTCAACGGCTGAGGCCGACCGCTGGGCCCTGGCTGTGGAACAGTTGTCGGAGCGTCTGGCGTCGGCAAAGGGTTCGCCGGGTCCGACAGCGGGATTGGAACTAGTGTCTGCTTAATAGGAATACCACCAGAGGCAAGAGGAGGGGCCTCCACTGGAAGGCCGCATGTCCAAGGAGTCTCCTTCTCCGGAACCCGTTAGGAGAGTGCAGGACAGAACCCCTACCCCCCCAAGGCTTCAATGCTATACTTGCCTGAAGTTCCTGTCGGCAAAGATGGTACAGGCGAAGGAAAAGGGGGAGAGGGGGCCTTGTCCCCCTGGTCCTGCCGGTCGTCAGGTGAGGCACTGCTAGGCCCCCCGGCGGGCGAACCACGCCTGAGCGGTTGTCAGGGACGGCAGTCTTACCAGGCGGCGTCTGGTGGGGAGGAGCCCCCAGCCTACTTATCGCCGGGTGGCATGCAGGTCCCTGGAGATCGACTCAGTGGCTGTCTCGGTGGGGTCATCAGAGGGGCAGACGTCCGGCTGACCTGGAGAATTTAACCAGACTTGCCGTCCGACTTCTTGTGCGGTGGCTGGGCCTTGCTAGAGGGCCGTGTGGTCTCTTCCATGGAGTGCTCCCGCTCCCTAGACTTCTTATGGAGTTTCTTCGAAGGCGAAAATTTTTCAGAAGAGGATTCCTGAATACGGCCCATCTGCTTCTCCAGAGATGCTTAGCAGATTTTTTAAGAGATGGGCCTCCAAAGCCTGCCGTCTCCACTTCTTGGCAACGAAAGTTGAGGAAAAATAGGGTAAAGGAAAAATTCCGACAAGAACTTAACGACGATCACTGTACGGAAGTCTGCAATGCGACTCACACGAGGCGACGGCAGGAAGAACTGGAGGGCTGGCGTGGGCCCGCCCACTATATACCGCCATGCTGACGTCTGTCATGTGACATCAGATGGGCGGTCCAGTCAGGGATTGCTAGGAAAGTCTGCCGTGCGGCCCGCCAGGTGGCACCTGTATCTCATGACCTACTGAAGGAACCCTCTCGAAGTATGATCTACGGCTACAGAAGAGTAACCAGTTTTTTCTAGGATCGTGGATGTTGTTCATCCACACTTATTGGCAGACTCCTAGCAGTTCTCCGGGAGGAGGGAGGCAAAGCGCACACCCCCTACCGGCGTGACAAGATCGATGTGGTAGTGGGTAAATACAGGTTACTCACCTGTAACAGGAGTTCTAGGAATGGTATATGTTGTTCATCCACACTCATTGGCAGGTATCCTTGCCGCTTTAAATCTTGCCGGAAGGTCTTCAAGCTTGCTCCTCCCACCCACCCGGGTGGTATAACTCTCGGCTCCGCCCCATGACGCCAGATCTGGCCCGCTGGAAGCTCAGGTTGTGCGTCGAAGCCGGGGAGGTCGGGTGGGTCGTGTGGATGAACAACATATACCATTCCTAGAACTCCTGTTACAGGTGAGTAACCTGTATTTCTAGGGACATGGATATGTTGTTCATCCACACTCATTGGCAGACTCCTAGCAGTTCTCCGGGAGGAGGGAGGCAAGACGCACACCCCCAATACTTACTTGGGAAAGAGAGACTGGAGAACCGAGGCCCCAAAACCAGCATCACGGTGTGACTCAAGGTCGATGTGGTAATGGGTAATAAAGGTGTTTGCTGACTTCCAGGTAGCAGCCCTGCAGATTTCCTGGATAGGGACGTCCCTGGAAGCAGCCACCGTTGCAGCAGTATGGCGGGTAGAATGAGCTCTTATCCCTCTGGGAGGCTCCATGCCCGCTAACTTATAGCAGAGATCTATGCAGGAGGTTACCCACCTGCTTATCGTCCGCTTGGCTGCAGGTCTGCCAGATCGCGGCTTCAGCGTGGGTGACAAACAGCTGGCCGAACCTCTCCCGAATTTCAGCCCGTCGCGGCTCCTTATAATAAGCGGCGCCCTTCTAGGGTCCAGAGTATGGAGCCTATATTCGGCCTCCGAGGTGTGATTGGGGTAGAACACCGGCAGAGTCAACACCTGGTTAAGGTGAAACTCCGACACCACCTTGGGAAGGAATTTCGGTTGGGGCGAGGACAACCTTGTCCCTGTGGAAGACCAGGTAAGGAGACTCGATGGAAGCGCCTGGAGCTCTCCCATCCTTCTGGCTGACGTGATAGCCACCAAGAAGCGGTCTTCCACGACAGGTGAGAGAGAGCACACCTGTGCATGGGTTCGAATAACTGCCCATGAGCTTTGCCAGTACCAGCAGTAGATCCTGGAGGTGGGGTTCCCACTGGAGGAAATGTGATCAAGGCCTTTGAAAAGCGTCCAGACCTCTCTCTGCGCCACCGACTGCTTCCCGCCCAGCACCCGTAAGCAGAGATGGCTGCCAGGTGCACCCTTAGGTGCCACACCCAAGCCCTTGACTAGAAAGGGACCATAAATAGTCCAAGATGCTTGCCAAGGAACAGGAGGAAGGGTCCAAGCCCTCTCCTGACACCAAATGGAAAACCTTTTCCATTTGAAGGCATAGCATTTTCTGGTCGACTCTTACGGGACGCCTCAACTACATTGAGGACCTCGTCGGAAAGACCCAAGGCCTGGAACTCTAGCAGCTCAGGAACCAGGCCGTCAGGTGCAGGGATTGAAGGTCCGGATGGAACACCTTCCCTGATTGACTGAGAGCAGGTCCGGTGAGCTGGAAGCTGCCATGAGTCCTGGAGCTGAGACTGAGGAGATCTGGTACCAGAACTGGCGAGGCCAGTCTGGGGCTATCAGAATCACCTGCGCCTTGTCCCTCCTCGCCTTGAGAAGCACCTTGTGGATCAAGGGAAATGGGGGAAAGGCGTAAAAGAGGCCGGGGTCCACTGCCTCGAGAAGGCATCCCCCTGCAGCGAGCCCTGCTGAGGGCGGACATGGAACAGACTCAACCCGTGCTTCTCCTGGAGGCAAACAGGTCCACCTGAGGTGTGCCCCAATGGGAGAACAGATGCTGTACTACCTCGGCAGGAGAGACCACTCGTGGGATGCAGCCCCTATCCGGCTCAGGGCATCGGCCAGGGTGTTGGAGGCTCCTGCCGTGAATGGCTAGGAGATCCGCCTCCAGATGCGCCTGAGTGACCGTCAACAGGCTTCCTTGCATAGAAGCATGGAGGCGCGTCCATACAAGCGGTTTAGATAATACATGGTCGTGGTATTGTCCGTCTGGACTCGGACCACTTGACCCGGAGGAGCAGACAAAGGCGGTGAGAGCTAGGCGGACGCTCGGAGCTCCAGCAGGTTGATGTCAGGACTCCAGGGGACCAGAGGCCATGAGCCCGTGTGTTCCCCAGATGGGCACCCCAACCCATCAGAGAGGCATCGGTCGATAGAGACCCGTCGGCTCGGGAGCGGACAAGCAGGATGCCCTCCTGCAAATGATCTGGAGCGGTCCACCACTGGGCGTTCCACATCCCCTATGTCACCGACAGAAGCTGGTCCAAGGATCGCAGCGTTATGACCACTGGCTGGCCAGTCCCACACTGAAGGGGCGAGCATGTTCCAGCAGACGCCCAACGGACCACGCTGGTGCAGGCGCCATGAGACCCAGGAGGCGCAGGAAGTCCCGGGAAGGCGCAATTGCCCAACCAGAAATGATCGAGACAGGAGGAAGAACCTCGGCCCTGTCCGCCGGGGAGCAGCTCTGGCTCGAAGAGAGTCGAGCTGCGCCCGATAAATAGAATCACCTGGCGGCTCGAGTTCCGACTTGGCCTCGTTGATAAGGAGGCCCAGTTGAGAGCAGACCTGGAGGGCCAGATCTCTGGACCACTCTGCCTCCTTCCTGGAGGGAGCTGCTATCAGCCAGTCGTCCAGGTAAGGGTACACCCGGACCCCTCGGCGCCGCAGGAATGCTGTCACCACTGCCATGCATTTGGTGAAGACCCTGGGAGCTGGAGACAAGCCGAAGGGCATGGCTTGGAACTCAGAGGGATCCTTCCGCTCGGAAGCGAAGGAATCTCTGGTGAGGCAGACCCGGATAGGGACGTGAAAACGCGTCCTGCAAATCAGAGAGCAGAACCACGCGCGTTCCAAGGATGGTATTATCTGAGCCAGAGTGACCATCCTGAAGGTTCGAGACCTTAGGAACTTGTTTAGGTCGTGTAGGTGAGAATGGGCGCCAGCCCCGTCCGCTTCGAACCAGGAAGTACCTGGACACAAACCCTGGGTCTGAAGGAGGGTCCACCACCTCTCTTATCACCTCCTTCTGGAGGAGGAGGCGATAGTCGGCTCGACGAGCCGCCAGTGAGGCTGGGGATCCCGAAGCCTGAGGCGACTGCTCTGAAGGTGGTGCCTGCTCGAATTCCAGAGGCAGGCCTCTTCCCACCACCTCAAGACCCACCTGTCCGTGGAAACAGCGGACCAGGCGGAACGGAAGTGCGAGCCGTCCCCACAGGGGACAGGGATAAGGTGGCGGGGATGGGGCGACACCCTCAGCCCGTCACTGGGCAGGCTTGGAGAAGGGACCGGCCGAGGACCTCCTGGGCCTTTCCTCCTGCCTCCTGTTAGAGGAAGCCGGCGGTTGGGTTTGGGATGCCAAGGCCGGAGCCTGGCCCTGGCGTTGCTGGGCGGGCGTCGGGGGGCACAGAAGGGCGAAAGAGGCTTAGGCTGTGGTTTGCGGCCTTTGTCCTTCTGAGCGGAAGAGACAGAGTCCAAGGTAGCATTGGACTTCTCGATCCTCTGCAGGTGACCTTCCACCCAGGGCGAAGGGTCAGTCCCAAAGGAACATCCACAACTTGTGCTGGGTATCCGAGTAAGGTGGATATCCTCAGCCAAGCCGACGCATGCCACTGACGACGCCACTGATCTGGCACATGAGTCCCTATATCCAAAGCAGTCTGGAGCTGCTGTTTGGCCACTGCCCTGCCCTGGTCCGCACCTGCTTAACCCGTAGTCTGCAGATCGGGGGGCGGGAGATGAGGATGACCTCATCCAGGGAGCCAACAGGGCATGAAAATGTGCCATGAGGGACGGCCGAACTGGCCTGGCGAAGGCCGAGAGGGGCCATGCGTGGGCTTTTAGCCCGACATAGTCAATTTCTTGGACTCCTTGTCAGGAGGTTGTCCACATCCTGGCGTTGCGTGGCGCGGCAGCTGTCGATAACTCAACCCCTCAGCAGAGGTGTTCCGAAAAAAACCGGACAAGGAACCAGTAGGGACCGCTACTTCCTGGCCATCCTGGCCGAGGCGCAGGGCAGGAAGCAGGCGCTGCCAAGCTCAGTGCCGGACCCACTATGGCCTCGGCCACAGAAGGCCTCCGTCGAGATCCCTCGGTCCAGAATCTCCAGTGAGGATACCAGCCCGTTTGGAAGCGGGTTCGAGCTCCATCGGTGGACTCCGAGATGAGCGAAGTAGTCTCTAGGAAGGACAGGCTGTACGTCCATTGACTGACCTCCTGAAGACTCCAAGTCAGTCGCTTGGAGAAAAGGAGGAATCATCTTGGACTGGAAGAGTCCTAGAGAACTGCCTCTGGCCTGAGCCACCTTCACCTGCCGGTCGATCGGGAGTGAGGTAACTGACAGCCGATGGGGTAGACCCTAGCCGGACCGAGAATCCTTGGTGGAGCCCCAACAGGTGGCTGTGGGCGGAGGTTCCACGAATCGGTGGAGCAGCTGGTTTGGCGAACAACCGGCCTGGGTATAGGCTCTCGGATAAGTCGGGGGTTGTGTCGGCCGTTCGGTGACAGCCACTTAATGGCGGGGAAGGCGGCGGGGTCGGCTTATTCGACCAGGAGAAACTGTTGCAACGCAGGTCCTCGATGCCGTCGGCGTAATTCCGCGAAGCCTCCCTCATCGAGGAGGAGGGGCGAGGGCGGCGGCGACGCCCGCTTACGCGCATGCGGAGACCGAGCCGCCTATGACGGTGGGATCGGGCTGGACCGCGAAAGAGGTCCGGTGACCGAGAGTCCCGGAATTTCCAGGCGAGGTCGTGCGGGAGGTGTCGGCGGAACCGGCCCCTTCGGCTCGGATGGTGCATCCGAGGGCTCCGGAACGGAGGCACAGGTGAGCCAGGATCCTCAACTCCTCCCGGGAACCGGGGAGAGAATCTCGGCTGCTAAAGGCGACAGCCCGTCCAATGGGTCGAGAAAATCTCGAAACTTCATCGGTGGGAGTCTCGGTCAACTGACCTGGCCAGGGGACACCGTGAAGGCCAGTGGCGAAGCAATGATCGACCAAGCCGACGGTCGACGGCCCGGGGAGAGGGACCTTTCCCGCTCCCAAGAGCGTCGACGGAGGGACTTACCCTTGTCCCTCTTTTTGGACCGAGAATAAGGTCCCGCCAACGTAAGCCCTTCTCCTTTAGTGGAGAGGGACAGACAAAGCTCCTTAAAAGAAGCCGTGTAAGAAGAGCCCAGAGAGAGCGGGATAAATGCCGCGGCGAGGAAGGCTCTGACCAGCGCCTGCCTCCTCTTGAGGCGACCATCCGCTCGAGCTGATCCGCCCGAGCCCGCCACCGCGGACACCAACGGGCCTCCTTGAACTTTCACCGGAGGAAACGCTTCTCGGGAGCCCAGTTGCAATCAGACAACACGGTCTTCGAGGACGAGGCCGAGAAAGATGAGCACAGGTCGAAGCCTCGGGTCGTGCTCAAGGCCTAACAGTGAGACACACGTGAGTGTGGATCCGTCCGAGACATCTTCTGCCCGCATGGGCATCTCCGAACTGGAGTCGATGGTCCATCGCAGTCATGAGGGATAGAAGACTGAAGTCTTTTAAAAATCTATTTTTAAATCTGCAAACGGAGAAATAGGAACCAGTCTCAAACGCGAAGGCGTTAAGGAGGGAACCTGAGCTTCAGGCGGTAAGGAAGATCTGGCGTCATGGGCGAGCCGAGAGTTATACCACCCGGGTGGGTGGGAGGAGCAAGCTTGAAGACCTTCCGGCAAGATTTAAAGCGGCAAGGATACCTGCCAATGAGTGTGGATGAACAACATATCCATGTCCCTAGAATGAAGGTGTTTCATGGATACGAAATGTCCCTAGAAGCAACCACCGATGCAGCGGTATGTCGGGTAGAATGAGCCCTCATCACTTTGGGAGGCTCCTTGCCTGCCAACTCTTAGCACAGACTAATGCAATGCGTTATTCATCGAGCAATCGTCCACTTTGGTGCAGGTCTGCCAGAAGCGGCTTCAGCGCAGGTGACTAAACAGCTGGCGAATCTCTGCCATCCTTTCCTTATAATAGGAGAGAGCTCATCTCGGGTCCAAAGTATGAAGCCTGTAATCTGCCTCCGAAGTGTAATTAGGATAGTACACCAGCAGAGTTAACACCTGAAGGAGAAACTGACACCACCGTCGGAAGGAATTTCGGGTGGGGGCGTAGGACCACCTTTTTCATGTGGAAGACCAGATAAGGGAAGTCCACAGACAGCGCCTGGAGCTCCCCTGTCATCCTGGCAAACGTGATAGCCACCAGGAAGGCAGTCTTCCACAAGTGTGACAGCTCACACTTGCTCATCGGTTCGAAGGCTTGCCCATGAGCTTTGCCAGTACAGCAGTAGATCCCACAGAGGTGGAGGTTCACGCACCGGAAGGGATATCTGATCCAGGCCTTTGAAAAAGCACCCAGTGTCTCCTGTGCTGTCTGCTGACAGGCCCGCACCCGGTAGGCAAAGATGGCTGCCAGGTGCACCCTTAGGGTCGATGACCGAAAATCCCCTCTGGAAAGAGACAAGAGGTAATCTAGAATGTTAGTCACTGGACAGGACAGAGGGTAGAGGCCCTTGTCGACACCAAATGGAAAACCTTTTCCATCTGAAAGCATAAAATTTCCTGGTCAGTTCCTTTCCGGATGCCTCCACCACTGTAAGGACATCCTCGAAAAGACTCAAAGCTTGGAACTCTAGCCGCTCAGGTACCAGGCTGTGAGGTGCAGGGATTGAAGGTCCAGATGGAATACCTTCCCCTGGTTGACAGATCAGGTCCGGGGGCCTGTTGCTGAGGCGATCTTGGAACCAGAACTGGCGCTGCCAGTCTGGGGCTACCAGAGTCACCTGCGCCTTGTCCCTCTCCTCACCTTGAGGAGCACCTTGTGGATCAAGGGGAAATAAAGGGAAGGCGTAGAAGACGCCTGGGGTCCACGGCTTCGAGAAGGCAGCCCTTGCAGCAAGCCCTGCTGAGGGGGACGGGCATGAAACAGCCTCAGCCTGGTGTTTTTCCCTTGAGGCAAACGGGTCCACCAACGGTTTGCCTCAGTGGGAGAACAGACTGTACACTACCTCTGGATGGAGAGACCACTCGTGGGATGTCTCTCCTATGCAGCAGAGAGCGTCCGCCAGTGGTTTGAGGCTCATGCCATGTGGATGGCTAGAAGATCTGTCCGACGGTTCACGAGTGTCCAGATGCACAGCACTTTCTTGCATAGCAGATGGGAATGCGTGACACCCTATTTAGTACATGGTCCGGTATTGTCAGTCTGGACTTGAACCACTCGACCCCAGAGCCGAGGAGCAAAAGCAGACAGTGCCAATCTGACTGCTGAGTTCTAACAGGACTCCTCGGGGGTCCAGAACCCGTGGACCATGTTGTCCCCCATGTGGGCTCGCCAGCCCATGAGAGACATCGGTCGTAGGGACGGCCGTCGGCTCGGGGTGGACAAACTGGATCCCTTCCTGCAAGCCGGCCTGGGCAGTCCACCAGTGGAGAACGTCCCACATCTTCTGGATCGCAGTGATCAGCTGGTTGAATGACAGTAGCGCTGAGTCCACTGGGTGACCAGCCCCCACTGGAAGGGCACATGTGCCATCAGGCCCAGACCACAGAGGTGCACGCCGCCATGCAACCCAGAAGGCACGGAAAGTCCCGGGCAGGGCGCAATTGCACAACCAGAAATGATTGGGCAAAGGAGGAAAGAACCTCTGCCCTGTCCGCCAGGAGCCGAGCTCTGGTTTGACAAGATGCACATTGCCAAAGAAAGCACAAGCTCTGACTTGGCCTCGATCAGGAGGCAGAGTTGGAAGCAAGTCTGGAGGGCCAGGTCCCTCTCCACCTTCTGCTGTGTGGAACCTGCTAAGAGCCAATCAGAGGTAGGGATAAATTCTGCCCACTCCCCCTCCCGAGGTGGGCTGCCACCACTGCAATGCATTTGGTGGAGACCTGTGGAGCTGATGACAGGCCAAATGGCATGGCTTGGAAATCTTATAGGGTTCCCTCGGCTCTGCAGCGGAGGAACCACTGGTGGGATGGACTGACTGGGACTTAGGAAAAAAAAAAAAAAAAACTACAGCCAGCGTCCTGGAGATCCAGGGAGCAGAACCACATGTTTCGCTCCAGGGATGGTATGATCCGAGACAGAGCGACCACCCTGAAGGTACATGACCCGAGATACTGATTTAGGTTGTGTAGATCTAGAACGGGGCACCAGCGGCCCCCCCTCCCTTTCAGAACCAGCAAGTACCTGGATATGAACCCTGGATCTGGAGGAGGATCTGCCACTCTAGCTACTGCTTCCTTGAGGAGGAACTGAGCAATGACATCTCGAAGAGCTGACCGAGTGTGGGCGGATATCCTCTCCTCCCGTGGGGCACGGGCTCAGCTTGGAGGGTACTGCTCGAATTCCAGAGGCAGTCCCTGGACGACCACTTCCAAGACCCACCTGTCCGTGGTAACAGTGGACCAGGCGGAAAGAAAGTGGCAGAGCTGGACCTCCTTGTTAGCACCAAGAGCTGGCGTGACGGGAGTAGGGGTGGCAGCCTTCACCCCGTCACTGGGCAGGCCTGGAGGAAGAGGATCCAGGGCTTGAATCTCTGCCTCCCTTACGGGCCTAGGAGGGTCCAGGCTTGGGCCAGGGACGCCAAGCTTGAGCCTGCTGCTGCCGCCACCCCTCCCTTGAAAGGGGAGAGAAGACTGCTGGGCCATAGGGGAAGAGTGCCGAAAAGGCTTCTCCTGCTGCTTCTTAGGACCTGAAGAACCCTTAACAGAAGTGGCACTGGACAGCTCAATGCGCTGAAGGTGACCAGCCTCACCTGGGCCTACAAGATTGGTGCCCAGGAAAGGTACATCAGCTAGTTTGTGCAAAGTATCCGCCAGGAAGGAGGAGAGCCTCAGCCAAGCCGTGCAGCGAGAGGCAACTGTGGCTGTCAATGAACGGGCACATGAGTCCCCGATGTCCAGGGCCATCTGGAGCTGTTCAGTAACAGTGCGGCCTTGGTCCCAGACCTGCCTGACCATGGTCTGCACGGCCACTGGGAGATGTGGGAGGACTTCGTCCAAAGACCTCAAAAGGGCATGAGAGAAGTGTGTCATGACGACGGCAGAGCTTGCCGACGGAGGCCCAAAGAAGAGGCTGCACAGACCTTCCAGGCAGAGTGACCCAAATATCTGGATTCCTTCTCAGGAGGTTTGTCCTACTGGCAGAACTACCAGTACGTCTGAACACAGAGGTGGTCACAAGGTTCTCGGCTGAAGGGTGCTCTGTGAACCCCGCAAGGGACCCCATGGGCACAGTGTACCTGCGAGCCATGCAGGCAGACTGAGCTGGACAAGAGGCAGGGTGCTGCCAAAGTTGTAAGGTCGTGCCAACAATGGCCTCTGCCACAGGAAAGGCTTCAAGCAGGGTATCCTCTCTCTTGAGAGGGATCAGTGAGAGGGTACTCTGCCTTTTTCTGGATAGGCTCCAGAGGCATCCCTGTAGACTCAGATTAGGTGAAGAATGCCCTGAGAGGACGAAGGACCTTCCTCCATCTATTCCCACCAGCAGATTCATCATCCCCTGGGTAACAATGGAGGCATTTTCATCAGAATCCAAGGATTCCAGATACGGTGGTCGACCGCTCACATCACCCTTGACCCCGGCCGGGGCGGTCAAGGGCAACAGTGACAGACGCCACAGAAGCCCAGTGTCCGGCCTAGCTGCCTTAGAAAGAGACCCTCCCACAGGCTGCTTGGGCAGCAGTTCCACCAAAATCAGTGGGGAGACCAGTTTAGCCCGAAATGGAGGTGTCGCCAGCTCCGCAGGTGGAGGAAGGGAGTCTGCATCGGCCTAGGAGGTGAAAGCCAAGTAATGTCCAGGGTAGGCTTGCACATGGTCAAAATCAGCTGTTGCCACGAGGTCCTTGTAGCACCAGAGTTTCCGCCAGAGCCACCTCTTTTTAAAGCGCTTATAGCCCTTCCTCGGCCTTTCAGTTGAGGGGATCAGAGATCTCTATTAAGATCGGATGGGCCAACTCGGTCGCTCGGGAGACACCGGCAGGACCGGTGACATCCCAGGGTCAGGGACCACTTCCTCGACTGGATTCCCAGCAGGCTCCGTCTCCCCGTCAGTAAAGCAAGGACCGGAGTCAGAGAGAAGGAAAGTCGACCAGAATCTGCAACAAAGGGTCAATCGGGTTGAGAATTCTCAACATCGTCAATTAACGTTTCAGTCGACTGGCTAGATGGCAAGGCCGAGAAACCAGCGGCCGAATATGGGATTTCAGCAGAGGTCGAAATGGCCAGTTCCTGGGATAGATCTCTCCTGACGAAGATGGTCCCGGGCCCTTCTCCCACTTACAGAACCGAGAGGAGTGCGTGCCCGCAAAACTCTCGCCCTTAGACGGGAGACAGTGACAGCTCTTGGAAGGAACACGAGAAGGTGGAGCCCAAGTTGAGTGGAACGAAGAAACTACGAGAGGAAGATTCCGCGGCACGAGTCGCTTCCTCCTCTAAGGCTTGCATGCACTCCAACTGCTTGGCAGATCCGGCGGCCACTGCCCACCAGGCCCTCCCTGGATTTCACTGGCAGATTCCGTTTTTACAGCCTCCCCAGCTTAAGGCATGCGAGACTGTCATTGAGGACGCGGGGTTGGAACGCGAGGCAAAGCTCTCACGTCGTGGTGTCATGGCTGACACCCAGACAATAAGCGCACGCAGCATGCATGTCGGTGCACAACATCCTCTGGCCACACGAACACCGTTGAAATACAGGGAAAGACTTCTTCCATGACCGAAGAATAGTAACCTCAATCGCTAACACGAACAAGGCGAATTTCTGGAATTACCGAATCTTCTGAAGCCAGGGCCTACAAAATGCAACAGCATGAAGGAGGCAACCTGAATCTTCCAGCGGAAAGGAAGATCTGGCGTCATGGGGCGCAGCCAAGGGTTATACCACGTGGGTGGGAGGAGCCAGCTTGAAGACTTTCCAGCTGATTTAAAGGGAAAGGGACTCTGCCAACAAGTGTGGATGAACATATCCACGATCCTAGAACTAAACCCTTAGAAAAGATAAAGGGGCTTGGGAATAGGAAATGTTGAGCCAGATACTCTGGGGTGATTGGCTCTGCAGGTTAAGGAGGGGTGGCGAGTTACCTCTGCCCCCCACATGCAGAGAATTTTACTGGAGGATTCTAGTGCGTTTATTCCAGACTCTGGTAGTGACCCAGCGTTATAATACCACCAACGCCACAGATTGCTTGAGGAAATGTGGAGCTGTGGGAACGCACTGGCAAATATTCTGGGGGTGCCCAAAGATTGCCTAGTCTTGGTCAGATGTGCAAGGGAAGGTTCAGCAGGTCCCATCTTTAACCATACTCTAGCTTTACAAATTAGGTCCTGGGTTTCCCCAGTCCTGGTTGGCCTTCCCCATCCAAGAGGAAACTGGCTCAAATTCTTTTAGCAGCCGCTTTGAAATGCATCATGGTGCACTGGCTCAAAAAGGAACCCTCAGTGATGCGGGAATGGGTAAACAGAGTTAATATCCTTGACCTGGAAACTAACTGTCAGGTTGCATTTGCGAGAGGAGGCCCTTGGAGCCATCTGGAATCCATGCCTAGCATAGGAGACCAGCTGGGAGCCAAGTGGCACCACGCAAACCACAGGCGCCCCTAGTCACCTCTTCTATAATACAGTGTAGCAAATGAGGACTTTCCTTCCCACCCTGTCCTGCTGAGCCAAACCTTTCCAATTTAACAAAGGAACCCCGACTACTCTTTTCGGCTTCTACCCACCACCAAGTAGTACATATTTTCTTACGTAGCACCTTTTTGGGTCTCTTGACGAGGTTCCAATTCAGTTAAACCATTTACAAGTATTCCCTTGTTTTGGCGAGAGCTTTGAGCTACGTACATGGGAACTTTACTGGTATAACTGAATAGATTCCTCTGGCGGGTTTGAGAGGCCAGCTTAATGGAAAATGAGTTGTCATTTTGTTAATTCAACTTTATATCCATTAATGTACTCAAAGGATTAACGATTTTCTACTAAAAACTTTATAACACTGTATACGTAGTTTCACGTTATACTATAAAATATCCAGTACATTATAAAACTGCACTTCATTTAATTGTATTGAATGTAATGTGGTTGCAGACGTTATCTGATTCGTCCACTGTACTCAATCTAACCTTGTGAATAAACTTGAGTTAAATAAAGGATCCAGGCTTGAATGCACTTCCAAATAGTGTAGCCAATAAATGCAGGGTGTCCACCTGCATCATAACCACACAGTTCAACTCCATACAGAAAAACTTATGAAGAGAAATTGGCACAATTAAAGGGCACCATCATAAGAAATAAGCAGACCAACCCAAGAGGCAGTTAGAAAAAAAAGTGGCACAGCTTAAGAGCATTTACTGAAGGTCGGTGCAAAGGTTTTTGTGGTTTGCCAGTTTAGCCATTTTGGAGGAAGGGGTTGCCAGTTATTCTGTATTTACACCCCATCTGCTATTCTAGTATCTCCCTGGTCCCTCAAAGGAACCGCTTGTTAATTCCTGATGGAATCCCAGCCCATTTTGTAGAGCTCCAGATTTTCTGTTTTGTCTTCTGCAGGGGCTGCTAGGGTAACAGTACGTCACTAACCTCTGGATGCAGATTGCTGACCAACAGGACAGAGTTTGCAGCTGTGGTGAAGCCTGGGATGCCCATGCGTCCAGCAGCAGAGGGGAAAGATAGATGACCAAGAGCACCAGGGATGCCTTGAACAGACAGACCTAGGAAGAACAAACTGCATGTTAGAATACAGTCAAGACAAATGGAAGCTTGCAATTTAAAAGGCACTCTATTCCTCCCCAATTTAACAGTTAGTGTGCATGTTACTTTTAATGTTTAGAAATGATCAATCCTAGTTGGCCAAAAATTATGCCATGATTTATGAACAGCACAACTGTCCTGATGTACTGCACTGACCATGTAGTACCGTTACTCAAGAACTTACTGTAAAGTACAGTTACGTAAGAACTTACCGCAGCAGTAGATCTTAGAGAACAGCTCTTACAACAGGTTACACCACTAGGACAGAAGCCGGCAGGCACCAGGACCCCATGGAAATTTTCTAGCTAACAGTATTCAGTGGGGACCGCCTCAGACGTCAGTCCTGCCCCCGTCAGGCACAGTACATAATGAGGCGGTCCCGAAGAATCCCCAGTTCTCCCAGAGACTTCCCAGCCGCTGGATGACATCAGAAGAGGAGACTGAGGATCCACCATCAAATGGCAATCAGATTAGTATCGAGAACACCCAATCCTAGGAGAAGAAAATTGGAACAAAAAAATCTACCTCCAGCAGGGATGGTGGGAGGGAAAGTACCTGCTGCAAGAGCTGTTCTCTAAGATCTACTGTTACAGTAAGTTCTTACATAACTGTACTATCTTACTTCGAGAAACTGCTCTTGCAGCAGGTTACACCTTTAGGACTGATTCCCAAGCAATAGTGGAAATCCCACACCATCGGGAGGAGGGAAGGTAGAAATCCTTTACAGAAATTTAAGCCTAGGACAGAAGTCCTTGAAGGACTGCTAGACCAAACTTGCTCTTCGCCTCGATGCAACATCAAAGCTATAATGCCTGATAAAGGTGTGCACAGTGCTCCAAGTCGCTGCTGCACAACTGGCTGAGGTGGACACGTTCTTTAACACCGCAAAGGAGGTAGCCACCCCCCTAGTGGAATGACCCTTAACCGCACCCGGTAAGGAAAAATTACTCACCTTAGTAATGTTGTTTCTTCCAATGGAGGCCTGGGATTGGTAACAAGGCCTATGAAAATCTCTCAATCTCAAGGCATGGCTCTTGAAGAGTCAGAGTTTGCCGACCTACACCTCTCCCAAGGTGTATTGGATATCTTGAAGGCCTTTAGGAAGCCTTCCACCAGGGCTACTTATAATTCCATATGGTGCTCTGGCAAGTATATTCCACCAGAATCTGCCGACTTGCCCACAATCCTGGATTATTTGGTGCATTTGAATTCTTTGGGGCTGAGACCAGCTACCCTAAAAGTGCACCTGGCAGCCGTGTCTGCTTTCTTAGCAGGTAAACCTCCCTTTTCAGCTCACCCTGTATTCTCCAAGTTTTTCAAGAGGTTGCTTCACACCAACCCTCCATTCAGGGACCCTGCCCCTGCTTGGGATCTTAATATTTGCATTGCCCAGCTTATGCAACCCCCTTTTGAGCCGCTGTCTTCAGCAGAGCTCAAGTACTTGACTTGGAAAACTGTTTTTGGTAGCCATCACTTCTGCCAGGCGCATAAGTGAGTTGCAAGCATTGTCAGTGGAACCTGACTATCTCCTTTCACAGGGATAAGGTGGTCCTCAGGACTAACAGAAAGTTTTTGCCTAAGGTGGTTTCAGACTTCCACCTTAATCAATCCATGTCCCTTCCTGTGTATTTCACTGACCATTCCTCCTCTGGCGAGAGGAGATTGCACAGTGTCAAAAGAGCCATTAGTTACTACATAGAACGTACCAAGGGTCACAGGTCTGACTCCTTCCAATTGTTCCTCACTTACGGTGAGGTTGGAAAAGGAAAACCTGCCACTAAAAGATCCATTGCCAGGTGGATTGTCTATTGTATCCAGTTTTGCTATGAAAAACTGGGTAAGGTTCCTCCCTCAGGCCTGAGGGCTCACTCTACCAGGGGTACAGCTGCTTCTCTGGCTGCTGCCAGGGACATCCCTATCCTAGAAATATGTCAAGCAGCTACCTGGAAAACAGTTCACACTTTCACTAAGCATTACTCCCTGGACATCCAGGCTAGGAGTGATGCTCGATTTGGCACAGCCGTGCTTCAGAGCCTATTCCCTAAGTAGGTTCTGTCCCTCCTCCATGGAGGTACTGCTGTGTAGTCTGCATATGTCATAATATAGCAAGACTTCATGTTTGAAAAAAAAATTACTCACCTTAGTAATGTTTCTTCTAATGGAGTCTTGCTATATTATGACCTCCCCCAGCCTGCCCCTCTCAGAACCTCTATTTTTGGGATGTGGGTGGGCAGCGCAATGTTGGCACTTCACAGATGCCCACTTTGTTTCACCCTTTCTTTAGGGTGCCTGGGTGTTTTAATTTTCTTTCTTGATCCCCTGACTTGAGTCTGTTTTGGGATCAAGAACACAAATGTGTTTTTTTGTAGTTAGTAGCCAATGGGCTAGTGTAGGTTTACGGCTTCCACACAGAACCTTAGTGAGTTTTGCTCATAAAGATCTGACAGTTTAAGTTTGAGCAACAGACAGTTTTCAACCGAGCTCGCGCTGAAGGTTCCATGCCTGGCATGGAAAGTTAACTCTCACCTCCGGAGCAGTTCTAACCTGGGGTTATACTGCATATGTCATAATATAGCAAGACTTCATGTTTGAAGGGTTTGTTACGCTTCTGGTAAAGTGATACAATGTATAAGCCACCTGGACAGCGACTATTTGGAAATAGGAGCTCCCAGCATTCTGTGGGCGAAGGATACAAAAAGCTGATCAGATTTTCGGTGGCGTTTGGTCCTGTTCAGGTAATATTGCAGACACCTATAGAAACATACAGAAACAGACTGATGGCAGATAAGGGCCACTTGGCCCACCCACTCTGCCCATTTCCCTACCTACTGGATAAGCTGCAGATTCTAGTTAACCAACAGCCTACTTCCTGTAACCCCCCACTATAATTGCCTTATGTCTGTCCCATGCATGTTTGATTTCCCCCACTGTTTTAGACCCCACAACCTCTCCAGGAAGGCAGTTCCATCGTCCACCACTCTGTGAAAAGAACTTCCTCACATTACCCCTGAGCCGTCCCCCTCTAACTTTAAATTGTGCCCCTTGTTCTTACACATCTCTTTCTGAAAGATGCTACCCTCCTGGACTTTGTTGATTCCCTTGAGGTACTTAAAAGTTTCTATCATGTCCCTCCGTCCCTCCTTTCATTAAGGGTATACATATTAAGCTCTCAGTCTCTTCATATGGTTTCCGATGTAGACCCTGCACCATTTTAGTTGCCCTCCTCTGGACTGCTTCCATCCTGTTTATGTCCTTGCGTAGATGAGGTCTCCAAAACTGCACGCAGTACTCCAGATGGGGTCTCACCAACTGTCTGTACAGAGGGATAAACACTTCCCTTTTTCTACTTGTGATGCCCCTCCCTATGCATCCCAGTAACACCCTGGCTCTCCTTACTGACTTATCACATTGCTTACCCACCTTTAGGTCATCTGATATGACTACACCCAGATCCCTTTCCATTACTGTTGTCGTTAGTACCTCCCCTGCTATTGTGTACTCTTTTCCTGGATTTTTATTTCCCAGGTGCATTACTTTGCACTTCTTTGCATTGAATCTAAGTTGCCATATGTCTGACCATTCCTCCAACCTTGCCAAGTCCCTTCTCATCCTTTCTACCCCCTTGTGTATCAACTCTGTTACAGATCTTTGTGTCATCTGCAAAGAGCATACCTTTCCTTCCAGACCCTCCATAATGTCACCTATAAAGGCGTTAGAGGACTGGACCCAGTACTGAGCCCTGAGGTACTCCACTAGTAACTCCCTTTTTCAGAATGTGTTCCATTCACTATTACCTTCTGTGTCCTATTGTGCAGCCAGTTTGCTACCAGGCTACCACCCTGGGACCCATTCCCAGGCTGGCTAACTTGGTTATTAATCTTTCGTGCGGGACTGTGTCAAATGCCTTGCTAAAGTCTAGGTAGGCTATATCCACAGCCCCTCCCTGGTCTATTACTCTGGTCACCCAGTCAAAGAAATCGATTAGATTCGTCTGACATGACCTTCCTGCTGTGAATCCATGCTGCTTTGGGTCCTGTGCCCCGCTGACCTCTAAGTACTCAATTTTTTCTTTCTTTCAGAAGTGATTCCATCATTTTCTCCACCACTGAGATCAAACTAACAGGTCTGTAGTTTCCTGCTTCTGCCTTGCTCCCACTTTTGTGAAGGGGAATCACATCTGCCCTCCTCCAGTCCTCAGGTACCACCCCATCTTCCCATGATTTGTTAAAAAGTGTGGTTAGTGGTGTCACTAGGTCCTCCCTTAGCTCTATTAGGATTCTAGGGTGAATCCTGTCAGGCCAACTAAAGTTTGCAACAGGGCCTCCCCTCGATTTGAACATTTAGGGAAGTACACTGGTAGATCGATATCCTAAGAGTGACAGCTGAGACCA
Source organism: Neoceratodus forsteri (assembly GCA_016271365.2). NCBI lineage: Eukaryota > Metazoa > Chordata > Ceratodontiformes > Ceratodontidae > Neoceratodus > Neoceratodus forsteri. The sequence goes on along the minus strand of JADMNL010000031.1, from coordinate 112,732,510 downwards.
CCTTAGGCAAAAATTTCGGATTGATCCGTAGGGATACCCTGTCCTGGTGGAAAACCAAATAAGGTTCTTTGCACACTGAGTGCATGAAGCTCCGAAATCCTTCTGGCCGAAGTAACGGCAACTAAAAACATCTTCCATGTAAGGAGACGTAGCTCGCAATCCGCGACTGGTTCAAAAGGTGGCAGCGTAAGCTGCTCCAAGACAAAGGGTAAATCCCATGGAGGAATAGGATCCTTAATCGGAGGTCTAAGGTGGAGGACACCTCTCAGGAAGGCGCGTGCCGTGTCCAACTGAGTTATGGGACATTTGCCTACAGGAGTGAGACAGGCAGAGATGGCAAAAAGGTACACTGATCGAGAAGTAGGCCAAGCCTGTTTGAAAAAGAAACAGGAGATAGTCCAAGACTGACTCTTCTGGACAGTCCAGAGACGAAAACCCCCGAGCTTGGGCCCATTGGCAAAAATGGCGCCATTTCACAGCCTAAGTAGCATGAGTGGCCGGTTTCTCGCAGCCACTAGAACGTCAGCTACCTCTTGCAAGACCCCGTGTCGCCAAATGGCTTTCTCTCTAGGAGCCGAGCGTGCAGGCTCAGCGAACGAAGGTCTGGATGGACCAAGGAGCCCGCCTCCTGAGACAAGTGAGAGCCGATTAGCAGAGGCACCAGAGGTTCCTGGGATAGCTGATGCAATAGAGGGAACCAGATCTGCCTGGGCCAGAACGGTGCGATAAGTATCAGCGTCGCGTAAGTTTCAGAAGGACCCTCTGGATCAACCGAAGGGGGGGGAGGCATAGAGGAATCTGCCCGACCAGGAGAGGGATAACACGTCGCCAGAAAACACCAGGCCCTGTATCTAGCAAGCAAAAATTGTGCAGTTTTGCGTTGGATGGGGACGCGAAAAGGTCCAACTCTGGTGTACCCTATCTGCGAAACAGATCCTACCCTTTTTTTTTTTTTTACACCAATTATTTTACCAGGTGAGACACTAAGCTGAAAGCTTGTTTACATGTGCAACCTGGGAGCATGAGGAAGTTAAGTGACTTGCTCAGGGTCACACAGTATGCAAGTGGGGGCTGTGGGATTCAAACCCAGGTCTCCACATTTGCAGCTCAGAGCCTTAAACCACTGCACCATACTGCCTCCTGGAGTAGTTCCCACCCGTGGACTCTGGCTTGAGAGCGGCTCAGGCTGTCTGCGATGACACAGACCACTCCTGGTACACGAACAGCAATGAGGTTTGCGCCGTGTTGTAAAACCCAATCCCACACCCTCACGGCCTCCCTGCAAAGGTGGTAGGAATGGGTGCCTCCTCATTTGTTGAGGTAATACATCACTGCGGAATTGTCTGTTTGTAGCAGAAGAGTACACGGTAGAATCTCCGACTGGAAAGCCTGCAGGGCGTAAAGAACTGCTCTCATTTCCAGAATATTTATGTGGAGATGAGTCTCTTGGGTTGTCCACAGACCCAGAGACCGGACACCGTCTAGGTGTGCTCCCCATCAGAGCCCTGAGGCGTCTCTGGAGAGCATCACAATCGGAGGCGGCACAGTGAAGGGGATCCCCACCGAGAGGTTCTTCGAATCTAGCCACCATTGCCAATCCCTGATTATGGCTTTCGTGATCCAAATTGGAAGCTGCAGATGGTCTTGCTTTTGATCCCATTGAACCCGTAACATCCACTGGGTCACCCGTATGTGGAGACTGGCTAGCGGGACCGTCGCAATGGCCGCAGCCATGTGTTCGAGCAGGCAAAGGACCAGTCTGGCTGGGACGGACTTCCGTGCCAAGATGTCCCTGATGAGGGATCTGATGTGTTCCGCTCGGTCCTGGAGTAGAAAAGCTTTCTCCTGGACGGTGTCCAGAACTGCGCCTATGAACTGCAGAATCTGAGACTGAACCAGGCGTGACTTCTCTTGATGATGATGCCCAGCGTCTCAAACCGAGACAGTACAATGAATGACTGACATCAGGGCTTCCCAAGAGGGTGCCATGAGAAGCCAGTCGTTCAGGTAGAGGAACATGTAGTGGCCTTGTCTCCTCAGAGACGCCGCTACTACCGCCATGCACTCCGTGAATACCCGAGGTGCCGATGACAGTCTGAAGGGAAGGGCTCGGAACTGAATGGTGACCCTAAAACTTGAAGTGCAAAACCTTCCTGTGCACTTGAGCTATGGGTATATGCACGTATGCATCCTGCATGTCCGGGGACGCTAGAAAAGCGCCCTGCTTGAACATGAGAATCAGACCTGGGAGGGTCACCATGCGGAAACGTTTGTACAGGACCGACGCGTTGAGGTCGCTGAGGTCCAGTATCGGAAGGAGATCCAGTTTTCTTGGTAACCAGGAAGAAGCAAGAACAAACTGCATCTCTCTGGTTCCGTGGTACGTGCTCTATAGCTTCTTTTCCAAGAAGCGCGAGCACCTCCTGCTGTATGAGCAGGGCATGCTGACCAGAGTAACGGGAAAGCAGGGGAGGTCTTGGCGGTGGGTGGTCGAGAAATTCTATGCAGTGGCCTTTCTTGACTAACTGGAGAACCCACCAGTCAGCAGTAATTGACTGCCACCCTAAAAAGTGGTGAGCGATGCGACCCCCGACCTTGTGTGCCTGCTGATCCAGGAGGGGTGGGGGCTGGCAAAGGAGTCATGCAGTGGCAGCAGTGGTCCCTGCAGGCTGGGCTGGTTTGGTGTAATGCTGGCCTCTGCCTGGGGACAACTTAGCCTGGGCTTTACGCTGAAGAGTGCCCGTTTGTTGCTGGCCGGAACGTGGCTGCTGCCGTTGTTACCGGCTGCGAAAACGGCTCTGGTTCTTATGAAAGGAACCAGGTCTTGATCTGTACATGGCTTGTACAGACTCTGCCTTCCCAGCGTCCTGGAGTTTGGTGATAACCTTCTCCGAGGATTCACCAAAAAGTACTTTGCCATTATAAGGGATGTCAAGAATGTTCTAACATTCTGTACATCCGGGGAAGAACCGGAAACAGGGAGCCAAGAGTTTCTCCGGAGACAGATGCCTGAAGCTGCAGCTCTGGCAGACTAGTCCGCAGAATCATATGCGGCTCTTAGCACTTGGGTACCCACATCAGACTGTGCGGAGGAGGTTTAGGAGCTCCGCCTTCTGATCGCCATCCGGCAATTTATTGACCAGGTCCCAGCCCTGTTCCCACAGGGCATTCTGAAACTGTAGCATGTGAGATAGGTAGTTCAGGGACCTGATGGAGCATGTAGCAGCTGCATACATGCGCCTCCCCAGGGCATCCAGCTATTTGGATTCCTGGTCCGGTGGTTGTGTGCTCATGTGAGGCCGTAATGACCAGGGAGTCAGCCTGAGGTTGTTGAGCCAAGTACTGGTCCTCGTTTGGGGCATTGTACAGGTGGTCAGCTTTCATCAGCACAGCAGGAGTGGAGTGCAGACGCTTCCACGCAGCCTTGGCGACGTCCGAAGGTGTCCAAGGGTGGCACTACCACAGGCTTTGGATCTTTCTGCCAAAGTCAACAGGCAAGGCACAGTCTTTCGGGATTGAGGTCTTCAGCATCCCATCCCATGTTGTCCTGGATGGGCCTCATGATCTCAGAGAAAGAGGGATCATCCAGAGGAGACCTGGTCAGGTGATGGAATGCTGATTGGAGAAGGAGATCTGAAGTAATCCGAGGTATCCGATCCGGAGTCCTCCCCCGGAGTATACCGACGTCTGGGTCGCTTGAGGCTGGGAGACCCTGATGGAGATCTTGAGGGAGGCCTTCTCCGATCCTTGGATCTACCCCTGCGAGGTGGAGTCTGCTCCTTAGGGGTTGGTGGTCGTCCTGCTGGTCCGTGGAGGAGGACAGGGCATAGGAGAAAGTGGTTTTACTGGGACCACATCTTTACGTATGGTGTCCCACCAGAAGGTAAAGAGATCCTTTACCTCTTGTAAATTCATGCCAGACGGGCCTGGCACCGGTGGTCTGTCGCCGGGGTCAGGCATTGGGTCCGCGGGCGTCTCCGGGGTGGGCGAAGGTTCCCTGGGAAGCCCGGCATCCTCTGTGTCGCCCGCCTGGTCTTCAGGCAATGTGGTGTCCTCTGGAATCCCCGAGACCGGTGTCCACCGGTGACCTGGGCCGGTCTTTGGCTCCAGCGAAGCAGACGGTCGTTTGGCCGATGACTCTGGGTCTGGCCGGCGTCTGGTGCTTGGCCGATGTCCTCTGCTCCGGCAAACGCCTGGCAGACTTCAGGTGCTTGGCAGACGTCAGGTCCTTAGCCATCCTGGGTGGTGGATCCGGGCCCCTAGGGGGCTGGGAGACCGACCCGGAGTCAGGTGGCTGAGGAAGACTTATGACATTCGGAGGACTTAGAAGAGGCCCAAGAGGGGGTGGAGGAAGCAGAGGGCCTGGAAGTCTTGACGGGCTGAAGAGTCAAAGAACCACTGGAAGCCCGGACTTTAACCGGAGGGGCCGAGACCTAGCCCTGGAGGGAGAGCGTTCCAATCGGGTGGAGTCTGAGCTCCATGACTCAGAGATCAGGTTTGGGGATCTGGACCTTGCTTTCTCCCGGTGTTTGTCCCAGTGTTTATGGGCCTTGGAGGAAGAATCACCCCTGGAGGAAGGTTCTTTGTCCATCCTACTAAGTTTTTTCCCTAACTGGTAAGCCTGAAGTGCCTTATGACAGTGGATCCTGGTGCAGCTGTTGAACCCTTGAGAAAAGGTGGTGTGGTCCAGGCCTTAGCACGCAGGAAGAATGAGGATACTTGAAAGGGATCTGTTTTCCGCAGGCACACTTTGAAAGGTGTCCCTCAGATGAAGGAGCTGGACAGAACATTTGTTATGTAGAAACTATTGAAGTTTTAAGTCGTTGTGCACTAGTTAGAGACAGAAAAGCCGATGTTGGCAAGTCGACTGCAGGAAAAGAACTGGGGATTCTGGGGGACTGCCTCCTTATGTACTATGCCCGACGGGGGCGGGACAGATGTCTGAGGCTGTCCCCACTGAATACTGCTAGCTAGAAAATTTCCCTTGGGTCCTGGCACCTGCCGGTTTCAGTCCTAATGGTGTAACCTGCCGCAAGAGCTGTTTCTCGAAGTAAGATCAGTAGATCTTAAGAGAGGAACTCTTGCAGCAGGTAATACCATTAGGACTAAGCCGCCAGGTGTTAGGACCCCATGGAAAACTTCTAGCTAGCAGTCTATGGCTGGGACTGCCCCCAACATCTGCTCTGCCCTGACGTCAGCTATGGTATAAAGAGGGCAGTCCCCAGGCACCATCTCAATTCTCCCACCAGAGACCGGCTGAAAAGAAGACGGAGAACCGAAAAGAATCCCATCCCCCAAAGAGAAATACTAGTCCGGGGCGCGCAGGTGGGTGGAAAGCCACCTGCTGCAAGAGCTCCTCTTAATCTACTGTTACGATAAGTTTATGTAACTATACTATCTCACTTCGAGGGGAAGCTCGCAGCAGGTAACAGCATTAGGACAGAGTCCCAAACAATATCCAAGAAGAGACCCAGGTCAGAAGGGTGGGGACTGTAGTGCAGTGCTGTATGGCACTTTAGGAGAAGTCCCTGAAGGACTGCTAGGCCAAAACCTGATCTTCTGGAGGCAATGTCCAGACTGTAGTGCCTAATGAAAGTGTGCAATGAAGTCCTAGTAGTGGCTGCACAAAGGTCCGCTGAAGAAACATTCCAGAGGGATGTAAAACACGTCACAACCCCTCTGGTGGAGTGACCCTTGACCAGTCCCAGTAAGGGTCTCTTGTACTTCTGATAAGAGAACGTGATACAATTCATGAGCCACTTAGCATCCGTTTAGTTACTGATGCCCCAACTTTCCCTAGGGCAAGAGAGATAACTGGTCTGTCTTTCTGGAGGAACTAGTTCAAGCAAGGTAGTAAAGAATTCTATGTAAATCCAGAGTACATAACCCCCAAGTACTCTGGGTAATAAACCAGTAGCTGGATGTCTCTGTTCAAAGTGAACTCTGACACTACCTTTGGAAGAAACTTAGAATTTGTGCATCAGGACTACAGAGCCTGTGAAAATAAGATAAGGCTCTTTACACACAGAGCCTGCAGCTCGGAAATCCTCTGAGCAGAAATAACAGTAACTAAAGTAATGCCTTCCAAGATGGGCGTAGCTCATAAACTTGCGGCTGGTTCGGGGGCCTTTTCTAACACAAACGGGAGATCCCAAGACAGCACAGGGCCTCTCCTGGGAGGTTTACTGTGCAAGATTCACCTTAACAAGGTCTTGCATAGGTCCAACTGTGCCAGAGTCCTCCCATTCAGTGGTGCACAAGTGGACAGCTCACAGAGATGCACCTTAATGGACGAGTAGCTAGGACCCAAGTCGAGGAAAGGGAGGAGAACCCTGCGGGGGAGACACTCCAGCAGAGATTCCACTGGACAAGTGAGGGAATCCAGGGAATGGGGAATACCCACAAGCAGAAATGCTTCCACTTCATGGCATATGCTGCCCGGTAGAGGGCTTTCTCGCGTCCATGGGAACTTCTGCCACTCAGAGATACTCTAAATCTGTCCCTAGCGAAGTCTGCAGGAGTCATGCATGCAGATGCAAGGGCCTGATGAAGCACCACCCCTTGCTCCTGGGAGAGCAAGAGAGTGGACAGGGGCAACAGAACCAGCGGTTCAGATACCAGCTGTTGCAACAGCAGGAACCAAATCAGTCAAGACCAGCAGGGCGCCATCAGGATAATTCTGGCACCTTCTATCTGCAACTTGAACAGGATCCTTTGAAGGGGGAAGGCATACAGAAACCTCCCTCTCCAAGACAGGGACAATGCATCTCGCCACAAAAAACACCAGGCCTTGGATCTAGCGGGCAGAAATTGGGCAGTTTGGCGTTGTGTGGGGACACAGGTCCAGTTCTGGCCGACCCCACCTTGCGAAGAGGCAGTCTATGACTTCCTGCTATAGTTCCCATTCGTGGCTTTGAGATAGAGTAACTTAAGTCTGTCTGCGAGGACGTTGTGGATCCCTGGAACATAAGACTGCTGTGAGATCCAAGCTGTGATCCACTGCCCAGGTCCATACTCTCACTGTGCCTCTGCATGGGAGATAAGAATGCGTGCCCCCTTGCTTGTTGAGATGGAAGACTACTGCGGTATTGTCTGACTGGACCAGAAGTGGCCCAGGAAGGAGTACCCCTTGAAAGACTTGTAAAGCATATAGGACAGCTCTCATTTCCAGAATGTTTAGGTGGAGAGACTGTTCCATGGAATTCCAAGAGCCTTGTCTGTTGAGAAGCCAGATGTGCTCCCCATCCCAGTCCCGAGGCATCTGTCAAAATTTGTTGTGGGCTGGGACACTGGAAGTGAACCCCTCAGTCTAGATGAGCCGGGGTGACCCACCAAACCTGGGACCGACTGACAGCATTGGAGACTGATCAGCTGATCTCACTAGTCTGTGCCTGGTTCCCACTGAACTCTGAGGTGCCACTGCAGGATCCTCATTTTCAAACAGGCGAGGCGAACTGTGGCTATGGCTGCAGCCATATGGCCCAGAAGCTGCAGAACCACCCTTGCTGGGACCTGGCCCGAGGTAATCACCCTGTGAGGGACCTCCCTTAGCCAGACTGCTCTGTCTGTGGGAAGAAAGACTTTTCCTTGGACAGTGTCCAGGTCTGTACTGATGTATTGTAGCCTCTGAGCAGGCCATGGTTATCACTTGGATAGAGTTAGTGTAATGCACAAGGCTTGGAATAGACAAAGTCTACTCCAGTGTTCAGTGCAATTGGTCTGACGAAGCTGTGAGTAGTCAATCGTCCAGGTAGGGGCAGACATGATGACCCCCTCTCCTGAGGGCTGCTGCCACGACTGCTGGGCACTTGGTGAAGAAAGGCCAAATGGAAGCACCGTGAACTGGTAAAGCTCTCCTTGGAAGGAGAAACGAAGGTACTCCCTGTGGGATGGCATCTCTTTGGGCATAAGCATCCTGCATATCAAGAAGCAGAGCCAGTCTCCTTGATGGAGCATGGGCAACAGGCTCGACGAGGTCACCATTCTGAACTTGTTTTTATTTGATGAAGGTGTTCAGCTGGCTCAGATCCAGAGGTTCCCAATCTATTTCGGGACTAGGAAAAAGTGGGCGTAATACTCTGCCTCGGAGATCGGGGTACCTCCTGAATAGCTCTCTTTTCAAGCAAGGCCTGTATCTCGGTCTGCAGGAGAACCGTGTGGGAGGGGGAACAGTGGGAAGGAACGGGTGGATTGTCCAGTGGAATCTGGGTAAACTCCAGAGAGTATCCCTTTTTGACTATCTGGAGGACCCATTGGTCTGTAGCGATGTTGAACCATCCCAACAGGTAAAGGGAGAATCTCCCTCCTACCACCCCCCCCTGCACTTCCTCTGGAGGAAAGGGGTCAGCAGGGAGTCATGCTGTGATGGAGGGGGTGGACAGGGAAGGTTTAACCGCCTTTGCTCTTTTGGGGCCCTGGGCACCTGAAGGCAGGGGAGGGCCTCCTCTAAAGCCTCTTATGTTGGGTTTGGCATCTTCCCTGCGGTTATGGTTATTCTGAAAAAGACAGCGCCAAGCTGCCTGCGGCTCTGACCTGTACATGCAATGAACATCAGACACAGCTTTGCCTAAATTCTGTAGGTCTGTTATGAGCTATTTGGTTTCTGTGCCAAAGAGGACGGGACCCAGGAAGGGTGTATCCAATATGGCATCCTGTAAATCCTGCCAGAAACCAGAGACCCTCAACCAGGCATGCCTTATACAGATGCCAGTTGCTGCCGCCCTGGCTGCCGTGTCTGCAGAGTCATTAACTCCTCAGTACATACTTGTTCACATCCCTGCCCGACTGGATGATGGCTAGGAGCACTGCCCCGACTACCAAATCTGGTTGCGCTTTATCAAGATCCATGGCTTTAGCCCAGAATGATTTCTGGTACATGACCATATGAGCCAAGAAATTCAGCGGCCTGACTGTGCAGGTGGTCGAAGAATAGACTTCAGCCCATTTGGCACAGTTTTTTGACTCTGGATCGGGGGCTGAGCGCCATGAGTCTCTGCTGCTGCACTGCCATGAGCACCATACAGTCAGCTTTTGGCTGTTTGCTTAGGTGAGGCTCTCCCTTAGGCCTTTTATATAGCCAATTTGCTTTTCTTAGTACTGTTACCGTGGTGGCCAGATGCTACCAGGTCAACTTTGTAATGTCTTGGAATGTGGTTCGACAAGTGGGGGGACAACCAGAGGTTTCAAGCGGTTTGCCCCTAGGAATTTTGCCAGGCGTCTGCATCCAGATCCAGCTCCTCTGTATCCCACTGATAGAGGGCTTGGATGTGTCTATGTCCAAGGACTGATCATCCGGGGAGAGACCCTGGCGAGTCCCTTCTTGGATCCAGAGGGGGTAGCTCAGCCTTCAAGGAATAATCAGAGGAGTCCCCTGAGGAAAAGGGCGGATGTCCAATGGTCAAAGGAGCAGATGAAGAGTGCCTCTTTCTGTCCCTTGAGGCTGGTGACCGGTCATCGGGTGGTGGACGCTGTCTGTGGGGGGAGGTCGCCTGGGTCTTTAAGGAGACAGTTTACCAGGTGGTACCCGCACAGGGGACAACTCTGGGCTTTGGCAAGTCCCCCTTGACAGTGTTCCAAACGTTAAAGAGCCCCCACTTCCACCAGCAGGACGACTAGTGGTGGAGGCGCGGGTTAGGCACATTTGAGGGGCCTGGCATCTGACCCTGTGGCTCTCTGGGTACCATCTGGTCCTGAGGCTCCTTATTCATGGGGTGTCAGGTCCGATGAGGCCTTATTCAGCAGTGTCGAGCCTCGCTGGGGTCTGGCTCCTTAGAAGGTGGTGACCGGTTATCCACGGGCCCGGGGCACCTGGTCCGACACCCAGTCCTCCAGGGTAGACTGTTGCTCTTGCTGGTGGCGCCTGGTCCATTTCCAACCCAGTCCAAGTGGTCCATAGTCTCAACCTTCTGAAGCAGTCACCTTGTCCCTCTGGCGGGGGAAGCATCCGGTACCAGATTACCTCCTGGCGTCTGGAGGAGTCGTCCGACCCCTTGTGCCGGTCTGACGACCCCGAAGGCTTCCAGGCAACTGCCTCCAATTTTTTTGCCCAAAACAGACACCTGTCCCTCAGTTGCCAACCCATGCGAATGCTTATGGGGCCTATGCACCAAAGAAATTTGGGCAGACGAACGCCCTTGAAAAGAAGACTCCTTACCTTTGGAGTCAGAGAAGGCAGCAATCTTAGAGTAAGTCCCAGAAACTGAGGTTTTATCTGGGGAAACTGATTCAGACCTGCCTCTGGAGGTGGAAGTAGAAAGCCTGTGAGGGGACTTGGGGCGGGATTCAGACCAGCTCTCCTGCTCCCTGTGGAGACGCCTCCCGCCTGATCTTTTTTTTTTTGGGGGGGGGGGGTGTCCCTAGCTGAGGAAAAACTTTGCAGAATGGGTCCTCTGCATGCTGGCCACTTGTTGCTTTAGCAGGTAGGCCTTGTGTGTTTTGAGGTGGCAGATGCGGGTTTTTCTGTTAAATTTTTGGCAGTGCACGCACTCTGTCCAGAGGTCTGGGTCTAGGCACATCAGGCAGGCGGAATGGCAGTCTCTCGCTGTGATCTTACCGCACATGTGCATCGACTTCTGCCACTGGGATGACGACGAAGACATGCACGTGACTGAAAAAATCTATTGAAAGATAACGAATGGTAAAACTGGGCGAGGAGCAAAATGGCAGTCAACTGCGAAGATGGAATCTGTGGAGCTGATGTTCGCTGGCGGACGGCCAGCTGACGGGGCGAAGCAGACTTAGGGGGTGGTCCCCACCACAGACTGCTAGTAGGAAGTTTTCCGTGGGGTCCCAACGCCTGGCGGATTAGTCCTAATGGTATTACCTGCTGCAAGAGCTCTCCCCCTCAAAGGGAGATCTGAGTGGTCAATACAAAATATGGGAACACAAAACCCACTTCAGAGACTGTACAGTGCAGTGTTGTGTACAATGAACAGTTATCAAGTGTGTCCCAGTTCTAGAATGTTCTCATAACACGTGGCATTAACGCTGATCTCAATAATTCTCATGTAACTGCAATGTTGCCACCTTACCATACGAAAACAGCACTGCAGGGCATCACCACCGTAGTGTTTCATTAGCAGTATGAAGAGTCCCTCCATTCAACAACCCATACAAATATCCCCCCTCTCCCCAAAATAAAACAAAACACAAAAAAACATTACAGGCAACTTACACAAAATAAACTGCTAAATAAAAGGAAACTGTTACGCACCAACATCCTATACAAAACAGCCACCTATACCAACCACCCCTCCTATGCCCCAGATTGCTGAAAGGTTAAGACACATATGCTAATAACCAACATCCCTCAGCCTCCCGTGGGAGGAAACACGGGAGGAGACCCTTTACAGACCAGCTAGGCTAGAAACTGGTCAGGGCAAGGTGGGGTCCCATGTTCCCCTGGAAAGGATGGCGCCGCTGTAGTTCCAGTCTTACCCTGCATGAGAAAAGGCAGGTCCCCCAGAACGTGGAGGCAATCACCCTATGCAGGACTAAGGGTAATAACCGGGATAGGCAAAGCCACGCCATCTGCCTAATGCAGATCGCTGTCCCTGCAAGCCATGAAGCTACCTCACTGGCGTCAAAAGATGCCCTTGACTGGTGCCTTGCAAACTCCAGGCCCATCATGAAGAGTGCTATGATCTGCCTGGTTGCCTCCAAATCAGACAGCAATGCCAGTGCCGGGCCTAGCATCTCCCACAGGTGCCTGTTATGAAGCAACGAACAGAAGCATGTGCACCAAAGAAGAGACTCTTCCACCTCAGGCGGAAGAACTCTGCAGAGTCTGGACCCAGGGGCCAGTCGTGGACCGGACATCTATGCCCGGTAGAGGTATCCAGTCACATCAATCCCCTTAGGGGGATGTGGCAGTGAACCTGGAGACCTCTAGGGTGTGCAGCATCAATGCTGGCAGTCAAGTAGGGCTGGGGCGGATGGAAGCTGCCAGGTGCTGTATGCCGCCTCCTGGAAGGGGACAGGCCACTACATGTTCTGCACTGAATCGCCCAAAAAGGCTTGCATCGTACACTCTGTACTGTGGTGAGCAATAAAAGAAACGTGCAGGTCCCACACCAGCCTTGCAAGGAAGCGCTGATACTGTCTTATCACAGCGTCAGAGGATAGATGGACAGAGGTCTTCTTCCTCAAAGGAGGAAGACTAGGAGGCCAAGGAACCCGACGAGTCAGACTGGCTGCGGAGGGGGAAGACAGGCAAAAGACCTGCTCGTCCATGGCCCTAACATACCAGGGGAAATCCACAGCCTAGGATCTGAACTGTTCCCAAATCAAAGGCCCTGAAGGACCACATGGCTTGGGAGAAGAGGGGCTGGACACAGAGGCAAGGGAGAACTTGCCACAGCAAGTGGAGTGCCTCTGCCAGGGCTAGGAGACTTAACTGGGGATCCGCGGGTCTGCGTGATCAGCCTCTTGAAAGAACTGAAAATGGTCTGGACTGAGCCCTGTAGGGGAACATCCCTATAAGGAGATCAGGGCATGAATCCAGATGGGCAGACCCCAACCCATCGAGGACTCCCTCAAAGGGGATGAGGGAAAGAACTTCGGGCTCAGCACTGCAGCTGCTCCCAAGTTCCGAAGGACTACAGAGGCGCACCGCAGCCCCTCACTCCGCCCCCTCAACCTAGTTGACTCAGGAAAACCTCTTCCTCGCACTCTGTGCCACAGGAACCCCTCCCCAATTCCGTAGGCTCCTCGAGGAGAGCCACAGAGGGGGTTCCGGCCACAGCATCAGGAAGGGGGACGGCACCAGGGGAGACAGCTGACCCCTCCCCCAACACCTGGATCACCAGCCCCGGGACTGCTGACCCGCACCACCGCCACGAGAACTGGCGTCGACCGTAGTCACTGGAGCCGTGGGACAAGGCACCTGGGTCCCGGACTGCCCACCAACTCCAATGAGTCAGGTCACCAGTCCGGATTGGCCTCCCTATCATCTGACTCCAGAGAGGAGATCCAGAAGACCTCAATCCTAGTGAACCTGGGGGCTCTGCCGCCTACGGTGACGTTGGTAGGCCCAGCACCCCTCGCAGTAGTACCCTGATCACTGGAGCCACGAATGGCTCATGCATTCTTGAATTCCCCCATTGTTTTCTACCCCACGACCTCCTCATGAAGGCCGTTCCTTGCATCCAGCACCCTCTGAAAAAATACTTCCTCACACTACCCGAGCCATGCCCCCTCTCTTCAAGTTGTGTCCCCTTGTTCTTACACATTTCTTTCTGAAAGATGCTACCCTCTTGGACTTTGATTCCCTTGAAAGTTTCTATCATGTCTCTCCCCCAAAGGGTATACATATTAACCTACTTCAATCTTTGTATGGCTTCTGTTGCAGACCCTGTGTCCATCCTGTCTATGTCCTTGCTGAGATGGGGTCTCCCGCACTGTCTGTACAGAGAAATAGCTTCCCGACTTCTACTGGTGATTCCTCTCCCTATACATCCAGTACCCCCCAGCCATCCCTACTGCCTTCTCACATTGCCTGCTAACCTTTAGCTCATCTGATAGGACTACACACATGTCCCTTTCCATTTCTGTTGTTGTTACTACCACCCCCCATTGTGTACTCTTCCACTGGTTTTGTTTCCCAGGTGCATTACTTTGCACTGAATCTAAGTTGCCATACTTCTGACCATTCCTCCAACTTTGCCAAGTCCCTTCTCATCCTTTCCACCCTCCCCATGTATCAACCCTGTTGCAGATCTTTGTGTCATTTGCAAAGCGGCATACTTTTCCTTCCAGTCCCTCTGTAGTGTCACTTATGAAGACATCAAAAAGGGACCAGACCCAGTATTGAACCCTGCGGTACCCCACTAGTAAAGTACAGTTACGTAAGAACTTACCGTAACAGTAGATCTTCGAGAACAGCTCTTGCAGCAGGTTACACCATTAGGACTGAAGCCGGCAGGCGTCAGGACCCCGGAGATCTTTTCTAGCTAGCTATCTTCAGCGGGGACCGCCCCCGACGTCAGTCCTGCCTCAGACGTCAGGCGTGGTACAAAAGGGGGGCGGTCCCGCCAGAATCCCCAGTTCTCCCGCTGGAGACTCCCGGCCAGAGGTTGCAATAGAGGGGGAGACCGAGGATCCACCGTCAGAAGGCAAAAAAAAAAAAAGTACGAAAACCCCAGGATGAAAAAAGCATTCACTTTACAGGTGAATATCCGACTCCTGCGCTCGCCCAGCCATGCGGAAGGAAATAACTTCCTGCTCTCTGGACATTCAGACTGGCTGGCTGAATATTCACCTTCACTCCTCTTTTTTTTTTTTTAAAAAGAGGAGCAACAACGAGCGAAAGACTTCCTCCAAGGGGGACACGGTGGGCCGGAAGGTACCTGCTGCAAGGGCTGTTCTCGAAGATCTACTGTTACGGTAAGTTCTTATGTAACTGTACTATCTTACTTCGAGATACAGCTCTTGCAGCAGGTTACACCATTAGGACCGATTCCCAAGCAATAAAGCTTGTCCCCTTCACACCGGGAGGAGGAAAAAGAAAACTGAGGAGGACCAACCCGGCCCCAATTCAGGACAGGAGTCCCTGCAGCACGGCCTGGCCGAAACCAGCCCTTCGCCTAGAGGTGATATCCAGACTGTAATGCCTGATAAAGGTATGCACAGAGCTCCAAGTGGCCGCAGCGCAAATAGCTGAGGTTGAGACATTCTTGAGAGCTGCAAAAGAAGTAGCTACGCCCCTAGTGGAATGGCCCCGGATGGAACCCGGGAGGGGCTTTTGTTTGGATTGGTAGCAATGAGAGATGCATTGCACAAGCCAGCAGGATACGGATTGCTTAGACACTGGCCGACTCTCTCATTCTCTGTGCGAAGGACACTAAAAGTTGCTCAGAAGCCCGAAGGACTTAGTTCTATTGAGGTAATACCTCAGGCTGCGTGAACATCTAAAGTATGGAGAAAGCCTCCTCTATTGGAGAAGTTCGGAAGTAGACCGGAAGGTCGATATCCTGATTTAAGGTCAGAGCCGAGACCACCTTAGGCAAAAACTTAGGATTCGTTCTCAGAGACACTGTCTCGGTGAAAAACCAAATAAGGCTCCTTACACATCAGGGCATGAAGCTCAGAAATCCTTCTGGCTGAAGTAACTGCAACTAAAAACAACGTCTTCCAAGACAGAAAACGTAGCTCGCAATCCGCGGCTGGTTCAAAGGGAGGAGCGTGAGTTGCTCCAAAACAAAAGAAGATCCCATGGAGGAACGGATCTTTAATAGGAGTCTAAGTGCAGCACTCCTCTCAGGAACATCTTTGAGAGGTGTCCAGTTGAGCACGGTGCGCCATTTCACCTGCTGGTGATAGGCCGAATAGCACAAAGGTGTACCTTAATAGAGGAGTAGGCTAACCCCGAATGAAAAAGGGAGAGGAGGTAGTCCAAGACTGCCCCACAGGGCAACCTAAAGGAAAAAAGGTCACGCAGCCCGTGACCATAGACAGAATCGCGCTTTCATGGGTAAGTAGCGTGGAGTAGCCGGGCTTGGTCAGAGAGAGTACCTTCATGACCTCCTAGACCCGTGTCGCATGATGGCTACGTCTCTAGGAGCCAGGAGTGCAGGTTCAAAGACCGCAGATCCGGATGCAATAACGAACCTTGCTCCTGAGACAGAAGGTGAGAACTGCGCGGTAGTGGGAGCGGGGGTTCCCTGGACAGCTGCGCCAGCAATGGGAACCAGATTTGTCTGGGCCATAATGGGGCCACCAGAATCAAACATGCACGCTCCCTGCGCAGTTTGAGCAGAACTCTCTGGATCAACGGGAAAGGAGGGAAAGCGTAGAGGAATCCGTTCTCCCAGGAGAGGGACAATGCATCTCGCCAGAAAACTCCAGGCCCTGGATCTAGCGAGCAAAAATTGGGTAGTTTTGCGTTGGATGGGGATGCAAATAAACCTAACTCTGGAGTTCCCCATCGAAGGAACAGATCCTCTGCTACCTCCTGAAGAAGTTCCCACTCGTGGACTCTGGCCTGGGAGCGACTCAGACCGTCCGCGATCGTGTTGTCCACGACGGGAACATGTACCGCGACTAAGCTTGCGCCGTGTCATTACCCAATCCCACACTCTCATGGCCTCCCTGCAAAGGGGGTAAGAGTGTGCACCTCCTTGCTTGTTGAGGTAGTACATCACCGCCGTGTTGTCCGTCTGAAGCAGGATGGTACACGGTGGGATCATGGACTGGAAAGCCTGGAGAGCATAGAGCACCGCTCTCATCTCCAGAACATTGATGTGAAGATGAGCTTCCAGCGGACTCCATACACCCTCAGACCTCACCCCATCCAGGTGAGCTCCCCACCCGAGATCTGAAGCGTCTGTGGTGAGGGTTATCTCCGGGGACGACGCTGCGAAAGGGACGCCCTTGGAGAGCGACCCGGGGGCTAACCACCATTGCCAGTCCTGAACCACTCGTTTCGTGATTCTGACTGGATGCTGCAGATGGTCTTGCCTCTGGTCCCACTGCGCCTTGAGCGTCCACTGCGTTATGCGCATGTGGAGCCGCGCGAGGGGGACCGTGGGAATGGCCGCAGCCATGTGACCGAGCAAGCGAAGGACCGACCTGGCCGGAGCGGTCTGATTCGCTGATAGGTCCTGTATGAGGGACCTGATGCGTTCCGCCCTGTCGACTGGGAGGAAAGCCCTCCCCTGGACCGTGTCCAGCACTGCACCTATGAACTGCAGGTTCTGCGACGGTACCAAGACCGACTTCTCGTGGTTTATCAGAATCCCAAGTGATCCGAACAGGACCAGAGTGTCGTGGTATCGCTTGCAGAAGTGCCTCTCTGGAGACGGCCATGAGAAGCCAATCGTCGAGGTACTGGAACACATAGTGGCCCTTCCTCCTTAGAGCAGCTGCCACGACTGCCATGCACTTGGTGAAAACCCTTGGAGCGGATGACAGCCCGAAGGGAAGAGCTCGGAATTGGAAATGGTGGCTTAAGAACTCGAAGCGCAGGAACCTCTGATGCGCTTGAGCTATGGGAATGTGCAGGTAGGCATCCTGCATGTCTAAGGACGCTAAATAGGCGCCTTGTTTTAGCATGGGAATTAGACCCGGAAGGGTCACCATGCGGAACCTTTGTCTAGACTGACAAGTTGAGGTCGCTAAGTCCAGAATAGGACGGAGGTCCCCTGTCTTTTGGGAACCAGGAAGAAGTGAGAATAGTACCCTAGTCCTCTCTGGTTTCCTGGGACAGGCTGAATCGCCCTTGTCCAGGAGTCGATCACCTCTTGCCAAATTAAGTCGGTGCTGACCCGAGTACCGGGAGAGCAGAGAGGCCTCGAGGGTGGCTGTTCTGCGAACTCTAAAAGTGGTGCTCTGCTGACCAGCTGGAAGTACTCACCTGTCGGTGGTTATCGCCTGCCATCCCGACAGGAAGTTCGCAATCGGGCCCCGACCGAAACATCCCGTTGATCCTGAGGCGGGGGCGGAGAAAGGTCATGCTATGGCGGCTGAAGGACCCGCCCGGCTGGGTGGCTGGAAGCGCTGACCCCTGCTGGCGGGCTGCTTCCCTGGGTCCTTGAAGCCAGAGCCCCTTTGTTGTGTGGCGGAGCAGGGCTGCTGCCTCTGGAGCCGCCCGCAGGCACGGCCTTGGCTCCTACGAAGGAGCCAAGCCTCGGCGTACATCGCCTGGCCTGTCCGGACCGCCTTTCCAGCCTCTTGGAGTTTGGTAATTATCGTTCCGACGGATTACAAACAGTACCTCACCTTCAAAGGGAGCGTCCATAATGTTTTTCTGGACGTCTGGGGTGAACCCGGAGACACGGAGCCAAGAGTGTCTTCGGAGGCAAACACCTGAAGCAACCGCCCTGGCTGACAAGTCCGCTGAATCATATGCGGCTCTTAAGACTTGGGTCCCCACGTCTGAACCCGTCCGAAGAAGCTGAAGCATCTCCTCTTTCTGCTCACCTTCCGGCAGCCTCTAGGCCGCCTCTAGGCCCTGTTCCCACAGGGCGTTCTGGAACTGCACCATGTGGGTAAGGTAATTCAGGGACCTGAGGGCGCAAGTCGCGGAAGCGTAAGTGCGCCTCCCCAAAGAGTCCAGCTGTTTGGACTCTGGGTCCGGTGGCAGGGTGCTCAAATGTTGCAGTCTCTGGGACCGATCATGTGAGGCTGTGATCACCAGGGAGTCAGCCAGAGGGTGTTGTGACAGGTATTGGTCCCCCTTAGGGGCCCTGTACAACCGGTCAGCCTTCTTCGGCACCGCCAGGAGCGAATGTGGACGCTTCCACGCAGCCTTGGTGACGTCCACGAAAGTGTCCACCAAGGGTGGCACCACCACAGGCTTAGGGTCTTTCTGCCGAAGGTATTTTGCCAGGCGTAACCTTTCCGGGTCAAGTTCCTCTGCTTCCCAACCCATGTTCTCCTGGATATGTCTCATTATATCCATGAAGGCTGGATCGTCCGGAGGAGACCTTGGAGTCTCACATGGGTCCAGCGAGGGAAGCGAGACCGGAGATGGGGATCTGGATGATGAACAGGATGATCCCGTGCCCTCCGTCAACGGCGACAGACGTCACCTCCTGGACCTCTTAGGGCTGGGTGATCCAGGAGACGAAGATCTGGACGGAGGTCTCCTTTTAGAATGTCAGCCCCTGGGAGGAGTCTCAGGCTCCCTTGGGACAGAACGGCCAGCTGAACCCACAGGTGAAGGTGGGGCCGGAGCTGGAGTAGAAGGAGGAGGAGGAAGGCCTGGGGGTACCACGTCCTTCCTGATGGTATCCCACCAGTAGGTAAAAAGGTCCTTCACCTCGGCAAAGGACAGCCCCGACGTCAGCTCTGAGGTCAAGGGCCGGACGTCGGGTCCCGGCGACAGCTCCACGGGGGCCTCTGGCGGTGGCGAGGGAACCCGGGGAGACTCCTCGCGGCCGGGAACGCCTGCCTGGTCATCGGGCTGGGCCGAATCCTCCTCGGTGAGGGACTCCTGTCCGACCGGCGTCGGAGGCTCAGAAGCCCTCGGCTCAGGCGGTGCGGACGTCTGCCCCCCCACCGACGTCCAATGCACTGAAAAGGCCGACGGCCAGCTGGCCGACATCGGCTCGGAGGAACGGTGGCGAATGGCCGACGACGGTCTGGCCGACGCCGGATCCACCGGCTTCCTCAACGAGACTCCAAGGTCTTCCGGGAGAGAAGACCGCGCGTCGGGGGCCGAGGAGCGGGAGCCCGACTTGTGGTGGTGGTGGCGTTCCCCTGACTTCGCCACGGCCTTCTGGGCAGAAGATGAAGAAGACGGCCTGGCGGCAGAGGCCTGAGCGGGCTTGGTGGCGGGCACTGCAGCAGGGGGCAGAGATGAGGCCCTGGAAGGAGAGCGGTCCGACCGAGACCCAGAGCTCCGGGACTCGGAGGCCCTAACCGGCGACCGGGCAGGATCCCTCGATTTCTTCTCGCCGTGCCGGTGTGCCGAACCCCCTTGGACGACATCGCCCGCAGTTGTCGTTCTAGGAGGTACGCTTGAAGGGCCTTCTGCCGGCGGATCCTGGTGCGGCTATTGAACCCCTGGCACAGGGAGCAGGCCTTAGTATCGTGGTCTGGGCCCAGGCACCGGACGCACGCGGAGTGTGGGTCTTTAAACGGGATTTGTTTGCCGCACGCGCACTTAGAGGAATGGCCGGCTATCGGAGAGGACATCAGACAGGTCACTCGATTGTAGAAATCTTCCACAACAAAATTCTCAAAACCACGCGTCGCTAGACTAAACCGTAGGGTCGAGGCATGCACTTTCGACTGCGGGAAAGAACTGGGGATTCTGGGGGACCGCCCCCTTTTGTACCACGCCTGACGTCGGAGCGGGACCAACGTCGGGGGCGGTTCCCGCTGAAGACAGCTAGCTAGAAAAGATCTCCGGGGTCCTGACGCCTGCCGGCTTCAGTCCTAATGGTGTAACCTGCTGCAAGAGCTGTATCTCGAACTAAGATCCCCCCTTTCTTTGGAGTGGACTCTGGTTTACTACTACCTTGTGTCCTGTTGTCCAGCCAATGTTTTACCCAGGCTACCACCCTGGGACCCACTCCCAGGCTGGCTAATTTGTTTATTAATCTTGTGGGGGACTGTGTCAAATGCCTTACTAAAGTCTAGGTAGGCCATGTCCACAGCCCCTCCCAGGTCTACTACTTTGGTCACCCAGTCAAAGAAAAAGTACAGTTACGCAAGAACTTACTGTAACAATAGATCTTAGTGAAGCTCTTGCAGCAGGTAACATGTAGAAATACCACCTGGCGGCAGATCTCGTCAATGCTTTTCTCCAGCGGCACCGACGTGGGACCGCCCACCCATTGGCTGCACCCCCGTCACCCAGTATAAAGGCAGGAGGCAGTCCCCACATGCTCCAGTTCTTTTACGCCAATGACAAGCCAAAAGCGGACAGCTGTAGATATAATAAACTCCACAGAACAAACAAGGGCAAGCTACTAAATCTACAACTGAAAACTTGAAAGTTGGCTCAAAGCAGAGACATTCCCGGGGGAAGGAGGAAGGGAAAATACCTGCTTCAAGAGCTTCTCTCAAAGACCTACTGTTACAGTAAGTTCTTAGTAACTGCACTATCTTAGAGAAAAAGCTCTTACAGCAGGTAACACATGTAGGACTAATTCCCAAGCAATATAAAAACTAAAGAAACCATGGGAGGGGAAAAAGGAAAAAAGACATCGGGAAAGATCTCATGAGATAAGGCCCTGGAGAACAGCAAGGACAAAACCTGCTAGACACCTGGAAACAATATCCAGGCTGTAGTGTCGGATGAACGTGTGCACAAATGTCCGCCACCGACACTCTACGAGTGCTGCGAAAGAAGCAGCAACAGCTCTGGAAGAATGCGCCCTGACCGCACCTGGAAGGGTTTTCGCACTCTTCTCATAACAGAAGGATATGCAGTTGACCAACGCAAAAGCATCTGTTTGGTAACCAGGTGGCCCAAGGACCTATCCGCAAAGGACAAAAGTTGATCCGACTGCCTGGCCTCCTTAGTTCTGGATAGGTAACAGCGAAAAGCTCTATGCACATCTAAGGTATGCAGAAGTGCCTCACCCCTACTGGAATGTTCCACGTAATAAACTGGAAGCTGAACCAACTGATTAAGAGTAAGTTCCGAGACCACCTTAAGAAGGAATTTGATTGGATTGGTGGGCTAGCTCATTGGCTAGCTGGGGGAAGCCTTTCTGGCCAGTTCTAAGACAGTGTCCCACCTGGACGTCTGCTACTTGGCTGCATAGGCCATATAAGTAGCCTACCCGAGTTCCAAGGAGGCTGCTGCCAAGTACTGTTTTTGGCATCCACCTTCCAGGAATCCTTATCTGGGGTGTGTGAAGCCAAAGGAATAATCGCCCTGTCACAGGCTGCAGCGTGCACAACCCCAACATGGCTGCAATGGTTGTATAAAAATTCCGTACCAGAGCCTGAAAGCATGCACCTCCTGTCTATTCTCTTATCCACAGGAGGTAAGGAGTTAGGCGCTTGTAAACACTCTGTCCGTTTCCCCAAAGACTTATGAGGAGGAACAGAGCCTCTTGAACTCTGGGACGTCAATCATTTCAACAAAAATCAGGCTGCTCTTCCTCTTCAGCAGCTTCCACCATTGGGAGCTGGAGAGCTTCGGCCACTTTTTTGTAAAAACAGAAAAAATAAAGATTCGGTCTCCTCACGGTCCGCGAAACAGACTGTAAACCGAAAAACATACCCAACTGAGAACATTACCAGGGACAGAGGTTTGAAATAAACACTAAAAATAATAAAATGGATGATTAAAAAACAAACTAATTTAAACTTCAACCGAAGCAGAAGGAGCAATCTCAGACACATTTATACTGCTGAGCAGAATAAAAAAATCTGATCAGTTACTAGAATGTACAAAGGATGGTGGTTTGAAAACTGAGCTCAAGCTCGACATTGTATACATTTGCTAGAGTTTAACGCTGTTCTCCAGGGCAGCTGAACCAGTCTGTCATACTGCATTTGTCAGAATACAGTAAGACTTCATGTTTGAATGGCGGTTTGCGGAAACGCTTCTGGTCTCCTTTGACTGATCAAATAGATTTCCCAGATTCCTGGAGGCGAGAAATCAGCTCCTCACCAAACAAAACAGAACCCTGGAAGGGAAGAACCTTGATTCCAGTCTGCAGGTCCTGGGAGAATCTGGAGACTCCTAGCAAAGCGTGGCACCTCAAACAGATGCCAGAAGCCACCGCCTTTGACGCAGTGCCTGCAGTATTGTACGAGGCATACAGTGTATCTGTGCCTATGTCTGAACCAGATTTTAGAATTTCCAGCAGGTGTCTTGAGCTGAATCTGGCAAGGCATTAGCTACTTCCTGTCCCTTCTCCTATAACACATTCTGGTATGGAACAGGTGGAAGCAGAATACATCTTCTTGCCCACCTGGTCCAAATATTCGGACTCAATCAGGAGGCTGAGAACTAAGGTTCTTCGGTTGCTTGGATTTATCATAAGCAGCCGCTATAACCATCGAGTCCACCCGAGGTTGTTCTGCCAGAAAAGGCTCCTCCTTTGGCGCTCTGTACAGGCGGTCTGATTTTTTGGGAACAGCCGGAGTAATGGTTGTATGTTTCCAGGTAAGTATGACGTCCTGGAAGGTATCCACTAAAGAAGGCACTACTAGAGGCTTAGGCTCCTTTTGCCTCGGGTACTTAGCTAGCCTCCAGCATACTGGATCCAGGTCTTCGTTCTCCCACTCGGAGGCCTGAATATACCTAATGATGTCCATAAAAGAGGGATCGTCAGGAGCCGAATGGGGGTGTCTACTGTCCGGGGAAACCCCTTCCCCTGAGAGGAACCGGTCGGATGAGGAGGAAGATTGGTTCCTGCTGGGGTGGGGAGAACCCGGCCCATCTGGAGGGGCTTCTACTTCCATAACGGCTACTGACACATGACTCGAGGACTGACGGAGCGAGGACCTGCACCTCTACCTGGACCAGCAACGGCTAGGGGTGCCCGCTGCAGCTGGAGGACCAATGGCAGCTGCGAGACTTGCTTTTATGAACAGACAAGCGACGGCTAGAAGACCTGGAATGGTGCCATCTACGGTCAGTAGACCCAGACTGGGGGCCTGATCACTGAGGGAGAGCGGGATATACAGGTTACTCAACTGTAACAGGAGTTCTAGGAATGGTATATGTTGTTCATCCACACTGTCTGGCAGGTTCCTTGCCGCTTTAAATCTTGCCGGAAGGTCTTCAAGCTGGCTCCACCCAACCGGGTGGTAAAACTCTCGGCTCCGCCCCATGACGCCAGACCTAGCCCGCTGGAAGCCAGGTTGTGCGTCGAAGCCAGGGAGGCCGGGTAGGTTGTGTGGATGCACATATACCATTCCTAGAACTCCTGTTACAGGTGAGTAACCTGTATTTCTACGGACATGGATATGTTCATCCACACTGTCTGGCAGACTCCTAGCAGTTCTCCGGGAGGAGGAAGGCAAGGCGTACACCCCCTACTTAGGAAATAAAGACTGGAGAACCGAGGCCCCAAAACCAGCATCCCGGCGTGACTCAAGGTCAATGTGGTAGTGGGTGATGAAGGTGTGTGCCGACTTCCAGGTAGCAGCCCTGCAGATTTGATGCAGCGGTATGGCGGGTAGAATGAGCTCTTATCCCTCTGGGAGGCTCCATGCTCGCCAACCTATAGCAGATATCTATGCAGGAGGTGACCCACCTGCCCATCATCCGCTTGGCTGCAGGTCTGCCAGGTGCGGCTTCAGCGTAGGTGACAACAGCTGGCGAACCTCTCCCCGAACTTTGGCCATCTGCGTCTTATAATAAGAGCGCTCTTCTAGGGTCCAAAGGCTGGAGCCTATATTCAGCCTCCAAGGTGTGATTGGGGTAGAACACCGGCAGAGACAACACCTGGTTAAGGTGAAACTCAGACATCACCTTCAGAAGGAATTTCAGGTGGAGGCGCAGGACAACCTTGTCCCTCTGGAAGACCAGATAAGGAGACTCAATGGAAAGGGCCTGGAGCTCTCCCATCCTTCTGGCTGATGTGACAGCCACCAAGAAGGCGGTCTTCCACGACAGGTGGGAGATAGCGCACCTGTGCATTGGTTCGAATAGCTTGCCCATGAGCTTAGCCAATACCAGCAGTAGATCCCACGGAGGTGGAGGTTCTCGCACCAGAGGGGATATGTGATCAAGGCCTTTGAAAAAAGCGTCCGACCACCTTTTCCTGCGCCACCAACTGCTTTCCGGCCCACACCTGGTAAGCAGAGATGGATGCCAGGTGCACCTTAACGGTCATCGACCGAAGCCCTAGCTGAGAAAGGGACCATGGGTAGTCCAGAATGCTGGCCAAGGAACAGGGGGAAGGGTCCAACCCCTTATCCCAACACCAAATGGAGAATCTCTTCCATTTGAAGGCATAGCATTTTCTGGTCGACTCCTTACAACATTGAGGACCTCATTGGAAAGACCCAAGGCCTGGAAATCTAGTCACTCAAGAACCAGGCCGTCAGGTGCAGGGATTGAAGGTCCAGGTGGAGTACCTTCCCCTGGCTGACTGAGATCAGGTCCAGGCGGGCTAGAAGCCACCTCAGAAGCCTGTAGCTGAGACCAAGGAGATCTGGATACCAGAACTGGCGGGGCCAGTCTGGGGCTACCAGAATCAGATGCGCCTTTTCCCTCCTTGCCTTGAGAAGTACCTTGTGGATCAAGGGAAATAGGGGAAAGGCGTAGAAGAGGTCCGGGGCCCACAGCCTCGAAGGCATCCCCTGCAGCGAGCCCTGCTGAGGGGGAGGGCATGAAACAGCCTCAGCTTCGCATTCTCCCTGGAGGCAAACAAGTCCACCAGAGGTGTGCCTCAGTGGAGAACAGATCGTGTACTACCTCGGGTAGGAGAGAACACTCGTGAGATGCAGCACCTATCCAGCTGAGGGCATCAGCCAGAGTGTTGGAGGCTCCCGCCACATGAACGGCTAGAAGATCCGCGTCCAGTCTGCTCATGAGAGACCAAGTGTGGAGAGCTTGCTTGCACAGAGGCAAGAAGCGTGTCTCGCCCTGGTGGTTTAAGTAGTACATGGTCGTGGTGTTGTCCGCTGGACCTGGACCACTTGACCCTGTACAAACGGAGTGAAGGCGGTGAGGGCTAGTCGGGACTGCTCGAAGCTCCAGCAGGTTGATGTGGCATCGAGACTCCTGAGGGGACCAGAGGCCGTGCGCTCCGAGTTCCCCCAGTTAGGCACCCCAACCCAGAGAGGCGGTCCTTAGAGTGACTGTCGGCTTTGGGTTGACAAACGGGATACCCTCCTGCAGATAAGCCGGAATGATCCACCACTGGAGAGCGTCCCCCATCTCCTGGGTCACCATCACTGGCTGGTCCAGAAGACTGGAGCGCTGTGACCACTGGTGGGCCAGTCCCCACTGCAGGGAACGCATGTGCCAGCAGGCCCAACGGACCATGCTGCTGCAGGCCGCCATGAGGCCCAGGAAGTCCCAGGCAGGGCGCAACTGCCCAACCAGAAATGACTGGGCAAAAGAGGAAAGAACCTCAGCCCTGTCCACCAGGAGCCGTGCTCTGGCTCGAAGAGAGTCGAGCTCTGCCCCGATTAACTGAATCACCTGCGTTGGCACAAGTTCCGATTTGGCCTCGTTGTTGAGGAGGCCAATCTGAGAGCAGACCTGGAGGGCCAGATCTCTGGACCACTCCACCTCCGGCTTGGAGGAGGCTACAATCAGCCAGTTGTCCAGGTAAGGGTACACCCAGCCCCTTCGGCGCCGCAGGAATGCTGTCACCATTGCCATACATTTGGTGAAGACCCTGGGAGCTGGAGAGAGGCCGAAGGGCACGGCCCGGAACTTGAAAAGGGATCCCTCCGCTCTGAAACGGAGGAATCGTTGGTAGGACGGAAAGATTTGGACATGAAAGAATGCGTCCTGAAGCTCCAGAGAACAGAACCACACACCTCGTTCCAAGGATGGGATGATCTGAGCCAGAGTGACCATCCTGAAGGTTCGAGACCTTATGACCTTGTTCAGGTCGTGCAGGTCTAGAATGAGACGCCAGCCCCCCCATCCGTTTTGGGACCCCCAAGTACCTGGACACAAACCCTGGGTCTGATGGAGGATCCGCCACCTCCCTGATCACCTCCTTCTGGAGGAGCAGGGTACTGTCGACTCAACAGGCAGACAGAGGCCAGAGACCTGTAGCCCACCGTGGGGCGACGGCTCGATAGGGTGGGGACTGCTCGAATTCCAGAGGCAGACCCCTTCCTACCACTTCCAGCACCCAGCGGTCCGTGGTGAAATCGGACCAGGCGGAAAGGAAGTGGCGGAGCCGTCCCCCACCGGGGGGGGGAGACCGGGGAGGAGTGACAAGGTTGGGGGCGACACCCCTCAACCAGTCACTGGGCAGGCTTGGCAGAAGAACCGGCCAAGGAGCCTCCTGGACCTTTCCCTCCCGGCTTCCTGCTGGAGGAAGCAGCAGGCTTGACTTTGGGGTGCCAAATGCGAGCCTGCTGGCCCAGATGCTGGTGTTGCTGAGCTGGACATGACGCACAGGGGCTGAAGGGCTTACGCTGCTGCTGGCGGCCTTTGTCCTTCTGGGCAGACGTGACCGAGTCCAAGGTGACACTGGACTTCTCGATCCACTGAAGATGCACCTCCACCCCGGTACTGAACAAGTCTGTAACCAAAAAGGGAACGTCTGCCAGCTTGTGCTGGGTATCTGCCGTGAAGGTGGAGATCCACAGCCAGGCTCTGCGGCGCATGGCCACTGCGGCCGCTACTTGACCGAGCACACGAGTCAGTGATGTCCAAGGAGGTCTGGAGCTGCCGCTTGGCCACCGTCCTTCCCTGATTCTGCACCTGCTTGACCACAGTTTGGAGATCAGCCGGGAGATGAGGAATCACCTCATCCAGGGAGCCCAAAAGGGCGTGTGAAAAGTGTGCCATCAGGACAGCCGAGCTGGCCTGACTAAGGCCTAGCGAGGAAGCCGCATAGACTTTCCACCCGGAGTAGTCCAGTTTCTTGGACTCCTTATCTGGTGGCTTGTTGACATCCCAAGCGTTCCCGGAACGCCGGCAAACACCGGTCACTAGCCCCTCCGCAGATGGGTGCTCTGAGAAACTGGAGAGTGAACCAGTGGTAACAGCATACTTTCATGCCATCCTGGCCGAAGGTGCTGAACAAGAAGCTGGCCGCTGCCATAGCTCCAGGGCCGGGCCAACAATGGCTACAGCCACCGGGAAGGCCTCCGTGGGGGAATCCCCTCAGTCCAGTATCTCCCTGAGAGGATACTTTGCCAGTTTTGAAACTGGTTCGAGCTTCATCCCAGTGGACTCAGATGAGCCGAAGCATTCCAAGAAACAAGGATGGGCTCTCGTCAGACTGACCCCCAGTGGACTCCAAGGTCAAGCGGCCTGGAGAACAAGGAGGAGTCAGACTCAGGAGTCCGCGAACAGCTGCAGAGTGCCTGAGCCACCCTCCACCGGCCGAGGTCGATCGAGAGTGAGGGTGACTGAACCGATGGGGCAAGCCCTGACCCGACCGAGCATCCTTGGACGGGGCCCCAAATTTAGATCGTGGAGGCCGGGGTTCCACCACGATTTGTGGCGCTGCCAGCTTCGGCCAAACAATCGGTGCCGACTTCAGCTCCTCGGCCGCTCCGGAGACAGCCACTTAACGGCTGGGGAAGAGACGAAGTCTGCCTATTCCCGGTCAAAAGGAACTGCTGCCACATTAGCTCCTCATAGCGCCGATGCAATTTGCGCCAGAGCCTATCCTCCGAAGAGGACGAAGACTAGGATGAGCGGCGCCACTGCTTTCCATGGTGCAGAGACCAAGACCGCTGATGGCGGGATCGGCTGGACCGAGAAGAGGTCCGAGACAGAGACCTGTGGTGTTTCCAAGGGTGGGTCTGTGGGGGAGGGGGAAACCCACTCCTCCCTCGGTTCAGAGGCCTTAACCGGGGACTCTGGCACAGGCAAGTCCTCGGTTTCCAACGGGGGAACCGGTGAAGGGTTGTTTGCTTCTCCAGTTTACAGCCCATCCGACGGGTCGAGAAAAGTCTTGACCGCATCGACGGGCGACTTGGCCGGCTGACGTGCTGGGACACTGAAGCAGCAGCCTATGCCGTAACCACGACCAAAGTAGTGTCACCTCCGAAGGGACTTCTACTGCTCCCACGAACATAGACGGTGGGACTTAACCTTTGGGTCCTTTTTTGACCAAGAGGAATGTCCCGAAGGGCCTTCTCCCTTGGTGGAGAGGGACTGGCAAAGCTCTATGGAAAGAAGCCGTGTAGGAGGATTCCAAGGAGAGCGGGACAAATGCCGTGACTGAGGAAGATGAAGATGCGGCCTGTTCCGCCTCCTCCTCGAGGGCGATCATCTGCTCTAGCTGTTCCACAGAGCCCGCCGGACACCGCCCAACGGGCCTCCTTTGACTTGACCGGAGGATAAGGATTCTCGGGTCGCCCCAACAGCAATCAGGCAGCACAGTCCTCCAAGACCGAAGCTGAAAAGGATTTGCATAACTCACAAGCCTGAGAGTCATGGCAGAGTCCCAAGGCAATAAACGCATGTGGCGTGTGGATCGATCCGTGGACATCATCTGCCCACAGGGGCACAGACGAAATCCAGGAGTCTATTTGTCCATCACAGTCGCGAGGGAAGATACAGATCGAAGTCTTGTAAAACATAAAATAAGTTTCAGATTAACCAAAAGTGTAAATCCAGCCTAAAACAAAGCGCGCTAAGGAGGGAACCTGAGCTTCCAAGCGGTAAGGAAGATCTGGCGTCATGGGGCGGAGCCGTGAGTTTTACCACCCGGGTGGGTGGGAGGAGCCAGCTTGAAGACCTTCTGGCAAGATTTAAAGCAGCAAGGAACCTGCCAATAAATGTGGATTGAACATCATATCCACATCCCTAGAAGGGGAGGTTTTTCACTGAGAGGGTGGTGGATCCTTGGAACGTGCTGCCTGGAGAGCACGTTCAGATTTCCATGGTGGAGGGCTTCAAGAGGATGGGACAGATACATCCTCTTTCTGTATCAGAGGGGGGCCTGGCCCAGAGGAGTGGGTTGGGATGACAGGGGTTTCTGGTACAGGAGTGTGTGTGTGTGCCAGTTCACAACATGGGATCTGAGGTTCGAGCAGACTCTATAGACCATAATGCCCAATCTGCTTGCAATCAGTATGTTAGGTGACCATCCTGAAGCACTTTTACTCTTAAGTACAAGTTGAGACTGCTGAGATCCAGGATTGGGCAAAGGTCCCTAGTCTTCTCCAGGAAGAAATGGGAGTAATACCCCCGACCCTGCTGGGAGGGAGGCACAGGCTCAATAGCCTTAGTTAGCAACAGAGACCAAATCTCTGCCTTTATGAGAGGGACGTGGCTTGGTGGATATGCAGATGCTCTTAAAGGGAAACAATGGAAAACACAAAACTTTCCTCAGACACTGCAGAAACTCAATTAGTGCTTTCATACAGTAAGAACTTTAATGATTTAGAACAGCTACCCACAACTTCCACTTCCTGTTGCTGGCAGCAGCCATTTCATGAGCAGCAGTGAGCTTCCTGAGCTCACGATATGCCAATATGCCTGTTTCACCTCAGCTATTGGTTGGCAGGACATATTAGCATAAACTGAGCTCAGGGAGCTCTCTGCTACTCATGAAATGGTGGCTACCAGTAATAGAAAGTGAAAGTTGAAAGCCACTGTTTAAATCACTAAAAAAAAAATCAGAGTAATTTGTTAAAAAATGTTACTGTCTGAAAGCACTAAATCAGGCATTTTTGTAGTGCCTGGGTAAAGCTATACCTTTTCCACAGTTTCCCTTTAATGGATTAGCCGGGGATCTACCCCCACTGCCACCATCTGACACTATTGGAGGGGCAGCAAGGAGTCAGGAGGTGGGGGTGACCCCAGGCTAAGCTACAGGAGTACTGCTGGCTGCTTGGGAGGGGCAGAGGATGGCATAGGGAGGGCTACCCCTTGCTTGTGCTTGCCTGGGGCATTAGCAGGGGCCCTGGACCGTCTTGAAGAGAAAATGAACGGGGGCCCAGTGAGCCGCCTTCGGTTGGGTGGGGTATACATAGTAGACAGACTTCAGCACTTGCCCAGAGTTTTGAAGTGTGAAGATATTGTCTTGAACGTTACCCCCGAAGAGTTTTGAACCACAGAAGGGGGCATCCAGAATACTGGACGGGACATCTAAGGAAAAGCCTGAAACGCTAAGCCAGGCATGACACAAGACATCAATACCAGCAGCCGCCACTCATGCGGAGGCATTCACAGCATAAGCCAACCGCAGGATGTGGGTACAGACACTGGACCAGGTTTTCAGGACCTGCAAAGTTTGCTGCTTGGAGGGGTTATACGGCACCGCCGCTACCACCTCCCGAGCCTGGTCCCACAATAAATTCTGATATTGTACCATGTCAGCAAGGTAATTAAGGGCCCTGATGGCGAGAGTGGCGGAGGCAAAGGTACACTTGCCCACCTGCCTCGCCTCCCTATCTGGAGGGAGGGCACCAAGCTGCTTGGGACGCTTGGTGCGGTCATGGGCCGCACTGATAACAGAGCCTACTTTGGGCTGCTCTCCAAACAGGGACTTGCCAGCCAGAGGGTGGTATAACTGTCACAGGGAATGGGTAGGCCAGAGGTGGCGGCCCAGAAGGTGCCAGATACGGACAGCCCGGCGTTGAGTCTGCAGGCACTGAGAACCCTGGCTACAGTCCAGCAGGCGTGGCTAAAGGCCAATTAGTCTCACAGGAGGCCAGGAGTAGGCAGAGGAGAGGCCGAAGCAGGTATCGCCAGCATCATGGGTGCCATCTGCATCAGACCCGCGGGCTGCAGAAGTATTAGAGGCACACAGTGGCAGTCAGTCTAGGCGATGCTGAGGCAGAATGCATTTCTGTCCGAGACACAGATGCCGGAGAAGAGGGTTCCACTGGCGATGGCTGGGAGAGACAGGAGTCGAAGAAACGCCGGCGTGACAGGGTTGAACAAGGCCCTGCCCAATTTGTTATGCAGGAAGAGTTTCAACAAAAGGGTCTGTTCTATTCTTTTCTGTCTCGTCTGGTTGCGCAACCAAATTTTCTTGTGAGACCTAGGAACTGATCACCCAAACGGTTTTGCAATTCTCAGCCTCTCGCCATCTCTCTGCCTTCACTTGCTGTTCTATCATTTCTTCCCCCCTTGCATATGTATGGGTATACAAATGTATGTGAATCTTTATCGGGAAACGTTGAGACTGGAATCTGTTTAAAACTATATATAGTTATTCTGTTGAGATTGCAAAACTCTTTGGAACTCAAGGAGTTAACCTGAGATGCAGTTTTTAAACCTTTTGCAGACAAGAGGTCAGTTCTGGGACATGTGCCGTTTTACTGCACCTGCAAGGAACAAAACAAACGTTCTATAAACTTACTAGAACGTTCTGTGAGAAGCAGGCTCTCAACGAGTTCCGAGACACTTTTAAAAAGAGCAGAAATGCTTCTGCCAGAGAGACAAACTTGGAATTAAGAAATATCCCCAGATGAAAGACTGTCTTCTGTGTTTGTACTGCCTTTGTAAACAGTTATATTGAAAAAATTTATTTTATTTTGCTACTGAGAAAATACCCAATTTGCGAATTTTGAAACTGCTCCTGATTTTCCTATGCTTCAATGACAGCCAGTACCCAGCAACACCTGCTCATGTTTGAGGGATAGGACCAGAGGTGCCAGAGACAGAAACCTGCGTCAGGAGCACAGGAGACAGGGCTGCTGGGCAAGATCTGGTGCCAGCAGCTCCCATTCCAATTGCAGTAGCTCCTGTCATGCCTCCTGCTGTAGAGCCTGCAGAGAACAGAGACTGGAAAACCAGAGGCAGAAGAGCAGAAACTGACATCCCCGCCCAGAGGAGCCACCGCCAGTCAGAGAACCGGGTGGTCAAAGGGGCCAGTGGCAGCCCTCAAGGACAGAGGGTAGAAGATCCAGAAGCAGCCCTGTGCAGCAACCGCAAGCAGGACAGTCACAGTCCTTATCCTGGTGTTTGTGCTTCCCCAATTTCCCCTTCAATTTGGAGGAAGAGGAGCTGGAAGACTGGCTGAAAGCTGAGGTGCTCCAGGCCAGTAGCTTCCATCTGGGTAACATTCTCCTTGAGGAGATGACTTTCAAGGGTCCTCTGGTGGCCTGGTTAAACTTCTGTCAGACCTCACAGGCTTGGATGTCGTGGTCGGGACCTAGAGGCACGCAGTATGGTCGTCCTCGTCAGGAAGCGGTTTGCCACAGGCACCCTTCGTGGAGCGTTTGGAAGAAGGCATAAAAGCCAATGAACACCGAAAAAATTAAATGTTTACTGGGATGAGGAAACTAAAGAGTGGGAAAGCAGGTGATCGACTAGCTTCAGCAGAACCTGTGGTCTGATGTGCTCTGGTCAATGGTGGACAAGGACTGAGGAGGGCTTAGGGACCGCCCCCTTCTACAGGATAGACTGACAGGCGCGGAAGAGATAGGTCAAGATTACAGTCGTATTTGTGCCAATTTTCATCAACAGAAATGAAAAGACCGCACCAGTGACCTAGGTGGCAGCGGTGGAGGTCTATTCTGCAAGGTATTAACTTGCAATATCAACAAGGTGGTTTTGTAGGAGACCCAGTTGATGGGACCCCTGCAGCAGAAAGGTCTGGCAGCAGGCGCTGTATCATGTGAAAAGGACAGGAGTACTGCCTGTGCAGTCTCACTTTGGGTAGTGGGCGCAACTGTTAAGAGTCTACAGCAGAGGCTGGATCTCTGTCGACATACCAGCCATAAGAGGCCTGGTAGTGCCTATGCCAAGCCCCAACCTTGGTGTCTGGGTCAACAGTTTGGGGTCGGTGCCACCTCCAGAGTGGACAGAGTCATAGAGGTGGTACCAGTTTGTAGGAGCAACCTGGATCTCCCGAGAAAGGCCTTTGCCGTTGCCCTGATGCTCGTGTCTGTGGCCTTCCCATGACGATTTTTCTTTTAAAAACTGCAATTTGGTCAATGGGGCTGGTGACACGAATTTAACCTGTAGCTGCTTCTATGGTTTTCTGAAGGAGGAAATCTCTCCAGTCCCCCACCATTCCTGCGTTGCCTGGCAGTGGAGTTGAACACCCAGGAAATCTCTCAGGCTTTCACACTGAGTGACGCCCCGGCAGCAGACACGTCATGGGCGTCTTCCTTGTAGATTTTCTCTGCACTCGCAGCACCAGAAACGTTTGGTTCTTTCGATGGAATACAAGTTGCCAAAAAATCACTATAAAATTAATTAGAAAGATAAAACAGCAGCTTTCTACAGTGACATTTCTGGTGGCAGGGAAAAAAAATTGAGAGAAAGGTCTGCCCATGTTTATGTAAACGCTGATGTGCGATGTCTTCCTGGGCAGTCCCTGGCTGACCGTTTGCAAAGGTTTTCATGTGGTCCTAGTGCAGACATGGATGTAGTTCCCAAAGCATGCCCCGATGACAGATGCCCTCGAAGATCTGGGACAGTTTATAAAAAGCAAGTGTCTTGCATTGCCACCATATGGGAGACCCAGGGAGGGAAGCATCTGTCCAGCAGCACAACCCCTCCTTCGGCAGGCTTGGAGTGGCACTAGACATGGCCACACCACCCCACCCAGAAACCTGGTAGTATGAAGCTTTGGCTCTTTCCCATCATCCACTGGGGCCCCTGCCTCCAGGCTGGATACTAAGGTGGTGTCTGAAGACAACCCACTGCACAGATGAAAGATGGGCAATCAAGTGGCAATCTGAAAAACTGCAGTTGAGAGCAAAAGGTAGGAGACCAAGGCGTGGTGTGCCAGTGAGAAATACAAGTCTAATACATACAAGCACTTAGTCATACAAAGCATAGAGATAGCTAGCCCATTTAAAAATGCTACACCACATATGTTGAGCACATACGACTTTCCTTCAGATTTTAATACCTTTACTATCTAGTTTTAAACAAAACCTTCGTTTTAAGTTGGTTTAAAAGCACGTCCCTTAATCCTGCAGCCCAAATAAAAAAACTGTACCTTGAGGAATGGCGAAGGCAGGAGGGAAGCCAGGTGTTCCACCATAGGGACCGGCTGAGATTATTCCTGGAGCCCCTACACCAAAGGTAAGTTAACAAATACCAATTTAGACAAACTGCAAGGGGAAACATACTAGTTTCCTATAGAACGTTTTAACCATTTGACAAAACTGCAATATTTTAATAAAACCGCATATAGTTGTACCACCCAGGAATCCCCCGGTCTGTGCTGATAGTCTGCAGCAGTAGCTATCACAGCGACGGTAAGATCCCCCTCCCTCGTCACATGTACCTTTCAATACCAAGTAAAACAGGCAAATGCAATTGTTTATCTTCTAGATCTATCTAGATTACAAGATAGGAGACTTAAATTAATAAAATGCTTAGTCAATCTGTCGCACGTTATGGGTGAGACAATGCCAATGTATGTTTACAATGATTAGAAATGCATAAAACTACCACAGGAGTTGACAAATTCAGGCTTTTTAAAAAAGAAAGAAAAGGTGGGGTGCCGAGATGAATCACCCAGACCATAAAGCTGTCCTGCCGGTCACACTTACGTTTGAGTTAAGTTACAGGTTCACAAAAGTGAGTGCAATGCCCACAGTGACTGCCTTGCTCTGTGATACAGTTTATATGCACGGCATCTCTGCTCACAATGTCACAGCTACCACACCTGTATCACCTGCACTTCTGGTTCTCACTGCCTCTACCTTCTCACAGGACAGCAGTCATAATAAAAAGTGGGTCACTTCACTCTGCAGCAATATATTAACTGTGCTCCACTACAGTAATGCAAGAGGGTTGACCTTACCAAAAAAGGTACAACTGCGCTTTGAAAGGACAATATTCTAGTGCTTTCACGCACCCTCATTTGTTAATGTTAACATTAGGTGCATTTCTCCCCAAAAACTAATATCTAGCTGCTTCCATGTGACCTCAGGAAAAATCTAACCTAAGTTTTTAGAAAGTGATGCTGCCGAGCTCCATGTACCAAAGTCAAGCATTTCAGAGCTCAGGCTGAAAACTCAGGTTGCTCTTCTGAATATTAGCATACCTTCCCGATGCCCACTACTCCCGTTAATATATGCTTGTATGGCTTCCTCTAACAAAGTACACATTAAACTGCAAGTGGACAGTTTTGCATAGATACAAGCAAGGATACCAGCAGCATTTAATCTGCCTTAGTGTTAACTCGTGGTAATGACACTTGCAGCACCAGCACAACAGAGCCCAGCCTACTCTCCACAGATGCTGTAGACTCGATTTTTATTTATTTTTATTTCCTTTAGTCCCCAGTCACGTATGCATAACTATTACAACAGAAGGCACTGGAGTGATGCAAGTAAATAACTATAAATCTCAGAGGTCCAAATTACAGCCCCAGAGCAGCCACTGGCTGTAAGATCCTGATCCAAGTACAGTCAACCCAACCGCCACGCTTTAACAGAAAAACTGGCACAGAAGCAGCACCCCAATATTCATCTTGGGGGCTCTGCATCCCACCCTACCCACACGAGGAAAGAAAGCATTGAATATGTCAGCTCCCAAACAGCACAAGTAGAAGGCAAACAAGAAAACTTGCATTTACCTAGGAGGGAGGCTTCCTTACCAAACGCAGCCGCCATGGTCTGATCAATGGAGGGCTGGCCATCTCCAGAAGGAAGGTCTGGTCGAGTGTAATCCCGGCTTTTTTCGTTATTGTACTTCACATTCAGGCTGGTAAGCTTGGAGAAGTCAATGCGTAGGGTGCAACAGGCATTGTAAATGTTCTGTCCATCGAGAGACTGCAAGGAAATAATACTCCATGAAACAAAGGCAGAGTCAGTCTTTCCGGTAACGACTAATTACAATTCACTGCTAGCCAAGCAGCATGCTAGGCATATCTGTATTTAGGTAGAACTACAAATGCCAAAAGTGTTCAGTTGTGGGCCCTTTCCAAAAAAAAAAAAAAGGACACGCAATTGGGAGGGTGCAACGAAGATCCAGGGGCCAAAAAATCTCAGTTGAGCAAAATGATCTAGGTCAGAGTTCCAGCTAAAACACTGCGCTGCTTTTTACTTTATTCTCTTCTGCACAATTCTGCCACTGGCAGTGGAGGCAAGTTACATCGAGCAAGCACTCGACACAGCTCAAGCACCACCAGATAAAGGCAAAATATCAACACAAATGTCAGCTGGCCTGCTGGCACAGCTGTAGCACTATAGATTGCAATGCCAGGGACCCAGGTTCAGAAGCAAGCCCAGGTTGCTGGAGGCCAGCTGGTGGGGGGAGAGACTGAGCACCCAGGCAGTTCTCCAGATAGGGTGGGCTGCAGGTCCCATTGCTATACTGCTACCTGGGTGACCATGGGTGGCAATGCAGCAGAACTGCAGAGTGAAGGGAGGGGAGGATGGCTGTAGAGGTCTGGAGTGGCAGCATGTCTGCTCTCATCTCCTTGGTCCACCTCATGTGCTGTCATCCAAGGAATATTAAGAGTTAGCATGAGGGAACCTGAATCTTCCAGCGGAAAGGAAGATCTGGCGTCATGGGGCGCAGCAGAGAGTTATTACCAACTGGGTGGGTGGGAGGAGCCAGCTTGAAGATTTCCAGCAAGATTTAAAGGGAAAGGGACATGCCAGAGTGTGTGGATGAACATATCCACGCTCCTAGAAGAAAAAATTACTCACCATGGTAATGTTTCTTCTAATGGAGTCTTGCTGTATTCTGACTATATGCAGTTAGCCCTAGCACTTGAACTGCTCCGGACAGGAAAAGGTCAACTATGCCAAGGTATAGACCGTTGAGCTCGAGCTTGGTTTTCAAATCTCTGTCCCCGATACTCCTCAGTGTAACTGTCAGATTCTTATGAGCACTATGCTAACTATAAACAAACTGTTTTTCTAAAATTCTGTGCCAAAATGCAATTAACAATTTTTAGGGTCCAAAAGACTAAAGTCAAGAGCCCCAAAAAGAATTCAAGTAGGTAGTGAAACTTAAAAATAGCAATTAAAAAAAAATCACCCCAAGGAAAGGTAACCCAGGTACACCCCTGGGGTGCAGCACTGCGCCTGACCACCCACATCCCAAAACGACTAGGTTCCAGGAGGGGAGGCAGGTCAGAATACAGCAAGACTCCGGGAAGCCTTGCTGTATATTGACTATATGCAGACTAACAAGCAGTACCCCCTTGGAGGACAGAGCTATAGAACCTATTTTGGGAATAGGCTCTGCAGTACTGCTGTGCCAAACCTAGCTTCACTTCTCGACTGAATGTCGAGAGAGTAATGCTTGGTAAATGTGTGAACAGTTTTTTTCAGGTGGCAGCTTTACAGATTTCTGCTAAAGGTATGTCTCTGGCTGCTGCGACCGAAGCAGCTTTACCTCGGGTGGAGTGAGCTCTCAGGCCTGAGGGTGGCTCTTTCCCCAACTCAAGAGTAGCAGAACTGAATACATGAGACAATCCACCTGGCAATAGTTCTAGTAGCAGGTTCACCTTTTCCCACTTCTCCATGAGTGAGAAACAGCTGTGAACAATCATTTCTATGGGTCTTAGTGAATTCTATACAAGTAAGAGCCCTCTTTACATCAAGACTGTGCAGTCTTCTATCCCCAGAGAAAGAATAGTCAGTGAAAAATACACTCAATGACATAGGGTTCCAATGGAAGTCTGATACCACCTTGGGAAGGAACTTTTTATTCATTCGAAGGACCATCTTATCCCTGTGAAATGAAATCAGGTTCCACTGATCAAGCCTGTAACTCCTCACTGATTCTCCTGGCAGAGGTAATGGCTACCAAGAGCACAGTTTTCCACGCCAAGTATTTTAGCTCAGCTGAAGATAATGGTTCAAAAGAAGGCTGCATAAGCTGTGCAATGCAGATATTCAGATCCCAAACAGAAGTAAGGTCCCTAAAAGGAGGATAGATATGAACCAAACCCTTGAAAAATCTCTTGAAAACTGGATGGGAGGCTAAGGAAGAGCCCTTCCCAGCTGAAAGGATGGCAGAGATGGTTGCCAAATGCACCTTGAGAGTGGTAGGCCTGAGGCCTAAACTGTTAAGATGCACCAAATAGTCCAAAGCAGTGGCAATGTCAGCTGAATCTGGCTGAATGCGCCTCTGAGAACACCAAAAACCAAATCTCTTCCATTTGGAAATGTGGTCTTCCACTAGCCTCAAAAATGTACAGAACTGATTGGGAAAGAAGCAGGCTTCCATATTCTACCTCCTCAAGAGCAGTGCTTTGAGTCAGAGTCTGAAGGCTGAGATACAGTATCCTCCCCTGTGAAGAGATAAGATTGAACTGTATGGGAAGACAGGAATTGTCACTGACAACAGTAGTAGGGCCTACCAAGGCTGCCTAGCCCAGTCTGAAGCCACCAAGATCATAGTGCAAGGCTGAGATCTTATGACCAGAACTTGGAGTATCTGAGGAAAAGCATACAGAAACCTGTTTGTCCAACCCGCAAGAGGAGAGCATCTTGAGGAACAGACCCCAAAAGAGGGGATCTGCAGCAGAATAGGGGAAGCAGATTGTCCGGGACTGCAAAGATATCCATCTCTGGAGTGCCCCACCTTCTAAAAATGATCTGAAGAATTAAGAGGATTCAGGACCCAATCGTGGTGACCTTGGGAAATACTGCTGAGAGCATCTTCCAGTACACTGTCCTTCCCTGGAAGATACACAGCTATCAGGGGAAATCTGCAGGGAATAAGCTAGTGACCATATTTTCATGGCTTTGGTGCACAAGGCTGAGGACTGAGTGTCCCCCTGCTTGCTGATGTACCACATGGTTGTGGTGTCTGTCCTGATCTGCACCACTTTCCCCCGAACTGTGTTCAAGAATGTCTGAAGTGCTAGAAAGACAGCCCCAAGTTTGAGAAGATTTATGTGCAGGAGAGGCTCCTAACGAGACCATGTTCCCTGAGCTGATCCAGATGAGCTCCCCATCTCAGCAGGGAAGCAACTGCAGTGAGAATTACTGTTGGGGCCTAACTGTGGAATGGGACACCTTGCCTCAGACTGCCCTCTTTCAGCCACCACTGGAGAGCTGGAACCAGAGTTGGAGACAAGGGAACTAACTTGGAGAGGGGACCTTTTTTCTGAGACCAAAAATGTTTTAGATGAAATTGAATCTCATTTGAAACCTTGCCCCTTGCACTCTTGCAGTGCAAGCTGCCATCTGGCCTAGCAACTGCAAGAAATTTCTGGCTGGCCGAGACACTAGTGAACGAAAAGAGAAAGCCAGGGTGATTGGGGGCCGGGGACTGAACCCTTGAAAGAGGAAGATAGGCCTTAGCCTGCACAGTGTCCAGCTCCACCTCTATAAATGTGAGAAGCTGGGCCGGTTCCAGAACAGACTTTTCTAAATTTAGGATGAATCCTAGAGAGTCCAGAACCTTTTGAGTGACCTCTAGAGCCAACTTGACTTGGCCTGAGGACTGACCCACTATGAGCCAGTCGTCCAGGTAAGGGAACAGTAAGATGCCTTGTCTCCTGAAAAAAGCCACCACTACTGCTAGACACCTAGTGAACACCTTTTGAGCAGATATAAGGCCAAACGGCACTGCTCTGAACTGGTAGTGGCCGGAGGGCAACTCTAATCCCAGGTACTTTCTGTGGAAATGTCTGATAGGTATGTGGAAACAGGCATTCTTGAGATCCAGAGACTAGCCAGTCTCCTGGTCTCAGAGAGGGGAGAATTATTCCCAGAGTCACCATTTTGAACTTTGGCTTTAGTACGTGTAAGTATCGTAGATCTAGGATGGGTCGCCACTCCAGTCTTTTTTGGGGTAAGGGAGTATCTGGAATACAGTCCTTTCCCCCTGTGATTGAGAGGTACCTACTCTACTGCTCGCAGGAGCAATAGAGAAGAGGCTTCTGCCGCTAAATCTTTTGTCTCCACAAGAGATGGAGGACTAAAGGACTTTGCTCTCATTTTTGGGAACCTTTTGAAGCTGAGAGCAAGTCCTTGGCTCACTACTTCCAGGACCCATTTGTCTGAGATAATAGACTTCCAGACTTGGAAATAGTGAGCCAGACTTCCCCCTACTGGAACCAGGGAGGCGACCCTGACTGACAGGGTGTCTGGCAGGGGGCCTGGACTGCATGGAGGATGGAGTCCTGGTCATACCTCTTCTGCTTCTTCCCCTAAAGAATCCCCCTCTGCTGGAAAGAGGCGGCAGCTTGGGTTTGGTAAAAAGGCCTGCCCCTGCCAGCCCTAGATTGCTGCCTCTGAAGAGTGACCTGCTTTGCCTTGGCTGCAGCACTCCTGTAGGTGGTCCTGTATTCATCCATCTTTTTCATGTAAGCCTCTGTTTGGTCCCCCAAACAGTTACCGGTGACAGGAAAATCCATGGCCTTGGTCTGGGTATCCTGTGATAAATTGGTACACCTGAGCCAAGCGAATCTCCTCATGGAGACAGATGTAGCCATGATCCTAGAATGTACATCACTAGAGTAAATAGCATGAAACTGGACCTTTGATGCCTCAATACCATCCACAGCTACCTGCTCCAGCTCCTTGGCCAGCTGGAGAGTGGGCATTCTTAGCCAGCTCCAGAACCGTATCCCACACACAAGGCTTCTGGTATCTGGCTGTATATGCCATGTAATTAAATTGCCAGAGTCCCAAAGAGGATGCCAAGTACCGTTTCTTTGCCATGGCATCCACTTTCCTGGAATCCTTATCTGGGTGGTGAGATGCCAGGAGAATGTTAGCCTTGTCAGGCTGCAGCTTGCACTACCCCAAAATGGCTGCAATGATTTGTAAGGAATTCCGTCCCAGGACCTAACAAGGCATACCTCCTGTCCATCTTTTTATCCAAAGGAGGTATGGATTTTGGAAACTGAAGGATTTTCTGTGTCCGTTTCCCAGGGATTTATGCAGAGGACTAGACACCCTTTTGGACTCTGGGACATCCATCATCTCAGCATAGTCAGGTTCCTCCTGATCCTGGTTCAGCCTCTTCCATCGGAAGCTGAAGAGCATCAGCCACTTTGTCGAAAAAGAAATGGGAGGGGGACTGAAAGTCTGGGAGGAGACACATTAGAAGGCCTGTCTGGGGAGGCGTCAGGCTGTACTGGCTCATCCAGGCCTTCATAATCTTCATCTCCTTCACAATCGCTCTCAAAATACTTCAGAGTCTTATTCAGAAGCAGAAAACTCAGACCGAACCGACAGTCTGATGGTTCGCTTGGAACCGGGCAGAGTGACTGCACAATAGCAATAACTTTAGCCATTTCATCAGCGGTCAGAACATGGGAACCGGGATCCGAACCAGCTGACATGTGCTTTCTCTTGGACGCAACAGATTCCGCTCTCCCTTTTCCCAGAGAAGACATCACCCAGGTCAGTGGGCACCCCCTCAGGTTTGGTCGGAACCAAACCGGGCTGGCCATCCGGGTCAGCAGATTTCTCGACCTCCCTTTCCGTCAGCCTACTTAAACGTTTATCTAAAGTGGCTTTGGGAACGTTTTTGCAGATTTGGCAGTCCGCTCTGAGGTGGTCAAACTCCAGACAGTAAACACAGATGAGGTGTGGATCAGCCTTAGCAGCGGCCTCCTCACACTCTGTGCAGTGCTGAAACCCAGTGGGACCGGTTTTCTTTTTGGGTTTCTCAGACAGTCCTAAAGGGAAAGTAGTTACGCAAGAACTTACCGTAACAGTAGATCTTCAAGAGAGGTTCTTGCAGTAGGTAATTACATATAGGACAGAATCCCAAGCAGTCTGGAACAAATGAAAGGCACCGGGAGGAGGAACTACTCCAAGAAGTAGCAAATCTTGCAAGCCTCAAGAAAGGAGGCCTTGCAAGACAGCTAACCCGAAGCCTGCTCTACGGCCAGAGGCAATGTCCAAACTGTAATGTTTAGTAAAGGTATGGACGGAAGTCCAAGTGGCAGCAGCACAGATGTCTACCGCAGATACGTTATCGAAACAAGCCGCAGAGGCTGCTACTCCACGAGTAGTGTGACCTCTGACTTGACCCGGGAGGGTCTTGTACTTGTCATAACAGAAAGTAATGCAATGAGCCAACCACTTTGATAGGCATTGCTAAGAAACAGCATTGCCTTCTCTTTTGTGAGCAAAAGAGACGAACAACTGATCAGTCTTTGAGATCCTTTGTCCTATCGGTGTAGTATCTCAGAATCCTGTGGACATCCATGGTATGGAGCAAGTATTCTCCTTGGTTGGAGTACTGCGTGAAAAAGGCAGGTAATTCAATAGACTGATTTAAGGTAAACTCCGCTACCACTTTCGGGAGAAACTTAGGATTCGAGCGAAGAGCTACTCGTTCTTTGTGAAAATAAGGATAAGGGATTTTGCACATCAGGCCTGAGCTCAGAAATTCAGCGAAAGCAGAAGTAATGGCCACCAAGAACAGCGCCTTCCACTGAAAAAACTTCAAGTTCGCGGAAAGCCGTGAGGCTAAAGGAGAAAGGGTAAGTTTCTCGAGGACAAAGTTTAAGTCCCAAGGGGGAGCTGGAGTGCGGACAGGGGGCCTGGGATGAAGGACCCCTCTGAGAAAAGTTTTGGATACCTCCAGTTGGGCAAATGCCTTATCAGACAAAGGGACATGGTAGGCTGAAATAGCCGCCATATGGACTTTCAAAGAGGAGTGACTGAGACCCAGGTCGAAAAGATGACGCATGTAGTCAACATGTAGTCAACTAGAATGGTCACAGGACAGGACAGGACAGGAAAAGGGCTCTATGTTCCTGGACGCAGCCCAGATAGAAAATCTTTTCCATTTCATGGCATAGGTGGACCTAGTGGAGGGTTTTCTAGCCTCCACCAGAATCTCGGCCACCTTAGAAGAAACACCAAAGCGAGATTGAGCTAGGTCTGCAGGAGCCATGCATGAAGTTGAAGGGACTTGAGTACCGGATGGACCAGGGTCCCCTGATCCTGAGTCAGCAATCCTTGAGATAAAGGAAGAGGAAGAGGAGGAACCTCCGAGTATTGTTGCAGAAGAGAACCAGATTTGCCTGGGCCAGAAAGGAGCGATCAGAATCACTAGCTCCTTGCAAAGCCAGTTTCTGCAGTACACGAGGGACCAGAGGAATTGGGGGAAAAGCATAGACTAATCTGTCCTTCCAGCTTAGAGATAGAGCGTCGCTCCAGAAAGTGCCTCGCTCTGGAGCGAGCGAGCAAAAGGTTGGAAGCTTTGAGTTTTGGGAGAAGGCGAACAGGTCTATCTGAGGAGTCCCCCAAATCTGGAAGATGCTTTTTAGAACTTTTTCGTCCAGTTCCCACTCGAGTGGTAGAGCCGACAAGCGACAGCCTGTCTGCCAGGACATTGTCAACTCCCGGAACATGGATCGCCGTGAGGTGAAGGTTGTGAAGCGTAGCCCATTCCCAAACCCTCATCGCTTCCCTGCACAGCAGGTAGGACCAGGTCCCCCCCTGCTTGTTGATGTACCACACCACACACATGTTGTCCATTTGGACAGCTAAGTGACCGGGAAGGATGTATTGGTGAAGGTCCTGGAGAGCACACAGCACTGCTCGAAGCTCAAGCACGTTGATGTGGAGAACTA
This sequence comes from Neoceratodus forsteri, assembly GCA_016271365.2. Taxonomy (NCBI): domain Eukaryota; kingdom Metazoa; phylum Chordata; order Ceratodontiformes; family Ceratodontidae; genus Neoceratodus; species Neoceratodus forsteri. The sequence continues at coordinate 112,689,017 of JADMNL010000031.1, read as the reverse complement.
ACTCCAATTTTGACCATAGGCCCTGGGTTCGGTGAGGACCCAGATGGGCTCCCCAACCTTCGCCTGAAGCGTCCGTGGTTGGAGTCTGATCGGGGTGAGGAAGAAAAAAAGGGGACCCCCCGGAATAGGTTCTCAAACCATCCACCATTGCAAGTCTCTTACCATCGGAGAGGAGATCAGAACCAGATGATCTAGGTCTACTCGTTGATCCCACTGAGAAATTCTCATATGGAGGCGCGCACGCAGAACTGTCGGGATGGCGGCCGCCATCAGCCACAAGAGACGGATAACCGACCTCACCGGAACCTTCCTGCGTTCTGATAGAAGGGAAATCTGTGAAGAGACGCCGCCCTGTCCGGAGGCAGGAAGGCCTTGCTCACCGTCGTATCGAGGATAGCCCCGATAAACTGTAATCTCTGGAAGGGATCCAGATGAGACTTGGAATGGTTGATGGTAATACCCAAACAAGTGAAAACCTGCTGGGTGAGGGAGAGGAAATGCAGGAGTTCCTCCCTGGACGGGGACGCCAGGACCCAGTCGTCCAGGTAGGGAAAAACCTGAACTCCCGAAGTACGCAGGTGGGCCGCTACCACCGCCAGGCATTTGGTAAAGACTCTGGGAGCAGAGGAAAGACCAAAAGGGAGTGCCCGGAATTGGTAGTGGTCCCCTGAACGCAAACCTGAGGTACTTTCGCTGCGAAGGGCGAATGAGGATGTGCAGGTACGCATCCTGCATATCCAGTGCACAAAGCCATTGGCCCGGCCGAAACAGGGGCAAGAGGGTTTGAAGGGAGAGCATCCTGAACCTCTTGTATTCCACATACAGATTCAGGGAGCCGAGATCTAGAATGGGTCTGAGATCTCCCATCTTCTTTGGTACAAGGAAGAAATGGGAATAGTAACCCGTCCCGTGGAGGTGAGGGGGAACGGGCTCTATAGCCTGCTTCGCGAGGAGAGCAGAGATTTCTTCATTGACCAAAGGAAGATGGTCCCTTGAGTAAGAGGAGTTCAGAGGGGGGTGACGTGGAGGTTTCTCCAGAAACTCTATGGAGTGCCCCTCTGCTATGATCTGAAGCACCCATGAATCCGACGTTATCCTCTCCCAAACCGGAAGGTGGAGGGAGAACCTCCCTCCTACCGGTTCCTCCAGGGCGCCTGGAGGCAGTGGGAGAGGGAAGGAGTCAGGTGGTGTGAGGCAGCACCGCAACTGGGGCACCCATTGCTTTTTTGGGCGGCGGGGGCCTGGCAACTGTGAGGGCCCGACGTTTAGTGGCCCGCCTTCCCTGAGGTTTCGCTTGAGGTCGGCTGCGTCTGCAAAAGGGACGGTACATTGAATCAACAGATTTGAGGGCCGTCCCCTTCTCCTGCAAGTCAGTGATGTCCTTGACATCACCACCGAAAAGCACAGAGCCCCTGAAAGGTGCCTCTTTAATTGCTGACTGCACCTCCGGGACCAGACCTGACACACGGAGCCATGCATGACGCCGAAGACTTACAGCTAACGCAGAGCTCCGTCCTGCAGTGTCCACTGCATCGTAGGTCATCCTCAGAATATGACTGGCCGAACGAGCAGAACGGACCAGGTCGGCTAACTGCTGCTTGACTTGAGAGTCAGGCAAGGAGTCAATCTTGGATTCTGCCTGGGTAAGGACAGCCTTCTGGTAATCCCCCAAATGTGCTACATAATTTAGGGCCCTAATTCCTAGTGTGGAAGAAGCATAGATCTTCCTTCCATACTGATCCAGAAGGCGAGATTCCTTATCCAGGGGAGATTAGCTCAAATGTTTCGGGTGTGCTGACCGGCCGTGAGCGGCGCTAATCACAACCGAGTCTGCACAGCGGTGAGAGTCAAAGTCTACACCTTCCAGAGCCTGGTATAGCCTGTTGGACTGCCGAGGAAGTGGGCTAAAGCCGACTGTTATTTCCAAATAGTGGAAACAAGGTGGGCGTGAGGCTCAATCCAGGGTGTCACTAGAGTAGGAGCCGCAAGGGGCAAGTCCAAATGTTCGGCGAGTTTAACCCGTTTAGGATCTGGCTCTAAGGAACGCCACTGATGGATGTTACCTTGCCCGCGACTCCGGCCAGAGTTGGAGGAGGCCTTCTCCCGGTGCCTTTCCTTGTCCCGTTTCTTCTGCTCTTCAGGGGAGGTCGACGCCTGCCGAAGTTTCTTCAACTCCTCCTCCTCCATTGCGGACATCTTCTTGAGAAGATGGGCTTCGAGAGACTGCTGGCGTCGTCTCCGGGTGGCCGCACTGAAATGAAGGCAGTGTGGACACTTCTCGACCATGGTGGGGCCTAAACAGAAAAGGCAGGGAGTGACACCTTGTGAGGCAGCTACCAGGATTCAGTCACACCTATTTTTGAAGGGGACAACATATTTATACAAAATACTGAAACTTTCGGAAAACCCAGGAAGTAACAGGACTGAGCGATGAGAACTTCACCACAAGGTAGCTGCACGAGCTGATGGCGGAAAGAACTGGAAAGGCGGGCGTCTGGGACCACCCCTTTATACTGACGCTTCGCCTGACATAAAACGGTCCAGGGACTGCTAGCTGAAATACTTAGGTCCTGCCGCCGCCACGTCCTATATGCAATTACCTACTGCAAGAGCCCTCTCAAGTAAGATAAAAAGTTACCCTTACCAGCGTTTAAGCCAGGCAACTACAAACCTATCTGTTCCAACCATGTCATGGGTCAGTTAAAAAAAAAAAAATTTTTTTTTGCATCCGATAGGTACCGGAAGGCACAGTACAAGTCACAGAAACACACAAAACAGAATTGCTTTGGTTCCTAACCAGACCTACCAGGAAGAAAACAATTTCTACCATAAAACACTAAACTACCTACTTAATACTTACTGTACCGAGGACAGATATGAGAATACCTAAAATAAGTAAACGGTTGACAGATTTTTGTTTTGTTTGTTATACACTTAAACCGAAGTGAAGGAGACTATGCTGAGCGACTTCTCAGTTAGGCAGAGTAAAGAATCTGATGGTTACACCGAGGAGTACCTGGGACAGGTTTGAAAACCAAGCTCGAGCTCAATGTTCTATGCCTTGGCAGAGTTGACCCTTTCCTCTCCGGAACAGTTCAAATGCTGGGGCTAACTGCATACAGTCAGAAGAAAAAATTACTCACTTTAGTAATGTTGTTTCTTCTAATGGAGTCTTGCAATATTCTCACATATGCAGTGAGTCCCAACCTTCGAACTGCTCCGGAGGTGAAAGTTAGCTTTCCATGCCAGGCATGGAACGCTGAGCTCAAGCTCGGTTGAGACTCTGTTCTTCAAACTCAAACCGTCAGATCTTTACGAGCTAAACTCACTAAGGTCATGTGTGGAAGCTGTAAACCTACACTAGCCAACTGGCTACTAAATATAAGAACACATTTTTTGGTCCCAAAACAAAGACAAGTCAGGAGACCCAAAAACTGAAAAACACAACAAAGTCACCCCAAGAAAGGAGGGGTGAAAAACAACAAGGTGGGCACCTACTAAGTGCCAACACTGCACTGCCCACATCCCAAAAACAGAGGTTCTGAGAGGGGCAGGCCGGGGTCAGAACATGCAAGACTCCATTTAAAGAAACATTACTAAGGTGACTAATTTTTTCTTCAAACATGAAGTCATGCTATATTCTGACACATGCAGACTACAAAGCAGTACCTCCATGGAGGAGGGACAGAACCTACTTAGGAAATAGGCTCTGAAGCACAGCTGTGCCAAACCGAGCATCACTCCTAGCCTGGATGTCCAAGGAGTAATGCTTGGTAAAAGTGTGAACTGTTTTCCAGGTAGCTGCTTGACATCTCTCTAGGATAGGGATGTCCCTGGCAGCAGCCAGAGAAGCAGCTGTACCTCTGATAGAGTGAGCCCTCAGGCCTGAGGGAGGAACCTTACCCAGTTTTTCACAGCAAACTTGGATACAAGAGAATCCACCTGGCAATGGATCTTTTAGTGGCAGGTTTCCCTTTGCCAACCTCACCATAACTGAGGAACAGTTGGAGGGAGTCAAACCTGTGACCCTTGGTACGCTCTATGTAGTAACTAAGGGCTCTCTTCACATCTAAGCTGTGCAGCCTCCTCTCGCCTGAGGAGGAATGGTCAGTGAAGTACACTGGAAGAGATATAGCTTGATCAAGGTGGAAATCTGAAACCACCTTAGGCAAGAACTTCCTGTTAGTCTTGAGGACCACCTGATCTCTGTGAAAGGAGATAAAATCAGGCTCAACTGACAAAGCTTGTAATTCACTTATGCGTCTGGCAGAAGTGATGGCTACCAGAAACAGTTTTCCAACTCAAATACTTAAGCTCTGCTGAAGACAAAGGCTCAAAGAGGGGTTGCATAAGCTGAGCAATGCAAACATTAAGATCCCAGGCGGGGGCAGGGTCCCTGAATGGAGGGTTGGTGTGAAGCAATCCCTTGAAAAACTTGGGAGAATACAGGGTGAGCAGAAAGAGAAGGCTTACCTGCTGAAATAAAAGCAGACAGCTGCCAGATGCACTTTCAGGGTAGCTGGCCTCAGCCCCAAGGTATTTAAGTGGACCATATAATCCAGGACTGTGGGCAAATCAGCAGATTCTGGGGGAATGCGCTTTCCAGAGCACCATATGGTAAACCTTTTCTATTTGGAATTATAAGTAGCCCTGGTGGAAGGTTTTCTAGAAGCCTTCAGGATATCCATTACACCTTAGGAGAGGTGTAACTCAGCAAACTAACTCTTGAAGAGCCAGGCCTTGAGATTGAGAGATTTGAGGATCGGGTACCAAACCCTCCCCTGAGCACAGGTTAGCAGGTTGTAATTCCTGGGAAGACACAGGGGAAGATGGACTGCTAAGGACAGTAGGAGTGGATACCAGGGTTGTCTGGCCCAGTCTGGAGCAATCAGGATCATCTTTCAGGGTTGAGATCTGATTCTGACTAGCACTTTGAACAGGAGAGGGAAGAGGGGAAAGCAGAGAAACTTCCCTTCCCAATTGAGAACTAAGGCATCCAGAGGGACTGAACCCAACACTGGGGGCCTGCAGCAAAAAAAAAAGGGGGGGAAGTTGGTGATTGTCTGGGGCTGCAAAAAGATCCATCTGCAGGGTGCCCCATCTGGAAAATATCACCTCCAAGACCAGGGGATCCAGTGACCATTCGTCATGGCCCGGGGAAATCCTGCTGAGATCATCTGCGGGGACATTGTCCTTGCCTGGGAGGTGAACTGCCGTAAGGGAGGTGTTCAGGGAGTAAGCCAGAGACCACAACTTCATTGCTTCGGTGCACAAGGCCGTAGACAGAGTGCCCCCTTGCTTGATGATGTATCACATTGTGGTGGTGTCTGTTCTGACCTGTACAACTTTGTTCTGAACAGATTTGGAAAAAGCTTGAAGTGCTAGAAAAACTGCTCCGAGTTCCAACAGATTGATGTGGAGCAGAGATTCCCGAGGGGACCACAACCCCTGGGTGGTTAGGTCGCCCATGTGAGCTCCCCACCCCAAGAGGGATTCATCTGTAGTAAGGATTAAGGAGTGAGACTGAGTGACAAAAGGAACCCCTTGTCTCAGATTGCTCTGATCCTGCCACCACTGTAGGGCCTGGATCAGGGTTCGAGTCACTGGGATCAATTTGGTGAGAGGGTCCTTCTTTTGAGACCAAAAGGCTCTCAAATGGAACTGAATGTCCCTCATCTGAAATCTTGCTCCCTGCACTACTGCTGTAGAAAATGCCTTGCTGGTCGAGACACCTGCAGGGTGAATGAGGAGGCCAGAGAGACCAGGGTCCTTGCCCTGTCCAAGGGAAGGAAGGCTCTGGCTTTCTCTATGTTCAGCTCTGCGCCTATGAAGGCGAGAAGCTGGACAGGCTCTAGGACTGATTTTGAAAGATTCAGAAGAAAACCTAGAGAGGTGAGTAGTTGCTGAGTTATCTGTAGGTGTAACTTGACTTGGTCTGGGGACTGGCCTACTATGAGCCAGTCGTCCAGGTAAGGGAAGATGTCAATTCTTTGCCTTCTTAGAGAAGCAACTGCTACTGCCAGGCATTTTGTGAATACCCTTAGAGCAGAGGTGAGGCCAAAGGGCATTGCTCTGAACTGGTAATGGCCTGAGGGCAGCTCGAGCCTGAGGTACTTTCGATGGGAGCTTCTGATGAGAATATGGAAGTAGGCATCCTTGAGATCCAGGGACGCTAGCCAGTCCCCTGGCCTTAGAGAGGGTAGAATAATTCCCAGAGTCACCATTTTGAATTTTGGTTTTAAAAGGTGCTTGTTTAAGTATCTGAGATCCAGGATGGGCCACCATTCTCCTGTCTTTTTTGGGGTAAGGAAGTACCTGGAGTACAACCCTTTGCCCTGGTGTAGGGGTGGAACCCTTTCCACAGCTCTGAGAGCCAGGAGGGAAGAGACCTCTGCCTCTAGGGCAAGTGCCTCTGGTGATTTTTTGCAGGTGTAAAGGATCTGGTTCTCATCTTTGGAAACTTTTTGAAGCTGAGAACCAGTCCCTGGCTTACTACTTCCAGGACCCACTTGTCTGATGTCTGATGTCAGAGACTCCCAGTCCTGGACAAAGTAAGCCAGCCTGCCCCCTACAGGTAGCTGAGAATCGGCCCTGGCAACCCCATTGCCTGCTTGGCAGGGGCTTTGGGCCGAGGGGTGGAAGCAGGCCTGCTTGTACCCAGTCTGCCCCTCCCTCTAAAGAACCCCCTCTGGGCATAAGCAGAAGAGGAGGCCTGGGCTTGGTAAAAAGGCCTATGAAAAGGCCTGCCCCTGGAAAGCTGCCTTGAGGAGTGGCCTGCCTTTCTTTGGCCTGTGCACTCCTATAGGTGGTCCTATATTCATCCATTTTCTTAATGTAATTCTCTGTTTGCTCCCCAAACAGAGAATTACCCACAACGGGAAAATCCATGGCCTTAGTCTGGGTATCCTGTGACAGGCTGGTACATCTGAGCCAAGCCATTCTTCAAAGTGCCACAGATGTAGCCATGACTCTAGAAGACACATCATTGGAGTCCACTGCAGCATGGAATTGCACCTTGGATGCCTCAATACCATCAGCAGCCACCTGCTCCAGCTCCTTGGCAAGCTGGACAGGGACCTGTTTTGCTAGGGCCATAACAGTGTACCATTTGGATTTTTGATACCTAGCAGTATAGGCCATATAATTGTCCTGTCTGAGTCCCAAGGATGCTGCCATGTACTGTTTCTTTGCCATGGCATCAATCCTCCTGGAGTCCTTGTCCGGGGGGTGTGAAGCCAAGGGAATGTTTGCCTTATCACAGGCTGCAGCCTGCACTACCCCAACATGGCTGCACTGTTGTGTAAGGAACTCCGTGTCTGAGCCTGACAATGTATACCCCTTGTCCATTCTTTTATCCACAGGAGATATGGTGTTAGGAGTCTTTAAAATTTTAAATGACTCTTTCCCAAAAGATCTGTGCAAGGGAATAGACAGTCTCCTAGACTCTGGGATAGCCATCACTTCTACAGTCAGGCTCCTCCTGGTCATCCACAGCTTCTTCCATAGGAAGCTGGAGAGTTTCAGCCACTTTTTTTTTTTTTTTTTAATAGAACACGAAATGGGAGGGGACTCAAAGCCTAGGAGGAGACATCCCTGAAGGTCTGTCTGGGGAGATGTCCGGGTCAATGGGCACATCCAGACTTTCAAATCCACATTCACTTTTCTCATACTCCTCTTCCTCCGGTTCATAAAACTCTTCTAAATCATAATCTTGAACCGGTGGAACTGGCCGAACCGAGCGCCTGCCTGATGGTGCCGGTTCGGTCGGAACTGGGGAAAGCGACTGAACAATTTTGATCGCTTTGGCCATCTCTTCAGCAGTTGGAGAGGAAAGTTTTGGCTCCACATCTAGTTCTTTTAGCCGGAACAGACTCCTCAGAATCAGCTCTCCTTTTGCCCGAAGAAGTCTCGCCCTGGTCAGAGGGCACTCCTTCTGGTTCGGTTGGAACCAAACCGGGCTGCCCATCCGGTTCAGCAGACCTTTTGGCCTCCCTTTCCCCGAGTCTACCAGCTCTCTTTTCTAGGGTAGCTGCAGGGAAATTTTTTGCAAATCTGGCAGTCTGCATTGAGGTGGTCAAACCCCAGACAAACACAGGTGGTGTGGGGGGTCAGCCTTGGCCAAGACTTCCCCACACACACTGCAGTGTTGAAACCCAGTGGGTCCGGTTTTTCTTTTGGGTTTCTCAGACATAGTGCCAGTCCTAACCAAACTTACCCTTTTATGGCAATCCGCCAGGCAAGACCCTCTCATCGGTTCCCAACCGTGTCACGGGTCGTGGAAAAACCGTAATAAAATCCGGTGTTTTTTTTTTTTTAGAACCGATAAGAACCGGTAACCACACTCAATCACAAATTAAGATTTTTTAAAACAACTTGATCGGTTCAAACCGAACCGATAAACCGTTTACAAGTTCCACATAGAATAGAATTAATGTAAAACCTATCTAGTACTCACAAATACCAGAGAGAGACTGAACAGACAGGTTGCGGTTTAAATTCGGTCGAAACCGAGAAAAATGGTACTTTAACCGACAAAATGAACCGAACAGAAGGAGAAATCTCCGGAGCGACTTCAGTGAGGCGGAGTAAAGAATCTGATGGTTTGAGTTTGAAGAACAGACAGAGTCTCAATCGAGCTCAGCGTTCCATGCCTGGCATGGAAAGTTAACACTCACCTCCGGAGCAGTCTGAAGGTTGGGACTCACTGCATATGTCAGAATATAGCAAGACTTCATGTTGTTTGAATACAGTAATACTTCATGTTGTTTGAACAAGAAAAAAAATCTCCATACCTGCGCATATGGGGAATTTGACTGGAGGGGGGCTGGCGCAAACTGCAGCTGGAAAGGGGTCACTTCTCCCAAGTTTCCCGGGAGATGTTGAGGGGGGCTTATAAACAGATTAAAAAAAGACAAAAATGTCAAAGTGCAACTCAGTCATGTACAGTAGCAGCAAACTCCACCCCCAAACCACTAGTATGTTTCATGCCCACGCGTGCTTTGCCTGGTGGCACCTGAGCCGAGTTTAGAATACATTGCATCTTTACCCATGCCTGGCCATACCGGGAGCAGCTCTTAAGTGTTTGTGAATTAAATCCAGAAAGCTTGAGCTCTTTATGCATACAGTGGACCATTCCTTGTGCATCATAACTCATCCGGGACATGTGGTTCTTGCAAGACTGCGGCACACTTGTGCTTTATTCCTTATGTAATTAACTAGTCACTTACCCAAGACCTGGATGAATAGCTGCTAAAATAAAGAGGCCAGGTGCAGAAAGGTTTATGCACTGTACTGGCAGGGGTGTGCAAATCCCATTGCCCCCTGTCCAGGGCAAGTAAATTTCCATAAAGGGGAAGAATAAAGAATTTCATCGAAATTAATAGGCGCAAGTGAAAATTCAGCTAGTCATGGCTGGGCAAAGTCCTAAAAGTTTTGATTTTAACACCACTACATAAGTGCTCCATTACAAGGCTCTTTCTTGACACAAGGTGCCCATACCAGCTCTCCCAATTCCCTCAATTTATTAGCCAGAATAGGTACCCATTGCCCAAATAAAGGACTTTGTAGTCCTATCAACAAAATGGTTGTCTTTGGTTGCTAAAAGATTTCAGCAGACCTTAGATTTCAAAAATACGGCATGTCCCATTTTAATTTCTCCTTCCTGAAACCCACCTCTGCGCAAAGGGTGCTCTAGTCTGAAAATCGGTCTCAACAAGCCAGCTGTGTAAATACAATTCTATCAAAGCCTGCTTTATTGTAACTGGTTGCTGAGAGCTCCTGGTTTAGACTGGTCAGCTGGGGGCAGCCCAGAGACTCCACAGTAGCAAGTTGTGCCCTGGAATCCCACACTGACAGCAGGGGCTGGGCATGTCATGGAGGCAAACTTCTGCTCCCATGGACGAGGACACGGGCTGCTCAACATTCAAACGCCATCTGCCAGTTTATCACCGAGTGGCAGAGCATCTGCTACATCACACATCCAGACAGAAATGGCGCAACCAGGGCAGCCCCAAAGTTCAGAAGAGGGACAGAGGAACCAGTACAATAAACAAACTGTTCATGACCTAGTATGTAGCATTCCTCTCTACAGCGTACTGCTTCAATGGACCTTGCTGCATTTTCTCCTACGGCGACAGAGCTCTCTGAACTCCAACAGCACACCCGAGTAGTAGTTGGGCTACTTACCAGTTTAGCATGCTGGGCACTCATTGGATCAGCATACTGGAGTAGAGCCTGGAACTGGTTGTTTTTGGTGAAAGTGATAATTTTCAGCACTGTACCAAATTTGGAAAAAATCTGTCGGATGAAACACAGATTAATAGTTTTGGTTAATAAGAAAATTTACTGTTTGCTATCCTTAACCACAATCCAGGTGAGAATTATCTTTCAATAATACAAAGCCCCCCAGAACCTCAATCAAAACTGCCATGCACGTCTCAATCTTGAACAAAGCAGAAGAGACAGCTATTCCTGTGCAAGCATATGCCCCACGTAGGACACAGAGCAGAAAAGTCTATATATCCTGCTCTGCATCAAGGTTTCAGTATCATATAGTTGCTGCAAAATACCTTTTCTAGTTGAACTTTGATAAAAACTAGCCTAAACTAGATTTCACCTGCCCACTTGGCAGGAAATTATACTTGGATAAACAACCCATCTACAGTACCAGCCTGTCACATGAAGCCATACAATTTAGCACCTCTTTACAGGGCCCGAGGAATACAGCAATAAGAACACCCTTGTCAGCAATCACCAGATCAGTGGCAGGCTCTGCCAGACCGAAGTTATGACAAGAAGGTAAGAGTTTACCACCTGCTGCACTACATTTTTCATCTGGAGGCTAATCAGTTTAAAACAAGTTTCCTGCTCTAGAATTAGCTAGTGCAGAGGTAAAGAAAGCTACTTACCATAACTATCTTTAACACCATCTTCTCCACAGAGCTACACTGTTTGGTCTTATTTATTTATTAATTTGTTGACCAGGTAGATGCACCAGCCATGAAATGACATTTTCAGGCACGACCCGGGAGAGTACAACATGCAATAGCGAAAAAATAATGTGGTAATACATACAAAAATAGAGGAACAGTACAGCAGTGTTCCAAAAAACAGGTTACTCACCTGTAACAGTAGTTCTAGGAGTGGTAAATGTTCTTCATCCACACTGTCTGGCATTGTTCCTTTCCCCTTTAAATCTTGCCTCGGCTCCGCCCCATGACGCCAGATCTAGCCCGCTGGAAGCAAGGTTGTGCGCCTTAAGCCGGGGAGGTCGGGTGGGTGGGTGCTCGTGGATGAACATATACCACTCCTAGAACTACTGTTACAGGTGAGTAACCTGTTTTTCTAGGAGCGTGAATATGTTGTTCATCCAGACTGTCTGGCAGACTCCTAGCAGTTCTCCGGGAGGAGGGAGGCAAGGCGCACACCCCCTACTTAGGAAAAAGTGTTTGGAGAACCGAGGCCCCAAAATCAGCATCACGTCGTGACTCAAGGTCGATGTGGTAATGGGTAATAAAAGTGTTCGCTGACTTCCAGGTAGCAGCCCAACAGATTTCCTGGATAGGGATGTCCCTGGAAGCAGCAGTATGGTGGGTTGAATGAGCCCTTATCCCTCTGGGAGGCTCCTTGCCAGCCAATTCATAACAGACTTATGCATGATGTGATCCATCTTGCAACAGTCCGCTTGGCTGCAGGTCTGCCAGAAGCGGCTTCAGCGTAGGTGACCAAACGGCTGGCGAACCTCTCCCCGGATTTCCGCCGTCCTCTCCTTATAGCAGGAGAGAGCACGTCTGAGGTCCAGAGTATGGAGCCTGTACTCGGCATCCGAGGTGTAGTTAGGTTAATATACCGGCAGAGTCAACACCTGGTTAAGGTGAAACTCTGACACCACCTTCGGAAGGAATTTCGGGTAGGGGCACAGGACAACTTTGTCCCTGTGAAAGACCAGAAAAGGGGAGTCCACCGAAAGCGCCTGGAGCTCCCCTGTCCTGGCTGACGTGATAGCCACCAGGAAGGCACTCTTCCATGACAAATGCGAAAGCTCACACTTGCATGGGTTCGAATGCCTTGCCCATGAGCTTTGCCAAAACCAGCAAGAGATCCCAGGGAGGTGGAGGTTCACGCACCAGAGGGGATATGTGATCCAGACCTTTGAAAAAGCGCCCGATCACTGTCTCCTGTGCCAATGTTGGCTGACCAGCCCGCGCCCGGTAAGCAGAGATGGCTGCCAGGTGCACTTTAAGGGTTGATGACCGAAGACCCCCTTTGGAGAGGGACCAAAGGTAGTCTAGAATGTTAGCCACAGAGCAGGATAAGGGGTCCAGGCTCTTTCCCTGACACCAAATGGAAAACCTTTTCCACGTGAAGGCATAACATTTCCTGGTCGATTCCTTTCGAGATGCTTCCACCACGGTGTACACATCCTCGGAAAGACCCAGAGTCTGGAACTCTAACCACACAGGAACCAGGCTGTGAGGTGCAGGGACTGAAGGTCCGAGTGGAAGACCTTCCCCTGGTTCAACGAAATCAGGTCCGGGCGTGTACAAAGCCGCTCCGGGGTCCTGCCGCTGAGGCTGAGGAGATCTGGATACCAGAACTGGCATGGCCAATCTGGGGCTACCAGGATCACCTTGGCCTTGTCCCTCCTCACCTTGAGTAACACCTTGTGGATCAAGGGAAATGGAGGGAAGGCGTAGAGGAGGCCTGGGATCCACGACCTCGAGAAAGCATCCCCCTGCAGCGAGCCCTGCTGAGGGGGGCAGGCATGGTACAGCCTCAGCCTGGTGTTCTCCCTTGAGGCGAACAGGTCCACCAACGGTTTGCCCCAACGGGAGAACAGATCGTAAGCTACCTCTGGATGGAGAGACCACCCGTGGGATGTCTGGCCTATGCGGCTGAGAGCATTCGCCAGTTGGTTCGAGACTCCTGCCACATGAATGGCTAGGAGATCCGCCTCCAGCCAGCCGAAGGTCCAGATCCAGAGCGCCTCCTTGCAAAGCAGACGGGAGTGCATGCCACCCTGTCTGTTGAGGTAGTACATTGTCGTGGTATTGTCCATCTGGACTTGAACCACTTGACCCCAGAGCTGAGGAGCGAAAGCTGACAGTGCCAGTCTGACTGCTCTCAGCATCAACAGGTTGATGTGGCATTGGGACTCCTCGGGGGTCCAGAACCCGTGAGCTCTGTTGTCCACCATGTGGGCTCCCCAGCCCATGAGAGAAGCATCGGTCGTAAGGACGACCGTCGGCTTGGGGCAGAAAAACGGGATTCCTTCCCGCAAATGACTTCTGGATGGTCCACCATTGGAGAGCGTCCCACATCCTCTGGGTGTCAGTGACCAGCTGGTCGAAGAGCCCGACGCTGAGGCCGCTGGGCGGCCAGCTCCCACTGAAGGGGGCGCATGTGCAATCTGGCCCAACGGACCTATGAGGTGCACGCCGCCATGTAACCCAGGAGGCGCAGGAAGTCCCGGGCAGGGTGCAAGTGCCCAACCAGAAATGATTGGGCAAAGGAGGAAAGAACCTCCGCCCTGTCTGCCGGGAGCCGAGCTCTGGCTTGAGAGTCGAGCTCTGCCCCGATGAAGCCCATCACATGAGAAGGCACAAGTTCATATTTGGCCTCGCTGATTAGGAGGTCCAGGTCCCTGGACCTCTCCACCTCCCGTAGGGAGGAACCCGCCAGAAGCCAATCGTAGAGATAGGGGTAAATACGAACCCCTTGACGCCGTAGATGGGCTGCCACCAACGCGATGCATTTGGTGAAGACCAGTGGGGCCGATGACGGGCCGAACGGCATAGCTCTGAACTCGTACAGGGTCCCTTCGACTCTGAAGCGGAGGAACCGCTGATGGGACGGACGGACTGGGACGTGGTAGAACGCGTCCTGAAGATCCAGTGAACAGAACCACGTTTTGCTCCAGAGATGATATGATCTGGTTCAGAGTTACCATCCGGAAGGTGCGAGACCCGAGATATCGATTCAGGTCGTGGAGATCTAGGATGGGGCGCCAACCCCTCGTTCGCTTGGGCACCAGGAAATACCTGGAGACGAACCCTGGGTCTAAAGGAGGATCCGGCACTGGAGCTACCGCCTCCTTGAGGAGGAGCTGAGCAATGTCGTCCCGAAGGGCCGACTGAGAGCCAACTGAGATCCTTTCTTCCCGTGGGGCACGGGCCCAGTTGGGGGGGGGTACTGCTCGAACTCTAGAGGCAGTCCCTGCCTGACCACTTCCAGAACCCACCTGTCCGTAGTGATACCTGACCAGGTGGAAAGAAAGTGGTGGAGCCGGCCCCCGACGGGAGGACCCAGGACTGGCGTGATGGGTGTAGGGGAGGCCACCCCCGAGCCGTCACTGTGCAGGCTTGGAGGCGGCGGCACCTGGACCAGCACCTCTGCCTCCTCTGCGGTGCTGCTGGGGACCTTGCTTGGGCCTAGGGCACCAAGCTAGAGCCTGCCGCTGTTGCTGACCTCCCTGGAAGGAGGGCTGTCTAACCGCAGGGGAAGAATGCCAAAGAGACTTCTTGTGCTTCTGCCGGTTCTTGCCCGAAGAACCCTTAGCAAAGGTGGCATCTAAGGTGGCACTAGACTGCTCAATGCGCTGTAGATTACCTGCCACTCCCGGACCGAAGAGGTCCGTGCCAAGGAAGGGCACGTCAGCTAGCTTCTGCTGAGTATCCATGGGAAAGGAGGAAAACCTCAGCCAAGCCCTGTGGCGAGTGGCTACCGTGGCAGCCAGTGAACGGGCACAGGAATCACCAATGTCCAGACCCATCTGGAGTTGTTTAGCAACAGCACGGCCCTGGTCCCGGACCTGCATGACCGTGGTCTGCTAGGAAATGAGGGATGACTTCATCAAGCAACACCAGAAGGGCATGAGAGAAGTGTGCCATGATCGCTGCTGAGCTAGCCTGACGAAGGCCTAGGGATGATGCCGCGTAAACCTACCAGGCCGAGTGGTCCATATTTTTGGACTCCTTGTCTGGAGAGCGGTCAGTATCCACAGAGCTGCCCGTGCGCCTAAACACTGAGGCAGTCAAAAAGCTCTCGGCCGAGGGATGCTCAGTGAAGCCTGCCAAGGACCCCCATGGGCACTGTATACTTGCAGGCCATGTGGGCAGATGGAGACGGGCAAGAGGCAGGACGCTGCCAAAGTTCCAGTGCCAGGCCAACTATGGCTCCGACCACTGAGAAGGCCTCGGAGTATCCCCCTCTTGAGAATATCCGTGAGAAAATATTCCGCCTTTTTTTGTATCGGCTGCAAAGGCATACCTGTGGAGTCCGAAATGAGTCGAAGGATGCCCTGGAAGGAAGAAGGGTCTTCCTCCAGGCCTGTCAGTGACAGCTCATCATGCGAGTGAAGGCCGGTTGGATCCAAATCTGAGGAATCCGGATACAAGGGTCTCCCCCCCCCCAATGCACCTAGGGCGATCAGGAGTGACTAATGACAACCTATGGGGCAAGCCCTAGTTGGTCGGTCCTCCTTAAGAGGGAGCCCCTCCCTGAGGCTGTTTTGGGTGGTGGTTCCACCAAAATTGGTGGGGAGGCCGTGAAACAGGCCGAGCAGAAATACGCACCGGTCCCAGTGGAGGGAGAACCGGAGTCCTCGGAAAGGGAGTCAGTGTCGGCCAAAGAGGCTGGGGCCATGTAATGGCCGATACAGCCGGAGCAGACTGCTTTTGACCCATCAAAACAAGCTGCTGCCTCATGAGGTCCTCATAATGTCAGAGCTTCCGTCTAAGTCTCTCCTCATCCGAGGAGGACGAGGAACGGTGGCGGTGCCTCTTCCGGGAGTGTTTGTGACCCTTTCTGTTTACCGACCGACGGGGTCCTACTCCTCGATCGCGACAGACGGAGTCGGCTCTGTCGGGAGAAGCTGGATTCGGTGACAACGGAGGTTCTGGCTCTTGTCCCTCGATCAGGATGCCCGAAAGACCGGTCTCATCGGGGAAGGAGAGAATGGGAGTCCTCTCCAAGGAGACGTCGTCAGGCGTCTGCGACGACGGCTTGATCAGGTAGAGAGAAATCTCGGCCGGTTCTGCTGTATCCTCTGCTTCCGTGCCCTGGCCTGACGGAAGGTCCGAAAAGCCAACAGCTGAGGAAGCGGTCGACCGTGGCCGAGACCACCTGCTCCCGAGTGTCGGACCACTCTCGGTCCCAGGAAAGTCTTCGGGTGAAAGAAGATTTTGGATCCTTATCCTCCTCCTTGGATCGGGAGGAGTGCAAGCCCGAAGGCGCCTCACCCCTAGTAGGAAGACACTGGCACAACTCCTGGAAGGATCCCGTGACGGTGGAGCCCAGGTTAATTGGCACGAAGAAGCTTCGGTTGGCCGAAGCTTGGGCAGCTTCCAATTCGAAGGCCGCTATCTGCTAGATGGATCCCGCAGCCGTGGAAACCGCCCACCTGGCCTCCTTCGATTTCACCGGTGGATTGTGAAGCTCCGGTCTCCCCAACTTAAGGCACGCCTTGTGGTCCTCTAGAACGGTGGTATGGAAGGCCGAACAGATGGTGCAAGTCGAAGTATCATGCACGGCACCTAGGCAGTAGACGCACAAGAGGTGGGGATCGGTGAGAGACATTTTTTCTCCACAAGGACACCGGCGAAACCCGTGGGATGACTTGTCCATATCGTAAATTCGGACGAGTTTTAAAGCGAGTAAGTGCGGCCAAAACCATCGATTTGACTCCAGGGCCTATGGTACTAGCAAAGTAGCACGAGGGTACCTGTATCTTCCAGCGGAAAGGAAGATCTGGTGTCATGGGGTACAGCCGAGGTATTTACCACCCGGGTGGGTGGGAGGAGCCAGCTTGAAGACTTCCGGCAAGATTTAAAGCGGAAAGGGACAATGCCAGACAGTGTGGACGAACAACATATCCACACTCCTAGAAAATATATTAGGAATACACAGTAAGGAGTTAACCAGACAATGTAGCATAAAGACAATAATAAACAAATAAACAGAAAGCACTGTATATGTTGAATGTAGAAACAGAGGGCATACCCTAGAAGAGAGAAAGTACAGGAGACACTAAGGAGTCCAGGTGGGGTCAAAACCAATGCAAGTATCAGCAAGCTGTAGATGGCGTTGATATTCTGTTTTAAAACTGTGGTGAGACAGACTGCTGAAGGCTGAATGGAAGAGCATTCCACAACTGGGGATCAGCGCTTTGGAAGGCACCGGTGCCTTTCACTGTATGACATCTTGGGACAAGGAGCATTAATTTGTCAGCAGACTGCCGGCCATGGGAGGATGGTTTAGGCTTGAAGTCACTAGGACTCAGCAAGAGTGAAACCAAGTCAAAGCATCAGCAAGGGTGCTGACACCAGCACATGAATACCACCACATGCCACATCTCAATCCTTGGCAAGCGACACTACCTGCCACACTTCCTGTTATCAAAAGTAAAAGCAACAAAAAAGCTCCAAGCTTGCAGTAGGAAACTACAAACAATCCAACAGAAATGGAGTGTTTCGCCAGCCCAGTGGGGCCGATGGTTGAGGCACTGGACACTATGCTGGCTACCAGAGTTCAGGAGTGAGCTCGGGCTGCCAGAGTTGGCAAGGAGGCGGGGCTCATCTCCCAGACTGGGGAGGTGTAGTTCCTCGCTCTTGGCTGGCACCTGGTGGAGGGCAGGTGTCAGCAGGGTCGAGGACCCGACAACATGAAAGGAGCACAGTTTCCGGGAGCTAGTACACCTACACACGCATGCACTCGCTGTATTTGCTGTTGCTCCGTGGGGCGGGGAAAAAGAAAAAATTACTCACCTTAGTAATGTTGTTTGTTCTAATGGAGTCTTGCTATATTATAGACATCAGCAGTTTGATCCAGCTCTAGAACTGCCCCGGAGTGAAATGGTTAAAACCATTCCAAAATAGAATTTTGGCACAAGAGCAGCTCTATCTGTGTCATTTCAAACTTGAACTGTCAGATCTTACGAGCCAAACTCACTAAGGTCTGTGTGGAAGCTGTAACCTACACTAGCCAAATGGTTACCTAAATAATAACAACCATTGATGGTCCCAACACCCAAGACTCAAGTCAGGGACCAGAAATACTAACACCATTCTAATAATATGAAAATGGAACATAAGTATAATAAAACACACACAGCGTACACATACACACCCCCAAAGTCCCAAAGGGGACAAAATGCTAACAGGACATAAGTAGTGCCCACACTAAGTTGCCCGCACCCACCAAGTAGAGGTTCTGAGAGGGAGGTCTATATAGCAAGACTCCATTAGAAGAAACAACATTACTAAGGTGAGTAATTTTTTCTTCAAACATGAAGTCTTGCTATATTATAGACATTAGCAGAATACACAGCAGTACCTCCATGGAGGAGGGGCAGAACCTACTTAGGGAATAGGCTCTGAAGAACAGCTGTGCCAAACCGAGCATCTCTCCTGGCCTGGACATCCAGGGAGTAATGCTTGGTAAAAGTGTGTACCGTTTTCCAAGTAGCAGCCTGGCAAATCTCTAATAAAGGGACATCTCTGGCAGCAGCTAGAGACGCAGCTGTACCCCTGGTAGAATGAGCCCTCAAACCGGGGGCTCTGCCCACTTTCTGATAAAATTGGATACAAGAGACAATCCACCTGGCTATTGATCTCTTAGTGGCAGGTTTGCCTTTCCCAACTTCACCATAGGTAAAGAAAAGTTGGAGGGATTCGAACCTGTGACCTTTGGTACGCTCTATATAATAACTAAGAGCTCTCTTAACATCCAGGATGTGCAATCTCCTCTCACCCGAAGAGGAGTGATCAGTGAAAAATACTGGAAGGGAGATAGATTGATTAAGATGAAAATCTGAAACCACCTTAGGCAAAAACTTCCTATTAGTCCTAAGGACTACCTTATCCCTGTGGAAAGAAATAAAGTCAGTCTCCACTAACAAGGCTTGCAATTCACTTATGCGTCTGGCAGAAGTGATAGCCACTAGAAAAACAGTTTTCCAAGTTAGGTACTTAAGCTCTGCAGAAGACAGAGGTTCAAAAAGGGGGCTGCATTAACTGGGCAATGCAAACATTAAGGTCCCAAGCAGGGTCCGGTTCCCGAAAGGGAGGATTAGTATGGAGTAATCCCTTAAAAAACTTGGAAAACACAGGATAAGAGGAAAGAGGGGATGACTTTCCTGCTGACACAAAAGCAGACAGCTGCCAAATGAACTCTCAGGGTAGCTGGTCCGAGACCCAAGCAATTAAGATGTACCATGTAATCTAACAAAATGGGCAATTCAGCAGATTCTGGGGAAATATTTTTCCCAGCACACCAAATGGAAAACCTTTTCCATTTAGAACTATAAGTAGCCCTAGTGGAAGGCTTTCTGGAAGCCTTTAGGATCTCAAGAGCACCCTGAGAGAGGTGTAAATCAGCAAACTCCTCAAGAGCCAGGCCTTGAGGTTGAGGGATTTGAGGTCCGGATACCAAACCCTTCCCTGGGCACAAGTCAACAGATTGTGATTCCTGGGGAGGCACAGGAGAAGATGGACTGTCAGAGACAGAAGGAGTGGGTACCAGGGCTGCCTGGCCCAATCCGGGGCAATTAGAATCACCCTACAAGGCTGAGATCTGATTTTGACTAGTACTTTGAATAGGAGAGAAAGGGGGGGAAGCATAGAGGAACTTCCCCTCCCAATCCAGAAGTAGGGCATCCAGGGGAACTGAGCCCAGCACTGGAGGCCTGCAACAGAACTGAGGAAGTTTGTGATTGTCTGGGGCTGCAAAAAGATCTATTTGAGGGATGCCCCACCTGGCAAAAACTATCCCCAGCACTTGAGGATCCAGGGACCATTCGTGATGGCCCTGGGAAATCCTGCTGAGGGCATCCGCTAGACATTGTCCTTCCCTGGAAGATGAACTGCTAGGAGGGAAGTGTTCAGGAATAGGCCAGAGACCACAACTTCATTGCCTCGTGCACAAGGCAAGACAGAGTGCCCCCTGTTTGTTGATGTACCACATTGTTGTGGTGTTGTCTGTTCTGACTTGTATCACCTTGTCGTGGACAGATGCAAAAGCTTGAAGAGCTAAAAGACAGCTCTGAGTTCCAGCAAATTGATGTGAGCACAGATTCCTGGGGGACCAAACCCCTGAGTGGAAAGGTCGCCATGTGGATCCCCAACCTAGAAGGAAGCATCTGTAGTGAGAGTCAAGTGCAGGAAAGAGAAATGAAGGGACCCCGCTCTTGAAGTGCTCTGATCCTGCCACCACTGCAGAGCTAGGATCAAGGTTCGAGTCACTGGGACCAACTTGGAAAAGGGGTCTCTGAGACCAAAAGGTTCTCAAGTGAAACTGAATGTCTCATCTGAAATCTGGCTCCCTGCACAACAACTGTGGATGCAGCCACGTGCCCCAGGAGCTGCAGAAAGTGTCTTGCTGGTCGAGAGACCTGCAGAGTGAAGGAAGAGGCCAGAGCCACTAAATTCCTTACCCTTTCTGGGGGAAGAAAGGCCCTGGCTAGCTTTGTGTCCAATTCTGCCCCTATAAAGGTGAGTACCTGGACTGGTTCTAGAACCGACTTTGGTAGGTTTAGCAGAAAACCCAGGGAGGTGAGAAGCTGCTGGGTGACCTGCAGGTGAGATTTTACCTGTTCTGGGGACTGGCCTACAATGAGCCAGTCGTCTAGATAGGGAAAAACAGCAATCCTCTGCCTCCTTAAGTGGGCCACTGCTAGACACTTTGTGAATACCCTTGGAGCAGAGGTAAGGCCGAAGGGCATTGCTCTGAACTGGTAATGACCTGAGGGCAGTTCGAATCCGAGGTACTTTCGATGGGATCTTCTGATTAGGACATGGAAATAGGCATCCTTGAGGTCCAGGGAGGCTAGCCAGTCCCCTGGCCTTAGGGAAGGTAAAATCATTGCCAGAGTTACCATTTTGAACTTTGGTTTCAAAAGAGGCTTGTTCAGATATCTGAGATCTAAAATGGGCCGCCATTCTCCTGTCTTTTTTGGGGTAAGGAAGTATCTGGAATACAGACCCCTGCCCTGATGCAGGGGAGGAACCCTTTCTACTGCTCTGAGAGCTAACAGGGATAAGACCTCTGTTTCCAGAGCGAGGTCTCTGAAGCACTTGCAGGTAGAAAAGTCTGCTTCTCAACTAGGAAACTTTTTGAAGCCGAGAACCAGACCCTGGCTTACTACTTCCAGAACCCACTTGTCTGAGTTAAAGAAGCCCAATTCTGACTGAGTAAGCCAGCCTGCCCCCACTGGTACAGGAGAATCGGCCCTGGGCACCCCATCAGGGTGCCTGTTTGCAAGGAGCTTTAGGCTGGGGGGGGGCAGGTCTGCCCACCTCGCCTGCCCTGCCTCTGAAGAAGCCCTCTGAGCATAGGCAGGGAGGCCCGAGTCTGGTAGAAAGGCCTGTGAAAGCCTACCCCTACCCCTGGGGCATGCCTTGAGGAGTGGCTTGCACCCTAGCCTAGGCACTTTTGTAAGTAATACTATATTCATCCATCTTCATGTAATTCTCTGTCTGCTCTCCAAACAGAGAATTTCCCACCACAGGAAAATCCATAGCCTTAGTCTGGGTATCCTGTGACAAACTAGTACACCTGAGCCAGGCCAACCTATGAAAAGCTACAGATGTGGCCATGACCCTAGAGGAAACATTAACATCCACAGCAGCATGAAACTGAACCTTAGAGGCTTCCAATGCCATCAGCAGCCACCTGTTCTAGTTCACTAGCCAGCTGGCCATGGGCCTGCTTGGCCAACTGCATAACAGTATCCCATCTAGATTTCTGATACCTAGCTACATAAGCCATATCATTTGCTTGCCTGAGTCCCAGAGAGGCTGCCATATACTGTTTTTGCCATGGCATCAATCTTCCTGGAATCCTTGTCAGGAGGATGTAAGCCAAGGAATATTAGCTTTATCACAGGCAGCAGCCTGAACTACCCCAACATGACTGCATTGCTGAGAAAGGAATTCTGTATCAGGGCCTGACAATGTATACCTTCTGTCCATCTTTTATCTACAGGAGGCACAGAATTAGGAGCTTTAAAATTTTAATTGTTTGTTTCCTAAAAGACTTATGTAAAGGAATAGACAATCTCCTAGACTCTGGAATATCTATCATTTCTACAAAATCAGGCTCCTCTTGCTCATCCACAGCCTCTTCTAAAGGAAGCTGGAGGGTTTCAGCAACTTTTTTATCAAACATAAAATGAGATGGGGACTCAGACAGCAAAGGGGGAGATTCTAAAGGTCTGTCTGGGGAGATGTCCGGTTCAATGGGCACACCCAGACCTTCCCAGCCACATGCATACTGTTCATAATCCTCCTCCCCCTCCTCTGGTTCATAAAATTCCTCAATATCATAATCCTGAACCACTGGGACCGACGAACCGACCTTTACCAGATAGTGGTGGTTCGGATGGACCCTGAGACAGTGACTGGACAATTTGTATGGCTTTTGCTATCTCTGCAGCAGTTGGAGAAAGAATTTTGGACTCCAGACCAGCTGATTTTCTTGTTTTCTTTACTGGAATTGGTTCCTCAGAACCAGCTTTTCTTTTGCCCGAGGAAGTCTGGCCCTGGTCAGAGGGCACTCCCTCTGGTTCGGCTGGCACCGAACAGGGCTGGCCATCCGGGTCAGCGGACTTTTTGGCCTCTCGTTCCCTGAGCCTGCCCAATCTTTTTTCCAGGGTGGCTGCAGGGAAATTCTTACACACCTGGCAGTCTGACTGGAGGTGGTCAAACCCCAGACAATAAACACGTGGTGTGTAGGTCAGCCTTGGCAAAGACTTCCCCACAAACATCACAGTGTTGAAACCCAGTGGGCCCGGTTTTTCTTTTGGGTTTCTCAGACAATGCCAGCCTAACCAAAAACTTGCCCTTTTAACGGCAGTGCCAGGCAAGACACCCTTATCGGTTCCTAACCGTGTCACGGGTATTGGAAACAAAAAGTAATAAATCTGTTTTTTTTAGAACCGATAAGAACCGGGAACTGCACTCTAAAATAGTAACTTTTAGTTTTAAATGAGTTTTAAACCCACTGATCGGTTCAAAACCGAACCAATAACTTACAAGTTCCACACAGACAAAACCTTCATTTACTTACGGTTACCACAGAGAGCTTGAACCGAACGGTTTTGCGGTTAAAATAAAACTATTCTTGGTTAAATCCAACCGAGAAAACACTTTTTAAACCGAGAAATGAACCGAGCAGAAGAAGAAATCTCCGGAGCGACTGTTCACTGAGGCGGAGTAAAGAATCTGACAGTTCAAGTTTGAAATGACACAGATAGAGCTGCTCTCGTGCCAAAATTCTATTTTGGAATGGTTTTAACCATTTCACTCCGGGGCAGTTCTAGAGCTGGATCAAACTGCTGATGTCTATAATATAGCAAGACTTCATGTTGTTTGAATTTACAGTTACGCAAGAACTTACCTAACAGTAGATCTTCCAAGAGACTTCCAGTAGGCAACACCATTGGGACCAAGCTACCAGGCGCTAGGACCACACGGAAAACATCTAGCTAGCAGTCTAAGTCTACATTGGTATGCAGACGTTCTCGTATGGTATAAAGGGGCGGTACCCCAACCCCACCTCAGTTCTCCCAGAGACCTGTGCAAAGTGACAGGAGAAGGAGGGGGCTCCTGAAGCCACAGAAAATGCCAACATGAGTGAAAGAGAGCAGGAGGATAGTGGGAGGGGAAAAAAATACAGGTTACTCACCTGTAACAGGAGTTCTAGAAATGGTACATGTTCATCCACACTTACTGGCAGGTTCCTTGCTGCTTTAAATCTTGCTGGAAGGTCTTCAAGCTGGCTCCTTCCACCCACTCGGGTGGTAAAACTCTCGGCTCCGCCCCATGACGCCAGATCTAGCCCACTGGAAGCCAGGTTGTGCGTCAAAGCCAGGGAGGCAGGGTGGGTCGTGTGGATGAACATATATCATTCCTAGAACTCTCGTTACAGGTGAGTAACCTGCATTTCTAGGGACATGGATATGTTGTTCAATCCACACTTACTGGCAAGACTTCTAGCAGTTCTCTGGGAGGAGGGAGGCAAGGCGCACACCTCCTTCTTAGGAAACAAGGACTGGGGAACTGAGATCCCAAAACCAGCATCCCGACGTGACTCAAGGTCGATGTGGTAATGGGTAATGAAGGTGTGTGCCGACTTCCAGGTAACAGCCCTGCAGATTTCCTGGATAGGGACATCCCTGGAAGTAGCCACCAAAGCAGCGGTACGGCGGGCAGAATGAGCTCTTATCCCTCTGGGAGGCTCCATGCCCGCCAACCTATAGCAGAGATCTATGCAGGAGGTGACCCACCTGCCTATCGTCCGCTTGGCTGCAGGTCTGCCAGGTGCGGCTTCAGCGTACGTGACAAACAGCTGGCGAACCTCTCCCCGAACTTTAGCCATCCGCTCCTTGTAATAAGCGAGTGCTCTTCTAGGGTCCAAAGTATGGCGCCTATATTCGGCCTCCGAGGTGTGACTGGGGTAGAACACCGGCAGAGTCAACACCTCGTTAAGGTGAAACTCCGACACCACCTTCGGAAGGAATTTCGGGTGGGGGCGCAGGACAACCTTATCCCTGTGGAAGACCAGATAAGGAGACTATGAAAAGCGCCTGGAGTTCTCCCATCCTTCTGGCTGACGTGACAGACACCAAGAAGGCAGTCTTCCATGACAGGCGACAGATGCGTCACCTGTGCAACGGGTCGCTCAGCCAATATCAGCAGTAGATCCCACAGAGGTGGAGGTTCTCGCACCGGAGGGGATATGTGAAAGTCCTTTGAAAAAGCGCCTAACCACCTTCTCCTACGCCACCGACTGCTTTCCGGCCTGCACCCGGTTAGCAGACATGGCTGCCAGGTGCACCTTAAGGGTCGTCAACCGAAGCCCTTGCTGAAAAAGGGACCATAGGTAGTCCAGAATGCTGGCCAAGGAGCAGGAGAAATGGCCCAACCCCTTATCCTGACACCAAATGGAGAATCTCTTCCATTTGAAGGCATAGCATTTTCTGGTCGACTCCTTACAGGATGCCTCAATAACGTTGAGGACCTCGTCGGAAAGCCCCAAGGCCTGGAAATCTAGTCACTCGGGAACCAGGCCGTCAGGTGCAGGGATTGAAGGGCCAGGTGAAGTACCCTTCCCTGGTTGACTAACACCAGGTCCGGACTGGCTGGAAGCCGCCTCAGGAGCCTGGAGCCGAGGCTGAAGAGATCTGGATACTAGAACTGGCGGGGCCAGTCTGGGGCTACCAGAATCACCTGCGCCTTGTCCCTCCTCACCTTGAGAAGTACCTTGTGGATCAAGGGAAATGGGGGAAAGGCGCAGAAGAGGCCCGGGGTCCACAGCTTCGAGAAAGTATCCCCCTGCAGCGAGCCCTGCTGAGGGGTGCGGGCATGAAACAGCCTCAGCTTCACATTCTCCCAGGAGGCAAACAGGTCCACCTGAGGAGTGCCCCAGTGGGAGAACAGATCGCTTCCAACACCCAGCGGTCCACAGTGATAGTGGACCAGGCGGAAATAAAGTGGCTGAGCCGTCCCCACACCACCACCGAGAGGAGAGAAATGACTAGGCTTGGGGCAACACCCCTCAAACAGTCACTGGGCAGGCTTGGAGAAAGAACCAGCCGAGGGACCTCCTGGGCATTTTCCTCCCGGCTTCCTGCTGGAGGAAGCAGCAGGCTTGGCTTTGGGGTGCCAAGTGCGTGCCTGCTGGCCCTGATGCTGGTGTTGCTGGGCCGGACGTGCTGCAGGGGCAGAAGGCTGAAAGGGCTTACGCTGCTGCTGGCGGCCTTTGTCCTTCTGGGCAGATGTGACAGAGTCCAAGGTGGCACTGGACTTCTCGATCCTCTACAAGTAAACCGCCACCTCAGGACCCAACAGGTCTGTACCCAGGAAGGGAACTTCTGCCTGCTTGTGCTGGGTATCCGCCGCAAAGGTGGAGATCCGCAGCCAAGCTCTGCAGCGCATGGCCACCGTGGCCACTACTAACTGGGCGCAAGAGTCTCTAATGTCGAGAGCAGTTTGGAGCTTTTGCTTCGCCACCGACCTTCCCTGATCCTGCACCTGCTTGACCGTAGTCTGGACGTCAGCCGGGTGATGAGGAATCACCTCATCCAGGGAGCCCAAAAGGGCATGAGAAAAGTGTGCCATCAGTATGGCCGAACTGGCCTGACGAAGGCCTAAGGAGGACACAGTGTAAACTTTGCACCTGGAGTAGTCCAGTTTCTTGGACTCTATCCGGCAGCTTGTCCACGTCCCAAGTGTTTCTGGAGTGCCGGTAAACACCGTTGGTCACCAACCCCTCCGCAGAGGGGTGCTCAGAGAATCCTGAGAGTGAGCTGGTGGGAACTGCATACTTCCTGGCCATCCTGGCCGGGGGAGCTGGACAAGACGCCGGCCGCTGCCATAACTCCAGCGCCGAGCAGACAATGGCTTCGGCCACAGGAAAGGCCTCCACAGGAGAATCCCCTCTGTCCAGTATCTCTGTGAGGGGATACTTGGCCTGCTTTGACACGGGTTAGAGCTTCAACCCAGTAGATTCTGAGTTGAGCCGAAGTAATCCCATGAACGAGGATGGGCTCTCGTCCACCGACTGCCCCAGAGTACTCCAGGTCGAGAGGCCTGAAGAACAGGGAAGAGTTAGACTCTGAGGAGTCTGCAAACAGCTGCAGAGGGCCTGAGCCACCCTCCACCTGCCGAGGGCGATCGGGAGTGAGGGTGACCGACAACCGATGGGGCAACCCATGACCCGACAGAGAATCCTTGGGTCGGGGCCCCAGTTTTTGGTTGTGGAGGCGATGGTTCCACCACGATGGGTGGCGCAGCTGGTTTGACGAACATGAACGCCGGCTCCTCGATGACCACGAGGGTTGTTCGGCTGCTCACGTGACAGCCACTTAATGGCTGGGGAAGGAGACTAGGTCGGCTTGTTCCCGGTCAGAAGGAGCTGCTGCCACATAGAGTCCTCGTACCGCCGACGCAATTTACGCCGAAGCCTTTCCTCCGAGGAGGAAGAAAATGAGGACAAGCAGCGCCGCCACTTTCCTCGGTGCCGACACTACCAGTGTCTGCGGGATCAGCTAGACTGAAGAGGTCCGAGACCGGTGGTGTTTCCGAGGGTGGGTCTGGGAGGGAGGCGGGGAAACCCGTTCCTTCCTCTGCTCAGAAACCTTAACCGGGGACTCCGGCACAGGAGGTGCAGGCAAGTCCTCGGTTTCCACTGGGGAAACTGGCGAAGGGTTGTTGGCTTCTCCAGTCGACGGCCCATCCAACGGGTCGAGAAAAATCTCGACCGCGTTGACTAGTGTCTCAGCCAGCTGACCTGACGGGGACACCGTGAAGCCAGCAGCCTTAGCCACAACCTCGACCGAAGTACAGTGTCAACTGTCGGGGGAAGGGGACCTCTCCCGCTCCCACAAACAGACGGTGGGACTTATCCTTAGAGTCTTCTTTCTTGGAGTGAGAGAAATGTCCCGATGGACCCTCACCTTTTGTAGAGAGGAACTGACAAAGCTCCTTAAAAAAAGAAGTCGTGTAGGAAGAGCCCAAGGAGAGCGGGATAAATGCCACAGCCGAGGAAGACGAAGATGCGGCCTGGGCCGCCTCCTCCTTGAGGGCGATCTGCTCAAGTTGCTCAGCCGAGCCCGGCGCTGGACACCGCCCAACGGGCCTCGTTTGACTTCACTGGTGGAACACGTCTCTCGGGGTGCCAAAGTTGGAATCTGGCAGCACTGTCTTAGAGGACATTGACCGAGAAGGACTTGCACAATCCGCAGGCCTGCGGATCGTGAGAGTCCAAGGCAATAGACACACATGGAGTGCGGATCGGTCAGACATTTTCTGCCTGCATGGGCACTGCCGAAATCCAGGAGTCGACAGCCATCGCAGCCGCGAAGGAAGACCGAAGTCTAGAGAATTTAAGAATACGTTTCGGTTTAACCGACGAGTTTGGATCCAGGCCTAAAACGCAGAGCGCTAAGGAGGGAACCTGAGCTTCCAAGCGGTAAGGAAGATCCGAGTCATGGGGCACAGCCAAGAGTTTTACCACCCGGGTGGGTGGAAGGAGTCAGCTTGAAGACCTTCCGGCAAGATTTATAGCGGCAAGGAACCTGTCAGTAAGTGTGGATTGAACAACATATCCATGTGCCTAGAAATGAAAGTTATGTACTGTTATTCTTGATCTTGTACATCTTCACCATTCATCACTGGTGGGTATGTGCTGGAAGCGCTATGACCCCATGAAAGCTTTCAGCTTACAAATTTGTTTGGGTAGGAGTCTGCATCAATGCCAGTGCCACCCGAGGACACAGTGTGCTGCGCGAGCGTCAGCCAGTAATGGACGTCAACTCCTCCCTTACCTCAGTTCTGTCCACCAGAGACTGAAATTAGCAATACAGAAATTAAAAGGGCAGGGCAAGGGAGCCCTAGAGATCTCAAAAGGAAAGGATATAAACAAACACGAGAAAAAAAAAAAAAAACACACAGGAGAAGAGGGCTACCCGAGTATGGCATAGGAAGGGGCTCCAACCACTGAGCAGTCCTAGCTAAGAGAAGTGGGAAGGGCTTAGGAGAAAAGAATAAAAAGGAAAGCAGAAAGATGAGGCCTCACAACACCCCACTCTCCTTAGGGAAAAGGATGAATGCAAAGTCCACCTCCACCTTTACATTCGCCAGACACCCCTCAAGGGGGACTGGCCCATCTCCAAGTGAAATGAGACCGGGCTGTCTGAGCTTAAGCTTAGCCAGAGGACCCCCCCAGGGTGAAGACATAGGAGGCACCCCATCAAAATCCTCAGAGAACAGGGTGTTGGGGTCTCTTAAGTTGTCCTAGGGCACAGGGGTGGGGACAGAGTTCACCCCAAGACTAAGGGATTCCCAACAGGACTTTACATTCAGGAGTCATCCCTGAAACTGATCCCAAGCAAGGCAAGAGAGAAGGATCCTGGAAGGAGAGACATTGAACTAGGTCAACCTTATTCAAGGAAGGAAGTGGAGGAATCCTCAGGTCCCTCATGCCCACCGGTCTGAAAGGGTCCGGAGGGAACCAAACTCCCATCTTGGGAGTAAAGATGAAAGAAAGGGAACTAGGATTCTCCACTATCAGGGGCAAAAAGGGGGACCCCCTGCTTGTCCTTCCCTGAAAAAGGAGAAGTTCTTCCCTGAAGAAAAAGTAGAGAAGCAAGGGCTTACACCACAAAGTCTCCATTGAGAAGAGAACAAGCAGGGAGGAGGTACTGCTCAGAGGTTGAGGCACCAGAAGAGAAGGTGGGTGGGAAGCAGTGATGAATGTTGAAGATATACAAGATCAAAATTATGGTAAGTACATAATTTTCATATCTTCACCCTTCATCACTGGTGGGAGAGTACCAAGCCCCCCAGGGACATGGCCCATCCCTGAGGGTAGACGTAACCCCAACCCCGTGTGGAAGAGACCACAGGGGGAGAAGCCCCCCTACGGGCCTGGAGAGGCCAGAGATTGGTCAGAATGAGATGGACTCCCGTGACCTGGGAGAAGGAAGGCACCCTTACATTCCCTCACCCTACTGGAGAAAAAATGGCCCCTGGGGGAGGCAATCACCCTATGCCAGGCCAAGGGTGATTGCCTAGAAAGGCGAAGCAATGCTGCCCATCTTAACAGACTGCAGATCCTGCCAACCTAGAAGCTACCTCATTAGCGTCATAAGATGTTCTTGAGAGATGCCTCGCTAGCTTTAGGCCAGAAGCAGAAAGACTGATTGCCTAATTTGGAGGCAACCAGGCAGGCCAAGTGGCTAGGAGCTGTCCCTAACACCATCCATAAGTGTCTAGCATAGGCAGTCATATAGGCTTGACGTGCTGAAATACACAAGAAAAGACATGCAGAGGAGAAAATCTTTCTCCCCCAGCGGTCAAACTCAGCAGAGTCGAACTTCAGGGGATGGCAACATCTCGGGCAACGATGCCCAGAGGGGGTTATCCAGTAACTATCCCTCAAGTGAGATGAGGCAAGGCACCTGGAGACCCCAGTGGGGCACGACACCAGTGCTGGAGGTCCTTCGGGGCAGGAGAAGGGGTAGCAGGAGACTGCCAGACCAGATAGGACGCTTCCCAAAAAGGAACAGGCCACTGTGGAATGACCACATTCCCAGAGGGACTCTCCCCCGGGAGAGCACGCAACAAATAGGCAGTATTGAGACTTGTGAAATTGGTAATGTGGAGCTCCTCCATCAACCGACAAGAACCACTAATAGCTGGTGATATCAGCGTCAGAGGACAAGTGGACCAACCAGTCTTCCTCACTGAAGATGAGGAAGCAAAGGAGCTCAATTCAGATCTGGGTGCAGCAGGCGATACTTGTCTAAAAATGACCTGGTACAGAACTCTAAGGCAGCAAGGGACTGCTGCAGCAGAGTCTCTGCATTAGGCCCACAACAGAGGCCCTGCAGCACCTGAAATGCCTGAGAGAGCAGAAGGGCAAGGAAGAGGATTACAAGAAGAATTCCTGCTGGGCTTCGGAAACGTTCATGCGACCCTTTCCGGAGGGTGGGGCTGCATAAAGAATCCACAGAAGGCGGCACAGCCCTGCAGGTGCGACCCGGGTGGTGCGAAAAGGAAGAAGCCCCACAGTGATGCAACTAGGGCTGGTCCAGCCTTTGCAGGCGGCCCCCAACCTCAACAGATGCAGCCCCCCCCAAAAAGGGGAGAGCAAAAGCGTGAGCGATCGGCACTGCAGCTCCTACCAGAGCCACCTGACAGAAAACCCCTGGGCCATTCCAAGCACTCTCAAACCCTCCTCCGAAAGATGCCTGCTCCTCATCCATCCCTGAGGCATAAAGGAGGCCAACACCAGAGGAGCCACAGGTGTCTACAAACCTGTCACAGCAACCAGAGTTATCCCTCGACAGGGTAACAGAAGCCACGCTGCTCTCTGCTTCAGCGCTGGATATGGCCCCTACAGAGGGGCCAACCTCCAACTCTGCATCAGGAACGACGCCGCCTCCAGGCCTGGCATGTCCTCGGACTGCACTCCAACAGCACCAGCCTCCTCATGGCACCGGGGATGGCGTCGTCCTGCTTCATGGCAGCTGGGACGGCGGGTCCTCGTCCCCCAGCGCCGCAAAAGTCCCCAACTCCTCCAACGGTGCCAAAATACTCAGGAGACTGCCAGACAGAGCCAGTCGGGAGGAGAAGAAACCTGCAGACAAGAGCCGCTAGGCCTCGTAAGGCAGCAAGACTCTTCAAAGCCCGAGAGCTCCTCAGAGGGGAGTAACCAGTCCGGGGCAGACCCGTCCTCCAAAGGAGGAAGAGAGCAGGCTACCCCCCCTTGCAACCTACCATGTCTGGCAACTTGGGCAGAGCCGGCTAACAGTCAAGGGCCCACCAGTTCGGAGCCAGCATATGGCTCCGATCGTGACACCAGGGGTAGTTGTGGCTCCGAGGAGGCAGCTCAATCAACAACCCCCCCCCCGGCAGATTGTCCACCCGACTCCTCTAGCGAGCCGGAGGCACCAGTGAGGCAGTCGACTGTCCGCAGCCCTCTGGTACGTAAAGGGCAATCCAGGACCAACGGCAACCTCCAAAGGTAGGACGGTATCCAACCCACCTTCAACACAAATGTTTAGAGGATTCTGCAGTCCATGGACAAGCACACATCGCAGTTGTCCATGTCGTGCTGTGGACCCAGGCAAGGCATCCATCATGCCGATCTGATACAGATATGGACTTCCGCAGGGGCACAGACGTATAGGGGCACGTCACGTCTTAGATTTTGACTTAGGCCGCGGATCGGACATGACCAACTGCACACGAAATAAATAAAATAAAACAGAACAGACTCTGCACCATAGGAATATACAATAAAAACAAAGCAAAAAGGAATGGTCTCACCCATATGCAGGTCTATGGCGTCGAATAACTGAAGCCAACCGAAGTTCTGTTCTAATGAAAATGGACTACAGTTTGCTCTTCAGCTCCCACGAGGTGACAGGCGGGAAGAACAGAACTGAGGTAGGGGAGGAGTCTACGTCAGTTACTAGCAGACACTCATGCAGCATGCTGTTCGTCAAGGGCGGCACAGACTTACACGCAGCCTCCTCCCATGAACAAAATAAGTTTCTAAGTTGAAGGCTCCCGTGGGGTCATAGCACCTCCGGTGTATACCCAACAGTGATGAATGATGAAGATGCATACAGGCAGATCATGCCTACTGCAAGAGCTCCTCTCCATCTACTGTAGTTCATGTGTACGTAATCCCCCCCCAATTAATTAACCAGGTGAGAAACTAAACTGAAAGCTTTTTTTTTCCAGGTGCAACCTGGGAGCTCAAGGAAGTTAAGTGACTTGCTCAGGGTCACAGTATGCAAGTGGGGGCTGTGAGATTCAAACCCAGGTCTCCAGATTTGCAGCTCAGAGCCTTAAAACCACTACGCCATACTGCCTCTGTACTATCTTACTTAGAGGGGGCTCTTGCACTGCAATAGGTAACACCGTTAGGACAGAGTCCCAAGCAGAGCCAAAAAACAAGCAGAGACTCTGTAGGAGAAGAGGTCTGCCATAGGTAAAGTAGTACAGGAGGCCCTAAAGGACTGCTAGTCCAAGGACAGCCCTTCACCGGACCAATGTTCAACTGACAGCTAGATAAAAAGCATACATAGCCAGTGATGTGCAGCAACCTGTGGCAGGCATGACCTTGAGACAGGCTGTAGACGGGGTCCATCTTCCAGCACATTGGCCCCGAACAACCCTGAGAAGGGACAAGTTGTGTTGCCGATAGTCAGACAGTATGTGGTATGTAACCTCCTGCAACCGGAGACAGAAAAGCACCTGTCATCAAGGGAGCAAAGGAAAAGAAGAAAAGACAAGATTGCAGAGAGAGAGCCTAGACCCAAGGAAAAGACTCTGAAAACAGCATACAAATCAAGATGGAGAAGAGCTTCCCCTGATGAAAGAGCATGGGATAATGCACCTGAAGGATGTGTAATCCAGTACAGAAAAAACCCAGACACTACCAATAGTAGGAAACACGTAGAGGATTGTAAAGCCCCCTGGCTCTCACGAAACCTTAGCATGAACCTTTTCTAGTGAAAAGGCGCATGAAGCCCCCTAAACCAATAGGGCGTGGGGCTTGGAAACACTTAGCAGCAACTCCAGATACGAAGACGACATGGAGAATGTCCCCCAGAAAAGGGCAGGAGATTCCAAGGAGCTGAGGCTCCGCTTCCCACCAGGAATTGACAGATGGAGTGGCAAAAAGGAAGTACTGGTAACTGGGAAGAACTGAGGCACAAGCCCCAACAAGGACAGGGAATCATAGAAACAGAGGTTGACGTCGGATAAGGACCGCAAGGCCCATCCAGTCTGCCCATTTCTTTTTCTACCTCATAAATGTGCCATCAGCCTTTGCTCCGTCAGTGACCTATCTATTCATACTCATCTGTATTGCTCCCTTATGCCTATCCCATGCCTGTTTGAAGCCCTGCACTGTATTCGCAGCCACTACTTCCCGAGGTAGGCCGTTCCATGCATCCACCACTCTTTCTGTGAAAGAATTTCCTCACATTCCCCCTTAATCGGCCTCCCTCTAATCTCATGCTGTGTCCTCTCATCCTGCTATTTCTTATATTGAAACATGTTAGGTTAAAGCCCTTAAGGTGTTTGAATGTTTCGATCATATCACCTCTCTCCCTCCTTTGCTCTAGGATATACATATTAAGCTCCGTTAATCTGTCCTCATATGTCTTCTGATGCAGTCCCTGCATCATTTTGGTTGCCCTTCTCTGGACTGCCTCAGTTTGGTTAATGTCCTTGTGAAGGTGTGACCTCCAGTACTCCAGATGGGGCCTAACCAGTGTCTTGTGAAGAGGGATTACTACCTTTCTCTTACGACTTGTGATACCCCTACTAATGCACCCTAATATCCCCCTAGCCTTACCTACTGCTTTAGAGGTCTGCTTGGATGATTTCAGGTCATCGGTGATGATGATCCCCAAGTCTCTTTCTTCCTTTGTGACTGCCAACTCCCCTCCCAACCTATATGTGGCTTCAGGGTTTCTCTTCCCTATGTGCATGATACTGCACCTCTCTGCATTAAATCCCAGTTGCCACTCTGACCATTTTGCTAGTTTATCCAGATCTCTTCTCATTCTGCCCACATCACTTGGATCATCTACTCTGTTGCAGATCTTGACATCTGCAAACAGACAAGCCTTACCCTCTAGTCCATCTGCAATGTCACTAATGAAGATACTGAGGAAGACTGGCCCCAGGACTGATCCCCGAGGTACCCCACTTATGACTTGCATCTCTTCTGACTGTATACCATTTACCACCACTCTTTTCTGCCTGTCAACCAGTTTGCCACCCAGTTGACCAACTTCTGACCCACCCCGAGCCTACCCAGCTTATCAATCTTCTATGTGGAACAGTGTCGAAAGCTTTGCTGAAGTCAAGGTAAGAGACATCAACTGCTCCCACTTGATCCACCACTCTGCTTACCCAAAGAAATCTATGAGATTAGTTTGACAGGACCTTCCTTTTGTAAAACCATGATCGTCTTGGATCCTGTGCCCCTATGGATTCCAGGTGTTGCACTATCCTTTCCTGAAGGAGTGCCTCCATAATCTTGCCCACTACTGAGGTAAGACTGACTGGTCTGTAGTTCCCTGCCTCCTCCCTGCTACCACTTTTGTGGAGCGGGACCACATGAGCCCTTCTCCAGTCTTCTGGGACCGGTCCTGTGTTCTCAGAGACTCACTGAACAGTTCTGATAATGGCTCTGCTAGTTCCACCCTTAGCTCCTCAAGTACCCTGGGATGTATGCCATCAAGTCCCATTGCCTTGTCCACCCTGAGCTTAGTGAGCTCTTGTAGGACCCTTTCTTTTGTGAAGGGACTAGTGCTCACCTCCCTCCCTCCTGTGTCCCTGGTGCTCAGCCGTGGGCCCTGCCCTACCTTCTCTTCAGTAAATACTGAGCAAAACTATTTAGGATAGATGCTTTTACAGGGTCCTCCTCCTCCTCACATGCCCCCTTTTCTCCTTTGAGCTTGGCAATAACCCCTCTGGACTTTCTCCTTTCACTAATGTATCTATAGAAAGTCTTGTCACCTTCTTTTACTATTCGTGCTAGTGTTTCCTCAGTTTGGGACTTTGCCTGCCTTACTGCCTTCCCTGCTTCCCTTAGAGCAGTTTGGTATGCCTCCCTAGCTTCATCCCGCTGTGTTCCCTTATATTTCCTGAAGGTCAGCCTTTTGGCTCTGACCTTTTCTGCTACTGTTTTTGAGAACCAAAGTGGTTTCCTTCTTTTGCACTTCCTTTTCTATCTAACACAATGGGATGTTGCTTCAAGTATTGCATCCTTAATGCTTGCCCACTTTGCCTGTACCCCCTCACCTGTGTTTCTTTTTGCCAAGGCTAGCTTAACTCTGTTGGCCATCTTATCAAAGTCAGCTCCTTTGAAGTCCCATATTTTTGCCTCGGAATGGGATGATTTTTTAACTAGTGGCCAAACTGAACCATACCATGTGATGGTCACTGGCCCCCAGGTGACCTACCTGTAGATCTGTGATCTCTTCCCTGTTAGTACTAGATCTAGGATAGCCCTGTCTCTTGTGGGTTGTTGTACCAGTTTGACGCCCTTCCCCTGCAGGGAATTCACCATGTGTCTAGTTCTGGGAGATGTTCCTGCTGGTACTGACCAATCTGCATCTGGCATGTTGAAGTCTCCCATTATCAGAACCGCCAGAAGCTGGTGGACTGGACATAAAGGGTACCATTCCTTGGAAGCCGGCTAGAGCAACTAAGACTTCCACCTCGAAGCGTACATGGGTCTGGGGACACAGCATGCCGACCCAAAGAACCAGACAGATCCTGAGGGAGACCTCGAAAAAGCAGATGGCTACATCACAAGGAGCCATTTGAGAAGAAGAGACTTGAGACCCCTATGGATCAAGTCACCCCCAACCAGGAACAGCAAGATGAAACACGAGGTGGAGAAATGGGAGAGTCCAATAGGAAAGTAGAGGGGACCATGCCTGAAGCAGCCAACATGGCACTATAATGGACATTCCTACCTTTTCCACCATCTAACTGCAGTTGGAGGGGAATCCTCTGGAGAAGCGGGGGAAGAAGGATATAGGGGACAGGAGAAACTCCCTCTTCCCAGGGAAAGGAAAAGATGCAACTCGCTAGAATCAAAGACCAGGGATGGGTGAGCAGTAACTGGACGGGTCCCCACTGCATGGGGACAAAAGACAATGTTGGTCGCCCCCACCCGTCAAAGCACAGACGTGCACAGATGCTGCATGTGAGGGGCCAAGCCCACGTACGGCTGAGAATGGCCTCAAGGAAGATCAGAACAGGCACCTGCTCCGCCAAGAGCAGAAGGTCATGCTACACTGTATGCTCCCACACCCGCCTGACCTCCCAGTAACGAAGAGCGAGCAACACCACCTTCATTCCAGGCACCTAGATGAGCAGAAGAGCCCCCCAGCTGGGAGCCAGCGGTGAGAGAACTCAGCTTGCCCTCTGGGGTCTGTCTTGTCAGAAAAAGGAAGAGCTGGTCCCTGCTGAAACCCTGCAATGCCTTAACAGACCAAAGCCAGTGGCATGAGGGATGCAGGAGACCATGATGATCCCCAGAAGAAGGAGCAATCGTAGGGTACAGTCTAGGATTAGTGCAAAACATACCTCAGATGAGGCCGTAAGGCACCAATCTTCAAGGTCAGGGGCCACGAAGGATTCCTGCCTTCCCTGGGCTGTGGCCACCCCTGCTCAGCAGCTGGCTGAGATTTTGGGGTCCAAAGACAGACCAAAGGGGAGGGGATTCAAATGGTAGTATCCCTCCTGAAAATAAAGGCGGAGGAGACATGATTAGCTAGAGAAATAGGGATGTGCAGGGCAAGAGCACAAAGCCTGACCAGAGAAGATCCGTAACAGGGGACTCCAGGAAGCCACCATGCAGTGGTGCATGCACCCCAAGGACTGGCTCAACAGATCAAGACCCAAAAAATGGCTGGAGATTTTGTATGTCCTGCAGCCTCAGGAAGAGAAGGGGAAAGAAAGTGCGCCCGATCCTTCCCGCTGAAAGGGCTCAGTGGTATTTATTCTGGGGGAAAGTGGTCTCCTGCCTAAGAAAAGGGTCACCCAGGTGGACACCCAAAAAAGGGCTAAAGAGTGGCCCTAGGGAATAACTGGAAAATTCACACACGAGAAGAAATTGTCCTCCATCTGCCTGGGTGGAGGGCAAGAGACCCTCCCAAACAACTCCACTAGCATCCTAGATTTGGGGAGGGGGGTCATACAGCAAGTTAAAGGGTGGCGGAGGGCACTGGATATGCGGCCACCTCGACACTGCAAGCTTTAAATGGCAGGGGTGTCAGGGAAGGACAGACACTTTACCTTAGACAAAGAACGGGTGGCGGGCAGGTCGTTGCACTGGGCGAAGGAAGAGGGGCGCGCCCCGCCCTGGTGAGTGCAGAAGACAAGGTGCCCTGACAGCAGGGCTGTGGACAGCATATCGTGGACTTTGCCAGCAAAAAGAGCAGGGCCCCGGAACAGGGCGTCCAAAATGGGAGCACTGAATGCCTGGTGCAAAGTCAGAGAGACGAAGCCAGGCATGGTGTCTGAGACAAACTGCTGTCGCCGTGCTCCATGCAGAGTAATCCAATGCGTCACAGGCAGCACGAAGGACGTGGAAACTCGCTTTGGAGGCAGACTGGAGTAGCAGCTCTAATTGAGCCTTAAAGGAGGAGTCCAGGAGGGCTTCTAGAATGCTCATAGCCAGACCTAGGAGGGACTGTTGATGGACCACCACGTGAGCAAGTAATGCCGAGTGCGCAGGGCTAAGGTGGAGAAGCGTACACCTGCCGACTGAAGCGGTCCAACTGCTTAGACTACTTATCTGGAGACAAGCCACCCAGGTGCTTGGTTTCATAGTTCTGACGCGGGCTGCCTTTAGTATGGCAAGGTCAGCCTTAGGTTGGGATCCATAATGGGATGGGACCACCTGTGGCATGGTACAGCCAATCTGCCATCATAGGTAAGGGAGGGGTCAATGCCAGCTGCTGCCATATAATGGTGGTAATATTGTAATGAGGTGCCACAAGGGGAGGGATGACCACCGAGGTGACCTCTGGGAGGCACAGATGCTCCGCCAAAAGGAGTAGCCGCGAGTCCTGTTCCTCCACTTGCCAACCTTGCAACGTCTGAATAAGCCTCAACCTCCAGAAAGGAAAAGGGGAGATTTAGAAGTCTCCCTGATATACATCTCCTCGGGAGAGGAGTCTGGCGACTGTCAGACTTAATCCTCCAAGTAGTCAAAATCCTCAGCTGGGTATGGGTCAAGACCAGCACCCGCCCTAGCGTTGGATGGCTTCTTCGGCAGAAGAGGAGGAGCCCTAACAGCAGGCTGTGGAGAATCCCAAGTCTGTGAAGGGGCAGATGGGGGTGCCGTCAAGGCTGGCTTTAAACGCTGGTGTATGCCCATCAGAAGTTAACTAAAGCACCATAATCAGCTGAGGAGATGTCAGCAGAAGAGGGCCCTGGCGTCATGTAAGACGGTGAGTTATGCGTTGGGTAACCATGCGAAGGACCCAACGGCAGTCCCGAGAGACCAGGTAATGGCCAGAAGGTAGTCGACGGGCAGCCTGGAGATGACCCCAAAGGCGGAAGAGGGTCAGGCTGTGGACCTGAAGGGCAGCAAGGCCCGACGGCAGTCTAGTTGGGCGGGGGACCCAGTAGGTTCGAAGGAGGTCCCGAAGACGACACCTGGAGACCCAAAGGGGGGTCTGGTCTCGGCAGAGTTGGAGGCACTGGGTCTCAAGGAAGAGGAAAGGCGGGTCCCTACATCAAGTTCTGGTGCCAGGTCAGAGGGTGGAGGACCGGCCGGTAAGGTCCTGAAGCAGGGCCACCAGCGGTGGCTGAGTAGAGGACCGGGCGCAAGGCTGTGACCACAAAGGAGTGACAGTTGACGCAGGTCTGAAAGACCATCAGAACCTAGAAGAGGATCCGGCGAAGGTACCAGGGTCTGATTGCATCAGAGGAGTTTATAGACATCCTGAGAAATCAGCCGAGCTCCCTGGCTGAGGACCCAGAGGGCAAAGGCCCCAGCGACAGGGGCAGCAGGATGGAGGAAAAGGAAGCGGACCATGAAAATGCCGACCTCCCATCACAGCACAATACCGATGCAGGTATTGTGCCCATGCAGTGATGTTTACAGCCCCCGCCCCCCCACACACACACACACACACACACTTTAGGATCATCAACTCCAGGTCGGAGTTGGTCCGGGGACGACACTGGCAGAAAGCGAAGCACCAAAAAAGGACCATTACAGCGAATGCCGCCGTAATGGTCTTTTTTTCGTGTTTCACTATTGGGGTGTCAACATGAAGGGGTCACCGAAAAGTCCCTCAATCCCACAGATGTGCCGCCCAACACTGATCTGAGCGGGCGGCAGGGCCAGGGGAAGAGAGCTGGTGTGGCTGAAGGGGCTGACCCCCGTGACGAAACACCCATCAGCCACAGCCGGACCAAATCCACGACGGTATGATCTTCCCGGTGCCGATGCTTGTCCCACTTGTGCTTCTTAGGATTGGAGGTCTACAACAAGGCCACAGGAGAGGGAGAGTCACTCCAGGCATGCAGCTCTTTTTCCATAGTGGCCTGCTTCTGCTGAAGAAGCTGGGCTTCCAAGACCCTCTGACATAGTCTCAGTGCGGCCTGGTTAATTTCAGGCAGGCCTGGCGTGCTCTGGGCCTAGGCCGATAACGAAGGAGGAATGGTCGTCCTTGTCTGGAATCTGTTTACCACAGCCACTCTTGGATTTGCAGGACTCAGTGCAGAGGACTGCAAAAATGACGAAATACTGCTGAAAATAAAAGCACTGGAAAAAAGCAGGAAAAGCGGCCAACTGAAGCAACTTTCCCACAAGGTCCGATGACTGCATATCAATGCCGGGAAAAGAACAGAGGTGGGCCAGGAGGGGGATTGCCCCCTTTATACCATAAGAGAACATCTGCGTGCCAACATCAGGGGTGGTCCCCCACTGCAGACTGCAAAAAGGGGGCAAGGTTGCCCAAGGGATGGTGAAAAGAATACACGACATAAAAAAAACTAAAGAAAACCAAGACTACCAAAATGAAGACCGGGGTGTCCTAGAAGCAGGTTTATACCCTCCCTTTTATTGAACAATGGAGAGATCAAGGTAATTTGGGTAGCAGCCTCAAGAGGAAGAGAGACATGGCCAGAGGGAGGAAGAGGTCCCTGGAAAAAGAATCTAGAAAGAAAGAAGGAACAAGCCACAAGACTCCATGAGGAATTCCGAAAAGGGGGAAGTAGAGGAAAAACAGAGCCCCGTATGTGGAACAGAACTCGAAACCAACGCGGGGGCTTGGGGGGGCAGAAGAGCTGCACCCTGAGGAGGGCAGGTAAGGTGCATGTACAAATACTTGTGTTAAGCATATCCTGTTTTCTAAAGAGCTGCTGCAAACAGAGTAAGGAGGACAGAAGAAACCATAAAGGGTCTCCTGAAAGTAGGAAGCCCATGATGCTCAGCACAGCGGGGTCTTTGAGGAAGGCTAGCTTGTCCTTCAAACTTTTTTGGTGTGGGGGCGCCTGTTATACATTTCTTTCCCCTAATCTGAAAAAATACCCAGACAAAAGAGGTAAAGAACCCACATTAGGTTAGTTTCTGAAAAGACTTATCGCTTTGTCCCTCCCCCCACCCTCTTTTTGGGGGGCTTGTAAAAACAATGGGGTTATGCAGTAACTTGCAGAGAAAACTGAAGTGAAAAAGATAAATGTGTGGTCTCAGGCACAAAAACAAAATGTGAGGGGAGAGGGACTGAGGAGAAAAAGACCCCCCCTCTTTTTTTTTTAAAGGCTTGTAGGGAGCTTGATCACAAGGACGTAAGCCCCCCTCTTTCTGGAAAGA
This sequence comes from Neoceratodus forsteri, assembly GCA_016271365.2. Classification (NCBI taxonomy): domain Eukaryota; kingdom Metazoa; phylum Chordata; order Ceratodontiformes; family Ceratodontidae; genus Neoceratodus; species Neoceratodus forsteri. The sequence goes on along the minus strand of JADMNL010000031.1, from coordinate 112,648,145 downwards.
CAGGGTGACCTGCCCAGAGACCTGGCTCTCAGAGCGGGGAATGGTGGTCAGGCTGTGGTAATAAATGGTGAAGCTATTTTTCTGGAAGATCAACATCTATGGTGAGTACATTTTCATATCTTCCAAGAACCAATGTTCATTTCTTGCCATGTGTGGGTCAGACTACCAAGCTTACCACCCAAGAAGGGTGATGCTGACTCACCCCGAGGGAAATGGTTATTCCCTCAGCCTCCTGTGGGGGATGAGCACAAAGAAGTAGGGCCTGGTGAGGCGGGAGGCTGGTCAGGTGCAGGTGGAGGAGTTGTCTGGGAGCAGGAATTCAGCCAGCCACCTCACACCTGACCCTGCAGAAGAAAAAGTGGGTCCCTTGGAAACACAGCTATGCCGTCCACTGAATGCAGACTGCCGTCACCGGCATGGAAACTACCTCACTGGCTAAGTTGCCCCCAATTGGTGCCTTGCCAGCTCCAGGCCCTGGGCGGAAAGGCAAATGGCCTGTCTGCCTGCCTGGCAATCTGGTAATGACAGTAGGAGCTCACCCAGCATCTCACAGGTTCCTGCGATTAGTCACCTGATGTGCTGCAATACAAATCATGGTGCATGCCACTGAGCACACACTACACCCCAGACATCAAACTCTGAGCCTGGGGGGCAGTCATGCACCGGGCACCTATGCCCAGACGAGTGTCCAGAAACTGGATCCCAGAGAAGAAATGTGGTATGGCTCGTGGAGCCAACATGGGTGAGCAATACCTGCGCTGGACATCTCCCAGGGCTGGAGGAGAGGCAGTGGGATGGAGCCAGACTTCCTTGGATGCCTCCATAAATGGCCAATGCCACGGAGGGATGGCTGAGTCATGGCTGTATTGCCAGAGGAATGACAGCACAAGATGAGCAGGGTTGTGGCTTCCAAAAGAAAGAATTACTCACCTTAGTAATTATGTTTCTTCTAATGGAGTCTTGCTGTATTCTGACAATTGCAGCGATTCCCAACCTTTGAACTGCCCCGGAGAACAAAGTTAACTTTCTATGCAGGGCATAGAATGCTGAGCTCGAGCTCCGTTGAAGTCTCTGCCTGGAGTGATTCAAACCTAAACCGTCAGATTCTTACGAAAAAAGTTTTGGATTCCCAAGGAAGACTCAAATCAGGAAACCCAAAAACAAAACCCAATGTACAAAAATAATAAATCAGCACCCAAACAAAAGAAGGGTGCAAGCAAAAAACACCCGTGGGGTGCAACACTGCACCTGCCCACCCACTTCCCAAAAACAGGTTACAAGAGGGGAGGCAGGGAAGGAGGTCAGAATACAGCAAGACTCCATTAGAAGAAACATAATTACTAAGGTGAGTAATTTTTTCTTCAAACATGAAGTCTTGCTGTATTCTGTCAATTGCAGCCTACCAAGCTGTACCTCCATGGAGGAGGGAGAGAACCTACTTTGGGAATAGGCTCTGAAGTACTGCTGTGACAAACCGAGCATCACTCCTAGCCTGGATATCCAGAGTGTAATGCTTTGTGAAGGTATGGACTGTTTTCCAGGTGGCTGCTTGATAAATTTGTAAGAGGTATATCCCTGTCAGCAGCCAGGGAAGCAGCTGTACCTCTTGTGGAATTAGCCCTCAGGCCTGAGGGTGGAGTTTTTCCCAGCTTTTCATAGCAGAATTGTATACAAGACACAATCCACCTAACAGATCCTTTGGTGGCAGGCTTGCCCTTCCCCACTTCTCCATAAATGAGGAACAAGTGGAGGAAGTCAAACCTGTGACCCTTGGTACGCTCTATGTAGTAACTAAGGGCTTTTGACATCTAAACTGTGTAGCCTCCTCTCTCCTGAGGAAGAATGATCAGTGAAGAAAACAGGAAGACACTGACTGGTTTAAATGGAAGTCTGAAACCACTCTGGGCAAGAACCTTCTATTGGTTCCAAGAACCACTTTATCCCTGTGAAAGGAGAAAATCAGGTTCCACTTACAGGGCTTGCAATTCACTGATACGCCTGGCAGAGGTAATGGCTACCAAGAACACACTTTTCAAATTCCAGTACTTAAGCTCTGCTGAAGACATAGGCTCAAAGGGGGGTTGCACAAGTTGAGCAATGCAAACATTCAAATCCCAGGCAGGGGCAGGGTCTCTAAAAGGAGGATTGGTGTGAAGCAATTCTTTAAAAAGTCTACGGAACACAGGATGGGAAGACTTCACTACAGACAAAAACACAGAAACAGTTGACAAGTGTACCTTGAGTGTAGCTGGTCTGAGGCCTAGGCCATTAAGATGGACCATATAATCCAGAACCGCAGGCAATTCAGCAGTGTCTGGAGAAATATGCTTCTTTGAACACCAAATGCTGAATCTTTTCCATTTGAAGTTGTAAGTCTTTCTGGTGGAGGGCTTTCATGAAACCTTGAGGATATCCAGAACCCCTTAGGAAAGATGCAGATCTGCAAACTAACTCAAGAGCCATGCTTTAAGATTGAGAGACTGAAGATTGGGGTACCAAATCCTTTCCCTGAGAGGATGTTAACAGGCTGTAATTCCTAGGAAGAGACAGGGCAAGATGGACTGCTAGGGACAGCAACAGGGGGTACCAGGGCTGTCTGGCCCAATCTGGAGCAATCAGAACCACCTTGCAAGGTTGAGACCTTATTTTGACCAAAACTTTGAACAGGAGTGGGAAGGGGGGAAGCAAAGAAACTTCCCTTCCCAATTCAGGATCAGTGCTTCCAGAGGGACTGACCCCAGGACTGGAGATCTGCAAAGAGATCCATCTCTGGAATGCCCCACCTTGAAAAAACGCACTTTCAACACCTGAGGGTCCAGGGACCATTTGTGATGGCCCTGAGAAATCCTGCTCAGTGCATCCGCTAGCACATTGTCCTTGCCTGGAAAGTGAACTGCTACAAGAGAGGTTTGGAAGGAATAAGCCAGGGACCACAACTTCATGGCTTCTGTGCACAAGGCCGTGGACCGAGTGCCTCCCTGCTTGTTGATGTACCACATGGTGGTGGTGGTGGTGGTGTCCGTTCTGACTAGAACCACCTTGTTCTGTACCGACTGAACACTTAGAGCCAGAAAAACTGCCCTGAGCTCTAGAAGATGTGGAGAAGGGATTCTTTTTGGGGCCCACAGCCCCTGGGCAGTAAGGGAACCCAGGTGGGCTCCCCAGCCCAGGAGAGAAGCATCTGTGGTAAGGACCACTGAACAAGGCCGAGCATAAAAGACACCTCGTCTTAAATTGTCCTGATCCTGTCACCATTGGAGGGGCTTGGATCAAGGTCAGAGTCACTGGGATCAGTTTGGTAAGTGAATCCTTTTTCTGAGACCGAAAAGCTCTCAAGTGGAACTGAATATCCCTCATCTGGAAACCTCGCCCTTTGGACCACTACTGTTGAAGCTGCCATGTGGCCCAAGAGCCAGAGGAAATGCCTTGCTGGTCGAGATACCCAAAGGCTGAAGGAAGACGCTAGTTCCATAAGAACCCTTGCCCTTTCTAGAGGAAGAAAGGCTCTTGCTCAGAGTGTGTCCAGTTCTGTCCCTATAAAAGGTAAGAAGCTGGACTGGTTCGAGAACTGACTTCGGAAGGTTGAGAAGAAATCCTAGAGAAGTGAGCACTTGCTGGGTCACTTGTAGATGAGACTTGACTTGGTCTGGAGACTGACCCACTATTAGTCAATCGTTCAGATAAGGAAAAATGGAAATCTTTTGCCTTCTTAGAAAGGCAACTACTACTGCTAGGCACTTTGTGAAAACCCTTGGGGCGGAGGTTAGACCAAAGGGCACTGCTCTGAACTGAGTGGCCCGAGGGCAACTCGAACCGGACGTACTTTCTGTGGGAGCACCTGATGGGAATGTGAAAGTAGGCATCTCTGAGGTCCAGGGAGGCTGGCCAGTCACCTGGCCTTAGAGAGGGAAGGATTATTCCTAGAGTTACCATCTTGAACTTTGGTTTTAAGAGAAGTTTTAGATATCTTAGATCGAGGATGGGTTGCCACTCCCAGTCTTTTGGGGGTCAGGAAGTACCTGGAGTACAGTCCTTTGCCCCAGTGTAGGGTAGGTACTCTCCCTATTGCTCTTAAGGCTAGGACAGAAAAAAACTCTGCCTCTAGGGCAAGGGTTTCCGAGAGATTTGAAGGTGGAAAAGATATGGCTCTCATCTTTGGAAATTTTTTGAAGCTGAGAACCAGTCCCTGGCTTACTACTTCCAGGACCCACTTGTCTGATGTAACAGACATCCAGTCCTGGACACAGTAAGCCAGCCTGCCCCCTACTGGAATAGGAGAGTACCATCAGGGTGTCTGCTTGGCTGGGGCATCAGGCTGAGGAGTGGATGCAGCCCTGCTCATCCCCCTTCTGCCTCTCCCTCTGAAGAACCCCCTCTGAGAAAAGGAAGAGGAGGCCTGTGCTTGGTGAAAAGGCCTGCCCCTAGACTGCTGCCTTTGAGAAGTTGCCTGCCTCTCCTCGGCCTGAACACTCCTGTAAGAGGTCCTGTACTCATCCATTTTCTTCATGTAATTCTCGCTGTCTGCTCCCCAAAGAATTACCCACTACATGAAAATCCATGGCCGTAGCCTGGGTGTCCTGCCAGGGGCTAGTACATCTGAGCCAAGCCATCCTCCAAAGAGCCATAAATATAGCAATGACTCTTGACACATCATTAGAGTCCACAGCAGCATAAAAGAAAAAATACTCACCTTAGTAATGTTGTTTCTTCTAATGGAGTGTTGCTATATTATAGACATCAGCAGTTTGATCCAGCTCTAGAACTGCCCCGGAGTGAAATGGTTAAAACCATTCCAAAATAGAATTTTGGCACGAGAGCAGCTCTATCTGTGTCATTTCAAACTTGAACTGTCAGATCTTTACGAGCCAAACTCACTAAGGTCTGTGTGGAAGCTGTAACCTACACTAGCCAAATGGCTACCTAAATAATAACAACCATTGATGGTCCCAACACCCAAGACTCAAGTCAGGGGACCAGAAATACTAACACCATTCTAATAATATGAAAATGGAACATAAGTATAAAAAAACACACACGCGCACACACACACACCCCAAAGTCCCAAAGGGGACAAAATGCTAACAGGACATAAGTAGTGCCACACTAAGTTGCCCACCCCACCAAGTAGAGGTTCTGAGAGGGCAGGTTGGGAAGTTCTATAATATAGCAAAGACTCCATTAGAAAAACAACATTACTAAGGTGAGTAGTTTTTCTTCAAACAACATGAAGTCTTGCTATATTATAGACATTAGCAGAATATACAGCAGTACCTCCATGGAGGAGGGGCAGAACCTACTTAGGAATAGGCTCTGAAGAACAGCTGAGCAAACCGAGCATCTCCTGGCCTGGACATCCAGGGAGTAATGCTTGGTAAAAGTGTGTACCGTTTCCAAGTAGCAGCCCGGCAAATCTCTAATAAAGGGATATCTCTGGCAGCAGCTAGAGACGCAGCTGTACCCCTGGTAGAATGAGCCCTCAAACCGCTGGGGGTGGGGGAGCTCTGCCCACTTTCTGATAACAAAATTGGATACAAGAGACAATCCACCTGGCTATTGATCTCTTAGTGGCAGGTTTGCCTTTCCCAACTTCACCATAGGTAAGGAAAAGTTGGAGGCATTCGAACCTGTGACCTTTGGTACGCTCTATATAATAACTAAGAGCTCTCTTAACATCCAAGCTGTGCAATCTCCTCTCACCCGAACAGGAGTGATCAGTGAAAAATACTGGAAGGGAGATAGATTAAGATGGAAATCTGAAACCACCTTAGGCAAAAACTTCCTATTAGTCCTAAGGACTACCTTATCTCTGTGGAAAGAAATAAAGTCAGTCTCCATTGACAAGGCTTGCAATTCACTTATGCGTCTGGCAGAAGTGATAGCCACTAGAAACACAGTTTTCCAAGTTAGGTACTTAAGCTCTGCAGAAGACAGAGGTTCAAGGGGTTAAGTAACTGGGCAATGCAAACATTAACGTCCCAAGCAGAGGGCGGTTCCGAAAGGGAGGATTAGTATGGGTAATCCCTTAAAACTTGGAAAACACAGGATGAGAGGAAAGAGGGATGACTTTCCTGCTGACACAAAGCAGACAGCTGCCAAATGAACTCTCAGGGTAGCTGGTCTGAGACCCAAGGAATTAAGATGTACCATGTAATCTAACAAAATGGGCAATTCAGCAGATTCTGGGGAAATATTTTTCCCAGCAGACCAAATGGAAAACCTTTTCCATTTTAGAACTATAAGTAGCCCTAGTGGAAGGCTTTCTGAAGCCATTAGATTTCAAGAACACCCTGAGAGAGGTGTAAATCAGCAACTCCAACTCCTCAAGAGCCAGGCCTTGAGGTTGAGGGATTTGAGGTCCGGATACCAAACCCTTCCCTGGGCACAAGTCAACAGATTGATTCCTGGGGAGGCACAGGGGAAGATGGACTGTCAGAGACAGAAGGAGTGGGTACCAGGGCTGCCTGGCCCAATCCGGGGCAATCAGAATCACCCTGCAAGGCTGAGATCTGATTTTGACTAGTACTTGAATAGGAGAGAGGAGGGGAAAGCACAGAGGAACTCCCTCCCAATCCAGAAGAAGGGCATCCAGGGAACTGAGCCCAGCACTGGAGGCCTGCAACAGAACAGAGGAAGTTGTGATTGTCTGGGGCTGCAAAAGATCCATCTGAAGGATGCCCCACCTGGCAAAACTATCCCAGCACTTGAGGATCCAGGGACCATTCGTGATGGCCCTGGAAAATCCTACTGAGGGCATCCGCTAGACATTGTCCTTCCCTGGAAGATGAAATGCTAGGAGGGAAGTGTTCAGGAATAGGCCAGAGACCACAACTTCATTGCCTCGGTGCACAAGGTCAAGACAGAGTGCCCCGTTTGTTGATGTACCACATTGTTGTGGTGTTGTCTGTTCTGACTTGTATCACCTTGTCATGGACAGATGCAGAAAAAGCTTGAAGAGCTAAAAGACAGCTCTGAGTTCCAGCAAATTGATGTGGAGCAGAGATTCCTGGGGACCAAACTCCCTGAGTGGAAAGGTCGCCCATGTGGGCTCCCAACCCAGAAGGAAGCATCTGTAGTGAGAGTCAAGTCGTGAGAAGGGGAAATGAAGGGGAACCCCGCTCTTAAATTGCTCTGATCCTGCCACCACTGCAGAGCTAGGATCAAGGTTCGAGTCACTGGGACCAACTTGGAAAGGGGGTCTCTTCTCTGAGACCAAAAGGTTCTCAAGTAAAACTGAATGTCTCATCTGAAATCTGGCTCCCTGCACAACGGCTGTGGATGCAGCCACGTGCCCCAGGAGCTGCAGAAAGTGTCTTGCTGGTCGAGAGACCTGCAGAGTGAAGGAAGAGGCCAGAGCCACTAAATTCCTTACCCTTTCTGGGGGAAGAAAGGCCCTGGCTAGCTTTGTGTCCAATTCTGCCCTATAAAGGTGAGTACTGGACTGGTTCCAGAACCGACTTTGGTAGGTTTAGCAGAAAACCCAGGGAGGTGAGAAGCTGCTGGGTGACCTGCAGGTGAGATTTACCTGTTCTGGGGACTGGCCTACAATGAGCCAGTCGTCTAGATAGGAAAAACAGCAATCCTCTGCCTCCTAAGTGGGCCACTGCTAGACACTTTGTGAATACCCTTGGAGCAGAGGTAAGGCGAAGGCATTGCTCTGAACTGGTAATAACCTGAGGGCAGTTCGAATCTGAGGTACTTTCGATGGGATCTTCTGATTAGAACATGGAAATAGGCATCCTTGAGGTCCAGGGAGGCTAGCCAGTCCCCTGGCCTTAGGGAAAGGTAAAATCATTGCCAGAGTTACCATTTTGAACTTTGGTTTCAAAAGATGCTTGTTCAGATATCTGAGATCTAAAATGGGCGCCATTCTCCTGTCTTTTTGGGGTAAGAAGTATCTGGAATACAGACCCCTGCCCTGATGCAGGGAGGAACCCTTTCTACTGCTCTGAGAGCCAACAGGGATAAGACCTCTGTTTCCAGAGCGAGGGTCTCTAAGCCTTGCAGGAAGAAAAGTCTGCTTCTCAACTTGGGAAACTTTTGAGCCGAGAACCAGACCCTGGCTACTACTTCCAGAACCCACTTGTCTGAGGTTAAAGAGCCCAATTCTGACTGAAGTAAGCCAGCCTGCCCCCACTGGTACAGGAGATTGGCCTGGCACCCCATGAGGGTGCCTGTTTCTCAGGAGCTTTAGGCTGGGGGTGGGAGCAGGTCTGCCCACCCCTCGTCTGCCCCTGCCTCTGAAGAAGCCCCTCTGAGCATAGGCAGAGGAGGCCTGAGTCTGGTAGAAAGGCCTGTGAAAAGGCCTACCCCTACCCCTGGGGGCATGCCTCTGAGGAGTGGGTTGCTGCTCCTTAGCCTGGGCACTCTTGTAAGTAGTCCTATATTCATCCATCTTCTTCATGTAATTCTCTGTCTGCTCTCCAAACAGAGAATTTCCCACCACAGGAAAATCCATAGCCTTAGTCTGGGTATCCTGTGACAAACTAATACACCTGAGCCAGGCCAACTACAAAAGCTACAGATGTGGCCATGACCCTAGAGGAAACATCATTAACATCCACAGCAGCATGAAACTGAACCTTAGAGGCTTCAATGCCATCAGCAGCCACCTGGCCATGGGCCTGCTTGGCCAATTGCATAACAGTATCCCATCTTGATTTCTGATACCAGCTACATAAGCCATATCATTTGCTTGCCTGAGTCCCAGAGAGGCTGCCATATACTGTTTTTTGCCATGGCATCAATCTTCCTGGAATCCTTGTCAGGAGGATGTGAAGCCAAGGGAATATTAGCTTTATCACAGGCAGCAGCCTGAACTACCCCAACATGACTGCACTGCTGAGAAAGGAATTCTGTATCAGAACCTGACAATGTATACCTTCTGTCCATCTTTTTATCTACAGGAGGCACAGAATTAAGAGCTTTTAAAATTTTATTTGTTTCCTAAAAGACTTATGTAAAGGAATAGACAATCTTCTAGACTCTGGAATATCCATCATTTCTACAAAATCAGGCTCCTCTTGCTCATCCACAGCCTCTTCTAAAGGAAGCTGGAGGGTTTCAGCAACTTTTTTATAAAACATAAAATGAGATGGGGACTCAGACAGCAAAGGGGGAGATTCTAAAGGTCTGTCTGGGGAGATGTCCGGTTCAATGGGCACACCCAGACCTTCCCAGCCACATTCATACTGTTCATAATCCTCTCCCCCTCCTCTGGTTCATAAAATTCCTCAATATCATAATCCTGAACCACTGGGACGGACGAACCGACCTTTACCAGATAGTGGTGGTTCGGACGGGACCCTGAGACAGTGACTGGACAATTTGTATGGCTTTTGCCATCTCTGCAGCAGTTGGAGAAGGAATTTTGGACTCCAGACCTGCTGATTTTCTTGTTTTCTTTACCTAGATTGGTTCCTCAGAACCAGCTTTTCTTTGCCGAGGAAGTCTGGCCCTGGTCAGAGGCACTCCCTCTGGTTAGGTTGGCACCGAACCAGGCTGGCCATCGGGTCAGCGGACTTTTTAGCCTCTGTTCCCTGAGCCTGCCCAATCTTTTTCCAGGGTGGCTGCAGGGAAATTCTTACATACCTGGCAGTCTGACTGGAGGTGGTCAAACCCCAGACAATAAACACATGTGGTGTGTGGGTCAGCCTTGGCAAAGACTTCCCCACAAACATCACAGTGTTGAAACCCAGTGGGCCCGGTTTTTCTTTTGGGTTTCTCAGACATAATGCCAGCCTAACCAAAAACTTGCCCTTTCAACAGCAGTGCCAGGCAAGACACCCTTATCGGTTCCTAACCGTGTCACGGGTATTGGAAAAAAAACTTAATAAATCAGTTTTTTTTTTTTTTTTTTTAGAACCGATAAGAACCGGGAACCGCACTCTAAAATAGTAACTTAGTTTTAAATGAGTTTTAAACCCACCCGATAACTTACAAGTTCCACACAGACAAAACCTTCATTTACTTACAGTTACCACAGATAGAGCTTGAACCGAACGGTTTTGCGGTTAAAATAAAACTATTCTCGGTTAAATCCAACCGAGAAAACACTTTTTAAACCGAGAAATGAACCGAGCAGAAGGAGAAATCTCCGGAGCGACTGTTCACCGAGGCGGAGTAAAGAATCTGACAGTTCAAGTTTGAAATGACACAGATAGAGCTGCTCTCGTGCCAAAATTCTATTTTGGAATGGTTTTAACCATTTCACTCCGGGGCAGTTCTAGAGCTGGATCAAACTGCTAATGTCTATAATATAGCAAGACTTCATGTTGTTTGAAGAACCGGTAACCACACACTAAGTAAACAAATTTCACTAGCAAATGGCCGGTTCAGCCGAACCGAGCCACACTTTTACAAGTCCCACACAGAAAAACAGAACAATTCCTATCTAGTACTCACGGAAACACAGACTATGTGGATACTTTTTTCTGTTTAAAAAAAAAAACAGACGAAAACTGAAAACTTTAACAGACTTTCAAACAAAGCTGAAAGAGAAATCTCCGGAGTGGCGGTTCAGTGAGGTGGAGTAAAGAATGACGGTTTAGGTTTGAATCACTCCAGACAGACATCAACTGAGCTCGAGCTCAGCATTCTATGCCCTCCATAGAAAGTTAACTATTTGTTCTCCAGGGCAGTTCAAATGTTGGGAATTACTGCAATTGTCAGAATACAGCAAGACTTCGTGTTTGAATGGGAAATTCCTAGCTCCATCTCCGATAGCACTGCTGTTAAAATGTAGCCAGCGTCTGAGGACAGATGCTGGGAAGTATCCCCTACCCCGAAAGAGGAAGCGGAAGATTAAGAGGAGCTAGTCAGGGGGTGGCAGTGCCAGGGTTTCAGGACAGAAAATAGCCTGATCAAGGGACCCGAGATACTGCATTCACCAAAGCGCTGAACTATTCCCACATCAAGGGCCTCATAGGGCCCAAATGCCGGGGAAGAGAGTCATGAATTATCAGGCCAGGTCCTCTGCCAGGGCTATGACAACACAGAGGTGACCTCTCCTGGGGGACAGCCTGGTAAGCTCATCCCACCATAGAGTGCTCAACAGAAATGAGATCAAGGTGGTATCCTTGGTGGAAAGTCCCCCCACCCGGCAGGGAGAGTAAAGCCATGAAGGTCCCACAGGGTGGCCACAATCCCCACCAATGACAGGGCCTGTCTGATCCGGAGATTCCAAGGGGACCCCCAGTCAGTGCTTCGACTCCTGTTCGAGCTGCCACCTACCCTGGGCAAGGCGTGACACTAACAGTGTGTCCCACACCTACCTCACCAGATTGGACCCTGCTCCTTGGGCTTGGCCTCTGAATAGGCCCTGCATCAATCCCTAAGGAAACAGGGGAACCTGTGCCATGAATGACACCTACCCCTGTCTGGCGCCGCAAGTGGCTCTGGAGCCACAACAATGCCAGAAACTGTGCCGGGAGAGGACTGTGGAGCAGTGCCACCAACTGCAGCTGGCAGAGAAGAACCCCACCCAGAGAAGGTTCCGACCCACGCAAAGGCCCACAACCAGGTCCAAGAAGACCCCTTTCAATTGACAAAGTCTTGCAAGGAGACAAGGCCCTCTTGGTTCCCAGCCACCAGGTCATCTGACTACTCAGTGCCAGGAGCAGAGGCAGGTTGCAATACCAAGGTGCCCACTGTTGTAGGTCGACGTGCAGCTTCGGCCTCACCACCGGAGGAGTCAGCTGCCCCAAGGGGCCATAGACTAGGAGGATGCTCAACCCCCTTCCCCAGGAGGCGGACTATCTACCTGACCCCAGGCACTCCGTCTCAGCAGCCTGGTCTCCCTCAGTACATATTGTATGGGGGAAGGGCTCAGGGAAAGAGCCCAGAGACCTTACCTCAAGAGTACTGTGTGCACGACCTGCCTCCGAAAGTGGGTGGTTAATGACCCCACTTCATCACACGGATCTTTAGGGTGCCGAAGTCCATGGAGGAGCAGATGTCACAGTGGTCCATGTCACGGTCAGCTCCAACAGCAGTCATGCTGATCCTGGATGGACAGGTCCCCCACAAGGGCTCCAGTGCTTGGGAGACAGTCCTTGTACTGCTTCTTATGCCTTTTAGAAGTCTGACTGGACTGGAAACGGAAAGTTAAAAACTACTAAAAACAATGCTCAGCGCTGTGGGGACAGCAACAAGATAAAACCGGCACCAAACACCGGCAAAGACATTTTTTTTTGGGGGGGGGGGCAGCAGTGAGAGGTCTGATACAGTAATAAAAACTGCAACTCCCCGCGAAGTCACCTCAGCAGTAGGAAAAACAGAACTGAGGTGTGCTGGGGGGGGGGGGTAGTGTCAGTTACTGGCCAGTCCGAACACCATGTCATACTCTGTCTCGTAGGTGGCGCCATCAGTGTCGACCCCCTAGCTCGGAAAGCTTTGGCTCCCACAGGGTGCTAGTTCCTCCAGCACAGACCCAAATGTCATAATAAGTGGTGAAGATGGATTCTTAGGATTGAAAGGCAATGACTCTGGGCAGTTAAACTCTTAGTGGTGCAGGCAAGATAACCTGTGCCTAGGCTAAAAAGTAGTAGTCTAATACTATGCTACCAAGGCCAGACCATGCCAACTTCAGCAACTGCATCTCAAATGGGCAGGTGTTCTGGGCATCTGTGTCATAGCTAGTCCAAAGGCAGGTGAAGCACAAAGTATGCCAAGCAACAGCAGGCAAGTGGCTTCCGTACTGTATTTCACACAGCTGGACATATCTTTCAGAATATAGAAAAAAGGCAGAAGCTCAAACAGAGATCCTAAAGTTTACTCCACGGTTTACACTTGATGGCGGGCAAAACAAAACCAAGGGACACTGCAAGATGAAAAAATTGCTCACCTTATTAATGTTTCTTCTAATGGAGTCTTGCTGTATTCTGACTATTGCAGTGATATCCAACCTTTGAACTGCCCCAGGGAGGAGAGATTTAACTTTCCATGCAAGGCATGGAACGCTGACCTCGAGCTCAGTTGAGACTGTTTGAACCCAAACCGCCAGATCTTTATGAGCTATACTCACTGGGTGTTCTGTGTGAAAACTGTAAACTCATACTGGCCAACTGGCTACTAAATTTAATAAAGATTTAGTGGTTCCAAGGCAAAGCCTCAAGTCAGGTAACCCAAAAACAAAACACACCCCACACACAAAAATAAGAGGGTGAGAAAAACGGGGCACCTCTAGAGTGCCAACACTGTTCCTGCCCAGCCACATCCCAAAACCCAGGTTCTGAGAGGGGAGGCGGGGTCAGAATACAGCAAGACTCCGTTAGAAGAAACATTACTAAGGTGAGTAATTTTTTCTTCAAACATGAAGTCTTGCTGTATTCTGACTATTGCAGACTACCAAGCAGTACCTCCATGGAGGAGGGACAAACCTACTTTGGAAACAGGCTCTGAAGCACTGCTGTGCTAAACTGAGCATCACTCCTAGCCTGGATATCCAGAGAGTAATGCTTGGTGAAAGTATGTACTGTTTTCCAGGTGGCTGCTTGACAAATCTCTAAGATAGGAATATCCCTGGCAGCAGCCAGGCAAGCAGCTGTACCTCTATTAGAGTGAGCCCTCAGGCCTGAGGGTGGGATTCTACCTAATTTTTCATAGAATTGTATACAAGAGACAATCCACCTGGCAACAGATCTCTTAGTGGCAGGTTTTCCCTTGCCAACCTCACCATAAGTGAGGAACAATTGGAGGGAGTCAAACCTGTAACCCTTGGTGCGCTCTATGTAGAAGCTAAGGGCCCTTTTCACATCCAGGCTGTGTAGCCTCCTCTCCCCAGAGGAGGAATGGTCAGTGAAGAAAACAGGAAGACAGATTGGTTAAGGTGGAAATCTGAAACCACCTTAGGCAAAAACTTCCTGTTAGTCCTGAGGACCACCTTATCTCTATGGAAAGAGATAAATCAGGCTCCACTGACAGGGCTTGCAATTCACTTATGCATCTGACAGAAGTAATGGCTACCAAGAACACAGTTTTCCAAGTCAAGTACTTAAGCTCTGCTGAGGACAAAAGCTCCAAAGGGGGTTGCATAAGCTGGGCAATGCAAACATTAAGGTCCCAAGCAGGGGCAGGGTCCCTGAAGGGAGGATTGGTATGCAGCAAACCCTTGAAGAATTTACAGAACACAGGGTGAGCTGAAAGGGAAGAGGGCTTGCCTGTTGATAAGAAGGCAGACAGAGCTGCCAGATGCACTCTAAGTGTAGCTGGTCTGAGATCCAATCTTGAGATGAACCATATAGTCCAGGACTCTAGGCACCCCAGCAGACTCTGGAGAAATATGCTTACCGGAGCACCAAATGGTAAACCTTTTCCATTTGGAGCTGTAAGTCTTTCTGGTGGAAGGCTTTCGAGAAGCCTTTAGAATATCCAAAACACCTTGAGAGATGCAAATCAGCAAACTCTAACTGTTCAAGAACCAGGCCTTGAGATTGAGTGATTTGAGATTTGGATACCAAACCCTCCCCTGAGAACATGTCAACAGGTTGTAATTCCTGGGAAGAGACAGGGGAAGGTGGACTGCTAAGGACAGCAAGAGAGGGTACCAGGGCTGTCTGGCCCAGTCTGGAGCAATCAGAATCACTTTGCAGGGCCGAGATCTGATTTTGACTAGTACCTTGAACAGGAGAGGGAAGGGGGGAAAAGCATATAGGAATTTCCCTTCCCAACTGGGGACTAGAGCATCCAGGGGGACTGAGCCCAACACTGGGGGTCTGCAGCGAAAAAGAGGAAGTTGGTGATTGTCTGGGGCTGCAAAAAGATCTATCTGTGGAGTGCCCCATCTGGAGAAGATTACCTTCAAAATTAGGGGATCCAGGGCTCATTCATGATAGCCCGAGATATCCTGCCGAGAGCATCTGCCAGGACATTGTCCTTCCCTGGGAGGTGCACTGCTACCAGAGAGATAGTCAGGGAATAGGCCAGAGACAACAACTTCACTGCTTCTGTGCACAAGGCCGAAGACAGAGTGCCCCCTTGCTTGCTGATGTACCACATTGTGGTGGTATTGTCTGTCCTGATCTGAACCAGTTTGTTCTGAACAGACTTGGAAAAAACTTGAAGTGCTAGAAACACTGCTCTGAGTTCCAAGAGATTGATGTGAAGCAGAAATTCTTGGTGACCACAACCCTTGGGCAGTCAGATCTCCTAAGTGGGCTCCCCAGCCCAAGAGGGAGGCATCTGTGGTAAGGATTAGAGAATGAGGTTGAGTGACAAAGGGAACTCCCTGTCTTAGGTTGTCCTGATCCTGCCACCATTGCAAAGCCTGGATCAGGGTTTGAGTCACTGCGATCAGCTTGGTCAGAGAATCCTTTCTCCGGGACCAGAAGGCTCTTAAGTGGAACTGAATGTCCCTCATCTGAAATCTTGCTCCTTGGACCACTGCCGTAGAGGCAGCCATGTGGCCCAGGAGCTGCAAAAAATGCCTTGCTGGTCGAGACACCTGAAGGGTGAAAGAAGAGGCCAGTGTCACAAGGGCTCTTGCCCTTATAGTATCCAGCTCCGCCCCTATGAAGGTGAGGAGCTGCACTGGCTCTAGAACAGACTTTGAAAGATTTAGAAGGAATCCTAGAGAAGTGAGCAGTTGCAGAGTTATCTGTAGGTGTGACTTGGTCTGGAGACTGACCCACTATGAGCCAGTCGTCCAGGCATGGAGATCTTTTTTCTCCTTAGGAAAGCAATCACTACTGCCAAGCATTTTGTGAACACCCTTGGAACTGATGTTAGACCAAAGGGCATTGCTCTGAATTGATAGTGGCCTGAGGGCAACTCGAACCCGAGGTACTTTCTGTGGGAGCATCTGATGAGAATGTGGAAATAGGCATCCTTGAGGTCCAGGGAGACTAGCCAGTCCCCTGGCCTTAGAAAGAGTAGAGTTATTCCCAGTCTCAACAGTTTGAACTTTGGTTTTAAAAGGTGCTTGTTTAAATATCTGAGATCCAGGATGGGCCGCCATTCTCCTGTCTTTTTGGGGGTTAGGAAGTACCTGGAGTACAATCCCTTTCCCCTGTGTAGGGGTGGAACCCTTTCTATGGCTCTCAGAGCCAAGAGGGAAGAGACCTCTGCCTCTAGGGCAAGGGCCTCTAAAGGATTTGCTGGTGGAAAGGATCTGGCTCTCATCTTGGGAAATTGTTTGAAGCTGAGAACCAGTCCCTGGCTTACTACTTCCAGGACCCATTTGTCTGATGTGGACAAAGTAAGCCAGCCTACCCCCTACGGGTAGTGGAGAATCGGCCCCGGCAAACCCATCAGGGTGCCTGTTTGGCAGGGGCTTTAGGCTGAGGGGTGGTAGCAGGCCTGCTTGTACCCCGTCTGCCTCTCCCTCTAAAGAACCCCCTCTGAGCAAAGGCAGAAGAGGAGACCTGGGCTTGGTAGAAAGGCCTATGAAAAGTCCTGCCCCTGCCCCTGGAATGCTGCCTCTGGGGAGTGGCTTGCCTTTCTTTGGCCTGAGCACTCCTATAGGTGGTCCTGTACTCATCCATTTTCTTCATGTAGTTCTCCGTCTGCTCCCCAAACAGAGAATTACCAACAGGAAAATCCATTGCCTTAGCCTGGGTATCCTGTGATAGGCTAGTACATCTGAGCCAAGCCATCCTACGAAGGGCCACAGATGTAGCCATGACTTTAGATGAACATCACTGGAGTCCACTGCAGCATGAAATTGCACCTCGGATGCCTCAATACCATCTGCAGCCAACTGCTCCAGCTCCTTGGCAAGCTGGTCGGGGACCTGTTTAGCTAGAGCCATGACAGTGTCCCATCTAGACTTTTTGTATCTAGCTGTGTAGGCCATATAATTAGCCTGCCTGAGTCCCAAAGATGCTGCCATGTACTGTTTCTTTGCCATGGCATCAATCCTCCTGGAGTCCTTATCTTGGGGGGGGGGGGGGTGGTGAAGCCAAGGGTATATTTGCCTTATCACAGGCAGCAGCCTGCACTACCCCAACATGGCTGCATTGCTGGGAAAGGAACTCCGTATCAGAGCCTGAAAGAGTATACCTCTTGTCCATTCTTCTGTCCACAGGAGATATGGAATTAGGAGTCTTTAAAATTTTAGTCTGTTTCCCAAAAGACTTATGGAGGGAATAGACAGCCTCCTGGACTCTGGGATGTCCATCATTTCAACATAATCAGGCTCTTCCTGATCCTCTACTGCTTCCTCCATAGGAAGCTGGAGAGTTTCAGCCACTTTTTTGTAAAACAAAATGGGAAGGGGACTCAAAGCCTAGGAGGAGAAACACCTGAAGGTCTGTCTGGGGAGATGTCCAGGTCAATGGGCACATCCAGACTTTCATAATCACCATCACTATCCTCATACTCTCCCTCCTCCTCCGGTTCATAAAAATCCTCTAAATTGTAATCCGGAACCGACCGAACCGAGCCGCTAACCGATGGTGCCGGTTCGGTCGGAACCGAGATTAGCGATTGAAATGAAATGCGATACCTACCGTAATTCTTGATCTTCTCTTGTATCTTCACCATTCATTACTGCTTGGGTTAAGCGAATGTGCGCACCATCTGAGGTTTTTTTTTTAAAGTGGCTCCTAGGCGCCGCCGAGGATGACGCATCACTGCCATGCGCAGGGCGGCCGTTAGTGCCGAGAATCCTCCTCCATCTCAGTTCTGTTAGCCGAGAGGCGAAAAATAAAGTGTAAGAAAAAGAAAGTGAGGCAAGAGAGCCGAGGGATAGAAAAAAGGAAATAAACTGAGAAAGGAATAAGCCGATGGAGAAGAGACAGAGGAGAGAGAGAGAGAGAGAGAGAGAGAGAGAGAGAGAGAGAGAATGAATTCCTACCCTAAGGGACCGCAGGGCCTCCTTTCCGGGGCGGCTCTAGGGGAGGGAGAGGAGGAGGAGGAGAAGAAAGAGGCATGTTGAGAAGAACAGTGCCCACCGAGCATTGTTGGTTGAGAGGCTTATAGGCTCGAAACTAATAAGGGAGCAAGAATCCCAGTTAGGACAGGTTCCACCGAACCTTCCGAACAGACCCGAGAGAGGGCAGACTCTCCGAATTCTCAACATGCCAAGTCCCTTCATCCTAGTTGAGGGCTCCTAGACTGTCCGAGCGGAACCTGTTCCGGAAGAGCGCCCATCCAGGAAGAGGACTAAGTTCCTTAGCACCTTGTTAAGTGCTACCACAGAAAATATGGGAAGAAAACATGCCTCCTCGGAGACAGCTGGTAAGAAAAATGGAGAGGAACTCGATCCGACTTGCTAAGACAAGGCAGACAGAAGCTTTTGCAAAATAATGTCTGCCAGGGGGATTCCAAACTTTGAGGAGGCCAAGACAGGGCATGGCCACCAGGCTGTGAAACTACATGACCTGAAGAAGGTAAGGAATCGCACCATAGGGCAGTCAAAGAGTTCTCAGAATTAAAGAATTTTGCAACTGCACCTGCTCCTCTCTACCTCGGAAGAAAAAAAGAGAATCCATTCAAGAGAATTGGGGGTTTTGGCATAAAGGCCAAGGGGGTAAGAGAGGAACGAGACGGGAGGGGAGAGCCACAGAAGGAGGCCACTGAGGGAAGGTGGGTGGGTATCAGTAATGAATGGTGAAGATACAAGAAAAGATCAAGAATTACGGTAGGTACGTAATTTTCATATCTTCCCTTGTCAGTCTTCACCATTCATTACTGCTTGGGCGAGTACCAAGCCCCCGTCCCCCCTTGACAAAAGGGGGGGTAGAACCCTGAGGGAACAAGACCCCCAGCCTCCTGTTGGTGAGGAACAGAAGGGGAAGACCCTGGCTAACACAAGGGAAGCCTAACTGGGAGAAGAGCTAGGGGGTGTCCCCCGAAGACGGGGAGACTGAGAAAGCCCCTACAAAAGTCTCCTAGCTCTGGAGGAAAAAAGACTGGCCCCCCGGAAAGCAGAGCGCATCACCCTACGCCGGGCCAGGGGTGACAACCTTGATAGACGAAGCCATGCCGTCCGCCTAATGCTGATCGCTGTCCCCGCAAGTCTGGAAGCCACCTCACTGGCGTCATAAGATGCCCTTGCTTGGTGTCTTGCCAGCTCCAGGCCTATAGCGGAGAGGGCAATAGCCTGTCTGGTTTGCTCCGTATCAGGCATTGATGCTAGGAGCTGGGAGAGCATCGATAACAGATGCCGACTGTAGGCAGCGTGGTGAGCCTGATGTGATGCAATGCAAGCCACCGCACGAGAAGAAGAGAACACTCTTCGCCCCCACCGGTCAAATTGTAGGGAATCCGAATCTGGTGGGCGGTCGTGCGCCAGGTGGCGGCGCCTGGAAGGAGTCTCTAGGTATACCAAACCCGAAGACGGGTTGGGAAGGGTACCCAGAGATTCCGAGGGGGCACCATACCTTCGACGGCAGTCTGCCGGGGCTGGAGAAAGGGCGGCTGGCGACTGCCAGGAACGGATAGACGCCTCCTGGAAGGGGATAGGCCAGGAAGGTACCACCAGGTGCTGGGCACTGAATTCTCCAAGGAATTCACGCGCCTCCCGTTCGGTATTGTCTCGAACGTAAGAGATTCAAGATCTGCCACCATCCTCGAGAGGAATCGCTGATATTCAGTGAAATCAGCGTCGGAAGAAAGATGAGCAAGAGGTTCCTCTTCCTCAGAGGGGGAAGACGAGGATGCTGGAGAGCTCGAATGTCCAGAAGATTCCTGCGGCGGTGGGGAGAGTCGAAAGACCCGCTCATGCATGTATCTAACGTATGAGGGGAAGGCCTCCGCAGAACCTCTGAACTGCTCCCAGGATAACAGCCCTGTAGGACCGACATGGCCTGGAAGAGCGGGGGGTGGATGCAGAGGTACTGGAGAAGGGCACCTACGAAGAGGCAACTGACCTCTGCCAGGGCTCTGAAATCCGGGGAACGGAGCCCGAGTGGCGGGATCCCGACAACAAACCAGGCCGCAAGACGAGACCCTGAGGATGCGATGCCTGGAAGAGCCCGGGACTTCCCTGTGACGAACCCGGACTGCATAGGGTCCAGAAGGGTAGTCCACAGCAACGCCACCGGAGGGAACGATGGGGTTCGGCGCCATGGCTCCTAGCCACCCCACGAGGGGTGGCCGGGGCACCCGACCACTGGCCCTCGACCCCTCTGACTCAGAGAGAGCCCTCCTTCTTGACTGCAGTGTTCCCCCAACCTGAGAGGAGGCAACAGCACCCGGGAGGGCAGCTGTCACAGGACCCTAGGAGGGGGAGCCTCCTCCTCAGTCCCCACCACATCACCCCCCTGGGACCCAGGGCCACCCCTAGCCCGAGGATCCTCGGGGGGACGGGAGTGGGGACAGTGGAAGGGGCCCACTGCGCCACCTAGCACCCAGTGCCACCGGGGACCCCAACGAGTCAGAGACCAGCAGGACCTCAATGCTGGCAACTCCAGGGGTCCCCGGAGCAACGGCGCCGGACGACCCCCACCCACTCGCGACAGCCAGGCCCGGTCCTGACTCCCCTGCCACACCAGATAGGCCCACGGCACGGGAACCAACCCGGCACCACCGGGAGCAGAGACCGCCCGCGGGCGCTGGCTCGGACCACCGCGCCACTTGGCCGAGGGGATGCGCGCCGAGGGTCCACCGTGCCAGGCCCAGAAATAGTGGGCCTCGACACTGGGGAGCTCTGCACCTCTGAGGAGGTGACTGCCGGCGGTGTCCCGGCCTAGAAGAGGACCCTGACGTTCCCCCACGACACCGCAAAAGCAGCTTCCTCTTCGGCAAGAGAGAGAGGAGGAAGCCCTCCTCCGCCGGACCGTGATAGGCCCAGGAGGGGACCCAGGGGAAGGGCCTAGAGACCTTACCTGGGAATCCCTTGAGCGACGCCATCCCCCGTAGGTCGGCGGGGTCTTGCCGAGCTTGAACGCGTGGACTTCGAGGACACGGCGGTCCATGGAGAAAGCGTCGCACACGTCCATGTCGTGGTTGGGTCCCAGACAACGAGACAGACATCATGCCGGTCCGAGACGGAGCACCGACGTATAGGGCGCGCCCGCTCGACGACGCCTTTGCTCCCGAACCGACATGATGCGAACTAAACGAGAAAAAGAAAGCACTCGGCGCAGCAATATAGAAATAAAAAGAACGGTCTTACCGGTGTACGGCGTTGAGTGGATGTCTGAGAGGACACAAGGAGCCTACAGAGGAGTCTTCAGCTGTGAGGAAAAAACACGATACTATCGCTACCGCGCAGCAGGTGCAGCCTCGACGGCGGGAGAAACAGAACTGAGATGGAGGAGGAGTCTACATTAACGGCCGCCGCATGACGCGTATGTCATCCTTGAGCGCGCCTGCTGGAGCAGACAAAAAACCACTCCTGTAGCGGGTAGGCCCGCTTAACTCAAACGGTAATGAATGGTGAAGATTGACAAGGAAGATCAATCCTTATCGCTTTGGCTATTTCATCAGCAGTCGGAGAAAGAACTTGTGGATCCTAACCGGCTGACTTATCCCTTTTTCTTTTAACCGGAACCGACTCAGAGTCTGTTCTCCTTTGCGTGAAGAAGTTTCGCCCTCTTCAGGAGGGCACACTCCTCCTGGTTCAGTTGGAACCAAACCGGGCTGGCCATCCGGGTCAGCAGACTTCTTGGCCTCCCTTTCCCTAAGCCTACCAACTCTCTTCTAGGGTAGCTATAGGAAAACTTTTACAAATCTGGCAGTCTGAATCGAGGTGGTCAAACCCCAGATAATAAACACAGGTGGTGTGGGGGTCAGCCTTAGCAAAGGCTTCCCCACACACACTACAGTGTTGAAACCCAGTGGGCCCGGTTTTTCTCTTGGGTTTCTCAGACATGGCCAGTCCTAACCAAACTTACCTTTTCGGCAATCCGCCAATCAAGACACTCTTAGCAGTTCCTGACCGTGTTATGGGTAGTGGAAAAAAAAAATAAAAATTAAGAACCGATAGGGACCGGTTACCACACACTAAAAAACAGAATAAACTTTTTTCACAAACCTGATCGGTTCAAACCGAACCGATCCGACGTTTACAAGTTCCACACAGAAACTAATAACCTTTCTAGTACTCACAGTACCACAGACAGACTGAACAGACAGGTTACACGAAGAAATTCGGTTGAGCCGAGGGGAAAAACGACACTTCAACTAATTTGAACCGAGCAAAGGAGAAATCTCTGGAGCGACTGTTCAGTGAGGCGGAGTAAAGAATCTGGCGGTTTGGGTTCAAACAATAGACAGTCTCAACCGAGCGCGAGCTCAGCGTTCCATGCCTTGCATGGAAAGTTAACTCTTTCCTCTCCGGGGCAGTTCAAAGGTTGGATATCATTGCAATAGTCAGAATACAGCAAGACTTCATGTTTGAAACTAGGATTTTACAGGCCTGTGTTCTGACAGTAAGGGTGCTGCTGTGGCTACATAATCAACAGGGTGGGGGAAAACAAGGATTAAAACAAAAACACAAGGCACACTGAAAATCTTTAGACATGCCCACTGACAAGTTTTTGAATTTCAGTACATCTTACCTGGTGCAGCACATCCAGAGTGACTGGGTAGAATAGATTTTCCACAATGATCCTCAGGACCGGGCTCTGACCAGCTAAAGACATACCAGAATCCAGTGCTGCTGCTGACGCACTTAGTGTCATGTTTCCAGACTGGACAGAGTTCACTGCATGAAGAGCAGCCTGTGCACGCTGTGGAATAAACAGTCAACACAAATAATCAGAGCTTGCTAGAGTTAACAAGCAAATGCAGATGCTTTAAAGAACAGGTTCCTAGTTCCTGCACCCCCCCCCCCGACCATATTACATAGTTCACCTGGCCCATAGTCCATTCCCATACATATGCCCATTTATTTCTGCGGTTTTAAAAAGTTGCACCACTCGTAAACTCGCCCACAGCAATAAACAGAGCCACTTCCTTAAGCAAACGACACGCCCCACACGTAGGCACACGCAGTCCCTTTTTGTGAGATCATAAAACGAATGTTCCATGTGCGCGCCCCATTCAGTTCAATGGGGGCGACTTCTATACATGTCAGTAGCCTACAAAGTTGGGATTTTAAGAAATCAAAGTGACCGCTTGACTAGTAAGGACCCTGATAGTCGAGCGGTCGCTTTGATTTATTTAAATCCCAACTCTATCCACTACTCGTTCTGTTAAGTACTTCCTCACATCTCTTGAATCCAATACCCCCACCCCATGGCATGTCCCTTGTGTCGCATGATAGGCCTATATGCTTTATTTGGGTTTCTACTGTATGTGTTGAAATGGAGGTTGAGGAAGACACCGTCTTTAAAAGGCTTTTAGAAATAAATTACAAAATGGCCAGAACTGCTATAATGGCTAAGGTGGATCTGGTACGTCTCCAGATAAGGGTGACAGTTTTATGACCCCAAAAAGTCATAGGCCACTAGATAAAATTGGGCATTTAGTTTCCAATAACACAAAAACAAGCATTTGTCAATGCAGTAAGTTCTTTGTGCGTGCGTAGAGATAAGTGTGTGCAGTAGTGAAGGAAGTTTTATTGATAGAGCAATAGAACGCTGTAGGACAGCTGTACTGCTCATGAAGTGGTGTGATAAAAAGGCTATATTGAAAATCTGGAGTGAAAATATTGAAAATGACCAAAGTTACACAAGTGCATAGAAAATTGTGAACAACCGGGTGTAACATGGCCATTTTTTTGGAATTGTGTCACCACGTTTTCAACATAGCAATTTTTGGTACCCCACCTCATGAAGAGTGCCACCGTCATTTTGTTCACTCATGCCGAAAGGTGATTTCACACAGCAACCGCACCATTCTGCGCCACAGGTACAAAAAACACATTTCAAGCAGGGTGCAAAAAAATTACAGCTGTACTGTTCATAAGGAAGTGTGAAAAAATGGCAATGTTGAAAATCTGGAGTGAAAATATTAAAAATTGGCCAAGATAAGAGTGCACAGAAACAGCGCAAAGCACGCTCATAACAGGCATTTTGTGGAATTTTTTCACCAAATTTTAAACATGGCCTTTTTGGGACCTCCCCTCATGAAAAGTAGCACTGTGATTATGTTACTCCATCCCAAAAGTTGATTTTGCACACCAACCAAGTCATTCTGGACCACAGGTGCGAAAACACATTTTGGGCAGGATGTGAAAAATGGCAGCTGTACCGTTTAAGGAGATGTGAAAAAATGGCAATGTTGAAAATCTGGAGTGAAAATATAAAAAATTAGCAAGTTACGAGCATGCGTAGAAACTGCGCAGTGCAGGCATTTTTGGAATGTTTCCAAATTTACAAACAGAGAAACATAGACTTTGACGGCAGATAAGGACCGCTAGCCTCATCTAGTCTGCCCATTTCTCACTCTACAGGATAGGCCGAGATCCTAGTTAACAAACAGCCTATATCTTCCTGCCCCCACAAGAATTGCCTTATGTCTGTCCCATGCATTCTTGAATTCTCCCACAGTTTTAGACCCCACAACTTCCTCAGGAAGGCTGTTCCATGCATCCACTACCCTCTCTGTGAAATAATACTTCTCACATTGCCCCTGAACCGCCTCCCATCTTTAAATTGTGTCCTCTTGTTCTTGCAAGTCTCTTTTCTGAAAGATGCTACCTCTTGGACTTTGTTGATTCCTTGAGGTACTTGAAAGTTTCTATCATGTCCCCCTCCCTTCTTTCCTCAAGGGTATACATATTAAGCTCCTTCCAAGCTACAACATGGGCATTTTGGGACCCCCACCTCATGAATAGTGGCACCGCTTCCTAATCTGTCCTGAAAGATTCCATGCAGTGACTGTGAAATCACCTTCGATACCAAGAAGCGAAATGACATGTGTTCTGGTGGTCCCTCCCCAAGAACCCCATGTTGAAAATTTGGGGCCGAAATACCTAAAAATGGCTGAGATACCAACTAAACTGAACACCTCCCCACCCCCCCAAATTGAATCCCATTATACAGACTTACCAGATTCCTCAGTTCGGCTTTGAAGAGTGCAGACATATCCTGGGCCAGTGAAGATCGCGGCTCCCAACCTCCGGAAGGTAAGTATGGCTGAGAGGTGGGTGCAAGCGGGAGGATTGGGTGGGGGACTGAGGCAACGATGCTGGAAAATTCTTTTTTTTACAGGTAAAAAAAGTCTTCAGGTATACGGTTTTTCTATTTTACAGCTTTTTTTTTTTTTTTTTAAACATTTAGGCAAAGGGTAGGCTCCTCAGTAGCTAGTGCGCAGCACGCACACGCACTGGGGCACATGTCACGGCAGGCACTGGGAGTGGGTATTCAGATGTCAGGAAGGGAAACTGTTCAACCAGGAAGGACACCCTGAGCTGCAGCTGAAGGGCTTGCATTTCAAAGGACAGAGCAAATGTGTCAAGGTGGGGTCTTGCCAACGATCAATACAGGGCAACACTACCTCCTCTCCTTCTGCTGGTGATATACCTCCTATGAACCATGGCATCCCATTTGTCTTCCTAACTGTCTTGTTGCACTGCCTGGCCACCGTTACATCATCCAATGTGTTTATCTCTAGGTCTCTTTCCTGCCTGGTGGTAGCCAATACTACTCCACCCATTTTGTACTCCATCCCCAGGTTTCGTGCCCCAAGTGCATTATTTTGCACTTTTTCACACCAAACCCAGCTACCATACCCTAGACCACTCAAGTTCTCAGGTCTCTAACTCATCCTTTCCACCCCCCCCCGTGTCCACCCTCTTGCATATTCTGATGTCATCCACAGAAAGCAGACCTTCCCTTCCAGCTCCTCTGCAATGTCACCAAAAAGTGGGACTACATCTGCCCTCCTCCAGAACCACTCCTGTTTCTAGTGAGCTTTTAAACAGGACAGTCAGACGCAGTCAGTACCTCTGAGGTTCATAAATACCCATTGCTCTGTCCACTTTAAAACTAGAGCCCCACCAGGACTCTCCTAGAGAGAACTAGTGTATATACACACACTCCTTCAAAGTTCCTGCTCCTTCCTCCGTTAGCACTGAGCAAAAGTATTTGTTCAGGATGTCTGCCTTTCTCAACCCCTCTTTTATAGTTCTACCTCTTCCCATTTTAACCATACAATCCCTCCTCTGGTCTTCCACTTTTGCTTATATACCTAGAAATGTCTTGCCCCCATTTGTCACCACCTGGGCCATTCTCTTCAGTGCGCGCTTTCGCACTCCTTACCGATTTCCCCGCTTTCCTCAGCTTCCCGATATTTTGAAAAGTATTTCAACAGCATTTGAACATTTAACAGTCCTAGCATATTCAGCTGTCACCAGATTGCATACCAACTGGTTAAGTTGTTAGTCTCAAGAGACTGTTTAGCCAGTCTGAATTTTCCCCCTCAGAATTTCACTAGACAACACTTTCTGCATTACTAAACGTGCCCTCCTACTAAGCGTAGGCCCCCTTACCCAACAGAGCTGCTGTAGCAGACTTTTATAACTGTTACCCTTTTGGAAGGGAAGGGATTGTAAACTGCACCCCCCCAGCTGAATGCTCCCTTCCACTTCCTACATTGCTGGCCACATACCCACAGCTCCACCATTATGTGACTAACAAGACCCTTACTACGTGAACACTGGCCTTGATTTGTACAAGAAACTTGTCTTAAATATTTGATCTCGTATACTTGTATGGCATATGCTCCTGCGCTCTCCATATACAAAACGTCACATAGCACAGAGGGTATGGCCAGCAGTGTAGGCAGTGACAGGTCGTTCAGCTGGCCCCTTGGGGCAATTTGATACCATGCCTTCACGGGGCAACAGAAAATTATTAACATCTGCTACCTGCCTGGGAGCGGTTAAGGGAGCTTATACTGTTGTAAAAGACACCAAAAAAGGTGCTCTTTAAACAAGAAAAGTTAAAATTTGTGCTCATTTCCTATTCTACACTTCAATTTTAATTTCAGTTTTATTTGTATACTAGAAAGTATGAGCAAAAATACCAGTTTTCACAAACGTCCAGTGTTTGATACAAAACTTAGAACATACACAGAAAATATATTCAAAGAGTTAAAATACAATGAACTAGCAATTACAAACTATACATATATTTAGAGGAGTGGGCAATGTAAAAAAAAAAAAAAAGGAGGGCCCCAGACGGGAGCACAGTGATTTTTACATGACAAATTGTTGAGAGATTAACTGAGCAAAGCAATGGATAGCGGAGGGGGGTTGGGAGTGGGCTGGCGATGCGTGGCCAGGGTGAAGGATCCATTTTCAAGGTATTGGGGGAAGCTGCAGTGACAGGTTCTGTGATTAATTTAGTACACAGAGTCATGGGGGAGCGAGTGCCGGTGGGAATAAGCAGGTGAGCTGGGGGGAGGCCTATCAGGGCATCAGCAGTTGGACAATAAGAGCAGGTGATCCTTGACGGCGGAGCTGAGTGAGTACATGGACCCGCAGGCCTGAATTTAAGGGTAGTTTGTTGTAAAGCTTTGTTCCCATGAAGGTAGGTAATAAGAGTTCTGAGCCTAGTTGGTCCTGCAGAAAGGAGCGTCAAAAACCAGACTGGAGGAACCTCCTGTCAAGATGCCCTGGTGCAGCAAATGGGAACAAGGAGTAAACGCTAGGGCTAAAATAGAGGTGTGTGCCTTGTGTAAGAACAGCATCTTTAGATGTTACCTCTCATGAAGAGTGGGCCAACTGAGGGAGAAATAGAGTGAGCAGTTTTCCACGGGGGACCTGACACGAAACGAGCTACGCTGTTGTATGTGGCTAAGTTTCGAGAAGAGAAAAGAGGAGGTG
Source organism: Neoceratodus forsteri (assembly GCA_016271365.2). Taxonomy (NCBI): domain Eukaryota; kingdom Metazoa; phylum Chordata; order Ceratodontiformes; family Ceratodontidae; genus Neoceratodus; species Neoceratodus forsteri. The sequence goes on along the minus strand of JADMNL010000031.1, from coordinate 112,620,487 downwards.
GGAAGAGAGAAAAAGTAGTTACATAAGAACTTTATAACAGTAGATGTTTGAGAGGAGCTCTTGCAGCAGGCTACACCGTTAGGACTATGCTGCCAGGCACCAGGACCCCATAGACAAGGCCAGAATCTCTAATCCTTCTAGCAGAATTAACAGCCACTAAAACACAGCTTTCCAAGTTACATATTTAAGGTCAGCCGGAGACATGAGTTGCGGCCATGCAGAGAGGATCTGAGGCCAGCTCATCCCTCTCACCAGGGATTCCCCACAAGATAAGTCCTCAGGGGGGAAAGCACCACAGGCGAAGCTCAGAAATCCTTCAAGCAGAAGTAATGGCCACAAGGAACAGCCGCTTCCACAAGAGGAACTTCAGATCTGCTGGAGGCTGTCGCTCGGAAGGAGGCAAAGTAAGTTTCTCAAGGATAAAATTCAGATCCCAAGGAGGGGCAGGAACCCAAGTAGAGTGTCTGAAGTGGAGGAGCTGTGAAGATGCTAGGTGCAGTCAGGGGCATCCGTCATGCTCAAAGGGCTAATGACATCTGCCATTGTTGAGTGTTCTCACTATGTCCCAGCATTTGAAAGTATGTTTCGCTAAGCAGTTTTATGGATGCTGAAAGATTGCTGCAGTTGCCTTATTAATTTACTTACATACGGGAACCAAAATTCTCTGACGAAGTCAGCCTCAACATACTCACGAACTCCGCTTCCTCAGTCTGCACCTCTGTTTCAGTGGATTGAGTTTCGTACATAAGACATTAGGCTCACAAAAGCAGAGGTGGAGAGATGCTCCTTCACTTGAGGTGCACTCCCTCTTAATGCTCCATGAAAAGGAACTGTAGTGGTTTGTTTTGGGGAAAGCATGGAGCGGAGATCTCCGCAGCTCATACTTGAGCAGGCCAGGGCTGCAGGAAAAGAGCGCAACGGGGTACGTAAGAGCCAGTGCTGAGAAGCAGGAGCAGGGCAAGCGGGAGTTCCCGGTAGCTGCAGTCGGCAGCAGACCAGGGTAAAGGAAAGCGGCCCATCAGGAGAGCGGGTGCCAAGTGTTGAATCGCGGCAGGGGATAAGGAAGGCCCAGCCGCTCACATAAGGATGCTGAAAAGGAGCTGTATTTTCTTCCCACACCACCCACCCCTGACCTCTATTAAATAGGCAGTGGAGGTGGAGCCTAGCTATGCGGAGGAGTGGCCTGACTTTAGTGGTTTTGAAGAACATGGAGGTTTTGTTTTTTTAACCCAACTTTGAGAAATACCCGATTTGGGTTACTGGACCAGACTTTAGTGGATTTTATTTTTTGTGTGGTTGTCTGCAAAGGCTAGAAAAAAGGAACTACCTATTGTAGGTGCAAAAGTGCTAGTACAGTATTATTAAAAGGGGAGGGTGACTAATGACGCAAGACAGAACAGGAATGCAGCCTCAAGTTGCTAGAGCTGGCATCTGTGGGAGGGTGGTTGGATGCATGGTGTGTGAAGCAGCCATGGTACTAGACTGGGCTTGGAAATCTGGAGGCTGCCCAGTATGCCACCAGCTGGCAAAGATCAGGGAGGAAGTGGAAGGAGTTCGGAGACAGCTGGTAGAGTGGAAAAGGAAGGGGCATGGGGTGGCCTGCAAACATATACAGGGGTTGAAACCTCAAGCACAAGGAGAGGAACTGGAGGTGGGCTGGGGGAACAGGGGCAGCCTGGCAGGAGGAGCCCAGGATGCGGAGTGCCCGTAACACCAGGCGGAGGGGGGTCACAGGAGACCAGAGAGACGGGGGCCTTGGCCCTCCTAAATCAACTGGTCAGGGAGCCAACCAGGGCAGGAGCTACTTGATCTGGTCCTGATGAATGGTGGAAGGTTGGAAGAGGTATCGGGGGAACATCTCGATACAAGTGACCACAAACGGTCAGGTTTAAAATGAAACACTGCAGAGGTTCACCAGTCTAGGTTGAAGGTCCTGGATTTCAGGAGGATGGACTTCAGGAAAAAGGGGAAATAGTGGAGAGGGCTTTGCAGGGGTGGGGAGTTGACTGAGGTGAAGGCAAAGTGGGGAAGATAAAGGAAGCTATCGTAGGGGCCACTGACATATGTGCCGAGAGAGTAAAAATAAGAAGAAAACCGCTGTGGTACACGAGGGTAGTAGCAAAAAAGGTAAGGACAAAAAGGAAAGCCTTTAGGAGGTTCAAGACAACGGTCAGAAGCGAACTGGGTAAAATACCAGGTGAGCCAGAGAGAAGCAGGGGTAGCTGTAAGGAGGGCAAAGGCACAGACAGAGGAGCGAATAGCGAGGGGGTCAAAAAAGGGATAAGACTTTCTTCCAATATGTAAAGGAAAAAAGGAAGACTAGGCAGGGGATTCTCCAGTTAAGAGGGGGAGGCACTACAAGGAGACAGAAAAGGCAGACCTACTAAACACCTACTTTTGCTCAGTGTTCAAGAGGAAGGAGGAGAAAAATGCAGCAGAGCAGGTAATGAAATAGCTGGGGGGGTGGAGATGAGGCAGTTTCTCATGGAGGAAATATTGGAAGAACTGGGCTGCATGAAGGTGGACAGGGAAATGGGGCCAGACGGGGTGCACCCAAGGGTAAGGGAGCTAAAGGAGGTATTGGCAGAACCCTTGACTGCACTCTTCAAATTGGTCCCTGAAAACAGGGGTGGTGCCGGAGGACTGGAGGCAGGCAAATGTGGTCCCTCTGCATGAGGGGGAAGAGAGGAAGTGGGAAGTTACAGGCCCGTGAGCTTGACATCAGTGGTAGGCAAGCTCATGGAGAAGCTAGTAAAAGGCAGGATCACCAGCTACCTGGAGACATATGGCCTGATGAATCCAAGACAACATGCTTTTACTAGGGGCAGATCCCGTCAAACAAATTTGATGAGTTTTTTTGATGGTGTCACCAAGGAAATAAAATCAAGGTAGAGCAGTAGATTTAGCTTATTTGAATTTCAGAAAGGCATTTGACTCAGTGCCTCATGGGGGGGCTGCTGTGTAAAATGGCAGGACTGGGGATGGGGCAGGAGGCAGTCAAATGGGTGGGAAACTGGCTGGGGAAAAGGAGGCAGAGGGTCATTAAAAAAAATGGGGTGGCATCCGGGGAAAGCAAGGTCACGAGCCGGGGTCTTCCCAAGGATCAGTGCGTGCTGGGGCCTCTACTGTTCAATACATTCGTAGGAGACATTGTGGATGGGCCTCGGGGGTGTACAAGTATGTTTGCGGATATCAAAATCTACAATAGGGTGGACACGGAGGAAGGGGTGGAACAAATGCAGAGAGATTTAGGGAGACTTTAGGCATGGTCAAAAAGGTGGCAGCTTTAATTCAATGCAGAAAAATTTAAAATCATGCATCTGGGCTACAGAAATCAGAAGGCAGGATACCGTATGGGGAGCAGAGAGCTGGAGGAGACTGAGCAAGAAAGAGACCTAGGCATCATTATATCCGGGGACCTGAAGGTGGAAGGGCAGTGCGGGAGGACAGTGGCCAGGGGGAGTGGAATGCTGGGACACATCGGAAAGGGGATCACCAGTAAGAATAGAGAGGTCATAGTATCCTTGTACACCCATTTGGTTAGACCACACTGAGCACGGAGTCCAGTTCTGGAGGCCATACTCAGGAAGGATGTGGGGTGGATAGAGACGTTCAGAGGAGAGCGTACAAAATGGAAAAGGGTTAAGCCACCTATCCTATGAAGAAAGATGAGAGATTTGAACATGTACCCTGGAGCAGAGGACAGAGAGGGGACATGATCGAGACCTTCAAGTACCTCAAGGGCATAAACAGGGTGCCGGGGGGGGGCATTCAAGATGAAAGGAAGTCGGAGGACAAGGGAGATGGCCTGCAGGTGAGGGAGGACAGTTCAGGGTAACATTAGAAAATACTATTACTCAGAGAATCGAGAAAGTTGAACAGACTCCCAGAAGCAGCCGGAGAGGAAACAGTGGAGGGATTCAAAAGGGCATGGGACAACCACATGGGAGTGTTAAAGGGGGGAGGCACAGGTCCAAACAGATAGCTGGGCAAATGGTGGGCCTAGTTCAGTCCTTTTCTGCCATCACACTTCTATGAATCTATACAAGACCACACAATACACAGGTTAAGCAATAGGGTGGCTCTGCATGCAGAGTCAGTCTGTCAGCACAACAGCAGTGTTACTGCTCACAACACTGGCGACCTAGGTTCGGATGCCAGCCCAAGTTGTTGGGTTTAGGTAGGAATGAGCATCCCAGAGGATACTCTCCCTTCCTGGGGAAAGAAGACTGCTTGCTCTGCTATGACACTGACACCTGAGTGACCACAGGTGGCAGTGCAAATGAGCCACAATGGGTGGGCAGGTGCTTCCTGGCCAGGACATCTGTATTCTTGCATGCAGACGCTCACTTAGTGCCAACACCAGACAATATTCGAGGGAGGGAACTAACAGAAGTAAACATCTCCCTGGCCTGTAGCAGCAGGATGTCACCCCTCTCTGCAGGTGCCACACTACTCACTGGGCTCCCAACCACAACCCAGCTCTTAACTCCTCCTGAGCTTGGGGAACCCAGGAGGTTCCGCCATGGGCCCTCCCCCAATCTGTGGGGCATGACTAGTCTGAAAGTCCCCGGGGCAGCTGGTGACTGAGCTGCGGGAGAGTTTTTATGCATCAACAAAAATGGTTAGTGTCCTGGAGTACCTCAAACTCCATCAGTTCCTCCTCTTCAATCAGGTCCTGTTCAGGATACAGGACTTTGAGGTGGGGGCATGCAACAGCAGGAGTTCTCAACCTGCATGACCTGGAAAAACTGCCACATCCATTTTATGTCTAGCAGGAAGGGCAGATTTCTCAGGCACAAGTTGCTCTTTTTTTTTTTCTGTGGTACTCTTGCTTTCTCGTCAGAAGCTCTTATGTTTGCCATCACTGGCATCAGGGCTCCCTTGAGAGGGTGCCCTGTGTTCTGAAGATGACTTGGCAGTCTCATTGGTGTTCCTTGGCAGAATTCTGCAGTCACTTTTGAAAATTAGGGGCCACTGAGAAGGCAAGAAACAAGCCCCACATAATTTGAAGTGTTAATCCTGCCATCTGCGGCAATACAAAAATAAAAGCACAACCGTCTTAAGTCAAAAAGATTAATGTTAAAATGTTCAATGCAATTTTTTTTTTAACCAGTAAGAGTGGGGAAAAAAAAAAGGCTAAGCATTTGGATAAACTAAAAAAACTTTGTTATGCCCAGTGGCACAAAGAGCTCCCCCTTCCTGACCCAACCGGAGGGAAATCCATGTGGGAATCTAGCACACATCCAGGAGGGAAGCAAAGGACAGTCGACTGTGCCCAAGAACAAGGCTGAACAGCCACCTGGTCTGCCTCGGAAGAATGAAGACCTTGGTACAATAAAAGATCAGAGTGCAAACTTGAGTCTCTCCGGACCGAAAAGGACTCCGAGGCACCTGAACTAAATAAGTCTGCCCTTGAACACCAGGGGGAGCATGACCACATTTGAAAGATTAAAAATTCCATCTCCAAGAGCCAACCCAGTGGCGTGGAGGGCTGAGACAGCAATGCCTTGCCTCCTGCCATGCCAGCGACCAGTGTTCGTGGTGCGAGCAGGTTGTTGAGGGCTGCTGGGTGGAGAGGATCAGCGTCCGAGGACCGCCTCCTCCTGGGAAGGTGGGGAACTGAGACTGGCGCTTGCCTGACACCCAATGAGGGCAAAGTGTTGGCATGCCAGGTCCTGTACAGTGAGGCATGGAGGTCGAGCAGCCGCACCTCCCCAAGCAGGAAAATGGAAAATTGGGTCCAGTCTAGCAGACGATGGCCGTCCGCCACAGGCACTGGTCCCAAGAGGGCACCACCCAAAACTGGATCCGTCCTGGTGGGTAGAGTTGGGGTTCCTGCCACTCAAGAGTAGCCGTGGGGTAAGAAGGTGAGCGCCTGAAGGTCGGGGGACGGGGCGGACAGCGGAAGGAAGGGACCGAGTGGGGCCAGGGGAGGGAAAATAGCAAAAAACAGGGGCAACTCTGCTGAGATGAATGCAGACCTATCAATAAACTCCAGCTGTAAGCAATACGGACAATATATAAGACAAGCTAGACAGTGTTTAAATAAGTTTTCAAAAACAGTACCACCACACTAAGTACTACCAACTAAAAGCAACTAAGTGCCCATCTGCCTGTTCTTTATGTACCATTTGATAAATTCTAAGCTACACATGCCTCACACCAACTACAGGTATCAACAGCACATTATGTATGTTAACTGAATGGGCTTGCTACAGTGGAATACAGATTCTTACCCAATCAAGGAAAGGAAATAAACACTATGTTAAAGCAGCAATGCAACGAAAGAACAGATTACTCACCAGTAACAGTAGTTCTAGGAGTGGTATATGTTCATCCACACTCTGGCATGTCCCTTCCCCTTCAAATCTGGCCGGAAGTCCTCAAGCTACCTCCTCCCACCCACTCGGTGGTAAACACCTCAGCTCCACCTCACAATGCCAGATCTCAGCCTGTGGAAGCAAGGTTGTGTGCCTAAAGCCAGGAGGTAGGGTATTATGTGGATGAATATACCACTCCTAGAACTACTGTTACAGGTGAGTAACCTGTTCTAGGAGTGAGAACATGTTGTTCAGCCACACTCTAGCAGACTCCAAGCAGTTCTCCGGGAGGAGGGAGGCAAGGCGCACCCTCCCTAATTGGGAAAGAGATTGGAGAACTGAAGTCCCAAAACCAGCATCCCGGTGTGACAAGGTCGATGTGGTAGTGGGTAATAAAGGGTTTGCTTGCCGACTTCCAGGTAGCAACCAGACAGATTTCCTGGATAGGGATGTCCCTGGAAGCAGCCACCGATGCAGCAGTATGGCTGGTAGAATGAGCCCTTATCCCTCTGAGAGGCTCCTTGCCCACCAACTCATAGCACAGACCTATGCATGATGTAATCCACCTTGCAATAAATAGTCCATTTGGCTGCAGGTCTGCCAGAAGCGGCTTCAGTGTAGGAGACAAGCAGCTGGCGAACCTCTCCCTGAATTTCCACCGTTCTGTCCTTATAATAGAAAAGAGCACATCTCGGGTCCAGAATACGGAGCCTGTACTCTGCGTCCGAGGTGTAATTAAGGTAGTATACCGGCAGAGTCAGCACCTGGTTAAGGAGAAACTGACAACCTTCAGAAGGAATATTGGGTGGTGCAGGACAACTTTGTCCCTGTGAAAGACCAGATAAGGGAGTCCACCAAGAGTGCCTGAGCTCCCTGTCCTTCTGGCTGACGGACAGCCACCAGGAAGGCAGTCTTCCACAAATGTGAGAGCTCACCACTTGTGCATGGGTTTGAATGGCTTTCCCATAACTTTGCCAAAACCAGCAACAGATCCCACAGAGGTGAAGGTTCACGCACTGGAGGGATATGTGATCCAGGCCTATGAAGAAGTGCCGACCACTGTCTCCTGTGCCAATGTCAGCTGACCAGCCCATGCCCGGTAAGCAGCAATGGCTGCAGGTGCACCCTAAGGGGAAGAGACCAACACCAAATGGAAAATCTCTTCCATTTGAAGGCTGAACATTTCCTGGTCGATTCCTTGTGAGATGCTTCCACCACAGTGTAGACATCCTCTGAAAGACCCAGAGCCTGGAACTCTAGCCACTCAGGTACCAGGCTGTGAGGTGCAGGGATTGAAGGTCCGGATGGAATACCTTCCCTGGTTCACAGATTTCAGGTCCGGCGGTACAAAGCCGGGCCTGGGCCTGCAGCTGAGGCTGAGGAGATCTGGGTACCAGAACTGGCGCGGGCCAATCTGGGGCTACAAGAATCACCTTGTCCCTCCTCACCTTGAGTAGCACCTGTGGATCAAGGGAAATGGAGGAAGGCGAGAGGAGGTCTGGGGTCCACACTGAGAAGGCATCTCTGCAGGAGCCCTGCTGAGGGGGGCAGGCATGGTACAGCCTCAGCTTGGTGTTTTTCCTGGAGGCAAACCAGCCTATCATCGGTTTGCCCCAACGGGGAACAGGCTGTAAGCTACCTCTGGATGGAGAAACCACTGTGGACGTCCGCCTATGCGGGTTGAGAGCATCTGCCAGCTGGTTAGAGACTCCTGCCACATGGATGGCTAGGAGATCCGCCCAACTGGCTTACGAGGGTCCAGATGCGGAGCGCCCTCGCACAGCAGGCGGGAGTGTGCCGCCTGTTTGTTGAAGTAGTACATGGTCCACTTGACCCCGGAGCACAGGAGCGAAAGCCGACAGTGCCAGTCTGATTACTCTGAGCTCCAACAGGTTGATGTGACATCAGGACTCCTCAGTGGTCCAGAACCCGTGGGCTCTGTTGTCCCCCATGTGGGCTCCCCAGCCCATGAGAGAGAGAGAGCATCAGTCGTGAGAACGAACATCTGCTCGGGGCAGACAAATGGGATCCCTTCCTGCAACCATTCTGGGCGGTCCACCATTGGAGAGTGTCCCACATCATCTGGGTCACAGTGATCAGCTGGTCGAAGTGACCGTGGCGCTGAGTCCACTGAGTGGCCAGCTCCCACTGGAGGGGTGCATGTGCCACCTGGCCCAACGGACCACTGAGGTGCATGCAGCCATGTAACCCAGAAGGTGCAGGAAGTCCCGGGCAGGGCGCAAGTGCCCAACCAGAAATGACTGGGCAAAGGAGGAAAGAACCTCTGCCCTGTCCACTGCGAGCCGAGCGCTAGCTGGACGAGAGTCGAGCTCTGCCCTGATGAAACCCATCCCCTGAGAGGGCACGAGTTCCAACTTGGCCTCGTTGATCAGGCGGCCTAGTTGGGAGCAGATTCCAAGAGCCAGATCCCTGATCTCTCCACCTCCTGGAGAGAGGAACCTACCAAGAGCCAGTCGTTGAAATAAGGGTAAATTCTAACTATGCCAGAGATGGGCTGCCCCCACTGCAATGCACTTGGTGAAGACCCTCGGGGCAGATGACAGAACTGAATGGCATGGCTCGGAACTCTTACAGGGTCCCTTCGACCCTGAAGCGGAGGAACCGCTGATGGGACGGACTGATTGGGAAGCGGAAGAACGATCCTGCAGATCCAGTGAACAGAACCACATGTTCGCTCCAGGGATGGTATGATCTGGTTCAGAGTTACCATCCGGAAGGTGCAGACCCAAGATATTGATTCAGGCCGTGGAGATCTAGGATGGGACGCCAACCCCACCCCCCATCGCCTCGGCACCAGGAAGTAACTGGACACGAAGCCTGGGTCTATAGGGAGGATCCAGCACTGGAGCTACCGCCTCTGAAGGGGAGCTGAGCAATGTCATCTCAAGGGCCGACTAATGCGAACAGAGATCTTTTCCTCCCGAGAGGCGCTGGCTCGGCTGGAGGGTACTGCTCGACCAAGGCAGTCCCTGGCCGACCACTTCTAGGACCCACCTGTCAGAGGTAATATATCGAACCAGGTGGAAAGAAAGTGGTGGAGCTGGCCCCCCCATGGGAGGCCCCAGAGCTGGCATGACGGGTGTAGGAGAGGCGACCCCCAACCTGTCACTGGGCAGGCTTAGAGGAGGCGGCTCCTGGACCGGCACCTCTGCCGCCTTTACGGGTTGTTGAGGGCCCTGCTTGGCCTGGGGCACTAAGCTTGAGCCTGTTGTTGCTGCTGGCCTCCTTGATAGGAGGGCTGCCTAACCGCAGGTGAAGAGTGCCGAAAGCTTCTCCGCTTCTGCCGATTCTTGCCCAAAGAACCCTTCGCAGAAGTAATATCCAAGGTGGCCAACTTGTGCTGGGTACCTACCGGAAGAAGGATAACCTCAGCCAAGCCCTGCAGCGAAAAGCACTGTGGCTGCTAAGGAGGGGCAGGAATTCCAATGTCCAGGGCTGTCTGGAGCTGCTATTAACAGCACAGCCTTTGAGCATAGACCTGCTTCACTGTGGTCTACACGCCCACCGGAGACGAGGGAGGATTTCATCCAATGAACCAAGGAGGGCATGAAAGAAGTGTGCCATGACAACAGCCGAACTGGCCTGATGAAAGCCTAAGGAAGAGGCCGCATAGACCTTACGGGCAGAGTGGTCCATATTTTTGGACTCCTTGTCCAGGGGTCGGTCAGTGTCGGGCCGAGCTACCAGTACGCCTGAACACAGCAGCAGTCAATGGGCTTTCAACCAAAGGATGCTCTGTGAACCCTGCCAGGGACCCCATGGGTACCATATACTTGCAGGCCATGCGGGCAGACGGAGCTGGGTAGGAAGCAGATCACAAAGCTCAAGGGCTGTAACAACTACAGCTTCGGGCCACTGGAAAGGCCTCCGCCGGGTATCCCTTTGAGGACATCTGTAAGGAGGTATCCACTTCTTCTGGATGGGCTACAGGGTCATTCCGGTGGACTTGGACATCAGGCGCGAATGCCCTGAAAGGAGGAAGGGCCTTCCTCCAGTCCGCCACGGACGACTCATCCCCGGACGAAGTGTAACCCCATGTCTTCACATCACAGTCTGAAGAGTCTGGGTATAGTGGCCTACTGCCTACATCCCCTTCGATCCACTGAGGGCGGTCGGGAGTCACCGTAATGGACAGATGTCGGGGAAGCCCGGTGTCTGCGCGGTCCTCTTTCGAGGGAGCCCCTTCCTGAGGCTGCTCAGGCGGTGGCTCCACCAAAAATCAGTGCAGAAACCGGAACATGCAGAGCCAGGATAGACACCGGATCCACAGGAGGCGGAACAGAGACCTTCGGTTCCGGAGGGGTAGGCGTCTGCTTAGGAGGCGGGAGCCAAGTAATGGCCGAGGCGGCTTCTGCCCGGTCAAAAAAAAAAAAAAGAAAACATTCGGCTGTTGCCACACCAAATCCTCATAGCGTCACAGTTTCTAAGTCTCTCCTCATCCGAGGGGAATGAGGACCAGCAGCGGCACCTCTTTAGAAGGTTTGTGGCCTTTTTTCGGCTGATCAACCGAAGGGGTCCTGGTCCTCGAAACAGACGTGGTTGGCTAGTTTGATCAGGGGACAATGGAGTCAGTGAACACAGAGGTTCCAGCACCTTATAATCGATAGGGACACCAGAGGGCAGTGTCTCATCAGGGAAGGAAAGGACAGGCGTCTTTTCTAGGGAATAGTCGACCGGAGTCAGCGATAAAGGTTCGACTGGGTCGAGGGTAATCTCGGCCAGTTCAGCCGTTTCCTCGGTGCCTTAGCCAGACAGGTGGTCAGTAAAGCCGGCGGCCGAGGAGGTGATCTCTACCGAAGTAGAGACCGCATGTTCCCGGGACTCTGACCTCTCTTGGTCCCAGGAGAGAGTCTCCTTCTGGAGTCCTTGTTCCTCTTCCGAGGGTGGGAGGAGTGCGAGCCCAAGGGCGCCTCACCCCTGGTGGGGGAAAGATTGGCACAACTCCCTAAAGGAGCCCGAAAAGGTAGTGCCAAGGTTGAGTGTAACGAAAAACCAGCGACTGGCCGAAGCCCAAGCCCCCTCCTCCTCGAAAGCAGCCATCTGCTCGGAGGATCCCACCCACCTTGCCTCCTTAGATTTCACCGCGGGTTTCTAAGCTCTAGTCTCCCATTTTAGGGCGCCATTTCTGCGGTCGGCCCAGAACGTTGGGATGGAAGGCCAAACAAAGTACAAGACGTGGTGTAGTGTCAGACACCTAAGCAATAGACACACGAGTTGGGGATCGTGCGTGACATTTTCTGACCGTGGGGACACTAGCGAAATCTGGGGGATGATTTGTCCCTACATGTCCATCCGCTAAAATCGGAATCGTGAACTCTGATGGGTTTCAAAGTAATTATGTGAAAACAGACTCATGTAATCCAGGGCCCAAGAATTTGCCGAGTAGCACGAGAGAACCTGAATCTTCCAGCAGAAAGGAAGATCTGGCATCATGGGGTGGAGCCGAGGTATTTACCACCGGTGGGTGGGAGAAGCTAGCTTGAAGACTTCCAGACAGATTTAAAGGGGGAAAGGGACATGCCAGAGAGTGTGGATGAACAACATATCCACGCTCCCAGAAAATGATCTTTCAAAAAAAAAAAAAAAGTTTCTGTTGCAGTTAAGAAAACTATTAGCATCAGTCAAATGTACTTGTCTAGCTACTTCCTATGCTGTTCACCATGAATCTTTTTTTTTTTTTATCCCAACCCTTGTCAGGTCTACAATACCATTTCTATGGAAAATGTGGCGGCCATCTTTTTTTCTTGAGAAAAAAAACCTCAAAACATTTATAAAATACTCATTTTGGTGGAATTAGAAAACCGTACCACCAAATTAGACTGGAAGATGCCTGGAATCTTGTATGGTGAAAAAGAGGTGGTCAGATTTTTGCCCAATTTTGCTGCACTGCTGAAGAGGGTTCCAGTAATGACAATTTGGAACACGGGTTTACGTTCTTCACAACTTGCCGAAACAGGAAAGGAATAGAGCTCACTACTATTATCACGTGGCTCAGATAAGCTGCTGTGCTGCCCATCCAGCCTAACCCAAGAAACTCAAAAACTTTCTGCATCTGAATTCAGATGTAAAATATACCACCTTACAGAGCAGAAGGCATTCCACTGCACCATTTCTACAGTTGCTCTGGGTTATCTTTATGCCCCCACCCAAATATTTGCACACAAATATAGTCACATTAATTATTTTTCTGCCATGGAAAAGTGCCTGCAAACACTGCAGAACGCACTCCTCAATGGAAGGTCCAAGAACACTAAAGGAATTGGCTGCTATGCACAGGTGCTTCAATCTGAAACATGACTTGCAAACTAGACATCTGTACAGTCTAGTTATCACTCAAAAATCTTCAACAGTTAAAGGAGAAACTCAAAAATAAATATTTTTAATAAACAATTTATGTACATTTAATATCACAAATCTGATGTACCAAGTATCCCAAAATGAAAAGTCCGCATGTACTCACTGCTTGATTGGGTGAGTTGTCAGTTTTCAGTTCCTTGTGGTTGGAAAACTGGATGAAGATGGGTTGGTTTCTCAAGACTGGAGTGACTGTGCTGTAGTAACTCACCATTGTGTTAGCCGCTTCCTCTGTATTCATCTCAACAAAAGCCTGCAAGGGTAAGCCAAACAATTAAATGAGTTGTGTGTGCATTCCACCCACTGTAAAGAGGACACATGATACATTACACCATTTAGGATGAAACATAATATTCCGTCACCCCTCAAATTCAAGCTTTTCACTATAGCACATTCTCCTTTCACTGTCAAGCTTCTGCCCAACTACCTCTCGGCAGGTATTCCCTCTCCCCAAGGCCATGCACACGGTAACACCTGAGCAGGGCAAGTCTCCCAGCTCACTACAGTCACTGTTGTGGCAGAACCCAGTGTGAGCTACCCACTGGGGAAATCAGGCAATCTAGCTGAACTAGTTTCAAATATTTCAGATTTTTGTTTGCAAGTTGGAAGATTCTGCTTACAGTACAAGAAAGTGCAGGAAGAAAAATCTCACCGTAAGTAATGTTTCTTCCCAAAGGCAACCTCGCTATGCAACAGCAATCATGGAATTTATGCAAATTAGAGAACCTTAGAATGAAATTAAATTATGCTGTGGTCGCCTCCCCTGTCCTCTAATGGCAGATTTATTTCTCAAACTAGGTGAACAGTGACCACCAACTCTACTAAAAAATTCTAACCTAAAAATACATGAAACGAAAACTGGGGGGGGTCCACAGTATTTTCAGTTGTGAGCCAAAAGCAACAGGAAATGCTCAACTCCACTAAGAACAGACTGTTGAAAGAACCCTATCCAGGTTCTGGAAGGGACTGGCCTGCATAGTGAGGGATCCCTTGAAAAGGGACATTAGCCAATTTTTATTTCAACCCCAGAAATCCCTTACTACTGACTGACAAAGTGCAGACTCCACAGCAGTACCTTGGAAGACTGGGTACAGAACCTATTGAGGGAAAAGTCTCTGCAAGACAGCAGTGCCAAAATGGCATCCCTTCTGGACTGCATATCCAGACAGTAGTGCTTTGTAAAAGGTATGTACCGTTTTTCCAGGTAGCCGCTTTACGAATTTCCTGATCGGAGACACCTCTAGATGCTGCCACAGAGGCAGAGGTACCCCTTGTGGAATGGGCCCAGAGGCCTTCAGGTGCAAGTTTGCCATCTTTGCCACAACAGAACTGTTTGCATGCCACTATCCAGCGAGCAACGGTTCTCCTGGATGCTGGCATGCCCTGGCCTACATCCCCAAAGTAACAGCTGTTTTGAAGTGGACCCGACATCCTTAGGGCAGTCCAGGTAGTAGCTTAAAGCTCTTAACATCCAGGGAATGAAGCCTCTGCTCCCCTGGAGTGGATTTTTCACAGAAAAAAAAAAAAAAGTGTGATGGATTGGTTGAGGTGAAACAAACCACTTCAGGGAGAAGTTCTCTGATCCTCAAACCTACTTTATCCCTGTGGAAGATGATGCTGTTCAGGTTTGTACAGAGCTTGAGTTCACTCACCTCTCTGGCCGGAGGAGAGGGCTACCAAAGAAAACCGTTTTCCAGGTGGCATTTCAGAGCAGCAGCTGCCATAGGCTTCAGGGGGGCACCCATGTGCTGGGTAATGCACATATTTAAGTCCCAGTGAGTGACTGGATTTGTAAAAAGGTAGGTTCAAAAGGACCAAACCTTAAAGAACCTTTTGCCCAGCCCCATGCATGAGGGTGCTTATTCCTTTACCTGGTGCCACGCCGGTGACCACAGTTCGGGAACGGACTTTGGTCGGTCGGCTGAATTTAGCGTCTGCTGACAACTTTCCTTCCTCGCAGGTGTGTTGGGGGGGGGGGGCTCAGCATCATACTGCAGACAGACACCCAGTGGAGGCTGGGGGGCAGCAGAGCTATGATGCTAGAAAGGGTGGACCCTCTGCGAAGTGGAGACAGTAACCCAGCCCACTGCACGTGCATGGGTCTGGGGAGAAAAGCGAAAAGGATCGGAGCTGGTAGGTTGCACCCATGCCTCCCCAGCAATCTAGATGTGTTCCAGAGGTGGGGAGGCCAGCAACGCCAGCCCAGTCACAGGAAAAGCCTCGCCGAAAGAAGAGTCCCCTCAGAGGGAGGACCAGAGCCACCTGCTAGCACCGAAGGAGGAGTTAAATGCATATTTTGGGGGCGGGGGATATTGAAAATAACCGGACTTCCAGTAACGCCACGGACATGGTAGGTAGCCACCTACTGCTGCCCACCTCACCCTAATCCTGAAAATTCAGCATGGAAACCACTCCAATACAACTTTTTCAACAGCGAGGCTGACAGTATACATGGCAGGGAAGTCACAGAAGGGAAAAGGAAACAGATTGCTTCATTTTACTTGTCGAGGACGGAGGTAAACAACTTTGAGTAGGCCGCAGGAGAGCCCAACGGCTTTACAATGCAGAAGGCACCCCTCGGAATAGTCGTCAGACTAGGATGAGGATGATACTGAACTATCAGAAAGTAGTCAAACCCTGAAAAAGATCCTAGCTACAGTAAACAAAATTGATTCAGCACTGACTGACCTGAGACAAGATGTGAAAGCTCTAGATAGGAAAGTTTCGTCGGAAGCCAGAATCGGAGACCTGTCTGAGGCGCAGAAAACTACAGAGCGATTGCTGTTATTCCTACTTCAGAGAGGCCGAGAAACCCAAGCTAAACTAGAAGGTTTAGAAACTGTCTCTGAGGAACAACTTCAGAATTCATGGCATCCCTGAGGGGCTGAGGAAGGCTTTCAAACGATGGCAGATTTCAAGTGCTATGGGCAGTGCCTTCCACCTCCGATCAGAGTTTAGAGGTTGACCGTGCCCACAGATTGCTAATCCCAAAACCAACAGATCCCAATGCAAGGCCCCGCTCCGATAGTTCGAATGTTACACTTTCAAACTAAAAATGGATCATTCGTGAGGCCTGGAAGCTTAAAGACTTAAATATCGAGAAGCAACAATTTTCTTTGACCAGGACTTTTCCTCGGCCCTGCAAGCCAAAAGGCAAAGAGTAAGGGGGGGTGATAAGGGAGCTTAGGCTGCAAAAAGAAATACAGGCACAGTTGCTTTTCCCTGCGAGGCTGAGAATTCACCTGGAATCAGGAATTAAGACCTTCCCATCCCTGGTCAAGGCAAGTCCCACTTTAAAAGAGCTTCAAGTTGAGGTGCCAGATTTGGAACAGGAGATTTTAGAGAAAAAATTAAGAGGGGGAGCCTGGAATACAGTATCTCGCAACCAGACGAGGAAACGAGGCCTGCCAGGATCCATCGCAATGGCGAGTGTGGGGGGCATCGCTAAGCTGCTGCTTCGTGCTGAGAAGAGAAACAGGACCCAGAATGATGAGACTGACCTCACCATCCTCAAAAGGCTAAGTTTACTTGCACAGAGAATGTTTTGCGGAATAAATGTTGGCGCTTGAAGGGGAAATCTGTGGACGTCTATGCGAAAGCACCAGTGGTTCCACAAATGGATCATCAATATGGACTGATCAAGGAGATCTAAGGACAGTGACTTTGTACAGACTATTTGTCCTTGGTCCATGAATACATCCTTCTCTCAAGGGGACACTGGGCTTGGTGGGGGCCCTCCGTATTTTAGACACACAGACACACGCATACATAGTTGGCCCCATTAGGCACTGGTACTGAAGAGGTAATGATGTGCTGGAGCCATTAGAGGGAGGTAAAGGGCAATACAGAATATAAATGTTGGATTGAGGCTCAGATTTGGGCAGCAATTTCCGCTTTGGAGGACCTCTACTCTTCCCTTTTTCTGGCTCTCTCTCCCTTTTTTTTGGGGCAGGAGTGAAGGAAATGACTTAAAGGCCAGAGGGATCTTTATTGGAGGACATAGTAAAGCATAAGAGGGTGTGGGTGGTTGGGCTTTGGATGGCTCTTTCCATATACAGAGTGACGTCTATTAGACTAACCGTTGTCAGCCCGAAGTCACTTAGCTGGCTACATGACAACACCCCTTAACATCAAAGGGGTATTGATAGTGTCCCATGTGTGACAACTCTGGGTGTTTTTGATTACCAGAGTTACTGTTCCTAGGAAGCCAAACAGACACTTGCTTTGAAAAATAAATTTATTTTTTTTTTTTTATTGTGGATCCAGGTTGGATCTGATTTTTCAGTTTTAAATGTTTCTGGTTCTAGTAAGTAGACGTGTGTTCAAAGGGGAAGAAGGGATCTGGATTGGTTCTGGCGAGCCCATAGGGTCGAGATGGGTATTCTTGGGGGAATAGTATGAATGAGAACATAACTCACAGGGATAGATTATGGCTATGCGCCCAAGGATTATTTCTTATGTTAATGGGTTTAACACACCCATTAAGAGAGTCAAAATCTTAACGCAACTTAATAGGAGGGGCCGATATACAGCGCTCCTCCAGGAAACCCACCTCTCCGAGGTGGAACACATGAAATTAAGACAGCAGTGGGTGGGCAGAGCTATTTACCTCAGGTAAAGAGACAAAAAAAAAAAAGGCCGGAGGGCGATATTAAAAAAAAAAGTCCCCATTCTGTATTCAGGAGGTAGAAGTTATACCCAGGGTAGGTGCATTAGGTCTCAGGGTTAATTCAAGGTAACCCAATCCATATGGTAATGTTTACGCCCCAATAGCGGGCAGCTACCTTCACCAGGAGGTTTCTGAGGGGGGTCTCGCCCAGGGTCAGTTAATACTTGAGGTGACTTCATCACTACATTGTGCCCGGTTTTAGACCGATCATCTGGAAAATTGAGACTTCACAGGCCACAAAATGTTTGAATACATTAATGCAGATGGGGGAAGAGATTTGGGACATTTGGATACCATATCACAAAAAAAAAAGAGGATTACACATTTTACTCAGTCCCCAGAAATCATACTACCATATAGATTTCTTTATAACATATACCAGAGGTCCACCTATTTTTTTAATTCTGTAATCTACCCAATGACCATCTCCACTACGTCCAATCTCAGTAATTTTGTTTGGGAGAGGGAACCCAGGACAACGAATTGGAGATTGAATATCTTATTACTTAATGATAAAATATATGACAAACTACAGAATATAAAAAATCTTGTGAGATTCCCTATCTTGGACAGCACCCCAATGGTGTGGTGGGACACAATGAAGGCCGCTTTTAAGGGGACAATTAATCAGTCTAGCCAGGAAGAAACTGAACAAAAGACAGAACTGCAAACCAAGATAGAGGATTAGAACAGGAACATAAAAGTAATCCAAAAGGTAAGGAGAAAATCTGAGGACTTGATGGAAAGCAGGAAAGAACTCAAGTTAGAAGGACAAGGCAGAGTGGATGCTGCATTACACAAATCATAAATATTATGAGGGGTAGGGTTTAAAACTCCTTGCCATGAGATTGAGAAAGAAACAAGCAAGCAGATATGTGTCTCAGCTTCCAAGGTGGAAAAGGAATGCACGCTGGATAGAGAAATAGCCAAGGTTTTTAAAAATTATTATAGAAATTTATATAGTGAAAACAGATATCCAGAAGAGGTACAAAAGAATGCAGAATCTTTCTATGGAACCTGAAGCTGCCCAAGCTGTCCCCAGGAATGCAGCAGGAGCTGTCCGCCCATATACAGAGAAGGAAATAGCAGTTATAGATAAGCTTCCGTCAAGCAAGTCCCCGGGTCCTGATGGCTACCCGGCCAAGTTCTATATTAAAAACCAACAAACAAAAAAAAAAAAACACACTAGCACCCAAGTTAGCTATGATGCTGAATGCTATCCTAGAGAATAATGAACCTCCAGGTTCCTGGAGTGAGGCTACGATCACGATCATCCCGAAACAGGGGAAATACCCAGAGCTTTGTGAATCATATAGGCCCATCCTCCCTGTTAAACCAAGATTATAAAATCCTCACAAAAATCCTAGCTAACCAACTACAAAAGCATATTGAAATCTGATCCATCCGATCAAACCGATTCATACCAGACAGACATGTCTGATAACATTATGCATTTGCTAAATATCTTGGACTACAAGAACACTCCCAGAATATCCAGACTGCTTTTGTTTGATGCGAAAAGGCCTTTGATAGGCTAAATTGGTCATACCTAAAGACAATCCTCACAAGGATGGGGTTCAAAGGTGCCTTTTGCAGTGGGCCACTTTGGCCTATCAGAACCCTTGCTAGGTCAGGGTTAATGGGACTGTCTGAGGCCTTCCGATTAGGAGGGCTCTAGGCTGGTTGCCCCGTCGCCTCTTGCTGTGACTAGCCATGGAATCCCTGGCCCAGGCCATAAGGGAGGAAAGCAAAATACAGGGCATTAATATAGCTCAGGCCCAGAATAAAGTGTCACTTTATGCAGACAAAACGGTGATATACAGTGGTTTGCAAAAGTATTCAACCCCCCCCCTTGAAAGTTGTCAGATTTGTCTGAATGACAAATGATACATTGAGATTTTGTTCTGTGTAATATTTAATTTAAAAAGACTGACCCTCAAAATAACTATTGTAAAGTGACATTGGTTTCATGTTAGAATATATTTTCTAAGAAAACGAAATAACTGAAATATGCTGTTTGCATAAGTATTCAACCCCTGTGCTCTGGAAGCTCCAAGTTTACACAGATGAAAAATATTGCCCCAACAAGGACACAATTGGCTTACAATTGGCCTCACCTCCTCTGAAACATTAAAGTAGCTCACATTATCTGGATAAAAGCCCCCCCTCAGTTTAATGACCATTGGTCAGACTGTGAATCTGAAGGAAGGGTGTGAAAATGAAGACTAAAGAGCATGCTAAGGAAATTAGAGATAAAGTAATAGACATGCATAACTTAGGAAAAGGGTATGGAATAATACCCAAGTGTTTGAATATCCCAGTGTGCACTGTTGGATCAATAGTGAGGAAGTGGAAGCTGCATCACACCACCCAGGCACTACCTAGACAAGGCCATCCCTCAAAACTCAGCATCCGAACAAGAAGGAGACTAGTAAGGGAAGCCACAGAGAGGCCAACAATCACTTTGAAGGAGCTACAGAGTTCAGTGGCTGAGTGGAGTGAAGGTGCACCAGTCAACCATATCAAGAGCTCTGCATAATACTGGCCTGTATGGGAGGGTGGCTAGAAAGAAGCCATTACTCAAAAAGAACCATATCAAAGCACATCTGGAGTTTGCCAGAAAGCATGAGAGTGACCCAGCTAAGATGTGGCACAAGGTTTTGTGGTCTGATGAGACCAAGATAGAGATTTGTGGCCACAATTCAAAGTGCTGTGTGTGGCGCAAACCTAACACTGCCCATGCCTCGAGAAACACCATCCCTACAGTGAAGTATGGTGGTGGCAGCATCATGCTGTGGGGATGCTTTTCATCAGCAGGGACTGGGCATCTTGTTAAAATTGAAGGAAGAATGGATGGAGCAAAATACAGGGAGATACTGCAAGAGAACCTGCTTCAGTCTGCTAAAAAACTAAAGCTTGGGAGAAACTTCACCTTTCAGCAGGACAATGATCCCAAGCACAAGGACAAAGCAACACAGGAGTGGTTAAACAAAAAGGTGAATGTCCTACAGTGGCCAAGTCAAAGTCCAGATCTCAATCTCATCGATAATCTGTGGCACTGTTTGAAACTTGCAGTGTACAAGCGTCACCACACCAACCTGAACAACCTGGAACAGATCTGCCAAGAAGAATGGGCAAGAATCACTCCCGAACAGTGTGCAAGGCTGGTAGATACTTACCCCAAAAGACTTAAAGCTGTTATTGCAGCAAAAGGTGGCTCTACCAAATACTAATGTGTAGGGTTGAATACTTTGCAAGCAGCATTTTCCACTTTTTAATTTTCTTTAAAGATCTGCTGATGGATAATTAATTTTGGCTTTGACAATATACTGTTAGAACATATGAGTTTGCAGTACAAATATTGACTGGAATAATATATGCAAGTCTCATTTGTAATCCAGACAAATCTGATAACTTTGGGACGTTGAATACTTTTGCAAGTCACTGTATATGCAGGACCCTAAGAAGTCATTCCACCACTGATGGCCCTTTGGACCAGTCTGGGAAGATCTCAGGCTTTGAAGTCAATGGGATAAATCTGAGATTCTACCAATAAAAGGGAGAACTACACAGAGTTTCCGGGAGCTGATTCCGTTTAACTGGGTCGGAGAGAAGGTAAGGTATTTGGAGATTCAGATTCCGATTAAATTATCAAGATTATATCAAGTTAACTATGGTGCACTCCAGAAAGCGGTTTTGGCAGATAAACAGATGGCACTCTACCCCTTACTTTTACTCACAGAATAGATACAATGAAGATGAACGTGCTCCCTAGATACCTTTTTTTTTTTTTTTTTTTTTATTATTCACTAACTTGCCCCTGGCTTTCTCTAGAAGGGAATGGAGAGATTTAAAACAGAAAATTTAAAGATTCATTTGGGTGAAAAGGAAACCTAGAAAGTGATGGGATCTCCTCACAGAAACGAAGACTGGTTGTTTTTTGGGGGGCAGAGAGGAGTCCCTGATTTATATAGTTATTATAAAGTGGCCGAGTGGTGCCTATCCTAAGTATGTTAAATCCAGGTCAGAAGGAAAGGGGGGTTGGTCTCTGATGGAGCAAGGAGCACATCAACATACCGTTGAGGTTGCTACCCTGAGTTGCCCCACACACTGAATCAACAGATGGATTAAACATACCCTTAAAATATGGCTGGAGGTACGGCTACACTGGGGGTGGTGACCCTGGTCTGGAGGTATATTCCCCTTTGTTCTCTGCCGGGATTTCCGGCCGCCTCAGGGGACCCTTGTTTCAAGAGGTGGCAGGAAACAGGATTGTTGTTCCTTCCCCAATTCTTTCAAAGGGACACACTGAAATCCTTTTTGGAAATGCAGGGTGAATAACCTTCCAAAACAAGATTTTTATAGATAACTACAATGCCGACATTACATTTTAACAAACGTGGGAGTGGGGGAGATTCTGGCAGACCCACCGGTCCCAGTGAAAACCACCTTCTTTAAAAGTAAGAGGATAGACTGGGGTTACATAGCCTTCATTTACAAATCACTTCAGGATGAGGTGGGTAAAATAATGACTCAAACTGAACAAAAATGGAAGGAGGAGCTATGTTTGCATCTTGCAGAAGAGGAATGGGCAAGAGTTTGGGCAGGGATCCCTAGCACTTCTAGCTCTCCAAGTTGGGGTGATTTTAGGTGGAGAGTGGTTACTAGGTACTTTATTCCCCCAGTGGTCTCAGCTCATTATTCAAAGGGTAAATCCCAGGAATGTTGGAGGAGATGCGGGGGAGTCGGTTCTTATACCCACATATTTTAGGAATGCCCTCAGATAAATAATTACTGGGAACAGGTGGCTCAGGCATTACAGAGCATCTTTCAATGGAGTTGTGTGCCAACTAGCTCCCATTTGATCCTGGGTATTCTACCTAGTGAGGGGAAGACCAAAAGCCAGAGATATTTATACTACATATTAGTGGCAGCTGCACTAAAAAACTGATTACCCAACACTGGTTAAGTTCGGACCAGTTATCTCTCTCAATGTGGAGGACCAATATTAACGGAATTAGAGATGCAAGCCATAACGGCCCGGTTAAGATTACAAACAGACCAATTCAATGCTAGATGGCTTCTATTTTATGAATACATTGAGAATCTGGAGGACACTCCCATACTATTTATTTATTTACGAGATTTACCAGGAAGGCATACTGAGCACACATGCTCGATTCCAGATGCGACCTGGGGGCTGAGGCCCGGTGCAGATTACAAAGTTCATGTATAACAGTAGTAATTTAGAATAAATATACATAAAAAGTGTACACATGGAGGCTAGAGTCAGGGAGTAGCACAACACATACCAGAATCAGAAATTGCTTAAATTAAACAGGAGCAGCTGGAGGAGAAATGTGCCTTGAGTAGTTGGGATCGATGATAGAGCTTTTCTGCATGTCTTATGGGGGCAGGTAGGGCGTTCCAGAGCTGTGGAATTCTGTAGCTAAAAGCTGCCTGTCCCTTGGTAGTGTGCATAAATGGGATGTGGAGAAGTCTGGGGTCCATACCTCTTAGGGGGTATGTCGAAGGCGATTGTTGGGAAGAGGGTAGATGCCAGGTAGGGGAGAGAGACCAGCATTTGGCAGCAACCTGGCGCAGTTTATTAACCGCTGATCGTGGAGGGATGGCAGGGTTAAGGAGCTGTATAAGGTGCAGTGGTGGGTGGATTGCGGGCAGTCAAGATGAACCGACAGAAGGAGTGGAATAGGTGTCAAGGAGGCTAGGGCAGTCGCTGGGCGATCAGTATCTGATGTCCCCATAATCAAGCAGGAGAATCATTTTTGGACTATGGCATGCTTGGCTTGGGTGGGAGGCAGTTTATTCTGAAGAGTGCTCCCAGTTTTGGTGGTAGCCTCTTGTGCAGGGATTCAATGTGCGAGGCAAAATCTAGGTGCTGATCCAGCCAGATGCCTAGGGTATCTAAGCGAGTGCATTGCTCCAAGATACTAGCTCAATATCTGCTACCTTGAGACACTTTGCACCCACGCCGACCTAGAAAGTTTTTTAAAAAAAAGTATTTTTTCCTCTGTTTTCTTCCTTTGCTCTTTCTATTTTGGTTTTGGCTTTGTTGTTTATGATTCTGTGAAATGTGATTAGAGCACTTATGGAGAAATCAAATAACAGATTGGATCATTATAAATATGGTTAATCAAGAGATCTTATGTAACTGTTATATAGTTTAAAACAGTTTATATAAAGAAAGATTGAAAGAGCAAGGGTAATGGAATGTATTTCCCATGGTACTGTTAAGAGTGTCACTGAGTTAGTTGTACCTTAAGTCAGGTAGAGACAAAAGGAATACTCCTGGAGTCATATTAAAAGTCGTACACTTGCAGAGAGTTTGAAGTGCTTTTTAAATAATGACTATTGGATGTATAATAATCTCTTCAATGGAATGTACACTGAATTCATAGTTCCTCTAAACTCCTAAAAAAATTATGCAAGTTCAAGAAAATAACCAAGGAGGCCATTGTTCTCTCCCTATCAGCCGAAGCACAGGCCAGATGCACCTTAAGGGTAGAAGGGTGAAGGCCCAGAGACTGTAGGTTTACCAAATAGTCCAGTATGCAGGACAGGCTGGCCTGGAGGGGACTGATGTGCCAGAAAATACAGGTTACTCACCTGTAACAGGAGTTCTAGGAATGGTTTATGTGGTTCATCCACACTGGCAGGTTCCTTGCCGCTTTAAATCTTGCCGGAAGGTCTTCAAGCTGGCTCCTCCCACCCACCCAGGTGGTAACACTCTCGGCTCCGCCTCATGACGCCAGACCTAGCCCGCTGGAAGCCAGGTTTGCGCTGAAGCCGGGGAGGCCGAGTGGGTCGTGCAGATGAACATATACCATTCCTAGAACTCCTGTTACAGGTGAGTAACCTGTATTTTTAGGGACATGGATATGTTGTTCATCCACACTGTCTGGCAGACTCCTAGCAGTTCTCCGGGAGAAGGGAGGCAAGGCGCACACCCCCTACTTAGGGAATAATGACCGGAGAACCGAGGCCTCAAAACCAGCATCCCGGCGTGACTCAAGGTCGATGTGGTAATGGGTAGTGAAGGTGTGTGCTGACTTCCAGGTAGCAGCCCTGCAGATTTCCTGGATAGGGACTTCCTTGGAAGCAGCCACCGATGCAGCGGTATGGCGGGTAGAATAAGCTCTTATCCCTCTGGGAGGCTCCATGCCCGCCAATCTACAGCAGAGATCTATGCAGGAGGTGACCCACCTGCCTATCGTCCGCTTGGCTGCAGGTCTGCCAGGTGCGGCTTCAGCGTAGGTGACAAACAGCTGGCAAACCTCTCCCCGAACTTCAGCCGTCCGCTCCTTATAATAAGCGAGCACTCTTCTAGGGTCCAGAATATGGAGCCTATATTCAGCCTCCGAGGTGTGATTGGGGTAGAACACCGGCAGAGTCAACACCTGGTTAAGGTGAAACCAGGACACCACCTTCGGAAGGAATTTCGGGTGGGGGCCCAGGACAACCTTGTCCCTGTGGAAGACCAGACAAGGAGACTATGGAAAGTGCCTGGAGCGCTCCCAACCTTCTGGCTGATGTGACAGCCACCAAGAAGGCGGTCTTCCATGACAGGTGAGAGATGTCACACCTGTGCATCGGTTCGAATGACTTGCCCATGAGCTTAGCCAATACCAGCAGTAGATCCCACGGAGGTGGAGGTTCTCGCACCAGAGGGGATGTGATCAAGGCCTTTGCAAAGCGCCCGACCACCTTCTCCTGCGCCAACTGCTTCCCGGCCCACGCCCAGTAAGCAGAGTTGGCTGCCAGGTGCACCTTAAGGGTCGTCGACCGAAGCCCTAGATGAGAAAGGGACCACAGGTAGTCCAGAATGCTTGCCAATGAAAAGGAGAAAGGGTCCAGGCCCTTGCCCTGACACCAAATGGAGAATCTCTTCCATTTAAAGGCATAGCATTTCCTGGTAGACTCCTTACGGGAAGCCTCAACAACATTGAGGACCTCGTCGGAAAGACCCAAGGCCTGGAACTCTAGCCGCTCAGGAACCAGGCTGTCAGGTGCAGGGATTGAAGGTCCAGATGGAATACCTTCCCCTGACTGACTGAGATCAGGTCCAGGCGGGCTGGAAGCCACCTCGAGCCTGGAGCTGAGGCTGAGGAGATCTGGATACCAGAACTGGCGGGGCCAGTCTGGGGCTACCAGAATCACCTGCGCCTCGTCCCTCCTCACCTTGAGGATCAAGGGAAATGGGGGGAAAAGGTGTAGAAGAGGCCCAGGGTCCATGGCCTCGAGAAGGTATCCCCCTGTAGCGAGCCCTGCTGAGGGGGGTTGGCATGAAACAGCCTCCGCTTCGCATTCTCCCTTGAGGCAAACAGGTCCACCTGAGGCATGCCCCAGTGGGAGAACAGATCTTGTACTACCTCCGGCAGGGGAGACCACTCATGGGACGCAGTTCCTATCTGGCTTAGGGCATCAGCCAGAATGCTGGAGGCTACTGCCACATAGATGGCAAGGAGATCCGCCTCCAGGCTGCACACGAGGGACCAAATGCGGTGAGCTTCCCTGCACGGGGCATGGAGCGTGTCCCACCCTGGCGGTTCAGGTAGTACATGGTCGTGGTATTGTCCGTCTGGACCTGGACCACTTAACCCCGAACAAATGGAGCGAAGGCGGCCGGTGCTAGACGAACCGCTCGGAGCTCCAGCAGGTTGATGTGGCATCGGGACTCCCGAGGAGACCAGAGGCCGTGCGCTCTGTGCTCCCCCAGATGGGCACACCAACCCATCAGAGAGGCATCAGTCGACAGAGAGACCGTCTGCTCAGGGCGGACAAACGGGATGCCCTCCTGCAGATGAGCTGGAACGATCCACCACTGAAGAGTGTTCCACATCTCCTGGGTCACTCACCAGCTGATCTAAAGGACCGGAGCGCTGTGACCATTGGCAGGCCAGTCCCCACTGAAGGGGATGCATGTGCCAACGGGCTCAATGGACCATGCTGGTGCAGGCCACCATGAGGCCCAGGAGGCACAGGAAGTCCCGGGCAAGGCACAATTGCCCAACCTGAAATGATTGGGCAAAGGAGGAAAGAACCTCGGCCCTGTCCGCCGGGAGCTGTGCTCTGGCTCGCAGAGAGTCGAGCTCTGCCCCGATGAATTGGATCACTTGCTTTGGCACGAGTTCCGACTTGGCCTCGTTAATAAGGAGGCCAACTTGAGCAAATCTGGAGGGCCAGATCCCTGGACCAGAATGGAGGTGGAGTGAAGGAGGCCGCAATCAGCCAGTCTAGGTAGGGGTACACCCAGACCCTTCAGCACTGCAGGAATGCTCTCACCACTGCCATGCATTTGGTGAAGACCCTGAGAGCTAGAGAAAGGCTGAAGGGCATGGCCCGGAACTCGACAGGACCCTCTGCTCTGAAGCGGAGGAATCGCTGGTGGGAAGGATGGATTGGGACGTGAAAGAACGCATCCTGGAGGTCCAGAGAACAGAACCACACGCCTCGTCCAAGGATGGAATGATCTGAGCTAGACTGACCATCCTGAAGGTTTGAGACCTTAGGCACCTGTTCAGGTCGTGCAGGTCTAGAATGGGGTGCCAGCCCCCCGCCATCTGTTTCGGGACCAGGAAGTACCTGGACAGAAACCCTGGGTCTGGTGGAGGATCCACCACCTTCTGATCACCTCCTTTTGGAGGAGCAGGGCAATGTCAGCTCGATGGGCCGACAGAGGCTGCGGACCCAGAACCCTCGTCGGCGACAGCTCGGAAGGGCGGGGCCTGCTCAAATTCCAGAGGCAAAACCTTTCCTACCACCTCCAACACCCAACGGTCCGTTGTGATAGCGGACCAGGCGGAAAGAAAAGTGGCAGAGCCATCTCCACCATGGGGGAACCTAGGGGAAGCGACGGTAGAAGGATACACCTCAACCCGGCCACTGGGCAGGCTTGGAGGAGGGACCGGCCAAGGGACCTCCTGGGCCTTTTCCTCCCTGCTTCCTGTTAGAGAAAGCTGCAGGCTTGGCTTTGGGGTGCCAAGTGCGAGCCTGCTGGCCCTGATGCTGGTGTTGCTTGGCTGGACGTGCTGCATGGGCAGACTGGCGAAAGGACTTGTTGCTGTCGACTGCCTTTGTCCTGAGCAGACGTGACAGAGTCCAAGGTGGCATTGGACTTTTCAATTCTCTGGAGGTGGCCTTCCACACCAGGGCCACACAGGTCGGTCCCCAGAAAGGGGACGTCTGCCAACTTGTGCTGGGTATCCGCTGTGAAGGTGGATATCCTCAGCCAAGCTCTGCGGTGCATGGCCACTGCGGCCGCTACTGACCGGGCACAGGAGTCTCCGACAGAGCAGTGGAGCTGTTGTTTGCCACTGCCCTTCCCTGATCCCGCACCTGCTTGACCGTAGTCTGCAGGTCAGCCGGAGATGAGGATCACCTCATCCAGGGAGCCCATAAGGGCGTGGAGAAGTGCACTATCAATGCGGCCAAACTGGCCTGACAGAGGCGAGGAGGATGCAGCGGCTCTTTCGCCCGGCATAGTCCAGCTTTGGACTCTGCCGAGAGAGGCACCGTCCACATCCCTAGCGTTCCCGAATGCCGGAAAACGCTGTCGTGACAAACCTCTCACGAGAGGGGTGCCCGGGAAACGACAAAGAGGCGGACCGCATACTTCCTGGCAATCCTGGCCGAAGGAGCCGGACAGGAAGCCAGCTGCTGCCATAGCTCCAAGGCTGGGCCAACAATGGCTTCAGCCACCGGAAAGGCCTCTGTGGGAGAATCCCCTCGGTCCAGTATCTCCGTGAGGGGATACTTGGCCCGCCTGGATCTGGCTCGAGCTGCATCCTGGTGGACTGAGATGAGCGAAGCAGACCATGAGCGATGATGGGCTCTCGTCCATTGACTGCCCCAGAGGATTCCAGGTCAAGGCCTGGAAAACAGGGAGTCGTCATCCGACTCCAAGGAGTCTGTAAAGGCTGCCTGGGGCCTGAGCCACCTCCACCGCCGAGGACGGGCGGAGTGAGGGTGACTGACAACCGTGGGGCAGTCCCTGACCCGACCGAGAATCCTTGGTTGGAGCCCCCGATTTCGGTTGTGGAGGTGGAGGTTCCACCACAATCGGTGGGGCAGCTGGTTTCGGCCAAACAACCGGCCCAGGCTTGGGTACCTCAACCACTGCGAGGGGTTTTTCGGCCTTTCGAGTGACAGCCACTTAATGGCGGGAAGGAGACTGCGTTGGCTTGTTCCCGGTCAGAAGATGCTGCTGCCACATTAAGTCCTCGTAGCGTCGATGCAATTTGCGCCGAAGCCTCTCCTCCTCCGAGGAGGAAGACTAGGACGAATGGCGCCACTTTCCTCGGTGCCGAGACTGCCGGCAGGATCGGCTGGACCGAGACGAGGTCCGAGACAGAGACTGGTGGTTCTGAGGGTGGGTCTGGGAGGAGCCGGGAAACCCGCCTCCCTCTGCTCGGGAGCCTTGACCGGGGACCCGCACAGGCAAGACCTCGGTTTCCACCGGGGAACCGTGAAGGTCATCAGCTACACCAGTCAACAGCCAGACGGGTGTCTCGGCCCGCTGACCCGACGGGGACACAATGAAGCCAGCAGCCTTAACCATAACCTTGACTGAAGTATAGTGTCAACTGTCCGGGGCAGGGGACCTCTCCTGCTCCCACAAATGTCGACAGTGGGACTTACTCTTACAGAGAAGAGTGACCCGATGGCCCCTCACCCTTCGTGGAGAGAGATTGGCAAAGCTCCTTCAAGGAAGCTGTATAGGAGGATCCCAAGGAGAGTGGGATAAATGCCGCGACCGAGGATGAAGATGCGGCCTGGGCCGCCACCTCGGCGATCATCTGCTAGAGTTGCTCAGCCCGGGCCAGCATACAGAAATGCATGTAGACTCATGAACTTCACTGGCAGATAATGTTTCTTGGGGGCGCCCAAGTTGGAGCGGGCAACAGCGGTCTCAGAAGGTTTGCCAAAAATGACCTGCACAACTTGCAGGCCTGCGGATCGTGGCAAAGCCAGGAGGCAGTCGACGACATGGAGGCGGATCGTCCTGGACATCTTCAGCCCGCATGGGGAGTCGATTTGTCCATCGCAGCTGCGAAGGAAGAAGTAGACCGAAGTCTAGAAAACTTTAAAATTATTTTTGGGTGAACCAAAGAGTTAGGTTCCAATCTAGATACAGAGCGCTAAGGAGGGAACCAGAGTTTCAAAGCGGTAAGGAAGATCTGGCGTCATGGGGCGGAGCCGAGAGTTTTACCACCCGGGTGGGTGGGAGGAGCCAGCCTGAAGACCTTCCGGCAAGATTTAAAGCGGCAAGAAACTTGCCAGACAGCATGGACAAACATATCCATGTCCCTAGAAACCATAATTTCCACTTTGAGGCACAAGTTTTTCTTGTGGCTGGTTTTCTGGAAACTTAATGCATTCAAAACCTCTTTCAAGAGGTTTAACCCATAGTATACCAACCAGACCCTGAGACACAGAGTACTGGGGCCTGGAAATATCCTGCCCTGAAACAAGGTCAGTAGGTTGTACCACAGGGAAAGGGCGACAGGAGGTTTACAGGACAGGGCCACGCGTAGAGAAAACTAGTCTGCAGCAATCAGAATCATTGCTGCAGGCTCCCTTCTGAGCTTCAAGAACCTCAGAAGGAGACGCATAAAGGAACTTCACTGTCAGTGGGAGAGTCAATAGCCTGGAATGTATGGTAGAGATTTTATAAGCTCTGATTAGATGTTTGCTGGTTCTGCTGTTCGCAAGGTACAGTACTCTGTACGTAGCCCAAGGAAGACAGTGGGACCAGCAAGCAAACAAAAAAAAAAAACTCATAACATATCTAACAGTCATTCCAGGCTACAGACCCTCCCACTGCTGCAGCCCTACTCTGATGTCAGCTGCAGGGGATTCTGGGATTTGTAGTTACAGAAAATGCAAGTCTGAAAGTAAGCAAAAATGAATCCTATATTGCAGCAAACAAGTTCAAAAATACTTCTGCGCAGTGCAAACTGGGGGCCTACTTTAAATACTAACTGTTCCCTTTTACTTTTGGTTCCTACTCATTTGGGTGAGCATGGGAACAACTAATCCCAAGCCATTTAAACCCCACTGTCCACAGGCATCGCTTTCTGCAGAGAGCATTCATCATACCTGGTTCTTTCCTTTGAGCATAAGAAGGTTCGTGACCTTGCCGAATGGAAGCCCTAAGGAAATGACCTCTGCCTCAGTGATATCCATGGGAAGCTTGCGGACATGGATTACTCTTGAAGGAGCTCCAGTGCTTCTGAAGTCACCCTTAAACTTCTTGCTGTCATTCCCGTTGGCTAGGAAAAACAAACAAAAAAACACATTTGTCACTCACTCCAGATGTGGGATTTCTTTGGACAGACAAGTGCAACTGTGGAAGGTCTACTCCCCCCCCCGAACCCAACCTTACTCTTCTTAAACACATAGAAGCTCTAAATGTGACACGAGTTGTGGAGAAGCAATGCACTGCATTACCATCTGGATTGCCAGCAAACATCAAGACAGGGTGCAGCACTGGTAAATAACAGGAGCCACACCTATTGCTAGGTGTACTGTAACCAGAGCAACTACCATGGTGACTGTACTGGCTGCACAGTTTTGGCATCTGAGGCTTGCTCCAAGGAGAGGGCAACCTTGCCCAGTACAACACAAGGATAGGCATGTCCCTAAGTAACACTTGAAGTAGAGTTCAACTCCAGGACTCATTCAAGGCAGACACTAGCAGTAATTGGAAAGGTGTGCCATCATGGTTGAAAACACAAGATCCTAGCTGATCTGCAGCTCACACTCTTTCCTGTCCCTCGCCCACCCGCTTATCTTGTCTATCCCATCCAACTGGGGAACAGTGACCACCAGACAGCGTAGTTTTACATAACTGACGAAGTAGAACCCAGCACACAAACAAATCCTCTACTTCAGAAGGGAAATGCTTGGAAGAAGCACTAGCTGGAATTGGGAGGAAATTGGGGATGAAGGAACAGTAGTCAGTATTCAAAAACAGGATAACAAGGACAACACAATTATGTGTAAAACAGGGTAGCAAAGGGAAAAGAGGAGACTTGTGGTATTCCAAGGAGGTAGCGAAGAAAGTCAAAGCCAGAAAAAATAAACTGCATTCAAACAGTACAAAAAGACAGAAGACGACAGAAGGAGACAGGGAGAGGTACCAGGAGAAACCAAAGGGAGGCAGGGAAGGAAGCCAAAGCACAGAGGAACACACTGCAAATTCGGTGGTTAAGAGGGGACAACCTTTTACAGGTACGTCAGTGAAAAGAAGGAAGGCAAAGGGAGTGATATTGAGGCTGAAAAGGGAGGATGGGAGTGGAGTGGAGGAGGACAACAGCAAAGCCAACACACTGAACAGATCCTTCTGTTCAGTCTTTACAGAGGAGGGGGCAAGTAATGGGCCAGAAGGGACAAGAAAGGGCAGGAAGGGCACAGAAATTGATACAAGTCCTTTTCCACAGGAAAGGGCTGTGAAGAAATAGAGTCGATAAACCTATAGCGTCAGATGGGGTACACCCCACGGTGCTGAGGAAGCTAAGAGACATGGTGGCTGAACTTCTGGCAACCCTGTTCAGCCAGTCACTGCAAACAAGGGAGGTACCCAAAGACTGGAGGACAGCTGATGTAGTCCCCTATACAAAAAAGGAAGAAAAAGTTACTTACCATAGTAATCTTTCTTCCCAGTGATGTTCAGATATTCATAAACTTTGTGCAGTCAGCCTGGTGGGTTGGACTGCCCGGAGAAATGGAACACATGCAAATGATGGGATTCTTTGCATGTGAGCATCTTTCAAATACTGCCTCTACCATCTGTAGTGTTCTAACCCCTTTAGATTTGTAAAAAGCCTGGAAGTCAGGCATTATGAAAAAAATCCAACAGCTGAATTTTAAGGGTTACCCTAATAAAGAGAATTTACCCAAAAAACTCTTAAGGAAGAACTACATCAAATAAACACTGGTGTTCAAACAGCACAAGAAAACTATTAAACAGAAAAACTCTGTTTAAATCTATTTAGTACAGAAGTGTACCCAGAAGGATATGGCTATGTGACACCCTAGCATGCAGTGTAGAGGCTGAAGTTCTGGAAGGGAGGATGGGAGGGCTATGAATACCTGAGCATCACTGGGAAGAAAAGAAGATTACTATGTTAATTTCTTCTTCTAACCCTCAGTAATGCTTCAGGATATTCATAACTTTGTGCAGACTCAAGCAGTACCCCCTGGAGGTGGGCACAGAACTTATTTTGGAAATAGACTTTGCAGGACTGCTGTGCCAAACCTGGCATCACTTCTGGACAAAACATCCAAGTTGTAATGTCTTGAAAAGGTTGTACCGATTTCCAGGTAGCTGCTTTACAAATATCCAATAATGGAACCTCCTAGCAGCTGCAAGACTGGCAGCTGTTCCTCCTGCTGAGTGTGCCCTCAGCCCAGCTGGCACCCTGCCTGCTTTAATGTAGCAGAAATGAATACACTGGACAATCCATCAAGAAATGGATCTTTGAGGCTGGTTTGCCCATTCCGACATCCCCATATGTAAGGAAAAGTTTTTTGTCTTGCCTATGGCCCTTAGCAGCTGTCATGCAATAGCCGAGATCTCTTTTCAAATCCAGACTGGAGTCTTCTTTCACCAGAGCTTGTATGGTCTGTGAAAAAGACAGGCAGTGTGATCGACTGGTTCAGATGAAAGTCTGAAAACGACCTTGGGAAGGAATTGTTCGTTTGTTCTGAGGACTACCTTACCTCTGTGAAAGGAGATATAGTCCTGGTCAACACGGAGAGCCTGAAGCTCGCTGATTCTTCTTGCTGAGGTAATTGCTACCAGAAAAACTGTTTTCCAGGTAACATTTTAAATGGGCTATAGCCATGGGCTCAAAAGAAGCCCTCATTAATCTGGCTATATATATATTAAGATCCCAAGCGGGCACTGGAGCCCTGTGAGGAGGATGCAAATGTATCAGGCCTTAAAAAAAAATCTTATAAAAATGGGATCTGATGCTACCGACACCTTTGTCCTAGCAGAAAGATATGCAGACACTGCTGCAAGACGAACCCTTAAAGAACTGGGTTGTAGACCTTGTGAATGTAAGTGAGTCAGAATACCCAACACTACAGACTCCTGCATCATTTGGGGCAAAACTGATACCAGAGCACCAAAAAGAAAATCTTCCACTTAGCAGAATACATTTTCTTAGTGGAGAGCTTCCTATAACCTTTCAAAACAGTTAATACAGCTTCAGAAAGCTTTAAGTCTGCATACTCCAATTCCTCAAGAGCCATGCCTTGAGGTGGAGGGACTTGAAATTTGGGTACAACAATGTTCCCTGATTGGAGGTCAGGAGACTGTGCCCGAGAGGCAAGCTTATTGGTTTGCTCACTGACATGGAGAGCAGAAGAGTATACCATGGCTGCCTGGGCCAATCTGGAGCTATCAAGATCAGAGAAGCTGAGAGGGATTAGAGCTCAGTAGTACTCTGAAAACCAGAGGAAGGGGAGAAGAGAGGCATAAAGAAACATGCCGGACCAGTCCAGTACTAGGGCATCCAGAGGGATTGTGCCCTGGGCCGGTGGTCTGCAGCAATACTGAGGCAACTGGTGGTTCTGGTGGGATGTGAACAAGTCTATCTCTGGAATGCCCCACCTCCTGAAAATTACCTGCACCACCTGCTTGTTCAGTGTCCATTCGGGATGGGACTGACTGATTAGACTCAGTGTGTCTGCCAAGGTATTGTCTTTTCCTGGCAGATGAATTGCTTGCAGGGACCCCTTTAGAGAATACGCCAGAGTCCAAATTTTCATGGCTTCTGTGCACAGGGGATCCGATCTGGTGCCTCCCTGCTTGTTTATGTAGTACATAGTGGTGGTATTGTCTGTTCTGACCTGTACCACCTTGCCCATCACCAGTGTAGAGAAAACTTAGTGACAGCCACACTGCTCAGAGTTCCAGCAAGTTAATGTGCTGAAGGGACTCTGCTTCTGTCCAGGTACCCAGAGTTGTGTGCTCCCCCAGATGGGCACCCTAGCCCAGAAGGGATGCATCTGTCATGAGGACTAGTGAAGGATCCTCCTTCTGAAAAAGGGACTCCTTGCCTTAGGTTGGATTCCTTTTTCCACCACAAAAGGGCTTGCAACAGTGCCCTTGTCACTGGAATAAATTCTGAAAAAGGATTTCTTTTCCGACTCCAATGATTCCCGAGATGAAACTGGATGTCTCATGTGAAATCTGGAACCCTGCACTCTGCCTGTGGATGCAGCCATATGACCCAAGAGCTGCAGGAATGACTGACTTTTGACCCTGTCCAGTGGCAAAAAAAAAAAAAAGTGGCTCAGTAGGTACCTCCGCCTCTGAGGCCGGGAGATCAGAGGGCTGTGGGTTCGGTTCCCACATCTGGCACTTGGTTAATATCCCAGTACTGACACTGTAATGCAGCATGAGAGGGTGCTGCATTTCTGAGGTGCTGTCTTTTGGATGAGAGACGTTAAACCGAGGTCCCATCTGCCTGGATTGGTGGTAGTTCAGGTGATGTTAAAGATCCCATGGCACTTATCGAAAAGAGTAGGGAATTTCCCGTGTCCTGGCCAATTTCCTCATTCACTAAAATACCACCAACAGCTTAATCTGTTCAAGGTCAGTTGCCATTCATCTGTATCCCCCTCCACCCGGGTCGTGCATGAAAATAGGCAGGATTTGTCTAGTGCACTTACCTGGTCAACAAAAGCTAAATAAATAAATAAATAAAATAAAAAGGCCCTGGCCTGTAGAGTACTGATCTCTGCCCCTATGAACTGTAAAGTCTGTAGGGATCAAGACAGATTTTTTTCTGGTTTATTATGAAACCCAAGTACTCCAAAAAGATCCTGTGTGAGCTTTAGAGAGGTTCTGACTTGTTCTGGTGACTTGCCCACCACCAGCCAGTCGTCCAGACATGGGAAAACAGTCAGTGACCCCCGCCTTCGAAGAAATGCCACCACAGCTGCTAGGCATTTTGTAAATACCCTTGGTGCTGAGGAAAAGCCAAAGGGCAGGGTTGCAAACTGACAATGACCTGATGGGAGTCTGAATCAGAGATATTTCCTGAAAGATTCTTTTATGGGGATGTGAAAATAGGAGTCTTGTAAGTCCCGAGATGCCAGCCAGTCCCCTTTATGGGTTGTTTGCAGAATCCGAGCCAAAGTTACCATTTTGAACTTTGGCTTTTTCAGGTGCTTGTTTAAAGCTCAGAGATCCAAAATTGGCTGCCACTCCCCATTTTTCTTTGTTGTTAGGAAGTATCTGGAGTAAAAAGCTCTTCCTCTCAGGATTGTAGGAACTGGTTCCACTGCTCTGAGCTGTAGCAGCTTTTGAACCTCTGCCTCTAGCAATGAAGTTTGTGCTAGGGAGGAGAGATGGAAACCCTGTAATGTTTTTGAGGAAAAATTAGTCCAGAGACAAACCTTGCCCACTACCTCCAACACCCACTTGCCTGTGGTGGTGGTGACCAAAGGTGGAGGAAATGGGACAGTTTGCCTCTGACAGGTAGGGAGGAGGCGGCCTGCATCTCAGGGGTTCTGTTTAGGGTGGGGCTGAGGCTGTGCAGAGACCCTCGCCTAGAGCTCCTTCTACCCCTACAGTAGCCCTGTTGGGGGTACGGCTGGTATTGCAGCATGGCTACTGGCTGGAAAAAAGGTCTCGTCATGAAAGACCGACCTCTGCCCCCCCCAATAGGGCCTGGTGGATGAAGAAGCTTCGTCTCTGGCAGAGTTGCTTCCATAGTAGCTTTATATT
This sequence comes from Neoceratodus forsteri, assembly GCA_016271365.2. Taxonomy (NCBI): domain Eukaryota; kingdom Metazoa; phylum Chordata; order Ceratodontiformes; family Ceratodontidae; genus Neoceratodus; species Neoceratodus forsteri. Next base: position 112,584,354 of record JADMNL010000031.1, on the reverse strand, counting down.
CATCCACCTTCTTCATATAGACCACCGTGGATTCTCCAAAAAGAGAATTTCCTTCTAATGGAAAATCCAGGGCCTTCGATTGGGTATCCAGAGTGAGGTTTGTAGCCCTAAGCCAAGCAAACCTCCTCTGAGCCACTGTGTTAGCCATCCATCTGGCTGCAGTGTCATTCGAATCAGCAACCATCTGGAACTGGTACTTAGCCGCCTCTAGCCCAAACCTGGCACTTTCAGCCAGGTCATCTGACAAGGGTGAGGTGGTTTTCATGGACACTGCCAGTACGGACTGCCACAGGGATTTCTGATACTGGGCAGCATAAGCTTGGAAAGTAGCCTGTCTCATGGCCAGTGAGGCTAACAACAGCCTTTTTGGCCATACTGTCCAATTTTCTGGAGTCCTTGTCCGGTGGATGTGAGGACAGAGGAATTTTAGCTTTATCATAGGCTGCCTGTGTTGTATTACCCCTTGATGGTCAGGATGGGAGAAGAAGTAAGCTCCCTCCCTATCCAACTGGTACTTTTTGTCTATTCTCCTGTCGATTGGAGAAATAGAATTAGGGGTCTGCAGGAGCTTCATAGCATCCTTCTTAAATTTATATACTGGGAGGAAGAGGAGGACCTTTGTGGGTGTTAAACCCATCATACTAAGGTGCTCAATTTCCTCCTCATCCTCCACCTGCTCTGTTGTGGCGATATCCAAGGCATCTGCCATGTTCCTTACAAAGGAAAAGTGGGAGGAAAATCCTCAGACACCCTGGGTGGCAAGCCAAAATCCTGCTCAGAGGACACCTCTGGAGAAATACGTTAGTCATCCTCATAAGGCTCATCAGCCTCTTCAAAAAAAATAGCTACTCCACTGCAGAGGGCAACACAGTACTAGCAATCTGGGGACCCTGTGAGGGGGCAGGTGGCTGAGGGATGATGCTCTGCAAAGCCTGAATAATTTTGTATGCCTGAGCTCTCTCTTGAGCTGAAGGCATTGCAGATACCTGCGCAGAAGTTCCTGGGTTAACAGGAGAGGGTTCTGCATGTTTAAGTTTTGTTTTCTTTGAGGGAACCGGAGAGTCAGCTGGTTCTTTTCCTCTCTTTGCCCCTTTTTCACCCATATCAGGGGCAGGGGTAGCAGCACTTGTGGGTTCAGCCACAACAGACTGGGGTGTCAGCTGGTCAGAGACTGAGGGACCCCCTAGGAAACGGAGTCATTCAAGGCACTTTTCCACAATTTTATCTGGAAAGTTTTACATATCTCACATTCCTGGTCCAGATGTTTGAAACCCAGACAAGCTACACAAGGTGTGCTTGTCTGCCTTAGCAAACGCATCTCCACACTTTAAAGTTTTTAAACCCGGGCTCCTCTGTTCTCTTAGGTTTCTCTGCCATGGTGAAAAGCAAAGAGGAAAACACCAACCACGTAAATAGATTGTAATAACATTTTGCGGTTATTTAAACAGCCTTTATATTTTTTTGTGGTTCGGTCTCAGAACCGATAAGGAACTAGAGGAACAGAGCAGGGAGATGAACTATGAACTGTTCAGCGGTTCTGTAACCGATAAAACGATTACAGATAAAGTTTGTAAGGACCAAAATTTAGCAATAATTATATAGGTTCTTAGTCAGAGAACCCAAGTTAAACTAAACTTTATCCCTCACAGTTATGCCGAATCATGCAGGAACCAAGAAACTACTTTAATAATAAACTAAACTAGATCTAAACTGACAATCGGTAGAGGCAGTAAATGAAATTAAATATACTTATGGTTTGGTTTTATTTTTCTTCATGAAAGAGGGACATACTCCGAGCGACCAGACTTTCAGGTGGAGAGAAAAATCTATATGGTTAGAACACTGCAGTTGGTAGAGGCAGTATTTGAAAGATGCTCCGTGCAAAGAATTCCATCATTTGCATGTGTTCCATCTCTCCGGGCAGTCCAACCCACCAGGCTGACTGCACAAAGTTATGAATATCCTGAGCATTACTGGGGTTAGAACAGAGAAAGCAGAAACTACAGACCAGTCAGTCTGACCTCAGTAGTGGGGAAGATCATGGAAACACTACTGAAAGGAAGAATAGTGGAACACCTTCATGCCAGACCACCCTCATAGAATTCTTAGAAGACTGTGACAAGGGATGTTTGGGGGAGGGGGTTATGGACGCTGCCTAACTGGACTTCAGCAAAGCCTTTGACAGAAGGTTAAACAAGCTAGGGAACATGGGAGCGGTAGGACAATGGGTGGAAAACTGGTTGGATAGCAGGACGCAGAGGGTGGTGGTAAATGGCTGTCACTCCGCAGAGGAAAAGGTGACCAGTGGGTGCCACAGGGATCAGTGCTGGGTCCAGACCTCTTCAGCATCTCAGTGATGTTACAGTAGACTTGGGAGAATTTGCCTGCTCGCTGATGACACAAAGCTCTGCAACAAGGTGGACACACCTGAGAGTGTGGCTAGAATGAGGAGAGATCTGCAGAACCTTGAGGACTGGTCAAGGGAGTGGTAGTTGAGATTTAATGCAAAGTGAAAGATAATGCACATGGGGCACAAAAACAGCATATCAGCTGTTGGAGATGTATCCTGCTCCAAGCAGGAAAGGGAGCTAGGAGTCATCTCTTGATGACTTCTAGGTAAGGAGTCAGTGCAACAACTGATTTATTCTATTTTACTCTTTGGTAACCGGGTAAGGCCCACTAAGCACAAGTGGGTGTTTTTAAGGGCGACCTGGGAGCACTGGGCAGTTAAGTGACTTGCTCAGAGTCGCACAGTATGCAAGTAGAGGTTGTGAGAATCCAACTCATGTCTGGTCTGCTGGATGTTATCAAGCTGCTTACACCTCGCCTCTAACCTCTAGGCTGTACTGCCAGCCCAAACTGCAAGGCTGCAGGAAAGCAAACAGGATGCCGAGATGCACAGAAAGGCATCAGCAGCAGGAAAAAGGTAATAATTCCACTATGCAAGACATTAGTGAGGCCACACCTCAAGTACAGTGTCCAGTTCTGGAGACCTTACCTACATAAGGACACAGACAGTGTGGAGGCAGTTCAGAGGAGGGCAACCAAGATGATCCAAGGAGGACAGACTAAAAGACATATGTATTCCCTGGAAGAGAGGAAAGGGGGGGGTAGGACTGAGACGTAAAAGTCCCTCATGGGGAGGAACACTGTGCAGGAACAGTCTTTCATAAAAAGATGCTCCAGGACTAGGGGACATGGGATGAAACTGGGAGGGAGGTTCAGCAGAGCACGAGAAAGTACTTCTTTATGGAGAGGGTGGTTGACAAATGGAACACTGCCGGAGGAGGCAGTTGGGGCAGAAACGATTACAGTATTTAAGAATGCATGCGACAGGCATCCGGGAATCCTGGTAGTCGGGGGAAAGGGACAACCTAGCTCTGGGGAAGCTTGAAGCACAAGTGGGCTCAGTGACAGTGCTGGGGGTTTAAAACATGGGTCAAATTGGACCCACTGGTATACAAAATCTTGGTCTAAAAGGAACCTAGTAGGTCAAAACAATCAGTGGCAGATTTTGAATAGTTCATGTTCCTTCCTTCAGATATCGTTATAGAGCAGGTACATCAATTCCGACCCACTGGCAAAGGAAAGAAGGGTCAATTTTGGAAAGGATGCAACTTTTGCCCTTCTGGTGCATATTAGTGCTGTCACTGGGTGGGCTGTAGGCCTTCATCTGCTGTCAACATCTATATATCTATGTATGCATTCTTGAATTCCCTGTTTTTGCCCCCACCTCTTTTGAGTCTGTTCCATGTATCCACCATCCTTTCGGTGAAAGTATTTTCTTACACTGCCCTGAACCTCCCCCTCTCTCCAACTTTCATGTCCCCTTGTTCTTGCACATCTTCTATTCTGAAAGATGCTACCCTCTTGTATCTTGTTTTTGGCCCACAGGTACTTCAAAGTTTCTATCATGTCCCCCACCCCCACCCCCTCTCCTCCAGGGAATATATAGGGAATTCCCCATGTCTTTCCTTGTAGGGCTTTTCATGCAGTCAGTGCACAATCTCTACAGCCCTCCTCTGGACTGCCTCCAGTCCATGTCCTTCCAGAGATGTGGTCTCCAGAACAGGCTACAGTATTCCAACCAATGTCTCATCAGCAATCAGTACAATGGCATAACCACCACCTTTCTGCTGGTGATACTGCTCTCAATGCAATCCAGCATCCCACTGGCTTTCCTCACAGCCTTCTCACATTGTTTGGTCGTCTTTAGGTCATCCTATGCAAGTACCCCAAGGTCTTGTTCCTGGTTTGTGGCTGCAAATACCTCTCCCCCTCCCAAAAAAAATCTTTTACTCCACCCTTGGATTTCTGCTGCCCAAATGCATTACTCTGCACTTTTTTCTTTGCACGGAATACCACCTGCCACCATCCTTTTACAGAGATATTAAAACAAGTTCAGATTCTGTAATTTGTACACTACTTCAGTTTTAGGATGTTTTACTTTATCCAAGTACTTATGGGTGGGCTTCCTCAGAGTAACCCACTATTCAGTAACAAACTCCATGAAAGCCAGGGTTGCTGTGAAAGTTCAAACCTGGGAACTATTGGTTCACAGCTCTATTTGATGGACTACATATGACCACTAGTTTTGAAAAGGGTCATAAACAGCTTACTAACCTGCAGAAGGCCGGGTTGCTCATCATAAAGGCCCGTTAGAAATGCAAGAGGCAAAAGCTCGTCTGATCCCCCTGAAAAAGAAATAAAAATCGTAAGTTGACTGCGTTCCGTTACATGTAACTGGACAAGCAGGTGAACAGAGTTAAAGTTCAAACCTGAATCATGTAAACACCTTTTTAGATGCAAGTCGTCAAACAGCTCACAAAAGATTGGAATGCCACTGTCTTTGCATTACCGGAATATGTGTACAACAGTAATTCACTGTGGCAGGCAAAGCCAGTAAATTGGCATTTACACTATTTACGTATCAGGTGTGGGGTCTCTAGCACTATAAAATTTTGCCACAGATTCAATGGGCATTAAGAATACATAATTATGGCGTTTTTGCAGGCACAAAGCATCACATTAGCTACACTTGGGGCAAAGGGTGACAGACATTTTCTACTGCAATCGCTGACACGGTGAACTTGCAGGATTTTAGCTGCACAGTCCTTGCAGCTACATCAGCACAAGTAAAAATGTTCAACAGTAAGTGAAAGCCTGGGAAGCCAACTTTCCAGGGCCAAGATCAAAGTATATGCAACCATAACTAGGTAATGTCACATGCATAAATTCAATATTGCGAACAATTCCTTGTTGTTACACCAGGTTCACACAAAGTTCAGGTTTGCTTTAAGGCCAGCAGAAGGCTCGCTCTCCTCTGGTGATCTAACTGCCATCTGGGGGTGCTATTAGTGGTGATGCAGCAAGGACTCCCAGGCATTTCTAGAGGGGACAGCATGTAGACACTGGAGAGTCTCGTCTCCAAGGGCCACTCGGGGGCGGGGGATGTTTTAGGAGGCCTTTTTTAAATCCTGTGGCCCATCACTATTCTGCCATGCTAGTTTAGCACTCTGCCAACCCAAATAAAGGTAAGAATAGATCAGGTTTGATTCTCTGTAGGTTGAGGGTCTGAGCACCCAAAAGAAGGGGCGAGTGTGTGCATCTTCACAAGCTCCATGTACTTTCACCGTTATTCTCGTTTCAGTAATGTCTACTACATCCAACTCCAAACGCACAAGCCAGTTAATAAAAGCTTCAACTTGAATAAATGGGCAGCTGTCTTGCACACCTTTAGACTGAAGTGCCACAGTCAGAGGATTCAGCGATCTGAAGGTTTGCAGCACTCCAACCAGCTTTAGGCTTTATAAAATGTCTATGTGCCTTTTCAGCCAACTGTGTTCATGTTTGCACACTGCTGTGCCTCAGTAAGGTCTCTTGAGCTTACTGACATGAGAGCCCCTACAAAGCATGTCCATCTAGACCTGATGTTAGCCATACTCCTCAAACCCATTTGTAAATGCCTCTTGAAAACCAAGTCCCAGTGCTGGTTAGCAATCCAAATGCAGACATACTTACACTAGTACTTTTTACATGTCCAGCAAACTCCCGCTGAATTTACATAAAATTATAACTATCTAGGATTTTGTTTTTGGCCAGTTAGGTGTGGTGAACTGTTTTTTTTTTTTTGGGGGGAGAAGAGGTGGGAGAGAACCATAAAAGGGTCCTGATGTCAACATTCTAGCTTGCATTAAAGTTTGCCTCTTCTGATTAAAAACACAATGGCCACTTGGAATTGCATTCAAGATATAAAGTGGAAACCAGTTTCAGAGAGTATGATACCTACACTAAAACAGTCTGGCAACAGGAGATTAGTATTAGGTAACTGGATTCAGTAACACTTCTGTCAGACTACTCAATTATTCAAGGGAGGATAGTGAGGCAGAAAACACAATAGGTGGAAACCAACTGTTTAAACATTAATGCTCCTTTTCAGGGCATACTACAGCAATGGCTTAGTGGCTTAGCCTTTGCAACAATCGTTTCTGCAGCTAACTCACTAACAATTGTTTTTCAGCTAACTCACTGGAAAACGTGCCAGAAAAATCAACTTTTGCAGTTCCAAAGCCTTTATGCAGAATTGGCTTTAACGAGCTTCTTACACCCCGGGTCAGGCAACATGGCAAGAAGCCATTTTCCAGAGGACCTAAATCACCCATTTTGATTTTTTTTCTATGCAGCCATTATTTAGTATTTAAAATGTTATTACCTGCAATCTCCCTTTTGCACTATGGAAAGCCACAAAGTGCCCACTGCAGCCCCTCCCTTAAAATCAGCACTCTGATGACGCTAAGTAGGGAAGCGGCTGCAGTGGTACTAATGGCTATAAATCGTGATCAGGGGCAGTGGCTCCCCGTAAATGCATACAGTTAGGCACTCGTGTGTTAAGAGGATCGTATTAGGGTGGTAGAAGGGAAAAGGTTGCAAAAAGAAAAGTGTTCTGCACAAAACAGTGTGTAATTCAAATATGGGCTGAACAGACATGCAGGGCTCCAAATAAGGTGTACCAGCCTTTTACTCCCCTCATTTTAGGAAACACTTCAGATTTTTTTTTTTTTTTTTTTAAATGAGTACCAGTACTCACCCAACATTTGTGAACACTCCCCACGCCAAAGACTAGAGCTTCATAATATAACTGGTGATTCAAATGGAATCGTTTTTTGCCAGATTTATAGCACTTGTATGCATCTCACTTTTGTTTTACTCAGTGTTTTAAAACTTGAGTAAATTCTTACCTACCAACATTATTTGGAGCACTGTTAGCACCTGAAATTCTTATCTAGAAAAAATTAATAAATGTACCCGGTCCACTCTTAGCAAGACATTTGTAAACATCTGAATTTCATTTCTCACCTCACTTTCAAAATGAGTACAGGTACTCATCCCAAAAACCTTATCTAGAGCCCAGGATACATGGGCTAGTAAATACAACAAAACATGGAAAGGAGGTGTAAGAGCCACTGGGCTGTAATATTCCACATTAGATAAAACTGGGTAAATGTGACGAGTCAAGGGGACTCATGAGGAAGTTGGAAGGATAGACTGGCCGTGGGTTCGGCACCAGTTATGATCCCTCCTGCTAAAACTATGAAAAATTTACATTTTGTGACAGTGAGCTCATGACAATATAAGGTACTGGGCTATGAAGCCCAATACCCTATATCGGAAAAGTACAGTTCACGCCAATAACTTACCATAGCAGATCTTGAGAAAGCTCTTGCAGTAGGTAATTACATATAGGACTGACGAAAGCGGCGTCAGGACCCCACAGAAATTTTTAGCAAGCAGTCTCTGGTGAAGGACCGCCCCACGTCAGGTGACCGCAGCAGGAGAAGTCAGTATAAGGGGCGATCCCTCACGCCCCTTCCAGTTCTTTCCGCCAAAGGAGGCCAGACGGAGAGAAGAGAAGATTTCCTCACTGGAAAAGGAGCTGAAAAAGCCTAGGAGGATGGAGGGCGGAAGGTATTACCTACTGCAAGAGCCTCTCAAAGATCTACTGTTATGGTAAGTTCTTATGTAACTGTACTATCTTACTTCAAGAAGGCTCTTGCAGTGAGTAATGCACATAAGTTCAGATCCCAACCAGTCTGTAACAAGAAGCACACGGGAGGAGAAGCTACTCCAAAGCAGATCCTCTAGCTGTGAAGGCCTTAAGAGAGGAGGGCCTTGCAGAACAGCAAAGCTCCGGAGCCTGCTCTCTACGAAGCGAGAGGCAACATCCAAACTAATGTTTTGTAAATGTGTGGACAGAAGTCCAAGTGGCGGTAGCACATATGTCTGTCGTGGACACGTTTTGAAACATGCTGCAGAGGCAGCGACTCCACTGGTGGAGTGTCCCCTTACTTGACATAACAGAAGGTGATGCAATGAGCCAATCATTTAGACAGGCATGGCTTAGAAACAGCATTACCTTCTCTTTCAGTGCAAGAGAAACAACTGATCAGTCTTTGAGATCCTTTGTTCCGTTAGTGTAGTATCTCAGAATCGTGAACATCAATAGTGTGAAGTAGATACTCCCTTGATTGGAGCACTCCGTAAAGAAAGTGGGTAACTATGGACTGGTTCAATGTAGATTCCGCTACCACCTTGGGGAGAAACTTGGGATTGGTGTGCAGAGCCACACGCTCCTTGTGAAAAATCAAGTACTGGATTTTACACATCAGGGCCTGGAGCTCGGAAATCCTCCGAGCAGAGGTAATGGCCACTAGGAAGAGTCTCGTCCATGAAAGGAACTTCACGTCTGCTAAGGCTGCCGGTTCAAAAGGAGACAGAGTAAGCTTCGAGGATGAAATTCCAATCCCAAGGAGGGGCAGGAACCTGGATGGGGGGGGGTCTCAAGTGGAGAACCCCTCTAAGTCTTGGAGACCTCCAGCTGAGCAAATGTACTGCCTGCAAAAGGGACATGGTAGGCTGAAATGACCGCCATGTGTACCTTCAAGGACAAGTGACAGACCCAGATCAAAGAGGTGGCGCAGGTAATCCAGCAGTCGCCCAATAGAGCACTGAAAGGCTCAAATCTTTTGAAACGCCTGGATTGTGAATAGTTTCAATTTCATGGCATAGGTAGACTTAGTGGAGGATTTTCCAGCTCCACCAAAATCTCAGCCACTCTGGGTGAAACCCAAAAAATCGGGCTTGAGCTACATCTGCAGGAGCCCCCACATGCGGTTGAAAGGACTTGAGACTTGGATGGACCAGGGTCCCCTGATCCTGGGTCAGTAAAATTCGTGACAAAGAAAGAGGAGGTTCCTCTGAATATTGCTGCAGAAGAGAGAACCAAACTTGCCTGGGCCAGAAAGGAGCGATCAGAATAAATTTTTTTGGGGGGGCATGAGCGAATCTGCCCTTCAATCTAGAGACAGAAATCTCTCCAGAAAATGCCTCGCTCTTGAGCGGCGAGCAGAAGAAGTCGGGAAGCTTTAGTTTGAGGGGAAGCGAACAGGTCGACCATGGTGTTCCCCAGTAGGAAGATCTGTCTAGGACCCCTGATCCAGTTCCACTCGTGAGCTAGAGCAGACGAGCAACTCAGTTTGTCTGCCAAAATGTTCTCGACCCCCGGAACATGAATTGCTATAAGGTGAAGCCAGAAGGTGAAGGAAGGAAACATATTCAATTCAGTGCTTCAGAGTAACTGGTAACTGGTATTTTTCTTTTAAACTTAGATTGTAGGCTTGTAGTGACACTATACTTTCTTTCTGTGTTGTCTTACTTATAATTGTTTTGGGCTGTTGAAAATTAAAAAATAGTGGTGGTGTAATTCTGTGCTGTCTTTAATTGCTGCAAATTTTATCTTGGCTTGTCTGACTGTCCTGTAGCTGGGTGAAGGGTGTTAATTGTCTGGCCTCTGACCTCAGCTACGTGATAACTGGAGGTGGGGCTTAGTCACAGTTAAAGCAGCAAACAGAAGTTCATCTTCTCAGAAGAAGCCAGAAGGTGAAGGAAGAAACATATTCAATTCAGTGTTCAGAGTAACCCCTTCCCCAACTCTTAATTATATGCCCTGATAAATCTGATTGACAGGAGCTAAACACAGGGTATAGTAAGAGGTGTGAAGTAGGAGGGCATAAGGGGAAGAAGACCACCCTCAGCACGACAAGTTTTTGACTCATTTATTTATTTATTGGTTTTTTCCTTAAAAATATATATCTGAGGATCAGTTACAGGATTTTAGTACTGTAAATAAATAAAAAGAGAACTAAGAGAGCTTCAGTAGCAGATAAGTAGTGGAATTGCAGTATAATGTGGGGAGTGGTGCAATGCAGTGGCTGTGGGGCAGCCATATTCAGGCAGACCTTCTGGACACTGAGGTGCTGCCTATCTGCATGCATCTCTGCGACTGCGGATGAGGTAGCCAGACTCAGAGCGAAGTAAACTGGGTCAGAGTACCATCACCCTGTCCAGGAACCACCCAGTCCAATGCAGCTGCCTCAAAGGATGCCGAGAACGAGGAGCACTTGGATGACAGTGGGCTCAGGGAGGGTTAGAGCAGTCAGGCAGAGGCACATCCCAGATCCTATTCCTTCAAGAACTCATATGCCACACTGGCAAATGAGGACAACCAAACAGAGGTACCCAGGAAGTGGAAGGAAAGGATGTGGAGGTTAGGCAAGGAGGTGACCTCAGTGGGGAAGCAGTGGACCCCAGAGGAGGAGGAAGCGAATCCTGGTGGGACTCCATCATAAGAGGATCCAGCTAGGAACACAGGAGGGGAGGACAGGAGGTGAGGTGCTCTACCAGGTGCCACAGCATGGAGGGATGGAAGGAAGATACTGGGGATCACTGGGAAGGCAAGACAGGAGGGTGAGCTGGATGTCATTATCCACCTAGGTACTAATGACTTGGCAAATGGGAGCCAAAGGAAGTTCAGGAAGAGTTTAGGAAACTGGGAGGGTCTCAATAGTAGCTACTTCTGTCACTTTCTCAAGTACTACCTGTGAGAGGCAAGGAGAGCATAGGGTGCATGCACCAGGAACTTTAACTCATGGTTGAAGAACTGGTGCTGTGAGGAAGGTTTGGATTCATTGGTGACTGGGACCCATCTGGAGGGATGGAGGTTTGTTCAAGCCTGACGGCCTGCATCCATCCTGGAGGGAATCAAGCACTCAATGATAAGTTTAAATGCTACATTGACAAGCATTTAAACTAGCAAAGGGGGTGGCAGGCCAGCAAGGATGATACCTCTTGCTCACCCCCACAGCTAGTAATGGAACCAGTGAACCAGAGGAGTGGCTATCTCTGCAAAGCAGCGTGCAAAGTTGGAGATTAGTGTCCAAAAGGTGGATAAGAGAGGGCAAAATTCAGCAGAAGGGCAGACAGCAAGGAGAACCAGGATAAATGACAACCAAGGAAGGGGCTGGAGTAGAACAGTGAAGCAGTCTAGGGAGGTCAAAACATGGAAAGCCATGTGTGCAAATGCCAGGAGCCTTAGCAACAAGATGGAAGATCTGGAGGCTGTCATGGTACAGTCAGACCTGGACATTGTGGCCATCACTGAAACCTGGTGTAATGATAACCATGACTGGAGATGGCCATACCTGGCTACAACATATTCAGAAGAGACAGAGCAGGCAGGAAGGGAGGAGGGTGGCACTGTATGTGAAAATGACATAAGGGCCACACAGATCCAGGAGGAACAAAATGGGAGAGATACTGTGGGTTAAGCTGGAAAGGAAAATGGGGCCAGCCATCGCACAGGTGTGGTCTATAGACCACCAGCCCAGGAGGAAGAAACAGATAGGAGTTGATGCTAGCCATCCAAAGGATGGCAGACAAGGGTGAGGTAGTACTGGTTGGAGACTTCAATATACCAGACGTGGACTGGAGCATCCCCAGCAGCATCAACTAGAGCAGATTTATCCTGGACTCCCTTCAGGTGCCTTCCTCAAGCAACTGGTCATGGAACCAACTCGCAGAAGGCAATACTGGACCTTGTGCTCAAAACAGGGACAGTGTGATGGGGTAACAGTGGGGAGCACCTGGGTAACAGTGACCACCAGTCATTGTGGTTTGAAATCACAGAAAGAGCAGAACCAAACCACACAAAACACGATCCTGGATTTTAGGGGGCAGACTTTGGGAAAATGGGAGATGCTTGAAAGAGGCATTAAGGGAATGGGACAGGAATCAGGGATTGAGGAACAGTGGGCAGTATTTAAAATGGGGATTATAAGAACAACAGAATTATGCATTAAGCAGGTTAGCAAGAGGAAAAGAAAGAGGAGACCATTATGGTTTTCCAAAGAGGTAGCAAAAGAAAGTGAAAGCCAAAAGATTGCATTCAGGCAATACAAAAGACACAGGCAGAAGGGATAGGGAGAAGTACCAGGAGAAACAAAGGAGGCAGGGAGTCAGTAAGGAAGCCAAAGCTCAGACAGAAGAACACATTGCAAAATCAGTGGTTAAAGGGACAAAACTTTTACAGGTACATAAGTGAAAAAGAAGGACAAAGGGAGGGATAGTGAGACTGAAGGGGAGGATGGGAGCAGCGTGGAGGATGACAACAGTAAAGCTGACATATTGAACAGGTATTTTGCTCAGTCTTACTAAGGAAGAGGGGGTAATGGGTCTGAAGGGAGTACAGAGGTGAGAATGGTGCAGAATGGACACAAGTCCCTTTACACGAGAAAGGGTCCTGAAGGAACTGGAAGTATAAGAGCTGATAAAGCAATGGGGCCAGATGGGTGCACCAGGGTCCTTAAAGAACTAAGAGGTGGTGGCTGAACCTCTGGCTATCCTGTTCAGCCAATCACTGGAAACAGGGAGGTACCCAAAGACTGGAGGACAGCTGATGTAGTCCCTTATACAAAAGTGGGAACAAAGAGGAAGCAGGGAACTACAGACCAGTCAGCCTCACCGGTAGTGGAAAGATCATGGAAGCACTACTGAAGGAGAGATTGGTGGAACATCTGGTTGTCAATGGACTACAGGACCCAAGGCAGCATGGTTTCACCAGGGGAGGTCATGTCAGACCAACCTCATTGAATTTTTTGACTGGGTGACTAGGAAGGTGGATCAGGGGAGGGCAGTGGACATGGCCTATCTGGACTTCAGCAAGGCCTTTGACACTGCCACATAGAAAACTATTACACAAACTGGGGAATATGGGTGTGGGCAGGACAGTAGTGTGGTGGGTAGGTAACTGGCTGGGTGACAGGACACAGAGGGTGGTGGTAAATGGCTGTCACTCCACAGAAGGAAGAGTGACCAGTGGGGTACCACAGGGATCAGTGCTGGGACCGGTCCTATTCAACATCTTCATCAGTGACATTGCACAGGATCTAGAAGGCAGAATTTCACTGTTCGCTGATGACACAAAGCTCTGTAACAGAGTAGACACACCAGAGGGTGTAGACAGAATGAGAAGGACCTGCAGAAACTTGAAGAATGGTCAAGGGTTTGGCAGTTGAAATTCAATGCAAAGAATGCAAGATAATGCATATGGGCACAAAACCTGGCACAATATATCAGTTGGGGGTGAGGATATAGCATGCACCAAGCAGGAAAGGGATCTTGGGGTTGTCATCTCTGATGACCTCAAGGTGGGAAACAGTGTGACAAGGCATCAGGTAAAGCAAATAGGATGCTGGGATGTATAGGCAGGGCATCACCAGCAGGAAAAGGGAGGTCATAATTCCGCTATACAAGACACTAGTGAGGCCCCACCTGGAGTACAGTGTACAGTTCTGGAGACCATACCTACGTAAGGACATGAACAGGGAGAGAAGGTTCAGAGGAGGGCAACAAAGATGGTGCATGGGTTGCATCACAAGTCCTATGAAGACAGGTTGAAGGAACTGAACATGTACTCCTGGAGGAGAGAGGAGGAGAGAGGAGTATGATAGAGACATACAAGTATCTTACAGGGAGGAACAGGGTGCAGGAAAACACTATTTTTAAGCAAAAAGATGTTTCAGGACTGAGGGCATGGGATGAAGTTGGAGGGAGGACGATTCAGAGGAAACATGAGAAAGAATTTCTTCACAGAGCGGGTGGTGGACAAGTGGAACACCCTGCCAGAGGAAGTGGTGGGGGCTGAAACAATCACGGGATTTAAGAATGCATGGGGTAGACATAAAGGAATTCTAGAGGTCAGGGGTAAGGGGAAATAGACTTCTAGGAAAACAAACTGAACTTACAAGCTCAAATGGGCAGACTAGGTGGGCCATAGGCCCTTATCTGCCGACACTGTCTATGTATCATGTATCTATGTATCTATGTATCTATGTGAGGGTCATGTTGTGCTGCCCAATCTCAAACTCTCATCGCTTCTCTGCGTGTAGGACAGAGTCCCTCCCAGATTGCTGATGTACCATACCACACACATATTGTCCGCCTGGACGGCTAGGTGGCCGGGAAGATGCAGATGAAGAGCTTGGAGAGCATAAAGCACCGCCTGAAGCTTGAGCACATTGATGTGAAGTGTTTGTTCGAGCTTGGACCAAGAGCCCTGGGTCCAATGAGGACAGAGATGGGCTCCCCAACCTTCGCCCAAGGCGTCTGTGGTCAGAGTCTTTGGGGATGGAACTCCCAGAAGGTGCTCTCGAACCATCCACCACTGCAAGTCTCGAACCATGGGAGAGGAGACTAGACCAACTGGTCCAAGTCGCCCACCAACTGATCCCATTGAGAGAGAAGCCCACCGAGACCCCCTCATGTGGAGCCGAGCGCAAGGGACTCTCGGGATAGCAGCCGCCATAGGCTTGAGGAGCATAAGAACCGACCTTGCACTGACCAGCCTGCAGCCGGACAACAGGCTTACCCGGTCTGGATGTGGCCACCCTATTCCGTGGCAGGAAGGCGCTGCTCCAGGGTCGTGTCCAGTATCACCCAATAAACTGGAGCCTCTGGGATGGGATCAAGTGAGACTTGGAATGGTTGATGGTAATACCCAGACAGGCAAAGACCTGCTGGGTAAGGAAGGAAGTGCAGGAGTTCCCTCCTGACGAGAGGCGCCAGGAGCCAATCATCCAGGTACAGGAAAACCTGTACCCCGGTACACAGGTAAGCCACCACCGCAAGGCATTTGGTAAATACTTGGAGAGCGAGAGAGGCCAAATGGAAGTAAGTGCCTTCAACTGGCAGAGATCCCCCTGAAAACCAGCCAGATATCTGCGGTGAGACAGGCGGACAGATATGTGCAGGTAAGCATCCTGCATATCCAGAGCGCACAGCCACGTCCCGAGCGGAGGAGTGGCAGAAGACTCTGCAGTGAGAGCATCCTGAACCTCTTGTACTCCACGAGTAAGTTCAGGGAATTGAGATCCAGAATAGGCCTTACATCTCCTGTCTTCTTGGGACCAGGAAGAAGTGGGAATAATGGCCCGTTCCCTGCAGAGGGAGGGCAGTTCCATAACCTCCTTCAAGAAGAGGCGAAATTCTTCCTGAACCAGAATATGTTCTTGTGAGTAAGACGACCCTTTTGGAAGGGGGTAGTTTGAGGAGGTTTCAGTGAAACTCTATTGAGTGTCCTTCTGTGCTCAACTGAGCACCCATGTTCGAAGTTATCCTCCCCAACCCAAAAGATTCCCACCGTTCTTTGGAAACCCAAGAGGCTGTGGAAGAGGAAAGGAGTCAGGTGGTGTGAGGCAGCTGCCACCAACTAAAGCGCCTGGCAGTTTTTATCCCGGGGGCTTAGCAGTCGGAGGGACCAGACATTTATTGGCCCGCTCCCTGAGGTTTCGCCTTTTACCAATTACGTCTGTGAAAGGGATGACACTGTGTCTGAGGGAGTTGGTACATGTAGTCCATGGACTTCAGTGCAGTCCCCTTCTCCTGCAGATCAGTGATGTCATCTTTGACATCGCCACCAAACAGCACTGAACCCCTGAAGGGCATGTCCTGGATAGCATACTGCACCTCCGGGATCAATCCCGACCCACGCTGCAAGGCATGACGCCACAACCTCACGGCGAAAGCGCCGACTGGCCGAACGTGCAGAGTGGACTAGACCAGCCACTTCCTATTTTGTCAGAGTCAGGAAGGGAGTCCAACTTGGATTCCACCTCACTAAGTCGCCTTCTGGTAATCCCCCATATGACCAACATAATTCAGGACCCTGATACCCAGAGTGGAAGAAGCGTAGACCTTCTTTCCGTACTGGTCCAGAAGGCGAGATTCCTTGTCGGGTGGCGACGAGCTCAAGTGCTTTGGGTTAGCTGTCCGACCATGAGCGGCACTAATCACCACCGAATCAGCTCGAGGGTGAGAATTAAGGGAGTCAACACCCTCGGGAGCCTGATAAACCCTATCAGACTTCCTAGGAAGAGGGGCTATGGCAGATGGTTGCTTCCAAAGCGGAAACAAGGTTGGCATGGAGGCTCAATCCAGGGTGGCACCAAGGTCGGAGCGCCTCGGCAGATCCAGGTGCGTGAGTTTTCACGCCGTGGATCCAGCTCAAGGAATACTGGTGATGAACCTCCTGGATTTTGCGCAGCAACTCCGTGAAAAGAGGATCCGGAGGGTCCTCGGCCTGGGCTTATCAGGAGGTGGGGCTCGTCGTCGGATCGGAAGAAAAATTACTCACCTTAGTAATGTTGTTTCTTCTAATGGAGTCTTGCTATATTATAGACATTAGCAGTTTGATCCAGCTCTAGAACTGCTCCGGAGTGAAATGGTCAAAACCATTCCAAAAATAGAATTTGAAGCACGAGAGCAGCTCTATCTGTGTCATTTCAAACTTGAACTGTCAGATCTTACGAGCCAAACTCACTAAGGTCTGTGTGGAAGCTGTAACCTACACTAGCCAAATGGTTACCTAAATAATAACAACCATTGATGGTCCCAACACCCAAGACTCAAGTCAGGGACCAGAAATACTAACACCATTCTAATAATATGAAAATGGAACATAAGTATAATAAAACACATGCCGCACACACACATCCCAAAGTCCCAAAGGGACAAAATGCTAACAGGACATAAGTAGTGCCCACACTAAGTTGCCCACACCCACCAAGTAGAGGTTCTGAGAGGGCAGGTTGGGGGTCTATATATAGCAAGACTCCATTAGAAAACAACATTACTAAGGTGAGTAATTTTTCTTCAAACATGAAGTCTTGCTACATTATAGACATTAACAGAATACACAGCAGTACCTCCATGGAGAGGGCAGAACCTACTAAGGAATAGGCTCTGAAGAACAGCTTGTGCCAAACCAAGCATCTCTCCTGGCCTGGACATCCAGGGAGTAATGCTTGGTAAAGTGTGTACCATTTTCCAAGTAGCAGCCTGGCAAATCTCTAATAAAGGGATATCTCTGGCAGCAGCTAGAGATGCAGCTGTACCCTGGTAGAATGAGCCCTCAAACTGGGAGGGGGCTCCCCACTTTCTGATAACAAATTGGATACAAGAGACAATCCACCTGGCTATTGATCTCTTAGTGGCAGGTTTGGCTTTCCCAACTTCACCATAGGTAAGGAAAATTTGGAGGATTCAACCTCTGACCTTTGGTACGCCTATATAATAACTAAGAGCTCTCTTAACATCCAGGCTGTGCAACCTCCTCCACCAAGAGGAGTGATCAGTGAAAAATACTGGAAGGAGATAGATTGATTAAGATGGAAATCTGAAACCACCTTAGGCAAAACTTCCTATTAGTCCTGAGGACTACCTTATCCCTGTGGAAAGAAATAAAGTCAGTCTCCACTGACAAGGCTTGCAATTCACTTATGCGTCTGGCAGAAGTGATAGCCACTAGAAAAACAGTTTTCCAAGTTAGGCACTTAAGCTCTGCAGAAGACAGGTTCAAAAGGGGGTTGCATTAACTGGGCAATGCAAACATTAAGGTCCCAAGCAGGGGCTGGTTCCCGAAAGGGAGGATTAGTATGGAGTAATCCCTTAAAAAACTTGGAAAACACAGGATGAGAGGAAAGAGGGGATGACTTTCCTGCTGACACAAAAGCAGACATCTGCCAAATGAACTCTCAGGGTAGCTGGTCTGAGACCCAAGGAATTAAGATGTACCATGTAATCTAACAAAATGGGCAATTCAGCAGATTCTGGGGAAATATTTTTCCAGCACACCAAACGGAAAACCTTTTCCATTTAGAATTATATAGCTCCTAGTGCAAGGCTTTCTGGAAGCCTTTAGAGTCTCAAGAACACCCTGAGAGAGTGTAAATCAGCAAACTCCAACTCCTCAAGAGCCAGGCCTTGAGGTTGAGGGATTTGAGGTCCGATACCAAACCCTTCCCTGGGCACAGGTCAACAGATTGTGATTCCTGGGAGGCACAGGGAAGATGGACTGTCAGAGACAGAAGGAGTGGGTACCAGGGCTGCCTGGCCCAATCCGGGGCAATCAGAATCATTCTGCAAGGCTGAGATCTGATTTTGACTAGTACTTTGAATAGGAGAGAAAAGGGGAAAGCAGGAACTTCCCTCCCAATCCAGAAGGGCATCCAGGGAACTGAGCCCAGCATTGGAGGCCTGCAACAGAACAGAGGAAGTTTGTGATTGTCTGGGGCTGCAAAAGATCTATCTGAGGATGCCCACCTGGCAAAAACTATCCCCAGCACTTGAGGATCCAGGGACCATTCGTGATGGCCCTGGGAAATCCTGCTGAGGGCATCCGCTGGACATTGTCCTTCCCTGGAAGATGAACTGCTAGGAGGAAGTGTTCAGGGAATAGGCCAGAGACCACAACTTCATTGCCTCGGTGCACAAGGTCAAGACCGAGTGCCCTGCTTGTTGATGTACCACATTGTTGTGGTGTTGTCTGTTCTGACTTGTATCACCTTGTCGTGGACAGATGCAGAAAAAGCTTGAAGAGCTAAAAGACAGCTCTGAGTTCCAACAAATTGATGTGGAGCAGAGATTCCTGGGGGACCAAACTCCTGAGTGGAAAGGTCGCCCATGTGGGCTCCCCAACCCAGAAGGAAGCATCTGTAGTGAGTCAAGTCGTGAGAAGGGGAAATGAAGGGACCCCGCTCTAAATTGCTCTGATCCTGCCACCACTGCAGAGCTAGGATCAAGGTTCGAGTCACTGGGACCAGCTTGGAAAGGGGGTCTCTTCTCCGAGACCAAAAGATTCTCAAGTGAAACTGAATGTCTCATCTGAAATCTGGCTCCCTGCACAACAGCTGTGGATGCAGCCATGTGCCCCAGGAGCTGCAGAAAGTGTCTTGCTGGTCGAGAGACCTGCAGAGTGAAGGAAGAGGCCAGAGCCACTAAATTCCTTACCCTTTCTGGGGGAAGAAAGGCTCTGGCTAGCTTTGTGTCCAATTCTGCCCCTATAAAGGCGAGTACCTGGACTGGTTCCAGAACCGACTTTGGTAGGTTTAGCAGAAAACCCAGGGAGGTGAGAAGCTGCTGGGTGACCTGCAGGTGAGATTTTACCTGTTCTGGGACTGGCCTACAATGAGCCAGTCGTCTAGATAGGAAAAACAGCAATCCTCTGCCTCCTTAAGTGGGCCACTGCTAGACACTTTGTGAATACCCTTGGAGCAGAGGTAAGACCGAAGGGCATTGCTCTGAACTGGTAATGACCTGAGGGCAGTTCGAGATCTGAGGTACTTCGATGGGATCTTCTGATTAGAACATGGAAATAGGCATCCTTGAGGTCCAGGGAGGCTAGCCAGTCCCCTGGCCTTAGGGAAGGTAAAATCATTGCCAGAGTTACCATTTTGAACTTTGGTTTCAAAAGATGCTTGTTCAGATATCTGAGATCTAAAATGGGCACTGTTCTCCTGTCTTTTGGGGTAAGGAAGTATCTGGAATACAGACCCCTGCCCTGATGCAGGGGAGGAACCCTTTCTACTGCTCTGAGAGCTAACAGGGATGAGACCTCCGTTTCCAGAGCGAGGGTCTCTGAAGCACTTGCAGGTAGAAAAAGTCTGCTTCTCAACTTGGGAAACTTTTTGAAGCTGAGAACCAGACCCTGGCTTACTACTTCCAGAACCCACTTGTCTGAGGTTAAAGCCGCCCAATTCTGACTGAAGTAAGCCAGCCTGCCCCCCACTGGTACAGGAGAATCAGCCCTGGGCACCCCATCAGGGTGCCTGTTTCGCAGGAGCAAGTCTGCCCACCCCTCGTCTGCCCCTGCCTCTGAAGAAGCCCCTCTGAGCAAAGGCAGAGGAGGCCTGAGTCTGGTAGAAAGGCCTGTGAAAAGGCCTACCCCTACCCCTGGGGGCATGCCTTTGAGAGTGGCTCGCGCTCCTTAGCCTGGGCACTCTTGTAAGTAGTCCTATATTCATCCATCTTCTTCATGTAATTCTCTGTCTGCTCTCCAAACAGAGAATTTCCCACCACAGGAAAATCCATAGCCTTAGTCTGGGTATCCTGTGACAAACTAGTACACCTGAGCCAGGCCAACCTACTTAAAAGCTACAGATGGCCATGACCCTAGAGGAAACCTCATTAACATCCACAGCAGCATGAAACTGAACCTTAGAGGCTTCAATGTCATCAGCAGCCACCTGTTCTAGTTCACTAGCCAGCTGGCCATGGGCCTGCTTGGCCAATTGCATAACAGTATCCCATCTAGATTTCTGATACCTAGCTAAATAAGCCTTATCATTTGCTTGCCTGAGTCCCAGAGAGGCTGCCATATACTGTTTTTTTGCCATGGCATCAATTTTCCTGGAATCCTTGTCAGGAGGATGTGAAGCCAAGGGATTAGCTTTATCACAGGCAGCAGCCTGAACTACCCCAACATGACTGCATTGCTGAGAAAGGAATTCTGTATCGGGGCCTGACAATGTATACCTTCTGTCCGTCTTTTTATCTACAGGAAGCACAGAATTAGGAGCTTTTAAAATTTTAATTGTTTGTTTCCTAAAAGAGTTATGTAAAGGAATAGACAATCTCCTAGACTCTGGAATATCCATCATTTCTACAAAATCAGGCTCCTCTTGCTCATCCACAGCCTCTTCTAAAGGAAGCTGGAGGGTTTCAGCAACTTTTTTATAAAACATAAAATGAGATGGGGACTCAGACAGCATAGGGGGAGATTCTAAAGGTCTGTCTGGGGAGATGTCCGGTTCAATGGGCACACCCAGACCTTCCCAGCCACATTCATACTGTTCATAATCCTCCTCCCTCCTCTGGTTCATAAAATTCCTCAATATCATAATCCTGAACCACTGGGACCGGACGAACCGACCTTTTACCAGATAGTGGTGGTTCGGACGGACCTGAGACAGTGACTGGACAATCTGTATGGCTTTTGCTATCTCTGCAGCAGTTGGAGAAGGAATTTTGGACTCAGACATGCCGATTTTCTTGTTTCTTTACTGGAATTGGTTCCTCAGAACCAGCTTTTCTTTGCCGAGGAAGTCTGGCCCTGGTCAGAGGGCACTCCCTCTGGTTCGGTTGGCACCGAACCGGGCTGGCCATCCGTCAGCGGACTTTTGGCCTCTCGTTCCCTGAGCCTGCCCAATCTTTTTCCAGGGTGGCTGCAGGAAATTCTTACACACCTGGCAGTCTGACTGGAGGTGGTCAAACCCAGACAATAAACACATGTGGTGTGTGGGTCAGCCTTGCAAAGACTTCCCACAAACATCACAGTGTTGAAACAGTGGGCCGGTTTTTCTTTTGGGTTTCTCAGACATAATGCCACCCTAACAAAAACTTGCCCTTTTAGCGGCAGTGCCAGGCAAGACACCCTTATCGGTTCCTAACCGTGTCACAGGTATTGGAAAAACGTAATAAATCCTTTTTAGAACCGATAAGAACCGGAACTGCACTCTAAAATAGTAACTTTTAGTTTTAAATGAGTTTTAAACCCACTGATCGGTTCAAAACCGAACTGATAACTACAAGTTCCACACAGACAAAACCTTCATTTACTTACGGTTACCACAGATAGAGCTTGAACCGAACGGTTTTATGTGTTAATAAAACTTCCCTCGTTAAATCCAACCGAGAAAACACTTTTAAACCGAGAATGAACTAAGCAGAAGGAGAAATCTCGAGCGACTGTTCACTGAGGCGAGTAAAGAATCTGACAGTTCAAGTTTGAAATGACACAGATAGAGCTGCTCTCGTGCCAAAATTCTATTTTGGAATGGTTTTGACCATTTCACTCCAGGGCAGTTCTAGAGCTGGAACAAACTGCTAATGTCTATAATATAGCAAGACTTCATGTTGTTTGAACAGCCAACCAACGGAATAGTCAGGTTTCCGAGGAGGAAGACTCCTCCTCCTCCCTGTGTGGGGGAGGAACGGACTCCTTGGGAAACCCTCTGGGAAGAGAATCCTGCCCTGCCCCGGAAACGGAGGGCTCGCCTCTAGCATCTGGGGGTGAGGAGGGAGTCTCAACTAAGACATATGGGGACCGAAACAGGCACAGTCGAAAGACGGCCCTCTACCTCCCTGGTGAGCTCAGCCTTTGCCTCAACCCACCAGGAGGCCAGAGTCTCCTTCAAATCCAGAGAGTCACCCCATGAAGCCAGCATCCAGATTCCAGAGACGGCACAGAACAGCGAGGGCCATCACTGAGCCTGCCAGCTCTGTTTTCCTCCGATCTCTCGCTGAGGCAGCCTCACTCCTGAATGTGGGTCCTCACCCCCTTCTGGCTGAGGACCTGTGCAGACACCCAGCAACCCCTGGATGTCAGTCTACAGCACGTAGCACTGTACTCCCGTCCGAGGGAAAGGAGTAGTCTATGGACGCTCTATTCTTCCTCAGCCATGCTGACCCCCCAACCCCGCGTGACCACAGTCTGTTCCCAAACCCAGAACACCGGCATGGCAAAAGGTGTAGCATCCAGCACTTCATCCCTCAGCACCACTGGGCCGGCCAACCAGAACCAGCTTTGAGAGATGGTGTTTTGAGACCAGTGCATCCTTACATGAATCAAATGTCCTCCATCTGGAATCTGGTACCTGGAACCACACTTGGTAGTGGAAGCCATGTGACCAAATAACTGTAGGAAAACTCTCCAACCTGGAACAAATGCATTAGACCAGCTTAAGCGATTTTCTACTCTTCCTGTGGAAGGAATGAGTTGTCCTGGAGTGCATCTAATTCTACTCTTATGAATTCCACCAGCTGCACCAGTTCAATTGGCGATTTTGTGCACTGAGGAATCCTAGTGATTCCAGGTTGCTTCAAATTAACTGCACAGAGTCCTTGACTAACTGGTGCGACTTTTCTGCAGCCAGCCAGTCATCCAGGTACGGAAAAACTATCATGCCCCACTTGCAAAGATGCACCACCAGTGCCAGGCATTTTGTGAAGACCAAAAGGAAGGACCCTGAACTGATAATTGCTAGACGAACTTTCTGCCACTAAGCTCAATAGAAATGCTAAATTAGACATCTTTCAGGTCTACTGAAAAACTAGATAGTCCCCCTACTGTAGGTAGGTAAGTAAGGACTATGGCTAGGGTGAACCTCTTGAACTTACGTTTTTGAACAGGCATCTCAGGAAACTGGAGATCCAAAATGGGTCGCTACTCCCCAATTTTCTTACGAGCGAGAAAGTGTCTGGAATAGAGACCTTCCCCCCCACTGCGCGGGAGAAACCACTCTACTGCATTTGCCTGCAATAGCTCTTTGACCTCCAACTCAAAGTATCTTTTCTACTGGAGTGTGAGGCTTGAAAAAGGGTTGTGCAGATAGGGAATTTGCAGAACTGCAGAGTAAGGCCTTGACTCACCACTTTCGGTCTGTGGTGACGTTTAGCCCTTACTGAAATAACAAATCAATCTTCATCCTACTGGCAATGAACGGGCGACCTTGGCAGGGCAGTCAGGGGCTGGGGATGGATCAGACCAGTTGAAGTGTCTTCTGGCTCTGCCCCTAAAGAAACCCCTCATGCAAGAGGGGTCACAGGGCATGGGCGTAGGATAGAAAGGACAGAGAAACCACCCCTTCCCGGAGGTCTGTAAGCAGTGGAGGCCTTCTCTTTCTGGGCATTAATTTTGTAGGTGGTCTTGTACTCGTCCGCCTTCTCATGTAAGGCTGTCTCATTATCAACAGGAAACAGTTCTCACGTGTCAAGTCCTTGGTTTGACTGGGTATCCTGAGACAGGTTTGTGGTCCATAGCCAGGCAAATCTATGTAAGGTAATAGCCTGTGCCACAACCCTAGAGCTGGTGTCATTCACATCTACTGCCATGGGGAAAAAGGTTATTTGGTGTCCTCGATGGCAGCTTTGGTCAACTCCATCAGGTCCTGCACTATATTCCCAGATATCTAATCACTGAAGGCCAAAGCAGAATTCCAGAATGCCTTTTAATACTGGGTTGGGGAGCAAAAGCTACGAGGTGGCTTACTTCAGCGGTA
Organism: Neoceratodus forsteri; assembly: GCA_016271365.2. NCBI lineage: Eukaryota > Metazoa > Chordata > Ceratodontiformes > Ceratodontidae > Neoceratodus > Neoceratodus forsteri. The sequence goes on along the minus strand of JADMNL010000031.1, from coordinate 112,560,127 downwards.
GCTGCAGACGTGAGGACTTTCTTACCCACACTGTTCAGATTTTGAGTCTTGCCGAAGGCTGGGCAGTGAGGGCTACAAGGACTACCCCTTTCATGATCCAAGTGAATGTATAAGTACTTAGCATCATGCCTGACCAGCTGGTACTCTTTTTTTTGTGTGTCTACACCTGGGTAGAAGCAGGACTCTGCCAGACCCTGCAGGTAGCTCCTAAAGATTTATGCACAGTAAGGACTAATTTGAAGAAGCAGATAACCCCATCATATCCGAATAGTCATGTTCCTCTTCTGCGTCTTCTTGGGTGGAGAGAAAGAGGATATTAGCTAGTGCCTCACCAAAATATAGTGGGAAGAAAAATCCTCCAACTCATGAAGAAGGAATCCATTTCATGCGTAGAGGACAGGGGTGTCTGGCTCCCCTTTCTTGGTAGTCACCATAGAAAAGTTAGACCCCCTGGACACTGGGGTCAGGGCAAAAACAGAAGATGTGTAGGGTAGCTTCATAAAGGAATCAATGGCTTTAAAAGTTTTGAAGAATTTGCCTCAACTTAGATATGTCCTCCACAGAGAACCTTTTAATATTGTCTACTGCAGACTCCTTTGCTTCCTTAACAGGAGGGGCAGTGACATGCTGACATCTCCCCCCCAATTTTCCAGGTCCCAAAACTGAACCTCAACTGGATTTGTCAGAACTTTTATATCCACTAAAATCTTTGGATGGTCTTGTAAGAAAGAACCCTCCACATTAAGTTTAGGTGACAGACAAAAATGAGAAGCCACAATATACTAAGCATTTGTCAATGCCGAATGTTTGCTTGCTGATATTAGCATTGGACGTGGAGAGTTAAGACAGATGCAGAATAGGAGTGGTAGTGAAGTACTGAACTCACGTCAATCCCACCTCCACCCTGCAGAGATGGACAGGCACTGGGTGTGCCTGTGGGTCACTGACCATAATGCTCACAGTATTTCTCCTCACCCCATCCTGTAGACAGACAAGTGCTGAAGTGTGCCTTAGGGTGTTCGGCTTCACAGTCACCCCATTCCATAAGGACATATGCTGAAATGGGTGCAGTACAGGAGAATGGGGTGAAGACTGGGGCTGAAGAGTGCAAGGCACACCTCGATGCATGTCACTGGCTTCAGGGTGGGATGGCATGAGCATTACAGCCAGTGATCCAAAGTTACACCTCTGATGCCTGTCTGTACAGGGTGGGACGTTCTGGTTAAAAAACCCCAACGGCCGGGAGTGCGTGTTGGTATTTTCAACATGGCCTTTTTATGACCCCCACCTCATGAAAGCATTTGGGACCTCTTCTCATGAACAGTGGCAGTGTGATTTTGTTACTGTGTCCCGAACTTAGAGTTCCCACAGCAACTGTGCCATTCTGCGCCAGATGTGCGAAAACACATCATGCAGGATGTGAATGACAGCTGTACCATCCATAGGGAGTTGTCTAGAGATGGCAATGTTGAAAATCTGGATTGAAAATTACAAATTTGCACGAAACTGCACAACACATGCTTGTAAGAGTCATTTTATGGACTTTCGTCACCAATTTTTCAACACAGGCATTGTAGAACATCTGCTCATGAACAGCGTCACTGATTTTCCCCCAGTGACTGCACTATTCTGCGCCGAAAGTGCGAACACACATTTCAGTCAGGATGTGAAAAATGACAGCTGTACTATTCATAAGGAGGTGTGGAAAAATGCCAATGTTGAAAATCTAAAGTGAAAATATTACAAATTTGCAAAGTTACGAGGGTGCGTGGAAACTGTAGCGCCGCGCTAAATAAAACAGGCATTTTCACCAAATTTGCAGCGTAGGCTTTGAGGCGAACACATGAACACTGGCACTGCAGTTTAGATTGTCGGTCCCGAAGGTGATTCCATGCAGTGACCAGTGACCACGAAATCACCTTCGGGACTGAATAATGCCATGACTGACAATTTATGAGGGTTCCAGTAACCCCATGTTGAAAATTTGGTGCCTAAAATTCCCCAAGATGCCGAGATATGCACCAAAGTTTGGGGGAAGAGAGAATGTGTCATCATACAGCTTACCGGCATTTCTTCAGTTCGCGGTCAGCTTTTAAGAGTGCAAACATGTTCCCGGTCCACCGAAGATGGTCACGCTAGGCTCCAGAAGCGAGTATGGGGTGAAGAGGCAGGGAGTGCAGTGTGGGCGCGGGTTGGGTGAGGGCCACCGAACTCAACAAGGGACTGTTTTCTGTTTTACAGGTTTAAAGGGGTAAACAACAAAAAAAAAAAAAAAAATACACATACATACATACATCGTGGGACTCCACCCCCCCCCCCGGGACATTTGGCACGCTGGGGTGGGCTCCCAGTGTGCCACCTAAGTGTTTTGGGGGGCACTGCAGCCAACGGTGGATTGGGCACCCCCGTCAGGACAACAAATTGGGGATGGGGGGACATTATGCAGATGGGAGTGGGGCTCCCCTGTCAGCAAACTGAACTGGGAAGGGGAGAGACTGAAGCAGACAGGGATTGGGCCCCCCATCAGCAAAGAGACTGTTGGGGGGCACACAATGCTGAGGGGTTTGGCCCCTCGGCACACAACAAATGGGGAGAGGGTTACAGTATGCCAACAGGGAGTGGGCTCCCCGTCGGCAAATGTACTGGGTTGGGGCATACAGATGGCAAGGTACCAGTCATTGCAGGGCGGTTGCTCCTTCACTGCAACGGAATGGCAGACGCTGCAATGTGAGGCAGCCCCGTTGCAGCAGCAAAATGTTTCAAGGTGGTGGCACGCTGACTGAACTAGTGTCAGCAGCAGTGTGCCACCGCATTGGAAAGCGAGCCAAGCCTCAAAAAGGCACTGGGGCCATTGGCCCCCACAGTGCTACACCTCAAAACCCACTTCTACCTAAGCTGTGACAAAATGTGTCTTCGAAGCAAACAAAAGAAATAACTGCCCAAAAAGATGCCATGGCAAAATTGTCAAAGGACACAACATAATACATTTCTCAGTCAAAATAGTTGGGTCTGTGTCTGCCCAAACCCAAACAAACAGACCCCAGGAAAAAAGAAAAAAAAAAAGGGGAGAGAAGAGAAACACACAGAACCACCAGACCATCTCGTTTGGCGGGGTGCAGAAATGGCAACATCAAGAGAAAAATAAAATGTTGCTCTTTTCTTTCTCCCTTCCCTCTCAGAAAGCCAAAGTGGAGAAAATGCGGTCTCAGAGACCGCTGAAGAAAGATGTGAGAAGCATCTCCGGTTCACAAGAGAAAACAAAACATGAAAGACTGGAGATGCTAAACAGAGAATAAAGTCAAAAACAAAGAAAAACGAAAGTATGCCACAAACTTCCCAAAGAGGGAAACAGAGGAGAGCTCTTTGGGCAATACTGCTTTGCTCAGGCATAGAAATAAATTTGCTGTCAAGTTGTGCAGCACAGTTACTCCGTGAGCCAGAAGCCTCTCCGTGTGGCTAATGCACATTTAAATGTGTCCTCCATACGCTTTGGGGCAACTTGAGCCATCAGGCTGGTTGCTAGAGTAGAAAGCACGAGGGATTCCCAGAGCCTGAATGGTATTTTACCCCATTCTTTAACTACCACCTGCATTTTGATACCAGTGCACTATATAGCGCCCACCAGGATGAAGCGCAGCATCACAGGTTTCCTGCATGACAAAGGATCAACTCCTACTGAATTTGTACTGTTCGCTGCAGTAACTACTGCAGAATTCTGCAGTGCTGCACTTCATCCTGGTGGGATGCACTGTACCTTACTCAGGGCCCCTAGTGCTCTGCAGCAGAACTTAGATTTCTGCGGCAGGGCTCCTTGGTTTCTGCGGCAGCATTTTCTGATTTCTGCAGCATGATTTATTCATTTCTCTGGCAGAACGCAGTTCTGCCATTGGTTAAATATGATGTGATATCAATTACATCAAATGCCGAGCATAGAGGAGGGGCTTCAGGATAAACAAGATGGGAAAGGAAGCCCGTTACTATGGAACACAGTATATTTGAATAAAAATTCACCAAAAAACAGTGAATTCTGCGGCACCATATACATTCTGCAGCATGATGAAAATTCTGTGGAAAATTCTGCAACCGCAGAATTCCAAGGGCCTTGACCTTAACACTTCTGTACATATGAGGTCTAAAGAATAATGCACCCTTTGACCGATCACTACCATCACAGCCATGTATTCTCAGTGGAGAAATCTGCAGTAATAGTTCCATTATGACGCCAAACTATTCTGGGGGTTGATCAAAAGCTGAAAGTTTACGAGTCACGGAAAAGCAACTGGCATGTGAGAAAGTACCGACATTACCAGCTATGCTGGGCAAGCACACACACACACACACACACACACACACACACACTCTTGCCTGCCTACAGAAGCAGACAGACAATTTTAAGTAAAATGCAAGCCTTCAGATGTAGGGGTAAGGCAGGCTGCTTTAAATACCTCCCCTGCCTGGTCACCGTGATGAGTCAGTAGAATCTAAGTCTACCTGTAACACTAACTGCAGTCTAACATAGGGAAGCAGCGCTTTGTGAAACAAGAATAATGCCTCCTCTTTCCCCATCAAGTACAGCCCATGTGCATCCACTTTTCATCAACTGCACCACTTCAAGCTTTTAACAGATCACAGCCATCCAACATGTTACTCTCAGAAAGGCAAATGTTAGTCAGATGCTGGCATACAACTATGCTCTCTTTGTGCGGAGAGCTACTGCAGCAATAATCAATCTCTATTAGCCCTATAATAATGCCACCCTTTGTAGACAAGCCGAACAGCCATCAGCTTAGAGGAACAGGGTCTTAAAGTGTGCTAAGTTCTTTAAATTTTTCCCCCTCTGTTAAACTCTGCATCCCCCAAGGATGTCTACCTCAAGTGCCAGATATTTCCATTTAGCTAGGAGCGTCACTTCCTGGCCCTTTTTATTGCTTCTAGAGATGCCAATGCTGACCTCCACAAGTGCTTTAAGCACCTCCCACAAACCCATGTGCTCTTTACCAGCCTCAAGTAGCTTCTCCAGGCCCTAGGCCACCAGATCCCTCATCATGACAGTCTGCCTTTCTCAAGTTCTTGGTGTTGGTAGCCAATACACAAGTCTACAGTCATCAAGCAATTACCCAACTGTGGTCTCTGCCTCCCACTGGAGTCAATCCCCACTGCAGTAAACAAGGTCAAGAACGGCTTCAAACCTAGTTAGTCCCTTGTTGGACACATCATACTAGTAAGCAATCCTCTGAAGAGGGCAAGAACTGTTTCTGCACCGCCATAGCCTTCCAACAGGTGCAAGGAGAAATACCACAGAACATTTTTTCTGGTCCTACCTTGCAAGGCTTAAAATATGTAATCTATCACCACTTGCGAGAGGCAGGACTTTTCATAACTCACTCAGGGCTTCACCAATCAGGAGTTGTGGTCCTGCCCTCTCCCACTTAACTATAAAATTGCATACAAACAGTAGAGAATAAGCATCTTAGCTGGGATCTGAAGCCAGGCCATCCAAAATACCATTTCAGTTGTTCCCTCAAGCCAACAAGAAACCTGAAAATATATACACGTACACACACACAGACACACACAGACACACACAGACACACACACAGACACACACAGACACACACACAGACACACACACAGACACACACACAGACACACCCTTCACTGAAACGGTGGTAGACACTTGAAATAGACTGCCTACAGAAGTGTTGGGGGATACATACACACACAAAATAGAGAAAGTAAAATAGAGACAGGTCATTTTTAGAAAGCAGATACTGATTTTCTTGTCTACTCCACACAGAAAAGTAGATGTCTATAGCAGCTTCACGGTATTCTTTCTGAAGGCTTTATCAATAAGGAGGACTATTTTCTTTGGCCGGGAAGACCCAACATCTCCCTGTAGTCTTTGTCATCCTCCATCCTAAACACCCCCCAAAAAAAAAACAAACACTGAAGCTCATGCAATTTTCCTCCTCTCTTCACCATTGATAAAATGTCATATCATATCTTTAGCCAATGATTTATTTTTCTTATCAAGTAGTCATGCCATACAGAATCAATGAATTGCACTGCATCATCAGTTGCGTTACTGGACATTCTCTGCGTGTAATGTGAAATGTTATTTGCAATGTGCCAATGTACGTATTGTAATGTCTTCTGATTGTGCACATCCAGAACCACCCTGAAAATGAGCTTGCTCAATGGCCCGATTCCTGGTAAAATGACGAATGATTGATGTACAGGTGGCTTGGAGCATATACAACGTGGATGAAAAACCTGGCAGCTGTAGAGGGAAACATCCGATTTTACACTGGTGCCCTCCAGTCACGATTGTGTATCAAAACAGAGGCTTTATTTCATTGCCTGATTTGTGATCTGTGCCAGACATGCATGGGGAGGTTCTTATTTTAGGTTCTCGCCACTCTATGTATGCATATGGAGGCAAGACCCACCACCACCTTTTTATTTGTTGAAATGTTTCACAGGAAAGGCACAATGAACAAGTTGCTCATCTCACAGTGCATCCTGGGGGAGAAGGTACAGGGAGTACTTTAATCACACAGTACATAATTTAAGCAGAATGTATTCAAATCATAATGTCAATATAGCAAGAACAGTACCAACATCTTAATACATGTGATTACAGCAAAAATAGTGATGGTAGTGAGTCATAAAATACAGGTTACTCACCTGTAACAGGAGTTCTAGGAATGGTATATGTTGTTCATCCACATTTATTGGCAGGTCCCTTGCGGTTTAAATCTTGCCGGAAGGTCTTCAGCTGGCTCCTCCACCCACCGGATGGTAAAACTCCGGCTCCGCCCATGGCGCCAGATCTAGCCCGCTGGAAGCCAGGTTGTGCGTGCGGAGTCGTGGATGAACAACATATACCATTCCTAGAACTCCTGTTACAGGTGAGTAACCTGTATTCTAGGGACATGGATATGTTGTTCATCCACACTTATTGGCAGACTCCTAGCAGTTCTCCGGGAGGGGAGAGGACCAGCGCACACCCCTACTTAGGTAGAAAGACTGGAGAACCGAGGCCCGACCAGCACCAGCGCGACCCAAGGTCGATGTGGGAACGGTACAGCCTGCTTCCGGGCAGAAGCCCTGCGGATAACCTGGACCGGAGTATCCTCGAAAGCAGCCACCGATGCAGCGGAAGGACGGGTAAAAAAAAAAATAAGAGTGCTTATCCCTCTGGGAGGCTCCATGCCCACCCGCCTATAGTGGAGACCTATGCAGGGGTGACCCACCCGCTCGTCGTCCACTGGGCTGCAAATCTGCCAGATGCGGCTTCAGCGAAGATGATAAACAGCTGGCGAACCTCTCCCGAACTTTAGCTTTACGCTCCCTAGGTAGGTGAGCATTAAACAGGTTCCTATGGAACCTGTATACGGCCTCCGAGGTGTGAATGGGGATAAACCCTGGCAGAGGCAATACCCCCCAAGGGAAGACTCCGCCACCGCCTTCGGAAGGACTTCGGGTGGGGCGCAAGACAACCTAGTCCCTGTGGAAGACCGGATAGGGAGATTAAAGGAGCGCCTGGAACTCTCCCCGCCTTCTGGATGGCGGAGTGGCCCCAAGAAGGTGTTCTTCCACAACAGGTGGGAGAAACTCGCACCTGTGCAAAAGGTTCGGATGGCTTGCTCATGAGCTAAGCCCATACCAGCAAGGAAGGCGGAGTGGCCCCAAGAAGGTGTTCTTCCACAACAGGTGGGAGAAACTCGCACCTGTGCAAAAGGTTCGGATGGCTTGCTCATGAGCTAAGCCCATACCAGCAAGGATCCCACAGGAACGGGGATACTCTCCCCAAAAGGGGAGGCATGGTAGAGGCCCAGAAATGCCAGACCACCTTCTCCACACCACCAGCTGCCTCCCGGCCCGTGCCCGGAAGACAGGGGTGACCTGCAGAAGCACCTAGAGGGTCGTCGGCCGAAGCCCTGGTTTAAGGATGGACCGCAGATGGTCCGGAATGCTCGCCCAGGGATGGGGAAGGGCAAGGCCCTATCCCCATCATCAAAAAGGAGAACTTCTCCCAGAGGACGGTGCATCTTGGCAGACTTCTTGGCAGGACGCCTCAAGGTGGAGGACCTTGCCGAAAGACCCTAGGCCTGGCCCCTAGCCGCACAAGGATCGGCCTACAGGTGCAGGGATTGAAGGTCCAGATGGATAACCTTCCCTAAAAGGAAAGACAGGACCGGGCGGACTAGAAGCCGCCCGGAGCCCAGGGCTGAGACTGAGGACAGCTGGATACCAGAACTGACAATCCAGTCTGGGGCTACTAGCATCACCTGTGCCAAGTCCTCCTCGCCTTGCCCAAGGTCAAGGGAAATGGGAGAGGCACAGAGGGGCCTGGGTCCGTGGCCCCAATGGCATCCCCTGCAGCAGGCCTTGCTGAGGGGGCGGGCATAAAACAGTCTCGGCCTCGTATTCTCCCTGGAGGGAAGAGGGAGAAGACCCTGTGCTACCTCCGGCAGGGGAAACCACTCATGAGGCGCAGCCTATGCCCGGCTTAGGGCAGCAGCCAGGAAATTGGGGGCTCCTGCCATCAAATGGCTGGGAACCCTCAACTGCGCAAAAACCCAATGAGGAGAACCTCCTTGCACCAAGGCAAGGGGATCGACCGAACCTGGCGGGGTAGGTAGCACATGGTCGTGGTGTTGTCCTACTTGGACTTAGACCACTAGACCCCGTACAAACGGAGCGAGCAGTGCAAGCTAAGCGGACCGCCTGGTGCTCCAGCAAGCAGGAAGGACATCGGGACTCGCGAGAGGACCAGAGGCGAAGCACTCTGTATTCCCCTAGATGGGCACCCCACCCATCCGAGAAGTATCGGTCGGAGAAGACCGCCGACTCAGGGTGAACGAACAGGATGTTCTCCTGCCGAAGTTGGAATGGTCCAAAGGGAGCGTTCTCTTAACTCCTGGGCTGTCACAAACTGGTCCAAAGGACGCAGCGCTCTGACCTCTGGCTGGCCCCTCCCACTAGGGGAAGGCCGCCCTGAGGCCCAGGAGGTGCAGGAGGTCCTGGCAGGACATAATTACCCAGCCAACCCGACCGGGTAAGGGAGGAAGAACCTCAGCCTTGTCCGCCCGTAGCCGAGCTCGGACTCAAGAGTAGAGCTTAGTCCCGAAGAAGCCTCACCGCTAAGGCACGAGTTCCCACTTGGCTCCTGTAACGGGAGACCAATCTGCCTTCCGGTGGGGTTACGTCCGGAATCTTCCAGTGCCGCAGAGACTGCTGAGCAAAGGGCCTGGCTAGGAACTCAAGGAGATCCCCGCTAAGAAGGGGAGGAGCCTCCCAAGAAACTAACGGAACAAGGAGTCTGTACATCCTGGAGGCCCAGGAAACAGCCACACGCCACGTTCTAAGGATGGAATATCTGAAGTAGAGAGACCATCCAGGCGTGCGGGAGAATGGGCACGAGCCCCTGTCCGTTTGAGGCCAGGAATACCTGGACACGAGCCCAGGGTTGGGGGGTCCGCAGCCTTCCTGCTCACCTCTAACTAGAGGGCCAGGCGTGTCGGTATGACCGACAAGAGGCAGTGGACCCAAGATCCCCATGGCGCAACGGCTCAAAAGGGGAAACCGCTCGCAACCTGCGACAGGATCTACCCTTCAATAATACTTCCAGAATGAGGTGCGGAGCCGTCCCCCATGGGGAAACCCGGGCTGGGACGACTGGGCCCGGGCAGTGCCCCTTGGCCCGTCACTGAGCAGGCTTGGAGAGGGAAGGAGCCGAGGGGGCCCTCGGTTTCCTGCCTCCCTGCTTCCTTTTGGAGGAAGATGCTGGACTGGCAACAGGCCGCCCAGCGCATGCCTGCTGGCCCTTATGCTGGGCCAGTTGAGCCGCAGGGCTCAGGGGCAAAGGGGCTTACGCAAAGGCTGACGGCTGCCCTTGACCCTCCGGGCGAGAGTGACCGAGTCCGGAGTGGCACAGGACTTCTCGGGCCCTTGGATATGTCCCTCCACTCCAAGGCCGAAAAGGTCAGTCCCCAAGAAGGGGATGTCCGCCAACTCAAGCTGGGTTTCCAAAGAAAAGGAGGATAACCTCAGCCACGCCCTCCGTCACATGGCCACTGCTGCCGCCACCGATCTGGCACAGGAGTCACCCAGATCCAGAGCCGGCTGAAGCTGTTTGGCCGCCGCCCTACCCTGGTCCCGTACCCGCCGGACCGTGGTCCGCAGTTCGGCCGGGAGACGAGGTAGAACCTCGTCCAGGGTGCCCAGAAGGGCATGGAACAGTGTGCCATAAGAGCCGCCGAGCTGGCCTGACGGAGGCCTAGTGAGGATGCAGCATAAACCTTGCGCCCGACGTAGTCCATCCTTTTGGACTCTGTCAGGGGGTCTAACCACATCCCCAGCGCTTCCAAGACATTGGAAAACGCCGTGGTGACTACCCTTCAGCCGAGGGGTGCTCCGAGAAACTGGGCAGAGAACAGACAGGGTACTCTCCGAGCCACCCAGGCCGAAGGCGCAGGGCAGGAAGTAGGCCGCCACCATAGCTCCAGGCTGGGCCCACGATAGCCTCAGCCACTGGGAAGGCCTCAAGGAGAACCTCCTCGGTCCAGAATCTCCGTAAGGGGTAAGGTGCCCGTTTGGAGACTGGCTCGAGCTGCATCCCAGTGAATTCTGAAATGAGCTGAAGCAGACCCCTCAAAGACTATGGGCTGTCGTCTACGGAATGTTCCTGGGAAGACCCCGGGTCCTCCCTGCTAGGAAACATAGCAGAGCCGGCTTCAGGCTCTGAAGGGTCTGCAAAAAGCTGCCGCAGGCCCAAGGCACTCTTCGTCCGCCGGGGGCGGGCAGGAGTGAGGGGACCGAGTAACCTGAAGAACAGGTCACGGCCTGGCCTGTACCCCACCGAAGGCGGAGGGGCAGCGAGGGACGGACGAGGAACCGGCCCTGGAGAGGGCTCCTCGACCGATTCGAACGGCTGCCAACCGAGCGGCGGCTGCTTGCTATCCGGAGAATGAATCGGGGTCGATTGATACCCGGACAACAACTGCTGTCGCCATATGTTCCTCGCAACAACGATGCCAACGGCATCGAAACCGCTCCTCATCCGAGGAGGGGAACGAGGAAGAACGGCAAAGCCACTTAACTCGGCGCCCTGACCTAGAACGCAGAGATCGGCGTGAGCGGCTAGACCGAGAGGATGACTAAGGGCGGGCTCTAAGGAGCCGGACGCCGCCCACCTCCCTCGGCTCGGAAGAAAGGCCCAAGGGCTATCAACCCGAGGGACGGACAGAACTCAGCTCTCGCCGCGGGCGGAGGGATGGCGGCACCAGAAGACCACCCAAAAGACGGGTCGAGAGACACCGCCGACGGGGACCTGGCCGCTGACCTGACTGTGGGACACCGTGGAGGCCAGTGGCGAGCCACATCCGACCGAAGCCGAGCGCGGGCCGATGAGGAGGGGAGAGTTCCGCCTCCCGGCTGAAGAGACCCCACCTGCAGCCCTTCAGACTTAGGCTGAGCGCAGGGTTTCAGGGTCCCTCCCTGGAGGAGAGGGAATGACGAAGCCCTGAACGGTTGCATGAGTTGAACCCAAGGAGAGCGGGATAAGTGCCAACCGGGGAGAGAGCCGCCTCCCGGCAGGACCGAACTGCTGAGAAACAGTCGGGCGGACACCGCCGGTCCGAGGGAATCTCCGAGCGGAAAAACTACCGATGTACGAGCCCCAACGGGCCGCTACGGGTCCTCCAGAGCTGACCGAAGGGCAGAACAGAAATTGCAAGCCTGAGGATCGGATCCAAGTCCACGCAATAAACGCATCGCGGAATGAGAGTCCTCCTGGAGGAACTAACTATGCACCTCTCGGGGCCGGAAAAGGACTGCGCCATCGCCATAGCGAAGAAAAAAAGATTGAAGTTTCAGAAAAGACACTTCCAATGATTTCGAAGACTGAAATTTTCAGGAACCAGTCGAAAACGCAGAGCGCTAAGGAGGGAACCTGAGCTTCCAAGTGGTAAAGAAGATCTGGCGTCATGGGGCGGAGCCGAGAGTTTTACCACCCCGGTTGCAGTCAAGAGTGGACAATGAGCCCTGAGCAAGCAGTTGGGAGGGGAATATAGCTGGAAATGGGGGCGGGGGTTATTACAGGAACAATTTACCAACAGAAAGTTATGCAGGGCAATGGACTGAGAGGATGATGAATGACTAATCAAAAGGGCGGCACATACAAAGTCTGGAAGGAGCGCGAGAAGCCATCCACCTATGTAGTAGTACAATGAGGGACTTCCAATAGGCGAGCATCATAATGCATCCAAGGGAATGGTTGGGGAAGAAAAGGTGGATAAAATAGAAGTGAGGTATTGGGGGTTTAGAACCAAAACTGACATTTAGCACAATGGAGACCACCGCGATTTTCCAGTGAGGGGATGGCCAAGGAGTGGTAGAGATGACAGTGATGGGTGTGAGAAGGGAGTAAAGAGTGAAGTAACAGAAGGTGTTAAAGAGGGTGTCCAATCTGTTAGGGAAGACTTGGGAGCATCACTGTAGACATCACAGTAATCAAGACAGGATCATCTGGACAAGTTCATGCCTAGCCGGTACTGGAAGACAGCTACGGTTCCTGTACAGCGCACAAGTTTTGGGTGCTGCTTCTGCTGGATGGCATCCACATGAGCAGAGAAGTTGAGGTGCTGGTCAAGCCAAAACCCCAAATACCTAAAGGATGTAGTGTCAACAACTGTACCGTCAAGGGGTGGAAATGGGCAAGTAGGGGACCTAGTAAGTCTCTGCCTAGTAGCGAAGATCACTGAAACTGTCTTCCTGGTGTTGAGAGTTGGTGGCTGGAAAACCAGTGCTTGGCATTATTTAAGTCCCGCTGACGTTTGATTTCAACATCCACAGAGGAATGGCCTGAGGAGAAGAGGACCATGTATCACTGTACATGTGTATGGAGAAGGAGGGAGTAGACAGAGGGCAGGTCGTTTAAGAATACTGAGAACAGGATAGGGCCCAGCACAGAACCCTGAGGTACACCAGTGTTGACAGGGAGATAAGGGGAGATAAAGTCCACTATTAGAACAGACTGTGTTCACCTATTAGGTATGAACTGAACCAGTTTAAGGCAGAGTTGGATAAACCTGCTGAAGAGAGGAAGTTCAATAAGGGTATGGGAGACTGTCGAAAACCTTGGCAAGGTCAACAAAGATGACGGAGATGATTAGACCACTGTCCATTCCTGAGAGGATGGAGTCAGTGAGCTAGTGGTGGAGTGGTACTCCAAACCCAGATCGGAACGGAGTGAAAAAGTTAGAATCTGAGAGAGAGAGCCAGATAGGACTAGGTGTTCTTGGAGCTTAGCAAAGGTAAGCAGGGGGATACAGGCGATAGCTGGCTGGGGTAGAAGTGCTACCATTAGGCAGCAGAACAGTAGCTTGCTTCCAGACTGAAGATACTGTTGCAGTAGCGGGCAGAAATTCAGAAGAGCAACGAGCCGAGCAGCGATTGCTGGAGCCGAAAAGTAGAGCAATTTAAGGACCAGACCATCAGGTGACCTGCTTTGAGGGATCGAGTGTAGAGCACATCCAGGGTCGAGGAGAGATTTCTGAGAAGAGCTAGATGTAGTGGTTAGATGGGGGTGGGTGGGTGCACGAGAGTTAGAGGAAGCAGCAGTAATGAGGATAGTAGAGGCGCAACAGGTAAAGTACAAACTAAATTCAGAGGAAACACCAAGGTGTTCAGAGATGTGTTTATATTAAGGAGCGGGGTTGGAGGGGGAGATAAAAAAAAGGGAGCGAATGACCTTCCAGAATTTGGACAGATTATGAATGTTAAATTGGAAGGTTGAACAGAGGTAGTGTGCTTTGGCTAGACGAGTGGCTTTAGTGCACCTATTGCGAAGGGAGCGGTAAGTGTATAGTCATGTGGGAGTTTAGACATTTTATGAGCTTTCCAGGCTAGGTCCCTGGCCCTTTGACACATCAAGAGTTCGGGGGTGATCCATGGGAGACGATTCCCCCTGACCCTGGGGCACCACAATGGGGCACGACTGTTCCAAATCTAAGACTATCATGAAAATATGAGTAAGCATCATCAATGGTGTTAGATGACGCAATTGGATCAGTTAGTGTAGGCCAAATCCTGGAGGAGTGGGCCAAGGGTTAGCGATTTTCCAATTTTTTGGGGGGTGGGGGAGGGGGCGCCGCTGGGTCTATATACCTTGCATACCACGAATGTCATGATGATGATCCCGCAAGGTATCTGTTAGAATGCCGGATTTAATTACCCTGAGGGGGGTGGGATGAAAGGGCACAATCAGGGAGTGGTTTCCAGTTTTAAGGTTTAGGCGGGTTGGCTCTAGAATAAGTAGAGTTTAAGCCCCACAGAAGACCAATGGGGTAGCTCAGGGTGGGGCCTGGAGTTGTAGCTGTAAGTGCAGCTGTTGGCATCTGCCTTTAGCTCCTGTCAGAAAGTTAGGTAACATTTTGGTTTTTGTGGGTAACCTTGAAGAAATGGGCTAACCGATAAGAGCAACCGAGAATAGCTTACTTTGAAGCAGCAGTGCAGCAAAGTTTTTATTTTGTATTTTTGAAAAAGCTAGACTTGGCTACAATTACTAGAAGACATGTCAAATGTACTTGTCTAGGTACCTTCTATACTGAGCACCATGAGTCCTTTTCATGTTCTGAACCCAACCATTGCCAGGTCTACAATGCTTTTCTCACTTAAAATGTGGGGCCATTTTCTTGAGAAAAAGTAAATTCAAAACAGCTATAAAAGTCAAATGTTAAATTTGAAAATTGTACCACTAAATAAAATTAGAAGATGCCTGGAATCTTTTATAGTAAAAAAAAAAAAAAAAAAAGGAAAAACTAAACTAAAAGAAAGGGTAGGTCAATTCTGCCCCCCCACCAATTTCACTTCATTGCTACTTTTTTTTTTTTATTTTTTATTAGTATTATTATAAATTGTGTTTTTCACCCCAAGCCCTGGCAGGTGGCTGTGATCCTCCTCAGTCTTGAGGTCCCCACCCTGCCGACCCCTGGAAATTCCCCAGCGCATTGCCCCCAGTGACAGGCCATGGAGGAGGGTGCCGCCCCCCCCAAAGAGACGCAATCCAAACACTGAGGGCGGCCCTCAGACGTGGGGCCATCACGGAACCTACCAGGCTCCGTGTCCGCTTTTCTCCACCCCCTACCGACGTAAGGATGTTAGCACATGCTTCCAGACTTGTACCGTCCACCAGCCACCGCCAGAGGGCAGTCAGCAAGCAGGACAAGCCCCCCCCCCCAAAAAAAGGCAGTCCTCCAAACGCTCAATCCTCTCTACCCCTGCTGACCCCCGGCGGCCCAGGCCCATTCCTGAACCCGGGTCGCTGGTGTGTAGTGACCAGCGCCACTGGGCCAGCTCTGCAACACTACTTTTAAACTTTAATAAAATGCTACTTCAGATGAGCATGACTGGTGGGATCATTTTACACATACCCCCAAAAAGTTTAATGGAATTTATTCAAAACAGCAGCAACTTTTGGCCCCAGAAAACATGAGCCAAGTCATTAGGTTCCACAGATGTTGACAGCCGTGTACAGAATAACTGCAGGCACCCCCAAGCCAGCCAGTTTACAGTACATGCACCCAAAGAGTTGGGGGGGCAGACCTGTAACAAGTACCCAACAATAGTTGCTAAACTGATAAAGGTTGGGGTTTCCATTATAAGGCCACCAGCGAAAAAAAAAAAAAAAAAAAAAACAGCAGTTACAGGTTCTATGCCTCCACTAGTGTTCCAACAAAAAGTAGGTGCTGCACGTCACAGTGCAAGACAGGAAAACCAATTACCTACTACAATCCTTATGTCTTCTTAGATATCTATCTGCCTCCATCTGAGGATAAGCAAGTTTGTGCGCAGCGCAAAAGAAAAAAAAAGGGGGGGGGCAAAGGGATCATAATTCCTCAGTCAGAAGCCAGATGCCCAGCCCCTGCCCAATTCCAGCAGGCTCAGACTCTGCGATCGAATTCTGTGATGCATTAGAGTATGGGCTCTCTATTGTTAGCAATCCGGCCTGTTCTGAAAAATTTTTTTTTTTTTTTTTTTTTTTTTTTAATGCTTTCAATGCCAATAAGTGTCAAAGCCACTTTAATAAGGGCTTTGTTAGTCTAGCAGTAGCTTTAATCAGATTCCTCTTTGAGCATACAGATACATATACATATACATGTACATATAAAATCTATGCATGTGTAAATATGTATACAATATACACACGTATCTACATACAAGTTATATTTTATGCATGTACATACATACATACATACAGTGGCGTGAAAAAGTATTTGCCCCCTTCCTGATTTTCTCTATTATTGCATATTTGTCACACTGGATGTTTTCAGGTCTTTAGAGAAAATGTAATATTAGATAAAGGGAACCTGAGTGAACAAATAACACTTTTTTTTTTATTTCACTTATTTAATGAAAAAAAGTTAACCAACACCAACCGGCACTGTGTGAAAAGTAATTGCCCCTTACACTTAACTGGTTACGCCACATTTAGCTGCAATGACTGCAACCAAACACTTCCTATAATTCAATATCAGTCTTTCACATTGCTGTGGAGGAATTTTAACCCACTCTTCCTCGCAGAACTGCTTTAATTCAGTAACATTTGGTAGGTTTTCAAGCATGAACTGCTCGTTTCAGGTCCTGCCACAGCATCTCTATTGGGTTTAAGTCTGGACTTTGACTTGGCCACTCAAAACTTTAATTTTACTTCTTTTAGCCATTCTGATGTGGACTTGCTTTTGTGTTTTGGATCATTGTCTTGCTGCATGACCCAACTACGCTTCAGCTTCAGCTGATGGAAGGATAACCGGACATTCTTCTTAAGAATTTTCTGGTACAGAGCAGAATTCATGGTTCCTTTAATTATGGCAAGTCATCCAGGTCCTTAGGCAGGAAAGCATCCCCACACCATCACACTACCACCACCATGTTTGACTGTTGGTATGGTGTTCTTACTGTAGAATGCTGTGTTTGCTTTACGCGAGACATTATGAGATCCATGTCATCCAGAAAGTTCCACTTTAGACTCATCTGTCCATAGAACATTTTCCCAAAAGGCTTGTGGATCATCCAGGTGCTTCTTGGCAAATGAGAGACGAGCATTTATGTTCTTCTTGGTTAGCAGTGGTTTCACCTTGCTACTCTCTCATGAAGCCCATTTTGCCCAGTCTCTTTCTGATTGTGGAGTCATGAACACTGACCTTAGCTGAGGCAAGAGAAGCCTGCAGTTCTTTGGATGTTGTTTTAGGATCCTTTGAGACTTCCTGAATGATTTTACGCTGCGCTCGGAGTAATTTTGGCAGGCCGCCCACTCCTGGGAAGATTCACTACTGTTCCAAGTGTTCTCCATTTGGAGATTATGGCTCTCACTGTGGTTCGATGGAGTCCCAGAGCCTTAGAAATAGCTTTGTAACTCTTTCCAGACTGATAGAGGGCAACAAATTTTTCTGATCTTTTCAGGAACTTCCTTGATCATGGCATAATGTGCTTGTTGAATCTTTGTGCTGGCAACGTGACTCTGATGGTAAGGGTCAAAATAAGTGAGATTTGTATTGAGCAGGGCTGGTTGTAATCAAGCCTGGCTGTGTTCAATCAGCTGACTAATTATCCCTTTAATTGGGTTGATTTAACTAGAGGGCAATTACTTTTTCACACAGTGCCAGTTGGTGTTGGTTAACTTTTTTATTAAATGAATGAAATAAGTAAAAAAAAAAAGTGTTATTTGTTCACTCAGGTTCCCTTTATCTAATAGTATATTTTGTCTAAAGACCTGAAAACATCCAGTGAGACAAATATGCAATAATAGAGAAAATCAGGAAGGGGGCAAATACTTTTTCACACCACTGTACATACATACATCTCCAACTATACACACACCCCATTGGTGCCGATCACCAGGGTTCATAAGCGAACACGGGTAGGAGGAGGAGGATAGTGTCCAGACGACTGCTCTTGGGGTGGGTGGGGGGAGAAAGAGAGAGAGAGAAGGAGACTCTTGCAGATCCCACGTTTGCCCCTGGCCCTTAGTGGAAGCTACAGGAAAGGTGCCCGAACTGCCTAAAAGGCAAGGAGGGGTGTAGCAGACAGAGACATGCAGAGCATGAAGGAGCACGGTGTATGTCATGGCATTAACTGAATGCCACACCACTCAAGGGGAAACCAGGAAAAGGTTATGGCAGAAGGATGGGTAAGATCCTTTTACCCCACTCCTGACCAGCTGGGCTCGCCAGACCAGGAACTAGAATCTGGTTCCCCCAGGGATCAGGTGGTAGTGATGGATCCCGCTTATCCTGAAAGTGGGGGGCCCAATCTCTGTGGGTAGACTGCTTGGCAACAGGGTGGCAGGGCTAGGGTGGCAAATAGAAATTTAAAAAGAAAAAAATGACCATCGCTGTCAAAGCATGCTCCACACACTCAAAAAAGCTATTACATCACAGAACACAAGCAAGTGGGGGCACAGCCTACTATAATCTGAAAAGGGCAAGGGATCTGGAGGCTGGTTCTGGATCTTTTGACTGAGGAATTACAATCAAAGTGGACTTTTGAAGCTATTAAAAGGTAAGCTGATGCTTGAGGAGTCTCTAAACAAATGAGCACAACTTGTACCCTTTAAAGCAGCACTGCAGTGTGTCTGGAAACAAATTATTTGACACGATTCATGCGGAGTGTAGTTTTAGTTCTCAAATACTGCTAAAACTGCTTTCACAGCCAACTTTGTAATTAAGGCCTCATGTCATTAAAGATGGCTGCCACTCACAATGTTTCAAAAATCTCTCCACCGAGGTTACCTCACAGCAGTGAACAAGGTTCACATGGGTAATTTCAGAGAAAGAAAGGCACTAGAAAAGAGGCATGCAACAAACCTGGGGGCACATTAGGAAGATATGCAAATACCTCTTCATAGAAAGGGCAGTGGATGATACAGGCCGTCAAATTTCAACATCCAGAAATCCAAAAGCATAGTACTGCCTACAGAGTGATGTGCTCTGTTTGCTTAAAAAATGCATTCTGAATTAGTTTTGTCAGCTTTAAAAGATGCCCAAAAATGTAAAACTGGAGACTTGTTTGAACTCCATGTTCCAGCGGATGCCTAAAATGGCTGCACCTCAGTGCACAATGATGTCAGAGCGACCCTGCTCCGTAGCGAGCATTCACTTTGTATGGGGCATTATTGTTATGCCATTAAAAGACTGCATTTATCATCAAAATCCTTTATGTGCAAGTGTCACACACACAGATTTTGATGAAACAACCCTCTCCAACAATATTCATAATGCACCATACAAAGTGAATGCTCCCTCCAGAGTAGGGTTACTCCAATGGCATCACTGCGGCAAGACGTGCTATTTTGGGCATCCGCTGGAGTATGGAGTTTAAACAGTCCAGTTTGTTTACATTTTGGGCATCTTTTAAAGCTGCTTAAAAAAAATGCATTTTGAAGTGGCTTCAAACGGAAAACACTACTCTGCAGGTAAGGCTCTTATCTACAGTGCTATGTTTTCAGATTTATGGATTTTTTTGATAACTTTACCTCTTTAAGTGCCCTTTAGAGCTTTAAACACCATCACCTTTTGTCCTATTAAATACGGATTTACTCAGCCTGGAGGAGCAACCCTGTTCTGTAGCACCAAGGGCCACCTCCTTGTTTACAAAAGGATCTCTGTGACCATGGAGACACCGAAAACAAACAGGTCTTTCAGGTAAATGGACAAAGGCAAGGAATAAGGTGCAGTTAGCTGTAGCAAGTCCGACCTAACTGGCAGACATTCCAGCATGCAAGGGAAATACAGCACCCAATCCCGAATGCTCTGAGCGCCTTATATAAAAACCACAGACAGGGTGTCAAATAAAACATATGTGATAAATAAAACCACAACAACCTGGATAATAAACAGAGATAACATTAAACTTTTAGTTGGCAGTTTCTTAGGACTGTCAGATGGATTCAGCAGGGAAGGCCATCGTGAACAAATAGGCCTTTAAACCACTCAAACCTCTCAGACAGGGCCTCCCTGAGAACAGCTTGAACGGAGTTCCACAGGACCAGGCCAGCGATGCTGAAAGTTCAACTTGTGTTTTCTCATAAGGTTGTTCTTACACAGGTGCAATATATTTTAATATGGATTATTCAAGAATAGTGACACAATAAACGCACTGATAGCTTCCCTAACAGACCTAGTATGCACTCTGTCCTCACTTACTCCCCTCTAATTGTAGTTAATTATGTTTCATGCCTAACCGTTGTATGTATTACACTGGATGTTTTGTCTATTGTTACTATTTTTCAAGTGCTGGTCAGTATACTGAATGCATTTGGGTCACCCCTAAAAAACTAGTTTCAGTGCACTTACCCAGTTACCCCCCCTGCCCCCCACAAACCAAAAAAATAAATAAAAATAAAAAGCACAAACACAGCCATCAGTGTGCCCAGCAAACCAGTCTCCCCTGTAGCAGCAGTGTAAGGCAGTCATCAAGGCTAGAAGACCTGTGAACAGCAAATGTACCTTCTCATCTCACTCTTCAAGGATTCCCTCAGCCACTAGGTTTAACTACCTCCTTGCCCAATTTAGATTGAGGTTCAAGTCACACAGTTATCACAGACACTGCGCCCATGAGCAAGTCACTTGAACTGTGTATGCATTTACCCACTGTATTTTGTTACTGTTCACTGTGATCTGCATTTATGAGATTTGCTGTGCTGTCTGTCCTAACCAGGACATCCTTGTAAATCAGCACTGCTCAATGGAACTTCTCATCTTGGTGAAGAAATAAAATACGAACAATTCCTTGTGCATCAATCTCCACAACAGAATAGGGTAAGCAAGCAATAACCCACGACAGGGTGTGAGGTTATTGGGGATTAATGAACACCCCAGGTGTGTTGATTAATTCCCCCCCCCCCCAAATAACTGCACCCCCTGTCGTGGGTCATCACGCTTATAACAGGCTATGTTTAAACCAAAAAAAAAAAATCCAGAAATGTTTTGCTGTTTAAAGAGCAAAAAATGTACTCTATCCTGCCACCTTGTAAAATAGCCCCTAACCAAGAATGCATAATGGACTGCTGTTATGCACATAGAAATGTCACACAGTACTAAGATGACTTGACATTTCGTGTCCGTAACAGTGTCTCACCAGTCTAACACGTTACACCCCCCCCCCCCAAAAAAGCCACATGCAGGTAAACTGAAACAGTACTGCTGCTTCCTTCCCCTCTCTCCCTCTTCTCGCACTCCATGTCTGTCACACTCCACAGTCGGGAACCACCACCACATACACTTGCACTACAGAAAGACAACATCCCATTTCACTTGCAACACCAAAAGCAGGGAATGCATGTCTGTCTTGCAAACAGTGCAAATGACACAGCGGGCAGAGCCAGGAAACTGTACAATTCGCACGTGAAATGTCCTGGTGTCTGTATCACTAAATATTTTGCGGCGATATGTGAAGTTCACTTACTGTTTATCGGTCTCAGTCGGCCACCGCTCAGCGAGACTGCTGTTCCGTGGGAGCCACAGCAGCATTTTCCTGACTGTTGCTCCTGTACTGTACAGTACACCAATATGGCTGGCAAGCTAGGGACAGCGAGTGAGCAAACACCGCAGTGTGCGGAGGAGAAGCTGGTGGCCAGGTGGCAATGAGTCAGTGAACAACTGCGGATGAGAACCAGCCATACATCCATGAAGAGCCCCATTTCCAATCACTCACAGGCAAACAGTGCTGTGGTCAGAAATAGGGCAAGAGGATGGGCTGGAATTCAGTGAGTCATAGTACTCCGCACCGGTATCGTTGGGGGATGACACTTCATCTCGCTCACTCCCCCTCCACCACCACACAGACAGCCATGCATCTGCTCTGTGTGCCGTTGTCAGTCTCCCTCCTGTCCAAAGAGGGTTACTGTTAGTGTTCAGCTCTGTCCTTGCTGCTTCAACAGAACCCACATCGGAAACCGACAAATGCTGACAAGAGAAACGTTTCAGACACCACTGAATGCCATCAACCCACTCCCTGCCTGTGGCTGGGGACCGTGTATGGGTGATGATCAGAGACAGACAGTCACTCAGATGGGGAGGGAGAACACGGCAGAAGACAGGAGGTCACCTGGTACGTGAGATCCCTGGAGCGGTGGGTGGAAAGGAGCAGTGTATCAGCCACAGCGAGGAACACACCACTTGTCTTTTTTCTTTTATTAGAAGAGATGATACTTATTCTTGATTACCATCATTCCAGCAACTGATGAGGATTCCAATATTAATTTGGTAATTAGCTGCATAGTAATAGCTATCACACCCCATCTAGTACTTAGCAGCATTTCATGTAGTCTAAACTTGCCCTTATGTTTCTATTCTAAGATAGGCGCTGCTGGCTTCCTCTGATGTAGCCTCTCTAGGGTTCCTCCCCCTCAGGGAACAAATTCTGGATCTTTAGAAGACATGCAGTGCTGCTCATCTACACCATTTTATTTCAAAGGGGGTAATTTTTTTTTTTTTTTTATGCATTTTGGCAAATGTTTTGATTTTTAAATTTCCTTGACTGTCGCCAATTCTGAAATGAAGGGATCTGATCAGTTATCCGTTTTCAGGTTACAGCCTTTGACTGCCAATAAGTAAACTGGGAGCAATGTGTGGTCCCCAGCGTGGTCTATGAGGGGGGCTGATTGACAGAACCACTATTTCTGCTGTCAGCTCAATGTCTCTTCCCCCCCCCCTTCCAGGTGTAAAATGCACCAAAATGGTGTCAATTTCGGACAAAACCAAAAGATATGGCCCAGGTCAGCTAAGTTGCAATTGCACCCTCTCCAACATGAACCACATGAGGCTGGGAGGCATTTTGCAAGAATCGCTGGTTTATGAGGGACCGGAAATATCGGGACCAGGATTTCCAAATTCCATCCACAAATTGGAGTAAGTTTATTTTAATGGCTCTCAAGGTTGCTACTTGCCACTGTGGAAAGGGAACCTGCAGATCCAGGTCTTTATTCCAAGCTTCTAACACTGACAAAGTAGTGTCTCCCAGAGATTCCCTTATTATATTATATATCCAATTAAGTTTCCTCAGGAATTGCCCTCCAAGTCATCTCTGACTATAACCCAAAAGGATAGGGGAGAGGAAGGGGGTACAGTGTGGTCTCTCTCGTCATAAAATATTTCTCACCTAGGTGCATCTGAACAGATACCCACCTGGGAGAGAGAAGATATTCTGAAGTTCCAAAAAAGACCAGATACCTGAATGGTTAAGAAATTGGTAGTAGTAACTGAGGCTCGATCTACACCAAAAATTGAAAGCTGAAAATTGAAAATTAGCAAGAAGAAAATTCTCATCTGCCGATACAAGTGTAAAAAAATATATATTATATATCTGCTCGAACACCGCTTAATCATATGCCAGGTTTTCAAGATTTGTGCAGTAAATTCAGTGTAGTCTCACCCCCGGGGGAGGAGGGGCACACAAACAAACTCTCTAGAAGCAAAGAAGTGTGTTTTCAATGTCAAATCATTAAAAATTCAATATATTTCCAGATGCGTCGAGTTGTGGGAGAGAGCCAGATTATCAGAATTTTAAGGAAGCTGCAGTCACGTACAATCGTATGTTAGGGAAATTTACTCCCCCTTGATCCAAAGAGGCACAATTAATAAATAAATAACGCAACCTCAGTCTCTGACCCGACCATAAAGGAAAAATTATTTCATTCCAAGATTTAAAGTAATAGTTGGCTAGGAAGAGTGGGACATTCTGGAAAATATACAATAATCTAGGGAGGACATTCATACGTATAGTTTCTACACGCTGAAAAAAGGTTAATTTTAAGTCAGCCCCATCTGTTAAGATCTTCCTGAATTTGAGTAGAGATAGGTTCAGAGTTTACCAATTCCAGATGTAACACTGATTGGGATACACACTCCAAGGTATTTTATCTTGGTGCATCTCCACTACAAGGAGAAAGTCAGTTGTAGATGGTTGGTAAAGCATCAGTGTTTCTCATTTTTTCCTTTATTCTTAACCACTGTGGCTGGGCAACTGTGCACTCTCCCTAGCACTGCTCTCACTCAAGTAATAGCTGTCCTCGACTTCTGGGCTCTGAAGAATATAACAAGAGCCGCTCTGCCCACTGATACTGCTGGCCACCCCTTCACACCAACTGTGTGTATATTGGGGATCAAAGACCACATACAGGCAGTCAACCAATAATCAGACGTTTGTTGCCATCTTTCAGCAACCCGTGTTATAAAAGCTATTAGAAACCACTAAAAGCCTCAAGTCAGGCTTTACCCGGGTAAAAACAAACCCAGCCAGAAACAAACAATCCAAGTGGTATCTAATTCTGCCTAACAATATGTTGGCTCACAAGAGCACAAGGAGGACTTTCTTGCAGAACAGGCTTTCAACTCCAATATATGGTTTGCAGGTGTGGGATAATCTGCAGCACTAGAGCTCCAACAGCTAGCTCTTTATGGCTGTTGGAATGGAAGCCACAGCAGGGGAAAAATTCCTTCATTCCTGCATTCAGCCAAGACCGTAATTGATTTGCCATGGCAAAGATCCTCCCTCCATGCCACCAAACAAGTTACAGGCCATAAATCTCCACTGCAATGTACACGTTTCTATCTCTAAGCAGGTTTAGGAGGTTATCCTGGCCAGGTAGGGATAGCATCTCACAGGAGTCATTTTTCTGCCAGAAAGTCTAAAGTGCCTCCCCAGAAAAATCTAAAAGGATGGGGCCATTTGTCAAGCAACACAGGCGTGAGTCACATGGTCCATTCTGGGATCTTTACTTCTCCAATGCAGTCTCAAGAGTCATTTCACCTTTCCTTCCTTCAGGTTTCTTTGCAACTTCAAATCCATTTACTGCCCCCATACGAGTGTCCCCAAATGTTACATTGTGACAATACTGGAGACCAGGACTGTTTTAAATAGGGAGGCAGGGCATGGAAGTGTTGCAAAGTATGGACACCCCAATACATAAATGCTTTATGAAACTGCTATAAAAAAAAAAAAAAACATGCAACAGTGTTGCTTTCAATATCTAGCAAAGACCTCTGTGCAAGAGCAATTAACTCATTTGGGACTGAAAATTGACTATCTAGGCCCTGTAAGCTTCTCATCATGGGCCTCTGAAACTGTTTTTGCCAGAGGCAGAAGTACCAGGAGAGAATGCCATCTCTTGAATGCACCTCGAGTTTCAGATGTCTAATTAAAATTTGCATCACTGGGGCCTCAGGGAAACTGACCTGTAGTACAGCACTGGTTACAGGAACAGCTACTGATGAGAAAGATGCACCACAAAAGGGGAGAAGAGGAGAGAGAGAGAAGAGAAGAAATAAGGAGAGAGGGATAACAGGAAAGAAAACCAAAGGCAGGAAATGGCATGGAAACACTGAGCAAGAGTCCTTTCCAGCACAAGAACATTTTGGTGGGGGTGCAAGTGGTAGACGTAGGGAGTACCAGTTATGCATTTGTATTCCAGAATATCAACATGTAAGAAGGCACCCCCAAGAGGGTCCTAGGGAAGCAGTTGCGAGAAACCAGCGATTGGTGACAAGTTTGTTACGATCCTCTTGTGTCAGTTCTACAGTTGTGTAGACTAGGTCTCCCTGGGCCACAAGTGCACCACCAGGACCACCTCTGGGTTCCTGCCTAAGCCTGGTCAGAACCCTCTGAAACAGGTTTAGGAGGAAAGGCGCAGAGCAATCTTCCTTTCCAACAGGCATGTCAGAAATACAGCCTCTTTCTTGCCACATGTGGTTCTGATACTTCTGCCACACGTAAGTAGCAATATGAAGGCCAAGACATGTCTAACAAAAGTGTGCTTGCAGAGAATGTCCCAATTCCAACAGCCTTTATCAGAACGTCTTCTGCTCATAATACTCCTCCATGGACAAGTTCAGTCCCTGATCAGCCACATTAATGCTTGAAGTTGGGAACCCCAGAAGAATGGGGCCTGTACAAAGCAGTACATCTTCACTCCCAGTGAAACCAACTGAATATTCCTGCCCCAGAGGAGAACGTGAGCCACTTTTCACTGAAAATACAGATGATAGTTTTCCCATTATCAGAATAACTGTTTAAACGAAAGCATTACCATGTGAACAATCCATTTTCTCCAATACCCACTTTCACGGGGGGGGGGGGCGCACTGAGGGTCCCTCCCACAAATCCTAATTATGCATAATAGTTATAAGAAGATTAATGTTTTCATACCATGAACTTCTTACAATACCCCTAAACACTGAGACATCTCCATGAGCAAGAATGATCATTCAGTAAGTATAGAGAACATGCAAAAATAAACTCCAACGTTGCTTATTCAAGTATCTTATGTGCTATTCTGTCACTTGTGCACTCGAAGTTTTTGAAAACATCCAAAAGATGTCAGTCAGTGCAGAAGGTCACTTCTGTATGTGGCCTACACACTTGCAGTAACTATACAGCCAAGAATCAGTACCAGACATTAACCCAGACGCAGCAAGGCATAAAGTTTCAACTTAGAGGCATTCATCCATTTTACACATGCACCTCAAACATACTGAGGAACAACTTCACATTATCATATTTCATCCACAGGGATCTAGTGCAGGAAAATACTTCACACATTTCTGTTCAGACAATGAACAATTTTACGTAGCTGCGAACTGTGGCATTTAAGATGTATTCACGTCATTAAGGGCCAGAGTAATGGACACACTGCTCTCATTACCATGTCAACATTCTTGAGGACTAGAGTCTGAATTTATATACAAAAAGTTGAAAAACTGCATTTTGTTCTACAAATGCAGGATACGGTCAGCTACAGGAAATTTAAGATGCAGATTAAGGGTAAAGGTTCCATTTATTACATTAAGGTACTCTAGAATTTTTATGGCATAACTAGAATTTGCTACACTAGGGGCATGGTAAGCAATTTAGTGAACACAGAAGTTATTTTAATTGCACTAGATATGCTAAAGTTTCATTTAGTGGGTACCATGCAGAAGCCCAATCTGCAGATGACTATACTGGCTTCAGTGCCGCTTCTTTTTATTGAACTAGTAACGGCCATCTAGATCACTGCTAGATGTAAATATAATTAGCTATTTGGTGTAACCAAAGTCCAAAACGTAAACATTTTACTGTGGGTCCCAACCCTAGCTAGGCTTGTTTAGCTGTACTTTGTTTACCTGGGACAGAAGTATTACATGCAAAGCTCAGAGGGTGGATGGGGCTTCTGAAATGGAGCACAAACTCCATCCAATGAGGTTAACTTTGAATTAAAGTATTTTACTGGTACTGTGCAGGATGTTTAAGTTCTGAAATGAACTCTACAGAACTAGAAGAGAAACTGGTACCACACTGGGAGAGATACAGGACTTCACATGTCGGAGAGACCAGCTTGTCTGGTAAAGCACTAACATGGAAAGCACAGATCAAAAGATGAAGAGGCTTATATACAGTCAATGTGGGCAACATGGTTTTAGACAAAAGAAATGCCTACCTTTGTACCAACTCCTATATCTTGGACAATGCTGTAAGGAAAAAGAATAGAAGAATTACAGTTAGAAAAAAGGTCTGCCACAAGCTTACAGTATAGGAAGCAACAGGACAGAAATAAGAATTATCACAAGTATACAAATCAAATATGCGTACACTACGAGAAATGAGGGAAGGGCATGATCAAAGTAATTCCAGGCTGTTCAACAGCTGCATCAAATCAGATAGTGCCTATAAAATACAACTTAAAAATGTGATCCCTGTTTCCAACTCTTTCCAGGAGTTTCTCAGCCTAATCCTTTCAAGTAACCAGAATATCAAAAAGGTAGGTCAGAATTTTCTTCTAGCTTTACTTAAGGCAGGTGCAGCTCCAGTAACCTACAGAGATCTAATAAAATCAGGTAGCACCAGATGCTAGGTTCAAACTAGGTGGGATGCACATCACCCTAAATAGACACCTCCATTTTCCACAAAAGACCAAGCATGGGACTTCTAGCCAGTGATACCACAGCCACAAGAGAATGTATCCCAAGGTGCAGACCTTCACTACAGTCAACTCACAAAGCCCAGCCCTCAAATAACCCCAAAAGTATAACTACAGTTGCAATGAGCAGCTCAAGTTCAGATCTGTAGCAGTCCAAACTGCAGCTCAACAAAACCTGTCAAATGCAGTATCAGAATAGTCAAGCTTGTGGCAGATAAACTACCTGAGTGATTGACTGCATCTGGTTTCAAAATGAGAGCGTAGGAGGTTGAAAATGGCATCGACCCACTAACCAAATGCCAGTAGATTTTTATCAGACTGGTAACACTTTCCTTTAATAACCCTGTGGGCTTGTACTGGAAAAGGTAATATTTCAGTAAGTACACCAGCTGGACCAGGAGAAAAAGAGTCTGTGGGGCTAGAAATAGATTGTCACTAGCCCTACTGGCTAGTGGCTGCCTTTAAATCCATGGGAAGGCTTCCAAAGTTTTTACAAGCAGAATTAGCCAAATGGTTCCATTCATTACCATACTTTAGGGATGAAATTTTGAATATTTATACATTTACATCTGCTTAAAGTAACGGTGCAACAAAGTTTTTCCAAAAAAGCTACTCAACAACTGATAAAAATATATAGTATACCTGTCAAATCTACTTTTCTAGGTACCTCCTATGCAACTTACCATGTTTTTTGCTCAAATTTTCAGTCTTAACCACTGCCAGGTTTAAGCCATTTAGGCAATGTTTTTTTCTTGTAAAAAAATAAGAAAAAAATCAAGTTTTTGTGGAACTAGAACATTTATCATTAAATAAAACTGGAAGAGGTTTGGAAACTTATTGTGAAAAAAAAGGCAGTGTCACTTTTTGCCCAATTTCGTTGCATTGCTCCTTTAATATGTATAACCGGAGTACTACAGATACTGGGAGGAAAACTAACAGTCCAAGGCCCTATTTTCGACAACTGGCCAAGTCAAATCACTGTTGATAAATCACTGCAAATTTAGTTGTCTAACCCTGTAAAACAAAAATCATTAGCACTGTGAGGATATTAAAGAATGGCTGACGCCATTAGGAGAACTTGAGCAAAACATTTAGACAGTTCTGCTTTATTTCACATTAGTTCTATATTTCTTCTCCATTATTTATTATTGAGGTCATTTGCATGAACACAAGATCACTGCTCCTGAAGAGTTCACCTATTCCTGTTACTTTCTTCTCAAGGTCAATTAATAATGCCCTGCTTGTGACATCAGTTACTCCCATGGCAACAGATTGTGATGCCACAGAGGATTGTGACATGATGTATGGAGTAAGCTAAAGAGGCAGATAAACGCTTGAGGGCATGTTTTCATGCAAATTTCCTCAGTAATAAAGAATGGGGAGGAGAAAATTTTATATATATATTTTTTTTAACACACACACACACACACACACACACACACACACACTGCAAGTTAAACTGAACTTAAATATGTTTTTCAAAGTTTTCTTTGAAACATCAGCAGCTGTGTCATGGACACATGTTAAGACATACACACTTCAGATTTAGGCACCAAAATGCAAAATACCACAGATACAAAACCAAAATCGCAGTGACATTCTGTGCTGGGATAGATAAGAGGGGTGAACCACTGAGCAGGGGGAGGTTATCTTACCCCTCTACAAGGCTTTGGTCCCACCAGGGACACAAATGATCAGGGGCATGGAAAAAACCATCAGAAAAGGCTGGAGAACATGTTCACGTTAGAGAAAAGGCAGTTAAAGGAAAACTAGGTGCACAAACTATAACCACATTATGTACTGTGCTTTTGTTTTACTGATGGTCCCTGGCATTCTATTCCATGTGTATGTGACAAGCAATTTTATGACCCATGGGGCTAGCTACCAAGGCTCCTTTTACTACCTTTGATCTGTTGGAATTTTCCCAGAATGCCACTGGGAATGATGGGACTTGGACCCAAGTCCTTCAAAGGTGCACTGGCTATCACCCAGTGACAGCACGTTACAAATCAAATTGTCACACATCCAGAACAGTTGGTGCTTAGGAAAAACTGACTTTGGCTGAGAAGGGAGGGCAAACAGTTTCATAGCAGTTAACTTTCACAAGCAGATGCAGTTAGTTAAATGGTATGACTAGATTATAAATTAGGATCCCGAATTCTTTAATTCAATGCAAGGTCGAACTCGCATCATCCCCAGGGGGCATCTGGGAAAAAAATTCCAATATTTTATTTGAGATCTTGTATAGTATCTTTGAGCACAAGTTCATTAAATAGGTTCCACGTCTAGACAAAAAAGCTATAAGAAACGTAAAACATAAATAAGTTACAATTGTGCTGGAATGACAGAGCAAGCACAGCATGTACAAGGTCATTGCCTGATCACAGTAGCCAGAGTCTTAAGTTACGGTAGGTAGGCATTTATACAAAGGGTGTGTTAATAGCTGAAGTGAAGTACACTAAATTAGATATTGTTACAAAGTTATAGGAAAAGAGGAACAAGGAGAAGAGGCACAGTACCTTGGGAGGAGAGGGGACAGCTGAAAGTACAGGGGAAGGAGTATGGGAGAAAAAGGAAAGTATCCGGTGGTGGAAGCTGGGGCGGAGTATAGGTTATAGGGCAACTGGAAGGAAGGGGAGGGTGAGCAGACAGTTGGATGTGGGGTGGAAGGAGTGTGAAAAGAACTGAAAGCAGAGGTGAGATAAGAGGCTGGGGGGGCACAAGAATAGAAGGCACTGCAGAAGTGGGTTAGCGCAAGGTCAAGGAAGTCCGGAGATCATGCGCAAGACGTTACTGGAAGCAGGTATAGCTGGCATTGTCCATTAGCTACATATACATGTATATATATACACACACACACACACACACACACACACACACACACACACACACACATATGCCCGGTTCCCATGGCTTTCAGAGGAGGCCTCATACCTCCTCCTACTCAGTCTGCCAGGGCAATCCTCAAGGCATCCCATACCCTGCTTCATTACGTGCATTTATTTATTGAATTTTGTTGACCGTAGGCCCACTGGGCCCTGAGGTAACTCTTTTCAGGGGTTACCCGTAAAAAAATAACACACAGATAATAGGGGCCAGGTTTGTTTTTTTTTTTGCCGCCTCCCCTATCCCATTACCCTGGGACGCCGGCATGAAGGATGCAAGTCCAGGCTGACTCTGTGCTGACACACATGACTGCCAAGCGCCAACAGTGTCCCCCTCCTCGACTCCGCCCAGAGCTGCGGTGTCCCGAATGTCTGTTCCACCAGCTGCAGGGCGTCGGGTGTAGGCACCCTGGCTATCACCAGAAGGAGGAGAGCATCCATAGGACGCCCAATCCTCCTTCGCCTATCGAGCCCTGGCAACCCGAGTCCATTTCTGAACCTCGTCGCCAGCGTGAGCGTGAGGTGTGGCACTCAGTGCCTCATCCTCAGCGCCACCAGGCCAGCCCTCAACAGTCTTTTGAAGGGACCAATCGAGCTTAACAAGACGATGTCAGGCTGCAGAGAGTTTAGCCACCCAGGGGCACAGAAAGCGAAGGACAATTGACCCAAGGAGGTGCGACAGTGGGGAATTTTAAATAGGCAACAGTCTGAGCTTCGAGTGTTACGAATGTTAGTATTGGGGAATATTCTGAACCCCTGTGGTAACCAGACAGAGACTAGCTTTTTTGCTAGTAAGCAGGACTGGTAGAGAAATCCATCAGGGAACTGCGGCCAGTTAGCCTGGGCATAGAAGTCACATGTGTGCAGCATGCATGTGGCTCCTGTGGCAAGTCAACAAGCTTTGTTTAAGGCAACTTTAACATTGCGCAGGGCAGCTTCTGTGGCCATACCATATGTTAATTAGGGTCAAAAGAGAACTTTGCACTGCTAGTTTGAGGGCCTCAGGGGTGAGACTATGCTTGTGTCTGTGCAACAGACCAATGAGTGTAGTAACAGCCTTAGTGACTGTCGATGTGGCGGTCGAAAGTCATTGTGCTGTCCAGCATGATCCCCAGGTATTTGAAATTCTGTACAAGCAACAGGGGAGAATCCACCTTGTTGGTGATCAGAAGAGAGTGGGCTCTGTTCCGATTTTGAGCAGTGCAGAACAACATAGTTTTAGTCTTTGTATAGTTCATCACCAGTTTCTGATCTTTAAACCATCTTTCCGCCACTGAAAGGTTGGTCTGGAGTTTGCCTTCGAGAGCGAAGGTGTTAGTCTCTGGTGAACTGTACGGCATTGTCTGCATAAAGGAGTAGATGACAGTTACAGGCAGAGGAGAGTTGGTTAAGAAAGAGGCTGAACAAGAGTGGACCCAAAATAGATCCTTGAGGTACACCTGAGCAGACTTGACTGATATCAGATAAGGTATTAGAAATCTTGACCTGTTGAGACCTCTCCAACAGGTAGCTGGAGAACCAAGTTACAGTGTCAGGGGAGAGACCAATGCAAACGAGCTGTCTGATCAGAAGAGCATGGCTGACTGTCAAATGCTTTTGATAAGTCGATGAAGGCTGTGCCAACTGAGAGACCTCGGTCAAGGGAGTAGTTTACATAGCCCGTAAGTTCAAGCAGCGCAGCTGTGGTGCTTTCTAAAGCCTTGTTGCTCAGGACATTGCAGCTGGTGCTTTTTCAAGGTATTCGCCAAGCTGGTCTGCAACTATTCTCTCGAGGGCTTTTGAGAGTGGCGGTAAGATAGAGACTGGGTGATAGTTCCCAGCAAGTGTCCGGTGGTCACTCTTAAAATAGATCAAAGGAAATAAAGGAAGCCTTAATGGCTACCCCCCGGGGGCTATAAAACATGCAGAGGGAAAAAGGTTACAAACACACACACACACCAAAAAAAAACAAAAAAAAACTTGCTAGACAGTAACAAAATGCCAGGTATGAAACAAAACCCCAATGACATGTTTTATAATTTTGCATGACAGTATTCACAAGCAGTTCATACTGTGGGTTGAAAATTGCACCCAACTAAATACTGATAAATGTACGTGGTCAGTAGAATTTTGCTTTCATCTGTCCCTATGTACTGAGGAAGACAACATATCAAATGTGAAGGCTGTGAGGACAGCCTTTTCCTGATTACTTGCCCACCTGACTAGTAATTGCAACCAACTTCCATTTCAACCCCTAGAAGTCAAGATGTTTGATCTGGTGTCCAGCAGGTCGGGGTGGGAGGTGCTGGTAAATTCAGGGTAATGGCAAGATACTCTCTTCAGGAAGTGGTGAACCTATGAAACAGCTCTTCCAGTGGAGACGGCCAATTGTGACCTTTAGTGTAATCTGGCTTGTTTGCCAACCCAGCATCACACAGTGGAGCCTCAAGATGGGTGGTGTCTCCTCTGAAATGCCAAGGGAGTAAGGAGAACATGGGCTGTCCAGCATTCTGGCATCCCCTAGCAGTCTACCAATAGCAGCACTGGCATGTGAACGTAGCTGCTCACCGACTCTGCTGAAGTACATGGGAACCATAGGAAAGGCACAAAATGAGGGAAAAAAAAAGACAAACCACACACTACATGCAAGTTACAAATGGCAGCTCACTGTAAATCTTACACCCACCCCCCCCCCGGCAAAATGCCTCTGCCATGGGGTAAAAGTACCAATGAACTGGTTTCCAAGAGATGCCTTAACCCCACAGAATGTGAAACGTGCATCCATTTAACTCCACTCCCCAAACAGGTGCATCATGATTTATTCCAGTCTACTAAACAGATATCCTGGCCAACTCGCACCTTATCACTACTGGATTCAAATAAACCCATTAACATGCAACTGAAAAATTTAAAAAAAAAAGTGTTTCATTGTTGATGGTATCAAAACATAAGGAATAAAGTATGGCCTGTGTTTCCATCGAGGGGCTGAGATACCAGTGTATGAACCCAGAGTGAGTTGTGTATGACCGCTCATATTTTATTTGTTACAGTATATGGTTTGTAGTTTTCAAAGTTTTTTTGTGACGTTCACTTTACCAGAGTTTTATACCTTGGCCCAGACATGCAAAGGTTGCGCCATGCACAACCCACTGATGTCTTATTGTGATATTCAAAAGGAAAATCATGCTTCGTCCCGATCTTGTGAATATCAATATTATATGCGGAGCACAGGTGAGAGCATTCCAATGCATAACCTGTACAGCCCGATATGTGCAGAGCCATGCATGCGCAACTCCTCACAATGCAGCACAAAGTTAAGCCCCCAAAAAAAATAGGAACTGATGGCCATCACAGGTGAGCTGCCACACTGCAGGCGCAACACGGCAGCTGCCACCTGTGGGTGGCCACCCAGAATTCTGGCTGCACCTGGCGCCCTCCATGCCGAGCGGCATATGTTTAAAAGAATGTCCCCATCCAATATCCCTGGTGGTCCACTGGACCAATGCTGCCGATCGCTGGCATCTGTTTTACAGAAAAGCGTTCTATTACCCTGGTGGTCTAGGGGTACCCCCTCCCCACTGAGCCCATCGCCCAGCTCCCCCCAGGTCGGCGGTGGCAGCACCCCACCCGCCTGCCGCCCAACACCTTGGTAGGGCTGCACGCCCACTGGTTCACAGCGTGAGCCAA
Organism: Neoceratodus forsteri; assembly: GCA_016271365.2. Taxonomy (NCBI): domain Eukaryota; kingdom Metazoa; phylum Chordata; order Ceratodontiformes; family Ceratodontidae; genus Neoceratodus; species Neoceratodus forsteri. The sequence goes on along the minus strand of JADMNL010000031.1, from coordinate 112,525,615 downwards.
TGGTGTGCAGCCCCTATCGCATCACATTCCAGAGATGTAAATCTGCACGGTGCCAGGCGCAAGTCGTCAGGGATCGGCGCACCTGCATGCAAATTGGACCATGACATGCAAATGGCCCCATGTGCACCTTGCATAAATTATGGCCCAATTTGCATGTCACCTTTCGACTATCGTGGGTGCTGTGAATGGCGCAATGGCACTTGCGCTAGCGCATCTCCATGATCCACTCTGGCCACTGCGCCATGCACACTGGGGATGGCCAGGGTGCGATATTCAAAGCTGCTGAGCCATGGCACAGCTCCTTTGAATATCGCCCAGGCCACACGTGCCCTGCGCAGCTAAGTTGAGCTGCGCCCAAGCTAGTGCCACAGCCTGGCGCAGTTTGAATATCCGGGCCCTTGTGTTTAGTGTAATGCTCCCCGTTGTCGGCAGCTCAGTGTGTGCTGCCAAGTTTGTCAGTCAGTGTGGTGCCATGTGGTCCCCTTCCAGGCCCGACCATTGAGAGATCCATGGCAGCACTCGTTTAAAACAAACCAAAAAAAAAAAGAAAAAGAGGGGTTTTAGAAGTACAGTTTGGTAACACTGAGCCGACTATGGCAGTCCATGTCCAAACTGTCTGTGCTGCCATGATTGTTTGGATTTCATAGCACAGGGACTGAATATTTGGAATGGTTGAATATTAATTCTAGAATGCAAACAACTCTTCAGCAGCTACTGATTTATTTACACAATCACTCCAAACCATATACTATAAATAAAATGGAGCACAGAAAATATGTCAAGAAGAGAAGACTATGGCATGAGCATCTGGAAGAACATGGCAGCTCTTCATGAAAGCCTAGTATGAAGGACCAACAAAATCCAGATTGCAGAAGTCACTCAATATAGCAAATACTGCAAACTGGGCTTCAAGCACAATGAAGTCCCAGAAGGCTTATGATGGAAACTAATACCCCTATCTTTGACCCTTAACTACATTTTAGAGCCAATTATCCTCTTGTCTCCATTACTGACACTTTCAGCTACAAACCTATTCTTCATGCACCCCAAAAAAAAAAATTATTAAAGTGAGCACTGATCTATATATGGAAAAAAAAAAGGCAGAAACTGCACACAAATGGCTGCATGGAGTCTCCTAGCCCTCAAAGTCTAGAGACAAGTGCTGAGCCAACTTCAAGGCCACGACGGACCAGGCCATATTTCAGCAATACAGGAGGCCCAGAAATGAATGCAAAAAGCAATCAGGGCAGCCAAAAGTGAATACTGTACTGTAAAGCTGCCTTACTCAATTCAGTTAAGGACCATAGAAATTTCTGGAAGAACATTAAAAATATAGTTAGTGGTTCCTCCAACTGGGGTCTCTGACCTGCTCATGGGCAGGTCCAACTATACAATCCACCAAACTATTGCTAATGCATTCAACTCCTTCTTGGACCTGTCCGCCTCCACCTGCCTATTCTCTTCTGATGGGGTGACAGTCCCCTGGCCTCCACCCACAGGTGGCTCTCACCTCCCATCCGTTATTTTACTGTAAGGCTGTGATGGCACTGGGCGCAGAGACCTCCATCTGGTCTCTCCCACATTCTAGTGTGGCCACAATGACATGGAACCCAAGCTCCTCCATCTTGGTGCCCCTTTATAGCCTTTCCCAGTGGCCCACATCTTCAATATGTCCCTTGCCTCTGGTGCCATCCCCAACATCTGAAGATGGCGAGGATTGTCCTGGTTCTCAAACAGGGCAACCCTAAGATCCTTGACAATTACCAGATAGCCATCTTATTGGCCATCAGTAAACTTCTAGAGAAAGTTGTGGCTGGGCAACTCCAGGATTACATCCAGGCCCATGAGCTACTGTGCTCATGCATACGACTTTCAAAAAGGGCACAGTACATCCTCTGCCCATGTCACGGTCTCCACTGGAATCTGGGCAAACTCACAGGTACCATATTCACTGACCTATCCAAGGCCTTCACCCAGCTGACCACATCTTACTGTGCTCTCAAATTTGGTTCCTTGATCTTTCCCCACCTGTCCTGAGTTGGTTCAGTAATTACCTCCAGGGCAGGCAGCAACTTACCAAATTCAGCAAAGTCCCCTCGAGCACCACTCCTGTGACCTCCGGTGCCCCCCAAGGATCAGTCCTGGGGCCCCTTCTCTATATTTGTCAATCAACTGCTACCACCTGTAGTACTATCCTATACGCGGATGACCTGGTCATCCTGACCCCAATGTCCCAGGAATGGGTGATCAACCATCAACAGTGAGGATTTCAAAAATATCCAGTCCAGGGTAACAACTCAAGTTGGTCCTCAACCTAAAAAAAAAAAAAAAAAAAAAAAAAAAAAACTCAGCCCATGCTTTTTGGGTTCTGGCCAAGATTAAGGCCTCCCATGCCCGCTGTGTGTTACTGGTATCAATGGTACTCCTCTTCCAACCACTGACTCCATCAAATACCTTGGGGTGACACTGGACCTCCAACTTGACAGTGGGTGCCATATCCAAAATGTATGCAGAGCTGTCAACGGCAAACTGGGTATGGCCTACAGAGCGGAGAAAAATCTTACATCTACTGGTTGCCTTGCATTGGTCAGAGGAGTGCTGCTTCCCTCTTTGCTATGGACTTCACCCATCTGCACACACCTCCAAAGTTCACCTCACTAGATGGAACACAACCTACAATAACATTTGCAGCTTTGCACTTGCTGCCCCTCACCTCACCCACCACTGCAACCTATATGTCAAACTCAGGTGGCTCTCCCCGGCCAACCACATGAACTTTGTCCTGGGCTACTTCATGGGCAAGGTGCTCAAGTACTGGCACTCCCCCAGGGCTGGCCGAGCTTCTCAAACCAGCTGTCTTCTACCTACTCACTCAGGTATCTGAGCCTGGTGTTCTTAAAGTCCCCATCACCCTGCATAAATGAGGGGACAGGGATTTTGCTTCATGTGCATAGGCTATAGAACTCCTTTCCCGCTCAAGTCCGCTCCTCCCCTCATGCCTCTGGAGCTCCCTGTGGTATCACTTGAAAGCTCTCCTCTGCATGTGGGCGTCCCAGACCTCCATAGCTAGTTCCGGTCCCCTGCACCGGACTCATGTCCTTCCTGGCACCCCTCTTGCAGCTCCTGCTGTCAGCCTAACTGGACTCCGAGGTGCATATAATGCATTTCTCTGTTTCGGAGATACCCAAGACTGTGGTTGTGTGGGGCTCGGAGCCGTATATACATTGTAAACTGTACTGTTCTTAGCCTTGGTGTCCAACTCTGTATACTGCCTAACTTGTGTCATGTTCTCTGTATGAACCTGTATCTCACAGTAACTATCTTATTGTACCCTCCCGGGTTGTACCTGAAAATAGGCATAACACTTGTCTAGTGTACTTACCTGGTCAACAAAAGCTAAATAAATAACCTTGTGATCAGCCCTTATTACAAAGTGTTTTAAATACTTACTGAAATAAGTCATGAGGACAAAAGTGGTGTTCCCTGATCGTCCCCTGGATAACACACACACACACACACACACACACACACACACACACACACAATCCTGAAGAAAGGAAAATATTTTAATCTTTGTTGTTGCACTGTAACACTGCGAAGCACCAAATGTGCACAAGGCCTCCAGGAGAAGAAATTTAACCCACTACAATTAAACAAAGGAATCAGGAGTTGCACAAGGTTTTCTATGGGAATGGAGAGATTCAGTCTTTGATGTCAGTGTAGTGACTCTGACCCAGTTAGTGATCTAAAGCTTTTATTGACTGGTGTTTCATCTCTTTGAAAGAAGCTGCTCTAACAAAAGCACTGATCTCAACAAAACTACTGTAGTGCCATGCGAGAACCATAATAATGCCTGTCCAAGGTCAGCCAAAGAATGAAGACTGTGTGAAGTTTCCAACTCCTCAGCAGGTCACCACCTTCCCATCTCTCATTTCCTGTTCCTTATGGGCCTCTGGCTCAGGAAATCCTGGATGTACCAGCCCATAATTCACAATACTATGAAACCCTTTCAAGACCCAGTTCAGGTTACAATGAACATACATTGTTTTCTATTTAATTATATTCTTCCCCACCTCCTGTATTGTGGGATGCCCTTTATCCTATGTTAAGTTAGTTGTAGCGTTTTCAAAAATGGTCTATGGTTAGCACTGTCATCCGCAATGTTTCCATCAGTGTTCTCAGCTGTATTTTAACATCCATATTTTAATATCAATGATATTGGAACTAAGGAACTACAGTGGCATGTAAAGGGCATTTTAATTTGATGGGACACAGGACACCAGAGCAAACGCCAGGTCACAAAACTTTGAGCACAAATTCTGTTCATTTCAAATGTCTTCAGGAAGCCCCTACTGGTAGCTTTACTGTATCAGTGTTCCACATGTGACTTTAGAATTGTCTCGTACTTTTACATTTAAAGGAAAGGAGTCATAAATCTTTGCTCAAAGAAGCTGGCAGTGCATTCCCCTTCCCTTTTTGGTCCCAACTGAGAATCCCGGTTCCCATGTTCTGTTTTGTGACAGTCTGTACAGCATGCCCTGTGGGGTGCTGCACTGCCATGAATGGTAGCATCTTAAACTCTACTACATGGAGGGCTTTTTAAGTCAGAGCTATTCATTATACAACCCTGATGAAAAATGGCCACTCAGGCAAAACCATGTTTATACAGTAGAAGATCACACTGGGGGCATATATCACAGCCACATATCAACTAAGAACAGGTCTGCAAGGAGTGGCAGACACCCAATAATATCTAAGGCCACCAAAGGCATGTCTCAACAGCAAGGAGGTGGAATGGAATCCTGAGTGAAAGGATGAAAATGTAAAATAATGCGCCACCCCCAACCCCAGCCATCCAAATGACAGCCACCAGCTCCCTCAGGCTACGCTGTGTCAATGCAAGACTGGAGAAGTGCACACAAGACGACAAAGGCAGTACATCACACAATCAGGCACTCACCACCTCCTACAAAAAGGATGCCAAACAGCTATTTGGAAATAAAAATGTAACTTTTATTTGCAAACTCAGCGTGCGCAAACACCCCTGTACACGTCCCACCTGATGTGTTTCAGACCAAGTAGTCCTTTATCAAAGCCTTATGTTTTTCAAAGGCTTTTGATAAAGGACTGCTTAGTCCGAAATGCGTCAGGTAGGATGCGTACAGCAGTATTTGCAGACTTGTGTTTGGCAATAAAAATTATATTTTAATTTTTATTTCCAAAGAGCTGACTAGCATCCTTTCATGGGATATGGTGACTGCCCAATTGAGTGGATGTACTACTCAAACAGGAAGTGACCTAGCTAAAATTTAGTACCTTATGAAATTTATTGTTCTAGCTGCATACCCACAGATCCTGTGATGAACAAAGTAGTCTTCCACATGAACTTCGGGAAGTCTCCTACTCAGAGACCTAGCAACCACGGAGTGATTGCTTCATCAGTAAGAACTATGTTCCCTACACTGCTCATGTAGTTTGGAATTTAAACACACATGCTCCATTTTCACCACACTAACATTTCCTCAAGGTGCCACACTTGGTACCCCCCCCCCAGGCCTGACCATCAGTAGTTAAACATGACCCACACAGCCTCATAAAAGAACTTCTGTAAAACTGAAGTCTGTACGACACATTTAAAGCAGAAGCAAGCGACGGTGAAAAGAAAGCAGAAGGGCAGTGCCAGGATAACAGCATTTACATCTAAATCTGAAACTTGCAACAGGACTAGATAAATACCTGTAGAAGTAGGGGCCAAGACTGAGATGCTGCATTCCATCTATACCAGTGGATGTAAAGTCGAAGGGGGAAGAGAGAGGAGAACGGAAACCTGATGGCGATAACCACCAATTCACTGATTTCTAATGCAACTAAAACTGCTTGAAGCCCTATGCTGAAGCACCTTTCTTGGTGCTTAAAAGACTAAGCAGGGAGCTCCCTTACTTGAATGGGAGGTCATAGCAGCTAAATTTTTTTTTTTTTTTTAAATCTACCCCTATAGGAAGGAAAGGGATCTCATTTAACTACCCCCACCCTGTGGCCCAATTACTTTCCACTTCCTCACAGCTGACTCCACCCCCACGCTCTGTTTTGTGACGTTGGTATATAGGGAGAGCACTGGGATACATGTTATTCACTTGAATGGAGCATCTTTTTACAAGTTCCTTTCCAGAACTTCAATCACGTTTTGGCACGGACTGATGCCACAGTTCATCTAACAGAGCCGTGTATATGCCACATATACCTATACAGACATCACAAAGCAGAGCACTGGGGCAGAGCCAACCACGAGGAAGTGGAAAGGGATTGTGCTACAAGCCCCCAAGGCAAATTAGGATTCTTTCCTTTTGGGCGAATTAAAAAAAAAAAAAAAAAAAAAATGAATTAGCTGCCCCCAGACACTCCCTTGTAGGGGAGCTCCCTGTCGAGCCGTCTCAGCCTGCAAATATACCAAGACTGGGTCCGTAAGTCAGTTCAAGTCAAACCATTTTTTGTGGTGAATACAATGTTAGTTAACTTAAGGGACAAGAATTATAGACAGTCCACAAAGATCATCCAGGGGCAGCAGGAGGGTTGTAGGAGGAAAAGCTGTTAACTCTGAACACATATACACTGGAAACCACTGGGAGGAAAGGGGGGGATGTGACTGAGGATGTGCCAATTCTTGCAAGGACTGGTTCAGGAGTATGAGGACACAAAGTAGAGGACTAAACACTCAGTAATAGCAACTTGTAACTGTCATATCTGCATACCCTGGATGCCTTGTCCACTATTTGAACAAATTTTGCAACTGCCCCTATTATTCCTTTTTGCATTTTGTACTCTTGTTTGCATATGTATTTATGTCCAATTCTAGATTGCCCTGAAAAAGAGACTGTTCCAGTTGGCTTACCCGTTACCAAAAAAAAAAATACTATACTGTGGAAACTTGTGAATGGAAAAGAGCTTCAACAGACAAGTGAGAAAGTTCTTCACGGTGGAGGTGATGTACAAACTGAAAAGACTGCCCAGAGAAAAGGCTAAAGCCAAGAGTGATGGGTTTTAAAATTGGGAGAATATAGTACAGTGGGACCCACAGGCAAGAGAGGGATGTCTTGACAATCAGCAAACAAGGCCATCATCTCATGATCCACCCAGGCACTAGACAGGAAAATGGAATTGGCAACCTGCATGATCTTTTCCTGACAATGCAATCCATGTTCCTATGTGGAGTTCCATGGCCTAGAATGAAATATGGAAGATTTAGTTGAATTACACATTGACCATCATAGGAACATGCAAAGAAGCCAGCAGAGGAAGGCCATTTGGTCCATCTAGTCTGCTGGTATTGCAGGGTCCACAGCATGAGCTACTGACCCTGCCCCCAAACTCCTCCCATCCTTCCTGTCCATGACCCTTCCCTTATGTCTAGCCCAGCCAATCTTAAAGCTACCAACCATCTTCAACAAGTCCACCTCTTCCCAGCATGGCATTCCAAGTGTTCACCACCCTTTCTCCATGAAGAAGTGCTTCCTGCCCTCCCTCCTAAACCTCCCCACCTTAAAGAGCACATTTCCGCAAATTTTATTCTGCCAGTTTTATAAAAGGAGACTCCTTACCTGAATGGGAGTTCCTCCAGAGCAGCCATGTTTACCCCCTTAGAAAGGAACTATTGTCTTTTGCACACCCCCGAGGCTTAGCCACTCATCCACTTCCTGATCTGACACGGTCCCTGGTTTTGTGATATCATGGGTCTAGCTGGCGATTTTAACCAGACTTTCAGTACAAATCAACTTTTAAATGACGCTCCATAGACTTTATGAGCACATCCCACGCTAGACCACACAAAACCAGGCAAAGCAGGGATGGCGTCAGAGATCAAGAAGGAAGGAGCAAGCAGTTAGTCCCTCGGAACAAATTATGATCCCTTCTCTTCCTTTGGGGTTTTAAACATTTTATAGCTGCTACAGAGCAACTCCCCTTTTCAGGTAAGGGAGACAGTTTGCTTGCAGTGCACATAGAACGGTGCTCTTTAAGACTGTGCCCCCTCATGTTAGGATTGCCACTTAGCTTAGAGACCCTCCTCCTTATTGACCTTCCCCAGCAGGTTAATATCCTTTTTGAGGTGTGGGCACCAGTACTGAACACCATACTCTAGATGTGGCCTCACCAGTGACCTGTACAAGGGTAGTATAACCTCCTACTACGGATCCCCCTAGTATCCCAGCATCTTGCTTGCCCGTGCTACTGATTTTTTCAACTGGGTGGAGTGTTTCAAGTTACTGAAGTCAGCCATTTCCATTTTATAACAAAATGAGGGTCATGGGCTTAACACCTTTAATGCAAAAAGACACATGTACGTTTAGAGGCTTAAAAACGTACAACAGGTTTTTAAATACAAATACCATGGTTAGTTTTAAAACGCATAGGATACCTCCTTCAAGTGGGAGTGGCTAAGAAGAAAAAGAATGACTTCTCTGAGAATAGCCGAAGGTAGTCGATCCTGTATTTCAACAGTCTCAGGAACACCCCACCCATTACTATCCCACCCACTAATTTGGGGCTTTCCAGAGACCGAACAGGTAAGCGACTGATAGTACCAAAGTTGCCGCCTTCATCCCACCCCGCACCGCAGTCTGGTACCAGAATTTTTTTTTTTTTTGGGGTTACCGTCGAAAACTGCGCACTTCCCCAAATCGCAGCCGCTCGTCTCAAGCCGCTACAGCTTAAATGAACATTATCTAAACGAGTTAATATTTTACTGAGAGTAAACTGCACCTAACCTTCCACCCCAACACAACTAACGAAAACTGGTGACTGGGGGGGGCGCGCATTAGAGGCCCCGTACGCGCGCCCCATCCCCCACTCAGGGGTGTTTCCGGTAAGCTCGAATAGAACCCTCACGACTTACCGAAAGCGGCCACGGCCCCACATTGTGATCCGGAGTACAACCCCAACCTCGGTCAAAAAAGTTGACAGAAACACGAGAAACGGAATACGCAGCTCGGCCGTCCGTTCTCCTCCCCGGAGATTCCAAGGCGGAGTCAGTCAGCCTACAGTTTACACAAACGTCGGCACTTCGGCCGACCACACTATAACCCCGCAGCGTCGGACTCAATCTCACGGGAAAGTTTCGAATCGCTATCTGACGAACCCCGTGACTTTTACAAGCCCCTTGGGCGGCCGAGATTGATTTTTTTATACTAATTAACAGTTCCTCGCTAACGGACGTACTGAAGATTACCCCGGCCTGCCCCAACACGCTAAAAAAATAAAGCGCGAGCTCTGCGGCCCGCCCGCCACGAGCTCCATCACTCGCGCGGGTTCCGAACACGCGTAAGGTGACCTTCAGTCAACCTGGGGAGAGGGCAGAAAAGTAAGATAGGGCCGAAGCCGGGTCACACACTTACCCGTCCATTGCACAACGAAGACTCGTGGGAAACAGAGTGCACGCACCAGAGCAGCGGAACCGAAGAGCTCGTTCAGAGTCTAATATACTTCGACTGCGAGGGAGGAGGTGATAGACGAAAAGCAGGGAGGGTTTTGAGCGGAACTCACAAAATGGCTGAAATACCGCTCTGAAAACCGCCACATGTCTGCGCTCCCATTGGCTTGGAGACTATGGTAGGCGGGGTTACCAGAGCTGTGTTGCTTCCTATAGGGGAAGAGTGACGTTGATCAACAGAGGAGGCAGGATCATAGTGGACATTAAAGTAGATGCGCGACCGGGTAGCTCAAGAGGGTGGGTTGGGGTGGCAAATCTGTGTTCTGATTGGTAGACCGAATGATCAGTTATGAAGAAGGGCGGGTGCAGGTTCCTTCGCTGTCAATCACTGTCGACGGGCGAAAATTCAGAAGCACATTGCAAGTTTTGTGAGTTGACTTGTAGTGTTGCTGGCTTTGTTCGTATAGTTTGCTGTTTATTTTCTGCCATGCGCGACAGTTAAGATTAGATATATATTTTTTTTGTGCTGTGCCTATGGGTATAAATATGAAAAACGAAAACGGTCGTAGTATAGAGCGTAGTGGTTAAAAACATTAAACTGCATACCTAGAGACTTGGGTTTGAATCCCATCAGCCCCACCTGCGTGAGAAAGCCACGTAACTTCTTTGTGCTCCCATGTCGCATCTGGAAACAAACTCCAACTTAACGTGCCTTTTCTGGTTAAAAAAAATTCCCCTTTCTAGGAATTTACTTCATAAATCTATTACCATAGTAACCAATAGCCACTCCACCGAAGGAAGCACTTTGGAAAACCTTTTTTATTTATTGAGATCTTGGATTATACCAGTGAGCAGACGCTCATTTATAGATTCCACATCAGTTGCATAGACAGTACAATACAGGTGGCAGGGTTACATATGGTTCAGGTAACTTACAGGGTGCAACAGCATGAAACAGCTTGGGCAGAATAGCAGCTAGCCCACATCGGAGGTTAATACCCTACTTGGAAGTTCTCAGAGTTGAGAAGAAGGATGGGTTGCAAACCTGGGTGGAAGAAGTAAGGTAGTTGGGAGCATCTGAGGGGAGGGAAGTGGGAGCGATGTCATGATTGGGGGGGTAGGGTGTAACCTAAAGGGTGGGATAGGGATCCCTCAACTCAAATGAGTTGTCAGGAGGTAGGTGCAGGTAGTTGGTTGATGCTCCGGGAAGGTGCTAATGGTAGCAGTTACTTTTACTAGGTGGTGCCGGAGTCTGCATTTGAACGATTCTATAGATGTGGCATTGATAACGTGAGGATGTAAGCCATTGGTCCGTAGTTTATTTTATCTATTTCTTGAGTTCTTGGATAACACCTATGAGCAGATGCTCTTGTAAGTTCCACGTAAGTTGAACAGAAAATAACAGAGAACAACAGTTAATACATTTACAGAGATGGTACAGTAACTTACAGAAACGTTCACACAAGTAGACACTGCTGAGGCATTGTACAACGTATGCCTGCGTCCGTGAGTTCGAACACCCTGGAGAAGATAGACACAGAGAAGGTAACAGACAACGGTGACATATTGGAGGAATGGGGGAGGGTGTGCCATGAGATATGGTAGGCAGGGCGGGGTGGTGATCAGTGGAGCACGATAGTAAAACGCGTGCCAGGGCTGTGTGGCATCTGGGAACTTTGTAGGTCTGTGTGGAGGAGTTCCTTGTGGGTCGGGTGCTTGAGTGTGGAGTTAGGAGGTACTGTACCCTGTGGGTAATTGGTTCAGGGAGCATTTCTTGGCAATGAAGCAGGTTTGGTAGTTTATTCTGTCCTTCCTTCAGTTGTAGCCAACCTGCCCGGGTGTAGAGCTTACAGGTGTGCATTAGTCTTTCTGCACCTGTGAGCATTCGGCCCACTTTGTTTAGTGCAATGGTGATGTGATTTAGGGCTGTGTCTGTCGCGTCCCGTAGATTGCCAGGCCATAATCAATGAGGGAGACTATCGAGCTGTTGATGGTTAGGTTCAATGTCTCGTGTTAGGCAGTGTCTATGCCTGTATAGGTTCTCTATTCTGGTATTAATTGCCCTTGCTGTGTTGTCGATGTGTTGGGCGTACGAAAGTGTAGAGTCGAGTGTGATGCCCAGGTACCTGAACTGCTGGATGTATTCCAGTGGGTCCCCACTGGCATTCCTGATTGCAAGCGGGGAGGCCCTATGTTTCTTCTGTGTGCTGGTGAACATCATAGTCTTAGTTTTTTTTTTTGTTGTTGTTGCAGTTCATGACTAGTCTGTGATCCGTAAACTGTTTTTCAGCAGCCGAGAACTCCTTTTGGAGATCCTCTGCCAGTTGTTTGGGATTAGGGTTGCTGTTGAATATGATCGCATCGTCTGCATATAGGAGCATTTGGCCCAGGCATGCGGATGCAGTTTGTTTAGGAATAAATTGAACAGTAGGGGTCCCAGAATTGATCCTTGTGGGTCCCCTGAGCGGATTAGTCTGTTATCAGAGGTGATCCCCTCCCCCCTATTTTGACCTTTTGTGAACGATTGTGAAGGTAGCTACTGAACCAGTGTATTGATTCCAAGGAGAGTCCCGTAGCTGACAATTGGTCCAGCAGGAGCTCATGATGCAACGTTGACCAGTTGGACAGCTCTTCACCAATCTGGTGACCGTAGCTGGGCAAGCCAGCTGGCTGCACGCCATCCTCACCCCGGTGAAAGCGCTCCTTAACCAGATAAGCCTGCCTGTCGAGATGGGACCACATCTTGGGGCTCTGATTGGCCAGAACGTTTCCAGCTCACGCCTGATTGGTTGCTGCCTTGCAGCTCCTTCAGAGATTGGACCCAGCGCACCAAGCCTGATATCCATGGCTTTTCAGTGCTTTATAGCGCCTTCTACGTTTTTTTCTGTCCACAGTCTTTCTGGGGCTGTGTTTTGTCCATATTTTTATTGCTGTTGTACATTTTTTTTTACCTGCTTAAAGGGGAAAACTAACTGCATTTAAGTGAGGGGATTGTTTGAACTATTTATTTGAAACTGTATTTAAGTGAGGGCATTGTTTGAATTTGAAACTGAATAGCCCGGCACCTGTGCCCTAACTTCTGTCGCTTTCCTCTAGCCCACCACCTCCTTCCCCACCCTTGGTTTCTGATCTTTTTGGGTTTTTTCCCTCGCATCCCTCGTTGATGGCGCCTGACAAACCCAACCATTTACTTTGTCTGACTGCCCACCCCCTCTCTTGGCTAAATCTTGCCCTTTGTCTAACTCCCCGATTTAGGCCTTGGCTTGAATCCTTTAAGTTTAACTAACCTCTATAGCTATATAATACAACCTGTAACCCTTTTATCTCTTCCCAGGAGCCCTTGGCCGGGCGGACAGCTCTTCACTCATCTGGCAACCGCAGCTGGGCAAGCCAGCTGGCCACGCTCCATCCTCACCCCGCCAAAAGCGCTCCTTAACTGGGTAAGCCTATCTGTCAAGCCGGGACCACATCTTGGGGCTCTTGATTGGCTGGGGCGTTTCCAGCTCACACCTGATTGGTTGCTGCCTTGCATCTCCTTCAGGGATTGGATCCAGTGCACCAAGCCTGATATCAACAGCTTTTCAGCACCTTCTACAGCTATTTAGCACCTTCTATGGCCTTTTCTGTCCACAATCTTTCTGGGGCTGTATTTTATCCCACCTGCCCACCCTCCCCGGCCTCTGTTAAATACTCTACTTGCTTCGACCAGTCCCTCCCCATTGGTTGTTGCAACATTGCTTTGCAAACTTTTGATAGGTTGCTGTTTTCTTGAGCCCCACTGTCAATAATTTAGCCTAAATCCTTCCGTTCTACCACGCGTCCGACTTGGCTCTAACTTCTTGTAACACTGCTTTTCACTCTTCTGCTGTACCTCCCCCTGACTAAGTTCCTTTTGCTAACCTACCCTGCCCAGCCCTTTGCACTATAACTCCTGATTACGCCTTTTTCTGCTGCCATTGCACTACCTCATCTTCCTAGCCAACCCACCTCCCCATACCCCATCGCCCCACCGTTCTCCGTCGTTCCCGGCTGACAGATTTCTCCCCGTGCCTAAATTAGTCGCTCACTAATTTTCTCTGCCTTTAAGCCAATGCATCCCCTACTCTCCCCTGCCTCTCTTTTCCACCTCCACTAGCTCTACTACCCATATATCCCTAATACATCTCCCACCACCATATATTAGTATCTTCAATCCCCTGCCCATATCCATGCTATCACTTTCTTCCTCCCCATTTGAAATACGGTCTCATTCTAGCACTATCCCTCATGCAGCTTTGATAACGTGTCCACTTTCACTGCTGTTCTCCGCCTTCTTCTTCACTCATGCACTCTCTTCTCATCAAAACTCCCAACCCCCTCACCAGCCTATTCAAAATCCCCTAAGCTTCACTTTCTCATACCGGCTCATCTCTTGCTGTCCGCCAGGGATATCCACTCCAATCCAGGCCTTATTGCCCCCAGCTCCACTGGTGCTTCCTCCTCTACCACCTCCCCCACTTTTCTCCTCTCTCAGACCTCCCAAAGGGCTTAAAGATCCTACATCTAAACATCCGTAGCTTGTTGCAAAAAATAGACTACATTCAGATAACGGTGTGCATGCTAAAACCAGACATTCTAATCATTTCAGAAACCTGGCTAAAGAGCACTATCACTGACCATTCGGTTTCCATTCCTGGCTACTCACTGCTAAGGCAAAACCGTGCTGGCAGGGGTGGTGGTGTGGCTATTTATGTCCTAGCCTCCATCCAGCATTACATCATCTACTCATCCTCTAATCCTGAGACCCATGACGACCTAGCTATCCATGTGACTCTCCCTATTTTCGTAGCTGGAATATACTGCCGTCCTAATGTCCACCCTTCGGTAGCACTAGACCTCCTAACCTCCATCATTTCCCTTGCTCGCTCTGGGGAATTATTTATCCTAGGCGACTTCAATATAAATTGGTTATCACCCAAAACTAAAAATGAAATCGGTGCCCTAAACCTCTCCCAACTGATCTCAGAACCCACCCACCCAAATCACAAGATGCAACAACACTCCCTACTGGACCGGGCCCTTACCTCTTATCCCACCGCATAATCTCCACTGGCATCCTCCCCGATGCTCTCAGTGACCATAACCCAATATTCATAGTTAGGAAAGTCCATAGAATTAAATCACCCCACAAAACCATTCAACTATGCTCTTTCAAGTCTCTTGACCGCGAACCTGTCCTGAGTAATTCTACCACTTCTGCCTGGTCCCCCCTAACCTCCCTCCCCTCTGTCGACGTGGCTCTTGACTACTTCAAAGAAATCTTTCTTGTAAACTGGAGTGCCTTTGCCCCACTCCAGCAAACTAGATTCAGAAGTAGCCACCAGAAGGTGACAAGACTTTCTATAGATACATTAGTGAAAGGAGAAAGTCCAGAGGGGGTATTGCTAAGCTTAATGGAGAAAAGGGAGCATGTGAGGAGGAGGACCCTGTAAAGGCATCTATCCTAAATAGATACTTTTGCTCAGTATTTACTGAAGAGAAGGTAGGGCAGGGCCCACAGCTCAGCATCATGGACACAGGGGAGGGAGGTGAGCACTACTCCTCTCACAAAAGAAGGGTCCTACAAGAGCTTGCTAAGCTCAGGGTGGATAAGGCAATGGGACCTGATGGCATACATCCCAGGGTACTTAAGGAGCTAAAGGAGGAACTAGCAAAGCCATTAGCAGAATTGTTTAGTGAGTCTCTGAGCACAGGAGAGGTCCCAGAAGACTGGAGAAGGGCTCATGTGATCCCACCCACAAGAGTGGTAGCAGGGAGGAGGCGGGAACTACAGACCGGTCAGTCTTACCTCAGTAGTGGGCAAGATTATGGAGGCACTTTAAGGAAAGGATAGTGCAACACCTGGAATCCATAGGGCACAGGATCCAAGACAGCATGGGTTTACAAAAGGAAGGTCCTGTCAAACTAATCTCATAGATTTCTTTGACTGGGTAACCAGAGTGGTGGACCAAGGGGGAGCAGTTGATGTCACCTACCTTGACTTCAGCAAAGCTTTTGACACTGTTCCACATAGAAGATTGATAAATAAGCTAGGTAGGCTCGGGGTGGGTCAGAAGTTGGTCAACTGGGTGGCAAACTGGTTGACGGGCAGAAAACAAGAGTGGTGGTAAATGGTATACAGTCAGAAGAGATGCAAGTCACAAGTGGTACCTCAGGGATCAGTCCTGGGGCCAGTCCTATTCAACATCTTCATTAGTGACCTCGAGATGGACTAGAGGGTAAGGCTTGTCTGTTTGCAGATGACACCAAGATCTGCAACAGAGTAGATGATCCAGATGGGGTGGGCAGAATGAGAAGAGATCTGGATAAACTAGCAGAATGGTCAGAAGAGTGGCAACTGGGATTTAATGCAAAGAAGTGCAAAATCATGCACATAGGGAAGAGAAACCCTGAAGCCACTTATAGGCTGGGAGGGAGTTGCTAGCAGTCACAAAGGAAGAAAGAGACTTGGCATCATCATCACTGATGACCTAAAATCATCCAAGCAGACCTCTAAAGCAGTAGGCTAGGGGGTGTTAGGGTGTATTAGTAGGGGTATCACAAGTCGTAAGAGGAGGTAATAATCCCTCTGTACAAGACATTGGTTAGGCCCCATCTGGAGTACTGCATGCAGTATTGGAGGCCACACCTTCACAAGGACATTAACAAATTGAGGCAGTCCAGAGAGGCAACCAAAATGGTGCAGGGACTGCATCAGAAGACATATGAGGACAGATTAATGGAGCTCAATATGTATACCCTTGAGCAAAGGAGGGAGAGAGGTGATATGATCGAGACATTTAAACACCTTAAGGGCATAAACAAGGTGAAAGAGTCTAACATGTTTAAATATAAGAAAAATAGCAGGACAAGAGGACACAGCATGAGATTAGAGGGAGGCCGATTAAGGGGGAATGTGAGGAAATTCTTTTTCACAGAAAGGGTGGTAGATGCATGGAATGGCTTACCACAAGAAGTGGTGGCTATGAATACAGTGCAGGGCTTCAAACAGGCATGGGATAGGCATAAGGGAGCAATACAAATGACTATGAATAGATGGGTCACTGACAGAGCAAAGGCCGATGGCACATTTATAAGGTAGAAAAAGAAATGGGCAGACTGGATGGGCCTTGCGGTCCTTATCTGCCGTCAACTTCTATGTTTCTATGTTTCTACCTTGGATTACGCCTGAACTCCTTGCCTGCCTCAGGGCTAGAAATGGAGCCTGGAAGCGTCATAAAGCTACCCAGCATCCTCGTGACCTCGCATACTACCAGATGCTCTGAAACATCTGCACCAGGGCTACAAGGCTAGCCAAGTTTGAATATTTCAAATCTATCTTCATCACCAACATAAATTCCCCATCAAAGTTCTGGAAGGTGGTCCATGCCTTATTTACCCCCTCATCTGGCCCCCCCGGTACTTAAAGTAAATAGCTCACTAGTGTCCGACCCAGCAGCCATAGCTGCGAATTCAACTCCTACTATATATCCTGCGCCACAGAGCTTCTGAAACCCTCCCTCCCACCCCTCCCCTTCCCCGCGTGTGCCCCTCCACCACCCTCCCACATGCCCTTCTTTTCACTACTGTAACCCCAAATGATACCCTAAGTGCCCTCCTCGCTATCAGCCCCTCTAAAAGTACCTCCCCTGACGGCCTTGACCCTAAACCCCTCTCCCTCATTGCCCACCCTCTCTCAATAATCCTCAGTCTCTCATTCTCTAGTACCTCGGTTCCTTCCTCATGGAAACATGCAGTGGTCCTCCCTCTATGTAAAGGGGGTGACCCCCCCCACCCATCGCCAGGCAACTATCACCCAATTTCTCTCCTCCCTACCCTTGCCAAGCTTCAAGAGCACATTGTCCTCTCCCAACTCACCTCTTTTCTATCTGACACTTCCTTTTTCACCCCGTTCCTGTCTGGCTTCAGGAAAAACCACTCAACCACCACCTCTCTCCTACGGCTCACTGACTCTGTCCTAACGGAGATGGACCATGGCCAAATCACTTCTGCCATTTTTGTCCACCTGGCAAAGGCCTTCAACACCATCTCTCACTCCCTTCTCCTCAACTTACTCCCGGCAGCCAGCCTGTCTCCCTCCGCCACAAACTGGTTCAAGGCTTACCTTATTGGCAGAACCCAATCAGTAAGGATCTTGGACGCCGCCTCACCTCCCCTCCCAATTAGCACTGGCGTCCCCCAGGGCTCTGTATTAGGGCCCCTCCTATTCTCCATCTTCTTAAATTACATTCCCTCTGTTTGCTTCCCATCCTCCGCAGTTCATATGTATGCCAATGTTACAGTCCTGTATGCGTCTGGCTTCTGTCCTGTTGAAGTTTACAACCAACTTACAGCATGACTTCGACATGGTCCAGCTCTGGTTTGCTAACCATCAACATTTCCTCAATGCCAAGAAGACTGTCTCCATGACCTTTGGCACAAGGCAGAGACTCTCTAGGCTTCCCTCCCTACCCACTTTCCACACCCTTGATGGGACTTTACTTGAGGATACATTCTCCTTCAGGTATTTAGGTGTTTGGTTGGACCAACATCTAAACTTCTCTGGACATATAGACACCATCCAGAAAAAACTGCACCCCAAGCTTGGTGCCCTGTTCAAGGGCCATGGTTGCATCCCTCCTACTGCTAGGTGTGAACTTGTTCAGAAGATGATACTGCCCATTTTTGACTACTGTGACATAGTCTATAATGCTGTCCCTAAGTCCTTCCTGCCCAGACTGGACACCCTCTTCAGTTCCTTCTGCCACTTTGCCCTAGACACCCCCACCTTGCACCCATCACTCTGATCTTTATCATGCCCTATCCTTCCCCTCTCTTACAAATAGGTGCCTCTACCACTGTCCCAAATTCACCTCCAAGCACTGGTTGGCTGGGCTCCCTTCCTACCTCACCTCCTCCTCCCTTAAAACACCCCCCACCTCCCATTCCCTTAGATCTATTGACTCCCACACCCTGGTAGTCCTCCACAGAAACACCCAAATCGGCCAAACCGGTTACTCTCACCGCCTCCCCAAAATTTGGACTTCTTCCCCCCTCAAATCCAGCACTCGTTCTTCGCCTACTCTATCAGCTCAGCCCTCAAAAGCTACCTTGCACCTAGCTGCTAGTGCCATGTCCCTCCCTAATACCCTCCTCTAATCCCTGGACATTCCCTACCCCTCAACTGTAACCTTCTCCTTACCCAGTGTACCCCTACCTCCCAAATTTCTATCTCTCCTCTCCCAAATTGCTTACTGGCCTCCATTGATCTTTCACGGAATGTAAGGGACCCCATATGCCCTCCATGGATTCTTCTCCCCCATCAAGGGGCTTGCATCTCTCATCAAATCCTTTCCCCTACCATCCCTACTTTCTCCCTAGACTTACTGTCCTCTTGCAGGGTTCTAGCATCCTGAAGGGGTCCTACTGTGTCTAGGCTCCTCACCCCCCCCCAACCAGTCCTCCTAGCCCTTGCGGTCCCCTTGCAGGGTTCTCAGCATCCTGAAGGGGCCCCTACTGCACCTAGGCATGTCACCTTGCCTTCCCCTCCCCTATCCTCCTTTCTCCCTAGTCCTCGCAGTTCCCCCTGCAGGGTTATCTGCATCCTGAGGGGGTCCAACGGCGCCTAATCTGTCTCCTCTGCTTCTCCTCCCCCACCTACCTTCCCCCTGGCTATCGCATTCCCCTTGCAGGGTTCTCAACATCCTGAGGGGCTCCAATGATGCCAAATGCACATCTTCCCTTTTTTAATTAGTACTATTCTGGTTTTTCATAACTACTAGTAGGGTCCACTGTATCTCGTTGGACTATTGATTAGGCCCCATCCCCCTCCTGGGTGCTAATTCTCCTTCCCTCAAGGGGTCTGTTCTCACACACTTATTAATCTCCTCCCACCCCTTCTATTTCTTATTTCTCTCATGTTAGCACATGTTTACTTAATAACCCAGCACTTTTTATTGTTCTTCTCTTTCTACCTGTTATGTGCTACAGTGTTGTAATACTGTTTGTATTACCTGCCTTACAACTGTATGTTACTGTTAATCTTGTAATTTGAATGTTTAATGTCTCCTCCCTAGTGTACCTCTTCCTTCTACCCAGGCTGCATCGGGAGAAGAGCGACTTGTTGCTCAGTGTGCCTTCCTGGTGAAACATTTCAATAAATAAATAAATGAAATGCTTTTTATTATACTTTTTTCTCCCCAGGCAACCAGTCTGCCTACCTGCTTCAGCGTCCAGGCAACCTCCAGGGATTCCGGCCACTGTCTCAAGGAGTCTTCATCTCAGCCCGCAGCATACTCCCGCGGATTACCCCCCACGGCGGGGAGGCGGAGAGTCCCCGACACTCATCCGCCCAGGCTGGATCCAGTGCCACATTCCTCACCCGAGTAATCCCTCATGAAGACGGCCATCATGCCGCCGTGACTGGCGCCCATTTTCCTCTGTTCTCCCTTGTGCGTGGCGTGCAATGACGCCTATGAACAGGAGCATGCGCGCTACTGCACGCACTTCTCCCCAGTGTCAACCACAGCAGCTCCCTTCATTCGTCTTGCCAGCACCCTGCAATGACCCCCAGCCGTCGCCAGAGGCCGCTAAGGCACCGAGGCATGACTCCCCTCTCCCCGGAAATGGTGAGCAGTCCAACGGATGCTCAGTCCGTCTCCTCCCCTGCCAATCCCCGATGACCCTGGCTCGTTTCCGAACCCGGGTCGCCAGCGTGGAGCGAGGTGTGGCGTCCAACGCCTCAACCCTTAGTGCCACCGGACCAGCAAATAAAATGCTTTTGATAGGTTGATGAAAGTTGCCCCAACCAGGAGACCTTGATCAATTGAATGGTGAATGTGTCCAGTGAATTCGAGCAAGGCCGTGATAGTACTGTGACCTGATCAGAAGTCGTGTTGTCAGGACAGAGAAGTTGGTATTGGTTCAGGTGTTTGACTGGTCCACCACTATCTGCTCAAGGGCTTTGGCGAGAGGGGGGAGTATGGAGATAGGTCTGTAGCTGTTATGTAGGGTCCTGTTGCCACCTTTGTGCACTGGAGTTACTGTGGCTGATTTCCATCTTTGGGGGAATTGTGAGAGGCAGAGGGAGAGGTTAATTAGTTTGGTGAGTGGGCCTAGGACTTCAACCAGGGCCAGCTTGATGAATTTTAGGTCCAGAGTGTAACCGCTGTGTCTAGATTTTTCCATTGCCTTCTCCAGGTACATTTTAGCTTCAACTTGAGAGACTTCTTTAAAGTAGAAGAGCAGGTGGTTAAGTGATGGTTGTTTGGCCGTAGTAGGATCAGTCATCAGTGCGGGGTTGAAGTAGTCTGCTGGTAGCACACTGCTTAGGTCCGTGAATGCGATGTTAAGTGTGTTGGCAATGTGCACGTGGTCCCAGGATGGTACGCAGTCAGTCAAGGGCATGGCTGCTGCAGATTTGGGATCCTTGCCGGTTATGTCATCGAGGTTATCCCAGAACAACTTGCTGTCATTCCAGGTGCTGGAGAGTGCTTCTTTGTAGTATTTGCTTTTGGAGATTCGGACAGCTTTAGTGCACTCATTCCAAGCTTTTTTTTACATCTGTATGTTAGCGGTGGTACTGTGTGCTCTCGCTATCTGCCATAAGCGATCTATGGCTTGTTGTTGCTCTAGGAGGTCAGGGGTGATCCAGGGGTTACTGTGCCCTCTTATCTTTCTGGTTTTTATCTGGGCATGCTTGTCACAGATGGTGTTGAAGGTTTTTATGAAGTGGTCCGGGGCTGTGTCCACATTATTGGCATTATAGGGTGCTGTCCAGTCTGCGCTCTTGGCACAAAGCAGGTTGTATTTATCATTAGCTCTGTATTTCTTATCCCCATTATTCATTCCTGAGGTCATATACATGATCCTTGAGGGTTCATCAGCTCCTATTGCTTCTTTCCAACCTGAAGTCATAATACTCTGCTTGTGACATCACATGTATACCTATGGCAGCAGACTGTGATGTCACAACAGAGCATTATTCAGTGTTATTTTACCAAGATAACACAATTGAGACAGCTCATTTGTAAGAAGAACACAGACACATAACAGATAAAACTGTCAAACAAAAATCTTAGTACAAAGCTCACAGACACTTATACAGAATAAAACCAAAAGAAACGGACATAGAGCACTGATGCTTGCACAGTTAAAACTAAAGGCTTACGCAGATGCCAATTCAGTGAGGTACAATGGGAATTAAAAAGAATAAACAACAAAAGGGAGTAACAATTCAGTGAGGCTAGACAATACTAGTCTACTCTAAAATACTAGCACAGGAAGGCAGGGGTCAACAATGGAAAAGTACTCCTAACAAGAGCTTGATGAGATTAGAGGAGAAGCTCAGATGGGGGGATAGAAGGGAGGCAGAAGAAAGGGGAGGGAGGGCTGTAGGGCCAAAGGGATAGAGGCTGAGGGAGGGCAAGGTTTGAGGATGGTGAAAAGTAGTGGAAGGGTATAAGTGCTAGAGAACAGCCAAGGGGGTGGTTCGAGGGTCAGCATGAGGGTTCATGCAAAGCAACTGCAGCCTTCCTTCAGCATAGAACTAAGCATGTACTTAAACCAACGGTATGCTTTAGTTGTAGTGATTTTTGTAAGGTGTTCCATAGAGTAGGTAAGGCATGGCTTGTGGATGAAGAGCCAAACCGGGTTCTGATCCTAGGAATGTCAAATGATATGTAGGAGAATTTCCCGTGTGTGTACACACAAGGGGCATGTTTGAACAGGGAGCAGATATAAGGGGGAAGTTTCACAGTAAGGACTCTGTAGACCCAAAGGGATGCATTTCGCCACCTTCTAGTACTAAGAGAGGCCCGGCCAATCTGTGAGTAGAGGGAACAGTGGTGAGTGTTGAAGGGGGCATTAGTGACAAATCATAAGGCCCTGTGGTGCAGTGTATCAAGGGTAGATAAGGCTGTTTTAGGGCAGTGACTGTACAAAAGGTCTGCATAGTGAATTAGTGGGAGAAAGGTCGTTTGGACCAGTCTGAGTTTGGCATCATAAGTGAGCAAGTGCTTTATATGGTAGAGGAGACCAAGCCTTTGACACTGTTTTTTTTTTTTTACTTTCTATTTTCCGCCTACCCCTGCCTCCTGCTCTCCGCTTCTTTGGGAGCGCCTGGCATCTGCCTCGGTTCCTTCCGTACCTGGAGCCCTGCGGCCTTGGTTTCCCCCCAGGTGGGGACGAGGTGGGGCCCCAAGCACCCCGAACTAACAGCACTTCGGGGCCACCGTATGGGACAGGCAGGGGACCATTGAGGTCTCTGCTGGCGCTCCGTCTACCCGAGCAAAGGAGATGTTTTTCCCTGTTCTTTCCTGGGCGTGCCATGCACCCTGATGTCAAGGCAGAGCTCCGCCGACATCTGGCACACCAACCCTCCTGGAATGGCCTAAGCACTTGCTGTACCCCAGGCCTCCGCCTGGGGTCAGTCAAGTACTGAACCTTGTCCCCTCACCCTCACTGGAGAAGGCGAGCAGTCCACAGACACTCAGCCTTCTCCCCCCGGCCGGCCCTCCAGCTCCCCAGGCTTGTTCTCAAACCCGGGTCACGAGCGGTAGCGCTACCACTGCGCTGGCTTTGGCACAGTTTTTTGGCAGTCTCTTCAACATGCGTGATAAAAGATAGCTTACAGTCTAGCCAGAATCCAAAGTATTTAAATTTCTCAACTGGTTGATTGGTGAGACATTCGAACCAATCAATCATTCTTTATTTTACCAGGTGAAACACCATTGAGTGAACTCATTTTCAATGTGGACCTGAGAAGTTAAGATAAGTATAAGGTACAATAAAAAAACAGTATACACAATGCAGAATATGGGTACACAAGATGACTACATAACGATGTGAGATTTAAACAATAGAGAAATCTGGAGAATAAATCGTCTGAGAAGGCAAAACGGTCTATAAACAATATGTCCAGGTAAGTTTTCGTATACAATATATACAAATGCCTGCAAGCAGTACTATAAGAGTATCCTTGAGGCAATATATAGATAAATAAATACTAGGATACCCATTGAGCGCCTCACATATGGGGAGGGAAGAGGAAGTGGGGACATTATGCATAGTAGGAGGGAGGAGGAAAGAGCAGGGTGCAGAGGAGATGGAAGGAGGAGATGCAAAATGATGGGAGGTACCAACTTTATTTAGCAAGGATGGTGTCAAGTGCACCAAGGGAGGCAACTGCAGAAAGGTAATACCAGGCCACAATCAGGGGAAGCATTTACATGTCTCTTTGATAGATCATGAATAAAGTGTCTTGAATGAGGCCAGGGAGATAGGGTGGGTCACCTTAAGAGTTTTTTTGCAATTTGTTCCACAGTTGGGGTAGAGAGAAACTTTTAGAGGACCTACCAAATCTTGATTTGACCTTAGGTATGGATACGGTGATATAAGTGGAGCTTCTTAATGCGTGCTTGCTTATTGTACTTGGGGGTAGACAGTCAGCTGTGTACACAGGCAACTTATTTGTGATTACTCTATAAATCCAGAAGGCAGCATCTCCTTGCCTTCTGAAAGTGAGAGATGACCAGCCAACTAAGGTGTAGAGAGAGAGCAGTGATGCAAAGAATATGGCGCACCACAGATAAATCTTATGGCTCTGTGGTACAGCACATCAAGTTTGGCTAATGCAAATGCAGGAGCTTGGCCATAAAGTAAGTCACCATAGTCCAGAATCGACAGGAAGGTGGATTGGAACAGCCTTTTTTAAGCATCCTGAGTCAGCAGGTGTTGGCCTATTTTATAGGATCAAAGTCTGTGCTTAAGTTTTTTTAATTTTTATTATTTTCTCGATATGAAGAAGGAAGGAGAGATTATGGTCAATCCAGACCCCCAGATACTTGAAATTGTGTACGAAGTCTAATGATTCACCTAAGAGAGTAGTAAGCTTCGCTACGAATCCTAAAGTAGCAGGATTAGGGGTATATATTAGGGGAGAGAGAAGCATCGCCTTAGTCTTTTTAGCATTCAAAAGAAGCTTCCTGTTGAGTATATTTAATTGGAGCTGCTTGAACTCCTGCTGTAAGTCAGTGCAGGCTGCTTCGGGGGTAGGGCTGCTAATGTAAAGGACTGTATCATCTGCGAAAAGATGAATACTTGCGGATTTTGGAGGAACATAATTTTTGTTTTTAGAAGCAGCTTTAAACGGAGCAGGTTTATTTGAAGGAGGTCAAATTCACGTTGAGATTCATGGCAGGCAAGTTGTAGGGAGGGCCTGGCAACATATAATACAGTATCCTCTGCGAACAGATGTACGCTCGCTGAGCTTAAATTGTTGTTGATATTATTAATATAAACGGCGAATAATAAGGGCCCCAGGATGGACCTCTGCGCACACCTGTCAGAAGAGGTTTTAAGGGAGAGATGGCGCCATTACACTCTACCTGTTGCTGCCTTCCAGTTACGTAGTGAGAAAACCGTTTAAGCGAGCTGTCTAATCCAAGGTTGCTTAACATGCCTAGTAGTAACTGAAGAGCAACAGTGTCAAAGGCCTTGCTTAAATCTAAAAAAGGGCACAGACGTGTTTTTTGTCATCGAGGGATGTCAAGTAGTGTGTAAGCTGTAGAGGCAGATGAACAATAAGGGATAAGGATCTTGTTCTTTTGGGGGGGGATTTCTTCAATAATAAATAATGGAGAGGAGACATCTCTAGAAGATATAGTAAACCAGAGAAACCTGCCACACGGTAACCCACTGCATTCTACTCCCGACACTCCTCTATGGCGCTCCAGTGTAATCATCCCTGAGAGAAATGCCGCTCAGCAGGCTCCAATACGCTTACTGTACCACAAGGTCGGCACATTTGCTACTTCTTTCGCTCCTCTGTTTTGTGTGTGTTCCATAAATATGCACACCACACCCACGTGATTGAAAATGAAGTAATTATTTGTGCAGCACCAGGTTTTGCATTGGAGAAAGAGTAATGTGTGCTCTGGGACAGCCCAGGTTCCATTTACCTTGGTGGCGGAGCTGGTTAGCATGACTGGAACGGTATTCCAGGCAGCCTGGATTCCAGTCCCCGCTGAGGCACTTCTTTCTGTCCTCTGTTTGTATCTGTTATTGAACTCTGTACTTTGTACTGCAGTTGTCAAGTGTTTCCCTTACGTGTAACTAATCCTGGGTCGCCCCTGAAAAAGGGATCTTTGGTCTCAGCGGGTCTACCCTGCCAACAAAATTCAATAAATAAATATAAGCTGAATTGTGTTTGGTTGTTATGTTTTTCAAAGTTTTCCCAAAGGTGTCAGCTGCTCTTTAAGTTTCTGTTCACATGTTTATTCCACAATTATTTTTTTTGTTACTTTTTCTCCTGATTTATGTATTATTGAAGTTATATTCTTTTCTAAGATCAGATGGTTGGTGCAGCAAATAAAGTAAATGTTGCCAATACCCGAGGACGGTGTGAGGTAATGCCAAATCGCTAGTTGCTCCATGGGTAATGAGTCACGAGGAGTTTTAAGTGTTGTTTTTTTTTTTTTTTTTTTTTATGTAGTTTTTATTAAGAAGTTTTAACATGGCCTGCATGGTACATGAAGATAGCAATAAAGTTTGATTCACAATCTGTATCAGGACATTTCTTTACATAATTGCACTACAGACACCTATACATTTAGAGTAGCTAAATCCTCACCTTTTTCTTAGGTACAGCGTGAGGGAGGTGCCTAGGACATATCCCTAAGCAGCAGGTGTCCTCTGCTACATGTTTAATAAACAAATTATCCCTGAGGACCCTCAATGATGATGCTTTCCCTTCGCTTCCCCTGCCAAATTTCTCTAAGGTTTTTAAAAGATGTAGCATACTCTAAAAGATTTAAAAGATGTAGC
Organism: Neoceratodus forsteri; assembly: GCA_016271365.2. Taxonomy (NCBI): domain Eukaryota; kingdom Metazoa; phylum Chordata; order Ceratodontiformes; family Ceratodontidae; genus Neoceratodus; species Neoceratodus forsteri. Next base: position 112,499,352 of record JADMNL010000031.1, on the reverse strand, counting down.
TTTGTCTAAACTAAAACTGCAGGTCCACACATGGTTCAGGGCTAGGTCCATGCATCAGTTGATGCCTAATCTCGATGTGAAGTCTTAGGCCCTGTCCACACTACCCCTCTGTAACGTTACAGAGTGCCCAAACTGCTACCGCAATGGTTTGCGTTTACACCTGTAACGTTATATATGCTTTACAACCGGGGTTGAAACCAAATATGAGGTGGTTTCAACAACGGGTTATGAAACCGTTATGCTCGCACGCTACCGGGCATAGTGGACGGTAGCACCGGGTCCCCTAGCGCAGTGCGAGCTGCATTGTGGGATCGGGTGCCACGGTAACGGTTGCCCGGCTCCCGAAGTGTGGACCGGCGGTGCCAGTCCCATAATGGACACCGCGGCAGTGTGGACACTGCACTGCTCCCCGGTTGTAATGGTTTCTATCCGTTACGGGGTCTGAGCGGTGCAGTGTGGACGGGGCCTAAGTGTGGGCGCATGAGCAAGCAAATGCCGACCTTGCCAGAGAACTGACAACATCAAAGCCGAAGGAAGCTTTTGCTATACTACCTCAGATGAGGTAAGCACATCTCTTCAGCTGTGGAGCTTGTCTCTGTTCCACCGTACATAAACCATACATAAACATAATTACACTACAGACACCTATACATTTAGAGTAGCTAAATACTCACCTTTTTCTTAGGTACAGCGTGAGGGAGGTGCCTAGGACATATCCCTAAGCAGCAGGTGTCCTCTGCTACATGTTTAATAAGCAAATTATCCCTGAGGACCCTCGATGGTGATGCTTTCCCTTCGCTCCCCCTGCCAAATTTCTCTAAGGTTTTTAAAAGACGTAGCATACTCTAAAAGATTTAAAAGATGTAGCTTTGTCTAAACTAAAACTGCAGGTCCACACATGGTTCAGGGCTAGGTCCATGCATCAGTTGATGCCTAATCTCGATGTGAAGTCTTAGGCCCTGTCCACACTACCCCTCTGTAACATTAGAGTGGTACACGGAGAACCATGACTGGGATGTCAACATACCAGGGTACACAATCTACAGAAGGGACAGGGAGGGTAAAAGAGGAGGTGGAGTAGCTCTCTACATAAGGGAAGGGATCAAAGCTACAGAACTAAAAAGTAAAGGGGGAGGACAAGAGGAACTCTGGGTCACCTTGGAGACAGAGAATGGCATCACAATCCGCACAGGGGTTGTATACAGACCCCCGTCTCAAGGGGAGGAAATGGACAAGAAAATGATAGAGGGCATTCTCAAAATGGCTGAAAAAGGGGAGATACTGTTGATGAGGGACCTGAATATGCTGGATGCTAACTGGGCGACATGGACTGCAGCCACATCCAAGAGCAGGGTCATTCTCGATGCCCTACAGGGAGCATGCCTTAGACAGCTAGTGGTGGAACCCACTCGGAAGGGAGCAATATTAGATCTGGTACTCTCAAATGGAGAGAAGATCACAAACTTAGAAGTCGGTAGACATCTGGGAACAAGCGACCACTGCACAGTGTGCTTCACAACACAACCATGGAGACAAGCCATACAAAGACAAGGATACTGGACTTTAGAAGGGCTGACTTTGGCATAATGGGTGAATACCCGAGAAATGCATTAGCAAATGGCCAGAAAGGAGGGGTGGAAGAACAATGGAGAAAAATCAAAACTGCCATCACGGAGGCAACAAGCCTTTGTGTGAAACAAATAAAGAAAACAAAGCGGAATAAAAAACCACTATGGCTCTCAAAAGAGGTGTCAGGGAAGGTTAAGGAGAAAAAGGCTGCATTCAAAAAGTATAAGGAATCACAGACGGAGCACGACAGGGAACTGTATCAATTAAAGCAGAAAGAAGTGGGGAAGGCAGTCAGAAAAGCAAAGGCCCAAACCAAGGAAAAGATAGCCAACTCAGTTAAGAAGGGGGATAAAACCTTTTATAGGTACATTAGGGAGCATAGAAAGGTTAAGGGAGGGATAGTGAAGATTAATAAAGGAGAGGGGAGGGGGGTAGAGGGAGACAGGGAAAAGGCAGAGATACTGAATGAATACTTTTGCTCAGTATTCACAAAAGAAGAAGGGGAGGAGTTACCTAAACCAAACAGTAGAAGCACTCTGGATAGTGGGGTTGACACCAGTCCATTTACAGAAGAGAGTACTGAAAGAACTCCTAAAACTCAAGGTGGACAAAGCAATGGGGCCTGACGGGATTCACCCTAGAATCCTAAAAGAGCTAAGGGAGGACCTAGTGACACCACTAACCACACTTTTTAATAAATCATGGGAAGATGGGGTGGTACCTGAGGACTAGAGGAGGGCAGATGCGATTCCCCTTCACAAAAGTGGGGAGCAAGGCAGAAGCTTTAAACTACAGACCTGTTAGTTTGACCTCAGTGGTGGGGAAAATGATGGAATCACTTCTGAAAGAAAGAATTGTTCAGTACCTAGAGGCCAGCGGGGCATAGGACCCAAAGCAGCATGGATTCACAGCAGGAAGGTCATGTCAGACGAATCTAATCGATTTCTTTGACTCGGTGACCAAAGTAATAGACCAGGGAGGGGCTGTGGATATGACCTACCTAGACTTTAGCAAGGCATTTGACACAGTCCCGCATAAAAGATTAATAATCAAGTTAGCCAGCCTGGGAGTGGGTCCCAGGGTGGTAGCCTGGTAGCAAACTGGCTGCACAACAGGACACAGAAGGTAATAGTGAATGGAACACATTCTGAAGAAAGGGTGTACTAGTGAGTACCTCAGGGCTCAGTACTGGGTCTAGTCCTCTTTAACGTCTTTATAGGTGACATTGTGGAGGTCTGGAAGGAAAGAGTGCCTCACTTTGGGATGACACAAGATCTGTAACAGAGTTGATACACAAGGGGGTAGAAAGGATGAGAAGAGACTTGGCAAGGTTGGAGAATGGTCAGACATATGGCAACTTAGATTCAATGCAAAGAAGTGCAAGCAATGCACCTGGGAAATAAAAAACCAGGAGAAGAGTACACAATAGCAGGGGAGGTACTAACAACAACAATAATGGAAAGGGATCTGGGTGTAGTCATATCAGATGACCTAAAGGTGGGTAAGCAATGTGAGAAGTCAGTAAGGAGAGCTAGGGGATACTGGGATGCATAGGGAGGGCATCACAGTAGAAAAAGGGAAGTGTTATACAGACAGTTGGTGAGACCTCCATCTGAGTACTTATGTAGTTTTGGAGACCTGATCTACGCAAGGACATAGACAGGATGGAAGCAGTCCAGAGGAGGGCAACTAAAATGGTGCAGGGTCTACATCAGAAACCATATGAAGAGAGACTGAGAGAGCTTAATATGTATACCCTTGATGAAAGGGGGGACAGGGGGGACATGATAGAAACTTTTAAGTACCTCAAGGGAATCAACAAAGTCCAGGAGGGTAGCATCTTTCAGAAAAAGAGATGTGTAAGAACAAGGGGCACAATTTAAAGTTAGAGGGGGGACGGCTCTGGGGTAATGTGAGGAAATTCTTTTTCACGGAGAGAGTGGTGGACGCATGGAACTGCCTTCCTGGAGAGGTTGTGGGGTCTAAAACAGTGGGGGAATTCAAACATGCATGGGACAGACATAAGGCAATTATAGTGGGGGGGTTGCAGGAAGTAGGCTTTTGGTTAACTAGAATCTGCAGCTTATCTGATAGGTAGGGAAATGGGCAGACTGGGTGGGCCAAGTGGTCCTTATCTGCCATCAAAATCTATGTTTCTGTGTATCTCTGTCAGTGACGCCAGCGCCTCTGTCCTGCTGGGTGTTGGCATGGCCCAATCCCCAGTCATATTCCATCAGGCGGGAATGGCCATAGTCTGGTGCAGTAGTCCAGGCAGGGGACCTGGTGACATATGTATCTACATACAGAGGAGAGAAGTAAAGGGGTGCTAGGAGGTGGTATGGGGATATAGAAAAGAAGAGAATGGGAGGGAAAAGGGGTAAGAGGGAGAGAAGAAATTTGGGAGTTAGTTTACTTTACTACAGCGATAGTAACTCTGCCTGTTGTGTAGGGCAAACATCGGCATAATGTACAGGTTGAGGTGAACCCCAGCAGAATGTATAGGGTGAAACCTAGCATAATTTAAAGGGCGAACAGGGGCAGAATGTACAGGGTGAACTGTGACATACAGTACAGGACAAACAGTGGCACAGTGTATAGGGTAAACCCCAGAATAATGCATAGGGCAAACTATGACATAAGGAACAAGGTGAACCCCATCTTAATGTAGTGGGTGGGCCCCCTCATAAGGATGAATCCTGCATTAATGCACAGGGTGAACACTGCATTCATGAACAGTGTTTGGTTCTAGCAACAATGAAAGGTGAGGACCACGCTCACTAAGCGGGAGTCCAGGTGTATTACAGTGTACCCCAGGGTTTTCTAAGTAAAATAAATTAATAGTTGTTCACAGAGTGTCTGAGCTACCCTTCAACTATAGTTACTACTGTACCTCTTTCCATGGAGTGTTTGGTGAGGGTCTGACTAGGAGTAAAATAACAGCTCACCAAACCCACCCTGTGAGGAGACTGGGGCCAGGGTTTGGAGGGGGGGGATCTCTGGGAGCTAGAGGCCAGTGATGGGTGGTGGACTCAGCAGCTTGAGGCCAGGGATGGTGGGGCTTATGGTGTGAGAACCTGCAACTGCCAGAGTTGTGGGGGGAGCTCGGGGAGCTACAGGCTGGTGATGGGAGGTGGACTCTGGCTGAGGCCAGGAGTGATGGGGCTTGGGACCTTGCTGCCACAAGAACCTGTAGCTTTGACTAGGGGGGCTTGGAAGCATGACACCAGGGTTGTTGGGTGGGGAGAGAATCTAGTCCACTGCCCCTTACCCATAACACCCACCTCATTAATAGCCCACCAAACCCCTCCTGTGGAAAGGGGAGGTCCAGCTATGGGGTGGGGGAATACAGCCAGTCTGTTCCTGTGGTTATTCCAGAGCCTGCTGCCACAGCAACCTGCAGCTTCGTCGGGCAGGGGAAGGGGGGCTTGTGAGCATGCCACCAGGACTGTTGGGGGGGCATGACTGGTCCACTGCCCTTAACCCTTGATATCCACCCCCATTACAGCCCGCCAGACCCATCCTGTGGGAAGGGGGTTCCAGCTGTGGGGTGGGAGGACACAGCAAGTCTGTTCTTCTGAGGTGCAGATGCAAGGGGATGGCTGGTCTGTGGGAAGGGGGATCCCAGCTGTGTAGGAGGGCAGGGAGGGGGTGTTGTCCCTGTAGTTGGTATAGTCCACAGCACTGGTGGAAAACCAAGCAATTCTGAGTCATACAGGGATCCCAGAGCTGTGTCAGTAACAGTAGAATCGCTGGGACCTCTGCCAACAGGCTTCCCTGCTCTGTCGGCAGGTCTCATCCATGTTACATGCCCACAAGCATGCATTGATGGATGGGGGGGCTCAGAAGCCCAAGACCAAGAATGGGGAGAGGAAGGGGCGTGGCTAGTGTGGCATGATGGTGGACCTCTGGGCACAATAGTTTAAATGGCTTAAAAATCAGTAAAAGTGAGAGAAATTGTATACTTAGTGTACGGAGCTTGTGACTGAGATCAATGGCAGTGGGGAAACAGCTAAAACTTATTTTGAACCAGTGGAGCCCTCCGGAGATCAGCGACAACACCACAAGGTTCATACCAGGCTGCAGACCCAGGCAGCAGGGGAGCAATACGACTGAGCTTGAGAAAGTGCTTTCTGGCGTAACACCTACCCTAGCTAACATGCAGTGTGAAATGAAGGCCGGTTTTATAAATATCTCTGCCCAAATATCCCACGTCCAGGGGATCATCACCAGTCTATCAGAAACAGCAGCCCACACTTCTAGAATCGATGAGCTGGAAAAAAGAGTTAGTGACCTGAAGGACTCTGTAACAACTGTCACCCACGATCAGAAATTATTGAAGGAGACTGTGGAGGAGATGCGGGATAGAACTGACGATCAATAAAACAGATCCAGAAGATCCAATTCATGCATTGTTGGTCTACCAGAGGGTACGGAGGACAATAATCCAGCTGTGGGTCTCCAACAATGGCTAGTTAAACATTTGCATCTGGATCCGGGAGCCCTAAAATTCGAGGTGAAGAGGGTGCCCAGATTCAGAACCTCCTCCTAAACCCAGAGACCGTCCCAGACATTGTTTAATAAAATATCTCCGATTCTGTCATAAAGAAACCATGCTTGATGCAGCTAAGAAACGCGGTCCGAGCCCGGTGGATAAAGGCAGAGTGATGGTCTATCAAGACTACTGCAGGGAGCTTAATGCAAGGAGACAAAAATTCTGTCATGTCAAGTCACAGCTCTACAATCCAAACTGGACATTTGCGTCTTTGTACCCTGCTCGATTACATATAGACAGAGTGGGCAGACCCTCCAGAATATTCACAAACTATGTGAAAGCCGAAAAATTTGTGCAGGAGAAATCGGCAGCAGTGGAGGGATAATCAACTTCCCGGACTATGGCCCCAGCAAAAAGGTGAATCAGTAACTCTTTCAGTAATTTTGTGTAGCTCAGTGGTGGTGATTGATTCAGGGTAACTGGGGCAGTGGTGGACTCCTTCTCCCCCCCCCTACTGTCCTGTCCAGTAGTCAAGAATGGGGAGAGGTTTGGGAGCCCAAGGCCAGGACTTCAAGAGGGTGTGGGGGGGGGGCTTGGGAGCATGCACACGTGCACATGGGGATAACATGCCATTTGGTCTGGAGGGATGGCTTGGGAATCTGCTGCTAGGGCTGTGGTTGTTCTGGAGCTTGCAGCCACAGCTGTGGGTAAGGCCACGGGAACCTGCAGCTGTTGTTGGCTCTATAGTATGCCACCAGGGCTGTGGGTGGGGGACTCCGGAGACTGGGTCCAGGGTTGTAGGGGGAGCTTGGTAGGTAGAGGCCAGTAATGAGTGGTGTACTTAGGAGCTGAGGCAAGGGATGGTGGGGCTGGGGAACTTGCTGCCTCAGGTTTCTGCAGCTATGGCTGGGTGGGCTTGGGAGCATGCTACCAGAGCTGTTGGGGATATGGCAATTGAAAACTTAGTTTTTTGGCAAATTGCTACAGACATTTTGTAGCAAAGTCAACAAATCTGTAGCCAAATCCAAACATTTCAGTTAGTTAGACACACACAACAGCCATATAGTAAAATCCAGAAATGAATTGCAAACTGCTGTTTGGTGAGTGGCAGCATAAATACTGGAATAGCACGGATCCTTGGGATGTGGTGTGGGACAATGGATGCCACTGAATGGAATAGATCTTTACACAGCGTGCGCTGAGGGGAAGTAACACAAGACATAAGGGTAATGTGGTACATTTCAGCAGGTGGGGAATGACCTATGCTGTTTTAAATTTACCGACATTGGCCACTACGTCACTTTGTACTCATGTGTGACTTTAAGTGCGCAGATAAATAGTTTTGGAATCCGACCATTACTGGATCAAAAAATGTTGTTTGTTGGAAGGCTCAATGGATGGGCTTTGCGGTCCTTATCTGCCGTCAACTTCTATGTTTCTATCTTTCACTAAAATATTGAAAGAGAACCATGTAAACTGATAAAAAAATGTATGTAACTTATTATCGGATTACTACAACAATGAAGAAAACACAAAGTACTGAACATGTGAACAAAAAGGAAATATTGAACCTCTAGGCAAAAAAGAAAGAACTGGCTTTGGTTAGGGGTGAGTGAATACCTTATTTTGAATATTTGGCTGAATATTCATATTTTGGGTCCCACATATTCAACATTTGATATTTATATTCATTATTTGTGTACCTGTGGGGGTGGGAAGTACTTAACAGCCCACACTGTCCTCCCCAGCCCAATTTTTGAAAGTTTCACAACCCTTGAGATGGCAGTTGGCTGAATGTCAGGTGAAGCAGTTCCTCCACTGCTCCTGATAACATTGTTATATGGCCCTGTCCTGTGAGAAATTCTGTAAATTCTCTATGCCTGAGACAGAATTTGTAATAAATGGGACTGACTTAATGAAAAAAGTGTAATGTCTTGCTGCCATTTGGAATAATGACTCCTAAAAAGGACTAAAAACAAAACAAAAAAAGGACCGCCTACTGAGTTCATGAGCAAAGTCGCCACACACACACACCTGTGACTGCAAGAAAAGCCACCCAGCAAACCTTCAAGTCAAAATCAGTAGTAACAGAGTTTGGAGTTCCGGAGCCTTTTATTAAAAACAGAGAAACTCCAATACCAGCTACAGTGGACAAAAAACAAACATTCGTGGATGTATAGGAAGAAAGCACAGCGGCAGAGCAAATGGTAGTCTTACACTTCCACAGGTCCTTCTCCCTTCCTCCTTACTCTTCTCATCCCTCCTGCTCCTTACCTCAATTTTCTCCCACTCCCCCCCCCCCTCCATCTGTGCACCCTGCATTCTCCCCTCCTTACACTTGATTTGGACCTCCTGTCTGTTTTTCGTCTCTCTCCTCCCGCCATTCCTTGTTTCTCCCCCTCCCATCATGTCCTCTCTGCCTTCACACCCTGCATCTCCTTCCCTCCTCACCTTGACCAGGCCCTCTGGGCTGAATTTATTTATTTATTTATTTATTTTCCTGTCCCTTCCACTGTCCTTGCTCTCCCAGCCACCCATCCTGCCTGGCCATGGGCCATCCCTTTCCTCCCTATGGTTCTATTCTCTCTACATCCTCTGAAATTCACCTTTGGCTTGGCCTCATGGGCTGCACCTTCCCTGTCTTCCAGTTTTTGTGCCTGTGGCATACATTGTACAGTGCCACACGTTGCCTTATAAACATAGACAATGACAGCAGAAAAAAACATTGCTCCATCCAATCTGCCCATAAACACTGATGAACCCAGGACCTATTGTCCGTACAGGGTTCTAACCCACACTATCCACCCCAAGCTCCCTGTCCTACTGCTACCACCTTGAGCAACCACTAAGCCCTTCACTCTATCCCAGCTGTGCCTGTGCTTGAAACCATTGATAGTTTTGGTGCCCACCACATCAACTGGCAGACTGCCCGACGGCTCCACCACCCCTTCCATAAGAGAACTTTCTCACTTCCCTCTTGAGTCTCCCCCGTCAGTTGCCACTCATGCCCATGTTCTTGATCAGCTATTTATGCTAAATAGTTCCTCGCAGTTTACCTTGTTCATACCTTTCAGGAACTTGAAGATTTCTGTCATATCTGCCCTCTCTCATCTGGCCTTCAGTGAGTACCTGTTCAGTGCCTTGAGCCAATCCTTGTAAAGATCTGCCCTGCTGGCCCTGAATCAGTTTGGTCACCCTATGTTGCACCATCTCCAGCCTGTCCTTATCTTACCTTAGGTGAGAATTCCAGAACTGGGCACAGTAGTCCAAGTTGGGCCTCACCAGTGATCTATAGAGAGGTAGTAATACCTCCTTCCTTCAGCTGCCAATACCCCTTCATTTACACCCCAGCATCCTGTTTGCCTTACTGTAGGCCTTGTTACATTAGTTTGTTTTAGGGAGTCACTAATGACTCCAAAGTCTCTTCCCTCAGAGGCCGGGCACAGCTTTATCTTCCCCATCTAAACACGTAGACTTTGATGGCAGATTAGGACTGCTTGGCCCACTCAGTCTGCCCATTTCCCTACCTATTGGATAAACTGCAGATCCTAGTTGACCAACAGCCTACTTCTTCCTACCTCCCGCCAGAATTGCCTTATGTCTGTCCCATGCATTCTTGAATTCCCCCACTGTTTTTGACCCCACAACCTCTTCAGGAAGGCTGTTCCATGTGTCCACCAGCCTATCCATGAAAAAATACTTCCTCACGTTGCCCCGGAGCTGTCCTCCCTCAATCTTCAAATTGTGCCCCCTTGTTCTTGTACATCTCTTTTTCTGAAAGATGCTACCATAGGTGCTGGAACTGGGGGGGGCAGAAGGGGCGGTAGCCACTCCACTTTTTATTTCTGTATGGCAAAAACTAGTATAGAAAAAGTGCCCTTTGTACCCTTATAAGTGCCCTTTTGATTCTCAGCCCCCTCAGCTTTTACCATCTTCCGGCACCCTTGGATGCTACCCTCTTGGACTTTGTTGATTCCTTGAGGTACTTGAAAGTTTCTATCATGTTCCCCTCTCTCTTTCCTTTCCTTGAGGGTATACATATTAAGCTCCTTTAGTCTCTCTTTGTATGGCTTCTGGTGCAGACCCCGCACCATTTTAGTTGCCCTCATCTGGACTGCCTCCATCCTGTTTGTGTCCTTGCGGAGATAGGGTCTCCAGAACTGTACACAGTACTCCAGATGTGGTCTTACCAACTGTCTGTACAGAGGGCCAACAACTTCCTGTTTTCTACTGGTGATGCTTCTCCCATGCATCCCAGTATCCCCCAGCCTCCTTACTGCCTTCTTCACATTGCTGGCCCACCTTTAGGTCATCTGATATGACTACCCCCAGGTCCCTTTCCATTTCTGTTGTTGTCAGTATCTCACCCCCCGTTGTGTACTCTGGGTTTTTGTTTCCCAGGTGTATTACTTTGTACTTCTTTGCATTGAATCTAAGCTGCCATGCATTTCACAATTCCTCCAACCTTGCCAAGTCCCTTTTCATCCTTTCCACCCCACCTTTTGTATCAATCCTGTTGCAGATCTTTGTGTCATCTGCAAAGAGACATACTTTCCCTTCTAGTCCCTCTGCAATGTCACTTATAAAGACATTAAAAAGGACTGGTCCCAGTACTGAACCCTGCTGTACCCCACTAGTAACCCTCCTCTCTTCACTGTGGACTCCATTTACTATTACCCACTGTGTTCTGTTGTCCAACCAGTGTTTTACTCAGGCTACCACCCTGGGACCCATTCCCAGGCTGGCTAACTTGTTTCTTAATCTTTGTGTGGGACTGTGTCAAATGCCTTGCTAAAGTCTAGGTAGGTCATGTCCACAGCCCTCCCTGGTCTTCTACTTTGGTCACCCAGTCAAGGAAATCTATTAGATTCATCTGACATGACCTTCCCGCTGTGAATCCATGCTGCCTTGGGTCCTGTGCCTTGCTGGCCTCTAGGTACTCAACAATTCTTTTTTCAGAAGAGATTCGTCATTTTCCTACCACTGAGGTCAAACTGACAGGTCTGTAGTTTCCTGCCTCTGCTTTGCTCCCACGTTTGTGAAGGGAAAATCACATCCGCTCCTCCAGTCCTCAGGTACCACACCATCCTCCCATGATTTGTTCAAAGGGTAGTCAGTGGTGTCACTAGTTCTCCCCTTAGTTCTTTCAGAATTCTGGGGTGAATCCCATCGGGTCCCATTGTTTTGTCCACCTTCAGTTTTAGGAGTTCTTTCAGAACCCTTTCTTCTGTGAATGGACTGGTATCGGCCCTCCTATCCAGAGTGCTTCTATTGATTGGATTAGTAACCTCCTCTTTTGTGACTACTGAGCAGAAGTATTCATTCACTATCCCTGCTTTTTCACTGCCACCCTCTGCCCACCCACCCTTCCTTTTATTAAACCTCACTAACCCTCCCTTGGTCTTTCTTCTCCCTAATGTACCTATAAAAGGTTTTATCCCCCCTTCTTAACCGAGTTGGCTATCTTTTGCTCAGTTTGGGCCTTTGCTATTCTGACTGCCTTCCCTGCTTCCTTCTGCTTTAACTGGTAGAGTTCTCTGTCCTACTCCTTCTGTGTTTCCTAATACTTCCTGAATGCTATCTTTTTCTCCCTATCCTTCCCTGCCCCCTTTTTTGAGAACCATAGTGTTTTTTTTCCTTTGTTTTGATTTGTTTATTTGCTTCACACAAAGGCTTGTTGCCTCTGTGATGGCAGTTTTGATGTTTCCCCATTGTTCCTCCACCCCTCCTTCTAGCCCGTTTGCTAGTGCTTTTCTGAGGCACTCTCCCATTTTGCTAAAGTCAGCCCTCCTAAAGTCCAGTACCTTTTGTATGGCTTGAAGCTACGGCTGTGTTACAAACATATAAATGTGCCAGCAGAAACGGACCACCCAGTCTAAGTCTGCTCCAGTGTGCAGCTAGCACCCCTAGTTTGCAGCTGCCCCACCCCCCCTTTGTCATCCCACTGCCACCCCCCACTTTCCCGCTCCTCTGTTCCCTGTCCCATGCCCTTTTAAAGCTGTTCACAGATTTACATGATACCACCATTCTGGTAGTGGTTCCATTTTGCTCTTCAGAAATAGTGTTCTCATTTCCTCCCAAATCCCCCTAGTTCTTGGCCCATGCCCCTAGTGTCCCCTCCCTCCTTAGCTTAAAGGTCCCATCCTTATTGATTCACCTCAGATACTTGAATGTCTCTGTCATGTCCCCCCTGTCCCATCTATCCTCCAGGGTGTTTATTGTGAACCACACTGTTTGGTGGTCTCTTGTTCCCAGATGGCTACCCACTTCTAAATCTGAGAGCCTCTCTCCATCCCTGTTTGAGAGTATGAGGTCTTAGATTGCTCCCTCCGAAGTGGGTTCCAACATTAGCTGTCTGAGTCATGCCCCCTGTAGGGCATCAAAAATTACCCTGCCCTTGGATGTGGCTGCAGCAAAGGTACTCTGTCAACATCTGGCATATTCAGGTCCCCCATCAACAACAGCTGCCCCTTTTTCTGCCATCCTAAGGATGCTTTCTGTCATTTCCTTGTCCATTTCCCCCTGATATGGGGGTCTGTATCTAGTACTCTGTCCTCGGGTTCTTATTCCTTATGTGCATCACCTTCCACTTTTTGACATTGAATTTCAACTACCAAACCTTTGACCACCTCTCTAGCTTTTGCAAGTTTCTCTGCATCTCCCTAACCCCCTCCTCACTGTATACCCTGCCTAAGGTTGCCACCTTTGGAAGAGGCAAAAACTGGACACTAAACCACACTCTAAGCTCTGCCCCATACCCCACCCCTTTTCATGACCAATCATGCATTGCTCCCTATCGCAAGCCATTTGTTATGTCAGTGAAGACTAATGTGACAGCAAAAGACAACGCTTAAAGCAGCAGTTGTACAAACATGCTGACATGCTGTACCTGTTAAATTTGCTTTTCTAGTTTCTACCTAGTTATTAATGTAACTAGTTAGTTCTTGAAATTGTTTTACCAGTTAGCCATACAGTGATGAAGGAACTCTCATTTACAGATATAATCTGGAAGAGATAAGGGAATTAATGTAAACCGTATACAATGATATATAATGAATTGCTCTCTATAATGTGTACTTTATATATCTGGTGTGGATCCATTTCCTTTTCACGTCCACAGTACTATTTCAAAGCGAAAATAAGTTATCGTACTTTCTTCTAGAAAAGAAAAAAAAAACATTTTAAAACATTTAAAAATGCTTAATTTCTGTTACAGCTAGAAAAGTTTACCTACAAATGAAAGTGGAAGGTAACTGAAATCTTTTACTGTTGCAAAAGGTAGGTTTAGACTTTTTGCCCAGCTTTGCTGCTTTAAGATTCAGTGTGGAAACGATTAGGTTAGGCAACTGTTGCTGGTCTTGATGGCCAGACATTACACCTCCCAGGTTGACTGCTTTTACAAAGAAAAGGCTATATTGACAACAGAACTTGCTTGAAACCTGGACATGCAGCAGAAACCATGAATAATATGACAGAATCTGTTTCAAGTGTGTGTGAGCACTCAAAACAGCTCAAAAGCCTGACTATCGCAGAGCAAAACCAGATTACCAGATAGGGACCCTGCAGCCCTAACCCTGCCACAGAGCTTAGTGTCATCTGCAAAGAGACACATCTCATCCTGAATTCCTTCTCCCAGTCTTTAATGAACATATTGAAAAGGACTGGAACCAGGGCAGATTCTTGTGGCACCCTTCTGGTGACCTCCCTCTCTTCTGATTTGACTACATTACTCACAACCCTCTGCTGTCTCCCTTCCATCCAGTTTCTCACCCATCTGTGTCTTTCACTATATCCAGATCCTCTTATCTTCTTCAGCAACCTTCTGTGAGGCACCAAATCAAGAGCCTTGCTGAAATCAAAGTCGAGTAAATCCACAGCATAGCCCTTATCCACTACCCTCATTACCCAGTCAAAGAATACTATCAGGCTGGTCTGACAAGACCATCCTGCCACAAACCCATTTTGTTTACTGTCTTGGAGTCCATTGCTCTCCAGGTAATTTACAAGGTACTATTTGACTAGTGTCTTCATTAGCTTACCCACATCAGAGGTAAGATTAACAGGTCTGTAGTTACCAGTTCCTCCCCATGGAGTGACAGTACTGCTATTCTCCAGTCTTTGAACTACTCTGTATGAATTCAGCCGTGTCCTGGTGGGCTGAATTATAAGTGAGACCAAGCGCAGTGTTGGGGGTGAGGGCGCACTGGATTGTGTTTCTGGTAATGACCACACACCTGCAGCACCCCTTCACAATGAAAATAAATGCATAAGAAATATGATTAAAGCTCAGTGAATAGGATATCACCGGAGTGAAAATGGGTGACGCGGAGCATCGAATAGCGTTGTACGCAGACGATGTCTTGTTATACCTTTCAAACCCAGAGCAATCCCTGCCAGCCATAAGGCTACTCCTGGACCAGTATAGTCAAGTTTCCGGTTATAAGCTGAACTTATCAAAAACGGAAATTCTCTCATTCCACTACCTTCCCTCACCACACATAAACTCCATCTTCCCATGCAACTGGAACCTAACAAAATTAAAATACTTCGGGGTATATATTTCTAAGAATTATGCTGAATCCTTCCAAAATAACTATGAGCCCTTTACAACTCAGCTCAGGGCGGATTTAGGGGCCTGGGCCACATTGCCTCTCACTTTAAGCCGCAGGATAGACCTAATAAGGATGGTAACCTTACCTAGAGCCCTGTATCTGTTCCAGAATGTCCCACTATATATTGAAAAAAAAACATTTGTGGAATGGAACCGCCTTATTTCTAAGTTTATTTGGGGGGGCAGAAAACCCTGTGTCCGAATGAGGATACTTAGCCTTCCACGGGGTGACGGAGGCCTTGCGCTACCAGATTTACAATTGTATTATAGGGCGGCTATGATGACCCATATTATGGCAAGACAGAACGAGATAGGGGAGCCACATTGGCTACAAATAGAACATGCCCTTATGCCAGATAAGGACTACTTTCAGAACCTGTATGCTTCCAGCCCCAGGCTTGCTCCTCAGCCTCCTTCTGACCCATGGCTCAAAGCACGCAGTAGGGCATGGCAATTAATTAAAAAAACACAATCTTTAGCCCCGGTTTTGGCTCTGATTTGCCCAATTTCAAAGCTGGGTGACTTTTTCCCAAACTGACTCGACCATGGCCTCCAGGCCTGGGAGAGGTACGGACTGAGATATCTTACACAGATAATGTCCCAGGGAGAAATATGGCCCTTTAACAGAGTACAAAGTAAGTTTAATATTCCGAATCGGGACTTTTACAGATTCCTGCAGTTAAGGCACTACGGTCGAAAGCTCCCCGAGATTGCCCATAATCCGGAGAGTTACCCCGCTTTGGTGGTAGTTCAATCTCATCTGAGTACAGGGGCAGAGAGGCTCCATTTAATCTCCCGCTATTACAAGGCCCTAAATACTCAGGGAGCGGTACACACAGGGACCATTCGAGCTCAATGGCAGGAAGAACTTGGTTCTCCCCTCACACAAGAAGACTGGCGAAGAGCATGCGAATACTCTTCTAGGGTCACAAACTCCCATCAATGGCAGGAATTTGCATGGAAGAACCTAACTAGATACTTCAGAACACCAGTAATGACTAGTCACTACTCACAATCAGCCTCTGCAAGGTGCTGGAGATTATGTGGTGAGAATAGAGCTACACACACGCACATTATGTGGTCCTGCCCGAACCTCAAGCCCTTCATGGACCAATTACAGGGTCACTTAAGAGAGATATTTGACCCCCAACTACAACTGACGGGGAAGATTTACCTTTTCCTCGACACTCCAAAGGAATACAAAAACCCGAATACTAGATACCTCTTGCACTTGCTGCTTACGGCGGCCAAAAAAGTGGTCACTAAGCATTGGCTGACAGACAACAGGCCTACGATTCAACAATGGTGGGAGGTCACTAAACAGATATACCAGATGGAACAGATTACCCATGGGTTGAATCAATTAAAAGAGAAGTTCTCTGATAGGTGGTCCCGCTGGTTAGTATATTACATGAGATATGATGACTCCTTTATACCATGAGAAGGAATTATGGATCTGAAAAGTGACTGTGATCCCTAAGCGGGGGCGGCTACTGCCCTTATTGAGGGAGAGGGCTGTATGTAGATAAACCAATATCAATTCCTGCCCAGGTACAATCCTACAGGGTAGCGATTCTGACGAGAGTGGGGAGGGCTAAATGGTCTGGTAGGCCTCTCTGGGGCATGGTGCCCGCTGCCTTAGGTGGCTCCGGAAAGGGAAAGTTTAGGTGATGCTATTGAGTAGGGAATGGATATCCCCATATGAATTAATTGGAATGAGTGATATCAGTTGTCTATTTATAGTACACAAATCAATTCATTGTACCCCAACAAGCCTATCAATGTTTGTATGTATGTTTGTTTGTCGAAATATGAAAAATCTTAATAAAAATGAGATTTAAAAAAAAAAAAAGCTCAGTGAATAAGAAACATAGAATTTGACGGCAGATAAGGACCACTTGGCCCACCTAGTCTGCCTATTTCCCTACCTGATGGATAAGCTGCAGATTCTAGAAAAAGAGCAGGTTCCTACTTTCAGCAGTGCTACTGTCCCCTAGCCCGTTCGATTCCTTACCTGACTGGAATAGAGCTACTGACGTTTTGCATAAAAACTCCATAAAATCGCAAAGTTATATCCCTCGTAATTTTGGAAATCTTCATGGTGTCACAAAAAAGACCAACTTCCCGGTTTAACAAATGCCCCACCACCACCACCACCACGTCGGCCCATGCAGCACTGTTTTGTGATGTCACAAAACGAAGGCTGCGGGAGCGCGCCCCATTCAGTTCTTTGGGGCTGGTATTTTCTAATATATTTAAACCCTTTAGTGTTGGGATTTTTTCACATCAAACCAATCAATCGACTAAAAGGCCTTAAACTGTTTCTAGGTGTGGTGTGGTGTGGTGGGATGGGGGTTGGAGCAGTGCTTGCCACAGAAAGCAAACACGAAGAAGAGAAGTTTGCTTCCCTGGCTCATGGCATGGCCAGCACCCCTCAACACAAAATTAGGATAAACAAATCAGGACCAAATGTATGAAAACAAACAGTTAAAAGAAGTTTATTGCTGGTCAATATCCAGGGGCTGAAATTAAGTTTTGCAGTCACTAGCCAGCAGGGTTAGCGACTGGGAAAATCTGCTAACTCCACAGACCTTTTCACTGGCCCATTTGGTGTACTTACAGACATTTTATGTTCTCCAGTACAAGCCCACTGAAAATGTTAAATGAAAATCTTACTAGCCTGATACAAAATTTACCAGCATTTGGCTGGTGGGTCAGTGCCAGTTTTGATCCTTGCAATATGCTTTCTGAATGCAGGTGGTGAAATATTCCTCTTTTTTGGTGTGTGTGTGTGTGGGGGGGGGGTTCAAGACCACCAAACTGAACAAAGCAAATGTTTGTTTCCATGCTGCATGGCCTGGCAAACAGCAGTCCACCAGCTAACAAACCGTTACATAGGACACATCAGTATCAATGCCTGCTTTCCAGTTGAATAAACATTCCACATTGTATTTATTCTATTTTCATTTATTTGTCAGCCCAGAAAAGTAGTGTATAAGTCATACACATGGTCTGGCACAACCACCTGAAAAAAGACCAAAAGATCACTTTAAAAATAAATAAGTAAAAACTCATATAAAACCATCATTTAGCCATGTTTTAAACACCCTTAACCAGCAGCGTGCTGCAGTCAAACTGCCAAGTCAGTCCACACAGCATCCACACATTCCAGCAAGCAACTCCCACCCCCAAGATTGTATATTATCAAACTATTATGTAAAAATGAGTAACATTTCAAACCAGAATACTGTCCATCAAAAGAAACGTATGAAGACAAACCTTAGAAAATACAGTCACCTACCAGTAAGAAAGTTATTTTTCTTCTACGGATAAAGTTCAAATCGGGTTGCCACCTGTCCAGTTTTAGACATGGTCGTCCATTTTTTAAGGGTGCTTATCCAGTCATTCAGTTTTACTTACATGTAGTCTATTTTTTTTTTGGCTATTTTGAGTGCTCCCATACTTTTTAAACTGATTGGTATCAAATCATTTACTCTTTTGGCTGCATGTCCAGGTTACAAAGAAGCTGTAATGTCATAGGCTTTTGTTTGTAAAACGAGTCAGTCTGGGAGGTGTAAAGTATGGCCATTAAGACCATTAGCAGCCACTAAATCAACTTGATCTTTTCCACTCTGAATTTTGAAGTATGGTCTTTTACTGCTGTTATAGGAAACAGTTTCTATACTTTCATGTGCTTTCCTGTGTTCCTTTTTGTTTGCCCTAGATTCTGATGTGTTTTAGACCCATTTTTATTAAATTTATTATCCAGTTTTTATTGCCTGTATCACTACACGTGTTCCCTTTCTCCTGAGTCCTCAGCAGCTACTTACTCATTTTTCATACTACAGTACCTCATTCTGTGATATGTTTCACCATTACAGGCCATTCAGATAGCCTGGAAGGATGTGCCTGAACTTGTAGAATGTCTTTAGAAACATGAAAAGAAACCACAGCAGCTGCTGAGTATTATTTATTTATTTCAATTCTAGGATTACAATTACCTTTGAGCCCAGGGCTCTTTTACAAAGGTTCCATGTCAAGACATACGTATCACATGACAATAGACAAAATTGTTACACAAATAAGGGTAAAGGATATCAAATTAATTTCGAACAGACAGGGAGAGGGTAAAGTGGAAAGGAAGAGGACAATAGGGGGAGGGGGTGGTAGAAAGGAATGGGAGGGGCAAAGGTGGGAGGTAAGAAAATGAGAAGAGAGGAGAGGTGGGGGGGTAGGTAAGGATAAGGGGGAGGGTGGGGTGAAGCAGCCAGGAAGGTGGCATTGTCAGGTGCTGTAGAGCGGATGGGGCAGAGGCCAAACTAGGGCAAGTGCGTTATGTAAGGAGCAAGATATAGGAAGAGTGGTAGCGGAGCCGAGTAAAAGGAAACATAATGCAGAACTGAGGTTACCACAAAGACTGATAAATTAATTTAACAAAAATTGGTCAAAGCTTATCAGAATATGTGACTAACATGCAAAGGAAAATGGGAGGGTGTCTAATTAATTAATTTAACAAAAATTGGTCAAAGCTTATCAGAATATGTGACTAACATGCAAAGGAAAATGGGAGGGTGTCTAACAGAGGTTAGAGTAAAAGAGCTGTGAACGAGCTTGGTACATCCAGCAGACCTGGGTTTGTTTCCCACAACCTCCACTTGCATACGATGTGACTTGAGCAAGATACTTAACCGCCTTGTGCTCTCAGATCACTCCAGTAAATGGACCTTGTGTGCAACAATGGGCCTTACCTGGTAACCAAAGAAGAAAGATTAAAAAGCTGGCCCAGTGGCACTGAGGGTTGAGGCACTGGATGCCACACCTTGCACCATGACAGCGACCCAGGCTCAGGAGCAAGCTCGGGCTGCCAGGAGTTGGCTGGGGAGAAGAGGACTGAGCATCCGGAGGACCGCTGTCCTCTCCTGGGGGGGGTGGGTGGTGGTTTCCCTGCCATCAGCGACTCCTAGCAGAGACTGGGGGTGCTGCACGAGGGACCACATCAGGAAGGCGTGGAGGCGACAGCGGACATCCATGGGCTGGGTGCAGGAAGTCACCCATCTTGCGCTGGACATCATTGCATGTCTGCACCTCTGGTGGGGGTTATGTTCATGTTCACGAAGAAAGGAAACACCCCGGCACCTGGGAGGACAACGAGCCTGCAGCAGCCCCCCCCCCCCACATCCACCGCTGGATCCTGCCCACCCAGATCTCCTATATCCTCTGGCCTTCATTCCACCTGCAAAACAGTTAGATTGAAGGAGTGCCAAAGTAAGTGGATGGTGGCCCCGCCTCGGGGGAGATACAAGCCGGGTGTCTCATATGGGGTTGGTGTGGAAGGTCAGCGTTTGGGGGGGGCCTAGGGATAGGAGGGTCTCAGGACAGGTGGGAGAAAGCTGGCAGGGGGCTACGTCCAAGGGATTTCTCAGGGGTTGGCGACTGGAGGGAAAAAGAGATTGGGGAAAAAAAATATAATAGTATAAAAAAATCACTTTGAAAGTTTTCTCTGACATTACAAATGGCTTTGGAAGAGAAGTGATATACTTACTCATCAGTCATAAAAATGGGTGGAGTGAGAGGCAGAGTTTGGGTGTGGTTTAGCATTTGGTTTTCACCTCATCCAAAGGTGGCAACCCACTGTACGAACAATCCAGCTGTAGTCTAGATGAGCTACATGTGTGATCAGACAGGTAAGCAGCTAACACTAAAGAGACTTCCTTATTATCAACTGCTAAACAAAGCTCTTATAGCATCTTGTGAACTGCATTGTGGGACCCATCCTGCAAGAAGTGTTGTGGTGCTAAATTACCCTCAGGCAGTGAGGTGAAAAGCGGCCACAATGTACACATCATTTGAAATCACCAACACCAGTTAATCTTCTCTGTTTGGGAGAAGTGCAGAAAAGTCGCACCGGTTTGATGCTGCTCAGTTTACACACGCAAATGTACACCAGTGTGGCTCTCAAAACCATCTACCCTGGTGTAGAAATGGCCAGTGTAAATGGGGCTGACAATTGTTTCAGGTCTGAAGTCTCATTAGAACCCCAAGACCTGAAGAGAAGTAACATTTTATTCATGTCCCAAGTGCAACTATACTTGGCACAAGGAGGGCCTTAACCACTTGATTTCCTTCTTGAACTACAGATGAGTGCAGACAGACCTCAAACATACCATCCGCAGGAGTATGCCCTGCAGAGATGGCGGATCTTAACACATTAATAGACCTGTAGGACTTGCCTGCTTGATAACAATGGAACAAAAACTCTACAATCTGAGTTATAGGGCTGCAAAAGAAATTCAAGCCTCTAGCCAGACTCCAGTTAGCCCACAATCCCCAATTAGATTTGAAGGCCTTCTTGGAACCTCCAGCTGAGAATCTCCAGAGGAGGCCAGTAGCCCCCCTCCGCGAAGCCCTGAGACCGACCAGGAACCTCAGAAAGTGTCCATGCTATCAGATGGAGTGAGCCTTCCAGGACGATTGGATGCGGAAACTCCTCTATTCTCATCAGCAGATCCAGGACTACTGGGAGAAATGGGAACGTCTACTGATAGTAACAGGGGCACCGGTTACCAGGACTGAGCCTGTCAAACCAGTATCACCAACACTGCCTCCATCTGTTTGTTGCCTCCTGATCTGTGCTAGTGCCTGCCAGATCATGGAGAAGAAGGGAAAGGCATAACCCTGAAGATCTCTCAATCTGGAGTAAAGCATCCAATTCCACTGTCTCCAGGTCCATACACCAACTAAAGAAACAGCATAGCTGATTGGAGAGTCTGGAGGTGAACTGGTCCACTAATAGTGGGCCCCCCTCTCCTCCAAATCCCCAAGACAGGTTTCCTGAAAATAAATTTGCTGAGTCCGAGAGGTACCTCAAGTTCCAGTCCACCTCAACATTGGAAAACCCTGGGATGTGCTGAGCCTGAATCCTCAGGTTGTTCTGGAGGCAGAAGCTCCAAAATTACTTTGCCGCCTGAATCTGCACCAGGGACCTTGTGCCTCTAAGGCAGTTTATGTAATGGACTGCTGCCACATTGTTGGAATCCATTTGATAATTTATTTGGACAACATTCTCCTAACAGATGACTCACCAGAGAAGCTGGCAGAAGATCTGGTGGTGACCCTGACTCTACTGGAGAACCTGGGGTATGTCATAATCTGATAGAAATCGGTTCTCATTTCTTGCCAGTCATTGACCTCTCTTGGGTTCATGCTGTAATTGAAGGAAGCAAGCCTGGTTATTCCGCCTCCCCAAGCTGAAGGAGATCAAGAAAGAAATCTGATGTCTCCTCAGGGCCAAGTCTGCCTGGTCAGAGATGTGGCAAGGGTGATAGCCTGAACTGAAGCTGACAGTAGACCTATCTTCCCAGCCCCTTGCATTACTGCCACTTACAGTTCACTTATTTAAGATCTAAGCCCTTCATGAACTGGGTTTGTTCAATGCCCAGGTGGTTCTGACACCACAAGTGAGATCAGAGCTGATTTGGTGGCTCGCTCAGGTGGACTTTTGGAATGGCAGAGCCATTTTTGTATCCCAACCAGAGCTGCTCGTAGTTTCAGATGCTAGCTTTCTAAACTGGAATGGAGCTTGCAAAGGGCAGGTTTTCAGGGTATGGTGGTCACCCCTTGAGGTTCAGTCGCACATCAATATTCTTGAACTGGGTGCAGCTTCCTTTGTGGTTTATTATTTTGTGAAGGATAGGAGCTGGAGAAACTTCGTTAAGCATCTTGGGGCTGATGCTAAACCAAAGGGAGGGCAGGAGAATTCCCAGATGTCTGTTCGCCACTGGAACCTGAGCTATATTGCATCCTCCAGATGGATCGAGATGAAGAAGTAGGTATGCATGAGGTCTAGTTTGACCAGCCAGTCCCCTTGAAGCAGAGTATCCTTGAGGAGATGGACCCCTTCCATTTTTAAATATTTGTAGTGAACAAGACATTCAGATATCTGAGGTTGATTACCAAATGGTTGTCTTCTCCCCCCCAATTTTTGGGGACCAGGAAGATGGAGTTATCCAGCCCCCATACCAGAGCAATGCCCTTCTTATTGCCCTTTTTGTGGACATACTGTAGGAGGTATTTCCCTCTAAATAAGAACTTCCTCCTCAGGTGAGAACTGTATGTCCCTGAGAGACAGACTTGAGAGAGAGAGGGCATTGACAGGAAGTCAAACTAGTAACCCTGTACCTTTTCCAGCACCCAGGGGTCCTGAGTGATCCGGGGCTAGTTTAGAGCAAACCCTTTCAGCATACCTCCTAGTTGGTGAGAACCCAAAACTTGAAAAACTCTGGAAGAAGAGATAGCGGGGGGAATGACCCCCTTGGAACTTACCTGCCTGAGCTGCGTTAGACTCCCTCTGGGTTTCCCGAGCTCCTTGGAAACTGCCAGTTCCTCAGAAACTTCTCTCTCCTCTGTCTCTATAGGGGTAGAAATCACCTAAGGTGGAATAATCAAACTGTATACCTTGTCTCTACAGTTGGCTAAAGTTGTGGATGAAAGGGCGTCCCTTCCCCTTCCGGCCGTTCCAAAAAGACTTCTTCCCATGGTTCTGAAGGAAGACTGAATTTGCTTTGTTAAAGAAGAGCTCTTGCCCAGTTTTTTTAAGATCTTTGAGGAGAAAGTCTCCAAAAAGCATGTCCTTAGCCTGGACCTGTGCATCTGAGGTGGCTAAGTTCAAGTTTATTGCAGGAAAACACTCCATTGAGCAAGCTCATTCACAAGGAGGTCCTGGTACACATACACAGACTTAAGGACAATATATACAGGTATCATTTCAATAAGAATATAAGTCAAGTACTTACAGAATACAGTGAAAGTCACAGAGGAACCATTTAAGACAGAAATAGGGACTAACATTAACAACATGTTCAGCTAAACAAATTCATTCAAATAGTTTAGTAGTTACAAGTCTTATGTACAAAGGTCACAGGTAGGGCCTAAATATAAACAGTACGTAATATCGGGCACTAACCTATAGGTGAGTGAGGCATTAGTAGCAGCTACAGGAATCTTTTAATTTGGATAAGGATAATGTTTTGAAGAGCTTAAGTGATACGGTGCTGGTTAGCTTAAGTGTAGATTGGAGTTGGTTCCATATGTTAGGGAGGGAGTACGAGATGGCTAAGTGACCAAATGTAGTACGAGTTCGTGGGACGTCAAGTAGGATAAAATTTGATTACCTGAGAGAATAGGCACTGCAGGGAATGTGGAGGAGAGATGTTATGTAGCTAGGCAGTTTGTGAAGAAGTATCTTAAGGGTCCAGGACCCGGCATGAAGCAAGCGTCTAGTGGCAAGTGACCTCCAGCCAATAGTTGAATACAGGTCGCAATGGTGGGTTCTGAAGGGGGAGCTGGTGATGAATTGTAGAGCACGATGATAAAAGACATCCAGTTTCTTTAGGCTAGAAGTCATTGCGGAGGCGTAAAGGAAATCACCATAATCGAGTAAGGGAAGGAATGTGGCCAGTACGAGCCTGGTACGAGTATCAAGAGGGAAGAGGGATCTGTTTCTAAAGAAGAACCCTAACCATATTTTTAGCCTCTTGGATAGGTCCTCGATGTGGTCGTAGAAGGAGAGCTTATTATCAATCCAGAAGCCGAGGTATTTGAATTTAGTAACCACTTCTAGTGGTTCGCCTAGTGAGGTGACTATAAAATTCTTTTGGGTTTGAGGGGTGGGTGCTGATTGTAGGGCTACTAGAGAAAACCATTGCCTTGGTTTTCTTGGCGTTTAGGAGGAGCTTTGCTTCGATAAGATTAATTTCAAATTGAGCAAAGTCAGCTTGCAGAACATCCCTAACTTCTGACAGATTAGTACCAGAGGTGTATAACATAGTGTCGTCAGCGAAGAAGTGAAGATTTGATTCTGATATAAGTGAGTCAAGGTCATTGATATATATATAGAGAGAGAATAGTATCAGTCCTAAGATAGAGCCTTGGGGGACTCCCTTAGCAATTGGAAGGGGGGCCGAGAGGAGACCATCTGCTTTGACTTTCTGTATCCTACCAGAAAGGTAACTGGTGAACCATTTCACTGTAGATGGATTAGCACCTAGCTTAGTGAGGCCCTGAACTAGGAGGAGATGGTCAGCAGTGTCAAATGCTTTACTCAGGTCAAGGAACACTGCACCGGTGGTCTTCTTGGAATCCACCACAGAAATCCAGTCATTAGTAACCTTAGCCAATGCAGTGACAGTGCTGTGACTGGACCTGAACCTGGATTGGGCAGGGTTTAGCAGAGAGTGGGATTCGATGTGGTGTTTTAATTGATTATGGACTAGCTTCTCAAGAATTTTAGACAGGATAGGCAGGATGGAGCTAGGCCTATAATTGTTTAGATCACAAGGATCTCCCGAGTTGAAAAGGGAGAGAATGTGGGCTGCTTTCCAACAAGATGGGACAGTGGCAGAAGTAATGGAAAAATTAAAGATATGCAGGATTGGGGCGGCAAGGTAAGCAGCACCTAGTTTTAAGGAAATATGGTTCAAGACCATCATCGCCAGCACTCTTTCTAGTATCTAGGTTAAGGAGAGCATCTTCAACTTCTTTAAATGTGAAAGTGCTTAGTTGAAAGGTATGGGCTGGAGTGCCGGTAGCAGTGGTAGAGCTAGCATGATTTTTAACATGATTAGCGTAAGGAGAGGAGCCGAAAGCAAGTCCAGCAGTGACAAAGTGCAAATTAAGTTCCTCAAGAATTTGGGGCTT
The DNA here is from genome assembly GCA_016271365.2 of Neoceratodus forsteri. NCBI lineage: Eukaryota > Metazoa > Chordata > Ceratodontiformes > Ceratodontidae > Neoceratodus > Neoceratodus forsteri. The sequence goes on along the minus strand of JADMNL010000031.1, from coordinate 112,473,985 downwards.
ATTTTCGATCAGTCTCCCATTGGTGATTATCTTAGATGGAATGGATGGAGCTGAGGGCTGGCCTTCAATAGATTTAATAGTCCTCCAAATTTTTCGAGAGTTTCCTTTAGCATGCTCCAGGGTGGAGATGTAGAATTGAGCTTTTGCAGTATGGATGCTTTTACACATGTATTCCTGGCAGCTCTGAATGACTGCCAGTCGGCTGGGCTCTTAGAATGCCTTGCCTTAGCCCAAAGTTTGTCTCTGCTAGTGAGTGCAGCTTTAAGATCTGGGGTAAACCAGGGCTGGGAAAGATTACGCGTCCTTACTTTGATGAATGGGGCGTGTTTGTCTACCAAGGTGTTAAGGTTAACATTAAGAACGGAGACGGCTTCATCAACAGTTTTAGCAAGGAATAAATCTTGCCATCTGACCCTGCTTAAGTTGAGCAGGAAGCTTGCACTATTGAACTTGCACAGGGACCGTTTAGTTCTAAGCTTAGATTGTTGGCTGGTTTTGGCTTGCAGTCTTATGCATACCACCATACTGTGATCACTCATGTCGTTATGAAACACAGCTGTGTGGGAGATTTTATGAGGGTGTGTAGTTAGTATGACATCTAGGATGGAGCTATTGTGAGGATTAGAAATATTGATCCTTATGGTTCGGTTACATAGCTGCACAAGTCCAAGCTAAATGGAGGGTTTTAAAGCTGCAGGATTTTGCAGAGAGCCAGCCCATATTGAAGTTGCCCACAATTATTGTTTCAGCGTTGGCTGCTATGGTTAGGGATTTCAGGGTGTCAAGGAATTCAGTGCCACCAGATGGGGGCCTGTAGCCACCTATAATGGTAATGCATTCGGATGAAGGAAGGTGAAGCTACAGGGAGACGATCTCAAGTTCTTTGGACTTAGAATTACAGATTGTCACTAACTGCAAACTGTGTTCTGACGTAGATAACCACACCCCCCCTTGACTCCCTATCTGCCCTAAAGAGTTTATAATCAGGTAGGTCAATTTGGTGGTCAAGATTAGTCTTTTTAAGCCACGATTCAGTAATGATGATAAGGTCAGGGTGAGTGTGCGCGGCCCATGCTTGAAGTTGGTCGAATTTTTTGATCAGGCTTCGGATGTTAACTAACATAATTTTGAGACCGGGAGCATCTGAAAAATCCACGGGAGAGGAAAGTTGAGCTGTTGGACCCAGATTTAGTTCCACATTGCCTGAACAAAGAAGGAGCAGCAACAGCATTTTCTTTAGGATGTTAATTAAAAATGGAAGTATTTTTTGCTTTGTGTGCAATTTTGTCGGTTAGCCAGGGGTGCTCTTGTGAGGTGAGTATACGTGGACCAGGGCTGGTAGTTTAGTGAAATAATGGTGAGGGCACAAATAGTCATGGGTGTGGGGCTCAGGTAGGGTATGGCCGAGGTGTATACAATATAAATATCGGATGAATGAAATAACAGGAGAGTGCAGGTGCTGTGAAGAGGGGCAGCGTAGGACACTGGAAAGGAAGCAGTGTCAGGGGTAGCATCTGTCACATTGTGCTGCCATACAGTATAGGGTACACTACTGCCAAGCAGTAACAGTAGGATAGCGTAATAAGCCATTGGGTCTAGCAGAAAGAAGCCAGCAATCGATAGAGCTAAATGGGTAGTTGTACCCAGACGAGGGTCCTCTGCCTCGTGGAGATTAGTAATGGGGTAGAAACTAAGGCAGGTTAGGTGTAAACACACTATTCCTTTTAGTTCAGTTTAGTCAGATACGGCTTAAATTGGGATATCCAGTAGGCGACAGTGGGTCCTGCGTGGGCAGAGCAGAGGTGTATTTAAAGGAGGCCGGGGGGGGGGAGGGTGGTGGTGGGAGAAAATTTAAGCAGCAGTTAGCAGGGAAGGACAGCTAGGGAACCAGCACAGAGTTTTTTCCCCGTAAAATGCAGTGGCAAAAGGCGCCCCAATCGGAGAGCAGCCAAGTAGCAGACAGTCCAGTCAGGGAGCTCCTGTGCAATGAAATCACCAATCGTGGTTCAGGTGCTCAAGGGCGAGTAGCGGCGGTTGTACCTGTGGTTTGACTCTGCCAAGGAGGGTCCTGGTGATGGCAGAAGATCATCCAGGGGATCGGGCAGTCCCAGGAGACTTTTTTTTAATTTTTTCCACATATATCAGGGAACGGCGCTCAGGCGCGAGAGCCTAAGGGAGAGAGGAGAGAGAAAGCCAAATTAATATAGCCCTGGGTAGAGTGAGTGAAAAGCTAAGACAGTTACAGGGCGGGAATCTGACGACAGTCTAGCAACGGGGGGTGGGGGTGATTAAGTCAGTGGCTAAGTCCGCCGATTTGGGATGGAACTTAAATAAGGCAGACTTTCTCCTTTTTGCTGACGGGGCCAAGTTGTCATTCTGTAGAAAATAAACTGCCCTCTGCAGAATGTCCTGGCATTACTGTAGGTTGAAGGCAGATTTTTCATCAGTGGCCACATGCACCAAGTCACATAACTGGGCCAGGGGTCCCACCAGGTCTAAAGGTTTATCTTGCACGGCCTTCAGGCTTTTGTTGATTCCCTTCTTAGGGTCCTTTCCTGATTTCCCCAGTAAATAGAGAAATGACAGTCAAATTCCAGTGCTGGTGTCACCTTATGGGGAAGGAAAGGTTAGGGGGCAGTCTTCCTGGAGCCTGTGTCTTGACTTGTAGTTGGGAGGTTTCTGAAGGTGCTGGGTGAGGTATTCCAGTACATCAGGGAGAGGGATCCATTTGAAGGGAGAGTCCCTTGGGGATGCTGGATTGAATGGTTTCTTCTTCGTAGGGCCGAACTCCTCCTCATCCCCATCCTCCTCACCCCTCTGCCTCTTGGCGGGGTTCTCCAGGATCTAGGGATGGAAACTTCTGTCTCTGCATCTGATTCCCTTCCAGAGAAATTCAGATTATCTAAATCCCCTCTGGAAATTGTGTACCTCCTGGGGGAGGGCCCTACGAGATATGGCTGGAGATGGGGAACAGTGTTTCTGCTTTTGTTTGGCTTTGCCTTGCCCCAGGGAATCCTCAGACTCTGGCTGCCCCTTCACCCTCCTTTTCCAGTATGATTTAACCCGCTGGGAGTGGGGTCAGAGCCACTTCTCTTGTTGGCTTCCAACAAGTGCGGCCTGGTGGATTTATTACTGCCATCCTCCAAGTCTCTCACGGCACCTTTACCCTTAGAGGCTCTGCACTGAACCTTCTCTGAGGTGAGCACCCCCAGCTCTGCTTCTAGCCTCTGAAGAGTGCAGGCTTTGAGTTCCTGACTCTCCAAGTCAGACCAGACTAGACCCCCCCCCCATCCCTAGCCTGACTCCTTATGTGTGAGGAGAAGGATTAGTCGTGACCTTCCCTCACAGATCTTGGTAAATAAAAAAAAAAAAGCAATGTTGTTCGATCCAAACCATTCTTCAAAAGGTCTCCAAGGCAAACTCCTCCCTCCTTGTACTCACACCTGCCCCCCCCCCGCCGAAAATGTCCCTAGTTTCAAATACTTAGGTGTCACCCTGGAACCCTCCCTTAAGTTCGACCACATCAATAATTCTGTGCTCAGAGTTAATCAGAAGCTAGGTGCCACCTACCGCCTTTGCACAAGGAAACCTTCTACCCCTCCTTGAATACTGCACTCCCATCTATTCCCTCGTATCCTCAGCTCTGCACTTTAGACTGAACTCGGACTACAGTAGTATTTGTTGCTTTGTCCTCCATGCCCCCATTCTTCCCATCACTGTGTATTGTACTAGTCACTAGGTTGGCTGCCACAGCAAGGATGGTTCAGTTATGCCCGTGGCTGCTTAACTGATAATACTCTGAGAGATGGCCACCTGTCCCTGTACTCATCTCTCCTCATGGGCAGAGAGGCAGCTAGGAGCCTCCACGAATCATCCATTCACCCCCCGGTAGTTCCACGAATCTCCTCTACCATGGGCAATAAAGCCTTTTCCGTCTCTGCCCCCTCCCTATGAAACAGACTCTCCACATCGCTCCACTCTTCCACCTCCCATCTCTCTTTCAAAAACAATTTCAAAGACTGGCTACTGTCTGAACCCAAATGCCACTGCTCTCCTGGGTAATCTCAAGCACCCCCTTCCTCCACCCCCCCCACACCTATTAGTGGGGTCTCGCCCTTGCTACACTCACCACTTCTGCTCCTGTCCTCTTCCCCCACTTTTTAGGGGTCTGGTACGATTGCCCGACATCTAAAATCCTGACCGCAAACTTCCTGACTCCGGTAGCCCAACTCACAAAATACCGACTGCACTAATTGTCTGAGTCATCGAAATCCAGACGTGCGGTATGCTGTGCTTCTGTTGCCACATAACATAAAGCAGTGGAGAAAATGTGAACAGAGTTTCCCCAAAATGTCCCAAGGAAACAGCACTGGACAGACTTGTGAGAGTATGTCACATATGAGGTATTCCCGTATAACACTACGTCCATCTTTCTGATGGTGATACTAATTCATACGATCACCGCAGTGGTATGGCATCTGCTTTATACACTGTTTCATACTCTGAAACCATACTAAGAAACAGCAACTGCATGGGACATCTAAATGTCAGTCACCAATGGTTTATATTTTCTCCACGTCTCTAAGAAAATAATTAGATCTGCATAGTTCAGTGATTACTGGTGCACAACTGTTATGCCCTGTGCACATCGGCAGCACTGTCTGTGGTTCCTTATAGACACTGCCATTGCATGGTTGCTGCCATGTTTTCTAGCTCAGAGTTTTCTTGTTGTATTAATATTTTTAATAATTGACACATCATGTTTATAATAGTAACTATATCTATGTGCAGTAATAACATTCTGCCACTGTAAACACTCAGAAACTGTGGTGGTACAGTATATGAGAAAGCAAACGTATGTACGTAATTTTTTTTTTTTTTATGGTTAATCTTACAGCAAATAAGACTTAAAAGGAAACTCCAGTATGTGTGGAAAATGTAGCAGTTGTTACAGAACTGCCAAATTATGGCTTTTACTGTTAAAAAATATATTTTTTCTACCAGCTTTATGCAGGGTTTGATGTATGTAATTGTAGGGGGAAGGGGAGGTTAATGATGCATGAAAAGGAAGATGGCTGGTGTATTATTAAAATGTAACTGTCAGGATTTCAATGGTCAGTCTTTGGAATGTTGGGCACTTGGCTGAGTCGGGCTTGTAGAGTCGGTAAGTTTTACGTCGGGCATTTCCATGTCAGGCAATCCAACGGATCCCCTTTTTGGGGCTGCTGCTGTCACCTCCCTACTCTAAGTACCATCGCTATTTGCTAAGGGGGAAGTGTTGTACTCTATTTCTGAGTGCTAATCGGATTGTTGACCTGTGCACTATTAGTGTACCTGAATGCATTTTGCACTTTATGTATCATATCTGTGAATTATGTTCAGTCTCTGTGTTTTGTGACTTGTATTTTGGCCTGTTGCCTGACCTTTTTCGGCACCTTGTATCTTATGCAATTGCACTTTATGTAATGACCCCCTGTTCTGTAATTTCCTTCACCTCATGTTGAGGCCTGTATTTACTGTTGTTCTCCACATCTGTATTGCCTAATATGCCATGCTGTGGCTCAGGTCGTGCCTGAAAATGGCCCTTTGGATCAGTGCACCCACCCGGTTATCAAAGACATAAATAAATTAAAAAAAAGACCTATTTGGGCTCCCTATCACCTTGTCACTTCACTGCCCGTGAGACCCCATGGCCTCATCCTGCTCACTGTTAAATTGCTCCTCCCTTATCTTCTCCTCAGGCGGCTCCTGTGTAACTGCCTGCTGGATGAGGGAATGGAGCTGTAATCGATGTGCCCGAGCTGTCTTCTACTGGAGCTCCATTTGCTGGAGATGTCAGCATCATGACAGGGCAGGAGGGAAACATTCACGCTCTTTGTCACGCTGCCAACAGCAAAGAAGAGGCGGGATATGCTGGACCATCAGTGCAGCAGTAGGGCCAATGCTTGCAATGCCAACGACTAGGATTCAGGAACGAGCATGGGTTTATTTGGGGCTGGCCCGAGGGAGGAGGAATTAATGTCCCAGAGGACACGCTCCTCCTCCAGGAAGGGTTGGCAGTGCACTCTGCTGCAACATTATCACTGAGATAACCATGGGTGGTGATGTGACTAGAGCACTATAGGGGGGGATACCCCCAGACAGCAGATGTAGGCATGCACTGCATGTTCACAACACACAATCCACTCCACAGAGCTTCCAGAGTGTCAGACAGAAAACAGAAAGACCACTGGCTGGCAGGATGGTGCTCATGGCTCCCCACAGACCTCACACTGCCTAATGGGCACAGGACCCTGACCAAGCATGGCTTCTGGAGGGGCTTGCTGAACTCGAATGGCCTCGCCACAGGGGACGAGCTGTGGAGGAACAGGTGGGTCTCATAGGTAAGTCCCAGAGACAGCGGGTGATAGGGCTGGGGAGGGCCATAGAGCAGAACAGGGCCATCGGGTGGGGGGGGAAGAGGCCACAATGATACTGGCAGCACGGTGATACAGGGAGCTGCAGTGAGCGTGGGAAGAGCAGAGCATTATGGTGCTTTTGTCCTAGGAATGTTACTCTGTTACGGACATTGTTAGAAATTGTTTTCCCAAATGTTTACAAGATTTTAAGAGTTGTATTGTGTGACAGACTGGTCCTTCCCAGACTCCGCCTGTATCACTGTTACCAGCTTTCTCAATACTTCAGTAGCTGCCACCACTTGTCTTAGACGCTCTTTTGGGGAATCTCTAGGTTTGCGTCCCTCCAGAGCCACTGCTCACACAGTACAGTGCTCCTTACTCAAGGTCACACGACCCACCCATCTCTGTCACAGCTGAGAACACCTTACTTTGGAAATAGGATATGATAATGATAGCCCTTTCCTCAGTGGTGGAAATACTGTTATTGTCACTTATAAACTGGTTAGCGGTACATCAAAAAATTCAGTCACAGAAAACATGAAATATGTATAAATAATTTGTTGTAATATTTCAAGATAATTGTACAGATTCTACAAGAGATTACAACAGAACTAGAGGGACAGTAATTTTACAGAAATGAAAAGAAACTTGTTTTCGTACAGAAGGCTTCACACAGAAAAAAACTCTCTCTCTCTCTCTCTCTCTCTCGTAGAGTAACTTACCACAAGACACATTTTGAATCAGGGCAGATGTGAACTTTTAGATGGCAGTTTGTTCCTAGTCGCAAGCCTCACTGACTCTGTGAGTCCCTGTCAGACCTAAAACCCTCAACATACCCCCCCTCCCATGACACATCATCCAGAATGTCACTCAGTTAGGATTACATCTTAAATATACCTAGAAATAACAGGGCAGTCAAAGGTTGACTTTGTCTGGGTGGAGTAAGTAGTGGGGAGGGAAAATGGGAGGGGATAGCGGGAGAGGGGAAATTAGGGAGGGGAGGGGGGAGAATTAGGTTTAGATCTGTTTATATACATAGAAATTAACAGAGCAGTCAAAGATTGACTTTGTCTGGGTGTGGTAGGTAGTGGGGAAGGTAGTGGGAGAGGGAGGGAATACTGGAGGAGGTAGCGAGAGAGGGGGTAGAGAGGAGGGAATAGTGGGGAGATAGCGAGAAAAGGGAAAGCTAGAAATGTGGGGGTAGAGGAGGGGGAGAGTTGCCTGTGAGTGGCATGGGACAGAGGGGCAAGGAAAGGGAGATGTTTAGTAGGGGGAAGGGAGTGTAAGGGGTTGGGGAGTTGGATGGAAGTTAGGGCTGCAGTCGCAGGTACTCAGCATGAACAGGAGATAATTACTATGAGCCCCTTTACAAGAATGTTTGTATTAGCTAGTAGCCTTCTGACATCAAGGACACTTCTAGTGCTCAGCCATATTTTAGAAGTCTAAACTGGACAGCCTTGAAGTAATACATTACAAGCAGGCCCCAGCTAGTCTGCCTTCCTTTCGGAGACCCTGATATAAAACAGTGACTCTTTGCGGCAGGCAGAATTACATATGTAACCAATAACAACAAAAGAGGAAATACAGTACAGGTGCCTGTCAGATTCTTACATTACAATACATCTATTCCATTCTGTTTCATTATCTATTCCATTACATATGGCGATGCTTCTGTGCCAGCACTAGAGGCCTTACGCCTGTAACCGTGTGCTTCCATGTGTTGAGGTAAAATCCCCCAACCATACAGATACGGGTGTCAGCATGTATACTTGGTGTACTTTGCTGAGTACAGTAAAATCTGGAAAATCCAGGGGCAACATGAGCCTCAGGCCAGGGCAACAAACACAAACCCAGCCTGATGTACCTAGAGAACTCTCATTTTCCGTTCAGCTTTAGTGTGAGTTTGTAAATGACCTTTGGAAGATGTGGGTGCTAAACTTAGAGGTCGTGATTGTATGAGTGACCCGACTGAGTATGTATGCTTGAGAGCTGGTGTGAATCAACTTCTGTAAGGCTGGCTAACTTGATGCGGTACAGAGGCTTATCACAATGCATCCTAAACATAGTAACCAAAAGCCTGCCAACTTCTGTCTAATTGGGAGAGAGTGTGTGTGTGTGTGTGTTAGATAAAACAAAATGTTGTGAATCTATTGGGATCGTATTGCTGACTGAAATGGGGGTGGGCAATTTTTGGTTTGTGTTTATGGAGTGGGGAGGGCAACAGTTCTGTCAACTCTCTAAGTACAAGTTTAAAATTCATGGCTACACCCCTGCCTACAGAATGACAGTGCTCCAGCTTGCAGGTCCCCCCACACACACACACCAACCAACCAAGGTACACTTCACCTGGACGAGTGGCTAAAGAATCACCTGAGGGTCTTGGGCCCAACCTTTGAGCTACGCCGTTGGGGTAAGCTGTGAGAGAAGACAGAGTTCTATGGCATGGAGAGGCCTGACGGGAGCAAAGAGCAGGCTGTGCAACTCTACCACTGTGTTGACGGGTTGGTTCCTTACCCAGTTTATCATCAGGCATTTTGAAGCTTAGTACCCCACTGAAAATTGCCAAGCCATATAGAATTACTTCCAGGTGCCAACCAGAATAACCATTCTTACTGTCACCACCAGGGTTGGAGAGACAAACCATCTAAGGCAGTCCAGACGACACTGGAAAGTGTTTTCCGTTGGCAAGCTCTTGATATTTTTTGTCCCACATATCCCGTCTTTACTACGCGATAGAGGTGCCAAGCCTCTGTCCCTTCTTTACTACGTGATAGAGGTGCCAGGCCTCTGATGGCATACTTGAAGGCCTTTGAGAATTGGCAGTCACCTAGAACCTGTTATCTTCCTGGTGCTCAAAACCATACACAACCTTGGAGGGGTTTAACCACCTTCTTACAGAGGAAGAGAATCAGAATAATCAATAGAAGTTTGTCCTAGTAAACAAAAGTTAAATATTGTAACACTAAAACATTTTCTACAATCCATTTGTTAGTAAATTAAGACATGACTTATACGTGAGCACTGCGGGAGGGTTGGTTACATAAGCTGCTCTGACTGATTATAGCAGAGCATATGATCTGATACATTACACAATGCTTGTTAAGAAAATGATTACATTAGCTACACCTTGACCTTTTTAGGTAGGTCTACTCTTTCCTTGATCAGAGTGCATAAACATGGCTTGGGCACAGTGATGGTGCCAAATACCGTCACATACATGTATGTACCCAGTACATTGCCATGGTGAGGCTGGCCCAGTGGCACTGAGGGTTGAGGCACTGGATGCCACACCTCGTGCAATGCCGACCCGAGTTCAGGAGCGAGCTCAGGAGTCAGAGAAACAAATCGAGCACCTGCTGGACTGCTCTCCTGTCCAGGTGGGAGGGCATGGGTTTTCTGGTGCTCTGGCAACCCCTGGTGGAGACCAGAGGGCACCATGAGCTGCCGGGCTGCACGTAAGGAGTGTGGCTGACGCAGGCAGGGTTGCTGTGCACCACGCGTGGGGGGTCTTGGGTTTACACCACAAGAAATATCCCTCCAGCCCTGGATAGGCAACGGCCCTGCCACACGCCCAATGCTGGTTCCCCACCACTGCCCCCGTGGTCTCCCCGGGTTGTAGTCCCCTGACCCGGGGAACCATAACGAACTTGAAGATGGTGGGGGAACACAGCGGACAGTAGAGCAAGTCGGTGAATGCAGTGGCCTGAAAGAGTTCCAGGCTGGAGGGCTACAAACAGAATAGTAAAAAAAACAACAAAAAAAAAACAGTGCCATGGTGATACACATGGAAAAGTCCCCCCACCCCCCGGACCTGTAGCTTTGGTCCAGGTCCGGTGGGCCCTAAGCCTTTCCATATGGTTTTATAGTCCCTGGTAGTCCTGTGACGCCCTCCCGTGGCCCCAGCTGAGAGAAACTGTCCATGCCGGTTCAGTCATACAACAATCTGTGTCCCTCAATTAAGTGTATACCCACATAGCTACTTCCACTTTATTTCTCCATCTCTCGATCTGCAGTGCCTCTCTTAATGCATGGCCTGGGAGGATATAAGCAGAATCACAAATCGCATATGAACAGTAATAAAAGCACATAATTGCAAAAATTACAGTACATAAAGTAGATTACATCATAACACATTGGTAAAGCATTATCTGTGACTTTAACTGCCGTGAGCAGCCACACAGAGATAGAAACATAGAAACATAGACTTTGACGGCAGATAAGGACCACTTGGCCCACCCAGTCTGCCCATTTCCCTACCTACTGGATAAGCTGCAGATTCTAGTTAACCAACAGTCTATTTCCTGCAACCCACCACTATAATTGCCTTATGTCTGTCCCATGCATGTTTGAATTCCTCCACTGTTTTAGACCCCATAACCTCTCCAGGAAGGCGTTCTATGGTCCACCACTCTCTCCGTGAAAAGAATTTCCTCACATTACCCCTGAGCCGACCCCCTCTAACTTTAAATTGCAGCCCCTTGTTCTTACACACATCTCTTTTTCTGAAAGATGCTACCTCCTGGACTTTGTTGATTCCCTTGAGGTACTTAAAAGTTTCTATCATGTCCCCTGTCCCTCCTTTCATCAAGGGTATACATATTAAGCTCTCTCAGTCTCTCTTCATATGGTTTCTGATGTAGACCCTGCACCATTTTAGTTGCCCTCCTCTGGACTGCTTCCATCCTGTCTATGTCCTTGCGTAGATGAGGTCTCCAAAACTGCACGTAGTACTCCAGATGGGGTCTCACCAACTGTCTGTATAGAGGATAACCACTTCCTTTTTCTACTTGTGATGCCCCTCCTATGCATCCAGTATCCCCTGGGTTTCCCTACTGACTTCTCACATTGCATACCCACCTTTAGGTCATCTGATATGACTACACCCAGATCCCTTCCATTATTGTTGTTGTTAGTACCCCTGCTATTGTGTACTCTTCTCCTGGATTTTTATTTCCCAGGTGCATTAGTTTGCACTTTGCATTGAATCTAAGTTGCCATATGTCTGACCATTCCTCCAACCTTGCCAAGTCCCTTCTCATCCTTTCTACCCCCTTGTGTATCAACTCTGTTACAGATCTTTGTGTCATCCGTAAAGAGGCATACCTTCCTTCTAGACCCTCTGCAATGTCACTTATAAAGACGCGTAAGAGGACTGGACCCAGTACTGAGCCCTGAGGTACTCCACTAGTAACCCCCCTTTCTTCAGAATGTGTTCCATTCACTATTACCTTCTGTGTCCTGTTGTGCAGCCAGTTTTCTACCCAGGCTACCACCCTGGGACCCACTCCCAGGCTGGCTAACTTGATTATTAATCTTTTGTGCAAGACTGTGTCAAATGCCTTGCTAAAGTCTAGGTAGGCCATATCCACAGCCCCTCCCTGGTCTATTACTTTGGTCACCCAGTCAAAGAAATCGATTAGATTTGTCTGACATGACCTTCCTGCTGTGAATCCATGCTGCTTTGGGTCCAGTGCCCCGCTGGCCTCTAGGTACTCAACAGTTCTTTCTGTCAGAAGTGATTCCATCATTTTCCCCACCACTGAGGTCAAGCTAACAGGTCTGTAGTTTCCTGCTTCTGCCTTGCTCCCACTTTTGTGAAGGGGAATCACATCTGCCTTCCTCCAGTCCTCAGGTACCACCCCATCTTCCCATGATTTGTTAAAAAGTGTGGTTAGTGGTGTCACTAGGTCCTCCCTTAGCTCTTTTAGGATTCTAGGGTGAATCCCGTCAGGCTCCATTGCTTTGTCCACCTTGAGTTTTAGAAGTTCTTTCAGTACTCTTTCTTCTTTAAATGGACTGGTATCAACCCCACTATCCAGAGTGCTTCTACTGTTTGGTTTAGGTAACTCCTCCTCTTCTTCTTTTGTGAATACTGAGCAAAAGTATTCATTCATTATCTCTGCCTTTTCACTGTCTCCCTCTGCCCACCTCCCCTCTCCTTTATTAATCTTCCCTATCCCTCCCTTAACTTTTCTATGTTCCCTAATGTACCTATAAAAGGTTTTATCCCCCTTCTTAACTGAGTTGGCTATCCTTTCCTCGGTTTAGGCCTTTGCTTTTCTGACTGCCTTCCCCACTTCTTTCCACTTTAATTGATACAGTTCCCTGTCGTGCTCTGTCTGTGATTCCTTATACTTTTTGAATGCAGCCTTTTTCTCCTTAACCTTCCCTGACACTTCTTTTGAGAGCCATAGTGGTTTTTTATTCCGCTTTGTTTTCTTTATTTGTTTCATATATCAGATATGGTAATGGTAGCAATAGATCATAAGTTCAAGACATGAAAATAATCATCTGGTTAACTCTGATAGAGGAAAAGATAAAATGGAAGCCACTGTTACAGGGTTCCCTCAGCAGCTTACCACATTAGAGGAGCAGATAAATGTATAAAATGGTGTTGCATGTGTGTCACTCCATTAAAGTCACCCAGTCAGTTTAGTATTTCTTAGGGGGCCCCTCTGGGAGACGCACTCAGGGCATCTTACAGTTGGAAACCACGCAGCAAACCGACAAGTAAATTTTGTAAATTCACAGTTTATCTAGGATAGCCTACACCCCCATCTTTTATTTACCCAAGATAGTCTAAATCCCCCATCCCTTATTTACCAAAGATAGCCTAATTCCCCAATCTTTTATTTACCCAGGATAGCTTAAATCCTCCATCCTTTACCCAGGATAGCCTAAATCCCACATCCTTTATTTACCCTGGGTAGCCTTAATCTCCCATCCTTTTATGAGGCAGTGAATCAAAGGCCTTGCTGAAGTCCAAATACAGAACATCTACTGCATGGCCCTTATCCAGTTCCTTCGTTACCCAGTTGTAATACTCAACTAGGTTGGTCTGGCAGGATCTTCCTGAGACAAACCCATGCTGCTGACCATCCTGGAGTCCATTGTCCTCCAAAAAGGTCACCAGCCTCTCTTTCAGGATTGTTTCCATAAGTTTTCCCACAATGGAAGTGAGGCTTACTGGTCTGTAATTGCTTGGTTCATCCTTTGGGCCACTTTGTGGAGGTGCACCACATGAGCCATCCTTCAAGTCATATGTTATGCATCCTGTGTCCAGGGAGGTATTGAACAGGTCCACCAATGGCCCTCCGAAGACCTTTTGCCAGCTCTTTCAGCACCCTGGGGTGAATGCCATCCGGTCCTGGTGTCTTCTCCACCCTAAGTGCCTTCAGATCCTTCAGCACCCTGGCTTCAGTAATTGCCCCATCCTTCACTCCCTCCCCTTCCCTCCTTGCCCACCTTCTCCATCCCCTGACGTAGCTGCCCGCCCTTCTCCTTTGTGAACATAGAACAGGAGTACTTGTTTAGTGCTTCTGCCTATTCCGCTCCCTTCTCTAACCCCCCATCCTTCTTAATCCTCACTGTCTGGTCCTTACAGCTCCTTTTCTCCCTTATGTACCTGAAGAAGTCCTTTTCCCCCGTCCTAGATGCCCTGAGCCAGCCTCAGCTTCCTGGAAGCCTTGGCCACCCTGTCTAGTCTCGGAAACACCTTATGAGCTGGGAGCTCGTTACATAGGTTCCACGTCACGGGGTTACATATCAGAACAGAAGAAGTTACTGAAGGTGCAGTCACCCCAGTAGCAACAATATAGCACAACACAGTTAATAACAAAGTACATAAGACTAATGGCTAACATTAGAACCTAGGAAGTGCAAGCTTGGATTTGCAGTTGAACAATCAAAATCCGATTGCTAGGGTGCTAATGCAGAGAGCAAAGAGGGGTAGGGAGATGGTCAAGGAGCTGGGTCAGAATGTTAGAATCAGCCTAAGGGCTTTGTCAGTCAGTGGGTATAACCCAAGGGGGCATTTCTGAGCACGGGTGACATCAAAGATTACGCAGGAAGTTGGTAGAGGTGAGGATGGGGAGGGTAGGAAGGGGAAGGTTCAAGAGGACAGTAGGGGGGAGAGGGAGACTGGGAATGAAAAGGTATATGGGGGAAGAAAAGTACATCAGACAGAAGGGTACTAGGGGCAGCAGCAGCAGCAGGTCTGTTACCTCCTTGGACTTTCTCACATACACTTCCCTGTCCTCCCCCTTCCCTGATTTCTTGAACCTCCCAAAAGCTGCTTTTGTTTGCCCTTACCCTTTCCAAAACTACCTGATTCAACCAGCTTGGATTCCTAGCCCTTCCCTTCTTGCTCTGTAACTTGGTACATGACCCAGTAGCCTCCATCAGCCTAAGTTTGAAGATTTCCCACTTCTGGTTTGTATCCAGAGCCAGCCTAATTCCTTCCAGGTGCCTCCCCAGTATTTCCCCATCTTGCCAAAGTCAGCATGCCTAAAGTCAGCCACCCTGATTCCTGTACCTACAGCTTCCTTGCCCATGCTGAGCGTGAACCATACCAAGTGATGGTCAGTCCCAGCCAGCGGGTCCTCCACCCCCAGCTCTCTCACAACCTCCCTGTTAGCACTAGATCCAGAGTTTTTTCCAATCGAGTCAGCCCATTAACCATCTGCGCCAGGAAGCTATCCTGAAATGCATCCAGGAGCACCTGCTCCCTTGCACTCAAGGTGGCTGGAGATCTCCAGTCTACTCCTGGTAGAGTGAAGTCCCCCATGATCACGGTATTCCCTATCCTGCATACCCTTCTAATGGTATCACGTCGCAACAGTGATGGGAATACAGCAAAGACCATCTCAGTGACATTTTTGGCAGTTTGCTGTGATGGTCTGCTGGTTTCCCGACACACTCGCCTCCGGAGTGTTTGCCCCCTCCCCAAACCAACTCCAACTCGGAGTTGGTTAATTTAAGTGCATGGGGGAAGGCAAAGCCCCCACAGAAAATAACAGTTCCCCCAGTGATGGCACAGCACCAGTTGGCGGTGTTGTGCCATCGCTGTGCTTACAGTTGGCAAATTCCATGTCGCCACGGCATAGTGGAACCCCTTCTAATCTGCTCCGCTAACTCCCTGTCCATGTCTTCTGTCTGAGCTAGTGGCATGTACACCACTTCCATCCTCAGTGTCCTACTTTTAGGTCCCAGGATTGCATCCATAATGCCTCCATCCTCCCCATCTTCCCTTGCACACCTTATCTCCTCCCTAACATAAATTGCCACCCCCCCTTTCTCCTTGCCTCTGTCTTTTCTGTATATCCTATACCCAGGGATCATCAGATCCCAGTCCTGGTATTGGGTGGCTCAAGTCCCTGTGATGGCCGCAATGTCCACCACCCCTACAGCCAAGAGAGCCTGTAACCCAGCTGTTTTGTTCCCCAGGCTCCTTGCATTCAGGGAGACAACCCTCCACCTTGTTCCATTCCTTCCTAACCCCTACCCCCATCCTTACACCCCCCCGTGGCCCTCACCTGGTACTATCCCTATTAGCTTGGGGGGTAAGCTCGTTCAGCTTCCCTCTCTGGTGGCCCTGCATACCTGCTGCACACTCACCTCCTCCCACACCTAGTTTAAATCCACCTTAGATGCTATGTACTCCCCTAGCCTTTGCTTCAAAACTCCCTGTTCCACCTTACTCAAGTGTAATATATCCTCTGCATACAGATCACTGTTGTCCCAGGTGTTTCCCCATCCTCCCACTAGCCCATACCCTTTGGTTAGACATCACTCTCTCAGCCAAGTGTTGAACTTCCCTATCCTTTCTTTCCTTGCCATGCTTGCCCTGGGTACTGGCAGCACTTCCGAGATGGCTACTGAACTCCCTACCTCCTTACACAACTTCCCGAGTTCCTCAAACTTCTTCTCCCTTACCAATTCGACCGTATTGCCCCCTCAAGTCATTTGTACCCACGTGCACCGCCACATGTGGTTTCTCCCTTGCCCTTCTAACACACCTGAACATAGACTGTCCCGCCCTCCCCGCTGTCAATCCAGGTACTGATTCCACCCATATTTGACTATGCCAC
Source organism: Neoceratodus forsteri (assembly GCA_016271365.2). Classification (NCBI taxonomy): domain Eukaryota; kingdom Metazoa; phylum Chordata; order Ceratodontiformes; family Ceratodontidae; genus Neoceratodus; species Neoceratodus forsteri. The sequence goes on along the minus strand of JADMNL010000031.1, from coordinate 112,457,718 downwards.
TCCCCTTTCCCTCCCCTTCCCACCTGATCCCTTCTAGGACTGAGTCTCCTAGCACTAAGACCCCACCCCCTTTCTCATCACTGCTCCCCTGCCTCTTCTTGCTCTCCTTACTCCCGCCTTGAAAATCCACCCTGTCCTGCACGTTTGTGGCTAGATCTGCCCCCTTTGCTATGCCTCCATCCCTGCCTGCCAAACTGACCCTTCTGCTATGCTCTCCACCCTTCCCCTTGTCCTGCCCCTTCCCCTATTGCCTCCCCACCCCCTAATACTCTCCCAGCCTCGTCACCCTCCTTCCCTTCCTCACTGGTTCCCTTTTTCCCTTCTGCCTTCTCTGCCCTGGCCCCTTTTCCTTCCCGTGTACCCTTTGTCCCTTTTCCCCATTCAGTTCAGCATTTGTTCAGGTTAAAAAAACATTGAGCAGAGTTTGTTTTCAATGACATCCTGTGAAGGCAGACTTCAGACAACAAGAGAACACACTGCAGACACACACAGCGCCAGATACAGGATACAACATGCAAGGCATTATATCATAATTTTATTCATGAGAAACAGATACACCATTGAGTCAGGGACTCAGTTACAATGGTTTCCAGAGTCCAAAATTTTCCATTAGCAGCACACAGGATCTGGTTACAGCTTGGGGAAGGTACAGGTTATACATTATTAGCTTGTGTCCAAACCTAGATTTTTACCCCAATCACAACAGTGTTAATGTTTCACTTATCCCTTCAATGGGGAGAGGCACTCAGTACCCAACTGTTAGACAGCAACAGACAACAGTGTATATGGTTTACAGAGGCACTGCATGGTTTACAGCTCTGGGGCAACCCCTAGTACAAACGAGATGTTGGCTAGCATGAAGCCATCCTGCCATCTGATATAAATTTCAAATTGAAAAATAAACTTGCTACTGCAGACGCAGCCAAACTGGAATAATATTTAATTTTTATAGAAATGTATGTGTATCCTAGCTTTAAAATATATTTGAACTGTATTTTGCAGACAGCCAGTCAGGGCTTTTAAGCTGCATCATGGGAAAATTACCTGGGACCTTTAGGGTCTTTGGTAAACATGTAGGTAGTATACTTGGGCAGACTCGGTGGGCCTGGAGGTCCTTTTCTGTTGTCAGTCTCTATGTTTCTGTGTTTCTGCCATCATGTGCTGCTGCTGCTGCCCACTGGCATAAGACTGGCATTTTCTTTGCACAGAGAGAATTAGTCTGTTTACATGGCACATTGTGTGCAGGAGGAGTTCTGGACTACGACCATTAATTCCAAAATCATCCTCAACAGGCTAGCAGCCATGATAAGCAGGCATTAAGTAGGCCAGCTGTTTATTTTACTTCTTCTTTAAAACTTCTTGGTACAGAAAGAGAGGGCTGGCACCAGGGCTGTTGGAAGGCAAAGGCCATCTGCCCCAGATCCAAGAGGGAGGAGGCCCATTGAGCTGAAAGTAAAAACCAGCTCACACATTACCTGGCCCCACCTTTACAAATGCAAGGTAGCGAGAGATCATGAAATAACAGTAGGAATGAGGAAGTAAATGGGGGCCACGCCTCACACCTGGGCCTCTGAAGGCAATCCATTGTTCACGGCCAAAATACTCAAGGAGGTTGTCTAAATTAGCAGCTAAGTATTTTTTTATTCTTTAGCAACCAGTAAGGCCCACTAGGCGCAATGCCTGTAAGTATAAAAGGATTGAGGAAGAATAAGTAAAAGTAGATCTTAAGTTCAAGTACAAGTTCAAGTTTATTTTCAGGAAAACTCCATTGAGCAGGCTCATTTACAAGGAGGTCCTGTCAAGGACAGCATGATACAAGTACAAGAAGACAAAGTTCAAACAAAAAGAAGCAGCATAAGGAGTGACCTGACACATACACTCGAAGTACAAGAATGAGACAATGGCATCTGAGTTACAAGTTTTGCATACAGGAAATGTAACATTTGCACATACATGTGGAAACAACGGGTCATACAGAGTTATGTAAGTTACAGGTTTTATATACAAGTCGTACAACATCTACATATACACGAGGGCGGAAAAGAGATAGTCAAGTGTTGGGGGGGGGGGAACCAAAGAATCTGCTGCATATGTTAGTTGGCAGGCTACCAAATTCCTATCACCACAGCAAAATGTACTTTGGACAACTGATCACTTACACTTTAACACTGACCATGTCCCAGTATCTGAGCCTTCAGCATTTTTTTTTTTATTTTATCATGGAATAATATGTATGGGGGGGGGGGATATACAGTATACTTGGCAGATCTGTATCTCTGAAGTTAATGTCGTTTTTACTGTTACTGTACGTGGGCCTCAATCTGGATCGATTGCCTGTAGCCCATTGACAGTCAGCGTTCCTTCTGCACTGGTGTAGTTGGGTTGGAGGCTCACACCAGTGTACATTCACATGTGTAAACTTTCCAGGCAGCAAATGGATTTGACAACTCTGCTCCTCTCCCACAATGAGAAGGTGAACCAGTATTTTTTTTTTTAATAGAATTTCTGACCAGGTGACGCTAATTTCCCAGTGCCACCCAGGAACACAGAGGGCAAGTGGTGGTTGTGGGTTACCTAGAAACATAGAATTTGTCAACAGAAAAGGACTCACGGGGAGAGAGTCCTGCAGGAGCTAACTAAATTGAAGGTGGACAAAACGATGGGGCCAGATGGCATATACCTGAGGATATTAAGGGAGCTGTGAAGAGAGCTAGCAGAACCCCTGGCAGCCTTGTTCACCAAGTCACTCAACACAGGAGTGGTGCCAGAGGATTGGTGGAGGGCACATGTGGTTCCTCTACACAAATCTGGCAGTAGGGAGGAGGCGGGGAACTATAGGCCGGGCAGCCTCCCCTTACTGGTGGAGAAGATCATGGAGGCACTACTTAAAGAAAGGATAGTGGGACATCTAGAAGCCATCAGTGCCCAGGACACCAGGCAGCATCGTTTCACAGTGGCTAGGTCATGTCAGATGAATCTGATAGATTTCCTTGACTGGGTGACAAAGGAAGTGAATCAGGGAAGGGCGGTGGACATCGCCTACCTCGATTTCAGCAAGGCCTTTGACACCGTCCCACATAAGAGGCTGGTCAACAAGATGGGTTGTCTAGGCATAGGAGACAAGGTAGTAAACTGGATTAGAAACTGGCTGATGGACAGGAGGCTGAGGGTGGTGGTAAATAGGGTACGATCTGGGGGGAAGGGCGTGACCAGTGGGGTACCTCAGGGATCAGTCATTGGGCCAGTCATGTTCAGTGTTTTCATTAGTGACATTACAGAGGGGCTGGAAGGAAAGGTCTGCCTGTTTGCAGATGGCCCGTAACAGGGCGAATACTCCAAAAGGGGTTGCGAGGATAAGGAGGGACCTGGGGAAGCTTGAGAAATGATCTGAGGAGTGGCAACTGAGGTCTAATTCAAAGAAGTGCAAAATTATGCATCTTGGCCATAGAAACCCCAGGGAGAGCTACAGGATTGGGGGGGGGGGGTTGCTGGCAGTCACCAAGGAAGAAAGGGACTTGAGGGTTATTATCTCAGATGGCCTGAAAATGTCAACGCAGATTACAAAGGCAGCAGAGAAGGCCAGTGGCATTCTGGGGTGCATAGGCAGGGGTATCACCAGCAGAAGGTGGGAGCTAGTGATGCAATTATATGAAACCCTGGTCAGGCCTCACGTGGAGTACTGTGTGCAGTTCTAGAGGCCACACCTTTGAAAGGACATTAACAGGCTGGAGACGGTCCAGAGAAGGGTGACTAGGATGGTACAGGCTTGCACCACAAAACTTTAGAGGAGAGATCATGGGACCTCAATATGTACTCACTGGAGGAGAGGAGGGAGAGCGGGGATATGATAGAAACATTCAAGTACCTCAAGGGCATAAACAAGGTGCAGGGGGTAGACATCTTCCAATAGAGGAGGAGTTCAAGAACGAGGGGGCATGACATGAAATTGGAAGATGGCAGGCTAAGAGGGAATGTGAGGATGTTTTTCTTCATTGAGAGGGTGGTGGACACGTGGAATGGTCTGCCACAGGAGGTGGTGGGAGCAAGCACTGTGGTTGGATTTAAACATGCGGGGGATAGACAAAGGGGAAACCATATAGGTAATGCAGGGTGAGGGTCAGAAGCCATAATCAAGTACAGGGCTTACAGGCAGACTGGATGGGCCTAGTGGTCCTTATCTGCTGACAATTTCTATGTTTCTATGACTCCATGACCCACCTACTGTAGTCTGCCCAGAAAGTTCCAAACCCATGTCTTTGGAGTCCTTGCTTGGCCCTTAATATATAGGCTATACATCTCCCTGCCTCAGATCATTTCAGTTGCAATGTAAACTGTGGCACTTCACACATTTTAACCTGAAGGGACATTAGAACCAGGGCATTCCATTCAAGATGAGTCCCAAAATGAAGGGGCAGTCACAAAGTGACTAAGGAGAGCAAATGCAGTAGATATTGGTTTGTAACTGATGTTGAAGTATTCTTCAGCTTTTCTTCACAAGCGGTGTACACTGCTGTCCCTGTATGGCCAGGTGCAGCCTGGCGATGGAACTGAGCAACAGCAGTTGCACACCCCTTGCTGAGTGTGAACACAAGCTTAAGAATCTCCCTACTAAGCTAGCCTGTCGGCACAGTGGTAGCGCTACTGCTTGTGATGCCAGCGACCCGGGTTCAGAAACGAGCCTAGGAAGTTGGAGGGCCGGTCGGGGGAGGAGGCTTGAGCATCCCAGGGACTGCTCACCTTCTCGGGGGAACCAAGGCTTGGCCGCTGACCCGGTGGAGCGCAATGAGCACGTGAGCCCAGTAGTAAAGGGCAGCGGAAGTGGCGCGGCACTCAGCACCTGACGCCAGGGTGCACACCATGCAGGAAAAATTAGAAAATGGCCCTCGGTGCCCCCGACAGATGGGACACCAGACCCCTATCCCCAATGCCTCCTACCTGCCTCGGAACTGGCATCCCGATGAAACCAAGGAATGTGGGGTGTACGGGCCCCCACCTCGACCCTGCCTGGGGGGGGTAGAACCAAGGCTCCATGGGGGATGGACTGCTCCGGGAACAGGTAGAAGAGCGGGAACTGTAGGCGACTCCCGAAGAGAGTGGAGTGCTGCGGACCCAGGGCGCATAAAGAGAAAGTAAAAAAAAAAAAAAAAAAAATCTCCCTACTAGTGGCACCATGCTGACAGGGTGTGTGTGAATAAAGGAACAAGGCATTTGGTTTACAGTGAGTTAGGCCAGCAGATTTAGGTTTCAGGATTGGAAATAAACATGGAAACATAGAAATTATACAATGGGTTCCGAAAATGCCACTTCCTGATTGGTTGGTTGGCACTTCAAACCCTGGGCTGGCAGTATAGCCTAGAGGTTAGAGGAACGAAGTGTGAACGAGCTTGGTACATCCAGCAGACCACACCTGAGTTTGATTCTTGCAACCTCCACTTGCATACTGTGTGACTCTGAGTCACTTTACCACCCAGTGCTCCCAGGTCGCCCCTGAAAACAGGCACTTGTGCCTAGTGGGCCTTACCCAGTTACCAAAGACTAAAATAAAAAAAATAAATACAAAAAACCCATTGTAAATCCTCACTAGTACCAACGGGAAGAAGTGCCAACCAACCGTACCACCTACCAAGCTGGCACATATCCATACAGCCCACTGCCATCTCGCCACACTTCAGAGCGCTGCGCTACATCATCTGCTTGAACTCACCGACAAATACTATACACAAACTGTGAGTAAATCCAAAAAATGGAACCATCATTCGTTCTAATTGATTTAGAAGAGCTAAAAACCATTGTATAATAGCAATCTGCCATGACAAGGGTGTGGGTTATACTAAGATTTACAAGGCCTGGTGTTTTGGTCACTCGGCCAATTGGCCTTGTGACCAAACAAAACACCAGGCATTGTAAATCCTAATGTAACCCACACCCTTGTCGTAAACTGCTTAATCTGCCAACAGAAAGAGCCCTTACGGTCTGTCATGTCTGCCCGATGAGTCATGTGCACCACAGAGTTACATGTTAATCCACACCTCCCCTGTGAGAAGCCAGGTTACATATGAGATTGGGGCAAGGCCTGTTGCCTGCTCTGGAACCAATATTATTCTTCAGTTCATTGCATATTGTCTTCTGCTTGACCTGCTGTATCATTGAGAGCTCCAGGGTCATGTTTCAATGTCTTCTGCTTCGCTGTAGTGACTGCTTCCAATTTATTTTCCAAAGTAGCCACTATCACAGTAAACCTGTCCACTTTTTTGCCCAAGTTTCCAACCCTGTGATCCAGGGCCTACATGCATTGAATACCATTTGTTGTGTTGGCTGTTTCCCACCAGAGCCCAAATCTGGTGGCTCTGAGATGTTCCCGTCACTTGGGCCTGCTCCTTTGCCATTCTTTTGCTTCCATGGCTCACCATCTTAGGGCAAGCCATTACCTTCTTTTGACCAGCAAATCGGATCATTCTTACATGGAGGTATTAAGCTGCGAGTCTTAGTCTGCCAAAAGTAGGTAGTTCTACCAGAAAGTAAATTGTAGCTCAAAAGCTCACATGAGGTATGTCTTGTCCAGCTAGCACAAGAGAGTCTGGCTAACCACTTGCCAGGAAAAAATGGGACTGGCGCTCAGTCAAAGGATGACTGAAGATTCAAATATTTAGTCAAAAGTCACAGCAGGTGTGTTTGCTGCTGTGACATTTGAATAAATATTAGAATTTCAGTCATCCTTCGACTGAGTGCCAGTACCCTTCTTTGCTGGTAAGCAGTTAGCCAGACTCTCTCATCATGCTACTTTGTGTGTTTACATCTAGGTTCCAGCCCTAGGGATCCCATAAGCAGCGTTTTTTGTGTTTTGGCTAGCTGCCTGCTAGCTTTGCCCCCGAAATGGTATGATTTTTAGTGGTGTCCAGACAGTCACATTACAGGAGTTTTCTGGTTGGCCATGCCAATCACCACTAACACTCGTAAAAACTGACAACAGGTTCTTAATTGCCATTGTGGGCACAAAGTGGTTGTAAAGACATCTTTGTATCTCTACAAAGTTTGGGACCCCCCATCAAGTCATACTCATCTGGGTCATAAACGCTTCCCTTGCACCCACAAAGTTTTTACCGATGGTCAGAAAAAGAGAAAGGGGCCACGATGCTAAGGACCCCCAGGATTCTTGGCACATTGTGGCCCTCACTTATGGGGTTTCCAGTGGTTACACAGAGGTGAAAGCAGGTGGTAACTGTATGCCGCTGTTCACAACCATGTGAGTTGAGTAGGACCCGCTAGACACCAAGGTCCAGACAGGGACTGGACACAACTGAGTTGGTGGGCAGATGGGGTACCGCTGGGCACCATGGAGAAAAATCAGACAGGTCAGGGTGGAAGGGGAAGGCAGATTGGAGCGGGGACCACTGGACACCAGGTAGGACAAGCACTACAGAGTCAGGACGAGGATGAACTGCATGAGGTCTGACTCTGAGCAAGCAAGAAGGAGACTTCTGAGGAATACAGAAACTTCCTGTCCCAGAACAGGAAGAGCAGGAGCTGTAAGGGCACTGAGGCAGTAGGAAAGTATGGAGAAAAAAATAAAAATAAATAGAGCGGAAAGAGTAAGCGTACAAAACAACAGTTGAGGGAACACAAATAAGACATGATGGGAGTGGTGCAGTGCAGTGGCTATGGGGCGGCAGTCTTCTGGGAGACATTCTGGAGGATGCAGTGTTGTGCCATCCGCAGGCACCTCTCTGGGCTGAGGGAGGAGATTGCTCATCTTCAGGCTGAGTTGGCCAGGATTCGGGGGACCTCGTCTCCCACCCATGGACCACCAGGGTTGCCACCGCTGCCTCAGAGGTTGCCAAGAAAGAGGAGTGGTTGGACCACAGTGGGCTCAGGGAAGGTGAGGGAGGCACGTCCCTCCAGTTGTACCTCTCCACAATTTGTACGCCATTCTGGCAGAGTGTGGTTCCTCTATGGAGGCACCTGCAGTGGAGACCAAGGAGGATGCTGGGAACCTCCACAAAGGAGACCCACAGGAGGGTGGCATGGGACCCCACAAGAGAAGGAAACAATTCCTGGTGGGGGACTCCATTGTTAAGAGGGTAGAACTGAGGGAGAGGGGAGGAGGAGGGAGAGGGAGGTAAGGTGCCTGCTTGGCACCATGGCTTGGAGGGACAGGGAGTGAATCCTCAGGATTACACAGGAAGAGTACACAATGGGGGGTGAGTTAATAACAACAACAAAAATCGAAAGAGACCTAGGAGTAATTATATCAGATGACCTAAAGGTGGGCAAGCAATGTGAGAAGGCAGTAAGGAGGGCTGGAGGGGTACTGGGATGCATAGGGAGAGGCATCAACAGTAGAAAACAGGAAGTTGTTATCCCTCTGTACAGACAGTTAGTGAGACCCCATCTGGAGTACTGCGTGTATTTCTGGAGACCCCATCTCCACAAAGACATAGACAGAGTCGAGGCTGCTCAGAGGAGGGCAACCAAAATGGTGCAGGATGTGCACCTGAAGACATACAAGGAGAGGCTAAAGCAGCTTAATATGTATACCCTTGAGGAAAGGAGGGAGAGGGGGGACATGATAGAAACGTTCAAGTACCTCAAGGGAATTAATAAAGTCCAAGAGGGTAGCATCTTTCAGAAAAAGAGATGTGCAAGAACAAGGGCACACAATTTGAAGATAGAGGGGGGATGGCTCAGGGGCAATGTGAGGAAGTATTTTTTCACAGAGAGGGTGGTGGGCACATTTTAACTGCCTGCCTGCCTGAGGAGGTTGTGGGGTCAAAAACAGAGGGGCAATTCAAGAATGCATGGAACAGACATAAGGCAATTCTGGTGGGGGGGTAGGAAGAAGTAGGTTGTTGGTTAACTAGGATCTACAGCTTATCCAATAGGTAGGGAAATCGGCAGACTAGGTGGGCCAAGCGGTCCTTATCTGCCATCAGAGTCCATGTTTCTAGGTATAGAGGAATGGACTGCATTCGTTTCTGGGGAGTGGGGTGGCTGCACTACAAGTACCGCTGTCACTGATGCTTTGAGCAGAGTGTATCAACAGTGAAAAGAAACTCTGTTCCATTCCATCAGGCCACTGAATGGTTTCATAATCCTTTTTTTTATATACATTTTATTTAGAAGAGATGCACACAGTTCCAAATACAGTATATAGTAAACCTTCGATATACAAGTTGATCTCTGAGGAGACGCCTTATCAATGAGTGTTTCCTCTTAGTTTCAAGGGACTATAAAGTTAATCTTAGTTTCTGTACATATTATAAAGAGTTTGCACTGAATGGTCCCAGTTATAGGTAGGTGTACAGGTTGCTCATAAACGTTATCAAGTCCTACTTCACAGTAAGTACTTCCTGTACAAAGGAACAGTCATATTAATATTTTACAGAGTGTCACAAACCCACCCGTCTGCACCCCAACCAGCACCCCTGTTGCAGCCGGCTGTTGCAGACCTTCACCTGTGTCCGCCCCTCACCATGTTTTTGCACCCACCCACACTCAACCTTGTGCAAAGGTGGTGTACCCCAGACACCTGGACTCAATGGGCCCAGTCACCAGTCCCCCCTGGATTAAGCCAAGGTCAACTGCTCGAACCCCAGGTGAAGTGTGGGTTTTGTCTTTATCAAACTTTTTATATATATATATATATATATATCCAGACAACCTCCTTGGGAGAGGAGAGCTGCCTTTCAGCTGCTTAGTCCTGCTCCCTCCCTTCCCCCCCATGCCAGCTGTCCAACCCGAGGTCATTCCCGAACCTGGGCCACCGGCGAGACATGAGGTAAGGCGTCCAGCACCTAAGCCCTCTGCACTACCGAGCCATCTTTATCAAACTTCTCACCACTCCCTTCCCTGTTTCAGGAAGGAGTATGCTTACTGATTACTTAAACCAGATTTAGTGTGCCTCTTCAAAATGACGGGTACTCCAGATATTCACAAACTATACCCTCTTTATGTAAATTCACACCCAGCCTATATAGTGTGATAAATAGTAACTACTTTATTTACACAATATGTTTACACATTGGCCAATACAGAACAAAAGTTCTTACAGGAAAAAGGGATGGAAAATAAAGTGATTTAAACAATAAACACACACTTAGCTTCCCGATAACTGGTTTTATATGATAACGGCGACTCCTAATGAGCACCGACCACAAAGAGCGAGACAAGAACCGCCCGACAGACAAAGGGTGATGGACAGTAGAGCAACCATTGCAAATAGTCTGGTCTGTATCTAATTACTGTATTGTATTGTATTGTACAATTGTTATGCTATGTACCAGGCCTTGGCCCCCAGGTCACATCTGGAATCGAGCATTGTTGCTCAGTATGCCTTCCTAATGAATCTAAGTAAATAAATAAATAAATAGCGATGGTCAAGAAAAGATGTGTATTTTTATGGGGGCTATACCCCCCACACACACCCTCCATGGGGTAAAGCTCTGCAACCCCCCAATAAAGAGATAATCAACCCATGGGGGGTGGATTTAGGGAAAACATAAAAATTAAAAAAAACAAAAATATCTCCTTTCTGGCCACTAGACCCAAACCTCAGTCACTCACTTCAGGGGCGGTAGCGTATACTGCCACGTTACACGGCCAGCTCGGCAGTGCTAGCCCAATCATCATGCTATCTGCTCTGCTGAGTGTGGCTCCCTGCACACTTGCTCTATAACAAGACATAGCGACTTCTTTCATCACTCGCCGTACTTCCAAGCACTATTATTGAGTCACCCATATTGAGTTGCTCAATAATAGGCGCTCTTATAGGGTGCTACCCTGATGGCTAGGTTCAAACTTGCAGATGAACACATGGAAAAGAACAGTCTTTTGTCTTCAGAGAACTCAAACCTGCAGCCGAGTTTTCTCCTTACAGTCTGCAGACCCACAAGCCTTGTTGTGTACGACATGTTGACTCCTCTCTGTGTCTCTCTGAAAACCGGCTCACTTCTTATAGAACCAGTTCTCAAATCTCAGTGGGCCCCTCACCCATAAAGAACAAATGTGTTTGACAAGAATGAAAATCACAAAACAACATGTATTTAAATCGTGTCAAATGTATCACCTTTCAGAATCCTCAGGGTCATATACATCTTGTCATCCCCCCCCCCCCGTAAACCCAGTTAATGGACACCAACCCCATTTGCCGATATGTGTGACCTTTGAAATTTGACCTGCTGACCTCCCAGTATTTCCTGGAATCCTTTAGTTTGCTCATTACTTGTATGAAATATAAAGTTGTCACCCCAGAGAAGATCTGTGACTTGTAGACCCTCCTCACACATGAACAACAGAAACTTTGCTCATCAAACGTTCAAAACTTCTGTGAATTATGCATTAGCATTCCAGTTAGCTAACCATATTAAAACATCAATGCACCACACAGAGCAGTATCCTAAACTCTTAGGTTTACATCCTTATTTGATAACATTGGCCCCTATGCACATAGGGGTGGGAAGTACATGTATCCCACCCATGGAGCTCCGCACCTGCGGACAGGTGGCATTCACCACTGCCGGCCACCTGTCTGTGGCCCCACCCTCTCTGGCGTGCAGGTTCGCATGGGATGGACGGAGCGGGGTTGTGTTCCCAGGTGGGCAGCCAATCCAAAGGTCTGCCTCTGACCTAGAGTGAATCCCCCGGCACGGGACCGGGATCGTGAATGTGTACCCACGCACCATTGTGCAGTTGGCCACAGTTGGTGGACCCTGCCCCCAGAACATGGGGGCACTGGCCCCGTGACTGCGGTACCACTGCAGGCTTACAGAGGAGATGCCCCCCAACCCGCCGCAACATCCACACCACCCCCAACCCTCGGTGTTACTGCGGCCATGGGCTGCCAGCGGCAATGCCTACTGCACACCTACCCCACCACCTGCACCGGGGCTTACATGTGCAGGGGGGAGCCTGAGCTACAGGGATGGGGGGCTCCTACTGTTGGAGGGAAAGAGCTCGGGACCGGTTGTGTTGGGGGGGGCCCTGTGGGTGCGTGACCATGGCCACGTACAGCCGTTACAGCAGGGTCCCCCCTACCATAGCCTGCATTGTCCTCCGCACCCCTGTGGACAGCACTACGCGCTGTAGTGACTGACATGTAGTGCCGCCACGCCCTGCCCTGCGGCAGCACGTTTGCTGTCTGCGTGGCCAGAAGTTTCGGATGCATTGGGGCTGCGCTCGATAGTGCATCCCGGGGAGCACAATGGCGCGAGTGGCTCTGAGTCACAGATACACGGCATGTAGCCACTCCGCCCCTTCGTGCATAGGGGCCATTTGTAGTAAATAACAGCCACATTCGATTGACCTTCTGTTTGTTTCCATTTAGGTAATACAATATCCGTTCTTGTTCGTATATATCATACATTAAATTAAACCAAGTCTGAAAACCTGGAGGTTTAGCATCTTTCCAAGCCATTAAAATAATTTTTTTTAGCAGTAGTACAACCTAAAGAGAACAGTTTTGTTTGGTCACGTGAACATATTAATTCAGTGTGATTTGTCCACAATAAAATCTCTACTGTTTTTTTTTCCATTTAATAGCTGTTGATTTGTCCATTATTGATAGAACAGCATCCCAAAAGTGAGTTAGTGTCTTACGTGTAAGAAACAAGTGCGCCTGGGCTATAATGGCATGGGGCATTTATCGCTAATGCTGTTGTCAGTTTTGTTTAGTCTGGTTGAGGTGTAGTATGTTCTATGGAAAATATTACATTGTATTTGTTGTAACCTTGAAGACAGAAATGCCTTTGATATAAACATAAGAATATGCTGCCAATTATTGTCAAAGACAGTAGTGTTTAAATGTTCCCATTTCTCTTTCAGATGTTCTAAGGGTAATGTAGTAGATTTTTGCAAAAGGTTGTAAATTGCTGACATTGTTTTTTCATCTGCTTCATGGCCTTCTAAAATGGTTTCAATCTGTGATTTACTAGTTGAAAAGTTATTGGGTGTTATAGAGTCTCCTAATTGTAAATACTGTATCTATAAAATTGTTGATTAAGTATATATTTCTTGGAGTTGTGTAAATTAAAATAAAATGGTTTCACCTATCAAATCTTGTAATATTATGATACCTAGTTTCTCTCATTTTGAAAATCTATTATCCATATAGGAGGGCTTAAAATGATAATTTCGATAGATTGGAGTGAATGGAGAAACCTGATAATCTAAACTGTATATTCTCATGGCTTCTTCTTCAGCTACTGTTTGCCGTTAGAACTGAAATTAAACCTCATTGCTTCCATTTTCCCTTGCTACCCTTTGTCCTTTCCCTCTACCCTCCCTTTTAAATAAATTGTCTAGAATTGCATTTTTCGGTTTGGAGACTGTCAATGCTTGCAGTGTCATTTACTTTGGGGAGGGACTGTGTGGACAGGTGTATGCCTTGTTTCCTGGGCGGGGTGGTAACCTTGTGTTTCAGTCTCCATGTACCCCATATCACTAGCCCAAGTGGAGGCACCACGCCATTTTAATCCAGTGTAGCACATCTTTAGGGAACCCAGGCCGGCCTCCTCGGGAAGGGTGGAGAGGTGTACCCCGAGGGCCCCGGTATGGCGACCTCTCCTTACACTTCTTCTGATGAAGAGCTCGGTGTAGCTCAAAAGCTTAAAATTCTGTATATCTCTTATTGGTCCAATAAAAGGTATCAAATCGCCTACTTTGTTAAAATTCAAAAAGAAATTATTCAAGAAATTGTTATCACAGATGTTTGGAGCATAAACATTTGCTAACACAACAGCCCCATCAAGTGTATTAATTTATGTTATGATACATCTGCCATCTAGATAAACTTGCAAAAAATTATTGATCCATTTTTCTTTATAAAAATAGCCACCCCTCTTGAATTGCTAAAATTTGTTACCCTGCTATCTCCCCATTTTTTCTGTGTGAAAATCTACCTCGTTGTCACATAGATGGGTCTCTTGCACGTAAGCAAAATGCCCGTCCCCTTTTCTGATCTGCAAAGTTTTTTTTCCTTTTAACTTGTCTGTCCCTTATGCCTTATGGTTTCATAATCCTGACAAATATGGCATCACGTCACTCTTCAAGAAACAGCATCCCTTATGGTGTCAGCAGAATTCAGTGTTCCTTAGAGGAATCTCATGCCTACTACAGGGCTTTCCAGCCCATAGAGATAACCTTCTGAAACAGTGTTTCTCAAATGAGTCCATCACTTTTTGTGGGACCTCCAAAGTCTTCAAAGCCTCATTTATTACTATCAACGAGCAGACAGTTTTGTCCTTGGGAAGTATCTCAGACATTTGTATTGGAACCATAGGGCGGGGGAGGGGGGTGAGCCAGCCCACTTCCACTACCACAACTATTTTACAGCATCGTGCTGTTTCAAATTTCCGCCAATCCCATTTTTGCAACATCCCAATACCTTTGATATATTTCAGGGTGTTCAGCAGCAGTAATTTGACAAACTGTGTATATATTATGGAAACATTATTTGTTTTATCAAGGGGTTTGGGTGAAAAAAAAGTGAGGCCCCCACTACATTCTGTTGACCATTGTGTTTGGGGACTTGAGAACTGCTGCTCCTAAAAACGTAGATTTTGGAGAGCACCAAGGTTATTTATTCAAGTACACCCCCACCCTGTTCTGATCCATGTCCTAATAACTTAAAGATCCAGTGTTCTGTATTCCTTGTTGTTTGCTTTCACACATGTTGTAACCCATACCCTGCTGTGCACCCTCCCCACCCCCTTCTTTTGAAGTTGTTGAGGATCTGCCAGGAAAAGTTAGTAAATTAGCAGGAGTGCACATTTCCTGCCCTGCCTGACTACAGGCTGCATCAGTTAGTGCTCTTCCCCTTCCTGTGGCCTCCTGCTCCTGTAGTCACTGGTTTATAGGGCAGTGTAACATGGTTTGCATTCAGAGTCAAGAATGAGCATTTATTTATCCACCCCAGCGCGTATGAGAGGTTTCTGCAGGACAGTAGAGTAAACAGGGGTTGCAGCCCTCTCCCTGGGTCATGTCATGCAATCTAGTTTTGCAGTTAGAGGTAACAAATGTCAGTATTGTGTCTGCAAGTCTTTCTGTGTCCCACAATAGCTGGCTGTTTATCGTGCTCTGGCTTGCAGCCTTCCACTTCATCACAGTGGAAATAGGATTTTTCTGATGACTGACATGCCAGTACAGAAAGCAGCAATTTCAGATGTTACTCACTTTGCCTCTCCCATTGCTTTCAGGGAGAGAAATGAGAGTTAGGCTTCTTAACCCATACTACTCCAAGCTTTCTTTCTGCTGCAAACCTAGCAGAGTTCCATACTGAATTCTGACGGCTGAAAAAAGTCTCTTAATCTGGGGTTGGCAAACACATTTCAGGTGTGAAACAGTGACCCAAAGGGAGGTGTCTTGGGGTCAATAGCTGAAGCATCAATCCATTGCACTACCAATTCTTCTGTTTATATATTGATTGATTTCATTTATTTCAATTGGTTTTTATTTCAATGTATTGACCTGGAAAGCAAACCGGGTGCTGCTCCATTGCCAGGATGTAGCTCATGCCATGGTAGGTGTTATGGTATTCCTCCCCGCAACTGCATTCCAATCCAGGATGAAGGCGCCTCCCCCTGGTCCGCCTGCCAGTTGCCTGCTGCCTAGTGAGAATGGAAAGGTATGTGGCCGCAGTGGTGGAAAAGAAGAGTTCAGTGGTGCATACTGGTGACTGAGAGCCAGCACCACTGTCAGCCATGTCTGGACTACCTCAGCCTGCAGCTCTAGCGGGATCTGAACCATAGAGCCTAGCAGATGATGGGAGCAGGAGGCGGATGGGTCTGAGGTGAACAAGAAAAAATGGAGAAAGGATGAACATGAAGAAACAGGAATTAACAAGGTTTGAGTAAGATTACATGTACTGTGGGAAACTGACATGGAAAAGCAGCGCAGGATAGCATGGGAATGGTGGTGCAACTTAAACAAACTGGGAGCTGGAGTTTGGTAGGCACTCGGGATATACATTGAATAAGACTAAAACTGAGGTTTTATCTTTTTATTATTCCCCCTCACCTAGAGTTGTGAAATCTTTTCCGTTGAATTGGTCGGCGCTTAAAATGTCATACCTGGGTGTCTGCCTAACTAAACATAACTTGCACCTCTTTAAGGCTAACTATGTTCTGCTCTCAGGCCAGGTACAGAGAGACTTGGACAGGTGGTCACTTTTGAACCTTCCGATATACCTAAGAATACAGACGGTAACCATGAACATCCTTCCTAGATATTTATACCTCTTCCAATGTCTCCCAACATATATAACTAAATCACAATTTTATGTCTGGCAAAGAATGATTTTAAAGTTTATTTGGAACAATAAGAAACCCAGAGTGAGCGTCCAAATCCTCCAGCTCGGAAGGGCGAGGGGGGGGTAGGGCCCTTCCGGACTTTGAGGATTACTGTCTTGCTGCACAGATTAAAAGGGCGCTTCAGTGGTCTGTCCCTACCTACGAAGCTAACTGGAAGGACATGGAGAAAACAGAGGAGGAGGAGCAGGGAACCCCACTGGGTGTTCGCATCGTTCATGTGGGGAACTCCATGGTTTGCCCACCTCCACTTCTGACCACGGTGAGGGACACTATAAGGGCCACACACAGAGCGTGGCAGAAATACAAAATAAAATTCTCCCTCTGGCCATTTTACAGGCCATCGTGGGATCCTACTTTTGCCCCAGCTCGACTAGACCACACCTTTAGAACCTGGGAGAGAGTGGGACTGATCTATGTTAAACAATATATGTCAGATGGGGAGGTGTCGGACTTTAAGACCCTTAGAGATAATTATGGACTACGTACCTCCGACTTTTATCGATACCTGCAAGTCAGAGATTACATATGTAAATGTCGTAGATCAGACCCTCAGTCGAGCAGGGCGACCCCTCTGGTGGAAAGTCTCTCTGCAATCCTATCCTCACAGAAAATCACAGGCCTAATTTCTATACTATATAAAGCCCTCGCAGGTCTAAAGATGGATTACTTGGAGAGGGTTAAACACAGGTGGAGGGAGGAAGGAGCTGCTGACATCAGGGGAATTGACTGGGATGTGGTGTTCGGACTGGCTCCCAGGACTACCAGCTCCCCCTTCTGGCAGGAATTTAACTGGAAAGTAAAGATAAGGTACTTCCTGACTCCCCTCTCACTCAGTCGGAGGAATCGAAAGAGACCCCTCCTGCTGGAGAATGTGTGGGGAAATGGGGCAAACTTTTTACATATCATGTAGTGTGCTCATGTTGGGTCGGTTCTGGGGAGACATCTCTCAGGTGCTTACTAAAATCTTTACTGAAGCCCCCCGGATTGGCTCCTGTTCCTTGTGCTGGCGAGCCACCACAGAACTTGACTGGAGCAGACCTAATATACATGGACCTCCTCCTGGCAGCCCACAAAGCGATTACTAAATTGTGGTTAAAAGGATACTCCCACTCTGGGCACCTGGATACAAATAGTCCAGGGAATTGCAGAAATGGAAGAATTAACATATAAAATAAAACCACGGAACAGCATTATATGTTCGAGATGGACCAGATGGATACTCTGAGTCAAATCTCCGCCTTGCTCAGGAACCTAATCATAATGGTCCCTTCCATGGTCTCGGGGGGGCGGAGGGTCCTGCCTCGTATCTTTTTCTAAATACTAACTGAATCAATGTTGCTGGTGGTCTTGCTGCCTGGAGGGGGCACTAATTGATTTAGTAAAGAAGTAATGATGTAAAATTATAAAAATGCCTGATAAACTTGTGTCAACTGTACCCGTTGTTTATCAATAAGCTTAAATTAAAAAAAAAAAAAAACTGGGAGCAAAGGCAAAGGATCCAAACTGGTTACAGCTTTAATTATGTACCCTTACCTATCCTCAGCTCACCCCAACAGCTACCTGGGGCTATGGCATTGGAACAAGGGCTGCAAGTAGAGGTCATGGTTCCATGTGGTCGCATGGGACAGATAGGACCAGACCAGTCCAAAGGAGGATGAAGTGCTATCAGGACCTCACCGGAAACAAAATGTTGCATCTCATCTGAGCTATCTTGGGTGAATAAATTAAATCAATGGTGTTCTCTCTGCTATCCCCAATTGTCTTTCCTTATTTAACTTATTTTGGCTTTTTGACTGCCAACAACTCTCACTGTTACCACCTGCACTCCTTGCATGCCTAATCCTATCCTGACCATAAACAGTCTCCCTTCTTCACACATTGTAATATACTGTCCTGTTCTAAATGTTGTAGTCGTCACCATATTTTGCATCCAGTATTTCCTACCCCCCTCCACCCGTGAAACATTTTGAGGTACGCTCTGCATGAATGATTTAAAAAAAAAAATTGTATAAGCCACCACACCTTGGGGTGGTTGTAAGGCATTAGGTGTAGCCAAAAGCCTTCAGCCATATTTTTGGCCAGGAAAGACACAGTGAGCCAAAGCTCATTTCCAGGTGTGGCCAAGGAACACACAGAGGTTTAATGACTTGCTCAGAATTGCAAGTAGAGGTAGTGGGTTTCAAACCTAAGCCTACTGGGTCTTCAGACACACAGCTTGTTTTTTTAACTCTCTAAGCTATATTGCCTTCCAATTATAACATCCATAAAAAGATCAAACTTGTTATAAATAGAAGTAACAGCCAAAAAAAAAAAAACAGTGCTGTGGCAGCATGTGGCCTGAAAACCTAACAAAAGGGCTTCAGTCTCCAGAGCACCAAAACAGCAGAAAATGTCACTCATTTTTAAAAGCAGTCAGTTTTTACTTTTTCCATTTGCTTATTAGAAGGTGTTTTTTTTTTTTCCCCTGTCCCTGGTAGAATTGATTGTGCTGTAAGGAGCACAGCTTTACCTGGAGACTGACATATTTATTTATTCATTCATTTATTTCAAACAAATTTCACAAGGAAAGACATACTGAGCTAAACAAAAGCTTGTTTCTAGGTGTGCCCTGGGGGGAGGGTGAAAGAGAGGTTAAAATCAATAATTATGACAGTAAATGATGCAGTACATGTGATTAAGCATTAACAATAGCGGATAGTAAAAAAAAAAAAGATTGTACTAAAAGTTGAGTGAGCATTATCAATAAATAGATCAATGGAAGAACAGGACAGGGTTGTTACCCAGTGGGCTAAAGGAGGAATATTACCAGAGTAAAGGCAGTGCAGAACTAGTAGATGCAGGCAGGGGAGATTTAAAAAAAGGAAAGCATGGGAAAGACAGGTGGAGGACATGGGGAGAGAGGAGGAGGAGGAAAGGGAGGAGAGATTAAAATAACTATTAAAGTTAAAATAAAGGAGGAGGGACATGAATCGGGACCAGCTGCAGGAGTGAGAGGAAAAGTCATGAAGAAGGGAGGAGAGTGAGTGCTGGGATGGGAAGGAGCGAATGGATAGCAGGAGAGAATTCCAAAGTTTGAGATGGGAAAATTCCAAAGTTTGGGGAAACAGTAGGAAAAAGAAGCCTGGCCAGCGAGAGATTTCTAAATAGGAGAGCGAAAGAACGATAGTTAGGGTTATGTAGGGAGTAAGAGGAAGGAGGTAGGATGGGAGAGAAGGAAGTGTAGGTAAGAAGGGAGGGAGGTGAACCAGAATTCAGAAATAAGAGGAACAACGAGCAAGGCATCCCGCTTCATTGGGGGGGGGGGAGTATAAGGAGCAGTTGGGGTGTGTGTGAGGAGGACAGTCCAAAGCAAAGCAGCAGGAGTGAAAGAGGGTATCTAGTCTGGCAAGGGTCGTCTTTGGTGCAGCACTGTAGACAATGTCACTATAACTGAACATGGGTAGAATCCTTTTCTGAATAATAGCTCAGTGAGCAGGAAGAGGGATGCACCCTTTATTTCTGTATAAAGCGCCGAGTTTAGGCTGGAGTTTTTTTTGGATGGCATCCACATGCTCCGAGAAAGTAAGGTGCCGATCTAGCCAGACCCATAGGTACTTAAATAAGGGTACATCTTCAATATAGGCCCCATCTAAGGTGTGGAAGGAAGGGAAGGAGTTTAGCTTGGAGATCCTCTGCTTGGAACCAAAAGTCATGGAGACTGTTTTCTTAGTATTTAAGGGTAGCTGATTAGAGCGGAACCACAGCTGAACATTATTAATCCACTTGTAGCCTATCCATCGGCACAGTGGGGAAGGAACCAGAAGGAAATGGGATTGTATCATCTGCATACATATGGATGGACACAGATGAGCAAGCAGAGGGGAGATCATTAAGGAAGACCGAGAAGAGTAATGGGACAAGGATGGAGCTTTGGGGGACGCCAGTGTTGATAGAGAGAGGAGGGGATAGGGAGTCACCAATTTGAACAGATTATGTTCTTCCTTTGAGGTAAGAGAAACCAGTTAGATGCAGAATTTGTAAGCCCAAAAACTTTAAGTCTGTTGAGAAGGGGGGGGGGTGCAACAGTGTTGAAGGCTTTGGCCAGATCGATGAAGATGGTGGAAGTGATGAAGCCCTGATCCATGCCTGAGAGAATGGAATCAGTATGCTGGAGGAGGGGGGTGGAGTGGTGTTTACAGAAGCCAGATTGGAAGGGGTGAAGAAGGAGGAGGAATCAAAAAAGGGGGTGATTTGAGATAATATGATGTGTTCTTGCAAATTTAGCCAAGGTAGGAACGAGTGAGATAGGGTGGTAGTTGCCAGGGCTGGAGGAGTCACCTTCTTTAGGAAGGAGTATGACAGTGGCATCAGGGCTCAAAAGAACCGGCTGTCCGCCCATCCCAGACAGATGTTTTTTTCTTTCAGACAGCCATTCTTATCTGTCCCTGGGACAGGCATTTGCCTGTGATCTGGAAATGGGCACTAGGACCCAGTGGAAGATTGCTTCAGTTAGCTGCCACCCCGTAATAGATTGTGATGAACACGCTGACGTCCCGACGTCACTTGGTATACAGCATGTGCCCATCTAACTCTATGTGGGTGGTCGACAATCAAGAGAACTACGTTGCTGGGTGGGTTCATAACTGTAAATGCGCAGTTCTCGGCTGACTCCACGATCAAGCGCCAGCATCGTGAAGGGAAACAATGTGAGTGGAGCGCTGAGTAGGTAAGCATTTTTTTCTCTGAAAAAGCTCTTCCCAGCATAACAAAGGCAGAAAAACGGGTAGCAGTAAAAGCCCTACTTTACAAAAAAACAAAAACAAAAGCCCCGCTACAAGATAAGAAAGGAGAAGAAGCAGAACGCAGACTTGAAAGAGGGGACATAAAAAAGAAAAAAGATCATTATTAAAATAGAAGTCGGTGGCCAGGCAGGGTAAGTGATTAAAACCATTTGTGAGGGCTATTTTTTGAAGGAAAGAAGGAGGGGAGGAAAAACAGGCAAGCAATTAAAAGCCCCTTTCAGAGTTCTGCAGACAAATGGGGTGTGTACTTATTAAAAAAAAAAAACTGATATTCCCCTGCAGCCCAGCCAGAAACAAGACACGTGCTTAATATACAAACCTAAGTTGTTGTAACCCGAGGAGGGGAAGCAAAAGTCCAGTCCCAGGTGGGGGAGGCAGCTGCTCGGATTCTAAAATAGATATTTTTATATTACTTACCCCAAAACTAAATGGACAGCTATAAATTCTGTGGAACAGGCAAAGTTTACATTCCACCTGTCCCTCGGAGAGCCATCCCCAAAAAATAATTTCTAGCCCAGAGTGGCATGTTTCCAGAAATCGGGGAGAAAGAGAGGTTTAGAAGAGAGATGATTGGGAGAGCAATAGCAGGGGCGTAGAGGTGTAGGAGTTTTGGGTCAAGCCCATAAAGGCTGCTTCCCTTGAGAGGGCTGAGCACCAGGAGAGCCTTGAGGAACGTTTTGGGAGATACAGGAGAGAAGGAAAAGGAAAACCTCAGCACTTCAAATACCTAGGGCATCACTATCTATTCCAACCTATCACATGCTGAGCACATCGACATTACTGCAAGGGCCATCAATACCAGAAACGGGATCCTGTATCGGCACAGGCACTGTCTCACAAAGAAGTCCTGAGCACTGCCATCAGTAGCTCAATCGTCTCACTCCTCGATTATGGGCTGGTGATCTACGGATCTGCAACAGACACAGCCCTCCATCGCATCTCAACCGCAATGAATAAAGCCTGCAGTCTCCTCACAGGTGCTGCTAGACTCACGCGCACCTGTAATCTCTGTACCATGGCTGGCAACTGCTCAGTGGAAGAATTGGGTACCAAACCTGCCTCCTTGCCAAAAAAAAAAACTCCTTAAAACTTCTACCACCAGGAGTACGGAACCTACTGACCCCTTCCCGGAGCACAAGGCAAACGAGAAGCGCTGCCTCTCAGGTATGCCATGTGCCAATGTGCTGCACTACCTTGGCTCAGCGGGGTTTCTCATACCGGGCCCCCTCTGGACAAATGCACTACCTCAGGACATCTGTGATGCAGCAATGATTGGCTCTTTTAAACTTAAACTGCGCCAACATCTTCTCACCATGGGTACCTGTGCCTGCCCCTACTAAATCCCGCCTCAAGTCAGTAATCCCATTGCCGTAGTCTGCACTTACCCTCTAGCACTTCTTAACTCTGTCACTGTTCCACTGGGTAGCCCTGACCTTGCACTTCACTGACCCACATCCTCTCCCATGGAACTGCCACGCCCCCCACCTCTCTTCCCTACCCCTACCCTACCTCTCCACCTCCCACCCCCACCCACCCTTCCTCTTACCATTACCTCTCCATCTTCTCCTCCTCTGTCTGCTGTACTGATTGTTGTCTCTCCTTGACGTGGGCATACATTGTACAATGCCTCAGTATAGTGTAACCATAAACTTTATCTGTATTGTTGTACACTAACATGTGACCTAACATGTGACTACATGGACCAGCATTTGCCTGACCTGTAGCGGCGGCTTGGGGCTGACATGCCAGGTCATATAACGTGGGGGGGGGAGTGCGAGCAGCTGCCAGACGTACAGCATGCAGACGCACATGCTGGGTATCATTGGCGGCATTGCACGCTCACACTCTGCACAAGGAAAACGAAAAAAATTGGTTCCCACCACAGCAAGATGACGATGGTCCCCCTCCATGCACCACCCCGAGAGGACACCTTCCACAGCTGGATCCATGCTGGTGGGTTGAGTCACTTCCCACTCCCTATCACAAAGGGTAAGTCATGGGGGCAAGAAGGGAGGGGTTCTAATGCTCGGGTGCGATGGGAGGGGGACGTCAGAGATAGCCAGTGGGAGCCAGGGAGAAACAAATACACACAAACCCCCCCCCCAAAAAACTACATCCAGTTTACCAAAAGGACCCATTTCATACTGTATTATAGTACTCCAGGAGCGAGATGACTAACAGCTCCCCAGGAGGGAAGCACTCAGCTCACCTCGTGCTTCAACCGTTATCCCACCATAACGTACTCCCTGTCATGCCTTATTGCTTAATTATACACAAGTGAAGCTCCATAAAATGGGTAGACTTCCCTCTGAGGTATGCACTCCTTGTAACAAGGAGAGAGGTTCATTTTTATACATCCTGTGGAAATGTGAATTGACTTACAATCTCTGGAAAATGACCAAAGCTAAGGCAGACCCATTGCTAGGCCTGGAATACCTATTTACTACAGGGTTATGCATCTTGAGTGAATACAGTGGCATCCCTGTAAGAGAAAGGGAACTTCATACAGCAGTATTGGCAGCATCAGTCAAAACAGCAATCTTACGCCACTGGCTTCATCAGGAGGGAATTAAATTATCAAGAATGGTAGCACAGTTTGCTCTTTAATCTCAAAATAGAGAGAATTATTGCCAACCTGAGCAAGAGACACCACTCTTCTGAAGGCAGCTGGGCAAATTACTGACGCTGTATTCCCTCCCATGGGATGGGATCCCATAATCCACTTGTAAACCATCCAGTAGGAACAGGAGACTATATCAATGCTTATATTTGAATATGTTGTGTGCATTTCTGAATTATGCCTGCCTGATGTTTGTTTTTCTTACTCACCTGCTTGATACTCTATTAATCAATGACTTCTGTTGTACATAGTTCTGAGGATGTGCACACTGTGTATGTAATGATGTTATATGTATTGTTCCTGTCGCTTTTTTCATGTTTTACTATTTGAAAACATAATAAATCATATAAAAAAAAAAAAGCACTGCCAGGGTTGCTGTTGGTACTGATGGCTAGCACTGCCTGGACCTATGGTTTGAACTGATGATCAGCGCATCCTGGGCCTGCTGTTGGAAGTGACAGTCAGCACTGCCAGGGCCTGCTACTGGAAGTGACGATCAGCATTGCCAGGGCCTGCTACTGGAAATGATAATCAGCACTGCCAGGGCCTGCTACTGGAAGTGACAGTCAGCACTGCCAGGGCCTGCTACTGGAAATGATAATCAGCACTGCCAGGGCCTGCTACTGGAAGTGACAGTCAGCACTGCCAGGGCCTGCTACTGGAAGTGACAATCAGCGTTGCCAGGGCCTGCTACTGGAAATGATAATCAGCACTGCCAGGGCCTGCTACTGGAAGTGACGATCAGCACTGCCAGGGCCTGCTACTGGAAGTGACGATCAGCACTGCCAGGGCCTGCTACTGGAAATGATAATCAGCACTGCCAGGGCCTGCTACTGGAAATGATAATCAGCACTGCCAGGGCCTGCTACTGGAAGCGACAGTCAGCACTGCCAGGGCCTGCTACTGGAAATGATAATCAGCACTGCCAGGGCCTGCTACTGGAAGCGACAGTCAGCACTGCCAGGCCTGCTACTTGGAAATGATAATCAGCACTGCCAGGGCTCTACATTGAAGCGACAGTCAGCACTGCCAGGCCTGCTACTGGAAATGATAATCAGCACTGCTAGGGCCTGCTACTGGAAGTGACAGTCAACACTGCCAGGGCCTGCTACTGGAAGTGACGATCAGCGTTGCCAGGGCCTGCTACTGGAAATGATAATCAGCACTGCTAGGGCCTGCTACTGGAAGCGACAGTCAGCACTGCCAGGGCCTGCTACTGGAAATGATAATCAGCACTGCCAGGGCCTGCTACTGGAATGATAATCAGCACTGCCAGGGCCTGCTACTGGAAGTGACAATCAGCGTTGCCAGGGCCTGTTGTTGGAAGTGATGGATTCTGTCTCTGCTTAGGTTTGGCAAAACTGATGGCCTTCCCATGTGGGGCACACCATGGGGCGACTGGGGGATGAGGTAAGTCCTGGGGATGGTGGGGTGATGGGGTTGGAGGTGCCAGCTGAAGGGGCACCAGCCAGGAGTTGGGGGGATTAAAATAAAAATGTATATCTGGGCTTGGGATGGAGTCTGCAGAGACCATGACAGTTATGTTGTTTTTTTTTAGTGTATCTTTTATGGCCACTTATCACTGACCAGGCTCCCTTCCTGCTGGCCTGCCCAGCCCTGTGACCCAGCTTCTCCACAGACCAACCCATTACTCCAACTTTCCCCCATGGCCAGGTCGGCTGAGATCTCCTTCGCCGCTGCAGTGTGGTCCAGATTTTGGAGGAGGGGACAAGGTCACTGATGGGGGGGCCTGCAACAGGCCAGATATCATCCTGCCTTGTCAAGGGGTTTTCTGCTTTCTTCCCTTCACCCTCAAGATGTTGGCAGCACTGGTATGCAAGCGCATGCATGTAACCATGCAGAGGGGGACACCAGTGAATGTTCTTCCCACTCACACAGCTGCTCTCGACTGTACTGTCACCTGTTGTCACTCCAGTGGCAGTATAGCAGTGGGGCCAGCTAGCCTCCCTCCCTTCTCCTCTGGAGAGCATCCCATGGGATGCTCAATCTTCCTCTCACTGGCTGGCCCCCAATAACCAAGGCTCATTTCTGAACCCAGGTCACCGGCGTTGCAAGTAGTAGCGCTACTCTGTGTCAGCGTCTAGCCTCAGAAGTGAATATTTTTTTAAATCACCCAGTACCGACTTCAGAATGGAGGGAGGGAGTGGGAGCTTGAGGAAGGCTATTAAAAATAACTAAATAATTAACTAAATAATGGGACTGAGTCAAGGCAGGGAGTCAGGCACGCAGCGCACAATACTCCACAGCTCCTTTGTGTCGATGTGCTGTAATCACTCACACACACACACACACACACACACTGAAACTGTGTTTAGAATGCTGCTGTAATGTAAACACACCTTGTTCACACAGCAACGAGGAACAGGACAAACAAGAATATTTTTGAAAACAAGTCTTCAGTTAGGTACGTAAATGTGGGTGATGCATACCTCTCAACCTTTTGTCACTGAAACGAGGGACACGGACACTCAAAATGAGAGGCACATCCTCAAACATAGAGATACAAACTCAGGACACTGTGTAAACCACTGTGTTTACTTGAACAGTGTTTTTTTTATTTTTTTATTTAGCATCTCAGAATATTGTGACTTTCCACTTTGAAGTCTGAATTTACATCACATTCTCTTTATGGTTGGCACCTTTCCAATGAAGAACGAAATGAGGGCAGAGCAATTTTTAGGACTAAAATGAAAGACGTCCCTCGTAATGAGGGACAGTTGAGAGATATGGGATGATGTCCCTTTGAAAAACTGGAAAGGAATGGTTCCAGATCATGGCCCTCTTCCCCTTTGTCCCAAGATTTAGCTCAGCAGCAGTTGGCAAGCATGCAGTTACACTGTTACACTCATAGTCTAGTTTCGTAAGAGTAGCCCCAGAGAAAATGAATAAGAGAGACTGAAACAGACACCAACGCTGCTGCTCAACAAACATCTGGCAAGTTGGAGAGGGGCCTCTC
The DNA here is from genome assembly GCA_016271365.2 of Neoceratodus forsteri. Taxonomy (NCBI): domain Eukaryota; kingdom Metazoa; phylum Chordata; order Ceratodontiformes; family Ceratodontidae; genus Neoceratodus; species Neoceratodus forsteri. The sequence continues at coordinate 112,431,039 of JADMNL010000031.1, read as the reverse complement.
GAGTCAACTGGAAACAGAAACCTGAGCAGTCAGGGATCAGGCCTATCAGTTACATTGATGATAGGTTCCTTTGGAATGTTTCCTGACTTACCTGCTCGACTAGCTATGAAGTTACAGGCATGACTGGCCTCGCCTTGTAGTTAAAACTAATGTCTGAAGAAGGTATAATATTCTTTTTGTACATTGCCCATCTTTGTTGCAGATCAAAGTTTCTAATGGCTGACTTTCAGCTTTCTTGTTTTTTAGTCACTTGATTTATTCCTCCTCATTGTGCTCACTTCAGGGCGTGTCCTCAGCCTGCTTTCCACTGGAGACTCCGCACTGGGACTGGAGCCTCCTCCAAACAGACACCAGCCCGGCTGGGCATAGTATACAACTTTGACTTACAACCCCCCCCGGGTTAAGCATCTATGAGCCACACCACCTAGAAGGCAAGAAATAATGAAGTAAAAAACATTGTTACCCTTTTCCTTATCTGTTGTGGAATACATGTTATTGTGCTGTCCTCCTTATTTGTTCTTTAGTGTTTGTGTTAGCTGGTTTTCATGCATTGTTGTGCCTTACTGCCTTCTGTTTTGTACTGCTGTAATAAACAGACAGCGCCAACCAATTCTGAACCGTCTCTATCTCCTTACTTTGCATCACCAAGGTTGGTTTCAGTTAGTGCTACATCTAGTTCCCATGACTGATGGGCCAGTCTACAGTTCCTGCAGTCATGCTGCTCAGGAACTGGCTTTGACACCTCAGCTGTATCATCGCCCTGGTCACTGTTGCCTCTGAAATCATGCACAGCTATTCCATGTGAGAGTGCAGTGCTGTGCACTATACAACGTCCAAGGAATATAGTGCAGAACTCATTGGGCTTATATTGTAGGGAAGAACTTCCTGTGATGCAAACAAGTAACACTCTCCTAAGGCTGGCTCCCCTCCCTGTGGGCTGAGTACAGATATGGCATACTGATGAGTCCTAACAGGCATAAAACACGTGTCTGTGTCTGCTGTACTCAGCCTTTGCTGGTTGCATTGTGAGGCCCTTCGGCACCAAGCAATTCTGCTAAAAGTTGATCCAGTTCAAATTCCTTCATGGGGATTTGCATATGCTTCCCATGATGCTTTGCATTATTGGGATATGTGCAATTGTGTTTCTCTTATATTGTGGGGACCCACCAGACCTATTCAGACATCCAAACAGAGTTTCTAACATTCCAAATGCATGCTCAAGCATGTTACATGCTGTTCTGTATACCTCTCTTCAGCTAGGGATATGGGGCACAGGAACCGATATGAGTAGCTATGGCTGGAGTGGGGAGATGCAGGTTGTGCCTCCCCACATTTGAAATACCATTGTCAGCTCTATGCAGACCTTAACTGGCCATCCCCTTCTTCCCTCCGGCTCCTTGCTTTTGGCTCCATGACTGTATCATTAGAGCTGGCAACCCTGTCTCTCTCTAGCCTCCCTATTATTCCTTCAGCTCTCCTCCCATGCCCTTCAATCAGCTGCTAGGTCTCTACTGCATGTTTCTAGGTGTAAAACTCTCAAGGGAAGTGTAGCTTTCTCCCATGCTGCGCCAAATATTTGGAACTCACTACCCCTAGAAGTTTGTCAGGCGCCCAGCCATGCCCAGTTTATTTATTTTGCTTTTGATTACCAGGTAAGCACACTAGACAACCAATTGCCTATTTTCAGGTGCGACCCGGGAGATTACAAGGTACACAGAAGAACAACAGGCAATATCAAGGTACATACAATAACATCAGGCATATACATTACAGCAAGAAGGTATTTAACATCATAGTACAGGCATTGACAACAGTAATTTGCATCTTAGGTCAGCCATACCCTCAGGTGGGCACGGGTAATGAGTTACAGGAGTAATACGGTTTGTAGGAGAGAAACCTAGGCAAACAGGACATAGTCTAGTACAAGTACTCTTTACATGAACAGTAGGGTACAGAATGAACCCAATACATATAGTACATCTGATAGCAGAGGGCTCGCCAGTGGATAAAGTGCATTCTGATTCAGGAGACTCATCTCCTCAGCAGTCGGGTTTTAGCATCTCTGCTGGCCAGATTGGTCTGGGCCGAAGGCGCTGGGGGAGAGGGGTTAATTATGTGCAGAGACAGGTGAAGGCCGATTTGAGGAAGCCCCATAGGGAGGCTTTGAAACAGGGGTGGGAGGGGGAGGAGCAGGGAGGGAGTTCCACAGTCTGGGCGCATAAGCAGCGAAGGCCCGGTCACCCAATTGGGTGCGAGTTTTTGGAACCAGGAGGACCTGAGAGTCACTGGATCTTAAGTGATAGGAGGGGGTTGCAGGTTTGAGGGACAGGGTGCGTGCTTGGGGGGGGTGGCAGTTCTGTCAATGAAGTTGCCTAGGACAAAGGTGCGGTGCTTTTCCAGGGGGAGCCACTCAAGCTGGGAGTATAGCTCACAGCGGTGCATGAGGCGAGGAGCCGAAAGCGCAAAGTGCCATACATTGTTGTATACTGTGTCCCATTTTGAGAGACTGGTTTTAGGGACATGGACAAAGGAGATGAGCCCATAGCAGAGCGTGGGTAGGAGGACCCCTTTGACTAAGGCGAGTCGAGCAGCCGCAGTGAGACAGCTTTTAGCCCTGTAGGCCAGGCTCAGCTTGCCGTTTGTGGCCTTATATGTGTTGCGAATATGCAAAGTGAGGTCCAGTTGTGGGTCAAGGGTTACCCCCAGGTACTTAACAGTGTCCGTAACATGGGGACACTGTCGCTCCTTCCTCATTAGTCGGGCTGACTGCTCATGTTTTAACCCTTCTTGATTGCTATCTTCCTCACTTCACTCTTAACCCTAAAGCTCCATTTTCACACCTACATAACTTCCCCCTGTAGTTACCTTATTTGCATTTGTGTTTTTGCTTAGTCCATCATGGCACTTTATTTCCAGATTGGATGTTACTTCCTGAATTGTATTGTTATTGCCTGAACTTTGCCCTTGTCTTGCCTGTATATGCACATACTTGTTCTCATGATATTTACTCTGTGTATATTGTAACCCTGCTTTCGTTGTTTATTCTGAATGCCTGTCATTTCCATGTATTTCCTTGTAATCCTTGTAACCTCCTGGGTTGTGCCTGAAAATAGTAATTAACTAAATAAATAAACGGAGTTGTGGTTACTATCAGAATTGTGGTGGGTGGGTTGGTAATAACATCTGTACTCACCAATTAGCCATGCTCCTTGTATCTGGTCCACCTCGAACATCTGGTACAGTGCAGACTAGTGCCAGATGTTTGCATCGTGTGTCCCACCAGGTTACTGTGCTACAGTATTAATGATGCAGCCTGTTGCATCACATACAACCTGTATGAGGTCTGTGCAGGGGTAGTATTTCCATTTGTGATGCCGGTGACCTGGATTCAAATCCAGACTCGGGTGGGGGGGGAGGATGGAGCATCCCATGGACTGCTCTCCTTCTCCGGAGGGAGGGGTGTGTGAGTGAGGGTCCCGTGCAAAAGTGTGGACACCTGGTGGAGGCTGGGGGCTCCGATGCGACCGGCGCCTGACATGTCAGGAGGCAGGATGGATGTTGGGTTCATCCCATCGACGTCACTGCACATCCCACCTCCTGAGGGGATTAGCATTCACAAAAAATGCTGCTTGTCCCATGGATGATGCTGCCTCCTGGTACCGTGACCCCCAAAGTACCCAACCTCGACCAAAACCGTGTTCTGTTGGATGGCCCACCCCCGTGGCCCCACTCGGAGGGGTAAACTTAGGGAGCCCTGCTGGTTGCAGTGATGCGGCCAGTAAGCTGGACCTGTCTCTGTGGGGTTGGGTCATCTCAGTGGCTTTGCCTTAGGGGGTAAGCCAGGGCGAATTGAGGATCGGTTATGGAGGAGGCAGTGGGTAGGGCTGATAATATGGGACAGGCAGCACAAAAAAATTAAAAAATAAAAACAAAAACCCTGTATGATGTCTTTCTGTTTACATAGACCTCTGATCCTATTCCTGGTGGTGCTCTGATACCAATATACATGCAATCTATTGCGCCCATGACCGTGGGCATTCGTGCCACCTGGTAAAACTGCTGCATTGTCTGTACGCTATCTGGCTGCTGTGGGACTCTGATGAAGTCTGCAGCCCTCTGAGTTAGTGAACTGAGAAACTGCGACAGCAGGTACGACATAGCAGACTGGGTGATCCTTGTGGTGTCACTTGTGGGGGTCTGGCATGTACCAGCTTTGAGAATGCACATCACTGCTGTGACCTTGAGTTCAACAGACAGGGCATGAACCCTTCCTGTGGCACTCCGTAGGGCTTCTCAAAGTAATTCACACAGTTCTAGTATCATGGCTGTCTCCAGCCACTAGCATTCAACAGTCTGCCATGACTGTGTCACTTGCATATCTGCATGGCGTGGTAATGTCTCATTACTGTGCCATGTGCATACCTGCATAAGGTGGTAATGTGCATTGTCATTGTGCCACATGTGTTGCTACATGAGTCAGTTATGTGCCATGTTACTGTGCCACACACATACTTTACCTGCATGAGTCAGTTATGTGTGCTGTCACTCTGTATTAGTCAGTAATGTGTTCCATGACTGTGCCATACACCCACCTGCATTAGTCAGTAATGTGTGCTGTGACTGTGCCATGTGTGTACCTGCATTAACTGGTAATGTGCACCCTGGCTGTTCCACAGGTGTACCTGCATGAGCTAGTAGTGTTCAGCATCACTGTGTCATGTGCATACCTGTATGAGTCAGTTATGTGCAATGTCACCCCACATTAGTTGGTAATGTGTGCCATTACTGTGCCACACGCATATATGCATGAGTTAGTAATATGCGCCATTACTGTGTCACATGTGCACCTGAATGATTTGGTAATGTGTGCCAAAGACTTGGCTAGTTGAGAATCGCTTGGTACTCAACCCCTATAAGACAAAAACTGTGCTATTCAGGCCAAAATCCTTGGGTCCCTCCCGGGCCCATCTTCTACCACTTGCTACCATATCTGGATCCAATACTGAGGTAGTACAATCTGTCAAATATTTTGGCCTCACACTAGATCAGGGCCTCACATTGAAGCCCCACGTGGACCTGGTAACAAAAAGCATCCACCAAAAACTGGGCCTCCTCTACCGTCTATGCCATAACATGATGCCAGAGACGAGACTGGCAATCGCACAAAGCATCCTTCTACCAACCTTAACCTATGCAGCCCCTACCATACTCGGTACTGCAAAACTGGACCACTGTATACTACAGACCTTGTACCGCAAAATGCACACTTTGCAACTAAATCCCACCTGAGGATCCACCACTGTGAAGCCCTCACAGCACTCAACTGGCCCTCTCTTTACAACAGGCTCCAGTACCCCCTACTAAGCTGGACCTACAAGCTCCTTGATTCCCAACCTCTGGCAGGGCTGATCGGACTACTTGCTCCAAAATGGACCAGCTGACCACTCCGCTCCTCGAGCAAAAAACTACTGGAAATCCCCATAGCCTGCTCAGCAGCTGGGAGAAAATCCTTTGCTCAACTAGCCCCTACATTGTAGAATAATCTCCCCAGCCACCTTCAGGAGGCACCCTCCCTAGCCATATTTCAGAAGGGACTGCACACTCACCTCCTTAAACTTAGTCCCTGCCCCTGTGACAATGGCTAGTCTACCTCACCTTGTGTCAATTGTGTTTGTACAAAACTGCTCCCCTTTAAGGGTAAAGACTAATGACTGCATAACCTTGTACCCTGTCCGATGCGGAACTTCTTGTGTGTATTTAAGGCATTTATCACCCCACATCTATCTGGTGCCACTGTTGTCTTCTGTAATTTAATGTACCAACTGCCCTCTGCCACAAAACTGTATGCTTTTTTTTTTTGTAATCCTGTATGATATGTCCTGCACTGTATTACCTGCCTGTATGTACAATTATATGTAACTAGCTCCGGGTCGCCCCTGAAAAAGGGACCTTTGGGGCCCAGTGGGCTTACCCGGTTAACAAAATTTAATCAATAAATTACTGTGCCGCATGCATACCTGAATGAGTTGGTAATGTGTGCCATTACTGTGCCACACATGCACCTGAATGAGCTGGCAATGTGTGCCATTACTGTGCCACACGTGTACCTGAATGAGTTGGTAATGCATGCCATTACTGTGCCACACGTGTACCTGAATGAACTAGTAGTGTTCATCATCACTGTGCCACGTGCATAACTGTATGAGTCAGTTATGTGCAATGTCGCCCCGCATTAGTTGGTAATGTGTGCCATTACTGTGCCACACGTGTACCTGAATGAGTTGGTAATGTGTGCCATTACTGTGCCACATGTGTACGTGAATGAGTTGGTAATGTGTGCCATTACTGTGTCACACGTGTACCTGAATGAGTTGGTAATGTGTGCCATTACTGTGCCACACGTGTACCTGAATGAGTTGGTAATGTGTACCATTACTGTGCCACACGTGTACCTGAATGAGTTGGTAATGTGTGCCATTACTGTGTCACACTTGTACCTGAATGAGTTGGGTAATGTGTGCCATTACTGTGCCACACGTGTACCTGAATGAGTTGGTAATGTGTGCCATTACTGTGCCACACGTGTACCTGAATTAGTTGGTAATGTGTGCCATTACTGTGCCACACGTGTACCTGAATTAGTTGGTAATGTGTGCCATTACTGTGCCACACATGTACCTGAATGAGTTGGTAATGTGTGCCATTACTGTGCCACATGTGTACCTGAATTAGTTGGTAATGTGTGCCATTACTGTGCCACATGTATACTTGAATGAGTTGGTAATGTGTGCCATTACTGTACCACACACATAACTGTACGAGTTAGTAAAGTGCATCATTACTGTCTATAAACCCAGTATGCACACAGTAACAACTGGAAGACTTCATCTGTATTCCAAGATTTGTGCCACTGGGAAATCGAACATTCTGGGTATACAGATTTCATGAGTCAGCATGACAGGATCGCTGTTTGCTCCCTGATGTGTGTGGCCCAGGTAACTGTGGCTGAGAACTGAGTCTCTGGTGCTCAAATACAGCTGAAAATACAAATGAAAATGTAAGGGAAGCCATACCTTAAATAGCTCTCGCATAGTTCAAACCTCAAAAGAACAAAACATGCTAGAGCAGACACAAAATGGGGGAAGTGGGTAGCAAGGTAAGAGAAAAGTGGCATTCAGAAATAGAATAAAAAGGCACAGCTACATTTTTTCCATACATGAATGCTTTAGTAAGGAGGGTGGTCAATTATATGACCGGTATCTCTTCTCAACTAATCAGAATGCATGAGTGCTCAGCGTAATTTAATATCCCCCACACTGCAAAAGACAGTAGGGTGTTGTGACGCACATTTTCTTTTTGTACACACCAGTATTTTTACACTGAAAGGGAGCTACAGATTCTGCAAAACACTAAACCAGGAAGCTGTGCAAGCCAGCAGATAAAAGAGTGCAAGGGTCCATCTTTCCTGCTTTGTAAAACCTATTTGTGCAACCTGAAACAATATGCACATTCAGTACAATTGTAGCCTGTGTTCCTGCTTGAAGGCTTCGGCTCTAGGGTCCTCGGGCTTATTTCCAGATCAAAGTGCAGTTTGCATTTGTTCAGGTCGGAGGTGAACACTGCAGAGATAAGGGGAGTGGGGGCAGGGACGCAAACAAGGAAATGATTCACTGTCTCTGAGCTGCTAGCTGACTGACCGCCATTTTATAGCTCTCACGCTCTCTCTCGTTCTGTCTCTCTGGTTCATGCACAGAGATTCATGATAAGCCGCCTGCTGTCACGGTAGCTCATTCATTATGGCATGAGAAGGCCTCTGGGATATGCTGGACTGCATTCTTAGGTCACTCATCATTGCAGTCCCAACACACTGACGAGCGGCACAACTCTGCTGCTTCCCACTAGATCAGTCAGAGTATGAAGCCTCCTCATACCGTTCAACATTTTCTCACTGAAAGAAGTGACACAGGCACTCAAAATGAGGAACAGTGAGGGATACTGAACCTCAAAATAAAGGACACATCCTAAGACATGAAGATACAAGCTGAAAATACTGTGGAAACAATTGAATTAACTTGTACAACAAAGTTTATTTTTGATTTAGCATCTTAGAATATCATAAATTCCTGCTGAATTTACAGCACATTGTCTGTGTGGGCAGCACCTTTTCCACGAGGGACAGATAAAAGGGACAGAGCAATTTCTAGGGGCAAAATGAGGCATGTTCCTCGTAACCAGGGACTGTTGAGAGCCGAGGTATGAGTCTCGTTTAGGCTTACCATTTTTAAACCGGTATGGGGAGGACTGGTGACCCAAACCATTTCACAGTGGTGATTGTAAAACTGTAAACTCTGCAGGCAGCAAACAGTTTGCACGCCTCTGCTCCACTCCCTGAGAAGATGCAATGATTCTGCAGTTGTGAGTGCCAATGTAAACATGCAGAAGTTTTCTCTCATGGCCTGTGCTGATTCATGCCCCCAGATTTATTAACTAATCATTTTTAATGCCAGGTGCGGCCCGGTAGCGGGGGGGAGTAGGAGTGAGAAGTTCAATAAAACACTGTGCAAGTAAACAAAAACTTTAATACATACAAACAACCAGAATAAATGTTTGTTTTTTTTGCCATATAGATTCTTTTTATACCTTAACAGCCACCTGCCTTACAGAGCTGTACCCTACTTGCGTGTGTGTTTTCCTAGCCCACCTCACATCATCGAGCAGTGCCCTTTGTTCAGCAGCAGTAACATCTTCAACTCCCCAGATGACATGTGAATTCAGTAGAAAGGCCTTCACATTTTCAGCACCAGACACCTGGCCTAGAACAAACTCCCTCTCCAGCCGAGGAATGCGTCAAGGTTGCAACTGTTCAAGTCCAGTCTCTCCAGCCACCTTAGACCTCCCTGTATTCGTTTTGGTCCAGTACCCACCTCTCCTTGCCCATATGCATGGTGGGATAACAATGCTCATACTTTATTTGCTGTGACCCCACTTTGTTAACTTGCTTTGATTACTGTTTGGACGTACTTGCTTTTCCAGTTTGTTTTGTACTTTGTATATTTAGCCTGTATGTAACTATTCCTGCTGGACTGTGTTAACCTGTTGACTGCTGCTGCCCTCACAGTGACCCCCATGAAAATGAGATGCTGCATCTCAATGCATAAGATTCCAAGGTGCACATTGTGTTCAGCAGCAGTCAAACAGTAAGCCAGTCAGTTTACCTCCTGCGGGGGTGTTCTGGGAAGGTGTATAAGAAACAAAGGAATAGGCCAAAACAGTCTCAGATGACAAGAGTGCTGTATATCCTTTTACTAGTCAAGAATGACTTAAAATAACTAGACAAAAGAAACCTGAACATTGGTTATGGGGAAGTTTTCAGAAGGAGGTTCAGTGCAGTGCCGATTTAACCTTTATCTCCTAAACAGTAAATACAGAAACAAACTAAATACTGCATCACTGGCACACTTACCTACAAAAGCAAAGCTCAAAGTAATTTCAGGTATCTCTGACCGCATGGATTCAATCAGGATTGAATATTTAAGCTCAGTGCACCATCAGTGCAACTCCATTAGCTGGGCCCTAACTCTTCCTGTATAAGCAACTGGGCCCTAACCCCCCGTATAAGACAGGTGGGCCCTAACTCTTTCTGTATAAGCCAAGTGGGCCCTAACTCTCCCTATATAAGACAGCTTGGCTCTAATTCTTCCTGTATAAGCCAACTGGGCCCTAACTCTTCCTGAATAAGCCAACTGTGCCCTAACTCCTCTTGGGGAGCTCACTGCCCCAGACAGAATCTTTCTAGGACAGTACTGGAGGAAATCTGGACTAATGGGGCAGGATGGACAGCTTTATAGTTATATGCCAAATGAAAATAATAAAATATATATTTAATGTAGGTGCAGGGCCTCTCAAAGTCTAAAAGACCTTGAAAAGCATGTCCTCCCCTCACCAGACTGGCCACCTTCGGCCCCACGGTTCCTTCAACCCCATAACCCACCGTCTCTGGGACTTGCCTTATGCGACCCACTCATTCCTCCACAGCATGCCCCCTGTGGCAGGGCCGTCAGGGTTCCCCTGGTCCCTCCTGGATCCCTTGCTTGCTTGGTTGGGTCTGCTGTGCCCAGTAGGTGGAGTGGGGTCTACGGAGAACCACAGGCATCATCCTGCGACCTGGTGGTGTTTACTGCTTTTTTTCTCCTGACCATTGGGTGCTCCATGGAGTTGATGGCTTGATGTGAATGCTAGGTGCGCTGACTTCTTCTGCCACGGAGCACTCCCCTCCTGAATAAGCTGCTCTGCTAGGATCACTACCTATGGCCACCTAGGTGACAATGTTGCATGTTGCCCTCCCTCCCTCACCGGAGGGGAAGCACATCCTCTGATATACATGACCCCCCCCCCGCTGGCCCCCGACAACTCGGGCGTGCTTTTGAACCTGGGTCACTGGCATCACAAGCAGTAGTACTGCTGCTGCACTGATGGCCCCGACCTTGTAAAGCACTCTGAAACAAGGTATTGGTCATACACGTAGTTATCAGCAGTCCCGAGATATCCCTGTCTAAATCTTTTTTTTTTTATTCATGTTTATTCATTTTGTAAAAAGTGAACAAGCAGCAAAGAATCCATGACAAGTAAACAGCATTATACAATGAAGTAATATTATATTAGGATTTGGACCTTGTAATTGCGTGCAGTTATACATATCAGTTCTAGATGAAACGTGCAACAGCTCGCACAGCATAACCATGGGCTGCAAACCTGTAACTGATGTTACAAAATAAAGACGCCTTGCATTATAAGTCGTCAGTGTGACGTTAAAGTCCATGAACAAAGAAATACCCATTTAACTGGTGCCTTGCATTAACAAGGACTGCACTTTGAAAACGGCCCATAATGTTGCAAAAATACCGTAGTCTGTGAAGAAAAAGAAAATTAAAACAATTATCTGCTTAGCAAACTAACTGATTTTCTGAACTGCATTTGTTTTGAATGGCTGAAGTCTTCTACTCTGGCTAGAACGTTAAGTGTGGGCCCAAAGGTCCCAAACTGTGATGATAAAAGCAAACAGTTATTATACAGTTGTATAACCTCAACATGATGCTCTGCCCTGCCATTTATAGGAATTTAAAACACACCCTTAAAGCACTCGCATATACAGAGTGGTAATTGTGCTGCCTTAGAAAATGGAAAGGTTTGAGCTTACCAAACAATCAGGATACTAAACATTGCATGCCACCCTCTAGCTCTAAACATTGAAACATAGAATTTGACGGCAGATAAGGACCGCTTGGCCCACCCAGTCTGCCCATTTCCCTACCTAATGGATAAGCTGTAGATCCTAGTTAACCAGCAGCCTACTTCTTCCTACCCCCACCCCCTAGAATTGCCTTATGACTGTCCCATGCATGCTTGAATTCCACCACTGTTTTTGACTCCACAACCTCCTCTTCCGGAAGGCCGTTCCATGCATCCACAACCCTCTCTGTGAAAAAATACTTCCTTAAATTACCTCTGAGCCACCCTCCCCCATCTTCAAATTGTGCCCCCTTGTTCTTGCACACCTCTTTTTTTGAAAGATGCTACCCTCTTGGACTTTGTTGATTCCCTTGAGGTACTTGAAAGTTTCTATCATGTCCCCCTCTCTCCCTCCTTTCCTCGAGGCTATACATATTAAGCTCCTTAAGTCTCTCTTCATATGTCTTCCGGTGCAGACCCTGCACCATTTTAGTTGCCCTCCTCTGGACAGCTTCCATCCTGTCTACGTCTTTGCGGAGATTGGGTCTCCAGAACTGCACGCAGTACTCCAGATGGGGTCTCACCAACTGTCTGTACAGAGGGATAATAACTTCCTGTTTTCAACTGGTGATGCCTCTCCCTATGCATCCCAGTATCCCCCAGCCCTCCTTGCTGCCCTCTCACAGTGCTTGGAGGAAATCCAGACAGGGGCATCTACATTACATTATAGTACCATGTTGTCACCAACAGTAGAGGCCTGCGGTGCCAAACCCCGGACCATGTGGCTGCTGCCATCTTTTGGGCAAGACACTGAGGGGGGAGTAATAGTACAAAGATTATTCCATATGGTAGGCTCCAATAAATAATCATTTCTGTTTAATACTATCAAAAGAGTTCACAGTGAGACTTCTGTTGATGTCATGAACAGAGCAACAACCTGATAGCTGAGCTCTGTCCTGGCCTGTGAGACAAACCTCCATAAAGCTGCTTTAAAACAAAAACTACTCACTTAGAAGGCATCAGGGAGGTAGATAGTGCCACAAGGAAGGGAGACCCACTCTCAGTTACTAGAATGATCCATGATGGTAAAGAGATCCCGGATGGAGGGACTGACAGCGAGAGCGCTCAGGCCTCAGCCCCATCCTGTTGCGGCCACAGCCTCACCACCACTCCAGGCAGGGGCATCTACATTACATAATTAAATGGCTATCAGGATACAGGAGCTCTGAGAATTCAGGAAAAAAATTCAACTCACCAATGCAGCCCTTACAACTGACATCACAAAAATTGAGAAGAGGCAGAGGACCAACTCACTACCACAGATCAGCACCTGGACTCCACCAAGCAGGCCATTGTACAGCTGCACCACAAATTCTGGGCACTACAGGAGACAGCCAAAGACACAGAGAGTAGAAACTGATGCAATAATTTATAGATAAATGGCTTCCCTGAGGGGTCCAAGGGCTCCAACATCATTAGATTCCTACAGCGTTTCCTCCAATCCCAGCTAGTACTCCCAGACTCATGTACACTCAAACTTGAATGGGCGCACCATGCCCTGGGTCCAAAACTCACAGCCTAGGTGCATGGCCTTGCTCTGTGGTGCTGAAATTTTTAAGATACCAAGAAAAGGGAATGGTCTTGCATACTGCCAGGAAGCAAAAAAACACCACATAACAATGGAGTAAGATTGTTCCTGGACAATGATTATCCCCCAGACAACACGGCAAGGTGAACGCCCTACATACCAATCATGCGCACCCTAAGACAGAACAACCAAAAGTTCCATATGCCCAACCCCTCAAAAATATCTATCCAGTCCCAGGATGGCATTATGACTTTCAATACCCAGAGGAAGTCCTGAAAGAGCTCACCAAATGCAAGATCAAGGTCCCACAGCAACAACATTCAGCCTCTGGCAAAAAAACAAAACCAAAAACTCTTTGCTTCCCTCCATCTCCAGCTCCCCTGGCTCTTGTGCTGGAGCCTCCAAGACTGAATAGTAAAGCCATAACTCCAGTACTGCCAGGCCCCTGAATGGTACCACAATCTCAAAAATAAAATCTTTGCTTCTCCCTGGGGCTGCTCCTGCTGCTAGCCCAGACAGCTACACATGTGCACCTGCCCTAGAAATAGCCAGTCTGACCCCCCCTGCTGCTCCCAGCGGCAATTCCAGATAAACGGTAATCACCACTGCTGGGTGCAGGTTGAGGGAGCCATTTCAAAGCCTTCTCCAGTCTGCGCCTCATGAATGTAAACTAGCTGGTGGTCTGGAAAAGTGGGCCTCACTCTGGCAGCCAACACATGGAGCAACGATGCGTGCCGTGGCCTCGTGCATGGCTAGTGCAGGTGCCGTGGACGTACTGTACCTCAAAAACTACCATTTGTTACCTCGGTGGCGCAGCTTGCAGTGCAACCGGAACAGTATTCTGGGCAGCCTGGGTTCTTGTCCCAGCTGAAGCACTTACTTCTATGGGCAGACTGGGTGGGCCAAGCCGTTCTTATCTGCTGTCAGTATCTATGTTTCTATGTGTCCTGAAGACGGATGGGCAATGAATGCATGGTTCCAGAACGCCAGTGGGGGTGCCCTATTGGGCGATACCAGACAAAGAATGGACTGAGCAGCACATTAGTAAGCTCTGGGAGGGCCTCTGGCTGGAGGCTTGGGGGGAGGTGCGGGGAAGAGGTGCCGGGGGGGTTGCAGTGTTGGGGGGAGGGTGGTGGGCCTGGGGCAGGTCAGACCGGAATGGAACTAAACTGTTTGGAAACAGATAGGGCACAAATTATCACAGAACTCTAAGAAACAGAAATTTTACAAGAGAGAGGAAGTAAGCTGTTGGTTAACTAGAATCTGCAGCCTGTCCATCAGGTAGGGAAATGGGCAGACTAGGTGGGCCAAACGGTACTTATCTGCAGTCAAATTCTATTTTCTATGAAACACTGGGTGTCAAACCCCTGGCAGGGACATGCTGAACACTGCCAGACCACTCCCCTGCTGAGATGCCCCTTTGAATTTTACACCCACTGGACTACTCAAACTCTAAACCCTCTGAACTATTTGTATACATACAGCAGAGCAACCAACTGTAGTACGCTCACTTGCCATTGCTTCCCTATACCTGTTAATGCATTGCATTTGAATTTGTGAGAAGTTAAGCAGACAAACGAAAACATGTCATTCCAGGGACCAGATATGACCAATTGTCTAATGGTAACTGCATCCCCAAGACAAGACTAACATCTTTGGGGCTGTATACCACTGTGAAGGGGCCCCCATACATTATTGAGACCCTAGGAGCAGGGAAGTGATTCTGCTGCTGTACAATGGCCTGGTTACGCCACACCTGGAGTACTGTGTGCAATACTGGAGACCGCACTTAAGGAGGGACATCCAGCTCCTGGAAAGGGTTCAGAGGAGAGCAACCAAAATGATCCGGGGCCTAGGGGAGTTGACGTATGAGGAGAGATTAGAGGTGCTCGGCCTGTACTCATTGGAGGAGAGAAGAGATTGGGGGGACAAATTTGAGGTCTTCAAGTACTGCAAGGGAATCAACAGGGTAAATCGGGGGGGGGGGATCTTTAGGATAAGGAGGCTGGTATCACCAGAGGACGTAGTTTGAAGCTCGAAGGAGGAATGATGAGGGGGGAGAGGAGAAGGTATTTCACTGAGAGGGTGGTGGAACCGTGGAATGTGCTGCCTGGTGAGCTGGTTCTGGCTTCTGTGGTGGAGGGGTTCAAGAGAGGGTGGGACAGGTACAGAAAGGGGATGAAACAGAGTTTGACTTGTCCCAGGGGCTGGGGTGGAGGTCAGGAGAAACAGGAATGTGATAAGGGGGGATGGCTTCGATACCCAACCAGGGTACTGAGGCATGATCAGACTTGATAGACCATAAGGCCTAATCTGCTGGCAACTAGTATGTTAATATGTTATGGTAGATGATAAGCTGAAGTACAGAGCCAAACTAGCATATCCCAAGCCTCAGTAGACATGGGTGAGTGATATGGCCACTGCCCCTTCCCCATATCCCTAAAGAAAATGTTGGATGACACATTAGCCCATGAGCAGGCAGGACTTCCATGCAAGAGGACACTACAACCCCTACTATCCCCCCCAGCTTATTACAGGGAGCCCACCATTTCTGCACCCCCCCCCCCGGCTTCCCCACAATCAACTACAGGTACGTAGCTCTGCCATTTAACTATGTTAATGACAGACAATGAGAAATACCTCTTTTGGGATGTAAAGTACTGGTTATAATTGGTGGAGACACTCCATTGCCTTCAACTGCTGCCCCATGTTCTGTGGGGAGAGGGGATGACGTCACCAATACCCCCCACATGCTAGCAGATTTCTATAGGCTTTTTAAGATATATTTGCACCCCCGGTACACTAACATCTTCCTTACTACAGTCCAGGCCTGCAGCTCTTGGGATTGTGGGTGGGATGGTGTCATGACATCGACTGCAACCAACCCCCCCCCCGAGGTATGACCTTTTGGGGGTTTCTTAGGCTAGCCACACTGAACCCATAGATCATGGGTTCCATCTTGGAAGTAGCACTTGCACCCAGTGTGCAGCCGGGCTGCCCCTGTTTGGTGCTCTTGTGACACAGTTTTGTCCAGCTTCCTATCGTTCTACTTGCTAGTCAGGTTTGCAAGTTATCTGTTAACTTTTCTCTGTTTGTATTGTGTAAAAAGTCTGTCATGGCAGTTACCCTGAACTCATTCAGCGGGGGGCAGTTCCAATTACCTACCCCATCCTAAAGTATTACACAATGGCTGCAGCACAACTTCACCTATACTCCTTAAATGTGAAGGGCCTTAAAAAACAATCTACAGTCATCAGCCAGATTAAAAAAACTAAACCCGACCATATCTGTTTACAAGAAACGCAACTAACCCCCTCCGAATGTAATAAATTCAGTAAATTTGGCTTCTCAACAGTACTCTTCTCCTCTAACGAAGGAGGCAGATGACGTGGAGTCACCATCCTTATCCCTAGACACGTGCCCTTTCAAATCCATCAATCCTGGTTGGACCCACATGGCAGACTGAATGTTGCCACCAGTTAACTGCACGATGTGGAGGTCACACTAGCAAGTATGTACCTCCCACCCAGGACTAATACCCCCACTCTGAGAAAGTAGCTAGATCAGATTATCTCCCAATCCACCAGAGTACGAATGCTAGCAGGGGATTTTAATATTGCCCTAGACCCCAGCCTTGACTCTACCAACTCCTCACCCCATGCTCAACCAGTCTCTCATAAATTCTTCAAAAGATTTACCCAGGAAGTGGGATGGGCCAACACATGGCACCTCCACAGACCACACAAATGTGGGTACACGCACTATTCTAGTATGCATGGAACCTACTCTTGCCCTGACAGTTGTTTTATCCAGCTGGAAGACCTAGGCATGTTGGCCAGAAGTACACTTGGCACCATTGCCCAAGCTGACCACGCCCCTGTCTCTTCTTTCTAGAACCTTGGATTAGAAGAGACGTGACACCAGGTGGCACCTCAGCCCATATTATTTGAAGTCGTGCAATTTCTGGGAATTTGGCCATGAGACAGTAGCAACTTACACCGCTGACAACCCCCACTAGAGAGGTACCATCCCCTATTCAGTGGGATGCTCTAAAATCTGTGCTGAGAGGCCATATCATCCAGTACATCTCAGCACAAAAAAAACATGGACCGTCAAACCATGCTGGATGAGTCTCTGCAGTTCTGCAACAGGCACACCAGCAAGGAGACAGGTCAGACCCGCCCCAGCTGAAAAAGGTCAAGGCCGATCTGAATGCCTTATGCCTCCAGCCAACAGAAATAGCCTTGACCTTCCTGAGACAATGCTTCTACAAGGTTGGCCCCTGCTCATCTTGGCTCCTGACCCACCAACTATGAAAACAATGACAGATAGCCATGGTGGCACCCCTCCGGCACTCTGACATGGGGGTCAGAGAAACCAAGTTCCATGACACAGCAAAGGCATTTTGCTCTTACTATCAAAGACTGTATATGCCAGAACAGGAGGCTACTCCGTATCTCTGCCTCCACTATTGTGGCCCCCTTGACTCACATTCTAATTCTCTCTCTATCCTCAGCCACTGTCCCCAAAGCCTGGAAATTGGTCAAAATCATCCCTCTGCACAAAGGCAGTGATCCCTCACTTCAGGGAAACTATAGGCCTATTTCACTCCTCTCCGCCCTTGCCAAAGTTCAGGAATCCCTCACATTGTCCAAACTGTCAGACTTTCTCTCTTCCAACAGCTCCCTCTCACCTGTACAGTCAGGTTTTAGAAAACACCACTCCATCATTACCACCCTCCTACGCGTAGCTGATTCCATCCTCTCAGCCATGGGCAACAGCCAAATCACAGCCGCCATATTCACAGACATGGCTAAAGCCTTCGACTCTGTCTGCCACCTGCTGCTACTCTGCAAACTTAGTTCTTTTGGCATTGCCCAACTTGCCATTGCCTAGTTCCACTCATATCTCCATCACAGACAACAATCCATTCAAATAGGCGATGCTCTCTAGACCCCCCCATCTTATCAGGTGTCCTCCAAGGCTCTATACTTGGTCCCATCCTCTTCTCTCTCTCTTCATTAACGACCTTCCCTCTACCTGCGTCTCCTCCAATGTACATCTATATGCAGATGACACTATCATCTTTGCCTCGGGCACCTCCTATGATTATGTCCTCCCCAACCTCCAAAATGACTTCTACAGAGTCCAGTCCTGGTTTCTTGAGAACCTGCTTACACTCAATGTAAAAAAACTGTCACCATGGTCTTTAGTTCCAGGCAAAAGCTTGCTACCCTCCCAGCGATCACCACCCTGGATGGCTCTCCTCTGGAGCTAGTCCCCGCTTTCAAGTACCTGGGTGTTTGGCTGGACAGCCACCTTAACTTCTCCACTCACGTCGAGGCCATCCGCACCAAACTCGCCATCCTCTATTGCCACAAAGCCAGCCTGCCTATCCCCACCCATGGTGAGCTTGTACATAACTGTCTTGCCCATTATGGAATATGCTGACATGGTCTATGGAATGGCCCTAGCCTCCTTTCTCTCCAGACTAGACATCCTTCTCAACTCTTTCTGCCGCTTCACCACAGCCTCCCCCAACTCACTCACCACTGCCTCCGCTACATCGCTCTCTCCCTTGCTCTGCTGTCCCACAGGAGAACCATCTATAGCACCTCCTTCATAGCAAAATATTGGTTCGGTTCTCTTCCCCCCATCTCACTTCCTGCCCCACCCCAGCCACCTCCCTAAACTACCCTCTTCGCCACAGGGACCCACACACTTTCCACCTGCCCCGCCTTCATACTCTCACCAGCCAAGCTGCTTTTTTGTACCATCTCCCCCTTCTCTGGAACAACCTCCCCTCCGACCTCTGCCTGGCCCCCTCTCATTCCACCTTTTCACAACTTCTCAGGCTCCTACCCATCCCACACTGCCCTAAATGTACCAACGGTCCCAACATGCAGCAGAGGCCTCTCACAGTCTCTACTCACTTGCCCTAGCCCGCTGACTGAAACCTAGCCCCATCTCGTTCATTTACTCTGCACACTAAGTATTTGTGTAGTTTGGATAATGTATTGTATTCTTTGCAAAAATGTCTGTACATTACTGTTTGTATTTTTCACCATTTGTTACTTATTTTCTCTTCACTGTACACTCTATACCCGGGTCGCACCTGGAAATGAGCCTTGGCTCAGTGTGTCTTTCCCAGTCATCAAATTTTAAATAAATAAATAAAAATTAAAAGGAGGCCTCTGCAGAGTCTATTAATGATTTCTTAGACCCCCTCACATTGCTGGCTCTCACCCCTGAACAAGAAGACAAGCTAATGTACCCAGTAACAGGGGATAAGCTTGACTCGGTAATCCGAGAGGCAAAGAGCCCGAAAGCCCCAGACCCAGATGACTACTGTTCCAAATTTTACAAGACTTTTAAAGAATAAACAACTCCCTCATTGTTGCAGGCCATGCATTATGTTCGTCTGGGTGGCACATGTAGTAGAGGCACAGTTCAGGAAGCATAGACAAACCAGAAAAAGTTTTAAAATTCACAAGTAGCATTTTATTAACAAGAAAATAAAATAAAAAAAATTAAAATTGTACAGGATAGCTCTTTATACAGGCAGCACAAAAATCCAACAGCTGAGAGTCCCTCCCTTTAAAATCTCAATCTCTCCATACTGTATCTCTCTAAATAAAACATTGCACTCTCTGTGTAAGATGTCATTGCCTGGCAGCTTGAAACTCTGCATCCTGATTGTTGCAAGCTGCATCTCCTGTTTCCCACAAAATGTACCAGAATCTTGTCAATTTCCTTCCTGAGGCCAGCCTAAAGCCGTGTTTACACTACAGCTTTGATGTAAAATCTCCACCGCTCCACGTCCGCTGCACTGTGTATTAACAGGCTACATTCAGTTTACACAGCCCCCCCTCGCTCTGCCGCAAGTCGCGACACACAGCTACTCTTATGAGATTCCGGGAGTGAACATGCAGGACAGGAAAATGGACTGCGTAGTGGATCTAGTGCACAATCGCATTTACATTCTGGTGAGACGCGCTTGATCCGAATCTGATGCCCTGTCCTGCATCGCTTTGAAAACGTGGATCGAAGGCATTGTGAGGTGGCCTGGTGAGTGTCCACATGGTTACGTTTGCAGCGCATTAACCTCTGCACATGGGTTAATGCGCTGCAAATAGGGTGGTGTAAACAGGGCTTAAAGAAAACATCTGGTCCTCAACCGGTGCAGCAAAGTAGAACATTCCATCCCAGGGCTGGTCTCTTGTTGACAATTCAGCATACAAGCTTGAGGAGGCCAAAATGCATGCTCCAGACTGCTGTCTTCTCTAATAAACCCAAATGGCTTTCGGCAATCATTTCAACAATATAAGTATACAGATAGTATAAAAAAAAAAAGTATACAGATAGTATAAAAAAAACAATATAAGTATACACATTTGCAAACCAAGGGATCCCAGTTTCACATAAAGATTCATGTATATATATATTTTTTTTTACTTTATATTTATTGTTTTAGAACAATGACATACAAGTTGTGCTCGAACACCAAACATTCAATAAAATAAATGTCAATGAGGGTGCCACCGCTCTTAATACACGTATATAATAGCATCTTGGGGCAATATAGATACGTCTTTGAGGAGGGACAACAATGCTTTAATAGTACATTTATTTATACTTATTCGTTGCCATGTTTACTAGCCTGTGAGATGCATGAATTTTTATTCCTTTGTTTTATTTTTAACCAAAAGTCATTAGAGTTCTCCACCTCTTAACAGAGGAAAGGAATGATATTACCATGCCCTCTCAGTGTCAGGTTGTACTGTGTGCAGTACAAAAATCAACTTGTTTTTATAGCCTCAGCGAATTATAGTGCTCTATATGTTTTTAGGGCTTTGTTGAACATTGATTTATAATAGTAACTGTTAACAGAGTCTGACGGGGAGAATTCTCTCCAGATGAAAACCTAAACATGGTGGCAGGCCACCTCAGGCAGAGAAGCTGACCCAAAACTGAAACATAAACATGAACATTGATTTTAGCCCTATCTGGGGATAAGCCATTTATCCACCGCACTGTCTTGGTTTTAGCATAGAAAAGACAAAGCCAGCCATGAGTACAGTCAAGCCCCTTCGTCTTCAAAAAACAAGGTTTCTGGTGGTTCTACAGTACCTTGGAGGGGCTTTGCATTTTTCTGAGCCCATTTTAAAGTGTCTTTGGAACTGGTAAAAATGTACACTTTCCCCTCATACACGATCCCTAATCTGGCTGGGAAGACGATGCCATGAGGTATCATATAATCCCTGAGTATGGCACACACTCCATCAAATCGCTTCTTACATTGCCTAGTTGCATAGCTTAGGTCTGGGTACATTCATATCTGCTGTTTGTTTTGAAGCAATGGGCCCTTTTGCCTTGCGAGAGCCAGTAGAAAATCTCTTGTTCCCTCTTCATCTGTGACCATTACTATAACTCTCGGTACCTCCAGATTGCCTGGCCTCATGTATACTGTATGTTTTTAACCACATAGATGCAAAGGGAGAAAGAAATAATAGAAACAGCAAGTGAAGGAAGGAAGATAACAGAGTAAAATTGTGGGACCATCGGAGTGGCCAATTCCTACAGTAGGTGCCACAAGAAAAATGTTATTGCACAATCAGATAGGCAAGAGAAAGACAAAAGGCAGAATAGAAGAGGACGAAATAGATCCTTGCCTTTTTTTTTACTTTTGTTTTATTGAATTTTCATCAATTGTACAAACAAAATTCTACCAAGAATAGGCAGAATCACCATATAGTAATGCATCTTACACACTGTTATTGCAGGAGAAAAGTTACACTATTCTTCATTTAACCTCATTTTGGGGGGTGTACACATCTAGCTGTCCACAAACTTTAACCCTGATGGAGCATAATGCAGCCAATGCTGTTTATTTTGTGACTTAGAAATCTATGCAGGATTCATTTACCAGGCTAACCTGAGCCTAACTTGTTAGTCTGAAATTGAAAAGAACTAACATTTCTAGCCTTTAATGAGCTTACAAACTTTACAATGGCTGTAGAAACATTTCCAGACATGTAATATATTAACTAAGTGAAACCAGAAATCAAGGCATCCCACTACATCTCTCTGCTATTAACAATACACACAATAATGTTTAACAAAGGGTGATACTACCTGGAGGGAATCTATACAATGGCATGGCATGTGTATCATGTGGATCGCTAAAGCTATGCACATTTCACAAACCATCTGGACACACCAGATCACTGCGTAGAAGCGAACATCACATCTTTTAACAAGCAGTTGCCATCTTGTGATGCATGCTCTTAATGACCCTGTATTTATCACTATAGTGCTCTTAAGAAGAAAAAGACAATGAGGTAGCCCCTTATTAACTGAAACAGTTATCTTAAATTAACTGAAACAGTTATCTTAACATTAATACCATTCGGTTGGCCGGTCCAGTGGCGCTGAGGGTTGAGGCGCTGGATGCCACATCTCGCACCACGCTGGCGACCCGGGTTTGGGAGTGAACCAGGGTTGCTGGGGGTCGGCAGGGGAGGTAGAGGATTGAGCGTCCGGAGGACAGCTGTCCTCTCCCAGGGAGGGACAGGGGTCCCAGTTTGGTGCTCTGCTGATCTCTGGTGGAGGCTGGAGATACAGCAGGCACTGCGGAGGAGAGAGAAGGAGTGGGGGAGTGGCAGACGTTGGATACGCCTTGACGTCAGGGCACCAGCCACTCCCCAGAGAAAATCAGGGAAAATGCCTCTTGGCTCCGGCGGAGACGGAGCACCAGGAGCTTGCCCCTGATTTATGGCCGCCCACCTCGCATCCGACCGACCGACGTTACTGCTGTGTCGGGGCGTTGGAGCCTGCCCCATCCACGCCTGGGGGGGTACAACCAAGGCTACATGGGTGACGGAGGATGGCCAGGTAGGGTGTGTGCCGTAGGTGGATGACTCCATGTGCTCCCGAGGAAGTCCAGAGCTGAGGGGGTGAGAAGGAGGCATAAAATAGAAAAAAAAAAAAACATTCGGTTAACAACTGCGCCAACTACTAAATCATTGTGGGACACAAACAATACATTCACAGTTAAATCGGTAGTCCTAAAACCACAAGGCACACAGCAAACTCAGATTTTAATATTTAACAACCATCTGAAATGAAGCCCCTGCCCTAAAATAAGTCCAACTGCTAAAGAGCAGAAGAGGAATGCTTTCGATAGAAAAGGATGTGAAAAATAAAGTTCCTCATCTGAAAGCCTCCGACTCAAGCTCAGCGGTAGTACTCCATTGTACTTACTGTTCAGATACCAACTCCTACTGCTTCGTCACTCAAGTCAGAGCTGTCCAAGTCGTGATCTGCCAGAGTTTGGACTTTAGCAATGCAGGACCTTTCTACCTTGGGGTCAGTGAACACATACATCTTTTCTTGAAGGGTGAACTGTAATCTTGCAAGGAAACCCAGCCTTTAGGGGATGTCCATCTCTTCTCTCGCAGTTTCTGGGTCACCACTTCTACCTTGGCCTGTAGGAAATCCATGTCCCGGATGAGGCCAGCACTTACTTTTGTCTGATGTTCCAAAGCAACAATGAGGTCTGATATCGCTGATTTGTTTTCACTAATTTTAGCATCCAGGTCAGTAAGTTTTTGTTCCAAGGAAGCCAGCCTTTTATTGGCTTCATCTCTAGTCACTTGCAGTTTTGTTAGTATAGGCAAGATTTGCGAGCCATCTGAGTGACTAAGGGAGGGCAGCCCTCCTCGCCATCCTGAAGTACTTGTCTCTGGAGAGGAAAAGTAGTTGTCCAACCCTCGCACCGGCTGCTGATTGTGCTTTTTCAGTCCCATTAGGAAGGCTAGGTGATACACAGTTTAATCCTATGTCTTATTGATCCAGATAAGTAGTTTTGCAAACTTGACAAAGGAAAGTTTGTTAAGCCTGGTACGGAGCTGTTCAAAGGATGTCCACCATCTTGGCTGGTCCACAGTGTCCCACTTACCCCTTTCTAAAAGGGAACAGGGCTTGCAGCCCAGCCACAGCATACTTTTACAGGTGCTCACACAGATCAAACATAAATCTTACTTTCTTATAAGACTTGAAGGGTAGCACATCAATTGAGTGCATCAATTTGCATGAGGACTTTTGGGCGAGTAAAATTGGGCAACTACGAATTGGGCGACTGGCACACCACAGCGATCGCACAATACAGGTGACCACACAAATACAGTGAACCCCAGTGTCAGTGAGCAGTGTGAAGTAGGAATCCTTAAGATATGGGGGGGGGGCGTGGAGCCCCCCTGCTACAACTGAGACAATCACACTTGCTTGGATGCACCTGTTGCTGTTAAACTGTGCAACAGGTGCTGGTCTAATTCAGTAGCTGTAGTGTACCTTGCTGAAATGTAGCGTCACTCAAAATGCGGTTGTTCAGTTATTTTCGCTCTATTAAATTCGCCCAATTGACATGGAACCCTTTTGGTTTTAACTTATAAATTTTTCATATAAAACAGCACCCAAAAATGCATCAGGAGGACTTCAAGAAGTCAAGTCGATTAGGATGGAATACATAGATGGTTAAAGACAGAAAAGGACTACGAGTCCATCAAGTCTGAAGGATATTTTAGTAAATACAAGAGTCCCCCCTGAGTCAGTGACAATACGGTGGGGGTATCCAAATAAATTTAATTGCTACAAATTCAGAATAAGCTAATGCAGTCAAACTTTTCTGACAAATATTGAATTAAATTACCAAAGAAAAATAGAGATTCCATATGCCCAAACTAAGGGCTGTTCTAATCAGACAACTATATAGGCAAATAAAGAGCCAATATGGCCCTTCACTCCAACAGAAAGTTAATTTCATATTACCTTCCACAAAAAGGGTGCATGTTATTTATTTATTTAGTTTTTGTTAACCAGCAGGGTGCTCTTGACACAAAAGTTACTATTTTCAGACACGACCTGGGAGGTCACAACATTACAGTTGAAACAATGACAGAAATATGAATAAAGAACAAATAGTACATAAAGGCATAAGCAAATACAGCTATCACAAGACACCAGGTAGGGTACAAGGTAGATCAGGTAAGTGCCATAACAATTTTCAGCTTTCAAAATTTCCAAGCATACAAAAGACGTAAGTAGTGTTACCAGTTAGACTGAAATCTAAGTAGTCATGACAGTGATGAGAGAGGGAGGTAGGCAAAGGGTGTAAGAGAGGGAGAGAGGGCTGGCAGGTGAGGGAAATACAGGAGTGGGAAAGAAACAGTAAAAGAAGGTTGGATATAGAGCAAGATAGGACAGATGATCGAAAAAGCAGAAAGGTTAACAGTGAGGGAGACGTAGATCATGTAGCAGGTTAGAGAGGGCAAGAAAAATCTAAGGTGGATTAAAACAAGTGCATGAGGCAAGGTTGACAAGGAGAGTTCGATGCCTGTTTTTGAAAGTAGCATGACTGGGTGCTAAGCAGACATCTAGGGGTAGGGAATTCCAGAATCTTTGGGCCGCATGGTAGAAAGCACTAGCACCCTTGGAAGTTTTACATCAAGGAACGTGTAGCAGGGATTGGACAGCTGAACGAAGGCTTTAGGAGGAGGACTGAGGAACAAGCAAGGAGGCAAGCAACATGGGAATATTTGACCTAATAATACTATCCATCAGGGAGCCAAGGGAGAGGAGCTGGTGAGCAGAGGGGGAAAGCCAGTTAAGATCTACATGAAGCAAGCAGTGGTGTTTTAGTCGTGGGGATGCAGAGGCATAGCGTCAGATATTATTGTAAGTTGTACATTACACAGAGACAGTCTCAGCAGCATGTCTCTGATAGCTATCAGAGATCTGTACTAAAAACATGGTGCTGTTCTAGAGCCTATAAGTGGTGATCTTCTTCTCCGACATGAGGATGCACAATCAAGTGGAAAGAGTTTTGAGATGCGTACCCTCTTATTTTATGCCCTGTACACATAACAGGTGATATGAACCGTAACCCCGTAAGATTAATATTTAATTGGGAGATTAATGGGAGCTAACATGCTTGAATATCATGCTGAATATTGCTGTAAGACCAGTATAGATGGTAAAAATTCTGAGTCCAATTTTCAACTGCAAAATGGTACAAAGAGGCATTCACTGTGCCTACCCATGGAATTGCTACATTCAGAACATTAGATGAACTTCTTGGAATGCAAATTACATATTCCATTGTTGGGGCACAGTAATAGCACATGGCATTGCCTCATGCATGTATGCACATGGGGCGGGATATTCAGACTGTGCCAGGCTGTGGCGCAAGCCTGAGCACAGCACAACTGGGATGCACCTGGGCGTTGACAGGGTGATATTCAACGGAGCTGAGCCATGGCACAGCATTGTTGAATATCTCTCCTTGGCCACCCGCAGTGCACATGGCGCAGTGGCACTGCACCAGCGCAAGTGGCTAGAGTGGAGCAGGGGGATGCGCTAGTGCAAGTGCCATTGCGCTAGGCGCAACAACCGCGATATTCAAAAGTGCACATGCAAATGGATCCATAATACATGCAAGGTACAGATACATAGAAACATAGAAACATAGATTTTGACGGCAGATAAGGACCGCTTGGCCCACCCAGTCTGCACATTTCCCTACCTAATGGATAAGCTGCAGATCCTAGTTAACCAGCAGCCTACTTCTTCCTACCCCCAACCCCTAGAATTGTCTTATGACTGTCCCATGCATGCTTGAATTCCACCACTGTTTTTGACTCCACAACCTCCTCCGGAAGGCCGTTCCATGCATCCACAACCTCTCTGTGAAAAATACTTTAAATTACCTCTGACGCCTTCTATCTCTTCAAATTGTGCCCCTTGTTCTTTGCACACCTCCTTTTTGAAAGATGCTACCCTCTTGGACTTTGTTGATTCCCTTGAGGTACTTGAAGGTTTCTATCATGTCCCCCTCCCTCCTTTCCTCAAGGATATACATATTCAGCTCTTTAAGTCTCTCTTCATATGTCTTCCGTGCAGACCCTGCACCATTTTAGTTGCCCTCCTCTGACAGCCTCCATCCTGTCTATGTTCCTTATGGAGATTGGGTCTCCAGAACTGCACGCAGTACTCCAGATGGGGTCTCACCAACTGTCTGTACAGAGGGATAATAACTTCCTGTTTTCTACTGGTGATGCCTCTCCTATGCATCCCAGTATCCCCCAGCCCTCCTTGCTGCCCTCTCACATTGCTTGCCCACCTTTAGGTCATCTGATATGACTACCCCAGGTCCCTTTCCATTTTGTTGTTGTTAGTATATCACCCCATTGTGTACTCTTCCTGGGTTTTGTTTCCCAGGTGCATTACCTTGCACTTCTTAGCACTGAATCTAAGCTGCCATACATTTGACCATTCCTCTAACCTTGTCAAGTCCTTCTCATCCTTTCCACCCCACCTTGTGCATCAACTCTGTTGCAGATCTTTGTGTCATCTGCAAAGAGACATACTTTTCCTTCAAGTCCCTCTGCAATGTCGCTTATAAAGATATTGAAGAGGACCGGTCCTAATACTGAACCCTGCGGTACCCCACTAGTAACCCCCTTTCTTCAGAGTGGACTCCATTTACTATTACCTCTGTGTCCTATTCTCCAGCCAATTCTTTACCCAGGCTGTCATCTTGGGACCCACTCCCAGGCTGGCTAACTTGTATATTAATCTTTGTGTGGGACTGTGTCAAATGCCTTGCTGAAGTCTAGGTAGGCCATGTCCACAGCCCCTCCCTGATCTACTACTTTGGTCACCCAGTCAAAGAAATCTATCAGATTTGTCTGGCATGACCTTCCCACTGTGAATCCATGCTGCCTTGGGTCCTGAGCCCCTCTGGCCTCTAGATACTCAACAATTCTTTCCTTCAGAAGTGATTCCATCATTTGCCCTACCACTGAGGTTAAACTAACAGGTCTGTAGTTTCCTGCTTCTGCCTTGCTCCCACATTTGTGAAAGGGAATCACATCTGCCCTTCTCCAGTCCTCGGGTACCACCCCATCCTCCCATGATTTGTTAAAGGGGGTAGTCAGTGGTGTCGCTAGTTCTACCCTTAGTTCTTTTAGAATTCTGGGATGAATCCCATCAGGCCCCATTGCTTTGTCCACCTTCAGTTTTAAGAGTTCTTTCAGAACCCTTTCTTCTGTAAATGGGCTGTAGATGAGGCCATTTGCATGTCATTATGGCCCCATTTGCGTGCAGGTGCGCCAATCCCTGGTGACTTGCGCCCTGCCAGGCTGCAGCCGTCGGGGACCGATGCCCCCTGCACAAGCGGCAAAGTGCCCCACTGCCCGAGCGCGAACATAGGGATTGTAAATGAACGTCCTATATCCCTGGTGGTCCAGTGGACCGCTCGCAGCCCGATCGCTGGCAGAAGTACATTAATGAAAACCCTTCCATATCCCTGGTGGTCCAGTGTACCGCTCGCAGCCCAATCGCTGGCAGAAGTACATCAATGAAAACCCTCCCATATCCCTGGTGGTCCAGTGGACCACTCGCAGCCCAATCGAGGGCAGAAGTACATCAATGAAAACCCTCCCATATCCCTGGTGGTCCAGTATAACAACGGTATACAGGGGAGGAGAATGGGAAGAAAAAAGGGAGGGGAGGGGGTGGAGGTAACAAGGAGGGAGATAAATCAGGGAGACTGAGGTAGTGGGAAGGTCCAGATATGACAGGATGGGGTAGACTAGGGGTGGGAAGAGAGAGAGGGAGGGAGGAGGAGGAGGAGGTGGGAGGAGGGGGTGAGTAAGATTGGGGTGGTGGTATTGAGAACAGACCAAGGATCAAGGAGGAGGATGTCAGAGGGTGATGGAAGGGTGGGGGGATGAAGGGGAATGAGTTGGGGGGGGGACTTGGGGAAGGATGAAGTGCTAGAAGTCGGCCTAGAAGACCTTGAGGCCTGTATCTGCTGGAGTTTTCATATGTTCATATGTAATAAAAAGAAGGGGAAAAGAGTTAAAAATTCACTTTATCCGTATACAAGAAGAAAACCAATTTCCAGCTGGTACAGGGGTATTGTGACTGAAGGTTCAAGGATTGTGAGGGGACAATGATGCAAGTGGGTGAGAGCCGACTGCTGGGGGCTCAGTCGAAGTCACTCAGCAGTAGACTGTAGTAGGTGACTGTAAAACAAGGCAGACTCAGTGGACTCTGTCTTTTTCTGTCTCTGAAAACATTTACAAAACTGCACTCTGAGCAGCAGTGTCAAACAGCAACAGCCTGCAACTGATTTTCTTCTTGTATACCTGATGAAGTGACTTTTTAACTATTTTAACAGGGGTCCATTTCCTCAAGTATTTTCTTATAAAACAAGTTAGGTCTGTGCTCACTCGTCCCGAACAGCACTGTTCTTGTGTGATTAATATTGGGGCTAGACTAGTCCCTCCCCAACTCCTGAGGTCATCAATCATCTTCCAAACAAAGAAGTTCCTTTGCCCTGATTTTGGTTTACCTCAGTCACTGAAAATTGGTTTGGCCCATCCCCCCTCTTCCACCCACCCTCTCCCCTCCCTTCCCCTTCCCAGGATATCTGATCTCATGCATCCACATCATTAGCAGCCTTGATAGGTCTGTCTGGAAACATTATTATATGTACCGTTGAGTAAATATTGCTAACAATGAAAGCACTCAAAACACACACACACTCTCATTCTGTGTACTCAGCACCAAGCCAGCTCTGCAGCTCCAGTCCGGAAATGAGTTAGCTGGTAATTACATGTCAGTCCCCAGGCAGTCAGTACATCATTTATTTATTTATTGAAAACTCTGGAAATTACCTTTGCGCATAACTGCTTGTTTACAAGGATTCCACGTCAAATACATAGTTACAAAAAACATTACAAGTACAGTAAGCAGTTCCAGAGGAAATGCAGTCAAGTCAAGCTCAAAGCACTTATGACAGAACAATTACAATTACATACAGTTTTGAGAAAAAAAAAATCCATGCAGATTGTTGCATAAAACGTCACAGGATATGTACAGAGAGAAACTGAATTGAACAGTTTAACTTTAGATTCATTGGACTGCAAGGACAGACCACAAAGATCTGTTAAATTAATTAATCTTGGGGAAATTCAGCAGTGTATCAGGCACTTCGTTTAACCTATTAGCAGTCCAGACAGCAAATTACCTCTTACTCAGCTGAGTATGCCAGAAAGGAGGCTTAAGGGCATCCCTGCCCATGTTCCTGGTGTTGTATTGGTTGGAGACAAAGTGGAAACAATTTGTTAAAGCAGGGGTGTTACCTGGGGCGCTGTTAGGCCAGGAGCACCTTTTAGCTAACAAACAGGTCTGGAGCTTTATTCTACAGGTAAAGGTAGCCAGTTAGTGAGTCCGTAAAGGGTGCAGCTATTCATTTATTGAATCTCAGAATTAAGACCTTTGAGCCAGGGGCACTTTTACACAGGCTCCACGTCAACAAGGAATCATACAGAGGAGGGAGTAACAGGCATGAATACATTTGGGTACAAATAAGCAGGCTGGGTGAGGTACAATAAATCTAGGAGACATCTGAAAATAAACCTAGTACATACAATACATAATAATACTGATATTAAGTGCTAGGGTTAAAAATACATAATACTGATATCAAGTGCTAGGGATAAAAAGGTAACCAGAGATTGGTGAAGGGCAAGTGTACAGGCAGAGGAAGCCAATTAGAATCAAACTAGAATACTGATGAGTTATGAGGCATAACGGGCCAATAAGCAATCAATCGATCAATATCTTTATTTATCCAGGCGTGCACCATTGAGCAAGATCATGTAACCCCCAACCCCCTGCCTTTTTGCAAACGACAGGTGGTATGCTGTTTGAATCTGACAGCAGTACCAGGTGGGGACTGGGTTCGAGGAGGAATAGGTTACTCGGCACAAGGGCTAGGTTTGGCTACTCTGCACAGGGGCACCCAAGTAATTCTGAACACAGGAAGCAATAACTGTAATGTCCAATACCAGGAATGGCATTCTAAAGTGTGGCTTTTATTCACATCCAAGCAGAACAAACAAAGCATAGACGGACCCCCACGGGGCTACACATCTGGTAATGCAAATAAAAAGAAACAAGAACCCTTCTTCAACACTTCAGCCCTCAGGCTCTGAACCCACCGGGCACACAGCCCGGACTTGCATGCTGCTTTGGGTACACAGCCCGAACTTGTACACTATCTGGGATTCCCAGGCTCGGCCCCCTTGCCGGCCACTAGGATACCTTCCATATGTCATGGAAACCTTTTCTGGTGGCTCTCTAAACCACCTAAGAGCACCTCAGCTCTATCAGGGAGTTCTCCTTTTAATCCCACGTCTGGGTACTTTCCTCAGGCACTGGCCAAGTGCCTGAGAGAAAGTAAAGGTGCCACAGAGCAGATCCGTAGAGGTGAATTTGGTTACTACTGATGGGGGGTCTCCCACCTCTCGCTTCCACAATTCATACCCAGCCATTTCTCTGGGCATTAAACATCTCATTCTGTAAAGCTTGGCAATGTAGATTAAGGCTAAATGAATGTCACATTTCCTCTACTTGTCTTGCTTTCCCATTGTGCTGGACTTGAACATACTTTTACTTGGCTTAGCCCATTGCTCTAGGCCTTCCACTGATTAAGCAGTCCAATCCCCACTTTACTTTACCCTTTGTGCTGGACTTGAACCTACTTGAATTAATTGGCAACGTCTATTACACTAGACCTCCTACAAATTAAGTAGTCCAATCCCCACGTCCCAACAGTTCAGGTGAAAAACATAGGCCCTATGTCAGTGTGAACTCACCCTTTGGTTGCAGGTGCCCCACAGGTGATTCCTCACAGGAATTTCTCTCCCACAGCTTCTGGTGCTGCAGCACAACTTGAAATAAGGCAGATTCTTCCTTAGCCGGAACCAGGAGGGTTGCCCCTGGAAGACAGGCAAACCTTTCCACCCCCATCCCCTCAGGGATGGGGCACATGGACCAGTAACAGCGGTCTCCACCACTTCACAAACAGCTTACTGTGTTCCTCTTTTGGTGGAAACACACACCTCCCTTACAGTAGCTCTAAAACAGAGCTTAAGGCTCTGAGAGCCAGTACACAGACTGCTGTGCTTCTCCTCTCTCTTAGACTGCACACAGACTCTGTTCAAAAATTCCCAACATTCTATCCTAACTTCCAACTGCAGCATTCCAGAGTGGCTCATGCAGCTGCGAAAGTTCTATGGTGATGTCATCCTTCAGACTCAGCTGAGACTGAGAACAGAATGAGACAGTGTGAAATCCATTTAACTGGAGATTCACAAGCTGCCTTCCCTGCCTACCACTAGGTCTTACTGGGATTCTAGTAACCCCGGGTACCAGGGGGGGTTACACTGATCATTTACAAGGTGGACCTGTGGTCATACAGTAATAATACAGAAAGACAAGTTACAATAGTACAAACAGTAAAAATAGCTGCTATTATAGTAAAAATGCACATTTACAGGTAATATACAATAAACATAGAACTACAAGGAGTCATGGCTAATGAACTTGTGCTGGATCCAAGCCTAAAAACTGTGCATTTTGTAGTGGGAAATGTTAGGGAGAGGGTAGGCATTCCAGATAGAAGATATCAAGCGCATAATGTAGGGGGAGGTGGGGAATAGGGGCGCAAGGGAAGAGGACCCAGTTGTTAGAGCAGAGTGAGGGATTGAGAGGGCGGAGGACCGTATAAAACACGACAAAGTGATTTTTGCCCCAAAACGCGGCGACATATGGAGGAGAAAAGTTGCCATTGTACTAAGTGCAAGAGGAGGAATATAGTAGCAGGAGCATAACTGGGAGGGTCCTGGAGGTTGGGGCAGAGGGAGGTGTTGGATGGACAAGGGACCGAATATTTTTTTGGGCGAAAGATGATAATTATTCCCAAGTGCGGTAGTATGTGCTAGAATCAGGCTGCAGCTGTTCAGAGCGTCAAAGAATAAGATATGGGAGTTTGGCAATAAATCCTGTGGATGTGTTGGTGGGCATGCTAGAGGCAGAGGCACACATTTCAGCTGGGGGGGCCGCCGTTTGAGGGAAGGAGGTTAGTTAGTGTCTGGTAAAGCAGTTGCAAATTTCCATAATGCCATCACGGTAAAGCCTTTTGAACAAAAGAGTACTTACTGGGGTTTTCAGCTTAAAGTATTTTTGGGGTTTTATTCCATATTGATGGGAGTGCGAATCCAAAGGCGGCTCTCCCAACTCGTGTGAGTGCCCTGGGTATATTTAGCAGGACTTGTGAGCAGCTTCTAAGGGAATAATTCCTGGGCACAATCGGAGACAGACAGTCAACGATGTATTGAGGGAGTTTGCCACTGAGGGCTCTAAGTGTCCAGAGTGCTGCATTAAAGTTGTGCCTATAGTGAAGTGAGGTCCAGCCCGTGGCGGCATATAGTGCGCAATGATGGGTAGAGAAGGGGAGGTCAGTGATGAAACGTATAGCTCTGTGGTAGAGCGTATGCAATTTTCCAAGACTGGAAGCCACACAGCTACTGTATATGAAGTCTGCGTAGTCAGTTAAGGACAGGAACGTAGCTTGGACTAGTTGTTTCTTTGCGTCTGCTGTAAGAAGTCTTCTTAGCATGTAAAAAAGGCCAAGTCTTTGCCTTAATTTTTTCAACAAGTCTTCCAGGTGGTCAGTGAAGGAGAGTTTACAGTCGAACCAGACCCCAAGATATCTGAATTTCAGAACGTACACTAAGCACTCTCCCAGCATCATGGTTACTGGGGCAAGGGAGTCAGTAGCGCTTGTGTAGTTTGAGGGGGAAAATAACATGGCTTTAGTTTTCTTAGCATTTAATAGTAGTTTTTTATTGATTAGTTGAAGTTGCAGGAGGCTGAAATCTTTTTGTAGGTCAGTACAAGCTTCTTTTGGTGTGGGATGACTCAGGTACAGCACTGTGTCATCCGCGAATAAGTGAATACTTGCATCCTTGATTCCCTCATCAATGTTGTTGATATACACTGCAAGAGGAGGGACCTAATATGGATCCCTGAGGGACACCTCTTTGTAAGAGTTTTAGGGCAGATAGTTCACCGTCCGCTTTCGCCTGCTGGTATCTGTCTGTCAGATATTCAGAGAACCAGTTTAGAGAAATAGCATCCAATCTTAGTGTTTTTAGCGAGTAGAGGAGCAGGTCATGGTCGACTGTGTCGAATGCTTTGCTGAGGTCAAGAAACACAGCACATACTGATTTTTTATGCTCCAACTCCAGTTGCCAGTCATTGGTTACTTTAGCTAATGCCGAGACTGTACTGTGCTTGGCTCTGAATCCAGATTAAAGGGGGTTTAGTAATTTTTCTCTGTCAATGAAGGATCTTAGTTGGCCATTTACTATTTTTTCCAGTAGCTTCCAGAGTGTGGGTAGGAGAGAAACTGGCCTATAGTTATTAAGGTCGCAAGGGTCTCCAGATTTAAATAGCGGGATAATGTGTGCGATCTTCCATATTTGAGGGAGGATACCTTGTGTTAGGGACAGGTTGAATAAATGAGTAATAGGCACTGCCAATACGTGGCATGCTATCTTTAGGAAGTATGGTTCAAGTGCATCTGTGCCGGCACTTTTCTTAGTATCCAGGTGGAGAATCAAGTCTTCCACTTCCTTGAGTGAAACCAATGAGAATGAGAAATGTTGACTAATGGAGCCAACATTTGGTGGGGTCATGCCAAGTTGGGTGCGCAGGCTACATGCAGGCGAGTTATCGAAGGCTAAGCCTGCTGTGGCGAAGTGCATGTTGTATGCCTGCAGTATCTATTTTTTGTGATTGATTACTGTATTGTCAGAGGTAATTTTTGTAGGGAGCATATTTTGTGACGTGGCTCCCGCCAGTTCTTTGATTGTGGCCCAGAATTTGGAGGGACAACTGGCTGCAGTATCTAGTTCCGCTTGGTAATAGCAAGCTTTAGCTTCCCAATCAGTTTGGTGCAGCGATTTCTGGCTGTTCTAAAGAGGCACCAATCTTCCTCTTTTTGGGATTTGCAGGCAGTTTTCCAGAGTTTATCCCTGGACAGTAGTGCAGCCTTGAGATCTTGAGTGAACCAACGGCATTTCCTAGCCTTTATGCGTATTTTTGACAGAGGCGCATGTAGATTCATGACGTAGGTAATGATTTCATGTAGTATAGAATATGCAGTTTCCACTGTTTTAGCAAGGTAAAAACTCTGCCACAAGGGGGAGTTTTTTAGGTCAAGGAGGTATGCCTTTGGGTCAAATGACCTGGTTTACCTTTTGGTGGAGAATTTGGCCGTAGTTGGCACTTTGTTGGCTGCCCAAACTCCAGCTATTAGGCAATGGTCACTAATATCCGCGTCAAAGGTTCCAACATGGGAGAAGGAATGGGGTTTATTCACAAGCAGGACATCCAGAATGGGTACTTTTGGCTGTATTCTTTTTGTTGATATGGGTAGGCTCTTCGTTGAGTAGGGTGACACCAAGGGAGTCGCAGAAAGATTTAAGCGGGTGACCAGCTTCTGACAGCCAATCGTAGTTTAGATCCCCGAGGATAATTGTTTCCAGGGGGCTAGTGTCCAAGACAGTTGTAAGATAGGACAAGAGCTGAGTATCGGCAGATGGTGGTCTATAGCATCCTATGACTCGGAGTGCTAACGATGGGGATAGGTCGATTTTTATGTCCAGGCACTCAAATCCCGCTACCAGTGAGTTAGAATTAAGTGTTGATGCAACAAATTTATCTTTGATGTAGATGGCGACCCCACCTCCTCTGGATTGCCTATCGCATCTAAAGATCTGGTAGTTAGATATATTAATCACGCTATTTGGCGTAGAGGGTCGAAGCCAGGATTCTGAGATAACAAGCACATCTAGCATTGTATGGGCGGCCCAAGCCTGGATAAGGGTGAATTTTTATCAGCAGGCTGCACACGTTAATGTGCATAAAACTAATACCTTTAAGAGACAGTGACTCAGAAGGGAGGTAAGTTTTATTTATGGGCCCTGATTGCTTCAACATTGCCAGAGCAGAGTAAGAGGAGGAGTAGCAATTTTTCAGGGATTCAAGTGAAAGGCAATGAGCTCGAGGCTTTTTCCGGCTTGGCATGGAGGAGGAACCAGGGTGCCAAGCTTTGTTTTTTAATTTATGCAAGCCTAAGGACACTGAGATTAATACTCTGGCTGTGTAACGCCAGTGGGAGTAACTCGAATTAATTTGAGATAAGGAAGGAGGTGCAGACAAAACTGCAATAGTTGCTCTTCGAGGAAGGTAGTCCACCTGAATCAGCTGGCAAGGAGCCTTGGCATAACATGTGATGTGTAGAGTCAGATAGGGCGAGCAGTCTTCAAGATGAGGATGTGGTGTACCCCCAGTCTCAAATTTTTCAGATAATAAGCCAGTAAGGGGTATGATACACAGTGCAGTCAGAAGGAGGAATTGCCACGAGGCTGCCATTGCAGTTGTTGGGTAAATGAGGGAATTTTGATGACAAGGGTAGCGCGCCGGCTGCTGGTTGCAGGATTCCCCTGGCAGAACCCTGGCAGTAACAAATTGTTTTAGTAAGAAAGAGAAGGCAGGCGATTCGTCAGGATAGGAGTGGGCGGAGCTAATGGGTCTATATAATAGCACACAGGAGGAGGGATGAGCGGAGGGTTAAAATTGCGTGCTTTGGCTGCAATTCTCCTCAACTGGTGGAGTCCGATGAGGAGGTCTTGGGTGGCGGCTTCGGAAGCGCCGACTGCCCTGTGTCTGCGGTCCATGCGGAGGGCATCTGAGCTGGGATCCCTAGCGGGTTCTCGGCTAGGGAAAGGAGAGAGGAGCTCGAATTAATAGTGGGGCAACACAAAGGCTAGCAGTCTGAGCGAAAACAGCTCAATTAGCAACTGAAAAGCCTGTGATTTCCTTGGCACCTTGCAGTCTGGAGAGAGCTACAAAGTCATGAAGGGGCTGTAATACTTGGTTGCTGGGAAAATTTGTAGACAATAAACACAGTTTTTTGGCAAATCAGTCACAGTTCAGTAATTTGTAGTACAATTTTCAAGTAAAACAGTGCCTTAGCAAGACAGGATATGCTAGTCAGCAATAAGCAAACCTAAAGTACCAAAATGGTATACCTCAGCAAGACAGAATGAGATAAAGCTGCTAGAAGGCTTAGTTGCAAAAAGGGGATGGGAGGAATTGCAGTTGTTGACAGTAAGTAACCAATAAATTGAAACATCAGATAGGAGTGGGTGGAGACTGTGTGCATTTAAAGGAGACCTGGGAGGGGAGGAGGATGCTGGAGGGGGGGGTGGGATGAAAAATCAAGGGGAAGTTTGCAGAGCTAGTACTGAATCAGTGCACATACAGTTGGAGAGAAACTGCAGCGGGGGGGGGGGAGAATGGTAAGTTACTTTACACAGGCCGAGCAGAACAGGCTAAATTAAAATATATAAATTAGAAGCCGAGTACAGGGATGCAGGCTTACATTAAGCCAGACGTCTCGGGTGCTCCTGTCTCAGGTGAGTGAGACCAGCCAATAGGTGGAGGAAGACATGGGACAGAATGCATGGGACAGACATAAGGCAATTCTTGTGGGAGGTAGGAAGAAATAGGCTGTTGGTTAACTAGGATCTGCGGCCTATCCTGTAGGTAGGGAAATGGGCAGACTAGATGGGCCTAGCGGTCCTTATCTGCCGTCAAAGTCTATGTTTCTATGTTTCTATGAAGAAAAGAAGAAGAAAAAGCAGTCAAGGAGTCTGACTATAGACAGGGGATAAAGTGGTGATTTTCCAGGTTATAGTGTGGGAAACGTTGCAGATGACCGTAGACTCGGTGGCGACACAGAATAGAAGCTCAAGAGGGCGTTATCATTAAAATGGCAGGATAGGTTAAAGCAGAGGGCCACCAGGGTTAAGTGGGGCATTCACGGCTGCTGAGGTTGGCTAGGTGCTGTCGAAAACAGTTTTTGAAAGGACCAGTTTTGGGAATTGAAGGCATGTGGGGAGGTTGGTAAACAAGGTAGGTGCTCTGTACATAAATGCTCTTTGTCCTTGAGATGTCCAGCGTAAAGGTACCTGAAGAGTTAGATTGGGCGCACTTCTCATGCAGCGTCTGTTAGTTCGGGCCCTGTTGAGGAGCTGCTGGGTAGTCAGGAGGGCTAATCCTAAAGAGATCTTTTTGGCAGTAAGACAGGTGTGATAGGAGATTCTGCCCTAGAGGTTGAGCCAATTGGACTGCGTGTATAGGTCATAGGTATGTGTGTCTCTACTAGCACCAGTAACTAACCTGCAGGCTTTGTTAAGAGTAACCCCTAACCTTCTGAGGGCAGTGGTGGTGGCAGCACCATAAAATACAATGCCATAATCAGTGATAGAGAGTATGGCGCTAGTCACTGCGAGGCGTAGTGCCTCTTGGGTCATACAGTGCCGATGTCTATAAAGGAGGCCCAGCCTGATATTAGCAGTTTTGGAGATGTTATTAATGTGTTCTTGATAGGAGAGAGAGTACTATCAGACGAGGCATACTGATGAGTCCTGGTAGGACGAAACACGTGTCTATGTCATCTGTTAGCACCCTTTGCAAACTGTGTGAGAGGCCTTTCGGCGCCATACAATTCTGCTTAAAGTTGGACCAGCATAACATTCTGTGGTGATTTGCATATGCAGCCCATGATGCTTTGCATTGTGTGGGCATGTGTGATTTTGTATTTTCTTGAAACTTGGCTTCCCAGCCAAATGCCCTTTGGGGTAACCCTTGCCTCAGTGTTTGAGCACAGAGGTTCTTTGTCTTTTAAATCGTTTTTTATTTTAATGGGTTCACCACAACATATCCAAGACACACTGTCTTAGGTTAGCTGGTCCATTCCACTGGGGTGTCAAACAGATGAGGCATACTGATGAGTCCTGGTAGGACGAAACACGTGTCTATGTCATCTGTTAGCACCCTTTGCAAACTGTGTGGAGAGGCCTTTCCGCACCATACAATTCTGCTTAAAGTTGGACCAGCATAACATTCTGCGGTGATTTGCATATCCAGCCCATGATGCTTTGCATTGTGTGGGCATGTGTGATTTTGTATTTTCTTGAAACTTGGCTTCCCAGCCAAATGCCCTTTGGGGTAACCCTTGCCTCAGTGTTTGCGCACAGAGGTTCTTTGTCTTTTAAATCATTTTTTATTTTAATGGGTTCACCACAACATATCCAATACACGCTGTCTTAGGTTAGCTAGTCCATTCCACTGGGGGTGTCAAACAGACGAGGCATACTGATGAGTCCTGGTAGGACGAAACACGTGTCTATGTCATCTGTTAGCACTCTTTGCAAACTGTGTGAGAGGCCTTTCGGCACCATACAATTCTGCTTAAAGTTGGACCAGCATAACATTCTGTGGTGATTTGCATATGCAGCCCATGATGCTTTGCATTGTGTGGGCATGTGTGATTTTGTACTATCTAGGGTGATGCCTAGGTACTTAAAACTAGTTACCTGCTCAAGCTGTGTACCAATATTGTTGGAGATGAGTAGTTGGGCTCTTTTAAACTTGTCATGAGTCCCAGCAAAGACCATCGCTTTGGTCTTTGTATAGTTCATAATTAATCTATGCTCAGCAAACCAGGCCTCAACAGAGGTAAAGCTACGTTGCAAGTCACTGGTAAGGGGTGTAGGATCAGGCTGGCTAGTGTAAATCACAGTGTCATCAGCATACAGGAGAAGGTTACACGGGCAAGCTAGGGGAAGGGTATTGAGGTAGAGGCTAAATAGTAGGGGACCAAGGATTGATCCCTGTGGAACACCAGATTGCACGGGGTGGCTACTTGAGAGTGAATCTAAGATTTTTATGTGTTGGGTTCTGCCACCTAGATAACTTCTGAACCAGGAGGTAACATCACTAGAGAGTCCTAGGGAGGGTAGAGTCCGGAGCAGTAAGGAGTGATTGACTGCATCAAATGTCTTTGAAAGATCTAGATATATAGACCCTATAAGGTGGTATGGAACCAAAGCTTCTCCGCCTTGCTGCTGCCTTCATTGCCTCCCCTGTGGCCCATATCGTCAACCTATCCTTAGCCTCTGGGGTTATCCCAGACCTGTGGAAGGTGACGCGGGTTGTCCCTGTGCTCAAACAGGGCAACCCTAG
This sequence comes from Neoceratodus forsteri, assembly GCA_016271365.2. Lineage (NCBI taxonomy): Eukaryota > Metazoa > Chordata > Ceratodontiformes > Ceratodontidae > Neoceratodus > Neoceratodus forsteri. Next base: position 112,391,207 of record JADMNL010000031.1, on the reverse strand, counting down.
GATCCTTGACAACTATCATCCTATTGCCATTTTGTCTGCCATCAGTAAGCTTCTTGAGAAAGTTGTGGCGGGACAACTCATGGATTAGATCCAGGCTCATGAGCTTCTGTCTCCCTTGCAGCATGGCTTTCAAAAAGGGCAAAGGGCAGTACCACCTCTGCCCTGGTCTCTGTCACTTCTGGGATAAGGGCTGCTATGGACCAGGGCAGACTCTCTGGGGCCATCTTTACTGATCTCTCTAAAGCCTTTGACCTTGTTGAGCGTGCATTACTATGCTCTCAACTTAGGTCTTTAGGCTTGTACCCTCCGGCGCTCAGTTAGTTCTCCATCTACCTTCAGGGAAGGCAGCAACTAACCAAATATAGTAAGGTGCTCTCGGATGCCACCCCCGTGTCCTCAGGGGTTCCCCAGGGGTCAGACTTGGGCCCCTGCTCTTTTCCATATTCATCAACGACCTTCCCTCCTCGGCTGCCTCCTGCAGGGCTATCCTGTATGCTGATGACCTAGTTATTCTCACTCATTCCAGGGATATTGGGGTCATTAACCACTGAGTGAGGGGTTCAGGAGTGTCCAATCCTGGATATCGTCCCACAAGCTGGTCCTAAATCTTAAAAAGACTCAGGCCATGCTGTTTGGATCCCTGGCCAAGTTAAAGGCCTCCCCTGTTCCTATGTGCATCTCGGGTATTGATGGTGCTCCCGTTCTCATCAATGATTCTGTCAAATACCTTGGGGTGACACTTGACCCTCAACTCGATCTTGGTCACCACATCCAAAATGTGTGTCGAGCTGTTAACTGGAAATTGGGTCTGGCTTACAGGGTAAATAATAACCTTACTCTGGCTGCTCACCTAGCACTGGCTAGAGGGGTGTTTCTACTATCTCTCTGTTATGGGCTCCTTCTGTTTGCCCATACTTCCAAGGTCCAGCTCTCTAGGTGGACCGTAGCCTACAATAACATCTGCCGTTTTGCTCTTGCAGTCCCTTGTCTCACTCACCACTGTGATCTGTACAGTAAGCTCAACTGGCTCTCCCCGCCCAACTATATGAATTTTGTTATGGGCAGTTTCACGGGTAAGATTCTGGGTACTGGCACCCCTCCCTGGACTGGCGGAGCTCCTTGTGCCAGCAGCCTCCACTACCTACCCCCTAAGGTCTCTGGGCCCCGCTATCCTTAAGGTTCCTGCTACACGTACCAAAATGCGGGACAGGGACTTTGCATCATGTGCCCCGAGATTATGGAACTCCTTTCCTGTCCAGGTCCGGACCTCCCCCTCCCAGGCGTGCCTACGCACCTCCCTGTGGAACCACTTGAAGCTCTCATCAGTATGTGACTGTCTCAAACCTCCCTGATTAGCCTGGTCCCCTGCACAGTATTTCGTGCATATCATCCCATGTACCTTGCTTAGGTCCTGCTGTGGTCTGCCTGCCTGCCTGAGTGTTGCCCTGTGATAAATGTGTAAATTCTGTATGTATCTGTATATATATATATATATATATATATATATATATATATATATATATATATATTGCTGGTAATGTTGTGTCAGTGACTCTGTACTTTATTACATTGATTGTGTCTACTGCTGTAACCTGAGATATCTTACTATGTATGTTATGCTTCCCCTGACTTCAGTGTATCTGCCCTACTTGCTTCAATTTGTACTCTGTATGTTCTTTGATTTCCTGTACTCTCCTGGGTCGTACCTGAAAATAGGCATGTGTTTGTCTAGTCTACTTACCTGGTTAAAAAAAGCTAAATAAATAAATAAAGGTGACCACAGTTGAGCGCTTTTTGGATATAGTCTGTGTAGTTGAGGAGGCTGAGCCAGTGGTATGTTGCTGAGGGCACTGAATGCCATGAGCAGATAGATATTCAGTTAACTGTTCGGCCACTAAGCATTCAAGATCTTTCGAGAAGGGTGGTGAAATTGAAATGGGATAGTAGTTGCCATGGTTTGCTCTGTCACCACTCTTGTAGAGTGGAGTCACAACTGCAGCTTTCCAGACAGAGGGAAACTGACCAAGGCATAGGGACAGATTTAGGATCCAGGTGAGCGGGGCCAGGACTCCATCAATGGAGAGGAGAAGCAGTTTGAGGTCAAGGGTGTCAGAGCTGTGCCTTGACTTGTGAAGCACCTTCACAAGATGTTTCCTGGCAGCAGAAGGGGAGGCTGACCTGAAGTAGAACTGGGGAGCATTTGGAGGGGAGGTATACTATTATGGGCGATATCCTCAGCAGATGGCTCATTGAAGAAATTGGAGGGGAGAACTCCACTCAGGTCAGTGAATGAAGTATTGAAAATGTTAACAATTTCGCTCGGGTCTTGAATGGTAACCCCATTAGAGTTGAGTAAGGTGGGAAGGGACTGATTGGGCTTACCCGTAAGGTTTTTAATATTGTCCCAAAATGTTTTACTATTATCCCAGGAGCTAGCAAATATGCATTGGTAGTATGTGGCCTTTGCCCACCGAATGGCCCAGGTGCAATTATTTCTGGCAGCCTTATAGCATTGCCAGTCTCTAGGTTTGCCAGTGGCTTGCGCCATTTGCCAAAGGTGGTCACGAGTGGCCATAAAGTGCAGAAGAGAGGGTATAATCCATGGGTTAGAGACACCTTTAACCTTTCATTTCCTGAAAGGGGCAAATATGTCACAGGCTGTGTTGAATAGGGTAATGAAGAGGTTTAGCGCCTCGTCAGCACTTTCAGTGAGGAAGACTGGGGACCAATCTCAATTGATGAGATATTCTTGGAACTGTTTCTAACGCCCTTTCTTGAGAAACCGGTGGTTAGATATTTTGTTTGGACATTTAGGGGCCTTATTGGTCCAGAGACATGATTGGGGAGTGGTCACTCAGGGTGTCAGGTAACACTGTGGTATCTGTGATTCTCGCAGGGTGGTCAGAAAATATAAGGCTGATCAGTGTGCTAATACCGGTCCTATAGTTTATTCTAGTAGGAGTAGAGACCAACTGGGAGAGGTTGATGGCTGTGGCTGCATCATTGCAGGGGCTAGAGGCAGGAGACAACCAGCTGATGTTAAAATCCCCTAGTGCAATGACCTCCATGCCTTTAGGCACATTGGCAATGACGTCAAGGAATGAGTGGAAGCCTTTGCGATTCTCCTTAGGTGGAATGTAGACTGAGAGGATATTAACTGACTTCCCTTTTTTACCTAATGTAATTTTAACCCCTAGTGACTGAGCACCATCCCTTGGGGGCAGTGTAGGTAGAGTCTGGCCTTGTAGAGTGTTCGAGAGGTATAGGGCGCAGCCACCACATTTACCAATCCTGTCAGTCCTGTAGAAAGTGTGACCACCGAGGGAGACTGCTGAGCCTGGTACCTCAGGGGACAGCCAGGTTTCGACTATGGAGAGGACATCAGGCCTTTGCTGTAGCTATGAATGCATTTATCTGCACCAAGTACAAAGCAATGCACCTTATTGCAGATCAGCTTTACTCTGTTTAGTACTGTGTCGCAGGCAGCTGTGTAGACAGGGAGCCCATAATCTATAAGTGACAGAATGGAGCTGACCACAAAAAAGCATCTAGCATCCCTAGTGAGATTGTTTTATAGTAGAGAGCATCCAGTTAACTATAGCCACCAGACAGCCAACATGGGGTGCAAAAGATAAGGTGTCATTTAGAGTTACTCCAAGGTATCTGAAGGTCTTCACCTGTTCCAAGGTTTTGTCCCTGGTCATTTCGGATGACAAAGGGTGGAACTTTCCACTCCTGTGGGAGGCTAGAGAAGAGCATGGTCTTTGTTTTGTTTTTTTGTAATTGAGGACAAGTTTGTTGCTGAAGAACCAGCTTTCTAGTGTCCTGAAGTTACTTTGCAGAGTGGCAGTGAGGCTGTTTAGGTCAGGGTTTTTGGAACAGATGACGGCACCATCAGCATAGAGGAATACGTTGGCTGTCTGAGAAGCATCGGGCAGTTAATTTATGAAGAGGCCAAATAAGAGTGGGCCAATATGGAGCCCTGGGGGACACCAACAGATACTTCCTTAGTGTCAGATAAGGATTCATCGATCTTCACATGCTGGGAGCGACTGGTGAAATAGCTATGAAAATCGGTCAGCTGTGCTCTGTGACAAACCCAGGCCAAGTAGTTTAAGTAGGAGCGTATGGTTGACCAGGTTGAAGGCCTTAGTAAGGTCGAGATATATATATATATATGTGTATATATATATTCATTGCAAAAAACTTAGTTAATGCATCAGTTAGGGTTGATGTCACAGCGACAAAAGTTTGGAAATTCGATGTTAGGGTTAGCCCCACCACCACCCCACCACCCCATCCTCCACACACCAACAGACTGGGTGTGCCATGGTGTCATCAGGTCCAACTCTCACCCCATTCCATGTGTAAGCAAGCTGACATGCTACAGTATAGGAGATTGGGGTGAGAGTTAGGACTGATAACCCCATGGCACAGCCAGACGCCTGTTGGTGTGTGGAGGATGGGGTGGGGTGGGGTGGTAGGGGGTGTAACTCTAACATCGAATTTCCAAAGTTTTGTTGCTGTGACATCAACCCTAACTGATGCATTAACAAAGTTTTTTGCAATTAATTTCCTTACTTTTTTTATTTTTTATTTATTTTTATTCTCCTGTGGCCACCCAGATGCTTCCCCATAGCCTCGCAGCCCTACCTATGGGGATCCGGCCGTCGTCCATCTCTACCGGGACCGCTGGCACCCAGTAACCCCCGTGGCTTACCTCCCACAGTGGGGTGGCAGGGAACCCCCTAACTCCCCACCCCAACAGATCCAGTTCGGGTACCAGCATCTGGTGAACTCGTGGACAGCCATCAAGCTGTGTCGGGTGCCACCATTTTCCCCTGCACTATTTCCCCGAGTCAGCTGTGTGCAATGACGCCAGTGGGCATAACCACGCAGGCGTCCACATGCATCTCGCCCAAGCGTCTGCCCCAGACTCTACCCCTTGTACGGTGTGCGTCCCCAACCCCCAGCCTCTGCTAGGGGCAGTTGGATGCCGACCGTTGAGAACCCCCCACCCCAGAGAGGGAGAGCAGTCCATCAGACGCTCAATCTTTCTCCTTCCCGACAACCCCCTGTTGACCCGTGCTCGCTCCCAAACCCAGGTTGCCGGCATGGCGCGAGGTGTAGCATCCAGCACTTTAACCCTCAGCGCCACCGGGCCATGAATTTCCTTACTTTTTGAAAAAGTGTAATGTACTTTACAGTTAGGGGAATGGGGTGAGAGTTAGGTCTGATGACCCCATGGCATGCCCCAGTGCCTGTAGGGTGGGTGGGGTGGTAGGGGTGCTAACCCTAACATCGAATTTCCAAACTTTTGTCACTGTGACATCAACCCTAACTGATGCATTAATAGAGTTTTTTGCAATGAATTAACCTTCTTTTTGAGAAAGTGGAATGTAAGTGGTTAGTGGTATGTGTTTGTGGGAGCGTGGGCCCTCTGGGCCCTGTGCTCCCACTTACACTTAAATACGGAGCCATACAGCAGCCCCATAGTTTTGTAAAGTAACCCTTGTAACACTTATTTGGCAATATCTCAGTAACTGTAGCAGCTATGAAAAAAATTCCACTGCAGGTGTAATCTATGACTTCAAACCTTCCTCGCAGGCTTAGTCCACCACTATGGGTAGCGAAAAATACATACCTCGAATTGTTTTCGAGATATGGGCACTGAAAGGTGCTGCAGTGTTATCCTATGGGAAATTTCTCAACTTCGGAACGCTGTAACTATGGGCCCATTGAATGGTTTGGGACCAAACCACCAAAAGGCAGATCTGAGGGACCAGGGCTTGCCACCACCCTGCAAATTTCAGCCCAAAAGCACAATCCACCTTGGCCCAATGAAGTGACAAAGAAAACAACACACGGGACAATGTTGTCGAGCATTGTTTTTGCGACAACAAAAATGTTTTCGTGACATCCCTATATCTTATAATGAAAAGTTTTCGTGCACAAAAAATTGTTTTGGCGAAAGGTTTCACAATGCACATATACATTTTTCCATAGGCTAAAATGGGACATGAAAAACTTGATAACTTTTGAATGAATTAATATTTTTTTCACCAAATCTTCAAAAGGCACCTGTTTAACCCAGGCTACATAGAGACAAGCAAATCTGAATCCACTCAGACACATTCTTCAGCCCATTATGCCTGACCGGAAAATGCACACAAGTTGGGTAATTTTCACTTTTTGGATGCTCTACGGTTCTGCAACCATACATCTGACTGGAACAAAACTTTCCAGATCCAGAGATCTGTGGCTGGATGCAACACTTGCAACATTTCAGGCAAATCAGACAAACAGTTGAAAAGTTATTACAGTGCAAACTTTGGGGTTTAACATAGAAGTGATCGTGCTACCTTAACTATACTGGCCCTACCAGGCCAGCAAAATATATACATATATATATATATATAGACATATATATAGATATATATATGTATGTATATATATATGTATGTGTATATATATATATGTATATATATATATATATATATATATATATATATATATATTATATATATATATATATATATGTATATATATATATATATAGCTCCAACAAGGTCACCATTGTCAAGGGCCTCATGAACATACTTGTGTTTTCCAACAGCACCATGTTGGTGCCATATAGCTTCCGGAAGCCGTGCTGCTGTTCACACTGGACGCTGTATTTTTTGAGGTATGTGACAAGTTGGTCAGAGACTGTTCTGTCAAGGGCCTTAGACATGGGGGAAGAGAATAGAAATGGGTCTGTAATTGGCAAGAATAGTGTAGTTTCCGCTTTTGAAAACTGGTATAACCAGTGTGGCTTTCCACTCCTTGGGGAACTGTGAGTAGCACAGAGAAAAGTAAAAAAATTGTGTTGGGGGGAGAGTGCTGTGGAGCTCGAGCAAAATGGACAGTTAGGCTCAGAGCTCCACACATGGACTGGAGGATAACAGTCAAAATTACCACTTGCAGACATTGATTGAGTCTCAAAGTGATTGTGGTTGTGTTGGAAAACCTGCTTTGCAATGTGGGCTATCCTCATAAGGAAAAGACACAGTCTGAGGGAGATGGCAAGGCAAGGCAAATTTTATTTAAGACACCCAATCCCAGAGGCTCTGGGCACCATATATAAAAACAAACCAACAAAGGAAACACATCAATAAACAGCTGTAATAATTAAAACTACAATAATACGGCCGGCCTGGTGGCGCTGAGGGTTGAGGCACTGGACACCACACCTCGTGCCATGCTGGCGACCCGGGTTCGGACGCGAGCCCGAGCCGTCAGGGGTCATCAGGAGGGAGATAGGATTGAGCATCCGAAGGACTGCTCTCCTATCCTGGGGTGGGATCCAGGGTGCCACCACTCTGTAGCAGCCCCTAGTGATGACCATTGGCAAGTGTGGCAGACGGAGGCGCATATGCACCTGACATCATTGCATGCTGCATTCCTGGGGCAAAGAACACAGGAAAAATGGCAGCACAGATAGCCGCACTCCCATCAGCCGACGATGCCTGAATAGTCGCGTGCTGGTATTGGATCCTTGCCGGGCGCAGGGGGGCAATCGGGGATGCCCCTCTTGCAGGTATAGCTGCATATGCCAGCTGGGCGTGCAACTCCAGGGTTGGTGGTGGAGATGGAGTGGTGGCTGGATTACAAGACAGGTCAGTGACTGCGGGGAGCAAAAATAGTAATATGATTAAAAAAAAAATCTACAGTAATACATAAACACAAACCGTCTTGACCACATCGTCTCAGCTGGTACCTTTGCTGACTCAATTAGTGACCACTCCCCAGTTTTTTGCACCTGGCATGCTGCCAGACAATCATCTCCCCCCCGAAATTAATCACCTTTCGTAACATGGCTAACTTGAATCCGACACAGTTCCTGCACGATCTCTCACTCATTGACTGGTCACCTATCTTTACCTCTCTTAATGCTCAATCTGCCTTAGACTACTTCCTTGAAAAATTTGTTGGTTCTCAGGACCTTCATGCACCTCGTGTCACTCACCGCATCAGAGACACACAAACAAAGTGGCTAACAAAGGATCTCCTAGCTCAGCTTCGAAACAGGGACAAAAGCTGGCATTGTTTTAAGGCCTCAGGACTGCCAGCAGATTACAGTCACTACAGGGCGCTGAGAAACTCATGTAAAAGAAACATCCATCTAGCAAAAAGCTCTTTCTGTAAAGATTCACTTATTAATGCTGGAGGAGATTCATGTAAATTTTGGTCTGTCATCAAAACTCTCCTTGGTTCTGATAAACCTTCCACCTCCAATGATATGCTGCTGAATGGAGTACACTGTAACAACCCTGTGACCATCGCCAACTCTTTCAACCATCATTTCTTGGATCTGTCACGCTACTTAGACTCCTTCCCCCCTAGCCACTTGGCATCCTCTCCCGTGGCCAAGGATCCATTGCTCTCCCGTCCACTTTTCAGGTTCCGGACTGTCACTAAATCTGAAGTCCTAACGCTGCTGCTGACTATCCCTGACATACCTCTCAACTGTACCACATTACGAGGAACGTTCCTCATTTTACTTTACAAAAGCTCCCTGTTCCACATTGTGAGGACTTGTTCCACATTCAAAGTCAACATTTTAAAGTAAAAATCCATAGTAAATAATGCAAAAAATATATTACTCAATTAATAACAGACTTTCTGAACATAAATGCAACATGTTAGCAGTGTTTTGAGCTTCTTAGGTAAAGATTTGAGTAAGTGTTCCACATTTAGCCCATTTGTTCCACATTTTGACAGGCAATGTTCCACATTTGGGGGACAAAAGGTTGAGAGGTATGATCCCTGATAAAACTAGCTCTGGCGCTGATAGTCTTGGACCTAGGCTTCTGAAAGCTGCTGCCCCGCTCATAGCCTCCCCCCTAACTAAAATTTTCAGCCTGTCGCTATGTCATGGTGTAGTTCCTAACGTTTGGAAGATAGCTAGGATAACACCAATCCTAAAGAAAGGTGATCCTAAAGAGATGGCCAACTACCGGCCCATTGCCATTCTCTTGGTGCTCAGTAAAATTCTTGAAAAACTAGTTGCAAGGCAAACTATTGAATATCTCCTTAAACACAACCTCCTCTCTGGATCCCAGCATGGATTTCGCAAAGGCCATAGTACTTCCACTGCCCTTCTGAAACTCACTAATGATATTTACACAGCCATGGACTCTGGTCTCTTGACAGGTACCACTTTCATTGATCTCACCAAGGCTTTTGACCTTGTTGATCACACCCTTCTCCTTACAAAGCTTACCTCCCTTGGTTTTTCAGCTGAATCAGTGAACTGGTTTCGGAGTTATCTATCAAATCGACAGCAGGCTGTTGCTTTTAACTCAGCCCTATCAGACCTATCGTACATACAAGCTGGTGTCCCACAGGGATCCATACTTGGTCCACTGCTCTTCTCGATTTTCATAAATGACCTCCCTCAACAAGTGTCTACTTGCTCTACCTTGCTCTATGCAGATGACCTTGTACTCTACCATAGTGCCAGTAACGTATCGGACTTAACTAACTCTCTATCCCAAGAATTCCAAAACATACAATCCCGGCTTACTGCAAACCGTCTTGTTCTCAATGAAACGAAAACTCAGGCAATGCTCTTTGGCTCTCCAGCTAAACTAAAAGTAAATCGGAACTCCTTCAAAATATCCTGTTCTGACAATTCCCAGTTAGTAAACACCTCATCCTTTAGATACCTTGGTATTCTTCTTGATGAATCCTTGGACTTTGATCTCCACATCACTACAACTTGCAAATCAGTCAATGCAAAGATTGGAGGAGCCTACCGCACTAACTATGCCCTTATCCCATCAGCTAGGCTTGCCGTGGCACAAGGCCTTCTTCTCCCATCCTTGGCTTATGGCTCTGTCATCTATCTAGGTGCAACTAAGAGCTCCCTCCATGCATGGGATACTACATATAATAACATTTGCCGTTATGCGTCTGCCTCTCCTCGGCTCAAACATCACTGTCTGCTTTATGCGGACCTAGAATGGCCTAGTCCTGTGGCCCATCGCCTCCTATCTTATGGCGCCTTAATTGACAGTACGATAAGAGCAGGCCTCCCTCAATCTCTTGCTTTGCTACTACATCCTCAAACCCCTTCCTATGGTCTCCGTTCAGTTGACCAGACACCTCTGTACATCCCTAGATGTAGGACCTCAATGGGTACACGAGCTTTCTCCCATGCTGCCCCTAAATATTGGAATACTATCCCTCTAGCTATTCGTCTTGCCCCAACGCATACTTGTTTTAAGAAGCTCCACCATCAACACCTACTCACAGTAAGTCCCTGTACCTGTTTCCAGCCACCATAAACCAATACCCAGCTCTGCCTGCCCTTTCCTATTTCCACCCTACCTGTTATCCTCCCCAATCTATCCTCTTCTACTCTACCCCCTTCCCTCTGCCTCCCCCAGTCACTGTTCTATCTCGGACTTGCTAACTAGCTACTTGCTAAGGACCTACAGGAATCTCTTAACCTGAGTTGCACTTATCTCATTCTTCTCTATGATCCTGTTATCCATGTTTTCTACTACCTACTTTGCTTGCTCATGTATTATTATAGTCTTTTTAGTGTTTGAGATGTTTTGTACTCTCCTGGCTTACTATTTACTATATGGTTTATGTGTACTGCGTCCCATTGATGTTTTGCATTTCATTTGTACCCTCCCGGGTCATACCTGAAAATAGGCATTCCTATGTCTAGTGTACCCACCTGGTCAACAAAAGCAAATAAATAAATAAAGATTCAGCAAATAAGTAAAGAAATCAGGAACAAGCAATATAAATAGTCAGAACAGGGCAATATTTACACAACAGGGTCAGGAAAAGCCTGCCCAAGCAGGAAGGCCTTGAAGCATGTCTTGAAAACCTTCAACGAGGGGGCCTCCTTTACGGATGGAGGAAGCAAATTCCACAGGACAGGGCTGGTGACGCTAAAGGCTCTGTCACCGGCTATTTTTAGCCTTGTCCTAGGAATCACAAGGAGGCCCCTCGAGGAGGAACGGAGGGAGCAGACTGAGGTAGCAGGTATGAAAAGGTCCGCCAGGTAATCGGGGCCCAGGCCATGTATGGCCTTAAAGGTGAGCATGCCCACCTTGAAGAGGACTCTGCACCTGACTGGCAGCCAGTGCAGTTCATGCGCAGCACCGGGGGTGACGTGACAATACTTAGACTGCCCCATCAGCAACCTGGCAGCTGTGTTCTGCGCTAGCTGAAGCCGGCGGAGGATGCCTCCCGAAACCCTGAGGTAGAGCAAATTACAGTAATCAAGCCTCAATGTCATGAAGGCATGTACTAAGGTAGGGAGGTCCAGGGGCGGAACTAGGGGCTTAATCCTGGTGATATTCCTCAGATGGTAAAAACTGGTATGGACAACGGCTGACACCTGAGCCTCAAGTGTCAGTCTGCCATTCAGAATAACACCCAGGTTATGCAACCTAGAGGAGGTCTTCAAAGGTACAGATCCCAGGACAAGTCCTGCGTCTGTGCCAGAGGCCATCCTATCATGCCTTCTGTTCAACTCCACTACCAGTATCTCCATCTTATCAGGGTTCAGTTACAACCAGTTGGAGGCCATCCAGTCATTGATTTCAGCAAAGCAGTTGTTAAGCACATCTACTGCATTGGATGTCCCAGTTGCAAAGGAAAGATACAGCTGGGTATCATCAGCATAGCAATGAAAACCCAAGCCATATTTCCTAATGAACCTTCCTAGGGGTAGCATGTGCACGGCAAACAACACTGGTGACAAGACCGAACCCTGAGGTACTCCACAAGACAGGAGGCTAGGGAGGAGGAGAAATTCCCCATCACTACCCTTTGCATTCTGTTTGTGAGAAAGGACTCAAACCAGCAGATGACTGTGCCAGTGAATCCACAAAATTCCTTCAGGTCAAGTAACACACAATGGTCCACTGTGTTGAAAGCTGAAAAGAGATCAAGGAGAATGAGAATTGTCACCTCCCCTCGATCTCTCAGCCTGCGAAGGTCATTGTGCACCCGAACTAACGCAGTTTCTGTGCTGTGCCTCGCCCAAAACCCAGACTGGAGAGGCTCCTATAGATCATAGGCCACGAGGTGGTCCTCAAGCTGAAGCGCCACAATCTTCTCAACAACCCTTACCCAAGAATGGAAGGTTAGAGATACGATGGTAATTTGCCTTGACGTTCGGGTCCAAAGATGGTTTCTTCAGAAGGGGTCTCACCAGTGCCTCCTTCAAGGCATCAGGGAAAACCCCCACCAACAAGGAGCACCGGACAATCAAGGCAAACACCGGGCCAACAGAGTCGACACATCCCATCAAGAAACACATTGGCACCGGGTCCAGTTCACAATATGTGTGCCTCAGCTTGGAAGCAACCCCAATGACTTCAACCATCTCCACTGGTTTAAACTCGCCCGAACCAGACAGGGCACTCTCCAGGCCCCCAAGGCAATCACTGTTCGCCAAAGAATGGCTCACTGGCGGAATTCCCCTGCCTGATGGCGGACACTCTGTCTGAGAAGAACCGAGCAAACTCTTCGCATAAAGCGTTAGAAAAGGCTTTTTTTGGGCTGCAGATAGGCTGGATTTAACAGCCTGTCTACAGTCCAAAAAAGCACAGTTGGTCGATTCTTCCCAGCAGCAAGCTCCCTGGAAAGGAACCCTGCCTTCTTATGGTTGATTGCCCTCTGGTACTCTCCATAGTGAGCATACAGGGCCAACTTGTCCGCCTCCAGGCCAGTCCTCCACCAGCAGCGCTCTAGCCTCTGACCCAAAATCTCCATCGCCTTGAGCTCCCCATCAAACCATGGGGACCTCAGGTGTGAAGATTTGGGTCATACACAGACTGTTGCGAAAGAGTCGAGTGCATCAGACATCACCTTGTTATAGGTGGCAAATGCAACGCATGTACCCTCCTTGCATGCTTTGCCCGCACTAGATAGGTCAGCCACTGCCAGAAGACCCTCGGGGGTCAAACCCCTCAAAGGGCAGTAACTTACCATCTCAGCAGGGGGAGGGCTCTCAGAGGGCACCCCAAATGAGAAGTCCACCATGCAATGATCAGACCAAATGACCCGATTAGTCTTGAGATTATTTATCTCAAGCCCCAGTGAGAAGACCAAGTCCAGCATTTGACCGCCCTGATGGGTCACAGAGGAAACTTCCTGTGACAGGCCCAGAAATGACATAGTCTGGAGAAGGTTGTAACCAAGCCTAGATGATTTGTCGTCGGCCCGAACATTGAAGTCCCCCAGAATTAAACATCTGGGGGCCTCCAATGTTTCGCTGATGATGAAGTCGGCTACCTCCTGCAGAAATTCTCCCGCTGCCCAATGGGGGGTGGTAGATCAGGAGAATTCTGCAGCCTGCGCCCGGACCCCCACGCATGGCCACATTTTCAAAAGAACCCAGTCTTCTCACTGGGTGCACAGTGAATCCCAGCTCAGATCTAAAACAGATGGCCACTCCCCCACCCCTGCATTCCACTCTGGTGGTGCACAACAGAGTACCGGGTTGGGGATGGTGGCCTCAAAAACTGAGCCAACATCATCACCCACCCAGGTCGCAATGATGCAAGCCAGATCAACTGATGAAACCAAGTCTGCTATAATTGCGGTCTTGTTTCTAATTGATCTGGCATTGCAAAGCATTACCCGCAGGGGACTGGTGGACAATGCAGCCCCTCTGGCTACCTGCCCACTCGGTCTGGTGGGAACCCTGGGGATGGGCACCAAACACATGTGGCCTCTCCCTTGGGCCCAATGAAAACCCCAGGGTGCCTTCTGCACCTGGTCACCACTATCCTGCCCCCTGTCAGCGTGCATGAGGCACACTGCCACAATCAATCAGTGTGGTTCCTCTTAATTCTGACCTCCTGACAGTGATGAGCTGTAGTGGTGGTAACTGGGAGGTTGGGAAAGGGCCACAGATCGTGCAGCTGGGACGCCCTGTACATGATCCTAGCACGCCCCAGGCCTTCACCCTTCCCCAAGCACATCCTGTCCGACTATGATGTCCCCAAGCAAATACACTTCTGACTAACTAAATATACATTCACTCATTCAGCCACACACTAATACAAAACTAACCTAATACCATCCACACAACACACACACAATAACTTAAAACTCCCAACCCCACCAGCACCCCCACCACCCCTCACCCACAACCAGGGAGAGCAAAAACAGGCCTAGGATCAGAGTCCCTGAAAAACAGAAAGCACTGTCCGCAGCTCAACAGTAAGCCTACAAGACAGGACAACTTGATACAGTTAAAGTGCAAAAAATATACCACATACAGATAAAAGTCACAGTCCATTGCTTAGAGGCTGAGGGGTCTCTCACCACCCCCAGTCACTGCAGAAAGATGACCCAGCTGAGCAGAAATTTCAAATGCCACCCATGTAGGATACACTCCCTGGATATCCACAGAGCTACTCCCACCAGTTCTGGGGTCCAGAAAAATGATGCCAAGACCGGCGACTAGCCCCCAATCAATGGTCCAACGAGGCAACGCAAAGGTCCACAGAGTCTTTGTCTCCCTAATACAGCCATACTAATGCATGGACAACACGCTGGCAAGCAAATGCAAAATTAGTCCAAAAGTCAGCATGGTCACCCACTTATGCCCTGGGAGACAACATGCGGAAGCACCCTCAACACCGCACTGTCCCAGGAATGCAGTCCGGGTGGCAACCAGGATCCACACCACGCCGTCGGCCCTGTTGTGTGGTGTTTAAAGAAGCACATTCGGGGAGGTCAAGGGTCCAAAACTACCACCTGTTCCGAAAGCAACAGAAACAAGTGTCAGTCGGGACAACTCGGGGAATCTTCAGTACTCGGCCTCTCCGCTCTAGAAAGCACCTCATATGAAGAGCAGCTCGGCAAGTTCAGTCTGAGAATCCAACAGTGATGATTAGCATCAGGCGTATGGGGAAGACGAACTAGGCGAAGGTCACCGGGTCACAGGCAGCAAATAAATCCTCCAGGGTAGATGGAAAGGTAGGTGAGCTGCGGTTACCGAAAACTACCTAAAAAACCAAAAATCTGACTCACTAGGCTAACTCACTCCCCTGCCCTGCCTTATGCTAAAAACCCTAAACTATCTCCGTAATTACCAGCTAAACAATTTTGGGATTCTGGTCGACAGAAATGACCAGAAAACAAGTGCTTCAGATTTAGTAGAGAAAATAGCAAGAAACAGACAGTCTTTTGTCGGGGAGTGCTTACAAGCTGCAGCTCAGCATTGCTGCTATCTTGAACCTTGCTCCTTATTGAATCTGTGCATGATCAGTGAGGTGGGGCTGAGGTGGACAGATATGTGAGGTGCATTAAGAGGAGTGGCACCCTCATTGAATGCATGGATTACATGTATGTTCAGTTTTCAAATTTGAATCTGTACAATTGTTTATTGAAACTAAAAAAGTTAAAAATTCTAACAATGTGATGAGAAAGTTCCTCTACCACCAGAGCAAGAAGTTTCATGTCAACTAAATCACTCCTTCACCTAGTTTTGTTAAGTACCCTACTAGAAATATAGAAACATAGACTTTGATGGCAGATACGGACTGCTTGGCTCACCTAGTCTTCCCAGTTCCCTACCTGATGGATAAGCTGCAGATCCTAGTTAACCAACAGCCTACTTCCTCGTATCCCACATTAGAACTGCCTTATGTCTGTCCCATGCAATCTTGAATTCCCCCACTGTTTTTGACCCACTACCTCCTCAGGAAGGCCGTTCCATGCACCCACCACCCTCTCTGTGAAAAAATACTTCCTCACATTGCCCCTGAACCCTCTATCCCTATCTTCAAATTGTGCCCCCTTGTTCTTATTTTTTTTTTCCAACTATTTTTCCCTCCTGTCACCGCTGGCTGGGGACCCATCAGTCGTCCTACCTGTTCCCCTCCTTCTGAGACCCTCTCAAGATGTACACTCGATCTCCACTCTCCACCCACGACACACCTCTGGAGAGTCCCCACGGCCCATGCCCCCCCCCCCGGACCGGGGCCACCTTCTGCTCCTTGGTGCTGCCTCTTCTGATGCTTCTCGGGCGGAGGTGGAGGGCGAGACAAGATCAAAGTGGGCAGGGTCCAGAGTTGGAGGTGGGGGCAGGCTACGTCTTCCTCTGAGTCAATGGGTGGTTTCCTTGTTTGTGAGCATGAGTCCCCCCCCCAGGAGCACAGGCATGCAGTGACATGCTCCCACACCCTTCCCACGGATGTCCGCCGATGCTCCTACCCAGTGTCAGTGTGATCCCCCGGCTGCCGCATCCCCAGTTTCCGCTGGGAGTCCCTAGCGCCGGGGATCAACCCACCCACTCTCCCAGGAGAGGAGAGCCGCCCTCGGATGCTCAACTTTCCTCCCTGCCAACCCCGGATGGCCTGAGCCCATTCCTGCACCTGGCCACTGCATGGCAGTAAGGTGTAAGGCCCAGTGCCTCAACCCTCAGCGCCACCAGGCTGGATATTGACCCCTTGTTCTTTCGCATCTCTTTTTCTGAAAGATGCTAATCTCTTGGACTCTGTTGATTCCCCTGAGGTACTTGAAAGTGTCTGTCATGTCCCCCCTCTCCCTCCTTTCCTCAAGGATATACATATTAAGCTCCTTTAGTCTCTCTTCGTATGGCTTCGGGTGCAGACCCTGCACCATTCTAGTTGCCCTCCTCTGGACCACCTCCATTCTGTCTATGTCCTTGCGGAGATGGGGTCTCAAGAACTGCACACAGTACTCCAGATGGGGTCTCACCAAATGTCTGTGCAGAGGGATAACAACTTCCAGTTTTCTACTGGTGATGCCTTTCTCTCTATGCATCCCAATATCCCCCCAGCCCTCCTTACTGCCGTCTCACATTGCTTGCCTACCTTTAGGTTATCTGATATGACTACCCCCAAGTCCCTTTCCATTTTTGTTGTTGTTAGTACTACCCCCCACCCCATCGTGTACTCTTTCTCGGGGTTTTTGTTTCCCAGGTGCATTACTTTGCACTTCTTTGCATTGAATGTAAGCTGACATACATTTGACCATTCCTCTAACCTTGCCAAGTCCCTTCTCATCCTTTCCACCCCCCCCCTCGTGTATCAACCCTCTTGCAGGTCTTTGTGTCGTCTGCAAAGAGGCATACTTTTCCTTCCAACCCCTCCGCAATGTCACCTATAAAGACATTAAAGAGGTCCAGTCCCAGTACTGAACCCTGCGGTAACCCGCTAGTAACCCCCCTTTCTTCGGAGTGGACTCCGTTTACTATTACCCTCTGCATCCTGTTGTCCAGACAATTTGTTACCCAGGCTACCACCCTGGGACCCACTCCAAGGCTGGCTAACTTGTTTATTAATCTTTTGTGTGGGACTGTGTCAAATGCCTTGCTAATGTCTAGGTAGGCCATATGCACAGCCCCTCCCTGGTCTACTACTTTGGTCACCCAGTCAAAGAAATCTATTAGATGCGTCTGACATTACCTTCTCACTGTGAATCCATGCTGCCTTGGGCTCTGTGCCCGCTGGCCTCCAGGTACTCAACAGTTCTTTCTTTCAGAAGTGATTTCATCATTTTCCCTACCACTGAGATCAAACTAACAGGTCTGTAGTTTCCTGTCTCTGCCTTGCTCCCATTTTTGTGAAGGGGAATCACATCTGCGCTCCTCCAGTCCTCAGGTACCACACCATCCTCCCATGATTTGTTAAAAAGGATAATCAGTGGTGTCACTAGTTCTCCCCTTAGTTCTTTTAGAATTCTGGGGTGAATCCTATCAGGCCCCATTGCTTTGTCCACCTTCAGTTTTAGAAATTCTTTCAGGACTCTTTCTTCTGTGAATGGACTGGTATCAACACCCCTATCCAGAGTACTTCTATTGTTTGGTTTAGGTGCCTCCCCCTCCTCTTCTTTTGTGAATGCTGAGCAGAAGTATTTGTTCAGTATCTTTGTATTTTGAGGTGTCTTTCACTGAATCAGCCTTAAAGTAGAATTTAGGGTACCCTGGTTCAGAGCCCACCATTTGGGAGGCTTCAGGACCAGGTTCCCCGCAGCATGTCTGGGTAGGCTCAGAGGGGATAATGGAACTGAGGTCAGTAAAGGCTGTGTTGAAGTAATTGGCAGTTTTGGTGGGATCAAGGACCTCTTGATCCTCCACCATAAGCATCTGAGGAGAAGTTTTAACTCCCTTGCCTAGGAGCTCCGAATCTTTTGCCATTGCTCCAGTTATGGATCTGCTGGTCCTTATAGAAGTCAGATTTGGCCTTTCTAATCATACTGGTGTACTTATTATGGGCTTTCTTGTACCTTTGCAGGTGGAAAGGGGTCCTGTTTTCCTTGCCAGAGCACACAGACTGGCCCTCTTCCTCTTGCAGGCAAGGAGTTTGGAGGCGATCCATCCGGACAGTGGTTCTCTTGCTTTGCATTTTTAAAAGAGTGCAAACTTGGAGATAAACAGTTCTTGCACTGAGTCAATATCAGGAATGGCATCTAAGAAGTGCCAATCAATTTGGACCAAGTACGATTTGAATTCAGGCACCTTTATTTTGTTTAGGACTTTACTGACTGGGATAGGCGGTGACCTAGTCTGTTTAACTGCTCACAGACATTGCACCAGGGAGTGGTCACTTAGGGCAGGGGTGTCCAACCTTTTTGGGGTCTTGAGCCACATTTATATTTCTGAGTAAGATGTGAGCCACAACAATGTGCGGCCCATACCATACCCATATTTACCCATATTCAGGAGTTAAACATAATAACATAGTCATAGTAAATAGTCAATCATCGTATTTTATTACGTTGCAATATTTTTAAAAAATAGTTGTAATTTTAAAATAATTATTCAGAGCAGCTCTGGAGCTTTAGATTTGCTTGCAGATTTAGTAAAAGCATCTTGTTGAGCACTCAGGGCACTTTTCAGCTCCTGAACTTTGATTCTCCTCAAATTTAAAAGACTGTGTACTTGACACATAGTTGACAAATCCCTCGAGAGCCACATCAGACTGCTTCAAGTGCAACATGTGGCTCATGAGCTACAGGTTGGACACCCCTGACTTAGGGTATGTGGCAGAATGTTGACAATTTTAACCCTATCATGATGTGTAACTAGTGTCCAGTTAAGTAGCATCATGGTGCCAAATTGCTTCAAATACAATTTAATAATGTACATAAAACATATCTCACTCCAACCCGATTTAATAAAATGGATAACTCACCTTCTGAGATATGCCAGAGATGTAATAAGGAAAGAGGGACCTTATCACACATGTTGATAAATTGTAAAGGTATTAAGGATTTTTGGAATACAATTTTACTCTATTTGGAAAAGTGTTGGGTTATGATTTGCCATTTGATCCCAGAACTGGGATATTTGGAGTACAAGTTGGGGCACAAGATGAATTGGTTAACCAAAAAAAAAATTAATACAGGAATATTGGTAGCAAAGAAAAATATTTTGCAACACTAGAAGGACACACATTCACCAACATATATGGAATAGGTAGAACAAATTATAGATTATAGCAAGATAGACAAGGCACTCTATTTTATGGAGGAGGAATATGATTAATATGAAAAGATATGGTCACCATTTTTACAAAATTTGGCCAATTGAAATAATTCAGCAGTGATGAAAAGCAAAGACTTTATGAGTTTTTACGATGACTGAAGCACCCACGCTCTGAGCTGATAAAATAAAAAATTAAAAAGTAGCATCATGGTGCCTGTTTTATAATTGGTCCTAGTGTGCTCAGTGGTCATTTGTGTGAGAAACAGGCTGGACAGCTTATCCCTATGATCTGTGCTGGACTTAGCATTCCAACTGAGGTTAAAGTCACAAGTAACAATGTATTCCCATTTCTGACCGAGTTGCATGAAATAGTGAGCAAGTAACTCTATGCCTGGATTCTGTTTACCCGATGAGATATATTGAGACAGGATGACGAGATATGTGCTCTTGCCCTATCAAAAGCTTTATTGCTAGGCATTCACAGTCCCTGGTTAGGACTTTGATCGCAATTTTAGAGGCTTGCAGGTCTGATCTGAGGTAAAATAAGACAGCCCCACCTCGCTTGCCTATTCTATCCTCCCTGAGATACTGAAGCCTGGCAATGAGATAGTGGCATCAGGTATGTGTGGACTGAGCCAAGTTTCAGTTAGGCAAATAATGTCTGGCTGCACTAACTCAACCCAGGCTTCAAACTGGGCAAATGTAGGTAGGAGACTACCGATATTTAGGGAGATTATGTTCAGTAGTCCTTGGCTGCAGGTACCAGATCCAGAGCTACCAGCAGGGCCGGGGGATGGGGGGTGGACACAGTCAAACAGTAGGAGTAACATTATTGTAAGGCCTCAGGTGGCTCTGAGGTAGTGCTTCCGTCTCCAGCTCTTACTCCTTGCTAGGAAGGGGCAGGCATGTTGTCCTGGAGGCAGTATAGCACAGTGGATTAAGGCTCTGAGCTGCAGATCTGGAGACCTGGGTTTGAATTCCGTAGCCGCCTAGGTGCATACTGTGTGATCCTGAGCAAGTCACTTAACCTTCTTGTGCTCCCAGGTCGCATCTGGAAACAAGCTTCGGCTTAGTGTAACTACTCCTGATTAAACAATGTTCCCTTTCCCTTTCCCTGGAGCAATGGCCATGTCAGGCAAACCTGTAACACTCCCCATGTGCCACCAGGGTTAGGTGTCCAATGTGGGGGACATATGGCTAGGGGGCTTGGGTACTGTACGGTTGTTCAAGGGGATCAGTAGGCCTTGGTATCAGTGTGGGACTAAGGGAAATGTCCTCCTTTATCTCCGAGGGCTCTATAGGTTCCAGTAGCAATGCTGTGAGCAAGCAGATTAGCAGCATTAATATTGCAAGGAAGCAGGGTGACAGCACTTTGCAAGTAAAAAAGTAAAACGGGTAGGTCACTGACCCATAGCCCTAGGACACAATCCACCATATGGAATGTTAGTAAAATAACAATAGCAGTGTGGGTGGTGGCACCAGAAAAAAAAAAACAATTTAAAAACAGAATCAACAGAACAAGGAGCTGACAGTGTTTCCAATCTGGAATCTTCTACCAGTGCAGAGGTACCCCTCCCTATAGGAGAAGAAGCTAATGCCAATGTTGATACCCCAGAGCCTGTGTCTGTGCCCCCAAGGAAGTCTGGAAGAGTTACTAAACCAGTAATATGTCTCAGCTATGACTCCCCAGGGAGGCCCGTGGACCTCTGCTTAAATGTTGTCCACAAAGGTGTCTATGTTTCTGAAAGCTCACTGCCCAAACTGACCCTTTCTGCCACTTCCAAGTTAATTGTTCATCCTTCAGAACATGGTGCCCCTGCCCCATCTAGCACTAAGTTAGCTGATAGGGATGGGCCCCCATCTATGCTATTTAGAGTGTAGGAAACAATTACTTGAATAAGTACAGTAATATTTCTATGTGGGAATCGTAGTGAAATTATAATGTGTATGGTAAATGCATAACTGTTGTCATTATAGAATATATAGAGTGTATCATGAATAAGTATAGTAATGCTATAAGTTTATGTTTACTGATGCATAAGTCTTTATTTTTGTCTCGTATATTGATGAAACATATATCTCGAATAGCATAATGTTTTCCTATAAAGTTATTGTGAGTATAGACTTGACACAGACGCCAAGTTCTTTCCAGGCAGGGAAAGGTGTAACCCCCCTACAAATGGGGGTTCCTAAAATGTCTTCCTGGGCTTGCCTAATGCCCATTGCCAGGCTGGTGTTCTGTGTTCTAACAGTTTACAAGCGCTTGCATGCGAGCGCCCTGTTAGCCTCCGTGCCTGTCTCTTTAAGAGGTATCTATTTCGTGGGTTATAATTAATCTGGGTGGGGACTGAGTGGTTTCAGGCTTAAGTCCCACCCAGGCTGTGTTACCGCCGCTTCATTCTGCCATCACTAATTGCGCAGAGGGAGCCATACTAGGAACTGTGATTGTTTGCTGATTATCTGCTTTAATAATAATAATGTAGTAGTTTGTCTAACCTGCCTTCCTTTGCAACATGGACTTTCTGCTAAGCACCACCATTTTGGTTCTGGACTGCCAGTTTGGACCAATTGGTACCTTTGGGGAGCCTAAAATGGAGACTGTCCCCAGAGGTCTTGTGGGAGTGAATTTCTGTAGGAATTGTAGTTGTTACTGTTTGGCACCTAAATGGACCTGGAGGGGGAGCCCCTGCTGTGACAGACAGATGGATCAACCAACCGAACCTTTTGGATCACTGGGAAAGCCCAGAGCTGCCTGCAGCAAAGAGTCAGTGGGGAGTTGGAGTTGAGAGAGTGTACAGCTCAAGACATTTGAGCAGCTGCTCCTGCGTAGTAGCATGGTGGGAATCGGTGGGAAAGCTGTGTCTGGCCTGCCTGCTACCATCTTGTCGAGTGAAGGTGTTTGCAATATTGTATCGGACTTTATCCGAAATTGCTTTGATTGTGACCAGAATCCCGAATTGTGATGGAGCGAATTTCACCTGGTGAGGACTGAAGAGCTGCTTCTGAACGATCGGCCTGTCAGGACTTGAGATAATCGCAGAGCATACAGTTTGCACAGAGACAATGTTTAATTGCAACCGGACTGTCATCCAAACTGTGGTATTTACCTATCTTTATCATAATTGTGCTGAGTGTGTAGTGTGGGTCATGATTTGGTTCCCCACCTTGTTTGAATGTGTCACGCTAGCTGGAAGCTGCATTCAGCAACCCACCGGACTGTATCTGAATCATTCACCTGGTCTGGGCCTCACCATCTCTGCCTAGATTGCCGATCACACCGCAGAGATTCATCCGACGCAAGACCCACTCGGGGATTCAACTCCCTGCTGAACATCATCGAACAGGATCGACCACTACATTGCATTGTGTGGGCCCTGCTTCCCCTGGCAAACCAGAATACCATCCTGAGGTCTTCATCTCATCAATCCTTCATCCTGGTCTGGGTAGCGTAAGTAAATATCAAGGTAGCTCCCTGCAACAAAGCTCAAATCAAAGTGTGTCACCTGATTTAATTGTTTTGGTTGATCATTACGAACTGAGCCATCTGGCAACGGAATACAAATTGTGGATTAAAGTGAACGTTTCTTGTTTCTTTCCTAAGGGCTCCAATGACAGCTGCAATGCCGGCCTACCCCGGGCAACGCTTCAGGCTAGCCTGCATGACAACTGGGTACCCAGAGTGTGTGTGACTGTGCTAGAGGGACTCTTAGGGCATGCATGTTTAACCTGACTAAATCAGATCTAAAATCAAATACTAGATTACTGCCCCACCCTTGTTCACGTCCCCTGAATAAATCAGATCCAGATCTTTCTGCATTTAAACTGGCTATTGTGTACCTTTGTGGAGGGGATACTATGTTGTTATTGTCTTTCTCCATTGCAAGTCTTATTTTACAGGGGGTCTCCAGTGCCAGTGCAGCTGATCCAGCCCTGGTGGTAAGTGTGCCAAGTGTCGGTCTAACATTGCATTCTGGTGTTAACTGTGATTGTCTATTTGCTGACCAGTACAGGCCACTAGAAGGGTTGGGGGGGTATCAGTGTCCTGGAGGGCTGTATCCAGAGCAGCTATGCTACCTTTAAACCAACCCTCCGGGTGGAGGCTCACGTTCAGAGAACTTAGGCCCCTCAACCTGCGCCTAGTCATCCAGGCAGGGGTAGTATCCCTTGGGATAGCGTCACCTAGGGGTTACATAAGGGTGGCAGCAACCAGTACAGTATTATACAGAATTAACACTAGTAGCAGACAGAACTGTACCCATACTAATATTTGGTACTCAAATACTCGAATCACTCAGAGGAGGTTTTAGGAATACTACAGTAGAGGTAAGGGTAATATTCACAAGGGATAGGGGAATGCAAAGCAAAATAGTTTTTGGCACAAACCAAAATTAAGTGCCTGACTAGGCTCAGACAGTAGAACACTTTAAAGGGGACAGGAAATCATTTCTAATTGGCAACTGTTTATAAAGTTATTTTCAGAAATGATATAAAGTCCCCTAAATTATCCGCATTTAACTGTACTTGAATAAAAAGGGATTAAAAAACTGCATTTTGCATGATTCTGTTTTTATGGGCAACATTATGTTGCAGTTCTCTTCATGGAACCACTAATTTGGAGTTTTTACTATGTCACAGTTTGTGTACAGAATGCTAATTATGAGCTATTGCCCTATTAAAACTATGCTTAGAGTTCTGCGCACAAACCGTGACATAACCTAAACTCCAAATTACTAGTTCCATGAAGAGAACTGTAATAGAATGTTGCTCATAACAATAAAACAATGCAAAATACAGTTTTTCTTACCGTTTTTTATTCAGGCACAGCTAAATATGAATAATTTAGGTGAATGTATATCATTTCTGAAAATAATAACTTTATAAACAATTGCCAGTTAAAAAATGATTTCCTGTCCCAGGAAGTAACAGTGCCCAGCCCCTGCCCCGCCTGCCAGGCAAGACAAGGCAGTAGCAAATAACTCTGTAAACCTTTTTGGAGACTTGGAGGCAAGCAGTGGAGAGCTTACAAACAATGTTTCTGGTATGTTTTTTGTGGGGATGACTCCAAGTCTAACTGGTGAAACACACAACTTCCAAGTTGTGGAGGCAGAACAGGAGGAGTCCAGGTGAGACACAAATTCAGATGAGTTGACACTGACCAAATGGCAAATGCGGAATCCACAGACCAGTCTCCTAGATTAAAGATGAGGGTCCCACAGACTGACTGAACACACACAGCAAATTCTTCTCAGGAGATGTAAACCCTCCCCTATAATTCTTTGCACTCCTCATCCTGAACCAGTCTGAGCCAGTCACCAAGGTAATTAAAACAATATTGGGGGATGGGATGTGCAGGTTAGGAGAACAGACAAACATTTAAGAGGAAGACAAAAAGACAAAAAACCCAAGCAAAGCTGATTTCTCAAATACTTGCATTTTTAATGGCTGTCCTTTGTAAAACTGTCACGCCATCTAGTCAAGTCTTTGGTTGGGGGAGGAGGTACTTTTGTATTCTAAGTGAAATTTAATGTCACTGAGGTGTGCCATCAATAGTGGATAATCACTTAAAAGGTGCAGCTAGGAGGTATAAACATTACACAACTTAACCTGATTTACCAGTTTCTTGCAAACAAAGCACACTTGGCATCAGTAGAACTTAAATCAGATAACATTCAGCAAACAATAACTGCATTTCAGGACAATCCCCTCTTCATTATGAAAGATGTTTTCATGAAAACACACTATTTGCTTCATAGACCCTGTCTGTTCCTACTGCCCTGAAATCAATCACATTTATTGCTATGAATTTTCATCATCACCACACATAGGGATGTTTTTAAATCATATTTATTTATTTAGTTTTTGTTGACCAGGTAAGTGCACTAGACAAATCCTGCCTATGTTCAGGCATGACCCGGGGAAGGGGAATACAGATGAATGCCAACTGACCTTGAACCAGATTAAGCTGTTGGTGGTATTTTTAGTGAATGAGGGAAATTTGGCTACGACACCGGGGAAATTCCCCTACCCTTTTTCGATAAGTGCCATGGGATCTTTAACATCCACCTGAACTACCACCAATCCAGGCAGATGGGACCTCGGTTTAACATCTCATCTGAAAGACGGCACCTCAGAAGTGCAGCACCCCTCTCATGCTGCACTACAGTGTCAGTACTGGGATATTAACCCAAGTGCCAGATGTGGGAACTGAACCCACGGCCCTCTGATCTCCCATCCTCAGAGGCGAGTGTGCGACCTACTGAGCCACTGACACTGCAATACACATAGTATATGACATATAGTTACAAAAAACAAGAGTAAAATGTTGTTCATTTCTTATATAAATTCCTCCTGTTTTTATCAGCCTGGGGCCAGATATTCAAAACTTTGCCCAGAGGGCAAAGTAACTGCACCCTGTTTACCCGGGGTTTGCACCCATGCACAATATTCAAAGGGAGCTTTTGTGGGCACTAACAGGGTTAGCGCACACAAAACAAAAATTTATGTGGTGGGCTAAGGGAGGGGCGAGGACAGGAATACCAGTGCAGTGCAGTATTTAGCGCATTTGCGCTGTGCAAAGGGGTTAGCACAGGCCACTTTGCACAGTGCAAATACTGGCGATTAAAAGCTCAACTTACTCGGGGCAACCCTAGTGGCGGCCAGAGCCACTGCAACCAACAACCAAGTTGGTGGCTGGGGAAGAACACCTGTTCCCTGGCATGGAGTGGCACCCCATCCACCATGTCTGTCCCTCTATGGAGTAAAATATGTCCCTGGTGTCCAGTGGTCCCCCCCTTCCTCCGATTGCTGTCCCGTGTATTGTGTAATAAGCCCCTGGTGCCTACTGGTCACTCCCCCATCTTCTGATCACCATCCCGTGTATTGTATAAGAAGTCCCTGGTGCCTAGTGGTTCCCCCTGTCCTCCGACTGCCGTCTTGTATATTGTATAATTAAGCAATAATGCCCAACAGGGTTTGTCTCGTGCTGGGATAACATCACACCTCAGGTGGTTGAGCATGAGGCCGTAGGCTGAGTGCGTCCAATACCTGAGGCGTGACGTTATCCCAAATGACACACACCCTGGAGAGCATTATTGCTATTATACAGTGGCTCATTGTTATATATAAAATAAAAAAATAATTAAAAAAAAAATGTTTTTATTAGTGTAGAAAAATATTTTAGTTTCTTAGGAGGAGGTCATCCTAATGGACATCTACATTGGTTCACAGTGCTGAGACTAGACCCGTGATGTTGTGCTGGGGTAACATCATGGGTCCAGTCCCAGACTGACCGATCAGAGACCAGGATTCTTTCTTGCCATTGTATAATAAGTCCTTGATGCCTAGTGGTTCCCCCGTCCTCTGATCACCATCCCATATGATGTGAATGATTTCCCTGGGTGCCCAGTGGTCCCCCCTCTCTCTGATCACTGTCCCGTAGTCTGAAATAATATACCTATTAATAATATATTTTGCCTCTTCCCCCTTAACTTGGCTCTTCCCTCCCATGCTCCTCTTCTCATACCAACATACTATGAAGCCAGCAGATTAGGCCCAATGGTCTATCGAGTCTGCTCGATGGTCAGTGCCTTCTCAGGGCACCGTTAGTAGCCCCCACTCCCTACAAGGTCCCCCATTTCCCAGCAGGGCTCCAGGATGCACCCTCCCTCTATACCTATTCCAGCCTTTCTTGAACCCCTTCACAGTAGCAGCAGCCACCAACCCCCTGGGCAGCGCATTCCAGGGCTCCACCACCATCTCAGTGATGTAGCTCCTCTTTGTTTCCCCCCTCAGCTTCCCCCATCCAGCTTCATTGAGTGTCCCTTGGTGGCCCCACCTTCCTCAGCTGAAAGAGCCCCTCAAGGCTTACCCTATTCATTCCCTTGAGATACTTGAAGACCTCTGTTATATCCCCCCTGTTCCTTCTCTCCTCCAGTGAGTACAGGTTGAACTCCCCCAGTCTGTCCTCATGGGGTCTTTCCCCTAGCTCCAGTACCATCCTGGTCGCTCTCCTCTGCACCCTCTTCAGTAATGCAATGTCCCTCTTTAAGTAGGAACACCAAAACTGCACACAGTATTCAAGGTGTGGTCTAACCAGGCAATTGTACAGCGGAAGGAGCACCTCTCAACTCCTTGAGGTTATCCCCCTGGTTATGCACCTGAGCATTTTATTTGCTTGGGCCACAGTCCTTTTACACTGCTCTGAGTTATTCACTTTGGCATCCACGACCACGCTGAGGTCCTTCTCCCCCCCTTGAAACCTGTAGTGCCTCCCCCCACACAAGGTATATACATGAGTCAGATTTCTAGCCCCCAGGTGCAGAACCCTGCATTTTCTAGCATTACAATTTAGCTTCCAGGCTCATGACCATCTCCCCAGAGTCTCCAGATCCTTCTGGAGATCCAGCTTTCCCTCCTCCCCATCCACCACCGCCCACAACTTTGAGTCATCTGCAAAGAGGCTCATCCTGCTCCTGGTACCACTTCTGATATATGAGATATCGGTGTTAAATAGGAGTGGGCTCAGTACCGACCCCTGTGGGACCCTGCTAGTGACTATCCTGGAGGATGAGACCTCCCCCCCACCATCACCCTCTGTACACGCCCTGCTAGCCAGTTTCCTATGCACCTGACCATCTGCACCCCACCCCCATATTCTCCAGCTTCCCCAGTAGCCCAGGATATGGCACTGAGTCAAATACCCTGCTGAAGTCCAGAAAGAGGACATCCACTGACCTGCCCTGATCCAGCACACTCGTCACTCCTTCATAGAACGCCACCAGATTGGTCTGACACGAACTGTCCTTAACAAAGCCATGCTGGCGATCGTCTAGGTGACCCCGAGCCTTCAGAACCCCCTTCATCCTCTCCTTCATGATGACCTCCATCACTTTGCCCACTACTGACGTCAGGCTAACCGGTCTATAGTTACCAGGCTCCTCTCGTGAGCCACCCTTATGCATAGGCATGATATGGGCCATCCTCCAGTCATGAGGCACCCACCCCGACTGCAGGGAGGAGTTAAAAAGATCCACCAGGGCTGCAGTCAGGGTATCTGCCAGCTCCTTTAGCATCCTGGGATGGATCCCATCTGGGCCCGGTGCTTTATCCCCGCTTAGGACCGTGAGGGCTTCCCACACCATCCCTCTGGGTATTTCAACATCCATTTCCCCCACTTCATCTGCCAGTCCCTCCACCCCCTCTCCTAACTGTGCCACCTTCCCCCCATCCTCTTTGGTAAAGATTGAGGCAAAAAAGTCATTTGGTACCTCTGCTTTCTCCTCTGCCTCCTCCTCCCACCCACTTCCTATCCTAAGCTGACTAATCTGCCCCTTCCCTTTTCGTCTTTCCCTGATATACCTGAAGAACCCTTCCCCCCCTCTAATCCCCTGTGCCAATCTCAGCTCCGCCCCTGGCTTGGCCGACCTCACCGCCCTGGTGACCCTCCTGACTGCCTTATCATACTCCCCCTTGGATATAGCTCCCCGAGGACATTGACATCGGTTATAAGCAGCCTTTTTTTCCCTCACTGCACACTGGACCTCCCTTTTCCACCAGCTCAGCCTCCTAGCTTTGCCTCACTTGCGTCTTTCCCTCGTGCAGGCCTTGATAGCCTCCAGGAGCCCCTTTTTTATAATTTCCCACCAGGCCTCCGTGCCCATGCTTGGCCTGATCTCCTCTAGGTAGCCCTTAAGGATCCGCGCCATCCCCGCAAAGTCCACCCCTCTAAAATCAACCACTGTCATTCTTGTGTGTTCTACCCCACTCCCTAGTTCTAGGGAGAACCAAACTGTGGCGTAGTCGCTTCCTGCCAGTGGGTCCCCAACAACTAGGTCCCTGAAGAGCTCTCTGTCTGACAGGACCACATCCAGGACACGCCCCTCCCTTGTCGGCTCAGTCACCAGCTGGGCAAGGAACACATCCGGGAAGACGTCTCCTCAGGTCTTTCCACTCTCCTACTCTCTCTTTCCAGTGTAATGGGGAGTAAGGGGCAGACTAGATGGGCCGGTGGGTCCTTTTCTGATGCCAAGTTTCTATGAGTCAGTGTTACTTCTGCCACTGTTTTGGCCCTCACAGCCTTAAAACCTTCTAACAGCCATAGCTCAGGCAATTTGAGCCCTAAATTCCTCATCCTGTCTGCTCTCCCTTTTGCTTCCCCTATTGCTACCTAGTGTCCTCAACCTTCTTTTGCCCTTGTTGTATTTCCTCATGTAGGGAAGCAAATTAAGTTTCTCCCACTATTATAGGTCACGGAGCACTCCAGACCAATAAGAGCACTGCTTTCCTCTGCATGTTAGACACTCTTATTCTGTGAAGAGTGTGTCATGTGCAGCTGCCTGGAAACGGGCATGTTCAGGTAAGGTTTTAAAAAAAAAAAAATTAATAAATGTTATTGACTGAGGTCGACTAATAATACCATCACCAAGACCACTCTTACAGTTGTAAGAGTGGTCTCACCACCCTAAGAATGCATGTAATGCCACTCTTGCAACAGCAAGAGTGGTCTCAACAATGGCACACAAGAAGGGGATGACCCGTCTACCCCGGGGAACTCTCATCCTATTATTCTCTGGTATGACTTTGGCTAAGCTACAGGGGAAGCTTGTATTCTTGCAACTTTCTGCCTTCTTCATGTCCTCTGGCTTCCTTTTTACTTTCCAGGCTGACTTTAAACAAAACACTCCACTGTAGCTTCCCTATTCAGGGTCACTGACTCCATCCTTAATGGGATGGAACTGGGGCACATTACATCAACCAATACTTATTTATTTATTGCAAACTTCGGAGAGTACGTTTGAGCACAGGTGCCCATTTACAAAGGTTCCACGTCAAATACATAGTCACAAGAAACATTACATTAAGCAGTTCCAGAGGGAATGCAGTCGAGTCAGGCTCAAAGCACTTAAGACAGATCAATTACATACAGTTTTGAAAACATCCATACAGATCGTTGTACAAAAAGTCACAGGATGTGTACAGAAAGAAACTGAATAAAATGGTTTAACAGTTACAATGGACTGCAAGGGCAAACTGCAAAGATCTCTTAAGCTAATTAATCTTGGAGAAATTCAACACAGTATCAGGTAATTTGTTTAACCACTTTATTTATTTATTTAGTGACTCGGAAAAGACCTTTGAGCACAAGCACTTTTACAAAAGTTCCATGTCATAGATTGCAAAACAAAGTACAATAGGAGAAAGCAAAGGTACATTACCATGAACGACACAGGTTGGATTCAGAACTTACAGAATAACTCAAAACATAAGTACAAGTTAAAATAACAAGAAAAACACTTTATGGGGGGTTGGAATAAGCAGCCACGAAGTGCTTTGTCAGTAGTTCAGAGGGACTGGGCTAGCTGGCAGTGGGGTGAAGAAAGGAGGTACAAGAGAAAGGTATGTACTGCTGTGGAGGTGAAGGGTGGGGGAAGAAGGGCTATAAGGTATAGGGAGAAATGGTGGGGTGAGGGGAGGCTGAACGGAGAAGACATGCTAGAGTAAAATGGTGGGGGTTGTGAGGGGGCATGGTCAGGCAGCCTGCATTAGTAGTGACTGTTAGGGAAACTCAGGGACTGTGAGTTGGAGGGGGGTGGCGGGTGCTGAAGGAGCACGACGCAAACTGATTGCTGAGGCAAGTCATGAGAAGGAACAGAGGGAGGGGGTACCTGAGGCCTGCCTAGTGCTTGCTGGGGGGCAAAGAGAGCAGGTGTGGCTGGACTCAGGGGCAGGTGCACTTAGAGAGTGTTATTAGGTGCTGTTTGAGGTCAGTTTTGAATTGTGCCAGACAATTGGTGGCCAAGAGGTGCCCAGGAAGTTCATTCATCCATCCACAGTTAGTGGCCCAGACAGTAAGTGACTGCTTGCCCAGCTGAGTATGCCTGAAAGGAGGCTTAAGGTCATTCCTGGCCATATTCTGGATATTGTATTGGTTGGAAACAGTACGGAAACAATTTGTTAAAGTAGGGAGTGTTAGACCCAGGAGCGCCTTTTTGGCTAGCAAATATGTCTGGAGCTTTATTCTACAGGGTAAACGTAGCCAGTTAGTGAGTGCGTAAAGGGTGCAGCTATGAATGAAATTATCTGCACCAAGTACAAAGTGGCATGCCTTATTATAGATCAGCTTAACTATGTGTAGCACCATGTCACAAGCAGCTGTATAGACAGGGAGGCCACAATCTATAAGTAACAGAATGAGGCTGGCTACAATAAGGCATCTAGTATCCACAGTGAGACTGTTCCAGTTACGGCACAGGGTACCCAGTCTTCTGTTAACTATGGCCACTAAATTGTCAACATGGGAGGTAAAAGATGAGGTGTCACTCAGAGCTACTCCAAGGTATCTGAAGGTCTCCACCTGTTCAAGGTTTTGTCCCTGCCCATTTCTTTTTTTGTATTAACTTTTTACCTCCTACAACACTCCGGCGTCCGCCTCTCCTTCGGGCCCTCTTGGCATCTCCAGTCCCTGGCCATCCTCTTCCCGAGCGCTGCCCTCATGCCACATATCGCAGCCAGCCCTCAAGAGTCATCCCAGAGTAACCCTATCTCCGGGCGGGTCCCCCTTCCTCTGAGGGGGAAGGCACTGGGGCAAGGGGGAACCCCAGCACTCTATATTTTCTACTGACTCGGGGTGCTGCTGTGAAGGAGCAGGCTCTCAGAGGTTCCAGAGGTGTGGAGAATGCAGAGGCCGTCATCCGGTAGGCGCCGAGGTTGTTTTCCGGCTTTCCTGGTTGTCCCTCCTCGCATGCTTCATTGTAGTGCCCCCAGTCTCACTGGAGGCCGCTACAGGAGTGGGGCTTCCACCGACCACCCAGGAGAGAAGAGCAGTCCTCGGATGCTCAATCCTCTCCTTCAAACAACATGAAGTCTTGCTGTATTCTGACTATTGCAGTTAGGTCCTGCCTTTCAACTGCCCCGGAGAACAAAGGGTTAACTTATCTATGCCTTGTTCAACGTTCATCATGAGCTCGGTTGAAGCCCCTGTCTATTGTTGTTGAAACTGCAACCGTCAGATTCTTTACTTCACCTCACTGAACAGTCGCTCCGGAGATTTCTCCTGCTGCTCGGTTCAAAAGTCGGTTGAAGTGTCGGTTTTCGGTCGGTTTCTACCAAATTGTTGTTTCCGCATAGTCAGTTCAAGTCTCTGTCTGTAGTACCATGAGTACTAGATAGGTTTTTGTTCTGTTTACTGTGTGGAACTTGTAAACTGTGGATCGGTTCGGCTGAACCGATCATTTTGAGGTAAAAACTTGTGCTTTACTTTAGTGTGTGGTTACCGGTCCGTATCGGTTCTAAAAAATAAGTACATTTTTTCCAAGACCTGTAAAGCAGCGGTCAGGAACCGATGAAAGTCTTGCCTGGCGGATTGCCAAAAAGGGTAAGTTTTGTTAGGTTGGCCATGTCTGAGAAACCAAGGAAAACCGGCCCACTGGGTTTCAACACTGCAGTGTGTGTGGGGAGGTCTTTGCTAAGGCTGATCCCCACACCACCTGTGTTTATTGTCTGGGGTTTGACCACCTTGATTCAGACTGCCAAATTTGCAAGAATTTTCCCAAGTCTACCCTGGAAAACAGATTAGATACACTGAGGGAAAGGGAGGCTGAGAAGTCCGCTGACCCGGATGGCCAGCCCGGTTCGGTTCCGACCGAACCACAAGGAGTGCCCTCTGACCAGGGCGATACTTCTTTGGGCAAAAGGAGAATTGATTCCAACAAAATGAAAAAGAGAAGACAAATCGACCGATTCGGACCCAGAATCTCATACTCAACCGCCAATGAGATAGCCAAAGTGATTAGTATTGTGGAATCGCTTAGTTCGGTTCCGACCGAACCGGCACCATCTGGCAGGGGCTCGGTTCAGTCGGTTCCCCCGGTTCCGGTTGAGGAGGAGGGAGAGTATGAGGATGATTATGGTGATGGTGAAAGTCTGGATGTGCCTATTGACCCGGATATCTCCCCAGACAGACCTTCAGGTGTTTCTCCTCCTAGGCTTTCTGAGTCCCCTTCACACTACATGTTCTACAAAAAGGTGGCTGATACCCTCCAGCTTCCTGTGGAGGAGGCAGTAGAGGATCAGGAAGAGCCTGATTATGTTGAGATGATGGACATCCCAGAGTCCAGGAGACTGTCTATTCCCCTCCACAAATCTTTTGGGAAACAGACACAAAAAATTCTTAAGTCTCCTAATTCTATACCTCCTGTGGACAGAAGAATGGACAAGAGGTACACTCTCTCAGGCTCAGACACGGAGTTCCTTTTTCAGCAATGCAGCCATGTTGGGGTTGTACAGGCTGCTGCCTGTGATAAGGCAAACGTTCCCTTGGCATCACACCCCCCAGACAAGGACTCCAGGAAGACTGATGCCATGGCAAAGAAACAATACATGGCAACATCTTTGGGACTCAGGCAGGCTAATTATATGGCCTATACAGCCAGGTACCAGAAGTCCAGGTGGGACACTGTACTGGCACTGGCTAAACAGGTTCCCGCCCAGCTTGCCAAGGAGCTGGAGCAGGTGGCTGCAGATGGGATTGAGGCATCGAAAGTACAGTTTCATGCTGCTGTGGACTCCAATGATGTATCATCAAGAGTCATGGCTACATCTGTGGCTCTTCGGAGAATGGCTTGGCTCAGGTGTACTAGCCTCTCACAGGATACCCAGGCTAAGGCCATGGATTTTCCTGTAGTTGGTAATTCTCTGTTTGGGGAGCAGACAGAGAATTACATGAAGAAAATGGACGAATACAGGACCACTTACAGGAGTGCTCAAGCCAAAGAAAGGCAAACAACTCGTCAAAGGCAGCAGTCCAGGGGCAGGGGCAGGCTTTTTCAAAGGCCTTTTTACCAAGCTCAGGCCTCCTCCTCTTCTTCGTTTTCGCAGAGGGGGTTCTTTAGAGGGAGAGGCAGAAGGGGGATGAGCAGGCCTGCATCCACCCCTCAGCCTAAAGCCCCTGCCAAGCTGACACCCTGATGGGTCTGCCCGGGTCAATTCTCCTATACCAGTAGGGGGCAGGCTGGCTTCCTTTGTCCAGGACTGGAAGTCTCTTACATCAGACAAGTGGGTCCTGGAAGTAGTAAGCCAGGGACTGGTTCTCAGCTTCAAAAAAATTCCCAAGATGGGAGCCAGATCTTTTCCACCTGCAAATCTCTCAGAGACCGTTGCCCTAGAGGCAGAGGTTTCTTCTCTCCTAGCTCCCAGAGCTATAGAGAGAGTTCCCACCCTACACAGGGGCAAAGGATTGTACTCCAAGTACTTCCTAACCCCCAAGAAGACAGGAGAGTGGCGACCCATCCTGGACCTAAGATATCTGAACAAACATCTTTTAAAGCCAAAATTCAAAATGGTAACTCTAGGAATTATCTTTCCCTCTCTAAGGACAGGGGACTGGCTAGCCTCCCTGGACCTCAAAGATGCCTACTTTCACATTCCCATCAGGTGCTCCCACAGAAAATACCTCAGGTTCGAGTTGCCTTCAGGCCACTATCAGTTCAGAGCAATGCCCTTTGGCCTAACATCAGCCCCAAGGGTCTTCACAAAGTGCCTGGCAGTAGTTGTTGCCTTCCTAAGAAGACAAAAGATTTCCATTTTCCCATACTTGGATGACTGGCTCATAGCAGGTCAGTCTCCAGACCAAGTCACATCTGCAAGTGATCCAGCAAGTGCTCACTTCTTTAGGATTCCTTCTCAACCTACCAAAGTCAGTTCTCAAACCAGTGCAGCTCCTCACCTTCATAGGTGTAGAACTGGATATGGTAAAGGCAAGAGCCTTCCTTCCCCTGGAAAGGGCAAGGACCCTTATGGAATTGGCCTCTTCATTCAGCCTTCAGGTGTCTCGACCAGCAAGGCATTTCCTTCAGCTACTGGGCCACATGGCAGCTTCCACAGCAGTGGTCCAGGGGGCAAGATTCCAAATGAGGGAAATTCAGTTCCACTTAGGAGCCTTTTGGTCCCAAAGAAAGGATTCCCTTACCAAAGTAATTCCAGTGACTCAATCCTGATCCAAGTTTGCAATGGTGGTAGGATCAGGACAATTTGAGACAAGGGGTTCCATTGTCACCAGTCTCATTCAGTGATCCTCACCACAGATGCTTCCCTGCTGGGCTGGGGAGCCCATTTGGGGACCTTACCACCCAGGGACTGTGGTCACCTCAGGAATCTCTGCTTCACATCAATCTCTTGGAACTCAGAGCAGTGTTTCTGTCACTGCAAGCTTTTTCCAAATCTGTACAGAACAAGGTGGTTCAGGTCAGAACAGACAACACCACCACCACCATGTGGTACATCAACAAGCAAGGAGGCACTCTGTCTACAGCCTTGTGCACAGAAGAAATGAAGTTGTGGTCCCTGGCCTATTCCCTGCAAACCTCTCTGATAGCAGTTCACCTCCCAGGGAAGGACAATGTCCTAGCAGACGCACTGAGCAGAATATCTCAGGGCCATCACGAATGGGCCCTAGATCCTCTGGTGTTGAAAGTGATTTTCTCAAGATGGGGCACTCCAGAGAGAGATCTTTTTGCAGCCCCAGACAATCACCAACTTCCTCTCTTTTGTTGCAGACCCCCAGTCTTGGGCTCAGTCCCCCTGGATGCTCTGATTCTGAACTGGGAAGGGAAATTTCTGTATGCTTTATCCCCCTTCCCTCTCCTGTTCAAAGTGTTAGTCAAGATAAGGTCATGGACTTCCGCTGATGTCAGGGACCAACATGGTGGTTTGATTCACCCGCTCCACTGCCCACTGAACATAATCTATATTAATCGCACTTCAGACGATGGCATCCCCAGCCAAGCAGAGGAGAAATAAAGCGGGGAAGATATTCCTAACCCCCCTCGCAAAAACTCAAGGCTCTACTGCAGGAGGAAGAGGTTGAAAGCCACGGTGAAACAGAGACCCCAGGGGAAGCACAGCAATCTGGGCAGCATGGAGGCCTCCAAGACAACGACCTTATAGAAACCATCAAACAAACAACTCGTACAGTTTCTAAAATAGATTGGACCCTCTCTGATCTCCGATCCGACCTGGGCAGAATCGAGCACAAAACAGACCAAATGGAACTATGCCTAACAGCGGTCTCCGAGCAGTCCGATAGGCAAGATAGGCTTCTACTGTACCTGTTGGCCCGGGACCAAGAGCTAACACACAAGCTATACGATCTGGAGGGCAGAAGTCGAAGACAGAACATTAGGATTCATGGAGTGCCTGAAAACTTAGAGGGAGATGCTATAAATACTATAGAATTCACCCAGAGGCTCCTCAGAAAGGCGATAGATCTCCTGGACGACCTGGATTTGAATCTTGACTGCACGCACCGCTCCCTGGCTCCCAAGCCAAGTAACCCGGAAGCCAGGCCCAGATCGCTGATTATCCGATTCACCAAATATAGCAGTAAGGAAGAGGTGTTGCAAAAAGCCTGGCAGCAGAGCCCACTGGAATTTGGGGGCCACAAAATCTCCATCGACAACGACTATACTTCCGAAGTTCAGGAAGCTCAGAAGGCGCTCTGGCCGATTGTGAAGTCTTTGAGATCCAAGAATATTAAGGCTCAAATTCTGCATCCTGCTAGATTAAAAATTACAACAGAACAAGGCACTAAAACATTTAAGGACCTTCTGTCTGCCTCCCCTTATCTGGAAGAATTGGGGATTACTACGCCCCCTTTAACGAAGGAGAGGCTTGACAGAGATCTCCTGGCTTTGGCCTGGTCCATGGCCCAGAAAGGAATATCTAGGTTGGGATCCTCGGAGCGACGCCTACAGACTTCACTCCGTGCTGACACTGGTGCAGTGCTGCGACGACTAGGTGATCCCGTCCTGATGAACAAGAATGCCCCTTATCTGCAACAAGCCTTGTCGGCGAATGAGACAGAAGATTCGGGCCTGCCACACTGCTCAACCACCTGAAGGAACCCTGAGGCGATATCCACACCTTGATTTTCTTCTCCTGCACTGAACTGTTCCCCAAGTTGCCCCATGGGCACGCTGAGCCTAGCTGAACTCATGTCACCCTGGTGGTGAACACGCCCGCAGACTGTTCTCCCATTCTTCCTCTTCTTCCCCTTGGTTCGGAGGGTCGCAGTGAGTACCCACATGCTCCCAGATTGGCCGGGCCAACCAACCACCTGCTGACTTTCAAGTGCCCCTGGTGTCACGGATACCGTCCCGACTACCCATTTTACTGACTTTTTTGATATTTGATGTTGTCTGTTACGGGGTTGGGGGGGGCCTTTATGAATATAATCTGGCTATGCTATGCAATTTAATGGGCCACAGATCGCTACAGTGATCTATCACTTGTCTGCCTTGTAAACTGCGGATAGCCGCCGGGGGGGGGGGTGCAGGGACCGTGAGTGTCTGCTTTCTTCGTGATGGACACCTACCCACAATAACATCTTGGCTCTGGCGTTGTTCTCCTTCGGTATTTCTCCCTTCCACATATGTAATATATGAGCCTATTTCAGGCACCTGGGACTCCCGATGGGGGGGCAGGGGATTTGCAGTTCAGCCCTGACTAGCTGAGAACAGTGCCAGAGGGAGGTCCATGTGGTGTCGACTGGCCCTCTTTTCCCCTGCTAGACAGCCAACCCACCACCACCCGTGTGAGCAGAGCGGCAGGCGGGGAGGGCGTGGGGGTCAGCTAAAGGCAACACGTTATGCGGCCAGACTGAAGCACCTTCCTCTGGAGGGGCTTCCCGGATGGAGGACATTGCTATTGTACCAGCTCTCACTTCTCCGTAGAGCTTATAATCCAGCCATCAATCTCTCAACAGGTTGCACCTTGGGGAGATACTCTCCCGGTCTCTCGACCCCGGACTGGCCTTCATGGGAGGACAGGTTTTAGCCTGTCACTCACTCCTTGCGTGTTTAAACTTCGTGAGGGTCTAGAGGAGGCGCTCACTCCTGCAGGGTGCAGCTGGTTCAAGATGAAGCTCACTTTTCACTCCCTGGGGGGGTACAGGTACATATACCTAATTGAAGGTGGACATTGGAGGGAGGAGACTGTTTCTGTGGGGGTTCTTGCCATCTTTGGGTGACATTGTGATGTCCCCCCCCTCCCTTTTGGGGAGGAAATGGGCCGTGGGCAAATGGGACGTGACCAATAACTAGTTTTTAAAGGCTGGGGCTGCTAGCTACAGAATGCCTTACCCAGTGGAACCAAGGCGAACTTCAGTCAGCCCCAGAGGGAGGGACTCTCTCCCCCCTCTTTGGGTATTATTATTCGTAATTTCAGGTATGTTCGAGTGGGTGGGTACCGAGCACCTGTCGGGAATCATTTTCTTTTCCTTGTTTCCCATGCAGTTTACTCCTGACAGAAGGGGGTGGGGCTTCATTCCTGGGCATTCCAGGGTCTCCCAGGGACCACTCATTGCACTTCTGAGTGCCCTGATCTGGTCTGTTTTCTCAGACCCCCCTTTGCTGCCATATACTGGTCAGCATTCCCTTGGAAGCCTTATTATTGATTATTGGGAAATCGGGTCGAAAGGAGTTTCGGCCGAGGTTTCCCATCACTTAAGTCAGCTCCTGGCTCAAAAATGGATGAGGCCAGAGCAATGGTTTTCTAGTAGAATACTGTAGTTGTTAAAAGTGTTTTACTAAGTTTCAAGGTTCACTGTATTAATTGTTTAGCTCTGCAGATTTGTCATACACTTAAACTGGTAATGCTTAGAGAATCTACAACTCAGAAAAGGAATGTCCACCCTAAGTGGAACGAATATGGCTAGTTGTACCTCCAAGTTTATGTCGCTGAATGTGAACGGATCGTCCAGCCCAATGAAGAGAAAGAGGATCCAGCAATTTGTTATGTCTCAGGGATGTGGAGGTGTGTTTCTGCAAGAGATGCACCTCTCTTCTCAGGAAGCCCAAAAGCTTAAATTCAAGGCCTTCCCAGTGATATATCACTCCTCACTTCCAGTGGGCAGAAAGAGGGGGGTAGCCATACTTCCCTCGTCGAAGCTACAGTTTCAGCAGCAGGAGGTGATAGAAGATCCAGAGGCTAGGTACATTATTGTAACTGGGATCATTCAAGACACACAAGTAAATCTGGCAAATATTTACATCCCCCCTGGATCTCCTGCCAAAGTGTATTCAAGTATTTTACAATTAGTGGTAGAAAAGGTGGGAGGCATGTTAATAATGGGAGGAGTTTGAAACATAGTTTTAAACAGGGCCCCTTGATTCAACCTCCCAGATCCTAAAAGTGGATGTAGCCAAAGCTTGCTCTGTTAAAATTCAACTTGAATAATTAGGCCTGTGCGACATTTGGAGAGAAAAATACCCGAGAGCACGAGAGTTTACCTGCTTTTCACCCAGGTTTAGAGTATTCTCTCGTCTAGACATGTTCTTCACATTTAAGGGTGACTTGAGCAGATTTCCCTCTATATGGGTGGGCACAACTATCCTCTCAGATCATAGCCCTGTTTTCCTGGAGGTGGAGCTGGGACTACCTAAAAGGACCACACACTGGAGATTGAACACCTCTCTCCTCCAGGACAAAGGAGTCCTGAAGGAACTCAGGGATTGCCTGAAAGTTACCCTTGAGGAAAATACTGGGCAAGAGGTTTCACCCCAGATATTATGGGATACTATTAAAGCCGTTCTCAGAGGCAAACTTATATCAATAGCCTCACGTAGAAAGCGAGAATGAATGCAACGCCAGCAGGAATTAATCTCCCAGATCAAGAAACTAGAAAATGCCCCAAAAACCAAGTGGGAGGAGTCCCGGGGCAGGGAACTCTTAAAGTGCAGGGAACTCCTACATAATATTCAAAAATTAGAGGTAGAAAAAGCTCTGTTTTACTTAAAACAAAGATATTATGAGGGTGGGCCTAGAGGTACTAAACTCTTAGCCTATAGATTACGTCACCGTGCAGCCAAAGCCACAATAACTAAAATAGTTTCGCCCCGAACAGGACAAATGGCTAGACAAGTGACTCAGATAGCAGACTCGTTCGTGGAGTTTTACTCCAAACAATATGAGTCAGTAGAATATACCTCTATACCAGACAAGCGAAACTACTTGATCTCTATACCGCTACCTCCACTCTCTGTAGGAGCCGCCCAAACACTGACCAAGCCCATTACCCAAGAAGAAATTACCTCCACAATTAAAAAACTTAAGCTGGCCAAATGTCCTGGCCCTGACGGGTTTGGAGCTGAATTTTTACAAAACTCTAGCCCCGGGAGTGGTTCCCCTTTTCCACAAAGCCTTCTCAAACATTTGGTCTGGGGGTGGTTCCCCCCCTCCTTGGCAATATGCCACCATAACAGTCTTGCATAAAGAGGGAAAAGTTCCCTCGAGGTGTGAATCTTATCGCCCCATATCCTTATTAAATCAAGATTACAAGATTTTTACCTCCATAATAGCATCAAGACTTAACCCGATACTACCAGAATTAATCCAGTCAGACCAATTGGGATTTGTACTGGGCCGGCAGGCATCTGACGGAGTATGCTCTGCTTTAGACATGATAGATAAGATCCAACGTACTCATACCCCAGCTTGTTTATTAAGCCTGGATGCCGAAAAGGCCTTTGACAGGGTCTCATGGGAGTTCCTGTTTTTGGTACTTGAACATAAGGGGTTTCCTGAGTCTTTTATAGACACCATGAGATCCTTATATAGGGGTTCTCAGGCATACGTCAGGGTAAATGGGGGCCTGTCTAGAAGATTTCACCTTGGTAGGGGAACCCGGCAGGGGTGTCCTCTCTCCCCTCTGCTGTTCGCGCTCTATATTGAACCCCTAGCGGAGGCTATCAGAAGGGCGCAGGGGTGTCGGGGATCGAGGTGGGGGGTGTACAGAAGAAGATTCTGTTCTATGCAGATGATGTTCTTCTGTCCCTATCTCAGCCTCATAGATTGATAGAACAAGTGTGGCCTAGTCTAGAGACTTTTGGGAAGCACTCAGGTTACTCCTTAAACAAGACCAAAACAGAGGCCTTAAGCTTCTTTTTTAATCCATCTGAGGGCATCCGCCAACTCCTTCCATTAAACTGGACAGCTGGGGGTATGAAATATCTGGGGATCTACATTACCAAACATTCATCTAAATTATTTCAAAGCAAACTATTCACCCCTGACGACTTCTCTCAAGAAAGACTTGGAAAGGTGGTCCCTAATTAATATCCTTATGTATGCCAGAATTCAAGCTATAATTATGAATGTATTGCCAAGATTCCTGTATCTGTTTCAGTGCATACCCCTCTATATTCATAAATCCAACTTTCAGATATGGCATAAAATGATCTCTAGATTTGTCTGGGCTAGTAAGAGACCAAGAATAAGGTTAAAAACATTACAGGCCCAACGCGAGGCAGGAGATAGATCACTCCCAGATCTGGAGGATTATTTCCTAATGGTACAACTGAAACAGTCTTTACAGTGGTCTGGTCCCAGTTCCACCTCTGGCTGGAGGGATATGGAGAGGAGAGAGAGGAGGGGGGTGGGGGTAGGCTGCCCCTTGAAGATCGAATATTGACTCCCTTCTTAACCCGACTTCAACCAATGCCCAGGTTTAGTTCGGTAGGTGAGACCCTCCGCTCGGTTCATAGATTGTGGCAAAAATATAAATTGTTATCTTCATTATGGTCCCTTAGGAGACTAGCCTGGACTGAAGACTTTCCCCCTAATCGACTGGACCCTACATATAAGCTATGGAGTAAGATGGGCCTGACATTTCTCGGGCAGTTTATCCAGGGGAGCTAATCTTGGATTTTAACTCACTCAAGAATAGATTTGGGGGGCGCTGTGGAGCCCGAGCTGTATGGTCGCAGGTTTAGAAGCTCTTCAAAACTGGAAAATATAAGTTAAGTTTTAAGGGTTTAAACCGAGGTAAACCTACTTATCCACACAGAAAATGAAATTGGAACTCTTATAGACCTGAAATGGGGAATCCAAAGAAAGATAAGACAACTGGGGAGAACGTTAGAAGCAGATCAAATGTGGGCACGTCAGCACCGCGATCGATGCAAGGCCGAGCACCTCCAGAATCTAGCATGGAGTGTGAGGAGGAGACACTACAGATGCTGGGACAAAAGATGAACCAAATGCTAGCATCAATGGCAGGACTTTCAGAGCGATTTGATGCCCTTACAAATAGGGTCATGCTCCTCGAGACAGATTTGAGTATAATGAAGACGGAGGTGGTTGAAGTAAAAAAGCAGTCTGAAGCTGCGATGGGAACGGCGGCAAATCTCCTGAAAGAAAACTCTCACTTGCGGGCCCGTCTCGAAAATCTAGAGAATCAGGCCCGGGCTACAAATCTCAGAATAATTGGTATTCAGGAGCGCAGTGAGGGAGACCACCTGAGCCTATTTCTAAAAGATTGGTTGGAGCAACAACTGGGTCAGTCCTTGCAGGAGAGGACATGAGGAATTCAAAAAGCGTTTTGAGTTACTTTTCGGAGCAGGCCCAGCAACACGGATTCCCCAAGGACGATAGAAGCAATCCTGGACAGTATGGGCACTCGAGATTTTATCTTGTCCTTGGCTAGGCAAAAGCGATCTCTCCTACACGACAGAGAAAGGGTGTCTCTATATCCGGACATAAGTTTTGCAACTCGACAGAAAAAAAAGAAATTTGATGGGACAAGGGCAATGCTACGTGCAGCGAATATTCCACACAACATGCTTTTCCCTGCGAGACTGAGGCTGACATATCAGGGCAAGGTATTTATTCTCAGACCCAGCAGACGCTCTGAAGTGGGCCCAAAAGTTCGCAAAACCATGTGGAAGTAAGCGGGAGTCCTCCAGATCGGGTACAGAGGATGAAGATGATTTGGACACATGAAGGACTTTTTTCTTTACCTTAAGAAAATCTCAGGTCTGTTAAGCTAAAATTCCTGAGAAAGTACAGTTATCCTCCCTTTTTGCAAAATTTCTGTACTAAGAAAAATTTTAGTCTCTTAATTTAGACTGGCCTGAGGCATTAAAGCTTCTATGATGAAGGGAAGGAGTTTTCCTTCTGTCTGTGTGGGTCCTACTTTAGAGACTCAAATAGTAAATGTAGGTAATATTAAATAATAGGATTTCAAAGTTGTTAACTTGTTGATAAATATTTCTGTTGGGGCTTCTGTTTTAACCTGCATTCTGCAGTACCATTATGGTACAATAATTTCAGCTATTGCATGCTGCGTTGTTAGTCTCACCCCAGAGACAGAATTTATGTAATTTTAAGGTCTCAAAATTGTTCATTTTTTTTATTGTTAAAGCATGCCGCTCATGGGCTCAAAATACATAGCCTAATTCATGATATTTGTCTACGTAATTTTAGGGCTTTATAGTCCTTTGATGTACCCCCCATGACATATCTTATTGATGTAACACGGGATGATAAATGTTTGTATTAAGAGGGGTGTTTCCCTCAGAATGTCAGATCAGATCCTAATGTGCTGCATCAGGTTCTCTAACTGTATGTTTGCTGAAGAAAACAATAAACATAAAGTATAAAAAAAAAAAGAATAGATTTGGGCTTAAGAATGCAGACCACTTTAGGTTCCTCCAGGTCAGAACATATATCATCTCGCTTCAGAGGAAAGTAGTGGGTCTGGATGGGGTGGCCCCCCTACTAGCAGCCACCCAACAGATAAAATCACTAACGGCCCAAAAGGGACAGATTTCGATTCTTTACAAGGCTCTAAGAACCATAAGATCCGATCCTCTAGCCAAAATTAAAAACAAATGGCAGGAGGAAGCTGCTCGGGGCTCTGCTCCTATCAATTGGATTTCCGTCTTCCACACTGCTAAATTGGCAACTAGATCACCTCTTTGGCAAGAATTTGCCTGGAAGGTAAGGATCCGTTTTTTCCTCACACCTGAGGTACTAAATAAAAGGAACCCAAATCTCTCGGCTGGCTGCTGGCGGGGGTGTGGGGAAGA
The DNA here is from genome assembly GCA_016271365.2 of Neoceratodus forsteri. Taxonomy (NCBI): domain Eukaryota; kingdom Metazoa; phylum Chordata; order Ceratodontiformes; family Ceratodontidae; genus Neoceratodus; species Neoceratodus forsteri. The sequence continues at coordinate 112,346,867 of JADMNL010000031.1, read as the reverse complement.
TAAGGCATACTACCTGCACATCTTTTGGGCTTGCCCTAAATTAAATAGATTCTGGACTGATATTATATCAGCAATAAAGAGCATATTGGCCATCACTCAGCCGATGAACTGGGAAGAATTGATCCTGGGAATTCCCAGGTCAGGGGACCTGATTCGCTGTACCTTTGGGCAATCTTAACGACAGCGGCCCATAAGGTGATAACCAGGACCTGGCTTAGTCCTAATGTACCCCAAAAGCAAGAATGGATCCTAACTATCAAAGGACTGGCTGACCTGGAGGAACTCACCTTTAAAATAAACCACAAGACCACTCTTTATGTTCAGAGATGGTCGAGATGGGTTGTCTGGCTCCAACTAGATGGGGCATCTATGTCAGGAAATTAAGACACATCACACCTCTTCCTCTTGGGTCAGGGCGATCCGTAGTTGTGAACTTATTTACCAGTAAACCTCTAGATCTTTATTTCCCCTGGTATAACAATGAAATGGAGTGTACTAATGCACAAAGTATTAAGTCTGTATCTTGATTCTCAAAGTTGTAAATATTTACTCTGCAGAGCTTGAATAAAGACTAAAGTTAAAAAAAAAAAAAGATAAGGTCACAACCATGCAAAGTGATTCTGATTGCTCCAGACTGGGCCAGACAGCCATGGTATCCCTGTTGCTGTCCCTAACAGTCCATCTTCCCCTGTCTCTCTTCCCAGGAATTACAACCTGTTAACATCCTCTCAGGGGAGGATTTGGTACCCGAATCTTCAGTCTCTCAATCTCAAGGCTTGGCTCTTGAAGAGTTAGAGTTTGCAGATCTGCATCTTTCCCAAGGGGTTCTGGATATCCTTCAAGCTTCTCGAAAGCCTTCCACCAGAAAGACTTACAACTCCAAATGGAAAAGATTCAGCATTTGGTGTTCTAAGAATATTTCTCCAGACTCTGCTGAATTGCCTACGGTTCTGGATTATATGGTCCATCTTAATGGCCTAGGTCTCAGACCAGCTACCCTCAAGGTACACTTGGCAGCTGTTTCTGCTTTCCTGTCAGTAGGCAAGTCTTCCTCTCTGTCTTCCCATCCTGTATTCTGTAAGTTTTTCAAGAGATTGCTTCACACCAGTCCCCCTTTAGGGATCCTGCTCCTGCTTGGGACCTTAATGTTTGCATTGCTCAGCTTATGCAACCCCCTTTTGAGCCTTTGTCCTCAGCAGAGCTTAAGTACGTGACTTGGAAAACTGTGTTTTTGGTAGCCATTACTTCTGCCAGACATATGAGTGAATTGCAAGCCCTGTCAGTGGAATCTGATTTCATCTCTTTTCACAGAGATAAAGTGGTCCTTAGAACTAACAGAAAGGTCTTGCCTAAAGTGGTTTCAGATTTCCACCTCAACCAGTCTGTATCTCTCCCTGTTTTCTTCACTGACCATTACTCCTTGGGAGAGAGGAGGCTACACAGTTTGGATGTTAAAAGAGCCCTTAGCTACTACATAGAGCGTACCAAGGGTCACAGGTTTGAATCCCTCCAGTTGTTCCTCACTTATGGAGAAGTTGATAAGGGCAAACCTGCCACTAAGATATATTGCCAGGTGGATTATTTCTTGTATACAATTCTGCTATGAAAAACTGGGTCAAACTCCACCCTCAGGCCTGAGGGCTCATTCCACAAGAGGTACAGCTGCTTCCCTGGCTGCTGCCAGGCATATTCCTCTCTTAGAAATTTGTCAAGCAGCCACCTGGAAAACAGTCCATACTTTCACCAAGCATTACTCTCTGGATATCCAGGCTAGGAGTGATGCTCGGTTTGGCACAGCAGTATGTCAGAGCCTATTTCCAAAGTAGGTTATGTCCCTCCTCCATGGAGGTACTGCTTGGTAGTCTGCAATAGTCAGAATACAGCAAGACTTCATGTTGTTTGAAGAAAAAATTACTCACCTTAGTAATTTTGTTTCTTCTAGTGGAGTCTTGCTGTATTCTGACCTCCCCTCTGCCTCCCCTCTCAGAACCTAGTTTTTGGGATGCGGGTGGGCAGGAGTAGTGCTGGCACCCTACGGGTGTCCATTTTACACCCTCTTTTTTCTTTGGGTGGAATGTTGTGTTCTGGATGTGTTTTTGTTTTTTTTGTTTCCTGACTTGAGTCTTCCTTTGAGAACCAAAAATATTATATATTTGCCAGTTGGCTTGTAAAAATTTTACAGTTTCCACACAGAACACCTAGTGAGTTTTTGCTCGTAAAGATCTGACGGTTGCAGTTTGAACAACAACAGACAGGGGCTTCAACCGAGCTCGTGATGAACGTTCTATGCAAGGCATAGAAAAGTTAACCCTTTGTTCTCCGGGGCAGTTGAAAGGCAGGACCTAATTGCAATAGTCAGAATACAGCAAGACTCCACTAGAAGAAACATAATTACTAAGGTGAGTAATTTTTTCTTCCCCAGCCAACCCCCAATGACCTGAGTCCGTTCCCGAACCCGGGTTGCCGGCGTGGTTCGAGGTGTGGCGTGTCCCTGGCCATTTCAAATGACAAAGACTGGAACTTTTCTCTTCTGTGGAAGACTAGAGAACAGCATGGTCTTTGTTTTTCTGTAATTGAGGACCAATTTGTTATTAGAGAACCAGTTTTCTAGTGATCTGAAGTTTCTTTGGAGAGTGGCAGTGAGGCTGTCAAGGTCAGGGTTTTTGGATTAGATGACAGCATAATCGACATAGTATGTTGGCTGTCAGACAGACATCAGGCAGTTGATTTATAGAGGTCAAATAGGACTGGACCCAAGATGGAGCCCTGGGGGACACCAGTAGCTACTCTGCTAGTGTCAAAGATTTATCAATCTTCACACACTGGGAGTGGTTTGTGAGATAGCTGTGAAACCAGTCAGCTGTGTTCTGTGACAAACCCAGGAAAGGAGTTTGTTAAGTAGGAGCTTATGGTTGACCAGGTCAAAGGCCTTAGTAAGGTTGATATATATATATATGTAACCCCCCCTACAAATGTGGGTTCCCGAAATGTCTTCCTTGAGCTTGTCTAAATACTCACTGCCAGGCTGGTGTTCTGCGTTTTAGCAGATTAAATGTATTGCCAGAGAGTGCCTGTATAGCCTCTGTGTACTGTCTCTTTAAGAGCTGCCAGGATTGCAGTCTTAATTAATCTAAAAGGGAGCTCTGTTAGAAGATGTGCTTGTTTGCTGATCATTTGTTAGAGTAGTAATAATATTGCAGTTTGTTCTAGCCTGCCTTCTTTGCAGCATGGACAGTTCTGTTTGTTTCCATCATCTTGGTCCTGGACTGCTGAAATGGGCCAATCAGTACATTTGGGACTGCAAAATGGAGCCTGCCTAAAGGGGCTTGGTGGGGTCAAAACTTGTAAGAATTGTAATTTTTGCATTTTGGCGCCTAAAATAACCTGGAGAGGGAGCCCTTGTTGTGACTGACCGACAGATCAGCCAACTGAACCTTTTGGATCTTGGGGAAATTCCCACACTGCTTGCAGCTAGTTTCAGTTCTGAGTTGGGAAGTGAAGCGATAACAGCTTGAATGATTCAAGCAACAGCCCCGGCGTTGATTTGCTTGGGAGAACTGTGGAAAGGCCTGAGTTTTGGCTGCCTGCTGTCCCTGAGAGGGAACTTGTGCCTTTTTCAGACTGAATCCGAACTTGGAGAGTGACATAAGCCACTGAAGTGTGACCAGGCTCCTACCTGAAGAACAAAGATTTGCTGAATGCGATCGGCCTGTCTGGACTTCCAGCCACCTCTGAACTCCCGGATTGTGCAGAGACTCTGTAATTGCGACCGGAGAGCCTTTTGCCTGGTACAGTGGAATTTCCTTACATATGAATATGTTGTGTGCTTATAGTGGGTCATGATTTGGTTCCTCACTGTGGTTTGAATTATGTTCTGCTTGCTGGAAGCTGCATTAGAATTTCTTTCTGTGTAAATGTGCTGTGTGCTGGTAGTGGGTCGCGATTTGGTTCCCCACTGTGGTTTGAACTGTATTCTCCTTGCTGGAAGCTGCATCCATCCCCTTGGACTGAATCCAAAATCATCTCCATTGGGCCTGGACCTTGCCACACTGGCCCTTCCTGACTACCCACTGCACAGAGAAAGCCATCAACGAGAGACCTGCCTGGGGATCAGCCCCCCTGCTCAACACTTGGAACAGGAACGTCACCTCAGTGATTCGTATGGGCCCTGCTTCTCCGGGCACTCCAGCTCAACAACTTGCAGTCTCAATTTCGTCCTGCCTGTGTCCAGTATTGGGTATGGTGAGTAAACATCTGGGTAGCTCCCTGCAACAACAATTAAATCTAAAGTGTTGTCATCTGATTGTCTGGTTGCTTTTTCTTTCATGAACTGAGCCCTCCGGCTCTGGATTACAAATGATGTGTGTTGTACATGTTGCTTTCTTCCATCATAGGGCCCCAACCAGCTGCAATGTTCCTGGCTAGCCCACCATTTTCCTACCTGGGTACCCAGAGTGTGTGGCTGTGTGGGGACTTAAAGCGCATGCATAACGGTTTGATTAATATAGCCTTTAAACCAATCAACCTGATTGTGCCCCTCCCTTGTTCAAGTCCCCTGAATAAATCAGATCTGACTTTTTCTGCATTTAACCTGACTGTGGTTCCAGTTTGTGCCAAGAGTATTGTACTATTGTTATTTACTGTGCATAACCTTGTTTTTCAGGGGGTCCCCAGGGTCGAGCCAGAGGAACCAGCCCTTGTGATAAGTGCAAACAGTGTGGGTACTGGTATGGTGTACAAGGGGTACTGTGAAAGTGATTATCGTATATTGCTCAGGCCACTAGAAGGGAAAGAGGAGGGTTACAGTGTTCTGGAGGGCTGTGCCCAAGTTAGTTTGACCACTACTCAGCCCTGACCTCCGGGTGGAGGCACCCGTTGCAGAACCTAGGCCCCTTAACCTGCTACTAGTCAAGCAGGCAGGGGTAGTAGCCTGTGGGATAGAGCCACCTAGGGGTTACATATAGCTCTGATAAGGTCACCATTTTTGAGGACCTCATGAACATAGTTGGTGTAGTCCAACAGTACCGTGTTGGTGCTGTGTAGCTTCCAGGAACCATGCTGCTGCACACACTGAACACTGTATTTTTCGAGGTGTGTGACAAGTTGGTCAGAGACTATTCTCTTGAGGGCCTTGGACATGGGGGAGAGAATAAAAATGGGCCTGTAACTGGCAGGGTTAGAGTGGTTACCACTTTTGAAAACTGGTGTAACCAGTGTGGGTTTCCACTTCTCAGGGAATTGTGAGTAGCACAGGGGAAAAGTTAAAAATTCTAGAGATGGAGTGGGAAAATTCTTCTATGGCTAGGGCAAGAAGTTTCACATCAACCGAATCACTACAACACCTAGTTTTACTAAGCACCCTACAGATGTATTTCAAGGTGTTTTTGACTGAAACAGTCTTAAAGTAGAATTTAGGCTACCCTGGTTCGGAGCCCACCATCACCACTCTTCGCTGGACTATAATGCCTTTACCTTACAGGAATACTAAACCATGTATGTTGTTGCATCTGGTATAAAGTTTTACTGACTTGCTACCCTATTGTTATGTATACCCTTACTGACTGTCTTTTACCTGAACCCAAATGTATTTTTACTTATCCTGTCTATTGCAGGCTTACCTGTACTGTTGTACTCTTGTATCTACTGTCTATTTATCTGTATATAAATGCATTGTTACTCAACTTGTGTAATGCAGGTCCACCTTGTAAATGAGCTTGCTCAGTGGTGTTCGCCTGGATAAATAAAGAATTTGATTGATCTTGGAGGCTTCAGGACCGGGTTCCCTTCAAGGGGTTTGGGCAAGTTCATTGGGGATGACAGAAATGAGGTCAGAAAAGGCTGTGTTGAAGTAACTGGCAGTTTCGGTGGGATCACGGACCTCTTGACTCCCCACCATGAGCATCTGTGGAGTGATTTTAACTCCCTTGTCAAGAAGCTCCATCACATTGTTCCTGAATCTTTTGCCATTGCTCCAGTTCCAGGTCTGCTGATCCTTATAGAAGTGAGATTTGGCTTTTTTAATCATACTGATGCACTTATTGCGGGCTTCCTTGTACCTTGTGTTTACACACAGAGTTATCACTCCGGTATTCCACTAAGTCTGAATGGCCTTCTGAAATTATATGAGAATGGTTATTACTCTAAACAGAGGGTTGATAACGGGGGTCTTAAAACTTTCATTTGTAAGATCTAGGAATGGCCAGAGGTCCTTTGCCTACACTTCCCCCATCAATTTGGAATAAAATTCCATTGAACATCAGACAGTTACAATCTCCAAGATCATTCTTGCATGCATTAGACTATATTTTACTGTACTAGTTGAATGTAAATGATTTAAATAACCATATTTTTTATTTCTTTTCAGACGTGGACTTTGTAGTCTGAATTGTCTGCTGCTTTGTCTATTTTATTGTAACTTATTTACCTTTTGTGTGTATGTAATGCAAAGAAGTGCAAAGTAATGCACCTGGGAAACAAAAACCCAGGGGAAGATTACACAATGGGGGGGAAGGGGTAGTAAGAACAACAAAAATGGAAAGGGACCTGGGGATGATCATATCAGATGACCTTAAGGTTGGCAAGCAGTGTGAGAAGGCGGTAGGGAGATACTGGGATGTATAAGGAGAGGTATCACCAGCAGAAAACAGGAAGTTGTTATGCCCCTGTACAGACAGTTGGTGAGACCCCATCTGGAGTACTGCGTCCAGTTCTGGAGACCCCATCTCCGCAAGGACATAGACAGGATGGAAGCAGTTCAGAGGAGGGCAACTAAAATGGTGCAGGGTCTACAAGAGAAGCCATATGAGGAGAGACTAAAGGAGCTTAATATGTATATCCTTGAGAAAAGGAGGGAGAGGGGGCACATGATAGAAACGTTTAAGTACCTCAGTGGAATCAACAAAGTCCAAGAGGGTAGCATCTTTCAGAAAAAGAGATGTGTAAGAACAAGGGGACACAATTTGAAGATAGAGGGGGGATGGCTCGGGGCAATGTGAGGAAGTATTTTTTCACGGAGAGGGTGGTGGACGCATGGAACAGCCTTCCTGAGGAGGTTGTGGGGTCTAAAACTGTGGGAGAATTCAATAATGCGTAGGACAGACATAAGGCAATTTTTGTGTGGGGTAGGAAGAAATAGGCTGTTGGTTAAATAGGATCTGCAGCTTATCCTCTAGGTAGGGAAATGGGCAGACTAGGTGGGCCAAGCGGTCCTTATCTGCCGTCAAAGTCTATGTTTCTATGTCTTCGTTTACTGTGGGTCGCACCTGTAAAAGGAACTCATTTTTTCCAGTGTGTTTACCCGTTCAACGAATAAACAAACAAACCTTTCGCACGTGAACAGAGGACCCTGTTTCCCTGGCCAGTGCCCAAAAATTGTCCCTATCCCTCATGCAGGCAAGGAGTTCAGAGGTGATCCATCTTGACGATGTTCCTCTTGCTTTAGCTTTTTCAAAGGGTGTAAATTTATCACAGGCATGTGTGAACTCGGAAACAAAGAATTCTGGGGTCGAGTCAGTATTGGGAATGGCATCTAAGAAGCTCCAATCAATTTGGGCCAAGTAAGATTTTAATTCAGGCACCTTTTTTTTTGGTTTAGGACTTGGCTGACTATGATCTGGGGGGGTAGCCTTGTCTGTTTAACTGCTATAGACACTGCACACCAGGGAGTGGTCACTTAGGGTATCTGGCAGAACTCTGACAACTTTAAGCCTATCGGGGTGTGTAACTAGTATCAGTCAAGTAGTGTCATAGTGCCTGTTTTATAATTGGTCCTGGTGTGCACAGTGACCATTTGTGTGAGAAACAGTAATTTTTACTGATCTTGCCAAGGCTTTCGGTTCTGTTGACCACCCCTCCTCTTAGAAAGTTTGCGGCTTGTGTGTCTCTCTCTCTCTAGGCTCGTTCACACGAGGGACTGTGAGCCATTGTCAGTGGCTCACAGCAGCAAGATCGGCGCCCCTGCCCCTGTGTGAACCTTACCGTTTCTGCGATTTTCTGTTGTATGACGTTGTCACCACGATCCCTCTTTCCTTGGGTTTGCGGAGTGGTGTAGGTGGTTTCCTGTCTCATGTGAACATCAAAATCACCCGCAACACCACAATTCCCCACCCTAAGCAGGAACAACACTAGAACGCTGGAATTGCCTGAAGGAAAAAGGGCTGCGGCAACACCGATACAGTGTGAACGAGGCTCTCTAGCACTTCCAAAGAATTTTTAAGAACAATTAAAAAGTAACAGTTGCGACAAGGCGCAGTGTGAATGAGCCTTCTGTCTCAGCTATAAATTGGTTCATTCCCATCTTTCTGACTGCCACTAGTCAGTTCAGGTAGAAGGCACTCTTCCTCCTCCACCCCCATCTGGTCTGGAGTTCCTCAATGCTCTATTCCCAGCCTAATTTTCTTTGCCTTGTTCCTAAACAACCTTCCTTCAGCCTGTGTCAGCACAAGCGTACATATGTATGCCAATTGCACCGTCCTGTACTCCACTAGGGACTAGCCTCTGAGCTTGAATCATCACTGCAGTTGGACTTTGAGAATGTATGGCCACTGTTCTGTGAATAGACTGCCCCTTGAGAGTGCCATAAGCAAGACTAAAAACATATTTAAAGCCCGCCTTGACAATTTAATAAATTCTGGGTACGTTCTCTCTTATTATAATTCATATTAGTATAAGAGCTGCATGGGCCTTGGCCTTCTTGCTCTTCAATGACCTTAGTATGAACCTGTTCAGTGCCAAACAGACTGTGCCAATGTCCTTTGTCACTAGGCAGAAGCTAGTTAGGCTCCCTTCCATGTCCACTTTCACCACCCTTGATGGCAGGGACTAGAAAGCCACTCCCTTTCCAATTAACTTGTAAGTCATGGCCTACTTGGCACATGCAGTCCTACACACATAATCAGGGCTGTCCACTCTCCCAAGAATTGAAAGAAATAATTCTCAGTTTAATATAATTTCTTAAATGGCCAGCTTTATTGTACCTACAGTTTGAGGCTATCCCACTTTGGGGGGGGGGGGCACTGTGAATACTGTCCTCTCAGATCACAGATATTATTTTTGGTCCATAGGAGACATGCTGCTGATGATTTGCTCTCATGCAGTATGTCACCAGGCATACAGGTTAATTTCATATCAATTTGCCTTCTCTGACTTCCATACTTCCAAAGTGCGTTGGGGGCTGGTGGTCTTGCAGTTCAGTTAGAAATTTAGTCACATTAGAAGTATGTTACACTACAGTACAATTCGGTGAGCCTCCTTAAAATAACTTAAGAAACTATGCTAGCTGGCTCCATGGTGCCGAGTGATGGAGCATTGCTCTGGCACACTGATGACTGGGGTTCGCACCCGAGCCCAGACGTCAGGAGCGGAGACCGGTGGGGAGCGAGTTAAAGCATCCTTTAGATGCTTCCCTCCTGAGGGGGAAGGGCTGTACTGGAACGCTCAATAGGTTGCTTTCAGAGGTGACTAGTGGAGGCATTCTAGGCAGCATGGACCCCCACACACAGCTGAATGTCCCCGCCCCAGGATGCTGCTGCGACTGTATGATTGTGGGAGGTAGAAGGGGCCCCAGAAAAACAGAAAATCACTCTCCCAGCTCTGACTGGATGACGGCCACCACGTTCCTCATGGGCAACACAGCCTCTCACAGTGCCCCCTCCGATTCCCTTAGCCCACCCCCGCATTCCTGGTCAAGGCAGTCGAGTCCTTTGTCCCCTCCTCTGCTCCACTGGGGGGGGGGGCTCCCTGGCAGGGATATGCTGGGTCTACTGGGATGCAGGACCAATAGGGATGGAGAAGATGGCAATGGGGGATGGCCCGGCGTGTGGGGGTTAAACAATGTGCGGCTGTCAGGGGGGCTGGGTAGGAGAAAAAAAAAGAAACTATGCTTGGCCCACTACATGACAAAACCCAAGACATAACATCTCTTTTTTCAGGATATGAATTTAAGAAAAGGCAGGATCGCTAACACAATAAGAACTCTCTTCACCCCCCCTAAGACAGAGGCAGCAAAGTCAGAGTGATCCTCGTGGGTCTGCAACACAGAGCCAGCTTAAAAAATAGTTTTCTTACTTTTGGGGGACAACATACTAATATATTTTGAGCCTGGGAAGTTGACTGTGTCCTGTTTAATTTTGCTGTGCCAGGACCCGCCTCCCTTCACCAAACCATTTCACTCTGTTTCCCAGGAGGTCAGTAATTAATCAGTGTATGCAGTCAGAGATCTGGAATGAAGAAGATTCCCTTGGCAGGCGACAGCTTGTTGTAATCATGGTGTAGATGGCTCCTGATTGCTTGTGAATGCATTTCCTCAGAACTCTTCCAGGACAAAACAGAACAAACAGCCTCCTGGTTTACTAACTATAAATGTTGACTTTATGTGGGATGCAAGCCATTAGATATGAGAGCCAAATATCGTGTGACAGTGTGCTCCAATCCACCCAGCTGCAGAAATGGGCTGTCCTGGGTGAAATCACTGTGAATAAAGCATGTTACAAAAAACACAATATGGTTCTACTAGTGCTGAAATTACAAGGGTGGCATACTTCTTCATTTCCTGATTTTTTAGGAGATCCCCAACTTTGATCCACAAATTACCCCTGTCCTCTTGAAACTGAAGATTCTGTCACTAAAGAGAAGGTATTTTGAGGCACAAAATAATGTCCAACATTTACGTGACTACCTAGGTTTGCTTCAGAAAGATGTATTTTTTTTTTTTACACTACCTCAGTTATTGTAACAGTTTCCTGATTTAATATTATAATTTTTTAAAAGATATCTCTGTCTTTGGTACTTTGTCCCTGATTTTGTGAAAATACCAAAAATTGTGGGATCCGTGACTTCCATGACAAAGGAAATCCCTAAGCATCAGTACCAGGGCACACACAGAGCAGCATGTGTGCTGGCAGTGATGTCAGGTGTCCACCTAGTGGTGACTAAACAGAATACTGTCTCATGACATCTTGACGAGGGCTGAATGAATGCTAGTGTGGTAGTAGTAAATTTAAATTCTGTACTCATACACATGTAACCCCCCTACATATGGGGGTTCCTGAAAAATCTTCCTTGAGCTTGCTTAAATGCTCACTGCCAGGCTGGTGTCCTGTGTTTTAGCAGTTTAAATGTATTGTCAGAGAATGCCTGTATAGCCTCTGTGCACTGTCTCTTTAAGAGCTGCCTGGATTGCAGTCATAATTAATCTGAGAGTACGCAGCCAATCATCGAGGTATGGGAAAACGTAGTGCCCCATGTATGAAACCACAGCCACCACTGCCAAGCATTTGTAAAGACATGGGAGGAGAGGCCTAACGGAAGAACTCGAATTGGTAGTGCTCCCTTGGAAGAGGAACCTCAGAAACTTCCTGTGGGGAGGGAAGACCCCGATATGCATATATGCATCTTGCATGTCTAGGGGGCACAGCCAGTCTCCTTGGTGCAGCAGGGAACGTAGACCTGGAAGGGTCATCATCCTGAACCTTTTGTTCTCTATAAAGAGCTTGAGAGAGCTGAGTTCCAGAATGGGTCGAAGGTCCTGTGTTTTTTTTGGGACCAGGAAGAAGTGGGAATAAAACCTCTTCCCCCGCTGATGCAAGGGGACTACCTCTATTGCCTTTTTCTGCAAGAGGGTATGAATTTCTCCTTCTATCAGTGGGATGTGAGAAGGAGGATATCGGGAGTACTTTGGTGGAGTATTTGGAGGGGACTCAGTGAACTCTAGCATGTGTCCTCTCCTGATGATGTCCAGGACCCATTGGTCTGCAGTTATTGACCTCCACCCTTCAAGATTAAGGGAGAAGCGGCCCCCGACTGTCTCCCCGGAGTTTTCCTCTGGAAGGGGGAGGAGGAAGGGAGTCATTGGGCTGAGCTGGGCATAGGCAGAGAGGCCTGGGAGGACTTGGGCCCACGGGTAGGAAGGCCTCCAGGTTGCTGGTTACTGGCTCTCCTACAAAAGCCGCCTCTCTAACCATGCTGATTACCATGGGCATGTCCACCTTGACCACCTGAGGGCTTGCGAAATGGCTGTTTCTGTGGCCGTCGCTGGTTGCCGCGGTACATTTGGTGGACCGACCAGATGGACTTGCCCGACTCTTGTAGATGAGAAATCAAAGCTTCCGTCTCCTGCCCAAACAACACAGTACCTTGGAATGGAAAATCCTTGATACCGGACTGCAGATCCTGGTGGAAACCCGAAACTCTCAACCAGGCGTGGCGCCTAAGGCACACCCCGGTCCCACAGAGCATTCTGGTACTGGACCATATGCATCAGGAAGTTAAGGGACCGGATGGAGCAGGTGGAGGCAGAGTAAACTTTCTTGCCCACCTGGTCCAAATACCGAGACTCCAGATCGGGAGGCTGCGAGCTAAGGTGCTTCGGCTGCCTGGACTTGTCATGGGCAGCCGTGATGACCAAAGAGTCTGCCTGAGGGTTTTCTGCTAGAAAAGCTTCTGCCCTCGGGGCCTTATACAGCCTGTCCGATTTCTTGGGAACAGCCGGGATGAAAGCCGGGTGCCTCCAGGTAGTCCGAGTCAGGTCCTGGAAAGTGTCCACTAAAGGAGGGACCACCAATGGTTTTGGCTCCTTTTGCCTCAGGTATTTTGCCGATCTTCGGTGTTCTGGATCCAGGTCCTCCGTTTCCCACTCATTGGAGGCCTGGATGTGCCTCATGATGTCCATAAAGGTTGGATCATCGGGAGGCGAGCGAGGCTAGTCCTTCTCTCTCGGGGACCGCTCTAAGCTGAGAGAGGAAGAAGATGAGGATGAAGAAGAGGGAGATCGACTACAAGATCTGGAATAGTCCGATCTCTCCTTATGACCAGACCCCCTCTGTTGTCGGTAACTGGGGGACCGACGTCGGTCCGAAGACCAGCTCCGGTCCCGAGACAGGCGACGGAGTGAAGACCGACGTCGGGAGCGCTCTCGTCTAGGAGAACAAGAAGGGCTGCGCGTGCGAGACCTGGACTGGCGACGGTCTCCAGAGTCCTTGGAGCGTCGGTGGTGGTCTTTGGACTGGGCGCGGGAACGAGCCGTGGAAGGAGGTGTAGGCGGTCGCTCTTGGGACTTCCTTGGGGAAGGTTCACTTCCCAGCTGTGGTTTGCCAGCTGGGTCCAGTACCGGTGTCTGGGCCAGCGACGGGGGCGGGGGCGCTTCTGGACCTGTCCCCACCAAAAGGAGAACAACTCCTGTGGCTCGTCCTTTGAGAAAAGTTTGTTATTTCGGCCTGGAAAAGGGAGTATCCGGGCGGCCCGGCCCCGCGGCCCTCTTAGGGCCAGGGGAGGGACTTAGGAGGCAGGGAACGTCGGCTCTTCCATGGCGGCTCCCGCACCGTTCACCCCTTCAACCGGCGTCGGTGGTGGGACCGATGATGGGGTGCCACTGGGGGGCGCCGGAGAGTCGTTTGGCTCTGGAGGCGCGCCTTTAGCAGGCGGCGCCGGGGGCCTTGAGAGGTGGGGCCGCAGCTTTCACCTCCAAGGGCTTGCTGGTAACCCTTAGCGGGGTTACCTTCAGCTTAGCCGGCTTCTCCCCCGATGGGCCATCCTTGGCCTGGGAAGACTTTGGGCACTCTCCTGAGCCTGAAATACAGGCCTTCTTGGGAAGAGAGGCATAGCCAACAGGACCCATGACGGGACAGTGCTGGGACAAACTACGGTCTTTCCGTGGCGCTTGGTCTTCTCCTTACACTTTCCCTCGGAGGAGTGCAGATCCATCTTCTTTTCTAAAAGAAACGCTTTCAGGGCCTTGAGACGTCGGATCCGGGTCCGTCTGGTGAATGCCTGGCAGGCTGAGCAGGTCGCAGTATCGTGGTCCAGCCCGAGGCAAAAGACACAGCTCTTGTGCCCATCTTTGGCAGGATCTGCCTCCCACAGTCGCACTTGTTTTGGTGTGGCTCTGGAGAGACTGACGATGGCGAAGACATCCGTCAACCAAACTGAAAAATCCTCGAAAATGGCACGTCGATGACACTGGGAAAAAAACGTGTAAAACGGTATGAAAAACGGGTTGAAACACTAGAATTTTGCTGTTCCTGGCAAGTTGGAACTGAAGTCCTTTTTCTCACGTGTGCGGGACGTGGCGGGAAAAGAACTGAGGTGGAGCTGGGTCCGCATCCTTTTGTACCAGGGCTGACGTCGGGGGGGGGCCGACGTCGGGGGGCGGTCCCTGCTGTATACTGCTGGCTGAAAAGTTTCCGGAGGGTCCTAGTGCCTGCGGCATAGTCCTAATTGTTATAGTCTGCTGCAAGAACTCCCACTCAAAGTAAGATCATTTTGTTTTCTCCCCTTGCTAAGCAAGAAAACAAAATGGCGGCCAACAAATGGGGATTTTTTTGCGAAAAGGGATTTTCTGAGATTTTCAAATCCCTTTTCGCGAGCCGTTCATGGCCAGAAATCCTTGATCAAAACTGCCTCTATCCCAAAGACTGAACTGAGCATGCTCAGAACCCAAAATTTCAAAATGTAATAACTTTGGACTGGAATACTATTTTTTCACCAAACCAATGCTGGGTTGTTCCTTTTGACAACCTCTTTCTACCCTGAAAATGTCAGACCAAAATTCCAAACAGTGTGGTCGCAGCACGATGAGGAAAAAACAGAGAAAAACGTGAACAAATTGGTGAAAAATGCATTTTGTGATGATTCGCTGCATGAAATCCGCAACTCCGATCAAAACAAAACTTGACAGATCAAGAGCTCTACCACACTACACCATCTATTCCACATTTTGTGTGAATCCATTGAACGGTTGCAAAGTTATTAACGTGCAAAATTTGGGGTTTAACATTAAAGTGAGCTGGCCCTGTGGCGCTGAGGGTTGAGGCACTGGATGCCACACCTCATGCCATGCTGGTGATCTGGGCTCGGGAACAAGCCAGGGCCACCAGGGGTCGGCAGGGGAGGAACAGGATTGAGCATCCGGAGGACAGCTCTCCTCTCCCGAAGTGATGGGGGATCTGTGGCTTGGAGCCTGACTGCCCTCTGGCAGAGGCCTGAGCTGCAGCGCACTCCCTGTCCTACATTGGAGGGAAAAAGGATGTATGGCAGATGTCGGTGGGCACGCCTTGATGTCAGGGACATACACCATGCACAGAACACCGGAAAAAGTGCCCCCTAGGCTCCTGGAAGACGGCGCACTCTAGCGCAGACCCTACCTGCCCACCTGCCTGTCCTGGTCTGTTGCCCTGACAACTGGATGTGGTTCAGGGACGTTGTCCCCATCTCTGTCCCTGCCCGGGGGGGGTAATCCGAGGCTACATGGAGGGACTACCGCAGGCGCAGGTAAGGTGAGGCAAGGGCAGACGCAATTGGTGACTTCCAAGGCGGCGGAGTCCAGGGGGCATGGGAAGCATAAATTGAAAACATAAAAAAAAAAAAAAAACATTAAAGTGCCTGCTCAACCCTAGCTATAGGGTGCTACTGCGCCCCAATACACACACACACACACACACACACACACATGTATATGTGTGTGTGTGTGTGTATATCAGTACTCACAAGAACAAGTTGGCAAGGACCTCCATCCAGCAGATATCCATAGTGAAAGATAAAGTCAGATGCAAGTAGATTCCATAAAAGTTTGTTCTTTATTAGATCCAAGTGAAAGCAGAAATCCAGCAGGAGATGAAACCAAATGATAAGAATGCCACCAAAACCGGTAGCTGACCCCTCCCCAGAAAGTAGAGTCTCACTTTGAGTCGAGCGTCAGGTTGGAGTCCAACCTGATGCTCAACTCAGAGTGAGACTTTACTTTCTCTACTTTGCCTGCATTCGATATATATATGCACATATATTATGGTAGCACGGTAGTGCTACCATAGTTAGGGTTGAGAAGCCCTTTTAATGTTAAAGGGTCAAACTTTGCACCTTAATAACTTTGCAACCATTCAACGGATTTTGTCTGAAATTTGGCAGGCATTGGGCATAACCATATATCTTTGGATCTGCAAGTTTTGTACGGTCGGATATGCGGTTGCGGAGTTATAGCGACATCGATAGCGCATTTATGTTTTTTTGCATTCTTTGCTCAAGGCTTACAGGTTGCACGTAATGAGTGACTGGTCCAAAACTTCAGGGAACATGCAGCCGGGGTGCCCGATGTGCCTTTTGAAGATTTCGTGAAAAAATATTGAACAGTTCAAAAGTTATTCAAAAAACAAGTTCCCATTATAAGTCAATGGGAAAAGTTAACAAAAACTTAGAAAGTGTCGCAAATTCACTTTTTACTTTCGCAAATGGCCCTAGTAGTGTCACAAATCTGCCATCTTGTTTTCAGTTAACGATCAGTAAAATGGCTGGCATTTAAAATTGGGACCCTCTAGGGACATAATTCTTTTTGTGTTCATCTAGTCGGACCCTGAAGATGCTAGCCATGTCTTTATTTTGGGGTTAAACACCCCAGAAATATGTTTTTCAAATTTCTGGAAAAAGTACTGTTGCAAAGTAGTTATACCGCACCTTCATCAAATTTGCGAAAAGTGTCGCAAATTGCCACACTACTTTTCCAGGCTATGGTCGAAATGACAGCAGTTCTTTGCCAACCTGCTGGAAAAGAACTGTTTGCTCTTTTGAGTTCAAATTTGGAGGGAAGGCAGCCAACATGTCACACATGTGCCTTTTGTTGGTCTGGTGAAAAAATATTGCATGGATGGTAAGTCACGGTACTCCGAAGTTGACATTTTTTCCCATAGACTAACATGGTGGCATATGCCACGTCTTTCGGGGCTCATATCTCGAAAACGATGTGCGATACGGATTTTTTGGTGTGAGCTAGGGCTATGTAATACAAAGCGGTAGCCAGGAACACAATGATTTCTGTGAAATTTAAATTTTTTTTCTACATCGTACGGTTGCTGAGATATTTGCAATGAAGTACTTCCAATGGTCGTTTTAAGCTTCCATTGCCATTACAATGCATACATTCTTTGTACACACTATGTTTCTCTATGCAGTTGTCCAGCAAAAACAGGGTATGCACTTCTGTTACTGTTACAGTTACTGTTTCTCCTTGTGGTTATGTACCTGTTAGTGTTACCGTTCCCGTGTGCGCCACTGTGTGTGTTATTCTTTGTGTTGTCATTTGCCCTTGAGTTTTCGTTACTGTTACCATTTACGTTTTCACCTTGTGTTTATGTTTGCGTTGCTGTTCCTGTTATTATATCACAAGACATCACGGGCCACGCGCTCCCGGCGCCGCATTACATTCAGTATTTCTCGTCATCATTCTCAAAAAGAAGGGAAATTAGAGGCAAAAAAATCCATTTAATGCATCAGTTAGGGTTGTTCCACAGCGACAAAAGTAAGGAAATTCAGTGTTAGGGTTGAGCCGCCCCGGACCTCAGCCCGCCCCCAACCGCCATCGGGGTGCACATTGAGTGAAATCGGTCCCTAACTCTCGTCCCATTTCTCTTATACCTCTGCTTCTTTACATGTGATGGAGGAGAGTTAGGGCCGACGACCCCAACGCGCACCCTGACGGCAGTTGGGGGGCGGGCTGGAGGTGTCTAGGGGGGGTTTCTGATGCATTAAACAGAGATTTTTGCCTCTAATATTATATATAGCTAACAACAGATAGTTAGTTCATGCATTAACCCAGTCAAATGACAAACAGTGAATAATTTGGAACCCTACATAATAAAGAAATATCATTGTGTAGTGTACATAAGCAGACTACAACCCTCACAACTGGTCACGTAAGCAGCCAGAAACAGTCATTTACTTCAAAGCCTAGTGAAACCAAATTCTGAGCTTTGTACAGACTATAAGGAGCAGGGGAGGAGAGTCGGGTGCAAGTCACAAAAGCAGCCAGGCAGTCATCACCATCCTGCCATGGGTCATCAATTAATTAATTAACCAAAAAAAAAAAATGTTTTATAAGTTGGTTGATTGTCCAGTAAACCCAGGCACAGCAATTGTTCAAAGTTCCCTGCCAGCATCCCACTCCCCAAGAATAAATCCTCAAATCACAGCAACACATAATCAGCAATCACCTGGCAGTGATTTAGTCCGAATCTCCCTCGTTCTCTATATCTTGTTTGCCGAAGTCCTGCTTAATTCTGGTGACCAACTTGCCAGCAACTTTCAGGTCTCCTAATATGTGTGTTCAGCTGGCGTACACTATTTTCAGTTTAACTGGAAATTGCAGGCTGTGGAAGACCTCAAGTTCATGCAGGATCGCTCTGGATGTATCAAAGGCCTTCCTTCAGTCCATGTGGTAAAACTCTGGTCTGGCTACTGGGAAATCCATGTGTTATCCTGCAGTAGAAGGGGCCCCTTACATTTGGCAACATCAAAGAACCAGTCCCATTCACAGACCCCCACCATGATAATTAGGAAGGTCCTAGTGAAGTTGTAATCTTGCTGACATCTTTGTATAGTTACCCGTTATGCCTTCACAATAACTGGTGTCTTGTCTAGCTCAAGGAAGTCCAATGACTTAATCTCCATCTACAGCTTCTGGTAGCCCCTCTACCCTGAGGTTTGCTGACTGGGCCTGAATTTCCAGATTTTCTAAACAAAATCAAGGAAGCTTATTGCCTTAGATAAGCCGTCATGGCCTTCACTGTGACTCCGAATGCCTCCTTTGCCTCGACCACTGCCAAACCCACTTTGAATTTTAAACTCTGCTCCCATTGTAATCAATGGAGTGCACTCCTGTACTCTACAAACTAATACATCACAAAACGTGGGAGCCCGGGAGCGGTGCAGGGGAAGAGCTTGCTTTTAACGGTACCAGGAAGGGGAAAAGATCTGGTGGCTGAGCTGAACTGATGATCACGTCCCCAAAAGTATGTTTGCATTAACAGTTTTTTGTAATTTAGACTCTTTCAATCCTGTTTGGGTTTGCTGTCATGTGGGGGTTTGAGGGGCTGTCTGACATTAAGCATGATTGTTGGGGGGGCGCTGTGGAGCAGCAAACTGGCAAGACGCACCTTAATGCAGCTCTGCACATCTACTGCTATATTTTACTAAAACTCACGATTTGCTGTGGAGATAAACTAAAACTAACTGAAGCAGTGAACAGTACAGATCATCTGGCGTCGTGGGATACCAGATTGTTATGGGTCGCAACCAGAAAAACACGAGTAGCAGATACAAGCAAGCGGCGGAAACAACTGAGCAGGCCGCATCTTCCCCATTGACCATCGCCAGCAGAAAGCCCCCGTGGAGAGCACTTCATACGGGCCGTCACCCAAACTGCAACAACCGCTGAGAAAACAGCTATACAAGCCCTATCAGCCACAACCAAACTCTTGCAGGAAAACGCTCAACTCCGGTACCAGCTAGAGGCGCTGGAAAACTCAAACAGGGCTTCACACATCCGTATAATTGGTCTCCTGGAGGGCTGCAAAGAGGATGACCTTCTTACCTTTTTGCACTTGTGGCTGCCTGAAGCTCTTAAGCTTCCATCAGGAACTTTAATGGGTCAGCTCCTTAACGCTTTTCAGCTTACTCCTCGATCTGCCGGGCCATGTGGCGAGGCCCCAAAAGTGATTCTAATGGTGACTGCCAGCTCTAACATTCGGGATCAGCTCCTTCAGGCAGCGAGGTCATCAGGACGGTTAGCCTTTAATGGATCAACCGTCCACCTGTTTCCAGATCTTTCATCTGCAACTTGCACCAGACAGAAGAAATTTGATGCGGTGAGAGCTCGGCTCCATGGCCTTGGGGTGCCGCACTCGCTCCTGATGCCAGCTCGACTATGAATTCATTATGGGGGTAAGACTTTTCAATATTCAGATCCACTGGAAGCGGGTAAGAATTGTGGAATTAATTGCCCGGGAGTTTCAGTCGTCTGAGGGCTGTACAATAAGCGATCTGGATTCTGTCCAAGTAACCTGACTGTTTATACTTAAAATAACTTGTTCTTGCTTATAATAATAATGTTAGTTTATGAGCTTTGCGCTCTAATGTTTATTCTTGCTAAGACCTGTTAAGTTAAGCTTTTGGCTCTCCCACCAGCATAAGATAAAATGTTTTTTTTTGGATGTCTAGAATTGCAGATTTAGTGCTACAATTTTCAGGGTACCTTTTACTAACAGGATTGGGGTTCATATCCGCACTGGATGTTGAGTAAAATCTTTAGACTTGGAACATTTGGACTTGACCCCAAAAGCCTTAGTTAGCTGTGGCTCATTCAGGCATATTATCTGTATAAATAACCTATTTTGCTTCCCCCCATCCTGAATACATGCTGTTTAGGCTCTTTGTATCCTAATGTACATTGGATGTATTTGTTACAACAAATGCTTGATATCTGATAGATGATTGTACAATATGCAATTGTTTATTGTAAAAGCAATAAAAGAAAAAAAAAAGCATGATTATTGCTGTTTAAAGAGCTTGACACCGTTTGGACAGCTTCAAAAAATGTAATATTTAGACACAATTCAGCTTATAGTTCATATTTTTTTCTGTAATTCATACCTTACTTCATTATATTGTTAAGAATATTTGTATGAAAACAGTATCTTTACTCTTTCTGCTCTGGCTGCTTGCCAACACCTGACATCACAGTTCTGTTTATAACATTATAATCTGTTACTGTGGTGCTAAATATGATGTCATAAACTGGAGATACTGGAGGGCAGAGTCAGCACCTAACTGGAGTAGACGCTCTAAAACAAGCTCCACATCACAAGCCTTTAATGTAATTATCTACAATTATAAGCTACAATCCTCAAATAAAATATACCTCAGTGAGTGAGAAGGCCTTTAGCATAGATTCAGGATGTGAAGGTGGGTGCGCCGCTAGCAGTACGTGACCACCACATTGTGTAGTTTCACCTGGACATGGGCAGAGGGATGGTCAGGACCAAGAAAAGGGTCTTGGACTTTTGAAGGGCTGACTTTGGTAGGCTGGGAGAAGTTCTGCAGGACACCTTGCCAGGATCGGAGTGGAAATGGATGTGGAACAGAAACGGGCCATAGTAAAAAGGGATTGATGGAAGCCACTAGTAAATCTAAGGCCAATAAACCCAGTTAGTTTAGCAAGGAGGTATCAAAAGCGGTGGGGGAAAGAAGGCAGCCTTTATAAGGTACAAGCTTACTCAGAAGGAAGATAGGGTGGACTATTCCGCTAAGTCAAGAGAGATGAGCAACGCAGTAAGGGAGGCAAAAGCCATGACAGAGGTACAGCTAGCCCAGGGAATAAAACCAGGTAAGAAGGCCATTTTCAGGTATATAAGAGAGAAAAGAAACATAAAGGACAACACTGCAAGGCTAAAAAAGGAGGGGGTGGGCAGAGGGTAGTGAAGAAAAGGTGTAGGTGCTTAATGGGCACTTCTGTTCAGGCTTCACTCAGGAGAAGGATAGGCCAGTACCACAAAGGAGTAGGGGGGTGGGGACTGGAAGGGGCAGTCACAGATGGCGAAATTCAAGCCGACAGGGTACTCAAGGGCCTAAGGGTCATAAAGGTGGACAAATCACCAGAGCCAGATGGCTTGCACCCTAAAGTCCTTAGAGAACTTGAAGAGGTTCTGGCAGGTCCCTTAGCAGACCTGTTTTAACACCTCTCTGGAGTCCGGAAATGTGCCCCAGGACTGGAGAATGGTGCATGTGGTGCCCCTCCATGGACATGCCAGGGAATTACAGACCAGTCAGCCCAACTTCAATAGTGGTTACGCTGATGGAGACTATCCTGAAAGTGAGACTGATTGGCTTCTGGTGGAAAATGGTCTCCCGGATGAGAGGCAGCTTGGGTTTGTGTCAGGGAGATCCTGTCAAAACTAACCTAATTGGCATCTCTGATTGGGTCATTATGACAGTTGACAAAGGTTAGGTGGTTGATATTCTACACCTGGACTTCAGCAAGGGCATTCAACTTGGTGCTTCATAGGAGATTGGTCAGGAAGCTAGAGGACCTGGAGGTAGGGGCTACGCTTGTGGGATGGGTCAGAAATATCAGAAGCAAGTTGCAGGACAGAAGCCAAAGGGTGGTAGTCGGGGAGGAATTCTCTGAAGCGAGGCCTGTGATCAGTGGGGTCCCACAGGGCTCAGTGCTTAGCCCGGTGCTATTTAACATCTTCATAAGTGTCATCATGGATGGGATCAAGGGAAAAATCTGCCTGTTTGTGGACGACACCCAGCTCAGTGGAGGGTGGACACAGAGGAGGGTGGACACAGAGGAGGGAAGAAAGGAACTCGGAGGATCTGGCTTGGCTAGAAAAGTGGTCTGGCATTTGGCAGCTGAGGCTTAACACTAAAAAGTGCTAAGTTATGCACTTGGGGGCGAAGAATCTGTGGACCAAATACTAGTTGGATACAGTGCTGGTAACCAGGTCAGAAGAAGAAAAGGACCTGGGAATAATAATCATAACAGACTCAGTGGTTGAAACATGGCTCACACCGAGGGTTACAGATATGGCTATCCAGCTGGAGGGATACACCTCTTTTAGGTTGGACAGGATTGGTAAACGAGATGGCAGATGTGTTGTATATATCAAGGACACCATCCAGGGTCAAGTCCTACCTCACCTTACCACTAGCAATAATGTAAAAGTACTGGCAATAAAACTACTACTAGGTGCTCGGGATAAAGGATTAACACTTGTCTCTGTCTGCATTCCCCCAAAAGAGCAGTCTAGTGAATTTAAATTACTCATAAACTACCTCTCCAACCTGTGCCACAACACGGCGGTACTAGTGTTAGGGGATTTCAGTATAAACTGGCTATCCCCTGATGCAGCACCCTACAAGGATGCAATCTCAATGTACATGGCCCAATTAGTGGATTCTCTGACACAAACAAATTATCGTACTGGAACCAGTACGCTGCTAGACTGCATGATTACCAACCGGCCAGAGAGAATAACCCACTCAGCTGTCCTCCTTGATCCCAGCAGTGATCAGTCCCCTATCCTCTGTATCTGGTCGAATAAGTCCCCCAGAACCCCAGCTAAAACTCTCACATCTAGAGTGGTAAAGAAAGGGCAACTTGCCTCACTTAAAGCACACCTCTGTCAGCAAGACTGGACAGACCTATATGCTACAAATGACGTTGATGAAGCACTTGACCATTTCATCAAGACATTCAATGCGGCATGCAACATATATGCCCCCTACTGTAAGTGAAAAGTCTGTGGGGTTTGTAAGTCCTGGATCACTCCACCCCTCATGGAACTTATGAAGCAAAGAGACAACCTCTGGTACAAACCTAGAAGCACTGGTGCTAAAACAGATAACCAGAACATAAAACCGCCTGAAATAGATGTACCTGGGCTATTCATCAAATGAACAGCCATTTCTTCAAAAATGAGCTGGCTAACTCCTGGGGGAACAGCCACAAGTTCCGGAACAATATTGGGACCCTAACAGGGAAACCAAACAAGACACCTCAACCATGCTAAATCTTGAAGAAACCACAACCCAGGACCACAAAATCATAGCAAACTCCTTTAATAAGGCATTTACTGACTTAAGTGGTGTACTTCCCCGATTTCCTAGACACCCAAGTGGCAAAAATCCAAATAACAGGTAGACTACACATACTGGCACTGCTCCTCCTTTCTACTTCAAAATTATCTCTCAAGCCGAAGCTAAAAAATACCTTTTACAAGTTCTAGGAAAAACTAAAATGAGTGGTGACATGCTTGACCTCAAGCTCGTTGCTCTCACACTTGATGAGTTACTGTCACCCCTTGCCAGAATTATGAGTTTATCGTTTATATCCGGTAAATTCCCACAGCTATGGAAAGCGGCGGTGGTCACCCCTGTTTTTAAAAGTGGTGACAGGGCTAGTCACAACAACTACCGTCCGATCGCCATACTCCCCTAACTCTCAAAAGCACACGCTGGAGTGTATTGTCTATGACCAGCTTGTCAACTACCTCGACAAATACCAGTTGCAATGCCTGGAACAGCATGGTTTCAGGAAACAACACAGTAGTACAACAGTGCTGGTGGAGTTCACAGGCTTCATTCATGCTGCACTTGATTGGGTGCTTATGGTGGGAGCAACCTACATAGACCTCATTAAGGCCTTTGACACAGTCAGTTATGAACTGCTGCTGAACCAACTAACCTGCACTAGGTTATCACCTGAATCAGTGGGGTGGTTCCAGAGCTACCTGTCCAGGAAAACACAACAAGTAAAAATTGTTGATACCCTCTCTGAAAGTCAACACAGGGGGTTCCCCAAGGTTCAATCTTGGGCCCCCTGCTCTTTAGCCTGTTCCTAAAACGCCTCCCTCTAGCGTGCCAGGATAAGGTCCTACTGTGCAGTGATGATGCGGTACTCTACACCAGCCACACAGATCCAGAAGCACTGGAAAAGAGAATGCAGGTTCATTTCTCTTTAGTTGAGGCCTGGTTTCTTGATTCAAAGCTCTTGCTTAATTATAAAAAAAAACAAGACAATGCTGTTTGCCTCTCCTCACAACCGGCTGAGATCCCATCTATTAAGAACATAAGAACATAGAACATAAGTATGTGACAACAGAAGGGGACCGTGAGATCCATCTAGTCTGCCCATTTTGACTACACCCCTACCTTATAATTTTCCTAGATTACTGCAGTACTTGTCCCACACTAACTTAAATGCTGTAACAGTCTTAGATTCCACTACTGCTGTGGGAAGGCTATTCCAAGGTCCCACCACTCGCTCTGTGAAGAAGGACCTTCTATGGTTGGATGTTAGTCCCTCTGGTAATTCTAACCTTGCTGGTGTGGCAAATTAAAAATAGTAAACAACGGGGGTGCTGTTGAGCACCCGACATGGTGGCAGCTTGTTTTTAGGCTCCTGAATAAGCTTCTTTTGGATCTCCACTTATAGCAATATTCAGATATTGAAAAAGTTTCTGAGTACTTCCGGTTGCGTGGGAAAAGTTGGAGTCGGAGATATGAGCCCTAAAAAAGACAATAGGCAAGCAATGCCAAAGCTAGATGCATTTCTCTCCTCACCGAAAGGCCCAAGAGAAACTGGAGCAGGATCACCCACCACATCAGCAAGCAAAGCTCCGAATCCCCAACTGATGGCTATGCTTCAGAAAATACAAGCGACAGGGGAAGAGACGAACCGCTGCATGGCAGTCATGGAAGCTTGTTTCACCGAATTAGACACTAAGGTGCAGACAAATGTTTCCGGCATCAGCAAGCTCCAGACAGAAGGTGAGCAGCAACAAGAAAGAAATGTGACGTTTGTGAAAGACCTCATCTTTCTCAGGGCTAAAGTAGAGGCCTTAGAGAATGCGTAGCGACAGCCTAACGTGCGTATTGTAGGCTTTCCTCCCAGATTTGCCAGTGTTACTGAAATCCTTACCGCAGTCTTCAGAATGATTTTTATTGATCTGGCTTTATTACTTGAGGATTCAGGGATCACAGTAATCAAGGCTTTTGCAATTCCTATGCGGACAAGATCGAAGGACCCTGGGAATGCTCGAACGCTAACCACTATTGTTACATTGTTGAGCCCTGAGGCATGGATCCCTTTACTCAGAAATGCCAGGCAGAGAGGTGATATGGTATGGGAGGGCAGTAAAGTTGCATTTTTTCCAGACATTTCGTCCCAGACACAGAACTGGAAAAAGGTACACCAATTTATGAAAAAACAGCTCCTTGAAAATGGACTTGCAGCTCAGTTGATGTTCCCTGCACGACTTCAGGTTCGCCACGCCAGTAAGACTCGTATCTTATCAGACCCAGACACGGCAGCGGCCTTTGCTTCTAAGCTCATCGCAGCCCAGATGGCTTTGGCTGAAAAAGAGGGGGACTCTGACCAGGAAAACGATACTAATGACTGAGCCCAGTGTGGCTTTCTGATGGACTCAGCTTTATACCACAGAGGTGGGATTGAGGTGGGAACTTGGGACTACCTAGGGTTGAGATTTTGAGGGAGCCACAGTATTATATATTTTCCCTTTCTTACTTGTATTCACTCCTTTAGTTACCAGAGTGTTAGCATTAGCCATGTTGGATGTTAAACTTTAAAACTCTGAAGAGTAAAATCCTGCTTATAAGGGGATTTGTTATAGTTTGGGGGAAATACCCCACTCAATTTGTGAACTGTATAGTTCAATCCTTAGTTATTATCCGTCTCCTTACCGGTCAACAGGTTTCACCCTAATGATGGGGGTGCAAAGCAACTTAATTGAGCCAAGGCTATCTGGTGTAATTTTACACTATTATACTATACCTTATTAAGATGTTCTGCCCCCCATATACATATTTTAGTATCCTGCTAGGAGTGGAAATATTGGTAAATCTCCTGCAAGGCACTGATTAAGTGAGAGTGTTCACTCCTACAATATTATCCAGCTATAATATTTGTATTCTTTGAATATATGGTTGTCTAGACTCAATTAAAGATATATACCCTGTATTTAAAGTGCGTGATGGACCACCTATCTGGTACTTTAAAGAGCTGTACAACTAAAATTTAATGCTGTATTATTCCATGTAATATGGTAGCTATACTGTATTTGTATGAAAACCAATAAACCTAAAGTTAAAAAAAAAAAATAGTAAACAACCAAAATGCCTCAGTAGAAATGTTCCAAAGTTTTAAATATCTTGGGGTCACTCTAGACTATTCTTTCACATTTTTACAGCACATTGACCTTGTAGCTAAGACTGCAAATGTCAAAATTAGCCAACTATTTAGGCATAAACACTGCCTAACCAATGAGGCATTAAAACTCGCTATGTGCAGCACAGTCTTATCCGTGATTGACTACGGGCTCATAGTTTACAGTGCAGCAACTGACACAGCTCTCAAGAGAATAAAGTTGTCCCTAAACAAAGCTTATAGGCTTGTCCTAGATGCGCCATGCCTTAAACACACCTGCAAGCTCTATTCCCAGTCTGGGTGGTTAAATCTGCACTGTAGAACTCAATACCAGGTCTGCCTGCTGGCTACAAAGTCCACCTTAAGTCTAACACCACTCAGTGTTCACAGCCTCCTCTACCCCACCAACAAGGCTAGAATTACCAGAGGCACTAGCAACCAGCTACTAAAAGTCCCTTTCCGCCACACCTCCCAGGGTCAGCGGTCTTTTGAGTACTGGACACCCGCTTGGCTCAGCTCGCTACATGATGACCTGCTGGCAGAATCTAAACTTGGCCCCTTCAAATCTAAACTTCATAACCACCTGGCAACACTTAGTAGGTGTGATTGTAACTTCTAAATTGCACAAGCCAACTCCTGTCTTCTTTCTGTTCCTTACAGCTATCCAACTGCCTTATTTACTCTTTTCCTCTACCGTCCCACTCTGCCTTCGCCCTCCATTCCATTCCTCATGCATTTCCCACCTCCCCCAACCTAATCTGCTTCCCCCTCCTCTCACCATATCCTATCACTCCAAAAACCCCATGGAACTTTCCCCATTCAGCAAACCAATGACAAGGCCCTATGGCTGCTCCCATTTTCTCCAACTATGCTCCCTTATACCTTCCTCACCTACGCAGCACTCTCCCAGCACCCAGCCTCTGTTGCTACCAGTTTCTCTCTCCACAGTAAGCTGCCTTTCCATGTTGTTCACCCCTCGCAACATACTTAATGTGATTGAATTTTGTAATTTTAGTTAACAGTTGAACATCATTTCTGTTTCCAATGTAATTTTGTAACCACTGTCTGTATTGTTTAGCTGTATTAGTGTTGTTTGCTGTTGACATGGAACCTTTGTAAATGAGCTTATGGCTCAAAAGTATTAATCCGAGAATTGAAGAAAATAAATAAATAAAAGTGACCTGAATGAAACACACTGCAGTAGGCATAAGCCAATGCAAATCAGATGCTGGGCCGTATAGCCAGAGGAGTTACCACCAGGAACGCAGAGGTCATTCTGCCACTGTACAGATCACAGGTAAGACCATACCTAGATTACAGTGTGCAGTTTTGGTGCCCGTACCTTAAGAAGGATGTCAACTTGCTGAAGACAATCCAGAGAAGGGCAACTAAGATGATCCAGAGCCAGCAGGGCAACATTTGAGGAGAGGCTCACGGAGCTCAACATACACTCTCTTGAGCAAAGAAGGGAGAGGGGAGACATGACTGAAACCTTTAAGTACCTTAAGTGTTTTAACAGGGTAAGCACTGAGGGCTTCTTCAGTCTTAGGAGGAACTAGACCACTAGGAGACACAGGCTAAAGTCGGTGGGGGGAAGGTTTAGGAAGGAGATGAAGAAGCACTTTTTCTCTGAGAGGGTGGCAGCCAAAAGAGCTGCCAAAGGTGGTGGGATCTCTAAAAATGGTGGACAGCTTCAAGAGGGGTTCGGATAGGTTGAGGGGGAAAAATTGTGGGTAGAAGTGAAGTAAAGAGGGGGGCAAGAGGGGGACATAGAGGGAGGCCAAAAGGGAAATGGGGAAGGGGGACACTTCCCCTTGTAAATACATAAGGAGATGCACAATCAAGTTGACTAGTAGACCATAAGGCCTTTATCTCTGGCATGTCC
Organism: Neoceratodus forsteri; assembly: GCA_016271365.2. NCBI lineage: Eukaryota > Metazoa > Chordata > Ceratodontiformes > Ceratodontidae > Neoceratodus > Neoceratodus forsteri. The sequence continues at coordinate 112,318,497 of JADMNL010000031.1, read as the reverse complement.
CGGGTCATGCCTGAAAAAGGACCTTGGCTCATGGCTCTTACCCGGTTAACAAAAGATAAATAAATAAACGTTCGTATGTTTGCACCTCTGAAAGAAGATATCTCCTGAGCTACAATTTGATGGGTTTTGTTGGGTATTCGACCATGGTGCATCCAAAGTATCAGCCCCAGATGGACAGTGGTAAAGAGAAGCAGTAGTCACCCACAGGCACTGCAGAGGGAGGTAGATGGCAGCTAGGGACTTCAGCCGAGGTGGAGCCTACATTGAAGACTGTTCAGGAAGCAGTCCTTGGTGCCATAAAAGAACTTCCAGCCAAGGCTGATGTCTTCAACACCAGAGTCCAGCAATAAAAAGAAGGTGGAACAACTCTCCTCTGAGACTAAACTAGCCACTGAGCCATCTAACAGAACTTTGATGGTGGTAACATAAAAATTGACGGCAGATAAGGACCACTTGGCCTACCTAGTCTGCCCATTTTCCATACCTGTTGTAATACTGCAGACCCTACGTGGTCTCTGTCTTTATCCCCCCCTTCTATTCATCAAGATTCCCTTATGCCTATCCCATAAATTTTTGAATTCAGTTACCGTTTTCACACCCACCATTTAGAAAACTCTGCAAGGGACTCCAGCATGTGAATTGTAGGTATTACAGAGAGTCTGAGGGGAGCAACCCTCTTTCATATATCAGTACATTATTTTCAGAGCAGTTTGGAGACCTTCAGGGAGTTGATTTTTGCCAGACATACAGGATTGCCCCATGGAAGAAACCTGTGAACCCAGACCTACTGCAGACCCTCCTTGTTATGGTGGGGGAGGGGGGGAGCTTGTTCTAATGAGATAAAGTGTTCAAAAAGCCAAAATCAGTAGCCCTTTAAAACTGACTGAATTGGGGGCAGCTCATTATTTCCCCAGCCTCAGTTTAACGAGGGAGCACCGTAGATCTTTTGACGGCATTTGAGCAGTACTGCATGAACTGGGTATTACTTGCTGCAGTTGCCTGCCCTCCTCAAACTCTCCTATGCAGGTAAACAGTTTCTATTCAGTGATGAAACTGAGGCAGGCAAATGGCTGTAAAACATAAAACCTGACTTTTGGCCAAAGAAACAGAAACAGTAGACTCATATAATGAGGGCTAACAAAAAGGGATTTACTGTTATGTGCAAAGTTAATGTACTGCTTCAGTGCTATTTGAATGCTAAGTCATTGTAACGGCTCAAATTACCACAGTGCAAGCCTGTTATAAACGACACATCTGTGCACAGTTTTTGTCCATTATATCCGGTGTCCATTATATCCAGAGGAAGTGGAGTCTATGTGTTAGGTGTGCCTGTGTGTGTGAGAGCAGGGACTCAGTGTGATTAAAACCCTATTATAAAAACTTCACATGTTAGTAAAAATCCTGCCTAGCATATATATTTCTGTACTTTTTGTGTTTAGAGTTATTTAACTGTCAGGGAAAATAATTTTTGTGTGAAGTTTATTGCAGAAAGTAAGAAGTTAGTAACTCTAGTGGGTGTATGTTGGGGTTCTAAAGGCAATAGTAAAGTAAGTTTTTTTTTTTTTTATAAAATCACTTCTTTTTTAGAGTAATCATCTAATGAAAGTTTATATAGCTTGTGGAAAATTATTTTGTGAGAAAGTTAGTCTCTGTAGCTCCTTCATCTAAATTCTCCATTTGCCAAATCTCCTCACCAGCTCTGCATCCCCCCTCAAAAATGCACTACAAATACCTATAAAAGCTTCAAAGTGTCTGTTATAAGCAAAGTTTATGACCATTATAACCAGAGGAAAATGCACTGGATTTGATATATCTGGTTTGGGAAATCAATTTTTGTCCACTGTAACCGATTTTCTGTCATAACAGTGTCCGTTATAAGTGGAGTGTATTGACTTTTTTCTTGTTGTCATAATGCTCCTTTAGAATATGGGTGTTTGTACCAAGATCCCTTTTCAGAGAGTACACATTCTTCCATTTAGTTAATGCGATGACTGTTGAGTTTCAGCAGTATCTTCTTTGTAGAGGGCAAAATGACGATGGCCTCATGGTCCCTTTCACGCTCTAAATGGAAGTGGGGAGAGGGCGGGAGACCAGATACGTGGAGACTTCAGGAACTGCTGCACGCAGCGCTCTTTTAACACCCGATTTAGAAGGCAGTAATGGAAGGTAATCCGCCTACCGGTGGAGCACACTAAATCTTTCAAAAGTGGTATAAAGCATTTATACCAATGAGATGAACTGTAGCAAAAATTACTTTTGCAGTTCTGAGATTAATTAAAAGGTTGTGGGTTGTTTTGCACTTGCACAGAGGCTGTTGCAGTATGGATACCACAGCTCAAAACTAAGCCTTATGAAAGGACATCATGTTGAATTATTCTTTCTTCTCCTTGGATCCACTGTCCTGTCCTGTTGCAAGGACTTCTAAGTTTGAACTTTTAATTGGCGTTACTGATTTTAATCAGTATACTTTTGCTAAGATCCCCAAAAGTTTGCATTTATTTGTATTTGCTTATAGATAAAACCCGTAAAACAAAGTATAAATAAATAACTAAATAAGCTGGAGAGTATGATTAAGGATGGAATTTTGTCATAGATAATTTCTGAAGACATTTCAGGTTGCTCATTGAAAAATTACTAAAATTTATGGCACTGACTCAGGTGCTATTTTTTAATGTAATAACATAGGCAAAAAACAACATTTATGCTCTTTTATCAATCACACTAGATACCAGTATCAAGACACAGCATGGACAACACTGTATATTTAAATGCATTTTCTTATTTATAGACTTCATAGTTCACTGTTTTAACCTGAAAATTATAAAACAGCTGGGGCTCATTTTTATGAAAGTAAATTAGATTAGGGCTATACAAAACAAATACTATTAGGGACCAATACACACAAATACTGCACTTTTTACAAATATCACTCTTAAATATGTGTACAGTATGTGTGTTAGACCACAAAAAGTAGTATTAGAACTTGATTTAGGCTGATTTGAAACACCTTTGACTACTACTTTTCATCACTTGAATGCATATTTTCTTGATAACGCTGCGTATTTTATTGAAATGTCTCAAACCCTTAGTCTTGTGCCATCAATAACAACAGAAACAAGTCTGAAATGTAAAAGAAATATTTTGCAAACACTGATATGCAATCAAATACAAATAACAGAGACACAAATACAAATATCAAAAATCAGCACTGTGAGCCGGGCCGGTGGCGCTGAGGGTTGAGGCGCTGGATGACAAATCTCGTACCAGGCCGGCGACCCGGGTTTTGGAACGAGCACGGGTGGCTGGGGGTCGGTCGGGGCGGAGAAGTATAGAGCGCCCGGCGGCAGCTCTCCTTCTCGGGGAGGGTGACTGCAGGCTCCCGCTGCAATGCTACCACCTAGGGAGCCTGGGTGGATAGCGCGGTAGGTGGAGCAGCAGCAGCAAGTGGATTGGGGGACTGTCAGCAGAGGGGCGGAGCAGGAGGTACGTCTCAGCGTGCCTCTCAGCTCACAGCCCCTCATTGCACGCCAACATCAGGGGAAGAAACCGGAAAAACACCTCATCCATCTTAGGCAACGACACCTACCTAGGACTTCTCTGACCACTCGTCAAGGCAGACTCCACTGTGTCAGATCTACACACACACACATAGAGAGCTGGTTTGGAGAGATAAGCACGGGGCATCCCCTCTCCACCCCTACCCGGGGGGGGGGTATACTGGCAGGGTCTTCAAGGGAGTGTGTGTGGGATCGAGGCACTCTAGGTGCAGACCATGGTGGGGGGGGTTGAGGGTCCACTGAGGATGTCCGATTGAGTGGCGGGAAGAGGCAGGTCAGGTGGATAAATACAAGGTTAAAAAAAATAAAAAATCAGCACTGTGTGCAGCCCTACTTCCGATGTAATGAGCAAGCCTGCTGGACAAATATCATGGAGGTATAAAAAGGCCAACAGCAGTAGTAATAAAACACTTTATGCAGAATAAGACTATTAGAGCCAGGAAGGCCCTATATTCAAAGTTAGCCTGTTACACAAAACAGTTACATCAATAATAAACCATATTTACATTAATTTACAAACATGAAAATAGGTTCACATTAACAAGGGTGCCGGAAGATGATAAAAGCTGAGGGGGCTGAGAATCAAAAAGGCACTTATAAGGGAACAAAGGGCACTTTTTCTACTAGTTTTTGCCATACAGAAATAAAAAGTGGAGGGGCTCCCGCCCCTTCCGCCCCCCCGGTTCCGGCACCTATGCACATTAATATGGATCTAAGTTTGTCATAAGTATTTTTTTTTTTTTTTTTTACAAAATCAGGGGTTGGTCATGGAACCCTTACTATGCAATTTAATGAAAATAGTAAAAGTCATGACATTTTTGATTCAAGAATAAAAATCACTGGTATCCACTTACAGCCAGGGCAGATAAGATTATTACTGATTCAACTGATTGTTTTTATAGTCTCCTAGCACCTATCTTATTTATTGTTAGTTGTAACATGGCAATAAATGTTAGAGCTAAACAATGACTTTACATGTGAGTTACCATGGATTAATTCTCAAGTAATGCATGGTTGCTCCTGTACTACCTTTCTGAACCACTGTAGAATCGCTATTGAACACTATAAAACAAAAAAACAGTTTATTTCCCACCCACCCCACAGACCTCTGACTATCCAATCCAGATAGAAATTTCTTTCTGAACGCAATATATAATACTAGTGAAATCGGTACTAGGCATTTAAATCTCTCAAAAGAGAAACTACTGAATGCGTTAGTATTTGGAAAAGCTCTTTACTACTGCGCTTAATTACCCCTTACAAATGTTGGATACCGTGTTACAAATATTCGATTCCGTGGCATTTTAAAGCACATGTTAAAAATGTTAGTCGTCCTATTAGTTACCCGTTACAAATAGATTATTTCGGTGTTGTAGGGAAGTATTCAGTCCTTGTTGCATTTGTTTACAAAAATGTTTTCTCTGCTCTTCAATGTACACGGCTGGTGTAACGTGCATAGTTATGATGCAATGGGATGTTTTCAGTCCCTCCATGTATTGCGATAGTCCTGGAAAATGGAAAACATGATGCTTCGTGTAGTGCTGGAAAGTACCTGTAATTGGTTACAATATAAAAATATATGTACAGTATTGACATCATCCACTTTAAATAACAGAATGAAATAATGCATCGATGTACCTACAATACACTGTATAGAAGGTTATTTTCACTATGTTTATTTTCGCTATAGTCGCTATTGCTGACAATCCGTGAAAAATAATGGACAGCTGATTCACAGTAGTACTGTACTGAACAGTAAGCCATCCACGCTAATTCTGTCAGACGCTAATATGTATAGATTGACTCACGCTAAATATAATAGACGCTAATTCAACCTGCTATACAGTATATAAGAAGGGCTCAATTCACCACAATGTGTACTATTAATGCAGTGATAAAGATACTTTGAATAACTATTTTTTTGTCATTACAGTAAAAAATACATGTCCTTCTATTTATAAACGCTTACCATCTTATACCATGATACAAGCACATTAAACCACTCCAGAGCATGGTTCTACTGTGGAATTAGTCCATGGTTGGGTGGTTGGAGGCACTCCACCTGTGGCCTCGTGCCCCAACCATTGATTAATTCCACAGTAGAACCATGCTCTGTCGTGGTTTAATGCTTACTTGGTTTTTGAAATGTATTGTTAAATATTTTGTTCATCCTATTTATGTTTGTATTCTATTTCCATTATGCACAGTTTTTGACATTTGCTGCTGACCTGCTGTACTTACTGTGTATCCCCATTTCCCCTAGGACGCATCTGGAAACTAACATTTTTAGCTCAGTGCCTTTCCTGGTGAAACTTTTAAATAAATAAATAAAGTCTCGGGGACGTGATCTTGTTTTCATGAGTCTGACCCAGTACAATAACAAAGAAAAAGAGAGAAAAAAAATGAAGAAAATATATGAAATATAAACTGAACTGTGGCTATATTTTTCAAAGTTCTCCAATCTTGTCAGGAACTCAGTGCAGTAAGCCAATGTGTGTCTGTAATGTCTGTCAACTCTCCCACCCTGTCTGTGAGGGAAGTCCCTCATTACCCCTCAAAATTGTTTTTTTTCCCTCACCTGTCCCTCATAGAAAATGTATTGTCCACAGAGAGAATTTTCTTTAAATTCAGGCTTAGAAGTTCATAAACATATTCTAAGATGCTACATTTAAAAAGAAAAAAACACACACACAGAAACGTTATTTAATTACATACACTGTTTTTACAGTGTTCTGAGCCTTCATCTTGACATCTCAGGATGTGTCCTTCATTTTAGTGGCAAACGGTTGACAATTAGATTGTAAAGAGAGACGATCAGCTCCAAGTGTGCGAGGAAAGCGCCAATTGAATCGTCACATAATGACTGAGGGAACCCGCTTTCCCGCCTTTTTCCTAAATTGTCTAATCGGAGTCAACCGCCGAGTGGTAGTGCTCGAGACCACGAAAACGAGAGACGTAGTGAGAGGAAAGACGCGGCTTTTGTTGAATATCATTTATTACTTATCAACAAATATTGCTACGTTTGGATTTACATACTATAGAAGTGTCTCACCATTTCAAGATCCAGCCTCTTATAATTGCAACACGTTTCGGTGATTAGTTCGTGTGTTTTAGAGTTGTTACTCATTGGCCGGTAATCTCCATTAACTATGGTGAGTGGTTTCCATCTTCGGGAGATTCGGTCAGACTAGTAGTATTTGTGATCATGGCACTGCAGTTTGTTGTACTTGATTGTCTTATTTTCTTGCTGTCTGAAAAAAATAATATGCTGAGCCAGAATCTGTAGCAGAGATTATAGCAATTCATTGTTTCATGAATGTATTGGAAGTATTTGTGTGTGTGTGGTGAATCAAGCAGTAAGTGCAGTGCTTACATATATAGTTGGCATTTTTCCTGTCACTCCAGGGTGATTTTACTGCGTTTTCCAGTAGATTACACTGTTTCCTATGGAAGCTGAATTGTTCTGTTTTCCTGTATAACCAATGCAAGTATATGGGAAGAATTTCCCTGTAGATGGCTCCAGATCCCTGCATAATACATGAATCCCTTGTTGATGTGGGAGCCCTGCAGTTGGCCTTAGCACACCAAAGAGGCAGTTGGCAAGCAAAGCAGTGTTATATCCAGAAAAAGAGAACAACAACTTGGACTTTTAGGGACGGGTTTCCTGGATAACTTTTGAAGCTCAATATTTAGATAATTAAGTTTATATTTCACATATAATATTTCATAAGCTTGCATTACTAAACCAGGTAGTTTGCCCTTTTGGCATAACTTGTGGACATCATCCAGTTGTCACAAGATAGGTATAATGACCGGTGAGAGTGGACAAGTAGCTAGAGTAAGCATTCTGTGGCTATTCTGCAGCCCTGTAATGCTATTTTGGTAATTTTTAGAATACCCTCTAAGTTGTATTTAAAAAGTGGCAATACCATGGAACAGTTTTGGCCATTTTCAAAGGTGATAGAAATGATTTGTACATAGTTAACTGCCCTGCCATTTTCTTTCCGTGCCAGTTACATATTCTGATATGCAGTGACCAGTTTTTGTTAAATCTAGTTTTGCTGTGCCCTCAGATCTAGAGTTCCACTCTCCTCACTACCTACTACTCTTTCTTTTTGTATTTCTAAGACATTCCATGACATCAGTTGTACCATTCCATGCTGTTCATCTGAATGGCCTGGAAAGGTGTTACTGATGTCATAGAATGTTCAGGCAGTATGAAAAGGGAGAAAAGCAACTGTTGAGAAGAAATGGACTTGAGAGTAGTTACAAAGATACAGATCAAAAAATAATATATATATATATATATATATATATATATATATATATATATATATATAGTGTGTGTGTGTGTGTATATACATACAATAGGGGTGAGAGTAGTGCAATCAATATCTGTGAATTTTCACTGAAGTGGAATAAATCTGTGATGATGTAGGCACAGTGACTTTTCCTTACATTTATACCCACTGTGTCTGCGTCATCACCAGATAGTCTCACTTTCAGAATCTAAGCAAGAGAACCTCACTACGCTTAGCTGGCTAATACTACTACACAGAACTTCATTAATAAAAGAAACCTGTCCCAACTGCTGAAATTTCCACGTAGCTTTCCCCTCAGTTCGTAGTTCCTCACTCTGTGACTTCTCAGCCCGAACCCTGGATCGAGTCAGAGAACTGCTAAAAAAGAACAAAGTAAAATCCTGTCTGCTGCTGTTAAATGAACGATGGATAAAACATCAGAACGGATTACTAAACTGACACAACCCCAAATTAATAAACTATCTGAAACGCCATCGGCAACCAATAAATCTGGCAGAAAAAATCTGCCTAAGCTGTAGTCGGTTTAGGAGTGATGTTGAGCCGCTGGAAGACCCTGACACATCGCCAAAAAACATTCAAGGTACCTAAGTCAAACACATACAGTAGCAACAAAATAAATAACAAAGACATATACCGTAATCATTGAAGCTGTACCATATCCCAGAAGTAAACCCTGCCCCACAAACACCACAGCACCAGAAATAAACCTGCCCCACAAATACCACAGATCCAATCAAATTACATGCACACACCATGTATAACAGGAACAGCCAATCAAATCACACCAAATAAACCATTCTTAAAATGGACTGCTCACACTCTGCAAACACCACCATTCACAAAGACGAACACGTAACTAGTAAAGAAACCGAAGCACAGCAGAGCAAATGCACCACAGAAAAAGTAACACCTCATCAAATAATGAAACGCCAATAAACACACCAAAGCCCTATTGTATAAATTGCACACATGATGTGTAGATCGTGGGATATGGAAAAAATTCTCACTCCTGCAGAGTGAGCTCTGGATCATCTCACTTGTGCCTTTGGCACTCGTGAGTAGCCAGAGCTCTCACTTATGCATTCGGCACTTGTGGGTATCCAGAGCGCACTCTGCAGGAGTGAGAATATTTTCCGTATCCTACTCCTGCCCATCGTGTGTGTGTGTGTGTGTGTGTGCGCAATATATATATATATATATATATATATATATATATATCGGGGTTTGACAAATCCCATAGCCCGATGTCCCAGGCTACCAGTTCTCATCCAGAGACGAGCATGTTTAGCTGAGCTACTTTTTCGTGGGCTAGTACTGCTTTTAAAGTGTAAAACAATTTTCCTGTGCAGTACCAGCTTCCTCCTGTAGGGCGCTCACTGCTCTGGCCATTCCTGTTGTCATCTAACCCACCGCAGTGGCACTCTCATGATCAGTGCTCTTAGAGCTAGCAAACACCAGGCGGGAGCAAGCGGCGTCCACAAGGATACAGAGGAAGATCAAGTCACCAGACTGGCAGCAGGTGAGGCACCAAATCAGTGATCGGGCTCCTATCGGTAAGTCCCATTGGCCACGGTGGTGATTTGGTTGGTGAGGCAGATTGGAGACGTGCTCAATCACTTCTTGTAATTCCGTCAGGAGAAAGAGTTGTACACTTGTGCAGTGATTGTGTTTTTCGGTGTTTGTCGTCGGTGGGAGGCTGTTGAATTTTAGTCCTAATAGACAGAGACCACTGGCTGTCACGATTTCTTAGTGTGGTGCATATGGAAAAAATATATTTTTTGAATTGAGCAGCAGTAAGAAAATTAGAGCGTGGAGTAAGGAATGAGAAATGATTCATTGATGTAAATGCCTGCAGCCTTATCAGACTAAATCATCTTCATGCCAAACAGTGTACCCCCCAAAAAAGAAAGTTACAAATATGGAGGGGAAGCATAAATATTCAGGAGAGAACGTCGTCTTTTTGTGTTCCCTAACAGAATGGACATAAGCCATTATTTTTACAAATACTTGAGATTTAAAGAATAAAAACCTGCCTAAAAAATAAATGTATACTAAAACGGCCTAACTGGAGGTCGAGAAACAAATGAGAGACTAGAGGGCTTAACTTTGTGTCTGCTCTTCTGACTGCAGTACATATTTGATTAAAAAAAATAAAAGTAAATAGAGGAGATGGACCAGGGACCACAGAGAATGAGCAAGCAGCAGTAAAAGTTATAGGGGCAAAGCCGAGAGCAAAGAGTTGTGCTTTTTACTGCCTAAAAATAAAAGGCACTGGGCAGAAGACAAGTGTAAATAACTGAAAGACGATCACAAAAACAAAGGCAGTATTAAAGGAGGAAGAGAGCAAGGGGTCTATGAGGCCTTGTGTTGTTGCCCATAAGTAAAAGGGCAAGTCTGACTGCTAGGGCTTAAAGAAAATAAATAAAATGCACTGGACAACCACTTGATACTCAGGGACTACTATTTTTGGCAAAGACGGTTGTCTTGGGCTAGCATGCCATTTTGAAATTTGTAGCTCCTTGTGTATATATATGTATGTGTGTATGTATGTGTGTGTGTGTGTGTGTGTGTGTGTGTATATGTATATGTATATGTGTGTATATGTGTATATATATAATATATTTAAACAATAGGGGTGCGTGATAAATGAGTATGATAAAAACATGTATTCTCACTGTGGTGACATCACCACAAGTGATGAATCATGTCGTGACATCATCACTGTGAGAGAGATTTCACTGCTGCCTGCAGCCAACTCAGTTACCATGGCAAAACATTCTCAGGTGTTTCCTATACTGTCTCACTCCCAACCCATTGCTGTGATACTCTCTGCTTGACGGCAGCCAGAATTCTAAAGCACACAGCTTCACAAAACAGTTTGTTTCTCACTGCTGCCTGCGGCTAACTCAGTTACTATGGCAAAATATAATCACCTGTTCCCCAGATTCTGCCTCACTCTCAGCCCATTACTGTGATGCCCTCAGCTTGACTGCAGCCAGAATTCTAAAGCACACAGCTACATAAAACAGTCTCTTTCTCACTACTGCCTGAAGCTAACTTACTTAGCATTGCAAAACACACTCAGCTTTTCCCACAGAGTTTGTAACACTGCCAGCCCATTCAGAAAATCTCACACACAGAAATGGCAACAGAACACAAAAAATCATAACAATACTTCTGAAACCCATACCCCATTGTATAAATAGAACACTATTTTGGCACTCGTGAGTATCCAGAGGTCACTCTGCAGGATTGAAGATATTTTCCATATCACACTCCTGCCCATCATGTATTCTCTTTATATATACACACACATATATACATACTCGGGGTAGAGGGGGCTGCAGCCTGAATCGGGACCTCTATCTCCCCCACAACGGAGAGACTGTAGTGCCTCATTCAATTTAATTTAAAAAAAAAAAAAAAAAAAAAAGGATCGGAGCCTGGTCGTGGCAGGAGGTGGTTGGAGTGAGCTGCCCCCCACCCACGGAGACATTCAATTTTCTAGACCTGCTTGCTGGCTAGGGAGAATGAGGCTGCAATCTGTGCTAACTCCCCACGTAAAACAGAAATAAGGCACCAAATTTGGACTGGAAGTGCTGGCTCCCTACAAGAAGGGTAGCCAGGTACTGCAACGCGCCAGTCTACAGTGGGAAGCCATCGGGGGGTAGAGGGAGCTGCAGCCTGAATCGGGCTCCCTCCCCCGCAACGGAGAGACTGTAGTGCCTAGGGAGGAATTGTCCTCCCTCCCACCCCGCACCACCTCCTTTAGTTAAATAGGCTTCTGGAACAGTTAAGCGCCCCCCCCCCCAAAACCGATACAGTATCAAATGGAGGTTGTTGATTGATTAAAGGGGAATTGACTCTGCTGATGCACAAAACACCCTGGTTCACAGCTCAGATCATCGAATCTGAATAGTAGGAGCCCATAGTCTGAGTCACTAATACCAAAAGGTGGAGAGAAAGTGGTCTTTTTTATCGCTACCTTAGTTCACCTGATTATTTCTCTGGTGCTCAAGCACTAAAGAATCCCTTTTGTAGTACTCTACATAATCAGTGCCAGCATACAAACAATATTCACTGTTGTGGGTATGTTTTTCACTCCCAGGTCAGGGGAGCTGCATTGAGCAAGGACTCTTAAGGGAAGGTCTAGCAGAGATTATCCAAGGCCAGAAAAGGCTTTCCTTCACCAGAATACTGGCGGGGACTGGAAGGATCACAAAAATGGGAGGAACAGGGATTCTTCTGGGAACCCTGTATATTCTGGCAATTGTAATAACTGACCAAAGTGCTATAGGGCAGGTCAGGCTTAAAAAAGGCGATAAAACAGATGGAGGGCACTTCACCCCAGGGTGCCACCACCCCTGTTTCAGCATAAGTTCAACAACAATATACCTACTGGGGAAAAAAGGGGCCTTTTCGTGCACACCGCATGATACATCCAGGCATATAAGATTAAAAAAAAAAAAAAAGAAACCTCCCTTCTAATGTCCTAGGTAAAGTCCTAATAACAATTCTGGGCCTCCTGCTCCTGTTGAGGGGTGACATAGAGCCCAACCATGGCCCCCTAGTGACTAGCATCCCAAACTTGACACCCACCACCCCTGAGTGGGTCAATGCCGGGGGTTGAGGATGGCCCATATGAACATTAACAGCCTTAGGCCCAAGATGCATGAACTGGAGGCCTGGTCCAGTCTCTACACCCCAGACGTAATTGGCATCTCAGAAACATGGCTGAAGCCAAATATACTTCCGCACAAAGTGGAACTCAAAGGATTCAATACTTTCAGGATAAATAGGACGGGGGAGAAGTGCGGGGGAGTCCTTCTCTATGTCAGATCCCAACTCAGTGCCACAGTGGTTACTACCCCTGAGCTAGAAGGTGCGGGGTGTGAAGTCATATTTGTAAAACTTCTGGGGGAACTAAACCACTCGTTGTCGGTTGCACCTACAGCACACCAAAGAAAGCAACTGTAGCCCTAACAACTCTCTCACAGATGCTGTACTTGCACTACCAAACTGCGAGAGAATTATATTGGGAGATTTCAACCTAAACTGGGGTGAAAAGCTACCTGGGGAAGTAACAAACTGCCTAGAGGGAGCTAATCTAACACAGCTGATAAGAGAGCCTACATGTTTTAACCAAAAGATGGGGAACCACACCACCCTAGACTGGGTACTAGTGTCCAACCTGGGCAGGGCTAAAACAGTTGGGACCTGCGCAGACTCACTTAGTTTGGAGGAACAGCTTTCCCAAGCAACCCCCCAGAACTTTCTGGACAAGAAACTACTCAAAGCTAAATACAGTCTCCTTCCTCCGATCCTTATCAGAAATAGACTGGTCACAGGCCCTTGATACTCCCAGTCTAGACGAAGCCCTTAAACGTTTTAACAAACACTTTCTGTCAGTAGCCAACAAACACGCACCCCTAAGAAAGATTAGGGTTAAAGGTCAGGATGCAAGGTGGCTCAATCCTGACCTAAAGAAGAGCATGAAGGAAAGAGACACAACCTGGGGGAATTACAAACACTCTAACCTGCAACACAACTGGGTGAATTACCAGGAAGCCAGAAACAGTTGCAAAAAAGAACTCAAAAAGGCAAAAAAGAACAACCTGCATGGGCTGCAAACCAAGAACCTCTCAGATCCAAAGAAGTTCTGGGGGCACATTAACTCGCTACTAAAGGGTAATAAGAACAAGGAGATGGGTAATAAAAGCAAATGGGACACCTCTTTGCTCCCCACAGGCTACGGCAAATGCATTTAACAATTTTTTTCTTGGATGTACAGAGGTACAGAAGCAATTCTACCGGGCAAGGCCAGGGAAGCCAAGCAAACCCAGGGACCCCCCCCCGGCCCTGAATTTCAACTCAAGCTGGTCTCAGCTGGGGAAGTCCTAAAATTGCTCGGGAGCCTGAAACCAGATGGAGCTACAGGGCACAACAGTCTTGAGCCCAAGCTGCTGAAAATAGGAGCCCCAGTTATAGCAGGACCTGTAACCCAGCTAATTAACAGGTCTCTGACCGAACGGAAAATCCCTGCCATATGGAAGGTCGCCCTAGTGACCCCAATCCCGAAAAACATGCCACACGAAGACGTGGAAGATTTCAGACCCATCTTTATTTTATGCACCTTAAGCAAGGTGTTGGAAAAGGTAGTCTACCAACAGGTCAGTAACTATCTAGAACTGCATAATCTTCAAATGGATCAACAACACGGCTTCAGAAAAAGACATGGGACTGATACAGCCTTGGTAACTTTTACCACAGACGTATACGAAGCACTAGACCAGAACAAGATGTTAGGGGCAGTCTTCATTGACCTAACCAAGGCCTTTGACCTCATCGAACACCAGCTACTACTAGAAAGTCTTAGGGGCCTAGGTCTGGACAGGCAAGCACTAAAATGGTTCACAAACTACCTCCATGGCAGGTCATAAATCAATCAATCAATTAATCAATCAGGAGAGAGATCGGTATCTGTTGGAGTTCCGCAGGGATCAATCCTGGGCCCACTACTTTTCTCCCTGTACATCAACAACTTACCCCAGCATTGCGAAGGGGCGAAAGTCACGTTATATGATGCAGTGCTGTACAGAATGGGGAAGGACACTGGGTCCCTAAATCGGGAGTTGCAACAAGACCTAGATACCCTTGAAGCCTGGTGTCAGGAGCATTGGCTGGTTCTAAACAGTAAGAAAACTAAAGCCATACTCTTTGGCCCCAAAAAAACTTGGCCCTGACAGATCGACCCTTCTATCCCTCACCACCCTAAATGGGACGGGGATAGAGGTAGTGGACAACATCAAGTACCTGGGGATATACCTGGACCAGGAGGTCTCTTTCAGGAAGCATATTGACTACGTCACAAAGGTGATAAACCAAAAGCTGGGCCTCCTTTATAGGCTAAACCCCTATTTGAATAAGGAAACCAAGGAAATGATTGGCAGTGGGGCAATACTACCCACTCTATTCTACGGAGTGACCATGCTCCAAACACTGAGGGCAACGGAAAAACAGCACCTAGGGAGAGTTATGGCCGGCAACCCCAATGTGCACCCTGATGCCATTTGGGGGTGTGGACGGGGGTTCAAGGGGGCTTCAACCCTAACACCGAATTTCCTCGCTTTTGTCGCTGTGGAACAACCCCAACTAATGCATTAAATGGATTTTTTACCTCTAATTTCCCTTCTTTTTGAGAATAACGAGAAATAGGCTCCTGCCATGTGATATCTTGTCACATAGTAACACGGTGCCCGCAAATGGTAATGTGCATGGTGACGCAAAGAGAAACAGTACTGTAGACACAAATGGTTAAAATAACACAAATGCAAGCACAAATGAAAACGCAAAGGGTAATGCACATGGTGGCATAGACGGGAACGGTAAGTGAAACTGGTACGGAACCGCAAGCGGTAACGGTAACAGTAATGTAAGCACACAGGCTGGTTTATCCCAAAAGCTGCATAGAGAAAGACAGTGAGTACAAAGAATGTATGCATAATAATGGGTCTCGGAGCAGAAAATGAGGAGTTGGAATACTAAATTGCTTATATCTCAGGAACTGTATGATGTAGAAAAAAAATTGAAAAGTCATATGATTTATGACTTTCCTGGCTAGTTTTGTGTTTTTCCGATAAAAAGTCAGTATCTCGCACCGTTTCCGAGATATGGGCCCTGAAAGGTGCGGCGAACGCCGTAATGTTATCCTATGGGAAAAAAAGAGAAGTTTGGAGTGCCATAACTTTGGCTCCCTGTAATATTTTTTCACCAAACCACTGAAAGGCACATCTGTGGGATGTTGGCTTTCCTCCTCCAAATTTCAGCCCAAAAGACCAAACTGTTCTTTGCAGCAGGGTGCCTAAGAATTGCTGTCGTTTTCCACAGCCTGAAAAGTACTGTCGAATCCTCTGTAAAGCTTCAAAATTTATTCGACACTGTCGTGGCGCGGCGAAAGTACTTTTGCAGAAATTTGAAAACATATTTCTGGTGTTTACCCCAAATAAGACATGCCTAGCATCCTCAGGGTCTAACTAGGTGAATACAAAAATAATTAGGTTGCTAGAGGGTCCCAAATTTAAATGGCAAGCATTTTTGATGACCAACTGAAAACAAAATGGCGGATTTGCTATTGGTGCAAGCGGGCCACTGGCGAAAGTAAAACTGCATTTGCGACACTGTCAAACTTTTTAACTTTTCCCATTGACTTATAATGGGGAACTTGTTTTTGAATAACTTTGGAACCGCTTAATATTTTTCACGAAATCTTCAAAAGGCACATCGGGACCCCGCTGCACGTTCCTGAAGATTTCGGACCGATCGCGTAAAACCGTGCGACTCCGTAGAGACGACCACAGAATTCCAAAGCGTAAACGTTACAAGAGATCACGCTTTAATAACTCCGCAGCTGTATATCCCAACAGTACGAAAGTTGGCAAATCCCTAGATCTGTGGTTCTTGATCGTGTATTCCAAATTTCAGGCAAATCCGTTAAATGATTGCAAAGTTATTAAGGTGCAAAATTTTAGGTTTAACATGTAAATGGCTCCTCAACCCTAACTAGTGCTACCATAATATATATACAAAATCACACATGCCCCACAATGCAAAGCATCATGGGCTGCATATGCAGATCACCACAGATTATTATGCTGGTTCAACTTTAAGCAGAAATGCATGGTGCCGAAAGGCCTCTCACACAGTTTGCAAAGGGTGCCAACAGAAGACTTAGACACGTGTTTCGTCCTACCAGGACTCATCAGTATGCCTTGTCTGTTTGACACTCCAGTGGAATGAACCAGCTACCCTAAGATGGTCTATCTGGGTTATGTTGTGGTGAACCCAATTTAAAAAAAAAAAAAAAGTTTAGAAGACCAGAGAACCTCTGTGCTCGAGCACTGAGGCAATGGTTACCCCAAAGGGCATTTGGCCGGGAAGCCAAGTTTCAAAGAAATGCAAAATCACACATGCCCCAACAAATGCTTCCCGGCCAAATGCCTTTTGGGGTAACCATTGCCTCAGTGCTTGAGCACAGAGGTTCTTTGTCTTATATATATAGAGAGCTAGATAGAGAGATATATAGATATTTTTGTGTGTGTGTATGTGTATGTATGTGTGTGTGTATATATATGTATATGTATGTACATGTGTGTGTGTGTGTGTGTGTATATGTACATACAAAAACAAAATAGTGTGTGTGTATATTATTGCTTTCTTTCTCCCTCCAACCTGCCCTTCGGCCCTTTCTTGGGTCTGCCACTCTATACAAACCCTGTCTTCTCCTGGGGCATACTTACCGCTAGTAGTTGCCCATGGTATCACATCCCCACAGTGGAGGTCAGTGGGGGTGGACCAGGTCCCACTCGAAAACGTTTGGTTCTGCTTGGCACTGGGAGGCTGCCTAGGTTGGCGGGTGCAGGGTCTGTGTACTGGGTGCCCGCCTACATGCTGTGCAGCTGGGTTTTTCTGCTTTTTTTTTTTTTTTTCTCCTCCTTTCTGGATGCCAGTTGAGAATAGATTGATGTAAGGTGTCAGCGTCTGCTGTGGCCAATTGGTGTTTTCTTCTTTGCTGTGGTTCCTGCTTGCACTGTCATCATGTTCCTTAAGTGGCAGCCTCACAGTGGAAATAACCCCCTGCCCTCCTCCGAGGAGAGCATCCTGTGGGTGCTTAATCCTTCTTGCCCTGGGCAACCTGACGCTGTGAGCCCGTTCCTGATTCTGGGTTGCTGTCATGGCGGCAGGTAAGGTACTAGATGCCTCAGCCCTCTGCGCCACCGGGCAGGCGTCAAATTAGATTATTAGTTTAACAAAATAGGTAAAAACATATCAGAATATTGGATAGACACTAAAAGGAAGTGTTCCCACTGGAAGCACGTAACTGGGTACAACGTACCCTCTTCCAAATTTTTCAGGGTTACAAATCCGTGTTTTGAGGGTACATCACACCCTTGCAGAAAAACATGGAGGTACGCAGTGTTTTAAAGGGGTATACCGCACAGCCACAAACTGTGACTCAGTCACTCAACATAAGCATAACACCATATTATACTTATACTTTGTTTTACTGTGTTTATTTTCTTGCAAATAGTCTTTATTGAAGATTGTATCATTTTTTATAGTCACAGTTTACAGTATTGTAATTGATTACTTGGACAAGGTTACAGTTCATACAGCATTACAGTATCATTCATCATTTATGCGACTCAGATTCACTTGAATTCAAACTCTTATGTCATGGATGTG
Organism: Neoceratodus forsteri; assembly: GCA_016271365.2. Taxonomy (NCBI): domain Eukaryota; kingdom Metazoa; phylum Chordata; order Ceratodontiformes; family Ceratodontidae; genus Neoceratodus; species Neoceratodus forsteri. The sequence goes on along the minus strand of JADMNL010000031.1, from coordinate 112,300,376 downwards.
CCCGATCCTTCACTTCTCTGTATCATTACTTCTCTTCCCTGAGGCTCAATTCTCCATACCCTCCTCTCATTCCATACTCTGATTCTATTCCTTCTGGTGTTTTACCCTTCAGTGTACCTCAGGCACCCAACTGGAGTGGGGTGAGTGCTCTGCCAAGATGCGCCCCTAATTTCTTGGGTGTCGGTAATCCACTTTGGTGTAATTAGACTTAAGCAGCTACTAGGTGGTCAGAATGCTAGGGAACAAAGTGTGGATCCTTGGTCATGATATATAGTATCCATCTTCTCCACTTCATGGAGAGATCTACCTTATCATTCAGGTTGTATGTAATTTTTCTCAGATCTATATATGTGATTGACTGTCTCTCTCCAGTCTGAGATTGAAGGAATCACTGCAGTGAACCAGCGTTTAGTAATAGTCTTTTTCGCTGAGAGCAGAAAGATTCCCAACAAATACTGATAATGGGGGTTAGATAGGTTGTGTGGGAGGACATGTAGGATAAAGAACTCCCCAGTTAAGGAGAGCCAGAGCCCAAACAGTCCCTCAAATTCTTCCCGCAGTCCCTGGAGGAATGGTTGTAACCTTGGACATGACCACAAGACGTGGGAATGGTGGGGATTACTCTCCCCACATTGGCGCCAGCATATTGCTGCACCCGAGTTGTTATAATGTGCAGTTATTACTGGAGTCCGGAAAAATCTTACCAGTATTTGACAAGAAAACAACCTCCATTTACGAGAGCGGGTAATTCTTGCTGAAAAGTGGCATATTGTGCCACACTGTTGTGTTATTTGGGAACCCAGCTCCCCATTCCATTTCTCCCTTATTACATCTGTGTTTCCACCTATTGTTTCCATCATGGATTTATATAGAATTGAAATAGGATGGGCCAACATCTTGGACTGTAATGTTTGCTGGAGCATCTGAATCATATTACGAACAACCCAAGGGAGAGCCTTGTAGTAGTGTCGTAGTTGTAGGTATTGGAAAAAATCTGATTGGCGTAGTTGGAACTCCCGCCGAAGTGCCCCGAAATCCTTAAAAAGGGGCCCCTCCAAAAGCTGAGAGAAATTTGTGAGGTGAGAGTGCCTCCATGTATGGAATGTATGGTCTTGTAGGGCTGGGAGAAAGTTCTCTAGAAGTTCTATTGGACAAATCAGCACTAAAAAGGGGGTGAGCTTAAGTGATCTGCATGCTGAGTGCCAGGCTTTGATCTGATGTATAGTCCAGGGGTTCTGAGTCAGTTGCCCTAGTGAAGGAGGGTTTTTATAGATAATAAGCCTTTGGTAATCATATTGTGAGAGGACACTCTCCTCAGTCTCACTCCAGCGGGTCTGGGTCACTCTGACCAGTCCTTGAATTATAAAGGACAGATGTGAAGCCCAATAGTATTGTTTAAGATTTGGGAGTGCAAGACCTCCTTGTGATCTGGAGAGAAAGAGAGTTTTCAGTTTAATCCTGGGACGTCTGCCTGCCCAAACAAACCCAGATATAGCCTTGTTCTAGACACGGAATAATTTATTCGGTAGATTAAGTGGGACATTCTGAAATAGATAGAGGGCCCTTGGGAGGATCACCATCATCATCACCATGTAAATTCTCTGAATCATATTCAGTGGGAGGACGGTCCATCTTCTGAAATCCTGCTTCATCTGTGCTGTGAAGGGTTGAAAATTTATTATTCAGGGCATCTTCTGCTCTGTGGGAGAGAAAAATGCCCAAATATTTCAACTTGGAGAGTCCCCAACGGAGTGGATATCGCTCCTTGAGAGTCTCAGGTGGTATATAATGAAAAGTGAGGGCGTCAGTCTTACTAGTGTTAAGCCGGTAGCCTGAGTGTGCCCTGAATTCCTTCAGGATTTGGAAGACCGAGGGTATGGATTGTGTGGGGTCAGTAAGGTATAATAGGACATCATCCGCATAGAGGGCTATATGGTGTTCTGTTTCATCTATTCATATGCCTGAAATTCCGGGTGATAATCTGATTGCCTGGGCTAGGGACTCAATAAAGATGGCAAACAAGCCAGGGGACAGGGGGCAACCTTGTTGTGTTCCCCTATATGGGGGAAAATAATCAGAGTGATGGCCTGACACGTTCACACATGCCTGAGGGGAGGAGTATACTGCCCTGAATATAGCCACAAAAGAGGCCGGGAACCCCATTGTAGTAAGGGTGGAGAAAAGGAAGGGCCACGACACTTGGTCGAAAGCCTTCTCAGCGTCAAGGCTGAGGAGGACTGTCGGATGTTTGCGTGATTCCATCTCATGTACTAGGTGTAAGGCTCTTCGGGTATTGTCTGAGGTGGATCTGGAGCTTACAAAGCCTGTCTGATCCAGGTTTATCAGTGTCGGAAGAATCGCATCCACCCTTTGGGCCAGGACAGACATAAAATATTTATAGTCCATGTTAAGCACCGAGATTGGCCTATAAGAGCCACATTGTAAAGGGTCCTTGTCTGGTTTGGGTATAAGTGAAATTGTTGCATATGTCCAGCTAGGCGGTGGGGCATCTCCTAGGAAGACTTCATTAAAGGCGCATAGCAATAGCTGACAAATTGACTGCGCTGTGCCCTTGTAGAACTCCGCCCCATATCCGTCTGGGCCTGGAGCCTTCTGTGTTTTAGATGTAGAAATGGCCAGCATCAGTTCCTCGGAGCTGATCGGCATCATCAGGCTATTCTGCAGGTCAGGATTCAATTTAGTTAATTTTAGGGCTGACAGGAAGGCATTGATTAGTGTTGGGTCAGACATGTGATCTGTGGTATAAAGAGCCCTGTAATATTGACAGAAGGCTTGGGTTATATTTTTGAGTTTAGTATTGTGCGATTCCAGTATTTGGGTCTTTTAGTGCGGTGATGGTGGACATTTTGCGCTGTTGACGCAGACGATATGCCAGAAGGCGGGAGGCTCGGGGACCTATCTCGCCATATCTTTGCTGCAGGCATGCCAGGGCTACCTCCATCTGTTGAGTACATATGTTATCCAAGTCCTTTTTAGTCTGTTTGATCTGGGCCAGGACTGAGTGATCTCCTTGCTGGTGGGCCAATTGTAGGAATTGTAGTGTCTGCTCTAGTTGTGTTTGTTTTTCTTTACTTTCTTTAGCCAAAGTGGCTGTGTGTTTTATCAAGTGGTCCCTCAGGACTGCCTTCACGGTATCCCACTGGATTGTAGAAGAAGTTTCCTTGGTGGCATTGTCTTGGATAATTTCTGTGATTTTCTCTTTGAGAAAATCTTTAAATTGATCACTCTTCATGTGAGTGGGATTAAATCTCCACCTGGTATTATGCCTCTCTAGGCCCGGTTTCCATGTGGTTATTAGTGGTGCATGGTCTGAGTGTGCTGTTGTGCCCATTGTAGAACTGACTAATGAGTCCTGATTTTCCCTCTGCGTGTAACAGTGGTCTATTCTTGTATAGGTCCCATGAACCGCTGAGTAGTAGGAGTACCCTCTGTCCCTGGGGTGTAGAGATCGCCACACATCGAACCAACAACCTCTCAGATGAATTGTTTGTTTGAAAAATTTGCGTAGGGCTGGCTGTCTGCCACCTGAGATCCAGGTGGTGTCCAAAGATGGGTTTGGGGCAATGTTGAAGTCCCCCGCGAGTATCAGGGTCCCTCTGGTCAGCTCAATTACTTTATCAAGCATGAGCCGGATTGTTGGTATGTTTGAGGCAGGTGGGAGGTAGATATTAGCTAAGGTCACCTCTTGCTCCTGCAGGGTCCCTTGGACTATTACCAAACGACCCTCTGGGTCTGCCCATTCTTTTACCATCCAAAAGGGAGTGTGGCCCGAGATTAATATGGCGACCCCTCTTTTCCTACCACCCGCCATCGCTGAAGAGAAGACCTGTGAGAAACCCCTTCTCTTAAGTTTCCTGTGCTCCGCAGGTGACATGTGGGTTTCCTGTATGTACACGATTTCAGCTGTGGATTTCTTCACTAGTGATATAATTCTAGACCTCTTTATCGGGCTACTCAGACCGTTCACATTTAATGAATATACTTTCAAGTGTTTAACTGTCATTTATAATGTAGAAACATATCTAGTAGTGTAAACCTTCTGTCACATGACAACTGTGTTGTAACCTCTGTCAAATAGAATGAGCCCATGTGACTGTTAACTAACTTAGGTGCACCAGGTTTCTTAGAATAATTATCATCTCCCTTCAAAGGGCACCTAACTAGTGACCTTGGGGGAGAAAAAATAACTTTCAACCACTTTCCGGGCCTTTCGAGGCCTATAACTAGTAACCTTAGGCTATAGTAGCCAACCTTCCCAATAACATGTGTAAAACACATTAAGTAAGAAACCTTTGAACCAGAAGAGGGGGAACCCCTAAACGATACTGATTACAAGCCGGTCCTAGGGTCAAGAAGAGCTACTAGGACTAGCCTGGTCCAAACAAGAAACATAGGTACTTCCATCAAGTCGGTCATTACTCATGACCTAAGGAGGGTCTAAGCCTCCATAAAGTATCCCGGGAATAAGCGGTTATCTAGACACTAATGTGTCAGTAAGGAGGTGGGGTGGCGGGTGGGGTTTGGAGCGTCTCTTCCTGCTCACACACACACCCCTTATTCTTTGATGTGATTTAGAGAGGTGACTGGTTGCAGCAACTCTGCCAAGTAGTGACAGCTTCACATCTGGGAATCACTCCCCATTGCTGGGGCTTTTAAACAACTTCAGGTTATCAGTAATACTGGCCAGAATAGGCTGTGATCAGGGATGCTCACCCTTCACACCCATATGCTTTATTGGTTAGTTAGTGTTATTAAAGCATCCCGTCCCAGTCTAAGAATAAGTATCAGTGTCCCTGGCCAGAGGGGGAGAGCGCCATCTATTGGTACTCCCGTGGCACAGGAATCTTAGAAAGAGACAGTTTGTCTTTCTTTGGGGGGGGGGGTACACCACAGAGGAGGTTGGAAAGGAGCATTAGTCATGTTAACATTTTGGGGGATTGAGACAACAAATGTTATGCTCCCTATTGATTAATCTGACAGTGCTTACATCAAGTAAAGGAAATGGAAATAATCATTAGTAAATAGAGACTGGGAATTATCTGAATGCAGTCTGGTAGAGATTTTCTTTTCCCAGTGATGGTCAGCAGTCCAAGGGGGACAGTTCCCAGAGGCTGATCATGAAGCCGAGATCCCATCCTGTATTTTACTGTCCGAGTTGGAGGGAGCTCCGTCTGTCAAAGTTTGCGAGGGGCCCTATAAACGGGTCACTGTCTTCACTCGGTGCAGTCCTCGGCGTAAGATTCCAGAACCGGCTGCACCCGGGGTGGATTTGTCTGTTGATTCCTTTTGTGCTCCATTTTGTAGGGTAGTTGCAATTTGTAGGATGGTCTCATTCCCTTGTCGTCTGCGTCTCTCCCACTGCCCCTTGCTCCATATATGTTGTGCTAACTTAGACGCTATCGTGGCTTTCTTTTCATTTTGCTCCAGGTTAACTTCAGTCTTGCGTTTCCTCAGCCCCAGGATGGCCTCTTCTGCTGATTCGAAGGTCTGGGCACCCTGCTCAAAGTGGATCGTCAGCTTTGCTGGGTAGGGGGTTCTGAATCGTAGGCCCTCTACCTCCAAGGCCCTTTAACACTGGGATGTATTGCTTATGGCGCTGCATAATTTCAGGGGCATAATCGTTTAAAAAAAAAAAAAAGGCCTGTTGGAGCCATACATTACAGTCCCTTGTTTCCACGCCGAGTGGAGTATTGTCTCCTTCTCTTGGAACTTAAGGAAGCGGACCAAGATTGTTCAGGGCGTAGTTCCAGGCCTGGCTTTTGGGCCTAGCGTGCGATGCGCCCTCTCAGTATCCAGGGAAAGTGGCTCAGGAAGATGAATCACATCTGTGAGGAGTTGCCTTACAAAGCAGAGCCCTCTGTAACACCGGAGATGCGAATATTATTACGCCTATTCTGGCTTTCTGCATCTTCACCTCATGCCTGCAGGCCCTGGACGTCTTGATGGAGCTGCAGTATAGCACGTTCTGTATCCTCCACGCGGCAATCCACCTCTGTAGTCTGTAGCTCAAAATCCTCCTGCTGTTTCTCCAGTTTCATTAAGTCGGTGCGGATCGCCGAGACTGTGGACTGTATCTCCTTCCTAAAGTCCCTTAATTCATTCAGAACCAGGGACACCTGCCGTTGGATCGTGCTCAGGGGAGGTTGCTTTGATCTAGACCTACCCCCCACGAGAACAGATCGAGGCTCTGGAGCCCTCGCTGCCAGAGTCCCCCTCCGACAATCCGCCCGCATCTTTGTCTACTTCTGGGGTCGCTCTGGGTTGGTCACCTCTCTTCGCCATTCTCAATATCCTCCACTATTAAATGTATTGGGTTCACGTTAAAAAGCTGCGATTATTGGAGTATTTGCTCTGGGGAATGTGGAGCCGATCAAACTAAGTGGCCATTAAGGTCGTGATGCCACCGGAAGTACTGTGTTTATTTAAAAAAATACAGTGCTCTCTCGCTATAACGAATGAGTCAGGAGCCAAGACCTTCATTCGTTATAGCGGCGTGTTCGTTATATCGAGGAGGCAAAAAGAAAAAAATTACCATCCAGTAAAACACCAATTTGATTTAGTAAATTCATTTTTATTCATTATTGAGTTTAGTTTAAAAAGTAAAACAATAATTAAGTGCAGGTTCATTCATAACTGTTAGCTGATGGTTTCATAAAACCGGTAATCTTAGACTGTTTACATTTTTTGGCCGCAGTGTCTCTCATATGCGATGATATGTTTCTCAGCTGCAATACCTTAATTGGATCACTGTTCTGTGACTGCAAATAGTGGAGCCCAGCTTCCATCCCCCGTATCGCCACTGCATAACTAGGTACTGTGACTTCTTCTGTGTCTTCATCCTCAGAGCGATCGTTACTCTGCTCAACATGCTTCACCGCACTGACTATCTCAGAGTCTGCAATGGACTCCTGGCGTCTGCCGCTTCATCGTAAATGGACATGATCATCAATGGCCGAGGGATCAGGTGTGTCCAGCAAACTCAACTCGGTTGCAAGAGCAGCTAGCTCAGGTGTGTCATCTTCAGCATCTTCTTGGGTGTTTTCAGGGTCGCAAAGCTGTTCTCCGAATGCTGTCTCCACTGTGGCTTGCCAGCAGTGGGTAATGGTAGAGTGTGTAACTTTTTCCCACGCTTCTCCTGCAGTTGTTACCACGTCTCTTAGGTTCAGGTTTTTTAAGAATGAACACACTTCAGTACCCTCAGCAACCAAATAAGTAAGCAATCGTTTACAATAATGTTTTTTAAATGTTGCGATAATGCCACCATCTAGTGGCTGAATTTTGGAGGTTGTATTCTTTGGGAGAAAAAGCGCTTTTATTTTTCCATCTCTTGATTTCATTTCTGATTCTGGGGGATGAGCTGGGCACTGATCCAGCAACAGGAGTGCTTTGCCAGGGAGATTCTGTTGTCTTAAATGACTTTGGACCGATGGTACAAATGACTCCGCAAACCACTTGCGGAAGATGTCCGAAGTCATCCAAGCATTTCTGCCATGCGCATAGGTCACAGGCAGGGATGCCATCGAGATATGATGGAAACATCTTGGGCTGGCATACTTTCCTATACACAAGGGCAGCAGTTTGTGGGTTCCTGTTGCGTTCATACAGAACATGTAGGTTACCCTGTCCTTTGCAACCTTGAACCCCTTGAATGCGTTGACTTGATTCTTACTAGCCAGTGTCACGTCAGGGAGACATCTCCAGAATAGCCCAGTCTCGTCGCAGTTGTACACCTGTTCTGGAGGTACCCACCCTTGACCAAAATGTCTTGCAACTTTGGTAGAAATGCCTGGACTGCTGTGTCGTCACAAGACCTTGCCTCCCCTGTAATGCACACACGGCGAATACCATGCCTCCGCTGGAATCGCCAAAGCCAGCCTGATGATGATTTGAAATTCTACTCCTCGGCGTGAATATCTTTGGCGAACTGCTCTGCCTTGCTCTTCACAGTAGAGCCGGACAGTGGTACCCCATGAGCGTGCTGCTGCTCAAACCAAAGCTGGGTTGCTTGGTCAATTTCACCCTCGTGAGGACGCCTTAACTTTTTTGAGCCATCCCGGGTCTCTGAGCACTCATCAGCAAAGCTCGAGGGTCTCCCTGCTCCGCCAAGTACATATGGTGGATTTTGAATAACCACCTCAAAAGACAACTTAGTCAAGCTTTCACCACCTTTCAGGCGGTCTAGAATTGCCAGCTTAGTTTCGACTGTGTAGCAGGATCGCTTCATTTTGCATGCCATACAGCTGCAGGATGCCGGCACTGTTTTATAGGAAGTGTGTGATTGATAATTGAAAGTTAATTGCTGATGCGCCTATCAATTAGAGAAACTGGATTGGGAGCCATCACCCTAATTCGTAGTAAGGGGGATTTCGCTATAGCGAGGTTCGTTATAGCGAGGGAGCACAGTACATAAAAAGATATGTTATTGGTATCTGCTCATTCTGCTGAGCTGTTTAATGACCTATTCTGATCTCGTTTTCAGAATCAGATTGATAACAGGCAAAGTCAGTAGGATATACAAATAACAAATTGCACATTACAAGAACTCAGCTGTAAAATCTGTAATGATTCCCGATAAATCCATTATGTCTGTCTACATCTGTAATGTAACAGCTGTGCTCCTGAATTCAAAACAAAAACAGGTGTGTGCAACTTAATGCACAGTTGCACACGTGCAGTATGTGTGCGCGTGCGCACGCACACACACACACTGAGAGTCTGATATTTAATTGCATAAAACAATGATTGCTTTTTTATGGGTATTACTACTAGTGGTCTGGCTGGGTTGGGCCTGGGTAGTTACTTTACACTAGTACCAGCACGGTAGCACCACTATCATAGCACAGGTCACTGCTGTGCTGAGTGATAGAGAGACAACAGCACCACCATGATACAGCCTTTACCCCATTCTCTAGGCACTGCAGCATACTGCAGTGTAGCCTAACCATTTGTATCCCTATTACAGCTAAGTAACCAGTGAGCATGCTATATTACCACCTCCCTCATAATGATAATGACCACCCAGGGCAGAAAAAATAAATGTTTATTCATTCATCATTCCTAATCCTAATTCATTCTTCGTTCTCACTTAATCTTCTATTCCACATGCAATACTATTATTACAATACATTACATACACACCACCAGTCACAAACACAATCCGTTACATTCCTTTAATTAGTGATGATCACACAGTCACACACACACTTGGCCTGCACATCCTGCAGCTGCAGCAGCTTTAGTGTGCTATGCAGCAGCACATCTGCATCTTCTTTTCTGTGTAAGGCAAGCCCAAGCCAAGGGTCATCAACGAGAGAGAGAGACAGAGAGAGAGAGAACTGTCTGGGTCGAGGGGGCAGAGCAGCACTCACTAGTGGCAGTGCAGCAGTGACAGTGAGTGCATGCACTGTTGCAGTCTCTCTAACTAGTTCAAAATAATCCCTGCTAGTCCGCCTGTCCTCCTCCTGTACACACCAAGACAGACACACACAACTCCGTCTCTGATTGAGAGGCAGGCAAAGGTTGACTGAGGCTGAGCCCCCCCACCCCCACCGACCACAGCCCTGTCAGTAACACAGACACTTCCCTGGCCTGAACCCCCACCCCCCACGACATGCATTAGACTAGGGACTGCAGAGGGACAGATGTACTTGGGAGGAGTCCGGTCAGTTACCCGGTGCTATGCAAGTAATCACAGTGACTGGCTACCACTGATTTGGTGGTGTGAGTCTGACTGGGCTGGTGGGGACTTGGGGGGGGGGGGAGAGAGAGACTACAGCACGTGGATGGTGGTTGTGCTACCGTGGATGCATTGCCGTTTTCCTCATCACAAATACTTATCGAGTCAACTCGCCTGAGCCTGGGACTCAGGAGGGAGGGAGGGACTGGGTCTCAGGAGGAGGGGGAAGAGATTCAAGAGACTCGCAGTTTAGCAGCAAATCCCCACGACAGGCCTGGCACTCTCAGAGGACCATGATGTCTTCAGGCCACCCCCTCCACCTCTAGGATGGAGGTCAGCTAGCCTCCGTGAGATGGGGAGGGAGACGAAGACATTGGAGAGAGCAAATTTGTCAGGGACTCCAGGGAAGGCCCTACAGAGTACACCAGGGAACAACAGGATGTGCAGGCCGGGAGAGGGATTTCACTGCACCAACAGGCTAGAAAACCTGCCAAACCACCCACCCAGGAGTCCATGTCTGATGCCGACCCACCCGTCATGGACCAGCCAGTGTGCACACAGTGACTGCCACCAAGGATGGGATGGAAGGAAGTCGGATTGGTGGAATAAGGGATTTCAGAAGGCCACTGAGAGGCACGGTCTCTGACTCCACGACGTTGTCCACCCGGCACCCACTCATCCCAACAGAGTTCCCACCTCCACATATTCTACTGCAGACAAAAAAAAATAAAATACACGTCGGCCCGGTGGCGCTGAGGGTTGAGGCGCTGGACACCACACCTCGCTCCACGCCGGTGACCCGGGTTCGGGAAGGAGCCTGGGGCGTCGGGGGGCAGGGGAGGGAAAGGATTGAGGACAGCCTCCTTTCCCTGGGGGTCACACACTGGCGCCTGACTGGCTTCTGGTGAAGCCAGAGGCACAGCAAGCGCATGAGTGTACAGAGGGAGTTGGGAGTGGTTGACGGTGGTGACGCCTTGACGTTGGGGCACGCACCACTCCCACAAGAAAAAGGGAAAAATCGCCTGCAGTGCTCCCGGTAGACGGAGCACCAGGCCCCGATCCCCAGTGTCCCTGCCTGTCCCGGTACCAGCGTCCCGACGACAACAAGAAGGACTTCGGGGGTGGCCCGGCCCCATGCCTGCCTGGGGGATATAACCACGGCTACATGGGGGATGGACTGCACCGGGCTCCAGGTAAGAGGGTGGGGGACTAGAAGGCCATAGGTGTCTCCCGAAGAGTGGGAGTGCTGCGGGCAGGGGGAGTATAAAAGAATAAGTTACAAAACAAGACCAACCTGATTTCAGGCGTGCAGTGGGGTGAGGTTCGATAGCCAATCTCCTCTCCTCGATCAGTCTTTAATAAATCAGCACATGGTCTCTCTCTCTCTGAATCCGACCAGAAGCCAACATTGATCGGGCAGTCAGGTAGGCCAGGCCAGACAGGGTATCTGTTGGTTCGGTTTGGGCCAGGGATCTCAGTCGTTTGTTGGGAACTTGGGTGTTCTGTGTGATTCTCCTCTCATCTAGTCTCTGCACAATCTCCACGTGGTTCCCACACAGCTCGTGCCTTGCGCCTACACTGACTGTATAGGTGCATGCCCACACTTGGAAATTGTGTATAGGGATCGGGTGAATTTTCTCAGCTGTGTACCAGTGGCAGTTGTACTGGCAAAAGGGGGGCTGTGGTCTGGACCAATCGGCTGCTGACTGCGGTGGAGGGGAAACAAAAAAACAAAACCAAAATTTTCCAGTGGCACAAGTCTGCATGTAAAGAATCGCACGGGTCTGCATTCTGAAAACTATCACCTTGAAAACTCGGTCAGGCTTATTTTCATGCAGTGTATCCCCGCTCACATAGATGAACGTGAATTTAGATTTTTTTACATGATTCACGTACATCTGTGCATGAATGGGAACACTGAGGTGTTAAAAACGGTTTGCTGTCACCTTAAAAACAAAATCACTAATTACAAAAAAAAAAAACTCTTTCAAAGCAGGGGTGTGCAAATCAAGTTTTTTTTAGTACTTGCCCTAGGGCAAGTGGTGATATAAAATTTACTTGCTCACAGATATTTTTTTTTTTTTTTTTTAACTTGTCCTTTTCACTTACACTGTAGTGTTGGAGCTGAGAGGGTGTAAGTATAGAATGCATGCAGGATGCACAAAAAAATAACAGCTTACTCAGAAGCGCACAACTAGCCCCACTTCTGTCTACAACCAATTGCAGCAAAAAAAAAAAAAAAAGCCAAAGATGATTTGTCGTCAGGCTGAAATCTGCAGATCAGAGGATCTGCTCGACAGAGCTTTTAGGTCAGCCTCTGACACGTTGGGCAATAGGATTTGCAAACCCCTTTTCTAAAGGCTAACTCCAATTAGCCATTTCCTATTTTAAACATTTTTTTTTTAATTGCCGTACTCATGTGGTAGTGTAATTTTACTCCATATCCTTGCACAGATCACATCCCTGCCACCATCGCAAAGAGCGTTTTTGTTGTTCTCATTTTGCAAATCTATAATGCCAGGTTGGTGATTGGTCAGCAACTTTTTTGCATAAAGACAATGTCAGAACTGCAGTTTTACAAACCCCAGATGGTGACAGGAAGCACAAGTCATGCTATAGAGGTGTTGGGTAATAAAACATATTACAAATCACTTACTGTACTTGATTTTAACCTATGAGTGCACAGAACTGCACGGGCTGTTATCCTACGTAACAGTTGTCATCTGGGGGAAGGGTAACGTCAAAGTGGAGCATTCCACTTCGGAGGGGGATAGGAGCATTCAAACAACATGAAGTCTTGCTGTATTCCGACTATTGCAGTGATATCCAACCTTTGAACTGCCCTGGAGAGGAAAGAGTTAACTTTCCATGCAAGGCATGGAACGCTGAGCTCGAGCTCGGTTGAGACTCTGTCTGTTGTTGTTTGAACCCAAACCGCCAGATTCTTTACTCCACCTCACTGATCAGTCGCTCCGGAGATTTCTCCTTTGCTCGGTTTAATTTAGTCGGTTAAAGTGTCATTTTTTTTCCCTCGGTTTCAACTGAATTTAATCCATCTAACCTGTCGGTTCAGTCTCTGTCTGTGGTATCGTGAGTACTAGATAGGTTTATTATTGTTAGCTTCTGTGTGGAACTTGTAAACGTTGGATCGGTTCGGTTTGAACCGATCAGGTTTGTTAAAAAAAAGTTTGTTCTGCTTTTTAGAGTGTGGTAACCGGTCCTTATTGGTTCTAAAAAAAAAAAAACGGATTTCATTACTTTTTTTTTCCACGACTCGTAACACGGTCAGGAACCGATAAGGGTGTCTTGCCTGACGGATTGCCGAAAAAAGGGTAGGTTTGGTTAGGACTGGCTATGTCTGAGAAACCCAAGAGAAAAACCGGGCCCATTGGGTTTCAACACTGTAGTGTGTGTGTGGGGAAGCCTTTGCTAAGGCTGACCCCCACACCACCTGTGTTTATTGTCTGGGGTTTGTCCACCGCGATTCAGACTACCAGATTTGCAAAGGTTTTCACACAGCTACCCTGGAAAAGAGAGTAGGTAGGCTGAGGGAAAGGGAGGCCAAAAGTCTGCTGACCCGGATGGCCAGCCCGGTTCGGTTCCAACCGAACCAGAAGGAGTGCCCTCTGACCAGGGCGAAACTTCTTCAGGCAAAAGGAGAACTGACTCTGAGGAATCGGTTCCGGTTAAAAGAAAAAGAAGGGATAAGTCAGCCGGTTCGGATCCACAAGTTCTTTCTGACCGCTGATGAAATAGCCAAAGCGATAAGGATTGCTCAGTCGCTAACTCAGGTTCCGACCGAACTGGCACCATCGGTTAGGGGCTTGGTTCGGTCGGTTCCCCCGGTTCCGGATTATAATTTAGAGGATTTTTATGAACTGGAGGAGGAGGAAGGAGAATATGAGGATAATGATGGTGATTATGAAAGTCTGGATGTGCCCATTGACCCGGACATCTCCCCAGACAGACCTTCAGGGGTTTCTCCTCCTAGGCTTTCTGAGTCCCCTTCCCACTTTATGTTTTACAAAAAAGTGGCTGAAACTCTTCAGCTTCCTATGGAGGAAGCAGTAGAGGATCAGGAGGAGCCTGATTATGTTGAGATGATGGACATCCCAGAGTCCAGGAGGCTGTCTATTCCCCTCCATAAATCTTTTGGGAAACAGACATTTAAAATTTTAAAGACTCCTAATTCTATACCTCCTGTGGACAAAAGAATGGACAAGAGGTATACTCTTTTCAGGCTCAGATATGGAGTTCCTTTCCCAGCAATGCAGCCATGTTGGGGTAGTACAGGCTGCTGCCTGTGATAGGGCAGATATACCCTTGGCTTTACACCCCCCAGATAAGGACTCCAGGAGGATTGATGCCATGGCAAAGAAACAGTACATGGCAGCATCTTTGGGACTCAGGCAGGCTAATTATATGGCCTGCACAGCTAGATACCAGAAGTCTAGATGGGACACTGTGATGGCTCTAGCTAAACAGGTCCCTGGCCAGCTTGCCAAGGAGCTGGAGCAGGTGGCTGCAGATGGTATTGAGGCATCCAAGGTGCAGTTTCATGCTGCAGTGGACTCCAGTGATGTTTCATCTAGAGTCATGGCTACATCTGTGGCCCTTCGAGGGATGGCTTGGCTCAGATGTACTAGCCTGTCACAGGATACCCAGACTAAGGCCATGGATTTTCCTGTTGTTGGTAATTCTCTGTTTGGGGAGCAGACAGAGAACTACATGAAGAAAATGGATGAGTACAGGACGTCCTATAGGAGTGCTCAGGCCAAGGAAAGGCAAGCCACTCCCCAGAGGCAGCATTCCAGGGGCAGGGGCAGGCCTTTTCATAGGCCTTTCTACCAAGCCCAGGCCTCCTCTTCCGCCTTTGCCCAGAGGGGGTTCTTCAGAGGGAGAGGCAGATGGGGTACAAGCAGGCCTGCTACCACCCCTCAGCCTAAAGCCCCTGCCAAACAGGCACCCTGATGGGTTTGCCCGGGCCGATTCTCCACTACCCGTCGGGGGCAGGCTGGCTTACTTTGTCCAGGACTGGATGTCTTTAACATCAGACAAATGGGTCCTGGAAGTAGTAAGCCAGGGACTGGTTCTCAGCTTCAAACAATTTCCCAAGATGAGAAACGGGTCCTTTCCACCTGCAAATCCTTCAGAGGCCCTTGCCCTAGAGGCAGAGGTCTCTTCTCTCTTGGCTCTGAGAGCCATAGAAAGGGTTCCACCCCTACACAAGGGAAAAGGATTGTACTCCAGGTACTTCCTAACTCCCAAAAAGACAGGAGAATGGCGGCCCATCCTGGATCTCAGATATTTAAACAAGCACCTTTTAAAGCCAAAGTTCAAAATGGTGACTCTGGGAATAATTCTACCCTCTCTAAGGCCAGGGGACTGGCTAGTTTCCCTGGACCTCAAGGATGCCTATTTCCACATTCTCATCAGATGCTCCCACAGAAAGTACCTCGGGTTCGAGTTGCCCCCAGGCCACTATCAATTCAGAGCAGTGCCCTTTGCTCTAACATCAGCTCCAAGGGTGTTCACAAAATGCCTGGCAGTAGTGGTTGCTTTCCGAAGGAGAAAAAAGATCTCCATCTTTCCATATCTGGACGACTGTCTCATAGTGGGTCAGTCTCCAGACAAGTCAAGTCACACCTACAGATAACTCGGCAACTGCTCACTTCTCTGGGATTCCTTCTGAATCTTTCAAAGTCAGTTCTAGAGCCAGTGCAGCTCCTCACCTTCATAGGGGCAGAGCTGGATACAATAAGAGCAAGAGCCTTCCGTCCCCTGGACAGGGCAAGGACCCTTGTTACACTGGCCTCTTCATTCACCCTCCAGGTGTCTCGACCAGCAAGGCATTTTCTGCAGCTCCTGGGCCACAAGGCTGCCTCTACAACAGTGGTCCAAGGAGCAAGATTTCAGATGAGGGACATTCAGTTCCACTTAAGAGCCTTCTGGTCCCAGAGAAAGGATTCTCTGACCAAGCTAATCCCAGTGACTCGAACCCTGATCCAGGCTTTGCAATGGTGGCAGGATCAGGACAACCTAAGGCAAGGAGTTCCCTTTGTCACTCAATCTCATTCTCTAATCCTTACCACAGCTGCCTCCCTCTTGGGCTGGGGAGCCCACTTGGGGGATCTGACCACCCAAGGGTTGTGGTCACCTCAAGAATCTCTGCTTCACATCAGTCTCTTAAAACTCAGAGCAGTGTTTCTAGCACTTCAAGTTTTTTTCCAAGTCTGTTCAGAACAAAGTAGTCCAGATCAGGACAGATAATACCACCTCAATGTGGTACATCAACAAACAAGGGGGCACTCGGTCTACGGCCTTGTGCACAGAGGCAATGAAGTTGTGGTCTCTGGCCTATTCCCTGAATACCTCTCTGATAGCAGTGCACCTCCCAGGGAAGGACAATGTCCTGGCAGATGCTCTCAGCAAGATATCTCAGGGCCATCACGAATGGTCCCTAGATCCCCTGATTCTGAAGGTGATCTTCTCCAGATGGGGCACCCCGCAGATGGATCTTATTGCAGCCCCAGACAATCACTAACTTCCTCTTTTTTGCTGCAGACCCCCAGTGTTGGGCTCAGTCCTCCTGGATGCCCTAGTTCTCAATTGGGAAGGGAAGTTCCTGTATGCTTTCTCCCCTTCCCCAAGGTACTAGTCAAAATCAGGTCTCAACCCTGCAAAGTGATTCTGATTGCTCCAGACTGGGCCAGACAGCCCTGGTACCCTCTCTTGCTGTCCTTAGCAGTCCACCTTCCCCTGTCTCTTCCCAGGAGTTACAACCTGTTAACATGTTCTCAGGGGAGGGTTTGGTATCCAAATCTCAAATCTCTCAATCTCGAGGCCTGGCTCTTGAAGACTTAGAGTTTGCTGATTTGCATCTCTCTCAAGGTGTTCTGGATATTTTAAAGGCTTCTCGAAAGCCTTCCACCAGAAAGACTTACAACTCCAAATGGAAAAGGTTTACTATTTGGTGCTCTTGGAAGCATATTTCTCCAGAGTCTGCTGGGTTGCCTACAGTCCTTGACTATATGGTTCATCTCAATAGCTTGGGACTCGGACCAGCTACACTTAGAGTGCATCTGGCAGCTGTCTCTGCCTTCTTGTCAGCAGGCAAGCACTCTTCCCTTTCAGGTCATCCTGTATTCTGTAAATTCTTCAAGGGATTGCTGCATACCAATCCTCCCTTCAGGGCCCCTGCCTGGGACTTTAATGTTTGCATTGCTCAGCTTGTGCAGCCCCCTCTTTTGAGCCTTTGTCCTCAGCAGAGCTTAAGTACTTGACTTGGAAAACTGTGTTCTTGGTAGCCATTACTTCTGCCAGACGCGTAAGTGAGTTACAGGTCCTGTCAGTGGAGCCTGATTTTATCTCTTTCCATAGAGATAAGTTGGTCCTCAGGACTAATAGGAAGTTTTTGCCTAAGGTGGTTTCAGATTTCCACCTTAACCAGTCTATATCTCTTCCTGTTTTCTTCACTGACCATTCCTCCTCTGGGGAGAGGAGGCTGCACAGCCTGGATGTGCGAAAAGGGCCCTTAGCTACTACATAGAGTGCACCAAGGGTCACAGGTTTGACTCCCTCCAACTGTTCCTCACTTATGGTGAGGTTGGTAAGGGAAAACCTGCCACTAAGAGATCTATTGCCAGGTGGATTGTCTCTTGTATACAATTTTGCTATGAAAAATTAGGTAGGATCCCACCCTCAGGCCTGAGGGCTCACTCTACTAGAGGTACAGCTGCTTCCCTGACTGCTGCCAGGGATATTCCTATCTTAGAGATTTGTCAAGCAGCTACCTGGAAAACAGTACATGCTTTCACCAAGCATTACTCTCTGGATATCCTGGCTAGGAGTGATGCTCGGTTTGGCACAGCAGTGCTTTAGAGCCTGTTCCCGAAGTAGGTTCTGTCCCTCCTCCATGGAGGTACTGCTTGGTAGTCTGCATATGTCAGAATACAGCAAGACTTCATGTTGTTTGAGGAAAAAATTACTCACCTTAGTAATGTTGTTTCTTCTAATGGAGTCTTGCTGTATTCTGACCTCCCGCCTTCCCTCTCAGAACCTGGGTTTTGGGATGTGGGTGGGTAGGAACAGTGTTGGCACCCTAGAGGTGCCCCCCGCTTTTTCTCACCCTCTTATTTTTGGGTATGTGTTGTGTTTTGTTTTTTGGGTTTCCTGACTTGAGTCTTTGCCTTGGAACCAAAAAACCTTTTTATTAGATTTAGTTGCCAGTTGGCCAGTGTAAGTTTACAGTTTCCACACAGGATGCCCAGTGTGTTTAGCTCGTAAAGATCTGGCGGTTTGGGTTCAAACAACAACAGACAGAGTCTCAACCGAGCTCGAGTTCGGCGTTCCATGCCTTGCATGGAAAGTTAACTCTTTCCTCTCCGGGGCAGTTCAAAGGTTGGATATCACTGCAATAGTCAGAATACAGCAAGACTCCATTAGAAGAAACAACATTACTAAGGTGAGTAATTTTTTCTTACAGTTGGTTTTTAAAAATATAAAAAGCAAATGTAAATTTTTTATAAATTGTTGTATCCAACTCGTGTGATTTATAATATGTTTATATGTGTACTGAGGAGTGTCTGTTATTGAATAAGAACTGTCTCTTGTGCTGTTTGGGGTTGTCCTTTTTGCCCAAACAGCACAAGAGAACATTCTTATTCAGTAAGAGACACCCCTCAATATACACTCCTCAGTATACATAAATATATACAAAAAAAAGACAGGAAATGGCTAATTTGGAGGGAAGCTCTTATCTTAGCAGTGTTTTCCATTAAACTAAAATGGGTTGACTGTTCTAAACACAGTATAAATATTTTTGTAAAGTTTTGAAAATAAGGTATCTACAAAAAATAATGTGCTAAAACAGTGTGCTTCTGGGATTACAGCAATTGCATGCTGGGATTACGCTGGATGCAGTGGGGCACTGAGTCTTGGTGTTACCACATCAGTACAGTACCCCTGTGTTTAATTAAAAAAGGAAAAGTTCACTCAGAAAAAGGCATCCCAGTTACATATACATTCAAGATTCTGCAAAGTTGCAAACTGTGAATTAATACAAAAACTACTTTTGCAGGAGGAGAGCATTTTTGATCAAGTTGAGAACTTAAATACGACTTCAATGGATCTACTTAAGCTGGTAACCTGGGCACATTCTCATGGAACTATATGCAATGAAATCCCAAACCTGGAAAGAGTGGCTAACTCGGGACCTCTGAACAGCAAGACTGTCTTGTGGATATGTGCAGGTGGACATGCATATAATTGGCCATCTACTACTTTAAACTCTAGACAGTTAGAAATTGAAGAAGTTGTGTCAAGAAAGAAAAGGCAAAGTCAGTACACTTCATGGTGTGCAGAACGCAATTTCAGTATCAAGAAATCTAAGCTGTCATTGCTGGACAACAGAAAAGATGATAGGGAAAATGGCAGCCTATACAGTAAGTCCTCAGTTACAGCTAAGGGAAAGCAAGATGAAGATAGTATATTTTATATAATGTGCGATGTGGTTTCGTTAGAAAACCCTGAACATGAGCCATCTCTGCAAAGGAAAGATGAACACATTACAGAAAATGGGCAGCTGTCTCCAGACTGTAATGGTAGTACATGGGGAAATGATGCAGAAAATTGTAGCCCTGATACTACAGGTGAAAACCCCACAAAACATAGTGGACAAGAAAGACCAGAATGCGGACAGATCAAGCAGGAACCTTTTGAACCATCTTCGGTAGATCAGTTTGCAGCTACCGAAAGTTGTGCCGTCTTACCAGGAAAATCCTCTGTGGAAGAACCTTCAAAAGTATGCTTTGAAGAAAATATGTATAAACAAACTCTTGACCCCAAGACTATGAACTCAGTTACAATTTACTCTGTGGCATCTAAAAACAGAGATGTCACTTCCCCGTCAGATTTGAACGCTTCAGATAACATAGTACAGTCTGGAACATGCATGAAAATGACTCATTTTTCATTTGCTAATCAAATTCCAGAAGCACAGTCCCCGCTGTTGCCTCATTTTGCGCAAAGTTCTCCTGTTTCTCAGATGTTGGATCCTATGGATTCTAGCGAAATTTCCCCTGAACAAGTACAATTGAATCAGTCACAGAGTAAGGCAGCAAATGGAGGTTTACCTGTAGTAAACATGGCAGCAGCAAATAAGGACGTAAAGCCCAAGCTGGAAAGCAGTGAACGTTCCTCAGAAGTGGGTAACTCCTCAGAAGTGGGTAACTCAAGAATCAAAAAATCCAAGCAACAGAGAGTCAAAAGTAAGAATTTTCATTAACTCTTATCTCCTGGTTTAAGTTCAAATGCATACATATATATGGATTTTCCCCTTTAAAAATAGCAACAGAAATATTGCATCAAAAGATTAAAATGGTAACACTGTGTTCACAGTCACAGCTAAAGTAATTCAAAGGGTAATGCTGTACTCTCAGTCACAGCTAAAATAGCAAAATATGCATTCTAGGGACATGGATATGTTGTTCATCCACACTGGCAGGTTCCTTGCCGCTTTAAATCTTGCCGGAAGGTCTTCAGGCTGGCTCCTCCCACCCACCCGGGTGGTAAAACTCTTGGCTCCGCCCCATGACGTCAGATCTTCCTTACCGCTTGGAAGCTCAGGTTCCCTCCTTAACGCTCTGCGTGTAGACTGGATCCTAATTCTTTGGTTTACCCGAAACTTATTTTTAAATTTTCAAGACTTCGGTCAAGTTTCTCCCTCGCGGCTGCGATGGATAAATCGACTCCTGGATTTCGGCGGTGCCCTTGTGGGCAGAAAATGTCCAGGACGATCCGCGACTCATGTGTGTCTACTGCTTCGCCTAGACCATGACCCGCAGGCCTGTGAGTTATGCTGTCTGCCGCCAACGCCCTGGAAGACTCTGCTACGTTCGTTACAGCTACGCCCCCGAGAAGTGCTACCCACCGTGAAGTCGAAGGAGGCCCATTGGGTGGTTACCGCGGCGGCTGGCTCAGCTGAGCAACTCTAGTAGATGATTGCCCTTGAAGAGGAGGCGCCACAGGCCGCATCATCCTCTTCCTCGGTCGTGGCATTTATCCCGCTCTCTCTGGGTACCTCATATTCAGCTTCTTTCAAGAAGCTTTGCCAATCCCTTTCCATGAAGGGAGAGGGGGCCATTGGGACATTTCCTCTCGGTCCAAAAGGAAGGACTCAAAGGTAAGTCCCGCCGTCGGCGTTAAGTGGGAGCGAGAGGTCCCCTTCCGACAGTCGACACTTGACTTCGGTCGATTGTGCTGTGCCGCTGGCTTCACGATGTCCCCGCCAGGTCAGCCGGATGCGACACCCATCGACGCTGTCGAGATTTTCTCACCCGTCGGGCGCAGCTGTCGACTGGTGAAGCCAACAGCCCTTCTTCACCAGTTCCCCTGGTGGAGACCGAGGACATGCCTGCGCCTCCGGTGCCTCGGTCCCCGGTCAAGGCTTCCGAGCCGAGGGAAGAGTGGGTGTCCCCGCCACTTCCCAGACCCGTCCTCGGAAACACCGAGGTTCTCTGTCTTGGACATCCTCTCGGTCCAGCCGATCCCGCCGACATCGGCGGTCTCAGTCTCGGCACTGAAGTAAGTGGCGCCGCCGCTTCATCCTATCTTCGCCCTCCTCGGAAGAGGAGAGGCTTCGGCGCAAATTGCGTCGACGCTACGAGGACCTGATGTGGCAGCAGTTACTTCTGTCCGGGAACAAGCCAATGCCGTCGCCTTCCCCGGCCATCAAGTGGCTGTCACCCGAGCGGCTGAAACAACCCTTCTCTGTAGCCGAGGTGCCCAAGCCTGGGCCGGTTGTTCGGCGAAACCAGCTGCCCCACCGATTGTGGTGGAACCTCCGCCTCCACAACCGAAATCAGGGTGCCGACCAAAGACTCTCGGTCGGGTCAGGGCCTGCCCCACAGGTTGTCGGTCACCCTCACTCCTGACCGTCCTCGGCAGGTGGAGGGTGGCTCAGGCCCCAGGCAGCTCTTCGCGGACTCCTCAGAGTCCGGACGACTCCCTGTTCTCCAGGCCCATTGACCTGGAGTCCTCCGGGGCCAGTCGATGGGCAAAAGCCCATCGTCCTTCAGGTCTGCTTCGGCTCATCTTGGAGTCCACTGGGATGCAGCTTGAGCCCGTATCAAGCGGGCCAAGTATCCCCTCACGGAGATACTGGACCGAGGGGATTCACCCATGGAGGCCTTTCCGGTGGCTGAAGCCATTGTTGGCCCAGCCTTGGAGCTCTGGCAGCGGCCTGCCTCCTGTCCTGCACCTTCGTCCAGGATGGTCAGGAAGTATGCGGTCCCTACCCGCTCTTTTCTCGGTTTTTCGGAACACCCCTCTGCTGAGGGGTTGTTCACTGACAGCGTTTTCCGGCGTTCCGGGAATGCTAGGGATGTGGACAAGCCCCCCGACAAGGAGTCCAAAAAGCTGGACTATGCCGGGCGCAAGGTGTACGCTGCGTCCTCCCTTGGCCTCCGCCAGGCTAGTTCGGCCGTGCTGATGGCACACTTCTCCCACGCCCTCATGGGCTCCATGGATGAGGTGATCCCTCATCTCCCGGCCAACCTGCAGACCATGGTCCGGCAGGTACGGGACCAGGGAAGGGTGGTGGCTAAACAGCAGCTCCAAATGGCTCTGGACATTGGAGACTGCTGTGCCAGATTGGTTGTGGCCATGGTGGCCATGCGCCGCAGAGCATGGCTGAGGATATCCACCTTCACGGCGGATACCCAGCACAAACTGGCGGATGTCCCCTTCATGGGGACTGATCTCTTCAGCCCTGGAGTGGAAGGTCACCTCCAGGGGATCAAAAAGTCCAATGCCATTCTGGACTCGGTCATCTCTACCCAGAAGGACAAGGGCTGCTGACAGCAGCAGCATAAGTCCTTTCGTCCTTCTGCGCCTGCTGAACGTCTGGCCCAACAGCACCAGCACCAGGGCCAGCAGGCTCGCGCTTGGTATCCCAAACCCAAGCCTGCGACTTCCTCCAATAGGAAGCAGGGAGGTAAAGGCCCAGGAGTTCCCTCGGCTGGTCTCTCCTCTAAGCCTGCCCAGTGACGGGTTGAGGGGTGTCGCCCCCAGCCTTGTCACTCCCCTGGTTTCCCCTGTGGGACGGCTCCGCCACTTCCTTTCCGCCTGGTCCATTATCACCATGGACCATTGGGTGTTGGAGGTGGTAGGAAAGGGCCTGCCCCTGGAGTTCGAGCAGGCCCGCCCTTCTGAGCCATCTCCCCTCGGGGGGGCTGCCGGGTCCGCAGCCTCTTTGTCGGCTCGCCGAGACGGTATCTTCCTGCTCCTCGAAAAAAGAGGTGATCAGGAAGGTGGCGGATCCTCCTCCAGACCCGGGGTTTGTGTCCAGGTACTTTCTGGTCCCAAAATGGATGGGGGGGGGGGCGCCCCATTCTCGACCTGCACGACCTGAATAGGTTCCTAAGGTCTCGGATGTTCAGGATGGTCACTCTGGCTCAGATAATCCCATCCTTGGAACGAGGCATGTGGTTCTGTTCTATGGCCCTTCAGGACGCCTTCTTTCACGTCCCAATCTGTCCGTCCCACCAGAGATTCCTCCGCTTCAGGGCAGAGGGATCCCTCTACGAGTTCTGGGCCATGCCCTTCGGCCCTTTCCTAGCTCCTAGGGTCTTCACCAAATGCATGGTAGTGGTGACAGCATTCCTGCGGCGCCGAAGGGTCTGGGTGTACCCCTACCTGGATGACTGGCTGATTGCAGCCCCCTCCAGAATGGAGGTGGAGCGGTCCAGAGATCTAGCCCTCCAGGTGTGCTCTCAGGTTGGCCTCCTCATCAGCGAGGCCAAGTCGGAACTCGTGCCAAAGCAGGTGATCCAATTCATCGGGGCAGAGCTCGACTCTCTACAAGGCAGAGCATGGCTCCCGGCGGACAGGGCCGAGGTTCTTTCCTCCTTTGCCCAATCATTTCAGGTTGGGCAATTGTCCCCTGTCCGGGACTTCCTGTACCTCATGGCCTGCACCAGCGTGGTCCATTGGTACATGCGCCCCCTTCACTGGGGGCTGGCCAGCCAGTGGTCACAGCACTTCGATCCTCTGGATCAGCTAGTGACAGTGACCCAGGGGATGTGGAATGCTCTCCAGTGGTGGACCGTTCCAGCACATCTGCAGGACGACATCCTGTTTGTCCGCCCCGAGCCGACGGTGTCTCTATTGACCGATGCCTCTCTGATGGGTTGGGGTGCCCATCTGGGGGGGCACAGAGCGCACGGCCTCTGGTCCCCTTTGGGAGTCCCGATGCCACATCAACCTGCTGATGCTTCGAGCGGTTCGTCTAGCCTTCACCGCCTTCGCTCCATTTCTACGATGTCAAGTGGTTCAGGTCCAGGCGGACAATACCACGACCATGTACTACCTAAACCGCCAGGGCGGGACGCGCTCCATGCCTCTGTGCAGGGAAGCTCTCCGCATTTGGTCTGTCGTGCGCAGCCTGGAGGCGGATCTCCTTGCCATTCATGTGGCAGGAGCCTCCAACACCCTGGCCGATGCCCTAAGCCGGATAGGGGCTGCGTCCCATGAGTGATCTCTCCTGCCGGAGGTAGTACAAGATCTGTTCTCCCACTGGGGCACGCCTCAGGCGGACCTGTTTGCCTCCAGGGAGAATATGAAGCTGAGACTGTTTCATGCCTGCCCCCCTCAGCAGAGCTCGCTGCAGGGGGATGCCTTCTCGAGGCCGTGGACCCCGGGCCTCTTGTACGCCTTTCCCCCATTTCCCTTTAACCACAAGCTGCTTCTCAAGGCGAGGAGGGACAAGGCGCAGGTGATTCTGGTAGCCCCAGACTGGCCTCGCCAGTTCTGGTATCCAGATCTCCTCAGTTTCCGCTCTAGGCTCCCGAGGTGGCTTCCAGCCCACCTGGACCTGATCTCAGTCAATCAGGGGAAGGTATTCCATCCGGACCTTCAACCCCTGCACCTGACGGCATGGTTCCTGAGCGGCTAGAGTTCCAGGCCTTGGGTCTTTCCGGCGAGGTCCTCAACGTCGTTGAGGCCTCCCGTAAGAAGTCGACCAGAAAATGCTACGCCTTCAAATGGAAGAGATTCTCCATTTGGTGTCAGAGCAAGGGCCTGGACCCTTCCTCCTGTTCCTTGGCAAACATTCTGGACTACCTGTGGTCCCTTTCTCAGCAAGGGCTTTGGTCGACGACCCTTAAGGTGCACCTGGCAGCCATCTCTGCTTACCGGGCACGGGCTGGGAAGCAGTCGGTGGCGCAGGAGAAGGTGCTCGGGTGCTTTTTCAAAGACCTTGATCACATATCCCCTCTGGTGCGAGAACCTCCACCTCCGTGGGATCTACTGCTGGTATTGGCTAAGCTCATGGGCAAGCCATTCGAACCGATGCACAGGTGTCCAGTGACAGCGCTAAGGATTTTAAAACATGGGTCAAATTAGACCCACTGGTGTAAAAAATGTGGGTCAAAATAAGAAACAACTGGGTCAAAACCTAATCACAAGTACAAATTTCACCAGTACAGAAGCTTAAATTTGTCAAGTGAAAATACTTTTCTATTGTTGACGTTTCCATCTTTCAGCTAGGTGCACCACTTTGGACCCACTGCCATGTAGAAAGTGGGTCATTTCTGGGCAAGCTGCAACTTTTTCCCTTTTTGCCCTATCTAGCGCTGTCCCTGGGTGTGACATCTCTCACCTGTCGTGGAAGACCGCCTTCTCGGTGGCTATCATGTCAGCCAGAAGGATGGAAGAGCTCCAGGCACTTTCCGTAGAGTCTCCTTATCTGGTCTTCCACAGGGATACGGTTGTCCTGCGCCCCACTCGAAGTTCCTTGCGAAGGTGGTGTCGGAGTTTCACCTTAACCATGTGTTGACTCTGCCGGTGTTCTACCCCAGTCACACCTCAGAGGCCGAAATATAGGCTCCATACTTTGGACCCTAGAAGAGCGCTCACTTGCTATAAGGAGCAGACAGCTGAAGTTCGGGGAGAGGCTCGCCAGCTGTTTGTCACCTATGCTAAAGCTGCACCTGGCAGACCTGCAGCCAAGCGGACGGTAGGCAGGTGGGTCACCTCCTGCATAGATCTCTGCTATAGGTTGGCGGGCATGGAGCCTCCCAGAGGGAGAAGAGCTCATTCTACCCGCCATACCGCTGCATCGGTGGCTGCTTCCAGGGATGTCTCTATCCAGGAAATCTGCAGGGCTGCTACCTGGAAGTCAGCACACACCTTCATCACCCACTACCACATCGACCTTGAGTCACGCCGGGATGCTGGTTTTGGGGCCTCTGTTCTCCAGTCTTTATTTCCCCAAGTAGGGGGTGTGCGCCTTGCCTCCCTCCTCCTGGAGTACTGCTAGGAGTCTGCCAGACAGTGTGGATGAACAACATATCCATGTCCCTAGAATTACAGATTACTCGCCTGTAACAGGAGTTCTAGAAATGGTGTATGTTGTTCTTCCTACGACCTGAACACCTCCCGGCTTTGGACGCTACAACCTGGCTTCCAGCAGGCTAGATCTGGCTGTGGGGGCAGAGCCGAGAGTTTTACCACCGGGGTGGGTGGGAGGAGCCAGCTTGAAGACCTCCCGGCAAGATTTAAAGCGGCAAGGAACCTGCCAGGCAGTGTGGATGAACAACATATACCATTCCTAGAACTCCTGTTACAGGTGAGTAACCTGTATTTCCTTCAGCCATAGGACTTAATTTTGATTGTCGTGCTGTATGCAAAAACAAGGTTTGAAAAAATCTGATGCCCGACTAGCCTGTCAAGTGATCACCATCTTTAAAGTGGTTCTATCTCTGTATATCTGATTCAGTGGTAGTTTTGGTACTCCGTACTTAACATTGCTAAGCTGCAGAGTCGCATCAGTACGAATCAATTAACGCCTAAAAGTGGCAGATTTAGGAGTAACATTCCAAGGTACTTCTCCCAGAGGGCAGTGAACCTATGGAACAGCCTACCAGCAGAGGCAGTGGACATTCAGACTGTACTGGCCTTCTGGGTAACTAGACAAATATTTGTTTACCGAGGGAATTACTGGGGGGGGGGGGTACCTCCTGATTACCAAGGATATATTTCTGATTACAAGGGGGATTGGGGCACAGAGTATCCCTGGCTATCAGGGATACATACATTTTACGTCATTATGCCACATGCGCAAGGAACGCCTTGGGAAAAATGGGACACTTTGGAGGTGTGCCTGCCTCCAGCAATCCCCCTCTGCTGAGCAGGCGTGGCGTCCTGCACCAATCTCTGCGGTGCTGTGTATGACAGCGGTGGTCTTCTTCAAAGAAAACCACCGCTGTGTGCTTGCAGCGGTCACGCCCTGTGTTTGCTGCCACGCTGGGAGCCCACCCTAGCGTGGCAAACGCCCCATGCCAGCAATTATAGGAAAAAAAACCTGTAAATTAAAACGGTCCCACGCAGTCTCCCCCGCCTCCCACAACCCGCACTCCACCCACTGGCGCACCCTGCCTCCCCACACACCCTCTCAGCCCCATACTTTCACTCTCCAGAGCTTCGCGCGACGATCTTCGTGACCGGGAACACGCCTGTACCTTTCAAAGCCGATCGCTTAACTGAGGAAATGCCGATAAGCTGTATAATGGGCTAGATGGGATTTTTTCAACTTTGTTGCATATCTTAGGCATTTTTTGGAATTTTTGCACCAAATTTTCAACATGGGGTTTTTGGGACCCCTTCTCATGAATTCTGTCACTGTCATGGCGTTATTCGGGCCCGAAGGGTGATTTCAGCAGTCACTGCACGTAAATCACCTTCGGCCCGGAATTAATCTAAACAACAGTGCCAGCGCTCATAAGGTGGGCTCTCAAAAAGCCTATTTTGAAAATTTGGTGGAAAATTCCATAAATGACTGTTTTACTAGCCGCATGCGATGCAGTTCATACGCAGGCTCTGTAAGTTCAAGCGAATTTTCAATATTTTCACTCCAGATTTTCAACATTGCCATTTTTACCACACCTCCTCATGAGCAGTACAGCTGTCATTTTTCACATCCTGCCCAAAACATGTTTCCTTTCATGTAGCCAGACAATGACGAGTCGGTAAGCGAAATCAATGTATGGGACACATTAAGAAAATCACAGTGACACTGTTCATGAGCAGAGGTCTTAAAATGGCTATGTTGAA
Organism: Neoceratodus forsteri; assembly: GCA_016271365.2. Taxonomy (NCBI): domain Eukaryota; kingdom Metazoa; phylum Chordata; order Ceratodontiformes; family Ceratodontidae; genus Neoceratodus; species Neoceratodus forsteri. The sequence continues at coordinate 112,272,568 of JADMNL010000031.1, read as the reverse complement.
AATTTGGTGAAAAATTCCTAAAATGACTGTTTTGCTAAGCGCGGCGTTGCATAGTTCCTACGCACGCTCGTAAGTTCGTGAATTTTCAATATTTCCACTCCAATGACTTCCAAATACCTAAACAGCACATAGAAGCAAGCAACATTCGGCATTGACAAATGCTTGTACTTCTTTGTCGCTGATTTTTTTTTTAAGCCATGTCCAAGTGCCAAATACCTGCAAGTGAACGTTCGACATTGACAAATGCTTGTATTACTAATGCAGGTATTGGTGTGGGAGGAGGGTACCACTGGACTACCAGGGATATATTACTTTTCTTATTCTCTTTGTGCTCCTGCACCTATCCTTTGCTCCTGGTGTCTGTTGCCATCAGGGACTGTGGTATGCTGTGCCTCTGCACTTTGTGTGGCATTGCCAAAGCCCGATCTATGCAGCCTGCACAGAACAGGAATGCGCTGCCTTACGAATATCCCTAATGGCTGTGTACACATAGCACTATAATTTGCATGGCGTACTCTGTTACTTCTGAAGATTGGATTAAAATCACTTTAATAATGAAAACTTCACCAGCAACAGAGATACGGGGTGCAGTGATGCTGTGGGTCACCCTGGAGATGGGGAATGAAGGCACTGTTCTTACTGGTATAATCTACAGATCTTCAGCACAGGGGGAGGAGTTGGATAAGGTACTGGTGGAAGCCATTAGCAAACTGGCAGAAAAGGGGGTGGTGTTGCTGGTGGGGGCTTCAACCTGCCGGATGTAGATTGGAGCCTCCCTGCTGCAGCTTCAGCTAGAAGTAGGAACATCCTGGAAATCCATGCAAGGGGCATTCATTACGAAACTAGTCAGTGGACTCTGCTTGTGATGGGGCAGTTCTGGACCTGGTACTCACCGACCTGTACATTGTTGCAGACATCAGTGTGGGAGTCCATCTGGGGACCAGCGATTCCCGCGCGGTGTAGTTCAATATAAGGATGGCTGCAGAATCGAAGCACACAAGGGTGAGGATCTGGGCTTTAGGAGTGCAGATTTTATAAAAATGGGTAAATTCCTCAGGGATGCCCTGGTTGGGGGGGGGGGGACAGTGGGTGAAGCTGAAAGGGGGCATAGTTAAGGCAGTAATCACCTGCGTTGAGCAAGTGAGCAAGAGGAAAAAGAAACTGCTGTGGCTCTTGAAAGAGGTGTCAGAAGAGGTAAATGTCTAAGAGGGTTGCATTCGGAAAGGTATAAGGAGACACACAGGGAGGAGGTAAGGGAGACGTATCAGGAGAAATGGAGGGAAGCAGGCACAGCAGTAAGGAGCATGATTGTGCAAACCGAAGAGAGAGAGAACAGGCCAGGCAGTAACAAAAGGAGCAAGACATTTTTATGTAAGTGAAAGAAGGAAAACAGGAGGGATTGTAAGGTTAAAAAGGGAGGGGAAGGGGTTGTGCAGCAGTGGGACCAGGAAAAGGCAGACATCCTGAACAAATGCATCTCTGTGTACTATGTGACAGGAGGCAAGGGGGGGCAGTACTCAGTTTTTGGAGGAGAGAGTCCTAAAGGGACTCGCTAATCTGAAAGTGGACAAGGCAGTGGGCAGTGAGTACAGATGGAGTGCATCCAAGGGTATTGGAGCTTATGGAAGTACTTGCCGTACCTCTGACCGGCACTGTGTCAACCCCGTGACAAAAAACGGCACAGGCAAAAACCACGCTGCATGGCCTGTGTAATCTAGCACGGTTCGAAACTGTGCTAGAGTATATAAACAAACTCTGAGACCGTACACATGTTTATGCCCGCGCATTTTTTGTCCATACGTATGTGCAGTCGGGATTCTGACCAGATACCCACTTCTGACAGTCCTGTTTAGCAGCTTGCTGGAAATGGGAGTGATTCCTGTAATCTCACTTCATAAAAGTGGTAGGAGGGAGGAGGCTGGCAATTTATAAGCCAGTCAGCCTGACATCAGTGATAAGAAAGTTGATGGAAATGCTGCTGAAGGAAGGATTGTGGAATATCTTGAATCCAATGGGCTACAAAACCCGAGGCACCACGGATACCGGGGATGGGTTCATAAGGATTGCCTTTTTTGTTCCTCTTCTCTTTTACTCCCCTCTGGGCATCTGGCAGGTGGGCTTTCGCGAGAGAGCTTGCTTCAAACAGCATGAAGTCTTGCTGTATTCTGACTATTGCAGTTGGCTCCAGCACTTGAACTGCCCTGGAGAGTAAAGGGTTAAAATTCTATGCAAGGCATAGAACATTGAGCTCGCGCTCAGTTGAGAACTCTGTCTGCGGCACTTTAAAACCAAACCGTCAGATTCTTTACTCCGCCTCACTGAACAGTCGCTCCAGAGATTTCTCCTTTCCTCGGTTCAAAAAGTCTGTTAAAGTTGTTGGTTTAGTCCGAAATTATTTCTAAATTAATTCCACTTTGTCGGTTCAAGATTCTGTCTGCGGTACTGTAAGTACTTAGGTAGTTCTTTTGTGGAAATTGTAAAAGCTGTATTTTTCTGTTGGTTCGGCTGAACCGACCCCTTTAGTAAGTCATTTGTGCAAGATTTTAGTGTGTGGTTACCGGTCCGCATCGGTTTAAAAAAAACTGTAACACGGTGAGAAACCGATTGGGGGGGGGGGGGTCTTGCCTGGCAGTTGCCAAATAAAGGGTAAGTTTGTTAGGTTGGCCTTGTCTGAGAAACCCAAGAAAAAAAACGGGCCCACTGGGTTTCAACACTAAAGTGTGTGTGTGTGTGTGTGTGTGTGTGTGGGGAGGTCTTTGCTAAGGCCGATTTCCACACCACCTGTGTTTACTGTCTGGGGTTTGACCACCTTATTCAGACTGCCAAATTTGAAGAGCTTCCTAAGTCTACCCTGGAAAAAGGTTAGGTAGACTTAGGGATAAGGAGGGTCGAGAACTGCTGACATCGGAAGGTTAGCCCGGTTCGGTTCCTACCGAACCAGAATGAGTGCCCTCTGACCAGGGCGATACTACTTCGAGCAAGAGGAGAGCAGATCCTGAGGGATCGGTTCCTACGAAAAGAAAGCACAAAGATAAATCGACCTGTTTGGATCCAGACATTCATGTTCTGACCACCGAAGAGATAGCCAGAGCAATTCGGATTGTTGAATAGCTTCGTCCGGTTCCAAGCGATCCGGCCCCTTCTGGCAGGGGTTTGGTTCGGTCGGTTCCCCTGGTTCAAGATTATTCCCCTGAAGACTTTTATGAACTGGAGTTTGAAGAGGAGGGGGATTTTGAAGAGGATGGTGATGATGGTGAAAGTCTGGATGTGCCTGTGGAACCGGACATCTCACCAGACAGACCTTCGGGTGTTTCCCCTCCTAGGCTCTCTTGAGTCCCCTTCCCACTATCTGTTTTACAGAAAGGTGGCTGAAACCCTCCAGCTTCCCATGGAGGAGGCTGTGGAGGATCAGGAGGAGCCTGATTTTGTTGAGATGATGGACATCCCAGAGTTCAAGAGACTGTCTATTCCCCTCCATAAGTCCTGTGGGAAGCAGATACAAAAAATTCTAAGGTCTCCTAACTCTGTTCCTCCTGTTGACAGAAGAATGGACAAGAGGTACACCTTGTCAGGCTCAGATACAGAGTTTTTCTGCCAGCAATGCAGCCATGTTGGGGTAGTGTAAGCTGTAGCCTGTGACAAGGCAAATATTCCCTTGGCTTCACACCCCCCAGACAAAGACTCCAGGAAGATAGATGCCATGGCGAAGGAACAGTACATGGCATCATCTTTGGGACTCAGGCAGGCTAACTATATGGCCTATACAGCCAGGTACCAGAAGTCCAGGTGGGACACTGTACTGGCACTGGCTAAGCAGGCCTCCCCCCAGCTGGCCAAGGAGCTGGAGGAGGTGGCTGCTGTTGGGATTGAGGCATCAAATGTTCAATTTCATGCTGCTGTGAACTCCAGTGATGTTTCATCAAGAGTCATGGCTACATCTGTTGCTCTTCGGAGGGTGGCTTGGCTCAGATGTACTAGCCTCTCACAGGACATCCAGGCTAAGGCCATGGATTTCCCTGTGGTGGGTATTCTTTGTTTGGGGAGAAGACAGAGAATTACATGAAGAAAATGGATGAGTACAGGACCACTTATAGGAGTGCCCAGGCCAAGGAGAGGCAGGCAACTCCTCAAAGGCTACAAGCTAGGGGCAGGCCTTTTCACAGGCCTTTCTACCAACTGCAGGCCTCTTCTCCCTTTTCTCAGAGGGGGTTCTTTAGAGGGAGAGGCAGAAGGGGGATGAGCAGGGCTGCATCCACTCCTCAGCCTAAGGTTCCTGTCAAGCAGACACCCTGATGTGTCAGCCCGGGTCGACTCCCCCATCCTGGTAGGAGGCAGGCTGGCTTACTTTGTCCAGGACTGGATGTCTGTTACCTCAGACAAGTGGGTCCTGGAGGTAGTAAGCCAGGGACTGGTTCTCGGTTTCAAAAATTTTCTGAAAATGAGAGCCATATCCTTTCCACCTGCAAATATATCAGGAACCCTTGCTCTAGAGGCAGAGGTTTCGTGTCTACTGGCCTTAAGAGCCATAGAGAGAGTTCCTACCCTATACAGGGGCAAAGGTCTGTACTCCAGGTACTTCCTTACCCCAAAAAGACAGGGGAATGGGACCCATCCTAGACTTAAGCTACCTGAACAAACATCTTTTAAAGGCAAAATTCAAAATGGTGACTCTGGGAACAGTTCTTCCCTCTCTAAGGCCAGGAGACTGGCTAGCCTCCCTGGACCTCAAGGATGCCTACTTTCACATTCCCATCAGGTGCTCTCACAGAAAGTACCTCCGGTTTGAATCGCCATCAGGCAATTATCAGTTCAGAACAATGCCCTTTGGCCTAACTTCAGCCCCAAGGGTGTTCACAAAGTGCCTGGCAGTAGTGGTGGCCTTTTTAAGAAGAAAAAGGATTTCCATCTTTCCATATCTGGACGATTGGTTCATTGTGGGCCAGTCCCCAGACCAAGTCAAGTCAGATCTGCAAGTGACCCAACAAGTTTTCACTTCCCTGGGTTTTCTTCTCAATCTTCCCAAGTCTGTTCTCGAGCCTGTACAGCTTCTCATCTTTATAGGGGCAGAGCTGGTTACGGTCAAAGCAAGAGCTTTCCTTCCTCTGGAAAGGGCAACAGCCATTTCAAAACTGGCTCCTTCCTTCCTTCCTCCCTCCCTCCTCTCCCTCTGGTTTCTCAACCGGTGAGGCATTTTCTTCAGCTTTTGGGCCACATGGCAGCTTCCACAGCAGTGATCCAAGGGGCCAGGTTTCAGATGAGGGACGTTCAGTTCCATCCGAGGGCTTTTTGGTCCCAAAGGAAAGATCCTCTTTCCAAACTAGTTCCAGTTACTAAGACCCTTATCCTGGCCCTTCATTGGTGGCAGGATCTGGACAATCTGAGGCAAGGAGTTCCTTTTGTCACTCAGACTCACTCTGTGGCCCTTACCCCAGATGCTTCTCTATTGGGGTGGAGAGCCCATCTGGGGGCTCTCACAGCCCAGGGACTGTGGTCCCCTCAGGAATCCCTCCTTCATATCAACCTCCTGGAGCTCAGGGCAGTACTTTTGGCCCTGCAAGCTTTCTCTGTCAGTGCAGAACAAGGTGGTTCAGGTCAGGACGGACAACTGTGGTACATCAGCAAGCAGGGAGGCACGCGGTCCACGGCCTTGTGCACAGAAGCCATGAAACTGTGGTCCTTGGCTTATTCTCTGCAGACCTCCCTAGTGGCAGTTCACCTTCCAGGGAAGGACAGTGTGCTAGCAGATGCACTGAGCAGGATCTCCCAGGGACATCACGAATGGTCCCTGGACCCTCTGGTGCTGAAAGTCATCTTTTCAAGGTGGGGCACCCCAGCAATAGATGATCTTGCAGCCCCAGACAATCACCAACTTCCTCTGTTTTGTTGCAGACCCCCAGTCTTGGGCTCAGTCCCTCTGGATGCTCTCATTTTAAATTGGGAAGGGAGATTCCTGTATGCCTTCCCTCCTTTTCCTCTGCTCTTCAAAGTTCTGGTCAAGATAAGGTCACAACCTTGCCAAGTAATTCTGATTGCTCCGGATTGGGCCAGGCAGCCTTGGTACCCTCTGTTGCTGTCCCTGGCAGTCCATCTCCCTGTCTCTTCCCAGGAATTACAACCTGTTAACTTCCTCTCAGGGGAGGATTTTGTGCCCCAAACTGAGATCCCTAAGTCTCAAGGCATGGCTCTTGAAGAGTTAGAGTATGCAGACTTGCATCTGCCCAAAGGGGGTTTGGATATTCTCAAGGCTTCTTAGAAGCCTGCTACCAGAAAAACTTATAACTCCTAATGGAAGAGATTCCGCATTTGGTGTGCCAGGAGGTGCACATCTCCAGACACTGCTGGTCTAGCTACAGTCCTGGATTATATGGTTCATCTTAATGGCCTAGGCCTTAGACCAGCTGCTCTCAGAGTACATTTGTCAGCTGTTTCTGCTTTTCTCTCAGTGGGAAAGCCTTCTTCCCTGTCGTCTCACCCTGTATTCTGTAAATTTTTTAAGGGATTGCTTCATACCAATCCTCCCTTTAGGGAGCCTACTCCTGTCTGGGATTTGAATATTTGCATTGCTCTGCTTATGCAACCCCCTTTTGAGCCTATGTCCTCAGCAGAGCTCAAGTATTTGACTTGGAAAACTGTTTTTGGTTGCTGTTACCTCTGCCAGACGTATTGGTGAATTGCAAGCTCTGTCAGTTGAACCTGACTTCATTTCATTTCATTCCATAGAGATAAAGTGGTTCTTAGGACCAATAGAAGGTTCTTACCCAAAGTAGTTTCTGATTTCTGATTTCCATTTAAACCAGTCTGTCACTTCCTGTGTTCTTCACTGACCATGCTTCCTCAGGAGAGTGGAGGTTGCACAGTTTAGATGTTAAAAGAGCCCTTAGTTACTAAATAGAACGTACAAAGGGTCACAGGTTTGACTCCTCCAGTTGTTCCTCACTTATGGGGAAGTAGGTAAGGGCAAACCTGCCACCAAGAGAACTATTGCCAGGTGGATTGTGTCCTGTATCCAATTCTGCTATGAGAAACTGGGAAAAATTTCACCCTCAGGCCTGAGGGCTCATTCTACTAGAGGTACAGCTGCTTCCCTGGCTGCTGCCAGGGATATCCCTCTCTTAGAAATTTGTCAAGCAGCCACCTGGAAAACAGTCCATACCTTTACCAAGCATTACTCTCTGGATATCCAGGCTAGGAGTGATGCTCAGTTTGGCATAGCAGTACTTCAGAGCCTATTTCCAAAGTAGGTTCTGTCCATCCTCCATGGAGGTACTGCTTAGTAGCCTGCAATAGTCGGACTACAGCAAGACTTTGTGCTGTTTGAAGAAAAAATTACATTAGTAAATATGTTTCTTCTAATGGAGTCTTGCTGTATTCTGACCTCCCTCCCTCCCCTCTCAGAACCTGTTTTTGGGAAGTGGGTGGGCAGGTGCAGTGTTGCACCCCAGGGGTGTATTCAGCACACTTTCTGTTTTTGTGGGTGCTTTGTGTTGATTTAATTAAGAATTTGTTATGGGGGGCGCTGTTGAGCACTTCTACCGAGAAGACGTGGTCTCCAAGAGCACTGCATCTGCAAGTTAAAAATTTCGATATTTTTCTGTTCTGCGTGGAAGTACAACCTAATAATAAAAACTTCTAAAATCTGGAAGTTTTGCCGAGCAGTTCGATACCAAGATCGATTATGGGGTGAACAAACAAGAGCGGCACGGGCGGATTGAAACTCAGCCCTCAACGGAGCAGCAGGCCGCCCAACGCCAACTGCTATTGCCTCGAGCGTAACCACCATGGAGGGCTGTACAGGCGCTATGCAGGCCATTGATGGCAAAATTGATTCGGTACTACAGCGGCTGTGTGAACAAGATTGCAAAATTGAGGCTGCTACTAAAACTGCTACAAATCACGAAACTCAGGCAGTGAAAGCCCTAGCAACCGCAGCGAGGCTCACCCAGGAGAATGGGCAATCATGAGAGTCGCCTTGAGGCGTTGGAAAACGCGAGCAGAGCATCCAACGTGAGACTTATTGGACTACCTGAGGGCTCAGAAAATCCTGATTTACTAGCGCTTCTGAAATCCTGGCTGCCTAAGGCTCTACAGCTGGACCGATCTATTGGGGAGCAATTTGTGAGAGCTTATCGAATCACACCAACGCTCTGCTGGGGCACAGAAAGATCTCCTCGACAGTTCTATTAGACACCCTGGCGCAGCCATTAAGGAACAAATCTTGCAGGTGGCCCACAATACAGAGAGTTTGAATTACGCAGGGTTTTACCCTACACTGCTTTCAGACCTCTCTACGCTACAAGAGCTCAGAGAAAGAAGTTTGACGGAGTTCGGGCCTCGCTGAGAAGTCTTGTGGTCGCCCACACTTTAATGATGCCTGCCAGATTGAGGATTTACTACGGGGGACAGACGTTCCAATTTACGGATCCAGAAGAAGCAGGCAAGCGAGTACAGCAGATCCAGAGGGAATTCGAGGTCTCGAGGGGTAGAGCCAGAGATGAATCGGAACAGGAATCGGAGGAAGAGGACATTTGAACTAGCTATAGTAAGCAGTCTGGACTTTGCTAATAACTGTCCTAATCAAAACTTTATATATTAGCAGTATGGCCTAGGAGGAGTTTCTCTGCCGGTTAATGGATGAAAACTGAAATCAAAAGTCTGACTTTGCTAGGAACTTGGACATTAACTTACAGGTTTATAGACTTTATAATTTAAATTCCTTTCTGTTGAAAGTTGCAGCTATGGCTCCTTGTATTTAAAGCCTTAAATCATTCAGGAAACCTTACAGGTTTGAATTAGCTCATTTAATTTAATTTAATTTAAGTTAATTATTAACAGTGTACTTTTTACTGAAGTGACTATTCTCTACAGATGTAGAGTTAAATGGTGAGACCACTAAGTTTTTTTGTTTTGCCATGTTCGGAATGAGGGTACTAATCAACCCGAGAAGTTGAATTTTCTGGAAGTACTTTAATTTTAGTATTTGTATTGTCCCTATCTCTTGTGGAGGTGCAGCTATGGGAAGTATTATGATCGAGTTAATAGGTAAATGGATATACCCCAAATCCGTAAACAAACATTTAGACTGAATTATACTGTCTTTACCTGATTTGGGTCTCTGTATTAAATGCAATATGTCTGATGTATGGAATGTAACACTACATGTTTATGTAAAGCTACAATAAACACAAAATACAAAAAAAAAAGAGAATTTGTTATGCTTTATTACCTGGTTTTTGGTTTTTGGGTTTCCTGACTTGGGTCTTCTTTTGGGAACCTAAAACTTTTGTTGCCTGTTGGCTAGTAGAAATTTTACAATTTCCACTCTATTAAAGTCGGTGAGTTTTTTTTTTAGCTCGTAAGAATCTGACAGTTTGGTTTTAAAGTGCTGCAGACAGAGTTCTCAACCGAGCACGAGCGCAACGTTCTATGCATTGCATAGAATTTTAACCCTTTACTCTCCGGGGCAGTTCAAGTGCTGGAGCTAACTGCAATAGTCAGAATACAGCAAGACTCCATTAGAAGAAGTATAATTACTAAGGTGAGTAATTTTTTCATCCACCTCCCCTGCCCAGGCCCCCATTACACCAGTCCAGCTGCTGGAAAATAAGCCCTGGGTTGGGAATGTGACGCCGGCTTCATGCAGCCTGCCAGCGCCCCTTCATTTTTAGTTTTTCGTTCCACCTCTGTCGTGGCTGTGAGTGCGTGCACGCTGCGTTCTTGCCTCCCTAACTCCATTACTTACCCCGGCCTCCACTAGGAGGCAGCCAAGGAGCTCGACAACATCCCCTCCTCCCCGGGAGAGGAGAGCTGTCCATTGGATGTGCAATCCTCTTGCTCCCCTGCCGAACCCCAACAACCCGAGCTCACTCCCGAGCCTGGGTTACCAGTGTGGTGGGAGGTGTGGCGGCGTCCAGTTCCTCAATCCTCAGCGCCACCGGGCCTACTTCAGTAAGGTTTTTGACACTTTTCCACATAGGAGACTAGCAAGCGAGCTGGGTAGCTTAGGAGTGGGTCCAAAGGTGGTAAACTGGGTAAGAAATTGGTTAGGGGATAGGTGACAGAGGGCTGTAGTAAGTTCTCTCTGAGGAAGGGAGGGTGACCAGTCCCACTGGGAATCAGTGCTGGGGCCAGTCTTTAAAGTCTTTAGAAGGACATTGCAGAGGAGCTAGAAGGGAAGTTCTACCTCTTCCCGGATGACACGCAAATCTGCAACAGGATGACACTCTTGGGGAGGGTGGGAGGGTTTGGGGTGTGTGGACAGGATGAACGGAGACCTGAGAGAACTCTGACTAATCAAGGGTATGGCAGCTGATTTCAATGCGAAAAACTTCAAAATACTGCACTTTGGTCACAGAAACCTTGGGGGGAAGGGGCTGGCTATGTACAAAATGGGTGGAGTGATATTGACGACCACCAAGCAGGGCAGAGACCTGAGGGTAAGCATAAGGGTGGGAAGTGGTGACAGATGGGGAAATCATGGAGAGCAGAGTTCGAGAGGGTTTGAAGGCACTGAGGGTGGACAAGGCGCCAGGCCCAGATGGCATCTACCCCAGGGTACTGAAGGAGCTGGCAGAGGTCCTTGCAGGACCTTTGGCAGACCATGACGACGCCTCACTACATCTGGGTGTGTACCTCAGGACTGGAGGATGGCTCATGGTGCCCTTCCACAAGAGTGGCCCCAAGGATGAACCGGGAAACTACAGACCAGTGAGCCTCACATCCATCATGGGTAAGCTAATGGAGACTATCCTGAAGGAGAGGCTGGTGGCCCTCCTAGAGGCCAAGGACTACAGGATAGCAGACAGCATGGCTTCATATGTGGCAGATCCTGCCAAACCAACCTGGTTGAGTTCTATGACTGGGTAACTAGGCAACTGGACAGGGCCATGCAGTGGATGTCCTGTATCTGGACTTCAGTAAGGCATTCGACTCAGTGCCACATGGAAGGCTGGGAAGGAAGTTAGTAGGCACAGGGGCGGGTGCAAAGCTGGTGAGATGGGTAGGAAACTGGCTGCAGGGAAGGCAACAGAGGGTGGTGGTGGGTGGGGAGCTCTCACACCCAAGGGCAGTGACGAGTGGTGTTCCACAGGGCTTGGTGTTGGGACCAGTGTTGTTTGGGATATTCATTGCAGACATATCATGGGACATCAAGAGCAAGATCAGTCTGTTTGCTGATGATACCAAGGTAGGCGTGGTGGTGGATGACCTAGGGGGATGGCAGGGGTTGCAGGATGATCTGGCAAAGCTTGAAACCTGGTCAGACACCTGGCAACTGGGCTTTATTGCCAAAAAGTGCAAGGTGCTGCATTTTGGGATGAAGAACCCAAGGAGGAGTTACCAGCTAGGGGAGTGCAGCTAGCCCAGACAGAGGAGGAGAAGATCTGGGTGTGCTCATTACAGGATCAATGAACAACTCTGCACAATGTAGGAAGGCAGCTGCAAAGGCCAACAAAATGCTGGGTTGTATTGCAAGGGGTATATCCTCGAGGAGGGAGGAGGTGATTCTGCCACTGTATAGGTCATTAGTTAGACCACACCTGGAGTACTGCGTGCAGTACTGGCGTCCGTATCTGAAGAGGGACACTGAGTTACTGGAGGGGGTGCAGCGCAGAGCGACAAAGATGATCAAGGGGCTAGGGGACTTATCATACGAGAGGAGGTTGAAGGAGTTGAACATGTACTCACTGGAGGAGAGGAGAGACAGGGGTGACATGATTGAAACCTTTAAATACATGAAAGGAATAAATAAGACTGGTACAGAGGGGCTGTTCAAAGTAAGGGAGGGGAGGGCCACCAGGGGCCATGAGATGAGACTGGAGCGAGGAAGGTTCAGGAGGGAGATGAGGAGACACTTTTTTACAGAGAGGGTGGTGGATGGGTGGAATGCGTTACCTGCTGAAGTGGTATGCAATAGAACAGTGGACTGCTTCAAACGAGGATGGGACAGGACAAGGGGGAGGGTTAATGAAGGGGAAGGGTGGAAGGGAGGGGCAGCTGCAGAATAAGGGGTGCTAGCTGCACATTCGAGCAGACTTGATAGACCTCTAGGCCTTTATCTGCTGGCAAATTTTGTATGTTCGTATTTTGGAAGACCTAAAGGTGATCAGGCAGTACAACATGGCAGTTGGGAGGGGGAGTGGCATGTTGGAGTGCATAGGGAGGGTTATTGCCAGCAGAAAGGAGGAGGTCATGTTTCCTCTGTGTAGTTCACTGTAAGATGCCACCTTGAGTACTGTGTCCAGTTCTGAGACCACATATCCAGAAGGGCATAGAGTGGAGACACTCCACACGAGGGCAACTAAAATGGTGCAGGGTCTGCACCAAAAGCCCTGCGATGAGAGACTAAAGGACGTCCGTATGCACACCCTGGAAGAGCAAAGGGAGAGGGGAATATGATAGAGACCTTTAAATACCTCACTGGAGTAAATAAGGTACGGGAGGGAAGTATTTTCAGAAAAACCAAAAAAGGAGCTCCGAATAACAAGGGGATATGCTATGAAGCAGGAGCAGGGTAGATTCATAAGAGATCTAAGAAAGTATTCTTCATAGAAGGAGTGGTGGATGCCTGGGACAACCTTCCAGGTGAGGTGGTAGAGGCGAAGACAGTGGTTGGGTTCAAGAATGCATTGGGGGGGGGAGAGAAAGCCGGGAACTGATTAGGGTCTGCAGTGATACTGTAGGTGGTGGGGGACTGGGTGGGCCAAGAACCCTTGCTGGATTTTTATTTATTTCTGTTTATTGGTTTTAAGTAAAACATACTTATTTCCTCATACAGGACCATAATAATTACATACATATTTATTCCAAGAATTAATACACATGCTCCTCTCCTGTAATCTGTAACAGTAGGAACAGGGGGTACCACAAACATATAGAAGTTCAATAATGCTAGCTCTCTCATTGGCTTTGGAATATCCTGGAATAGGTACAATTTATAAAGGTAAGTCAACTGCAATTGATTGCTTTATCCATTTCTACTGAAGTGGGTAAAACAAGAAAAATAGTGCTGCTCTATGACCGCTCTGCAACTACAGGCTTACAATGTTTAGCAATTAATAATTAACTTTCATAACATTAAATCTGAACATTAATAAATGATAATGGAACCTTTGTAAAGAGCTCTGAGCTCAAGTGGTTTTCTGAGTACTGAAATAAAAAACACCCTGGGGGAACAATTACAGCAAACCCAGTGTTCTGCACAGGACAGTATGCTTCTGCCCCTTGTCCCAGACACAAGGGAGAGAGTAAACAAAATGCCCCACTGTGGTGAACCCACCACATGGATCGGGATGACCAGCGGACCGACCCCTACCCAAATTAGTGATGAATATCCCTACCTGCGTAGTCCAACTGGGGGGAGAAAAGCATTTAAGGGACGTACAGTACTGACAAAAGGAAAAAAAAAAAAAAACTTTTGTCTGTGACCCATAGAGACGAGTCCCAACTAGGAAGGCCATTCAGTCTGTGAGGAAATTAAGGAACAGAAACGGAAAGTCATACATCCTCAGGTTCTTCCACTTTCACATCAGCATTCTCCTTGAATTGCCAGGCTTTGCCCCCAAACATAATTCTCAGTTGGGCTGATAGCAGGAAGGAATGGATCACACCCAGGGCCCGCAGCTTCTGTCTAACAGCATCAATCTTCTTGTGCCAGGCCCGGGTTTGGAAGGAAAGGTCAGAAAATATTTTCACATCACATTCATTTATAAAGAGTGGGTACACTGGCTGTGCCGCCAACATCAGTAAATCTCTGGTTTTTGATCCAGAAGTGTTTTACAAGGACAGTGTGGGTTTGAGTTATGTTTGTGGGTCACGCCCTAGGATTTATTCTCTACACTTTCTTTAACTCTCCCCAAACACTGTCCTTGGGTACTAGAATTGAGGTTTTCATCCAATCTTTTTAAGAAAGCCAACAAATTAACTCCCTCCACTCCCTCCCATACACCAGCCAACTGGAGGTTCCATGAGAAAACTTAATTTTTCAGTGATTCAAGCTGACGTCTGACCTTGGGTATTTTCTTGAGTCCGAGTCGCAACTGTTGCCAGCATATTGATGGACCTTTTTATCACTTTCTGCCACAGGATTGATCAGTTCAGTAATAGCAGCATCATGTATTTCCAGCCTATCTAAAGTTTTCTCCATTTTTTTTGTTCATTGACTGCATCGTGGCGAGCATTTGGTGCCATGGAGGGTTGGTAGAGGGCTGTGATGCACCTTCTATTTCTGGAGTTGAGGTCTCTCCGGCCTTCCCTGATTTTTGTAGCGGGAAGCTTGGAAGCTCCAGGAACTGTAGATCTTACTTCGAGAGGGCTCTTGCAGTAGGTAATTACATATAGGACTGACGTCGGCAGGCGGCAGGACCCCACGGAAAAATTTCTAGCTAGTAGTCCCTGGCGGGGACCGCCCCCACGTCAGGTGACCGGCGTCGGATGACGTCGGTATAAAGGGGCGGTCCCAGACGCCAGCCTTCCAGTTCTTTCCCGCCGTCAGCTCGTGCAGCGCCTCGCGGTGAAGTTCACAACACTCAGTCCTGTTGCTTAGTCGGTTTTCCGAAAAGTATCAGTATTTTGTGTATTCTTCGTCAGGTGAACGTCGGTATATGTCGTCCCCTTCAAAAAATAAGTGCGACTCGTGCGCGGCCCAACTGCCTCACAAAGACCGTCACTCCCTCTGCCTTTTTTGTTTAGGCCCCGACCACGCGGTTGACAAGTGTCCGCACTGCCTTCATTTCAACGCGGCCACCCGCAGACGACACCAGCAGTCTCTAGAAGCCCATCTCCTCAAAAAGATGATGTCCGCAATGGAGAAGGAGTTGAAGAAGCTTTGGCAGGCGTCGACCTCCCCTGAAGGGCACAAGAAGCGGGACCAAGAAAGGCACCAGGAGAAGGCCTCCTCCACGACTCCAGCTGGAGCCATGGCCAAGGTAACGTCCCCTCCGGGGGATCTCCCGATGGCAGCCTCCAGGGCTTTGGAGGAGGCATCGGCCCGCCCGTCGGGTTCGCGTTCGAGCCCGCCGGGTGCCTCCGGGCAAAAGGAGGCTTCTGCCCCCCAGTACCGCCGCAGGCTTGCGGCCTACTGGTGCGGGCGCCTCCCATAAGCTGGATGTCAGCTCCTCCGACGTCCCCGGGAGAAGGCCGCTTAAGACGCCTGACCCTTCGGGGCGGCGCATGGCAGTGTCCTCCTTGGACCGGGCCACTTCCCATCCTCGGCCCACCTCCAACGAGGGACTCCCGACGTCGGACACCGGCTCCTCTGGCGTCCGCCGGGATTCGGCCCCTAAGCCGCACGTCGGCTCCTCCGATGTGCGCCGGGCCTCGGAGCCTACGGCAGACCCTGCTCCGTCTGTCGTCCCAGGTTCCCTGCAGTCTTCGCTGCCGTCCAGGGAGCCCGAGTCTCTCTCCCCCCCCCCCGGACCCGGGACTTTTCCCCTCCGTCCCGGGCTCGGCTCGGATGTTCTTCCGCTGCCTGATCCCCTCCCTATCCGGCGGGATCTCGACGCCGCCCCAATGCCAGCTCTGCCGACGCTGGCCCCGACACTGGCCCCGCCGACGCCGGTTCAGACGCCAGCCCTTCTGACGCCGGCAGGGGATATTCCTCTCCCTTCGGGCCCTCCACCCCACGGGCCTATCACGGTCGATCCGCCCGTGGAGTTCCCTAATGGGCCGTCTGCTCCGGCAGCTCCTCTGGTACCTGGGTATCCGCCGTCTTATCCGACGCCGGTTTACCCGGGTCCACAGTATCCTGCGCCGCAGTACCCGGCGACGACTCCTCTGACGCCGCAGTACCCGACGCCGCAATACCCAGCTCCGGTATTCCCGCAGCCGGGTTACGGATACTCTCCTTACGGATTTCATCCGCATAACTATCCCCTCCTCCACTGCCCCCTAGGCCGCCGGTGGATCTCCAGGAGACTCTGGCCTCCTGGTAGGCTGAGGCCAAGGCTCAGCTCACCAAGGAAGTCGAGAGCCGTCTTACGGTGACGGTGCCACCCCCCGGCTCCCGTACGCCCCAGACGGCACACTCCCTCTCCACCTCCGGATTCCCGGGCTTTGCCCTCGGGATCCAGAGAGGGGCAGGACATGCATTCAGGGGTCCCCCCTAAGGAACCTGTTCCTCCCCCTAGACGAGCTAGGGAGTCTTATCTGCTTCAAATTCCTCTTCTTCTTCTCTCTCGGACTCCTCAGATTCCTCCGATGGTTGCTCCGAGAAGGACGACGAGCCTCGCTCTCCGTCTAAGCCCCGGCCGAGGACTCCTCCGAAGTCCCCTCCAGAGGATCCTTCCTTCACGGAGTTGCTCAGGAAGATCCAGGAAGTCCATCAGTGGCGTTCCTTAGAACCAGATCCTCAGCGGGTTAAACTCGCCGAACATCTGGACTTTCCCCTTACGGCCCCTACTCTAGTGCCAGCCTGGATCGAGCCTCATGCCCACCTTGTTTCACCATTTGGAAACAACCGTTGACTTTAGCCCCACTTCCTCGGAAGTCCAACAGGCTATACCAGGCTCCGGAGGGTGTAGACTTTTTAGACTCCCCTGCAGACTCGGTAGTGATTAGCGCCGCCACGGCTGGTCCACGACACCAAACATTTGAGCTTGTCTCCCCGGATAAGGCATCTCGCCTGGATCAGTATGGAAGGAAGATCTGTGCTTCTTCCACACTGGGGATCAGGGCCCTAAATTATGTAGTGCATATGGGGGATTACCAGAAGGCCGTCCTTACCCAGGCGGAATCTAAGATTGACTCCTTGCCTGACTCCCAGGTCAAGCAGGAGTTAGCCAACCTGGTCCATTCTGCTCGTTCGGCCAGTCGTCACATTCTGAGAGCGACCTATGACGCAGTGGACACCGTAGGACGGAGCTCTGCGTTCGCCATAAGTCTTCGGCGTCACGCATGGCTCCGTGTGTCAGGTCTGGTCCCGGAGGTGCAGTCAGCAATCCAGGAAGCACCTTTCAGGGGTTCTGTGCTTTACGGTGGTGATGTCAAGGACATCATCACTGACCTGCAGGAGAAGGGGACGGCCCTCAAATCTGTTGATTCAATGTACTGTCCCCATCCGCTGCAGCGCCGTCCCTTTCGCAGACGCAGCCGGCCTCAAGAGAAACCTCAGGGAAGGCGGGCCACAAAACGTCGGGCCCCCACAGCTGCCAGGCCCCCGCCGCCCCAAAAAGCAGCGGTGCCCCAGCTGTGCGCTGCCTCACACCACCTGACTCCTTCCCTCCCACCGCCTCCGACGCCCGGAGGAACCGGGAGGGAGATTCTCCCTCCACCTTCCGGGTTGGGAGAGGATAACATCGGATTCATGGGTGCTTCAGATCATAGCAGAGGGCACTCCATAGAGTTTCTGCAGAAACCTCCCGCCATCCCTCTGAACTCCTCTTACTCAAGGGACCATCTTCCTTGGTCAAGGAAGAAATTTCTGCTCTCTTGCGAAGCAGGCCATAGAACCCGTCCCTCCTCATCTTCACGGGACGGGTTACTATTCCCATTTCTTCCTTGTACCAAAGAAGACGGGAGATCTCAGACCTATCCTCGATCTCAGCGCCTGAACCTATATGTGGAATACAAGAGGTTCAGGATGCTCTCCCTTCAAACCCTTTTGCCCCTGCTTCGGCCGGGCCAATGGCTTTGTGCACTGGATATGCAGGATGCGTACCTGCACATCCCCATTCACCCTTCGCACCGAAAGTACCTCAGGTTTGCGTTCCAGGGGGACCACTACCAATTCCGGGCACTCCCTTTTGGTCTTTCCTCGGCTCCCCGAGTCTTTACCAAATGCCTGGCGGTGGTAGCGACCCACCTGCGTACTTTGGGAGTTCAGGTTTTTCCCTACCTGGACGACTGGCTCCTGGCAGCCCCGTCCAGGGAGGAACTCCTTCATTGTCTCTCCCTCATCTAGCTGGTTTTCACTGGCCTGGGTATCACCATCAACCATTCCAAGTCTCACCTGGATCCTTCCCAGAGACTCCAGTTCATCGGGGCAATCCTCGATATGACAACGTGCAGGGCCTTCCTGCCTCTGGACAGGGGGGCTTCCCTCCAGTCCCAGATTTCCTTTCTATCGGAACGCAGGAGGGTTCCGGTGAGGTCGGTGCTCTGTCTGCTGGGGCTTATGGCGGCTGCCATCCCGACGGTTCCGCGCGAGCGCCTCCACATGAGGATCTCTTAGTGGACTCTCTGCTCCCAGTGGGATCAACTTGTAGACGACCTAGATCATCTGGTACTGATCTCCTCGCCGATAAGAGACTTGCAATGGTGGATGGTTCGAGAGAACCTATTCGGGGTCCCCTTTTTCATCCTCCCCCCGCTCAGACTCTGACCACGGACGCATCAGGCGAAGGTTGGGGAGCCCATCTGGGTCCTCACCGAACCCAGGGCTTATGGTCAAAATTGGAGTTAGCTCTCCACATCAATGTGCTCGAGTTTCGAGCAGTGCTGTATGCTCTCCAGGCCCTTCACCAATATGTCCTTCCCGGTCACCTAGCCGTCCAAACAGACAAAATGTGCGTGGTGTGGTACATCAACAAGCAGGGAGGGACTCGGTCCTACCTGCTTTGCAGGGAAGCGATGAGGTTTGGGAATGGGCAACTCTTCACAACCTTCACCTCATGGCGATCCATGTTCCGGGAGTCGACAGTGTCCTGGCAGACAAGCTAAGTCATTCTTCGGCTCTGCCACACGAGTGGGAACTAGACCAAAAAGTTCTAAAAAAGCATCTTCCAGACTTGGGGGACTCCGAAGATAGACCTGTTCGCCTCCTCCCAAAACGCAAAGCTTCCAATTTTTTGCTCGCTCGCGCCAGAGTGAGGCGCTTTCTGGAGCGACGCTCTGTCTCTGAACTGGAAGGACAGATTCGTCTATGCTTTTCCCCCCCGATTCCTCTGGTCCCTTGTGTGTTGCAGAAACTGGCATTGGAAGGAGCGAGAATGATTCTGATCGCTCCTTTCTGGCCCAGGCAAATTTGGTTCTCTCTTCTACAACAGTACTCAGAGGTTCCTCCTCTTCCTCTGCCTTTATCTCGAGGATTGCTGACCCAGGATCAGGGGACCCTGGTCCATCCGGGACTCGGGTCTCTTCAACTTCATGCATGGCTCCTGCAGACTTAGCCCAATCTCACTTTGCCGTCTCACCTAAGGTGGCCGAGATTCTGGTGGAGGCTAGAAAACCCTCCACTAGGTCCACCTACGCTATGAAATGGAAAAGATTTTCCATTTGGGCTGCCTCCAGGAACATGGAGCCTTTCTCCTGTCCTGTGGCCGTTCTGCTTGATTATCTGCGTCATCTTTTCGACCTGGGTCTCAGTCACTCCTCTTTGAAAGTCCACATGGTGGCTATTTCAGCCTACCATGTCCCTTTCGCTGACAAGGCTTTTGCCCAATTGGAGGTTTCAAGACTTTTCTCAGAGGGGTCCTTCATCTCAGACCCCCTATTCGGACTCCAGCTCCCCCCTGGGACTTGAACTTTGTTCTTGAGAAACTTTCCCTTCCTCCCTTTGAGCCTGCGGCTTCCGCAGACTTGAAGTTCTTATCGTGGAAGATGCTCTTCTTGGTGGCCATTACTTCTGCTCGCATAATTTCTGAGCTGCAGGCCCTTATGTGTAAAATCCCTTATCTGATTTTTCACAAAGAAAGAGTAGCTCTTCGCACGAACCCTAAGTTTCTCCCAAAAGTGGTAGCGGAGTCTACCTTAAATCAGTCTATTGAGTTACCTGCCTTTTTCACGCAGTATTCCAACCAAGGAGAATACTTGCTCCATACCATGGACGTCCACAGGATTCTGAGATACTACACCGATAGGACGAAGGATCTCAGAAAGACTGATCAGTTGTTCGTCTCTTTTGCTCACAAAAGGGAAGGCAATGCTGTCTCCAAGCAATGCCTATCAAAGTGGTTGGCTCATTGCATCACTTTCTGTTATGACAAGTATAACAAGACCCTACCGGATCAAGTCAGAGGCCACACTACTCGAGGAGTAGCAGCCTCTGTGGCTTGTTTCAAGAATGTGTCTGTGGCAGACATCTGTGCTGCCGCCACTTGGACCTCTGTCCACACATTTACTAAACATTACAGTTTGGACATTGCCTCTCGCCGTAGAGCAGGCTTCGGGTTAGCTGTCTTGCAGGGCCTCCTTTTTTGAGGTTTGCAAGCTTTTTTGCTACTTCTTGGAGTAAGTTCCTCCTCCCGGTGCCTTTTCATTTGTTCCAGACTGCTTGGGATTCTGTCCTATATGTAATTACCTACTGCAAGAGCCCTCTCGAAGTAAGATAGTACAGTTACGTAAGAACTTAACGTAACAGTAGATCTTTGAGAGAGGCTCTTGCAATAGGTAATACCTTCCCACCCTCCATCCCCCTAGGCTTCTTCAGCTCCTTTTCCATCGAGGGAAATATCTGCTTCTCTCTCGTCCGGGCCTTCCGGGCCTGTGGCGGGAAAGAACTGGAAGGCGGGTGTCTGGGACCGCCCCTTTATACAGACGTCTGTGACGCGTCACCTGACCTGGGGCGGTCCCGCCAGGGGACTGCTAGCTAGAAATTTTTTCCATTGGGGTCCTGCCTGCCGGCGTCAGTCCTATATGTAATTACCTACTGCAAGAGCCTCTCTCGAAGATCTACTGTTTGTGATAAGTTCTTACGTAACTGTACTTTTTGTGTTTCCCTATGATAAAGTGTAGATATTCCAAGTGCTGGTTATTTACGTAAAGACTGTTCCACGCAATTTGTTAAACTTCAGCTAGGTGAAATAATATTATTTATAAAATTAGCAGAGCTGAATTGCAGAGCTGAAATGAGAAGTGTCCTGCCTGGAGATTGGCTCTCTAGTGCCCTTCCCTTCCCCCACTGGATCTTGGTGACCCATTTCCTGGTATTCCTATTTACTTGTTTCTGCAACAGTCCTCTTGTTTCTGCAACAGCATAGGACATCTTATAATTTAACACTCCTCACTGAGAAAACATGTTTGCAAAGACTTTTTTAAAGGAGTACTGCAGTCAAAATTTGCAAAAACATAAGTTGTGCAGAGTGTTTTGTGTGTGTGTGTGTGTGTGTGTGTGTGTGTGTGTGTGTGTGTGTTATGCCTGGTTAAATAAAGTGATTGATTGGTGTGTCCTTCCCTTTGTTTGCTGTTGTTTTTTTCTAAATTAGCCTGCTAGTTATGTGGCAGTTTTATGGTCCCTGGGGATCTCCATCTTAGAAAGGTTTATTGCTCGTCTTTTTCCTATGTGCTTTCTGTCCTATGTGACAGTGTGATGCACCCAGGACTTCTGATTCAGCAAGTTCTAGAGATAGCAGCCTGATGTCCTGGCCTGGTTCCACAACAGTTAGTAGAAAGACAACCCAGTCCAACAACACCTCGCTGCATCCATTCAGCCTAATGACATTTTGCCTAAAGTGACAGCTGGCGAAAACAACCCCAACACCCACCGGCAGTGGGATGGGAAGTGTGTTAGCAGGTGGTCGTGTGATAAATGAGGCTACCTTGCAGTCGTAGCTGCCGCAATAGAGCAAACATCTTGTAGGCCAAATAACCTAGGCGAAACATCGTAAGGCTACATGTCTTTCCTCCAAATGTTGTGCTATGGTTCTGGCCTTTGCTTAATAGCTCTAATTCAGTATTTTTGTTTTCTGTGCATGTCTGGTCCGGTCAGCAGGAGTAAATGTTTTGTTTTTAAAATGTTTTATTCCATCAAACTGTACACAGCCGTACAAAGTGCACACACATATTACTCCAGATCTAAATGCTGTAATTAGTGAAGATTCTAGCTGTTTTGTTCGAGAACAACCCACTCAGTTAGCCATCAGATATTTGCTAAACTGGAAATGTAGCCATTAGTACTCACTGGATAAGGAAAGTGACTT
Source organism: Neoceratodus forsteri (assembly GCA_016271365.2). NCBI lineage: Eukaryota > Metazoa > Chordata > Ceratodontiformes > Ceratodontidae > Neoceratodus > Neoceratodus forsteri. Next base: position 112,250,720 of record JADMNL010000031.1, on the reverse strand, counting down.
AATATCACAGCTCTACTGTTGTAAATTGGCTCTAAACCAGTGCTTGCTGAATCCATGGTCTTGGATGCATCACTGTCCGATGGGACAGGAGGCATTGAAGGACCAAGAAGAGCAATAAACCATGCTAAGATGGAGATTTTCCCCAAACTGCTGTAAAACTAGTGGGGTGATTTACAAAAACACTACTAATAGCAGTCAAAGGGAAGGACACACTCGGACTACACACAGAAATCACAGCATTCAGCACATTTGTTTTTGTAAATTCTGACTACTGCTTACCAGAAGAGAGGGTTGTTATTTTAGGTAAAATACAATTTGCTACAGCAGCAGGAAACCAAATCGGATAATATAAAAGCAGTGTAGAAGTGAGTGTGATAGTGTATGTATAACCTAATCTGAATGAAGGATTAACCAGAGGGTGAAAAATCTCACAAACTCCTCGTGTATCAGCTAAAGCCCACACGGAGCAGTCTTACCTTTGGGTCCATGCAGTCCAACAGATATAACATACTGCTGGAAGGCCATCCTTCTGGGCTAATGAAGTGAGTCATTATTACCACCATCTTACCCAAACGTACCATGTCGACATTGAGTATCTCCCCATCCCCACTGGGAAATACTTTCAAACCTAAAGCTGGGGAATGCCAGATTCATGAATGAAAGTTATCTATTTTTAATTTCTTCGAACTCTGTTTTTCTCCCACACCACTGAACTCTCTCCAGCGACCCTACCTTGCCACACGCTCTACCTCCCTGTGTGGCCCTACTGTGAATCCTCCACTACTCCCCCACCGGGCATCCCCTCCCCTGGGAAGGGCTGCCCGGCCAAGCTCTCTTTCTATTAGGGTTGAGACACTGGGCGGAGGGAGGAAAGTGGAGACTCCAGGCCTGACAGCGGGAGTGTGTGGAATCTCACGAAGGAAGGCGCCTTTGCCCTATCAGCGGCGAGGTTTTGTTTCTATTTTCTCGTTTCTTGGAGCCATAGCTCCACCCTGGCGTACACCCTGCGGCCTTCGTTCGGCTCACCCCAGCCTCTGCCAGAGGGCGCTCGTTGAGCGACCCACAGCCCTTACCCACCCCAGGAATAGAGAGCTATCCTCCGGATGCTCAGTCTCTTCCTGCCCCCGCCGACCCTCAGTCACCCAGGGCCGTTCCCGAACCCGGGTCACCGGTGTGGCGTCTAGAGCTTTAACTCTCAGTGCCACCGGGCCAGCCATGAATGAAAGCTAAATGTGTTTATGTGAACAGTTTTAAACATGTGGTAGTGATATACACATTTCATTTGAAATTTCCTTTCTCACAATGTTTTTATCCACTACAGTACAGATGGGGACTGGATCCCCTTGATTTTGTTGCAGCAATAGCTACATAATGGTTGGTTTTTCTCTGTGTCTAGTTGCCTAATATAATTTCTAAAATTTATTTTGTAGAAAATGTAGCCACTCCAGCAATCAAGAAACTTCGCAGTACTCTAAATGGGAAAGCGTTCAGAGATTGGCTGGCCTCAACATACCCTTTAGAAAGGCGTGAGATCTTCACAATTCCTCCTGCAGAACTTGATAGGTATCTTTGCTCCTATTACACTGGAGTACGACGGGTAAATGGCTCTGAGTTTAGTGCCAGCTCTTTAATTTTTTTTCAATGTAGTATAGACAGATACCTAAGAGAGCACAAATATGGTTATAGTGTGGTGACAGGGTCTGAATTTGCCCGGTCCCAAGAAACATTCAGATCAAAATATAAGCAGTTGGCAAACAGTGAAAAAGAAAGAGAACTGAACAATTTGAGACAGCTCCCGATGGAAAATGTGCTAGAACTCCGCAAGAAAGGGATTCTAAGCAGATCAAATCCAGAGGGACTTCTGTGCCTGATTATGCTGAACACTTTTAGGGTGTTTGGGCATCACTGCAGGTTCCAGAGTGAGTCTCTATGCTGGGGACATGTGGAGTTAAAACAGGGTGAGAACAACTTAGATTATCTGGAATGGAATGGTAATCAGAGTGGTTGTGGAGGTGAACCCCCTCTACGTCTATATGGTACACCTAGTGCCCCTGATACTTGCCCTGTGATTGATTATAAAGTGTATGCAAAACGGAGACCTGTTGATATGATGCAGTCTGGTCATCCTTTCTACCTGTCTCCAAGACTTTTTTACAGCACATGGGATCAAGCTTGGTTTAGTAGAAAGGCTTTGGCTAAATCCAAAATGGAAAAAATGGTGAAGCTTATTTGTCAAGAAGCAAAACTTCCTGTGAAGAAGACAAACTAGACATGTATTCCCTGTAGGTTCCTTATTACTGCAAGTATTTCTCTTGAATAAAGAGAAATTGCATGGACTTTAAGTAAAGTTTGTAAATGTAGTCCGCTTTGTGTAAGAGTTTGTTCACTGGGAAAGTTTTGAAATGCAGTGGAAAAAAATGCCTGAATTTCCCATCAGATGTGCAGAATTATTGAAACGTGCAGAATAATTCCAGTGAACTGTATGCACTTTCTTCTGAAATAGTCCTTATATGTTAAATTATGTTTTTTTGCATAGAACACAGTTTAGTGCCAGGTTTTCATGTTTATCCTGTTATGCATGTCAATATTTTGATCAGACTCGAACTGGCAAGAGTTATACTGTATTGATCTAACTGGATGATAAAAATACGATTTATAGACCGTGAATACTGCATTAACGGCTAATGTGATTCAACTTTAAGGGACCTATTCATGGTGCTAATGGAGAGTTATGCACCATAAACATGTCAGTCATGGCATGCATCCACTGCACAAGTGTGTAGAATCCTGACAGCCACATGTGTGCAGCACTGCATCTTCAGGTGATACGCAGGCTGTGGGGCGTGTAGTGTCATGCAAGTATGTGTGAAGATATCGCCCAGAGAACTTTGTATTAAAAAGATACATCTGTTTATTAATTTACAGACTTTTAATTACTCTTAAGTTACAGACTTCACTGAATACTTCGCTTTTGTCTTTGTCTTTATTCAGAGTAATAAGAACTGTTTGGGCTAAAACGCAAAGTTTCAAGGTACATTATTTTCTGTCAAACCTTGAGTGTTGTGATTTCTGTATTCTGTAGCTGAATTTAGACTGTTAAATGACATTTTAAAATGAACAAAATTACTTTTTTTTTTTTTTTTTTAACGAAGAGAGTTTTTAGGTTTGTATAGTAGTTGTGCTAAGGTGCAAAATGAACAGGAGTCTGAGATTTCTACATTTAGTTTGTTTTTTAAATTCGCATACTGCTCTAATAAGACTTTATCTTCGTTAAATTATGAACATGGGTCAGTGTTTAGTGGCTACTGTTTATTCTTCTCAACCAAGCAATCATTGTCTGAACCCCTAAAAATCTAGGGTAAATGACAAATGTCCACGATATCCTGAGCCCCCCACTCCTGCGCACACACAAATTACCGTTTTTTTTTTTTTGTCTTGGAGACACTACTGGCCTACTACTGCAGTGATGATTAACCTTCAAGCTACCTGAATTTGACATCACTGTTATCCCCAAATGTATTTACTGACTCCTGGCACCATTTATAAAGTGTTCCAGTGTATAGGCACTGACAGTTTAGAACATCCAGGACTCCTGACATCAAGCATTCGTTTATTCATTTGAACTGTTTCAGACTAAAGTGTCAGGCAAAAAAGTCTCCAGTCAGAAGCATAGCACCAGGACTTAGCAAAATTGGGGTGGAAGGCAAATTTGACAAAAAGAATGGAACAACCCACACAAATGATTTGGAATCGGATCATTAAGTGAATTAATATTTGTTTCTGCAGCTGGTATAGACTGCTTTATTGTTTCCAGAGTTAGCAACCTCTTGAGAAACAGATGCTGCATACTTTGCCTTTTAAAATGCACTTAACTATTCAGAACTAGACCCTCCCTGCCAAGTCTGTGTGCAGAGATAATGTACAACCTGTGTTCAGCTGACCTGACAACTGTATAGGATTTATGGTATTTACATCCCTGCACTATAATTTTCTCAGAGCTACTGACTGCCTGTGAGGCTGCTGGCAGATGGTTTCTACTACATATTGTTAAAATGTTTTCATTTTTTTTAAAATTTAAATTGTGTTTTATTATGATGCCAGTCATAATAATAGTGTTTTTTTACTTGGGAAATATTATCCCAGCTGATCAGCCTAGGATACTGTTATTGCTTTGAAAACCCTGCCATCCTACCATGAACTTGCATTTATGATTAAATTAACGTAAGAAGTTTTGTTGTGTAAAGAATGTTGATTCAAAAAGAACCTTTGCTGGTGCTCAATTTTAATGTAAAAGGTAAATAAGTACTATTTTTCAGTACTTAGCTAAGTTAGCATATTTTTATTTACATAATGTTGACAAATAAAAACTTACAACTGATATGTTTGTTCTTGAGAATACAAATTACGGACTTTTTATAACATTCATGACTGGATCATATTCATATAAATGAAATCTAATTTTTAAGTAATTCCTTTAAGAATTAAAGTTATGTTTAGTTTGAAGTATTTAAAAAATAGATTTACTAAAGTTATGTTTTTCTGTCATGTCAGCCGAGAACTTTCCCATTTTTCTGTGAGTGCCCTTTAGTATGTGTAAAACACTGGAAAGCCACCAGGTGGCACAAGATACCTGGGCTTTTTATTGTAGGTCTGGTATGTTTACGCAATACTTAGTTGGGTAGCTAACCACAGTACAGAGCTGTGGGCCAAGACAAATTCCTTTCATTGCAGATTATACTGCCTCAAGATGATGTGCAGCCAACAGAGATTTTCTGATGGTAAAAAGACATGAAGCATTTGAACTCCTGAGTTGTATTAAACCTTTGGAAGCTGAGGTGCATGGAGTAATGCAGATGCCCTCGGTGTACAGACAGTACAATTCAGCCTTGTTCACTTTAAGCATTCGTTTCCACAATAAATTATTTAGGAAACGCAATAGATCCTGAGGGCGCAGTGGCAGGGCTGCTGGTTGCAAAGGTGGCAACCCAGGATTGGGAACAAACTCACGACCAGGGGTGTTCAAATCAAAACTTTTAGGACTTGCCCAACCATGACTGAAGCTGAATTTTCACTTGCCCCTATTCATGACAATGAAATTAGCTCTTTTTGTACATGCCCTGCAAGGAAATTTCCATGCTCTGGACAAGGGGCAATAGGATTGGCGCACCTCTGCTCACGACGCTAGAGGGCTGGCAGGGGGCAGAGTACTGAATGTCCCAGTGGGCACTTGCCTTCTATGGGGTGGGTAGCAGTCCACTACTGTAGTGCTATTCTTGTTTCTCTGGGTGATGCAGCATGAGAAGGGCATGGTTGAGGGTGGAAAGATTGTGCAACTAGTTCTGTGCATGCCCATTGTGTATGCATATGGTGCGTGTTTATGCTGCTGTCCCAAGGGAAGGAAAAGGAACAGGAGAAGCACATTAACGCCTGCAAGATGAAGCCCTTCATTCTCGAGCCTGCCCCACCAACTGGACTCGTCACCGAATGGGGTCTCCAGAGGGAGCCTGCTGCACCCATCACTACCCCACCATATTTGCTTAAGTACCGTGCCCAGTAAATGGAAAGCCACAATAGTCCCAGTACACAAGAGCTGTCCAAATTCCTTGTTTGAAAACTACCATCCCATCTTCATCCTTTGTCCCCTTGCTAAAATTCAAGAAAAAAATAATTCATGCCCAGCTTCAGTCTTATCTTGAACTGAATAACTCTCTCTCCATGTTACAGCATGGCTTCTGAAAATAACATAGTACCCACACTGTTCTCATCTCTGTTACATCTGACATCCGTAGCAGTATGGACAAAGGCCTTGTGACTGGTGCAATATTTGCTGAACTCACCAAGGCTTTTGACCTTGTTAATCATAATCTCTTGTAACATGGCAAATTTAAGGAACCTCAAAACAGCATGCTAGATTGGATAAAAAAGATCAGCTGGTATAGTTTGAAGCGGGGATTAATCCAGCAGTAATGCCGTCCTCAAACTGAACTACCATAGTGAGCCACAGAGGTAGAAAAGCAGCACAGCACAGAACCGGCAAGTTTGTGTCCGAGCCACCCACCCAGATGCCCATGAATGCCTGTCTGTACTACTCATGGCAACTCAGTAGCAATGTGCAGGTGGAAGCAGGAGCGACGGGCAGTACCAGAGTGGAGCAACCCGCGAGAGATGTCCGAACCACAACGCAGCGGCACACAGAGCAGTAGGCGAAATGTACTGTGTGATGGATGCGCAGTCGGTAAAAGTAGATAGCATGGCGAACGGGAATTACTAATGTGAGAAAGTGAGACAGGACAGGCAAAAGACATGTAAACAAGGGAGAAAAGCAAGCAACGTGTAAGGAACGGCAGCTATCCAGAAGGGGACAGAATCACATCGGAGCCCCATACTAGACACACACAAAACATCACGTGGTATGCAAAGCAGGTGAAGTCAGACATAAAGGAAGTGTTAAATGAGCATACAGTCGATCTCCCAAAGTGGCTATCACAGTAATAGCTGCGTAGATTTGAATAAATGTCATACAGAAACATTCACACATAGTACCTTGATACAAATCCTTGCTGTCAATTTCACAACATCAGCATATAAATCGCAGTGTCTCACATGTTCAGCAAGTGCAGCACACAAATGCAAAAATTACAAAAAGTACGTGTATTAATTGTATTCACAGTATGCAATTAACAGTGGTAGTAAAGAGATGCTTATAAAAGCCGTGTTACAAAAGCATTAAGTCACTCCGAAGGTGGCATCTAATGGGATCAATGCATGGTTGGGCCGTTGTAGGCACTTGGCCTGCGGCCTCATGCCACAACCCTCCCATTTATTTATTTATTTATTTAGCTTTTGTTTTGTTTACCAGGTAAGCACGCTAGACAGTTAAGTACCTATTTTCAGGTGCGACCCGGCAGAAACAAAAGGCAAACAACGCGTCCGAGACAAGTAACAATTGGTTAATACGGTACAGTTCAGTGCAGGCAGAGAGCCCAGGCAAATAACAAATTGTGAAACAAAATAGTAACAGTTAAGCAAGGTACAGACAGGAATAGGCAGCAGACGCAGTCAGGTGCAGTCCGAGAGCAAATACATAGCAAGTGCAGTGATTAGGGCATGGCGACCCCAGGAGGTGGCCAGGGGACCAAAAGATCTCTGCAGGGCCTTTTTGAAAAGTGCAATCCGTACAGCTGCTCACGAGCTGTCGAGGGGGCATCAGGGAACAGTGGAGGGGAGGACAGCTAAGAGCAGAGGCAGGCCGAGGCTTGTTTTAGGTGGTCCCAGAGGGAGGACCTGAAACTCTTGTGGGAGGGGGCGGTCCGAACAAAAGCAGGGAGTTGGTTCCAAGCTCTGGGGGCAAGGGCTCCGAAGGCATGGTCCCCTGCGAGGGAGTGAGATTTTTGGGACCATGAGAGCCTGGGAGTCAGTAGATCTCAGCCGATAGCCAGAGGGGACAGGTTTGAGCAGGTCGGCGAGTGCTGGAGGAGTAGATGATCGGAGGATGTTGTCTGTAAAGTTGCCCAGGATAAATGATCGATGGTTACTAGGGGAGAGCCACCCCAGCCTAGCGTAGAGTTGACAGTGATGGGTGAGACAAGGGGCTGAAAGGGCAAAGCGACAAACATTGTTGTATGCTGTGTTCCATTTCGTGAGCCAAGTTTTGAGGGCGTTCACGAAGGGGGTGAGCCCATAGCAGAGCGTGGGGAGAAGAAACCCTTTTGCAATGGCAAGACGGGCCGCAGGGGGTAAGGCAACTCTTTGCCCTGTACGCCAGGCCCAGTTTGTAGTTTGTGGCCTTGCAGGAGTTTTGTATGTGCAGGGAGAGGTCCAGCTGAGGGTCAAGGGTGACCCCCAGGTACTTGAAGGAGTCTGCCACCGTCACAGGGGCACCGTCCACACCAACAACTTTAAGAGGTTCCAGGTACGCTCTCACCTTAGCAAGGTACCCGAATAGCATGGCCTGTGTCTTCTGAAGGTTGACAACAAGCTTATTAGCCTTGAGCCATGATTGAATGCGGGCAAAATCAGAACTTAGTCTGGAGTTTGTCTCTGGTATTGTGGGAGCTAGCCAGAAGCACAAGGTTGTCAGCATAAAGGGTAACATGCCCGGAGGCAGGTACCAAGGGCAATTGATTAACAAAGATGGAGAACAGTAGAGGACCAAGGATAGACCCCTGAGGTACCCCACAAATCGCCAGGGCAAGCTCAGAGAGGGTTTGTTGGAACCTCGTGCACTGTTGCCTGCCCAAGAGGTAGTTTGTAAACCAGGCAAGGGCAGGGGAGGAGAGACTGAGGGACCGGAAGGCAGCTCCCAGCAGAGAGTGATCAACCAGATCAAAGGCCTTTGTCAGGTCGATGAAAATGGCACCCGTGAGTGTACCTTGATCTGTCGCAGTTCTGATTGTGGAGGTGACCTGGGCAAGGGCGGTGGAGGTGCTGTGCCTTTTTCGGAACCCATGCTGCGCAGGGGAGAGGAGGTCATGGGTCTGAAGGAAGTGAGAGAGCTAGGAGGACACTACCTTTTCCAGGAGTTTGTTCACTGCAGATAGTATCGCTATGGGGTGATGGTTATCAAGGATTTTAGGATCACCACACTTGAAGACAGGGGTTATCTGGGCCACTTTCCATATAGCTGGGATAGACCCAGATATGAGGGAGGAGTTGAGGATGTGCGAGATAGGCCGTGCCAGGTAGGGGGTCCCCAGGCCGAACAGTTTGGGCTCGAGAGTGTCATGCCCAGCTCCGGGGGGGGGGGATAGTCCAGCCAGGAGCTTCCGTGTCTCTTTGCAGGAGACGGTTTTAAAATAGAAGGGGGGTGGAGAGGATGCCGCGCTGCCAGTGGGGCCCAGGTTATAGGCTACTGGGGATATGGGGGCATAGACAGACTGATCGGTGAACAGGATGTTGAAAGCATTGGCTATAGACAGGGCATTATTGCAGCGGACTCCTTTGATTTGCATGTCGGAGACCTGGGGGCGGACAGGCCTAGGGTCCTTGGCCGACGCTACGAGTGAGGATTTACAGAACTCACTCTTGGCTGAGCGGATTGCCCACTAACATGAGTTTCTGAGCTGCCGGTAATCCTTGTAGTCTTTTCTGTCCCTAGAGGCCTTAAATTTATGCCAGCTTTTGTCCCTGAGCTTCATTAGGGCAAGCAGGCCCCCCATGAAGCCACTTTCTGACAGTGCTCCTTGCTCTTCTTTTAATATGTGGGGCATGTCTGTCTTGTAAGAGGCGAATAGGGATATAAAGCAGTCACTAGCAGCGGAGGGGTCACTGCTTGCATAGACCGGGGACCAGTCAGTCAGGCAGAGGTTGGCAAGGAAGTTGTTGCGATTAAATTTTGAATAGTCCCACATCTGAATGACTTTTGGGCGGACTCTGGGGGTGAGGACCTTCCAGATACAGTAAGTGGGGGAATGGTCCGAGATGGAGTCAGAGAAGAGGCCAGAGGCAGTGATCTGGTCAGGCCTGTTGCTCAGCATCCAGTCGAGAAGGGTGCCTTTTCCCCCTGAGGGAGAGGACCTGGTGGGTTCTGTAATAATTTGACCTAGGGCAAGACCAGACAGGAGGGGTTCATAAGATTTAGCATTTGCACTCAGCCAGTTTAGGTTGAAATCACCAAATACTAAGAGTTCATTAGTGCGTACCTTGGGACTGAGGCAGTCAAGGAGATGGGAGAGGCCGCGTATTCCACATTTGGTGGATTATACACACAGGCCAGGTGAAACTTCTTAGCATTGCGCAATACAAGAAGGGCATGCAGGAACTCTCACGACGGTGAGGGAGGGTGAGGTATGGCAGTTACCTTGAGGTGGGGTTTATAGTAGAGCAGCAGGCCACCTCCCTGTTTGTTACCCACTCTATCCTGTCTTATCGTAAGGTAGCCTGGGAGGGCACAGACAGAGTCTGAGTGGGCAGGTTTAAGCCAGGTTTCAGAGATCCCCAGGATGCCTGGTTTGTAGAGGGCGACCCAGGCCGTTAGGTCTGAGAGGTTAGCGAGTAGACTGCGGACATTGAGGTGGGCAATCTTTTTAAGCTCTTAGTGTACTGCCAATGGGGGTAGCATGCTGGGGGCAGGCTATCAACAGCACAGTGACGCTCTCACAGGTGGATAAATCGGCTGAAATGTAGTGAGCAAGACACCGCTCTAACAGGTGGACAGATCAGCTGAAAAGGAGTGAGATGGATTGAATGTATCTAAGTCTAGCAATAGGTCTGTGTCTTAGTGGCAGTGCCGCACCTGCCAAAGTCAAAGTAGTTAGGTTGATTCACAATAGAGAATGCAGAAATCTATAAACAGTTATGAAGTTTGTAGCTGTGATCGGTTTTCCTTAATTGACTTGCATTAACAGTTCTACCAGCAGTAAAAGAGTAAAAATAGCAGGTATGCATTAATCCACCATTAGATGCCACCTTTGTCGTGGCTTAATACTTACTTGTTGCATACATTACTCACCTTTGGACTCAACACCCCTAGCTCTGAATTGGTTCACAAACTACCTTACTTGGCTGTACTCAGTGTGTCAAATGGGCCGGCCAGATTTCCTCATTCAGTGCCGTAAAGGATGAGGTCCCTCAGGGCTCTATTTTCGGTCCACTTCTGTTCTCCGTATTTAAAAATGAGCTCCCGCAACATTGTGGGGGTGTATCGGTTCAGTTATATGCCGACTATGCCATCCTCTACTGGTCCTCCTCTGATTATGCCATGTTAAACCACCTTCTCCAGCAGGATTTCCTAAACCTCGAGACTTGGTTTCTCAATAACTTCCCGGTGCTTAATACTAAGAAAATCTATGCTGTTCTTCCATCGGACCCCCCAAGCCTTCCACCCTGCCCCCACTGGTAATCTTCTTCCCTCAGGGCAACCCTCTTGAAATGGTTCAGTCCTTTAAATATCTGGTCTTGACCTTGGACTCCCACCTCACCTTTGATTACCAGTGTTTCCTCAGTGGTCAAGACCCTCCATCAGAAGCATGAAATGCTGTACCGTCTCAAGCCCCATCTTACGCCTGCCTCCTGCCTTGTCATTGCCTCCTCCTCCTTACTTCTGATTATATCCTACGGTACCCCAATCCTCCACTCTGCTCAGGTCTCCCCTCCCTCCAAGCTAAAACAGTCTTACCACAGGATAGCTCGATTTGCCCTTGATGCTAATGCCAGAAATCACTGCACTGGCCTTGGCTCACTGGGCTGGCCTTCTTTTGAAGCCAGGCTGCAATTCCCCAACCTCTGCCTGACTTTCAAACTTGTGTATACTTATACTCTTCCTTGCCTCCTGCCCATCATTCAGCGGAAACATGTAACTAGACCTTTACAGTCTGCTGGCTTACTTTTGCTCTCTGTCCCTAAACCCCGTCTAGCAGTGGATCGGCACGCCTTCGCCTTCTTGGGTCCCTCTCTTTGGAACTCTCTTCCCTCTGCTGTCATGACCTGTACCTCTATTCACCTGCTGAAGCATTCTGTCAAATCTCACCTTGCCTCTACTCAGCTGTGTACCTGCTCGTGTTATCTCTCATCACTCTCCCCTCTCTTGCCCTCTTTCTGGGTTCCTTACCTGAGCCTGCTTATGTTTCCTTTATTTACTACACTGTACTCTGGTGCTATGCAAGTCACACTTTGTCTGTCTGGTTGATCTCAGTTGTAAATAATTTCTCACTGTGCCTGTTTACTCTGCATTCAGTTATACCTAATTGTACATAAGCTTTGCTTGGTTATTGTTCTCTGACTTTTTGTCCTTATACCAGTTTTGAAGATGTAACTTAATTTACTGCCTATGTGACATTTTGCTTTGTTTATTCTGTATGTTTTTGTAAAGGTGTCTTCGTACACTTACCATGTGCTATTATTTATTGCATCACTGTTCCTCCCTTTGTAACGCTTTTCCCCGGGTCGCCCCTGAAAAAGGGACATTCCGTCTCGGTGGGCCTACCCGGTTACCAAAATTCAAATACCATATCTCTTCGATTTAAAACTGCGGCTAATAATGCCAATTGTTGCTTGCGCTTTATGTTCGAGGGTGTCTAATTATCGAGGGCGGTCTGTAATCAATTGATCAATTTACAGATCCAGATATAAGATCATTAATTGTTTGAAAAACTACGGTTTCTTTGCCTGGTTGTAACATGCAACAGTTGCAGTGTCAAAGGGCAAGTCTTTTGACCTAGAATTTAAAGTTGCAGCTGCTTGAAGAGCGGAAAAAGTAGGAAATCGTCCAGTTGCAGCTGCACTGCATATCGATGAGAAGCAGTTGCGGGACTGGAGGAAGAAACTGCCTTCTCTCAAAGAGAAACTGACTGTGTCTGGCTGCATGGGCTCCAGTCGTAAGAGACGACTGCTTGAAGGTGGTGGTCGGCGAGCCAAGGTACCCTGAAAGCGGATCAATTCTTGCTGCATGGATTACAGAACAAAGGGAGCAGCACTACAGGGTAACTAGAAAAGCCATTGCTTTAAAAGCGATGTCGATAGTTCAGGATCCATCGTTTTCTGCCAGCCGAGGTTGGGTGGACAAGTTTTTGTGGAGATGGGGTTTCACCATCCGTTTAAAACAAACAAAAAAAAAAACTTCAACCAGCAGATTTCGGCTGGAACGCACCCTTTAAGGCAGCATATATGGAGTGCTACAATAACTGGATTGCCAATGAAGAAAGGGAGTTAACAAAGGGTGGAATCCCACGGGCTCTGGGAAAATAAAAAATCTTAGAATGGATAAAAACTGCTTTGCAGTGTGTTTCGAAGGAAATTATTAAATCATTCCAGGTACGAGTGTGTCAGCCTGTAACCTAATAACAAAAAAAAAAGTGAATGAGTGTTTGACCAATTTTGTTTTTTTGTAGGTTTGCGCTATTATTAGTTGTGATCCAGATATGATTGGCTACCTAAAAGAGGGAGGACTACTGCAAGATGCAAGAGAGGAGTTAATCAAGAAAACCGCAGAGGGGGGCTTGAACCAATATTGTAACGATTGACTGATCCAGCAGAGACAGGAGAACTGTGAGCCTGACCGCTCAGAGGGTGAACTAACAAGCTCGGGGGAAAATTGAATGAACTGGTGTATCCTGTTGCGAACCGTCTTTTCTTTTTTTTTTTTTATCTGCTTGTGATTTTCGATTAAAAAGACATTTTATTTCAAACTGACATCACTGCCCAGCTCGTTTATTGTTGCGGTACTCATTGCCTAATTAATAGAGGTTGCTAGTGGTTGCCAGGATAAGGCCATTGCTAGGCATTTTGTCTATTGCTGACGTCAGACGTCGTGGCAAAACATGGGGAGTCGACAGTCGAGAAAGGTAATGGAAGGAGTTGCTGCGTGCAAACTCATACCTCTGTTAATCACTGTGTGATAGCGGCTAATGATAGAGGGTGGCTTGTGTTAGATTATTCTGTTTAAAGCTGCGTCTTAAGTTCAAGGGCGGTTTGTAATAGAGGGCGGCTTCAGATCGAGATTCGCGGTAAATAAATTTGGCAGGGGGGGGAGATCCATGGGAGCTAGGAAGTAAGTTATGTCATACCAGTTGAGAAAACGGTCCCACTCACCGGTGGAGAGTTGAGTAGATATTACAAATTCTAACAGGTTGATAAAGACTGAACTTCCAGTAAATCAAATCAATGTTCGTTTCTGTTTTTGAGTGGAGTTTGGCCCCACATAAAAACAGAAAGACGCTGAAGCTCTAGTAAAACAAAGGTTTTAGAATGGAAACAAACTTAGTGCAAAGTTGGGCAGTTTAAATACTATTTCTGTAGTGCTCCACATTGTCAGCGGATAGTTAGTACAATACATAGGGGTAGTGTGCACCCCTGCTAGGGGAAATAGCATAGCCCCAAGCTGCAAACCAGCATAGAATTCTGGGCACATGAACATTCTGAATAGCAAAGACTCCCCAGTCTTTGCTGTGTCATTGAATGGGAAGCAGCATAGAAGATTTGTCATTTATTTATTATTTTTATATCAGGATTGCGCTTCTGCAGGGCAGGTTGGAGTTAACCTGGTAACAGGAAACGCCCCGTGCCTGTTAAGCTGCGGCTTTCCAATTGGCTAACCTGCATACTTTTTCCCATTTCCAGTGCTTTGTTTGTGCCTCTACTGGGGGCCACATTCTGTCACACTAATTCTGGGTGTTCAGGTCTCCGAATTTTCCTCCCTTGGTGCCCTAGGCAAATGATTTCATTCGTGGTTTCTAGGGCCGGGGCTTATCTAGTCAGATTAACATCTGTAGCTTCTTTTTCTTCTCCCCAGCGGCTCCCCCATTCGTTGGACCCCCCCCCCTTGTTTTTATTTAGGATCCGTGGGGAGTGTGTATATTGGTTTTTATAGTTTTGGTTGCTGAGGAAACTAGTGCTGGAGCTATATGCTTTGTGGGAGATGCTTTTTTTCTGTTTCATGTTTTCTGTTGGGGCATTGAGTAAGTGTATTTGTATTAGCGACTCACTTTAATTTTTTTGTTTGGTTGTCTTCCTGATCACGTTTTTTTTGGTTTATTTAAGTGCCTGCTCTAGAACCATGCCTTCTGGTGCGTTTCTCCTTGGATCTGTAGAGCCACGTGGAAGTCTGCCATTTTTGGCTGTTTGCCACTAGGGTGCTCATGCTTCTTTGTTTCTCTGCCTAGTGGAACGTTTCTTGCTCCTACTTCTATGCTGCATTTGCGCTCTTTGGTCTGGGTGCGCGCTCACAGATGTTTGTCACCTGCAGTGGTGTGACATCTTCCAGTTCACGTGATTCAGAATGCGCACATGAACCGCCTGTATGTGTGTGTGTGTGTGTGTGTGTGTTTTTTTCCTGCTGCAAGGAAACACACTATCTCGCAAATAAGAGCTCACTTTTTCTGCAGAGCAAGTCACTTTTTACACTTCAAAGACAATGGAACATTAGTTACTCAGGCACTATTTTTTTTTTCTTCTTTGTAGCTTAGTCTAGTTTTCTTCAGACTTTGAGCAGGGAGAGAAGGGGGCGATTGGAGGCTCCTTCTAATTATAAGCATCCAGGAGCCTCACATATTTTATATTTTTGCTTTGCTTTGTGTTGTTGCATTTATAAAGCCACGGGCACCATAGCATTCGGAGACCTCTGATACTTAAACTGTGTAAAGACCTGCAGGAGGGTAATGAGACCCTCACCTTTAGGTTTCTATTGCCCTCATTATGTAACTTACTCAAGCTAATTGTCGATCTCTATTCCCCAGGCCAAACTCTTGAGCTGGTGGGGGGGTGCACCTGGTGCACTAACTGGCAATGGCAAGGCAGAATTACGCAAATCTCTGTTATTGCTTTTAAATGAACTACTGAGCCCAGATGTCCCGCAGGCCCTTCAGGTTAGGGGGCTCCACACAGGCACGTCCAGCTGCGCCAGAGCAGGACAAGACTGTTAACCCAGATCTGCAGGCAAACCCGACCTTAATGAAGGAGGTCAAGATGATAATATAGGGGGGGTCATGAGGGGAAATCCTGACCAGAATTTGCTTTTTGGTGAGGAGGAGCACCCTCCTGCAGAGGAGGAGGAAGGGAAATGGACAGAGTCTAAAAGAAAGATTCCGATCCCTTCCCTGTTTGATACAGAATCTTTGTTCCGCCTCATAATGGAGGCTTGTAGCACACAACAGTTGAAGGAGGTGCAGGCCATGGAGGTGTTAGATGTGAATCCAATCCTATCCGTGTCCTCTTCTGCTTCTGTTTTCCTAGCTTTGTGCACTGCTATCCGATTTTTGAGCAGGAATGAGGAGGCTCTGAACAATGAAAACATCTACCCAGGCCACGGATGAGGTGTTATCCATTTATGGAGGAGACATCCCAGAAAATGGGGAAACCCCCTCCCCTGGCAGATAAGTCCGCATATCTTTTAGTGGAAGGCTGCAGAATTTTCATTCGAGTCGGGCCCAAATATAACGTCAGACATATGGGTACTGGAGTTTCTGGCATTAGGTTATGCATTTGAGTTTGCGACAGTTCCCACAATGGGGCGATTCCTGCAGTTCCCTGTACCACAGGACTTTGTGAAGAGAAATGCAGTGTCTCAGACTTTTTTGATCACCTCAAACAGGTCGGAGCTGTTGTGACCCCCAGTGAAGAAGATCAGGGATTCTACTCTATGTACTTTGTGATTCTCAAGAAGTACCGGGGGGGGGGGGGGGGAGGGGTTCAGGCCAGTTCTGGACTTGAAGCACCTAAACAAGTTTGTCTGCCACCCAGCCTTCAAGATGGAGTCCATGTGGTCAATTATGCGGGCTGTCCAGTCAGGGGATTATCTAGCATCTGTACATCTGAGGGATGCATATCTCCACATCCCCATCCATCAGTCTCACCAGAAATTTCTCAGGTTCGTAATTCTGTGGCAGCTCTTCAGTACAGGGTGCTCCCTTTTGGGCTGGTGACAGCAGCCAGGGAGTTCTTGAAGGTCCTCATAGTACTGGTGGCTTAACTGAGGCAGGAGGGACATTATGTTTATCTGTACCTGGAGGACTTGCTCATTAGAGTGTCCTCTGCTCAACTAGCAAGGAAGTCAGTAGTCAGGACCCCTAAGATGCTGGAGTCCCACAGTTGAGTAGTCAATGGGGCGGGGGAGAGCTCCCTTAATCTGTCCCAGAATCTGGAACACTTGGATGCACTGTGCAGTGTTCCGGGTGGATGAGGGGAAGGTCTTCTCTCTACAGCCAGGAAGGAGATCCTGAGACTAGAGGTTCAGTGGTTGAGAAGCCAGATCTTATCTGTGTCAGTCTTCACCATTCATCACAGATGGGTTATCTGGCCAGAGGTCAGGACCCCGTGGGGGCCTTTTTTTTTTTTAAAAAGGGGTAGGCGGAGCCGACACACCATCGGCGCCGCCCTCGAGGCCGACGTACTGCATGGCGCTCGAGGGTTGGCCGTTAGGCTGTGTCGACTCCGCCTGCCTACCGGTTCTTCGTCTCCCGCCGTTGAGGTTGCCTCGTGGGAAGCTTCAGGAAGAATTTAGGCCTGTTTCAGTCCTTTGCCTTCAGCGTTTCAGTCCGTCGGTTACCTGCCGGTTCTGTGTTCTGCCTCCACTCGACGTCGCCTGGTAAGATTTCCTTTTTATTTGAATTTTGCGACGTCGAGTCTATTTTGGTGTTTTTTTCTGTAGGTCATGTCTCGGTCGGAGGGCAAGAAGTCTTCCAAGACGGGTCGGTCCCCCATGCGTCGGTGCCCATGCGGCCGAAAATTCTCCGTCACCGACCAGCACGACCGGTGTCTTGCATGTCTTGGCCGCTTCATGACATGGACTCGTGCGACGCCTGCTTCTCCATGGACCGCCGGGTCCTCGAACAGCGAGCGTTGAAAGTGGGGCGAGCTCCACCGACTTTCAGGGGTAGGGTTCGCACTCGCCGGGCCAAGCTGCGTTCTCTCGGCCCTTCCTCCGGGTCCCCTTCCGGTTCTATACGGACCGAGGAGGAGGGAGCCTCGGCTACTTGTAGCCTGGCCATCGCCGAGGCTCCTCCCGTGGCGCAGGAGGCCCGTCCTGCTTCCTCCCGGGAGCAGGCGGGAGGCGCCGCCATGGTAATCGCCCCTTCGGGGGCGAAGGCTCCCCTTGTGTCGTTCCCATGGCTCAGAAGGCCCGGGTCGGTGCTGTCCTCGACGCCGTCGGTTGGTGCCGTTGGAGCCTTTGGTGCCGTTCGTGGTGCCGACTTGTCGCTCGGCGCTGTGGGCTTGGTCGACACCGTTTGCGGCGCCGACACTGTTTGCGAGGCCGTGAGACCAGATCCAATGTCGTCCTTCACCATGTCTCGCCTCGGCACCGTCCTCGGCGCCAAGGTTGAGTATGGCGCCGTGGGGCCTTTGACTCCGTCTGTTGGTGCTGTCCGTGGCGCCGTCCACGCTCTCGGTGCCGTTTGTGGCGCCGACGAGCCGGTCGGCGCTGTGTTCGGTGCCGGGTCCGCCTTCGGGGCCGTCGTCAGTGCTGCTACAGTCCTCTGTGCCGCTCGCGGTGCCGTGGGGCTGGGTGACGTTGACGTCAGCGCCGAGGGTGCCACCGGGGCTGTTGTCGGCGCCGTCCCTGTCCTTGGTACCGCTTCCGGTGCCGGTGGATTGGATGGTGCTGCGACTGGCCCTGGCACTGGACCTCTGGCTTAGGCTGGTGCCGTGCCTCCTGCAGGTCCCGCTCGCGGGGTTGCGGAGGGCGTTGGCGCCGACTCGGGCACAGCAATGGCTTCTGGGCCCGGTGGCAAGGTTAGTTCTGCCCGCCTTCCTACGGTTTGGCTCAGAGCTTCGGACTCTACCTCTTCGGAGTCGGAGTCGAGCTCTGAGTCGGACGAGCAGTCGTCCCCCCCTCGGGGTTGGCTGCGGACGTGGGCAGCACTGTGGTCTCATCGACGAGTCTGAGCCAGCCCCCTGCTGAGGAGAGGTTGGTGGCCCCCGAGACTAGGGTCAGTGGTGCTGACCAGCAGGCAGTGATGCATGCCACCATAGCTCTGCAGCCTGGTCTTGGGGGTTTCATCGACCCCTCGGTGGTGGTACCCCCTCCAGTGGTGTGTCTTGATCGCCCGACTTTGGGGCCCATCGAGAAGCCTGCAGGAGGGGAAGGCACTGCTCCCTGGGTCTCCCCTTCGGGGGCTGCCCAGAGATGCCAGCTACCTAGGCTGGCCCTCTTGAGGAGGAGGACTCTTTCGGACTCTGAGGGGTCGAGGGGTGTGGGGTCGCCACGTTGGCCCTTTTCTGGGGTCCACTCGGGCCCTGGACGGAGCCGTAGTGCAGATTTCCACCCTTCCCCCTCGGGTTCCTTGAGGGAGTCCCGTTCTTTTGAGGCAGGGTGTAAAATAAACAACCCACTTCGGGGGGGGCTTGGTACTCACCCATCTGTGATGAATGGTGAAGATTGACACAGATAAGATATGAAAATTACGTACCTACCGTAATTCTGATCTTTCTGTGTATCTTCACCATTCATCACAACCCCACCCACCATCCCCCTGGGGCCTCAGTCTCTGGGTCCCCCTCCCTCTCTGTGGCTCCCCCTCTTCTCCTTAGGAGCAGGGTAAAGTAAGGACACACAGGGGGGTATTTTCCAATGAAGAGTAGACAGCTCGCGGCACTCCTTCTCTACTACTTTGTCTCCACCCCGATGGGGTGGGGTAGTAGTTGCCCTCCTTCTGTTCTCCTTCTGGTTTCCATCCAACTATTTCTCCAACAAAAAAAAAGACTTTTTTTTTTTTTTTAACAAACATCTTTTCCTGAGAGAGTACTAAATCCCTGTACCCTGTCCTTCCTCCAGAATAGCCGACTCTGCTTCTGGGGTATTTGCCAGTTATTCTGTGCCTTGAATTCTGGCAGAGAGCTTTGCTACTCCTTGCAGTTCCTATACAATCTGGTGACGGACAAGGGTCTCGGATACCTTAGTACCTCTCCTCTCTCCTAAATTCTCTCCCCTCCCTACCCTCCCTTCCTCCGCTTCCAGAGATTGGGGCCCCTACCCAATCCCCTTAGTCTAACCTCTTCTTTGCTGTCCTCTCAGTCGTTATTTCTCCTTTTAGTTCAGTCATCCTTTCCTTTTTCTGTCCCTTGGACTCTCTTGTCCCACCCTCCATCCCTTCCTCTTACCTCTCCGGCGACTCAGAACTGGTAGGCAGGCGGAGTCGACACAGCCTAACGGCCAACCCTCGAGCGCCACGCAGTACGTTGGCCTCGAGGCGGCACCGATGGTGTCGCCCCTCACCCCTTTAAAAAAAAAAAAAAAAAAAAGCTGCCACGGGTCCTGACCTCCGCCAGATAACCCATCTGTGATGAATGGTGAAGATGCACAGAAAGATCAGAATTACGGTAGGTACGTAATTTTCATTTGTTGGCTTCTGCTCACAGAGTAGTATGGATTTTGGGACTGCAGCAATTCAGCTAGTGCGTGGGCCTGCTTACACATGCAACCCTTTCAGAATGGAATGCTTACAACCTGGGACCTGATCTTGGAGGATTACCAAGCCATGATCCCGCTTACTCAACCTCTTTGTCATTCGCTGAATTGGTGGGAGAGCTCAGAGTCCCTAAACAGGGCCCCCCAATAGTACTTTCTTCAGAGTTGATCCTGATGACTGATGTCACTCTGTAGGGCTGAGGTGCGGTTCAGGACACATTTCCAGCCTAGGGTTTTTGGTCTGCACAGGAACAGAAGCTACACATCAGAGTGTTGCAAATGAGAGCAGTACAACTTGCTGTCCTTCACTTTCACAAGCTGGTATGGCTAAAAGCCGTGAAAATAAGGTTAGACCATGCCACCATGGTGGCATACATAAACCATTATGGAAGCACAAGAAGCAGGGAAACGCTAGCAGAAGCAACCAAACTGGTACTATGGGCAGAGGAGAATCTTTTCTAGCTCTCTCTCGGCAGTTTACCTGGCAGGGGAGTTGAACATCCAGGCCAACTGGCTGAGTCGAGAGATTGTCCATCCAGGGGAGTGGCTGTTGAATGCGGAGGTGTTCGACCCTCTGTGCAGAAGGTTCGTTTATCTTCAGATTGACGTGTTCTCCTCCAAATAAAATGCTGAGGTGCTGAGCTTCTTCGGTCGGTACCAGTGTCCTTGGGCAGAAATGATGATAATTCAGACATGAGATTTCTGCAGGGCGTATGCCTTTCCTCCTCTGCCACTGATGCCCAAGGTCACTCACAAAATAAGACACTCAATAGGAAGCTTCCTTCTGATAGCCCCAGAATGGCCAAGAATGCCATGGTTCTCAGACCTAGTGAATCTAGTCCAGCACGTGCTGTTCCGACTCCCAATCCGGGGACTTGACTTCTCTCCCAAGGACCCATTCTGCATCCAAACCCGGAGGCAATGCACCTGGCTGATTTTTTATGTTAAATAGTGTTAAACCACATGGCTTGAGCAATATTTGGGACATTAAACCATATTTAAAATTATTTTTAAAGATTTTTTGCATATACAACCCCACTGGTAAAATTAAGATATTTTGATGGCTCCACAAAATTATATGGGCTGGATATTCAAACTGCGCCATTCAAAGGCATAAGCCCTGCGCTCTGTAAAATAATTCTTGCAGAGGTGTGTGGCGATATTCAAAGGTTTAGCTATTGAGCACTCCTGAATATCGCTCCCCAACCACAGCGAACTTGCGCAAGTTGACAGAGTGGAGCAGTCAACTGCGGTGGCACTAATACCAGTGCGCCATGCGCAATCCACGATATTCAAAGGTGACATGCAAATGGGGCTATAATACATGCAAGGCGCGGGGGCCATTTGCATGTCATTCTCTTGTTACGCCATTAGCATGTGGGTCGCTGATCCCGAGGACTTGCGCCTGGCGCCTGCCAGGCAGCAGCCGTCGGGGACCGACGCCACCTGCAGCCGATCGCGGGCATCAATGTAGCTCCCCTCCGTTCACATCCCTGGTGGTCAGTGGACCGTAATGCCCGCTCGGGGCAGAATGTAATAGAACCCCAGTGCCGATCGTGGGCAGAATGTAATAAGAACCCCCAGTGCCTGATCGCGGGCAGAATGTAATAAGAACCCCCGTGCCCGATCGCGGGCAGAATGTAATAAGAACCCCCAGTGCCCGATCACGGGCAGAATGTAATAACCCCCAGAGCCGATTGTGAGCAGAATGTAATAAGAACCCCCCAAAGTGCCCGATCGCGGGCAGAATATAATAAAACCCCCAATGCCCGATCCGCGGGCAGTAAGTAAAGTCTTCCCCCTCCCCACGAATATCTCCCTGGTGGTCCAGTGGACCGTAATGCCAGATCGCGGGCAGAATGTATATTGACACCCCACCCAAACATCTCCCTGGTGTCTAGTGTCCCCCACCCACCCACCCACGGCCCACCACCGCTCCCCGGCGGCCGGGGTGGCAACATCCCATCCGCCCGCCGCCCGCCGACTGACTGGCGGTAGGGCTGCCGCCCAGTGGTGCAGAGCTAGAGCCAATGGGCGTGCAGCCCATACTATACATGACAGTCCAGATTTGTGAATGACGTTCATTCACAAATCTGGACATCATGTACAGTATGCGTCTGCGCCCGTGGCTCTGCTCGCAATCAGGCTTGTCTCCCTAGCATAGCTGCAAGGCCTGCATTGTCTCCTAGCATAGCTCTGCAAGGCCTGCATTGTCTCTTAGCATAGCACTGCAAGGCTGCATTGTCTCCTAGCATAACGCTGCAAGGCTGCATTGTCTCCTAGCATAGCACTGCAAGAATGCATTGTCTCCTAGCATACGCCGCAAGGAATGCGTTGTCTCCTAGCATAGCGCTGCAAGGCCTGCATTGTCTCCTAGCATAGCACTGCAAGGCCTGCATTGTCTCCTAGCATAGTGCTGCAAGGCCTGCATTGTCTCCTAGCATAGTGCTGTAAGGCCTGCATTGTCTCTAGCATAGTGCTGCAAGGCCTGCATTGTCTCCTAGCATAGCACTGCAAGGCCTGCATTGTCTCCTAGCATAGCGCTGCAAGGCCTGCATTGTCTCCTAGCATAGCACTGCAAGGAATGCATTGTCTCCTAGCATAGTGCTGCAAGGCCTGCATTGTCTCCTAGCATAGTGCTGCAGGGCCTGCATTGTCTCCTAGCATAACGCTGCAAGGCTGCATTGTCTCCTAGCACAGCGCCTGCAAGGTCTGCCTTGTCTCCCAGCATAGCGCTGCAAGGCCTGCATTGTCTCCCAGCGTAGTGCTGCAGGGCCTGCATTGTCTCCTAGCATAGTGCTGCAAGGCCTGCATTGTCTCCAGCATAGTGCTGCTAAGGCCTGCATTGTCTCCTAGCATAGCAGCTGCAAAGCCTGCATTGTCTCCTAGCATAGCACTGCAAGGCCTGCATTGTCTCCTAGCATAGCACTGCAAAGCCTGCATTTTCTTCTACCATAATGCAGCAAGGCCTGTATTGTCTCTTAGCATAGCACTGCAAAGCCTGCATTGTCTTCTACTATAATGCTGCAAGGCCTGTATTGTCTCTTAGCATAGCACTGCAAAGCCTGCATTGTCTCCTAGCATAGCACTGGAAAGCCTGCATTGTCTTCTACCATAACGCTTGCAAGGCCTGTATTGTCTCCTAGCATAGTACTGCAAGGCCTGCATTGTTTACTAGCATAGCGCTGCAAGGCCTGCATTGTCTCCTAGCATAAGCGCTGCAAGCGCCTGCATTGTCTCATAGCATAGTGCTGCAGGGCCTGTATTGTCTCCCAGCATGAGCTGCAAGGCCTGTCTTGTCTCCCAGCATAGCGCCTGCAAGGCCTGCATTGTCTCGTAGCATAGCGCTGCAAGGTCTGGGTGAACGTGAAAGGTTTAGAGAGGTAGTAATAGCCTACCTGAGAGTGAGCAGTATAGAGAGGTAACTGCCTGGTGACAGCGTAGTGTATAGGGAGTTAACTGCTTCTGGGACAGGTACCAGTATGGGAAGGTAACTGCCTGGGTGACAGGTACCAGTACAGAGAAGTAACTGCCTGGGTGACAGGTACCAGTATAGAGAGTAACTGCCTGGGCGACAGATACCACTATGGGGCCGGAACTCCCCTGGGTGACAGGTAGCAGTATAGATAGGTAATTCCCTCAGTGACAGCGTGCAGTATAGAAAGTAACTGTCTGGGTGACAGTGTGCAGTATACAGGTAACGCCTGGGTGACCACAAGCTGTATAAGGGAAGTAACTGCCTGAGTGACAGCCAGCGGTATAGGGAGGTAACTGCCTGGGTGACAGCAAGCAGTATAGGGAGGCAACTGCCTGGTGACAGCAAGCGATATGGGAAGGTAACTGCCTGGAAGACAGCATGCGGTATAAGGAGGTAACTGTCTGGGTGACAGTGAGCCGGTATAGGAGGTAACTGCCTGGGTGACAGCAAACGGTATAGGGAGGTAATTGCCTGGGTGACAGCAAGCAGTATCGGGAAGTAACTGCCTGGGTGACATCATGCAGTACAGGGAGGTAACTGCCTGGGTGACAGCATGCGGTATAGGGAGGTAACTGCCTGGGTGACAGCAAACGGTATCGGGAAGTAACTGCCTGGGTGACAGGTACCAGTATAGAGAGGTAACTACCTGTGTGACAGTGAGCGTATAGGAGGAAACTGCCTGTGTGACATTGAGTGCTTTAGGAAGTAACTCTATGGATAATAGCGAGTGGAAATGAAGAGGTAACTGCCTTAGTGACACCGAGCATTATAGGCTGGTAACTGCATGAATCACAGCGGTATAGGAAGGTAACTGCCTGTGTGACAGGTACCAGTAAATGAGGTAACTGCCTGTCACAGTCAGTGGTATAGGGAGGTAACTCCTGGGTAACAGCAGTGGAAATGGAGAGGTAACTGCCTTTGTGACATTGAGTAGTATAGGGAGATAACTGCCTGGGTCACAGGTACCAATATAAGAGGTAACTGGGTAACAGTGAGCAGAACAGGGAGGTAGCTGCCTGGGTGACAGTAACGGTACAGAAAGGTAACTGTCTGGTGACAGGTACCAGTGTAGATATATGACTGCCTGGGTGACAGGGTGTGGTACTGAAAGGTAACTGGCCTGGATGACAGGTACCAGTGTAGATGTATAGATCGGTAACTGCCGGGGTGACAGGGAGGCGGTACAGAAAGGTAACTGCCTGGGTGACAGGTACCAGTATAGCTCGGTAACTGCCTGGGTGACAGGGGAGGGTACAGAAAGGTAACTGCCTGGGTGACAGGTACCAGTATAGATCGGTAACTGGCTGGGTGACAGGGAGTGGTACAGAAAGGTAACTGCCTGGGTGACAGGTACCAGTATAGATCGGTAACTGGCTGGGTGACAGGAGGCGGTACAGAAAGGTAACTGTCTGGGTGACAGGTACCAGTGTAGATATATGATTGCCTGGGTGACAGAGAGCGGTACAGAAAGGTAACTGCCTGGGTGACAGGTACCAGTATAGATCGGTAACTGGCTGGGTGACGGGTGTGGTACAGAAAGGTAACTGTCTGGGTGACAGGTACCAGTGTAGATAGGTAACTGCCTGGGTGACAGGGAGTGGTACAGAAAGGTAACTGCCTGGGTGACAGGTACCAGTATAGATCAGTAACTGGCTGGGTGACAGGGAGGCGGTACAGAAGGTAACTGCCTGGGTGACAGGTATCAGTATAGATCGGTAACTGGCTGGGTGACAGGGAGTGGTACAGAAAGGTAACTGCCTGGGTGACAGGTACCAGTATAGATCGGTAACTGGCTGGGTGACAGGGAGCGGTACAGAAAGGTAACTGTCTGGGTGACAGGTACCAGTGTAGATATATGACTGCCTGGGTGACAGGGAGCGGTACAGAAAGGTAACTGCCTGGGTGACAGGTACCAGTATAGATCGGTAACTGGCTGGGTGACAGGGAGTGGTACAGAAAGGTAACTGCCTGGGTGACAGGTACCAGTATAGATAGGTAATTGCCTGGGTGACAGGGAGCAGTACAGAGAGGTAATTGCCTGGGTGACAGGTACCAGTATAGATAGGTAACTGCCTGGGTGACAGGAAGCAGTACAGAAAGGTAACTGCCTGGGTAACAGGTACCAGTGTAGATAGGTAATTGCCTGGGTAACAGGGAGCGGTATAGAAAGGTAACTGCCTGGATGGCAGGTACCAGTGTAGACAGGTAACTGCCTGGGAGACAGGGAGTGGTACAGAAAGGTAACTGGGTGACAAGTACCAATGTAGATAGGTAACTGCCTGGGTGACAGGGAGCAGTACAGAAAAGTAACTGTCTGGGTGACAGGTGCCAATGTAGATCGTAACTGGCTGGGTGACAGGCATACCTCTTACTGCACAGTTTCCTTCTCAGAAATCCTGCCAGTGCCAAGGGCTAGTGGGGAACACAAAGGAAAATTAGGGAGATAAACCAGTGGCTCAGGGAGTGGTGTGAGGCCAGAGGGTATGGGTTGATGGGGATTGGGGAGACCTGGGAGGATAAGGAGCTGTATGCTAGAGATAGACTACATCTCAATTTGGAGGAGGGGATCTTAAGTTGAAAATAGAGGAGTTCATTGGTGAAAAGTGGGGTTAAACTTGTGAAGGGGTTGGGATGGGAGAAAAGGCTGTCAAGGGGTGCCGATAAAGGAGGGACTCTGTCTCCACCCCCCTGGGGACCAGGAGGATTGCAGGAAAAGGCCAACTGGCAAAGTGCAGACCAGGAAAACAGAATCCCCATGGGAACACGAGCAGGGGAAATGGAACTATAGGGAAAAGGTGGAAGGTAGTCCTGCTAAATGCCAGGAGCTTGGGCAATAAAATGCATGAGCTCCAGGCGATGTTAACTGAGGGAGCAGTGGATGTGGCAGCGGTCACTGAGACTTGGGCCACTGCAAGACATGACTGGGACCTGAACCTGGAGGGTTACACTATGTTCAGGAAGGACAGGGGAGGAAGGGAGGAGGGGTAGAAATGATAGTCAAAAACTGCATTGGCATAGGGGGAGTAGAGGAGGCGGAGGGAACCATGGAGGCAATTTGGGTCACCTTGATAACAAGGGGGGGCAAGAGAGTAAAAATAGGAGTGGTGTGTAGACCCCCTGCCCTGGCAGAGGAGCTGCAGGACAGTCTGGTGGCAGATGTTAGGAGACACTGCAGACTGGGCAGAGGAAAGGTGGTGGTGTTAGGGGACTTAAACATGCCAGGAACAGACTGGGAGACTATGACATCCTCTGTGACCAAGGAACAGAGGTTGTTGGATGTCTTTCAAGACACGTTCCTAACTCAGCAGGTGAGGGAACCGACCAGGGAGACGGGTACTGGATGTGGTCCTGGCAGACAGTGACCAGATTGGGGCCTGGAGGTAAGGGACCCATTGGCGGTGACCATATCACGGTCTGGTTCTGCCTGGACCTAGGAGGGTAGAAGGCTGCACAAAGGCGAGTAACCGACTTCAGGGGGCAGAGTTTAAGGAAATGGGAAGGATCCTTAAGGAGCATTTGGATGGGATTGGGTCAGACATGGACGCTGATAGTAGGTGGGAAATCATCAGGAGAGGGGTGCAGGATGCTACCAGCACCTGTGCAAGAGTAAGACGAAAATGTGGGGCCCAAAACCCTGTTGGTGGACCAGGGAGGTCCAGGAGGTGGTGCGGGAAAGAAAGCAGCCTATAAGAAATTCAAGTGCTCAAGGAGTGAAAGGGATCGAGGGAGTACGAGGCTGATGGCTAGAAGGGCCACTAGAGTGGTGAGGGCGGCTAAGGCAAGGAAGGAGCAGAACCTGGCCAGGGAAATTAGGAGAGGAAAAGGGTTCTTTAGATACATTGGGAAAGACGTAAGGGTGAAGGGGCAGATTAGCAGAATTAAATCAGGGGAGAGATGGGCACAAGACCCGGGGAGCAGGCTGAGGTACTAAATGAGTACTTCACCTCAGTTTTCACCAGGGAAAATGGGGATGCTGCATCATACATGGGAGGAGACAGAGATAATGAGGAGCGGGACCCTCACCGATCGGCAGGTCTGGGGAGGGGCATCACTGGCAGGTGGGGAGGGCTAAGCAGGAGAAGAGGTACCAGAAGTGGAAATCACAGCAGAGAGAGTGAGGGAAGCCCTCAGCTCCCTTAAGACGGAGAAAGCACCGGGGCCGGATAAATTACATCCTAGAGTGCTGAAGGAACTTGCAGATGTCCTGGCGAAACCCCTGGCAGAGCTTTTCACCATCTCTCTGAGGACAGGGTGGGTGCCCCAAGACTGGAAGGTGGCGCATGTAGTGCCTATCCACAAGGGGGGATCAAGGGAGGTGGCAGGGAACTACAGGCCTGTCAGCCTGACATCGGTGGTGGGCAAGGTGATGGAGGGCATTGTCAAGGAGAGGCTGGGGACCTGGATAAGTCAGGGTGCCTGGACGATGAGACAGCATGGATTCATCCCGGAAATCGTGTCAGACAAACCTGGTGGAGTTCTATGACTGGGTGACAAGTGCCTTGGACCTGGGTAGACCAGTGGATGTCCTCTTTCTAGACTTCAGCAAGGCATTTGACTCTGTTCCTCACGTGGGCCTGTTGGATAAGCTAGGAGAAATGGGGTGAGAAACCAGATGATCAGATGGATAGGCAGTTGGCTCCAGAACGGACGCAGAGGGTCGAGTTGGTGGGATAGTCTCATCCCAAGGAGGGTCATTAGTGGGGTCCCACAGGATCAGTCCTGGGCCCCTTCTGTTCAACGCCCACGTGATCTGACATAAGGACAGGAATCAGGAGTGAGATGAGTCTCTTTGCAGATGACTCAAACTGGGGCAGTGGTGGATGGGGAGGAGGAGGAGGGTGGCCCTGCAGGGGACCTGGAGGCTCTGGAAAGATGGTCTAGAAAGTGGAAGCTGAGGTTCAATGCAGGGAAATGCAAGGTACCCCACTGGGGCAGAAACCCAGGCCAAGTGTACCCTGGGGGAAATACTACAAGTCTCAATGGCTGAGAGGGACCTGGGGTGGTGGTGGATGTCAAGATGAACAACTCTGAGACTTGTAGGAGGGCAGCAGCAAGGCCAACAGGATGCTGGGATGCATGCTAGGGATCACCCCAGAATGAGGGAAGTGATACCCTCTGTATAACTGCTTGGTGAGACCGCACCTGGAGTACTCAGTGGCAGTTTTGGAGGCCACACTTAAAGAGGGACATTAACCTCCTGGAGAGGGTCCAGAGGAGGGCAACCAAAATGATTTGGGGCTTGGGGACAGGACCTATGAGGAGAGGCTCGAAGAGCTAAATATGTACACATTGGAAGAGAGAGGGACCGGGGACATGATAGAGGTCTTCAGGTACATGAAGAGGGTAAATAGGGAAGGAAACAGTCAGGGTGCTTTGAAGGAAGGGAGGAAGGGCCACTAGAGGCATGGGTGGAAGCTGGAGGGAAGATTCAGGGAGAAAGGAGGAGGTGCTACTTCACTGAGAGGGTGGTGGAGCCATGGAATGCACTACCTAGGGGGCTGGTGGAGGCAGAGACAGTGGAGGGGTTCAAGAGGGGTGGGACAGGTACAGGGAAGGGTTCAGGAAGCAAAATCCAATGCAGCAAGAATATCTGGAACTGGGAAGGAGACGCCAGAGAAGGCGAGGGACAGCAAGGTCAGCACCCAGGTGGGGCTGACCAAACAAGAGCAGACACGAAAGACCGTTAGGCCTATTCTGCTGGCATTTTAGTATGTTAGTATGTTAACTGTCCCTGATTTTCAGGACATCCCTGATTTAGCCTCAAAAATCTTCCTCAGACCCTCGTAAAATGTGTGTTTTGTGACAGAACAGTGGGGATTGAAATCACAAAATAATATCAAACATTAAAGTTATAGACTTGGTTCTTCTTCAGAAAATGCATCTTAACACACATCCCTTTATTCTATCAGCTTTCTGAGTGAATAGTACCAATTTTAAGACATGCCCCTGATTTTGAGGTCTTTGTCCCTGATTTATGAGGCAAGAGGTTGAGAGGTATGGTGACAGTACTAGTATAGATAGGTGATTGCCTGGGTGACAGGAGTGGTATAGAAGGTAACTGCCTGGGTGACAGGTACCAATATAGATCGGTAACTGCCTGGGTGACAGGGTGTGGTACAGAAAGGTAACTGTCTGGGTGACAGGTACCAGTGTAGATAGGTAACTGCCTGGGTGACAGGGTGTGGTACAGAAAGGTAACTGTCTGGGTGACAGGTACCAGTGTAGATAGGTAACTGCCTGGGTGACAGGGTGTGGTACAGAAAGGTAACTGCCTGGGTGACAGGTACCAATGTAGATCGGTAACTGCCTGGGTGACAGGGGTGTGGTACAGAAAGGTAACTGTCTGGTGACAGGTACCAGTGTAGATAGGTAACTGCCTGGGTGACAGGGAGCGGTACAGAAGGGTAACTGTCTGGGTGACAGGTACCAGTGTAGATAGGTAACTGCCTGGGTGACAGGGAGCGGTAAAGGTAACTGTCTGGGTGACAGGTACCAGTGTAGATAGGTAACTGCCTGGGTGACAGGGAGCGGTACAGAAAGGTAACTGCCTGGGTGATAGGTACCAGTGTAGATAGGTAACTGCCTGGGTGACAGGGAGCGGTACAGAAAGGTAACTGTCTGGGTGACAGGTACCAGTGTAGATAGGTAACTGCCTGGGTGACAGGGTGCGGTACAGAAAGGTAACTGTCTGGGTGACAGGTACCAGTGTAGATAGGTAACTGCCTGGGTGACAGGGTGTGGTACAGAAAAGTAACTGTCTGGGTGACAGGTACCAGTGTAGATAGGTAACTGCCTGGGTGACAGGGAGCAGTACAGAAAAGTAACTGTCTGGGTGACAGGTGCCAATGTGAATACGTAACTGGCTGGGAGACAGGCATATGTCTTAACTGTCCCTGATTTTCAGGGACATCCCTGATTTAGCCTCAAAATCTTCCTCTGACCTCATAAAATGTGTGTTTTTGTGACAGAACAGTGGGATTGAAATCACAAAATAATATCAAACATTAAAGTTATAGACTTGGTTCTTCTTCAAAATGCATCTAAACACATCCCTTTATTCTATCAGCTTTCTGAGTGAATAGTACCAATTTTAAGACATGCCCCTGATTTTGGGTCTTTGTCCCTGATTTATGAGGCAAGAGGTTGAGAGGTATGGTGACAGGTACTAGTATAGATGGGTGATTGCTGGGGACAGGGAGTGGTATAGAAAGGTAACTGCCTGGGTGACAGGTACCAATATAGATCGGGTAACTGCCTGGGTGACAGGGTGTGGTACAGAAAGGTAACTGTCTGGGTGACAGGTACCAGTGTAGATAGGTAACTGCCTGGGTGACAGGGAGGCGGTAAAGGTAACTGTCTGGGTGACAGGTACCAGTGTAGATAGGTAACTGCCTGGGTGACAGGGTGTGGTACAGAAAGGTAACTGTCTGGGTGACAGGTACCAGTGTAGATAGGTAACTGCCTGGGTGACAGAGAGCGGTACAGAAGGTAACTGCCTGGGTGATAGGTACCAGTGTAGATAGGTAACTGCCTGGGTGACAGGGTGTGGTACAGAAAGGTAACTGTCT
The DNA here is from genome assembly GCA_016271365.2 of Neoceratodus forsteri. Classification (NCBI taxonomy): domain Eukaryota; kingdom Metazoa; phylum Chordata; order Ceratodontiformes; family Ceratodontidae; genus Neoceratodus; species Neoceratodus forsteri. The sequence continues at coordinate 112,219,837 of JADMNL010000031.1, read as the reverse complement.
GGGTGACAGGTACCAGTGTAGATAGCTAACTGCCTGGGTGACAGGGAGCGGTACAGAAAGGTAACTGTCTGGGTGACAGGTACCAGTGTAGCTAGGTAACTGCCTGGGTGACAGGGTGTGGTACAGAAAGGTAACTGTCTGGGTGACAGGTACCAGTGTAGATAGGTAACTGCCTGGGTGACAGAGTGTGGTACAGAAAGGTAACTGTTTGGGTGACAGGTACCAGTGTAGATAGGTAACTGCCTGGGTGACAGGGAGTGGTACAAAAGAGTAACTGCCTGGGTGACGGGTACCAGTATAGATCGGTAACCGGCTGAGTAAGAGGGAGCGGTACAGGAAGGTAACTGCCTGGTAACAGTAAGTGTCTCTGACAGAGGGTCCCACTCTGTGGGGAAAGCCATGAGACTGAGGTACTTGGGGAGTGAGGAAGAGCAACTGGTCCCTTCAAAAGCCACTGCATGGAGCCAACTGAATGACCCCAAAGAGGAGAGAACCATGTGAGCAACAAGGATTTCGTAAGTATGAAGGAAGAAAATGATGGAGGGAAGGACTAAATATATTAAGCTTTTAGATGAAAATGTAGCATTCTGACCGGTTGGCATTATGCAGATACCATGCAGTAACCACAAAGGCAGGGAGCATGCCCATGTTAGTACCTTATCAAATTATAAAACATGTTAATACACGTCATTAAAAAAGCGAAGTAATCATTGCCAGTTCTCCACAAGCACAACTGCACTGTAGGCACACAACCCCTGTGGTATCTCCACCTCTCACCCACTGCAGAAGTCAATCAAAAATCTGGATTTCCAGCACTGATTTTATACTGGATCTTTTGTTTTTATTGCCAAGTCCTGTTAGTCTGGGTTCTCAGGGGCTGACGGTCAGATGTAATTACACTTGATGGTAATTTCAGAGTATGGAACTATGTATTACCAAGCTAGAATACCGTCAAAAGGTTCTGGGAACATAAGAACCCGAGAACAGCCTACCATTGTTCACTGTATTCATCTCTATCCATCCTCGCTTCTGCCTCTCTCATCACCAAGCTCACTGTCCATCCTTCTTATCCAAATACTGGTTTGGTTCCATTCCTTTTACTTCTCCTCTCCAACTCCCCTGCTTCCTGTTCCTCTATTTCAGGGACCACCGCACTTTTGCAACTTCTCACCCCTGCTCCTCTGCTGGGCAACCTGTTTTCTCCTATCGACTCCCATCCCTGGCTCCCTCAGGCACTAGCTGAAACTTCAACCTCTTTCCACCTGTTCCTGTTACCCTTCCTCCTGATACCACCACAGCTGAGCCTTAACCATCCTGTTAAGCAGCCAGCTGGGTCCTCACTCTTGCCTTGGTTTTACTTCCACACCACTACAGTTTCTCCCTCCATTACAAGGTTGGGCAATTAACGTGCTCCTCAGGTCAGTCACCTGTTGTCAATATTGCTCTTGTCCACCAAGTATTGCTGCCACTTAAGCAGTAAGGCACAACAGGGTGTGTGTTATTGTGTAATAACGCCATGCCTCAGGTGGTTAAAGCACGAGGCTGCAGGCCGTCAGTTCAGCTCTCAAGTGACGTTATATAAACATAAGATATGATGGGGTGCATTAGACAGTTCTAATGTATGGCTTGGGGGCACATAGTGAGGCACAAGCATAGGCTGAGAACCTCCAGCCCCCTAGCCATGCATTAAAACTAACGATACCCCAGAGTGGCTTATTGCACTTATAAAATGGGACTATGTATTCTACATGGGATTTCTAGTTTTAGCTATGCATCAGACACTTCTAACACATGACTGATGACCAATCAGAATAGCTGAAATCCCTACCACATTTTATAATGCATATTATACAATGGCAAGGAAATTTCCTGTATTCTGATTGGTCAATGGGTGCCTGAGACAGTGATGATATTATACAATAACGTCACTGTATGGATCACCACATTAACGACCTCTTCTCTTAAGAAATACTGCCAGACTAAAAATCTTCTAAAAAATATTTTTAAATGTTTTTTATTTTGTATAACATCGAGCCCTTGTATAATAGCAATAAGGCACTCCAGTGTGTGTGTTATCGTGTAATAACGTCACTCCTGGGGTGGTGGAAGCACTTAAGCTACCTCGTATTCAACCCACCCCAGGAGTGGCGTTATCCTATAACACACACCCTATCATGCTGCTTATTGCTTAAATACCACACCCTGGAGTGTCTTACTGCTATTTTACATACAGGAAAACAGTGCTGCTATATTGTTTGCCCAGTAGGTGGTGCTGCTGCTTTCTTTGCTTTGTTTTTTTTTCAACTACAGTGGGTCTTCTACCCCCAGCACATTCACTTCTCTTTGATTGCCAAACTCTTGCCCCCTCGAGTTGAACTGACCTGGTCCCGCTGCCTGCCCTGGGACATGTGAAGGTGTGTGTGTGTGTTTTGTGTGTGTAATAACTGTGATCTACTGAAACCATGCGACACTCAGAAGGAGCCAGGTGGACACTTCCAGCATCCCATTTCAATCAGTAAATCGCTGTCGATCAAACTGAGGAAGGCAGTTAATGAAAATGTTTTACAAACAGCTGCTACATGCAGTTTTGTGGCCAAACAACCGTGTGCCAGAAGCAAGCGTGCACTCCATTAAGGCACGGAACTACTAGCAATAGTGAAGCCACTTGTACTCAGTGCCAGTTTCTTGAATTAAAATTAATTTACTGAGTTGCCTGGAGGAGTGGTGTGTGTGTGTGTGTGTGTAGTGTTGGGGAGAGGTAGTTGATCAACTCATGATGGCTGAGCTAGGCTGGGTTCTGTGTGAAATGAGCAGGAAGTGATCTCAACTGGTCATGTAGGCCGGTCGGTGGCACTGAGGGTTGAGGTGCTGAACACCACACCTCGCTCTCACCAGCGACCTGGGTTCGGGAGCGAGCTCGGGCCGGGGTCAGCAGGGAAGAGAGAGGATCAAGCGTCCAAGGACTGCTCTCCTCTCCTCTCGGGCGGAGGGATCCAGGGTTAGCCTGGCACTGCAGCAACCCCTGGTGGAGACCGGAGGCACTGCAACACTCAGGGCTCAGCAAGTGGGTGCAGAGCCATGATGGATGTCCTGGCGTCATTGCACCTCGGGCTCTGCAGGGAGAGGGAGGGGAGGGTGTAACCATACAAAGTGAAAAACCCTCTGCCTCCTGATAAGCGATGGGGGTCCGGGTGCTAGCCAACCACGCCCAATGTCGGGCTCCTCTCTCATACCCTCTGCTCTCCTCCACTCCTGGTCGTCATCTAGATTCTAGATAGAGCACCAGAAGGAGTAATCTGGCGGTCCCTTGGGGACTCAGAGCTGGGGGGCTGGGTGGCCGGGAAGCAGGATGGAGCGGGAGGCCCAGGAGGAGCAGAGAGAGCTTCAGGCAGGCAGGATAAAGGCAAGTGCGAGACCTCTCCTGAGAGAGTTCAGGAGGTAGGAGTGATAAACAAAGATGAAAAAACTGGTCATGCAGTCTTTTCTATGCCTGTTTCAGATATAGTGATGTTTTGTCAGATAACTTCACTGCCTCTAGGGCATGGCAGCCAATCAGATTGCTGGGATTATCCTTGCCATTGTATAATTCTGTATATGCACTTTGCTAGGCATTCTCCTTGAGCTATACTGCACTTTATTCTTTGCACATACAATTATTTAGCATTTATTGTAACTTGTACCAATTTATTTTTTGTAACCATATGTTGTTCAGCTGTTTTGCTACTATACACTGTGCTGCTGTGTCCACCATTCCCTTCCCCCAGGTTGCACCTGGAAATGAGTCTTGGCTCAGTGTGCCTCTCCTAATTACCAATTTTCAAATAAATAAATATGTATTATGAGGCTTTATAACACAGGTAGAAGTTTTCTGCGTTCTCTTTTTATTTTTTTCCATAATCTGTTTGTGCTCCAAGGCCTCAACGGGGCTTGGCTTCCATCAACCCTGGCCCCACTGCTCCCCCTCTGTCTATCATCACCCTGGGCTTACTTGTCAACTTGGTACCCCCACTGATCCCCCAGCAAGGTCAGGAGGGGGAAGGGTCAACCTCCAATGCCTTAATCCCGTGTTTGCTGACAGGGTCCCCAGTGATATGGTGGGTGGAAGCCACGGTGTGCAGGTGTCATGCATCCCCTCTGTGCCTTCCTCTTTCCTCCTGTTTTTCTCCCATCTCTTCCCATGGCTGCGGCATTCTTGGACAGTGCATGCATGTGAAGGCAAACATGTGTCCCAGGACCACATCTCCCTTCCCCACCCCTGACTCTTGTCTGCCTCCCAAAGCTCCTTTGGGCTACCACCAGACCTCTACCTGGTGGTAACCAAGAGCCAAGACAGCCAACCTGCCCAGTTCAGGAGGGTAGAGCTGCCAGGTGGCCGCTCGATCCTCTCCCAGACCCCCAGGCCACCACTTGGCAACCTGTGCTCAGTCCCAAACACAGGTTGCCAGTGTGGCACGAAGTAAGGTGTTCAATACTTTAGTCCTCCATGCCACTGGGCTGGCCGGTTTTCTGCGTTCTGGTTAGCTAAGAAGTACCACTTGCCAGGTCCTTATCGGCACATATTGTGCCAATTGGTCCTACTTATGCCAGTCAGAATGTAGCACAGCCAGAGATCCATGCCTGCCAGAAAAGTTTTGAAAAAGAAATTTCTGGTAGCCATATGATGAAGCTACACACCCAGGATAGTCAGTACTTGCCCTAATGCACAAAATACCATTTCCAATCATCACTCAAAATACCAGTCCCCATCCTACACTTAGCAAATAAATGAGACATAAAAAAAATGTAATGCTGACCCAGCGGAGGAGCGGTTGCACTTCCGGCCCCCACACTGGCAACTCAGGTTTGGGAACAGACGAAGGTCCACTCACTGGGCTGGCAGGGTGAGGGTGAGGCAAGATCAAGCATCCGATGGCAGCTTTCCCTTCCTTGGTAGGGGAGACATCAGTTCCCTGCAGGGACTGACACTTGGTGCCCAGCAGCCTCTCCTTCCTCAGGAGGAGACACCAGTTCCTGCTGCAGGGACTGACACTGGTGCCCAGTGGCAGCTCTCCTTACTCGGGAGGGAGACACCAGTTTCCACTGAGGGGACTGAACCTGGCAGAGGCCAGGTGGCAATCCAGTAGGAGCACACGTAAGCAGGGGGGGCTGGAAGATGGCGTGTTGGTGCACCGTCCCGACACTCCAGTCCAGGGAAAATCCAGAAGACAAAGTTGCCAGGCTGCTCCTAGCTGGCATCCCCATAGGCTCTCGGATGACTGACCCAGCTGGCCACCCCCGTGGGATCTGTATAAGTGGTGGATAACCGAGAAGTCCATTAGAAACATAGACAATGACTGGAGAGAAAGAGCCATGGTCCCTCCAGTCTGCCCATGGTTCCTAGCTAACTCCAGGACCTACTGAGCATTCAGGGTTCCAGCCCTCACTATCCATCCCACTATGCCCTCCCTATTACTGTCAGCCTGAGTAACCACTGTACCTTTCACGCTGTCCCTCGCAACCATGCTTGAAACCACTTATGGTTTTGGTGCCCACCACCTCGACTGTTATCGCCTGACAGGAGCACGCCCCAGATGTGTTATGAGGCACAAAGTGCTTAAACTAGAGCATTTAGCACCCAAGAAGTGTGTGTGTGTGTGTGTGTTGTAGTGTGGTGTGGTGTGGTGTGGTGTGATGTGAGTGTGTGATGTTTGTGTATGGATGTGTGTGTGTGGGCGTAGGGGTCTGGTGTGTGTGTGTGGGGGGTGTGGTGTGGGGCTGTGTGCATGTGGGTGTGGTGTGTGGGGGTATGGAGCATGGTGTGAAGTGTGTGTGTGTGTAGTGTGTGTGTGTGTGTGTGTGTGTGAGAGCATGGGTGTGTGTGGGGGTGGGGGAATGTGTGTGTGTGTGTGTGTGTGTGTGTGTAGTGTGTGTGTGGGGGCATGGGCGTGATTGAAGGGTGTGTGTGGGTGTGTGAGTGTGTGTGTGTGGGGGCATGGGTGTGTGTGGGGGTGAAGGGATGTGTGGGTAGTGGGGGTGGGGGCATGGGGCGTGGTGTGAAGGGTGTGTGTGTTAGTGTGCCTGTGTAGTGTGTGTGTGGGGAGCATGGGTGTGTAGTGTGTGTGTGTATGGGTGTGAGTATGAGTGTGTGGTGTGTGTGGGTGGTGGTGTGGGAGGTGTGTGTGTGTGTGTGTGTAGATCGCTGATGGGGTGGTGGTGCCATCCGGCAGACTTGGGGGGGAGAAAATACTGATTGAAAAAAATTTACTACTCATAACTAAGCTGCTATAACATGTTTAGCCCTTTTTCATTTTACAGGCCTGTAATCTTCAAGTTCATGCTGCTCTTGCAGTACCCGCGCCCCTCCCTCTGGCTGCCTCCACTTCTGTGCCGTCATCATTTTTGTTTGCATGTACTATAAAGAAAAAGCTGGGTTTTTTTTATTTAAAAAACAAAGTATTGTTCACTCATGAGTACTGCCCAATCCACGCTGAAAGCCCCAGCACTGTGTGATCACTCAGACTGCATCAGATCAGAAACTGTGTGTGTGTGTGTGTGTGTGTGTAGGTGTGGGGGGGTGCTTGTGTGCACATGTGCGTGTGGGGGAAAGCACCACAGGAGGGTGCCAGCATCCTGGCCAACATCCCCTACAGCGACACCTTGTAAACGCTGCAAATGGTCCTGACGCCCCTGACACCGACGTTCGAAATACCGCCACAGCAGGAACCCCGACGGACAGATACACGAACAGCAACAGAACACCGCAGCACTAGCACTGGTAGTACCCACGGCGCAGGACACGATGGTGAGCACCCCAAGCCATGGACGCATCCGACGAGCAGTACCATGGTGCAATGGAAGGGGGTGGGGTACACCGGGAGGCACAGAATCAGCAACCAGGCCAGGGACTACGAAAGCAGGGAAACATTTTATTTATTTATTTATTTTAGAAGTCGGATTTACAACCTTTGAGTCATGGACTCATCTACAAAAGCACCTCATCGCGGGAGGGTAGACATGAATACAGTGAGAGTACAACAGTGGTAACATACAGGTGCAATACAGATAACAATAAGAACATAATTACAACAGTGATTTACTGATAAGTTGCACATACATACACAGGGATGGCCCCAATGCAGCCAGGCAACAGAGAGACACCTCAGAAGGCAATGGAGGCCACTAGACTGGTGAGGAGCAGAGACCACAGGAAGGATGCTGCCCCATGAGAACAGGACAGGGCATGGAAGGGGTCTGCATGTGGTGGCACAGGCAAGGCTCTGGAACCCCCCATGCACCCCAGAACTCACACCTGCAGGCTGATGTTCAGCACCAGCACCATCAGGTAGTCCCTGTGGCTATGGGTGCTGTATTGTTCAACCAGGTCCGTGATCCTCCAGGCACTCTCCTGCCACCGACGACGGGTGCGCCCCACGGCCATGCCCGACACTGCCTTCTGCAGCTTAACCTCCGTTAGCGCTGTTCCCCATGCAGGACATCCAGAAACCACCACAAGGAGGAGTGTACCGCACCCAACAGGGCATTAAACACCCTGTGCCAGCCCTCAATGGCATTGTTGATCCATGGCATCCTCTCCAGGACAGCGGCATGGCAGTTCCTCACAGGGACAGGGAACAGCGGTTTGCAGCGGTGCCCACTGCGGATGGGTCTGCCCAGCCAGGTGTCCTCAAAATAGTCGAGGACGGGGGCAAGCTCCTCTTCATGCTCCCAAAAGTACTCCCAGCCGCGGAGCTCCTCATAGGTGGTGCAGACATCACCCAGGGGCACAAAGGCAAGGGCAGGCAGCATCCAGAAGTGCATGGCGTACATATCGTCTGTGCTGTACTTGTGCACAAGCCTCCCGTCTGCTGTATTTGGTGCCACATGCACTAGCACAGGTGGAAGAATCACCTATGCACCTCCATTTGGGGCAGCACTGTCCGGATGGCTCTGTGTGCTGCAAGCTCATAATCCAGGAGCATGCAGCGGGGTCCGTCTACGGGGCACAGCTCAGACACCTTTTGGACCATCGCTGTGTATGCAGTCACGGTCCTCTTGGACATGAGGACGTACACAGTGGGCAACACAGTGGCCCTGTCCACCCCATGGAGTGTGTATGGCTGGGTGAACAGCCTGGGACAGCACTTGAATGTCTCATCACCTAGCCAGGCTGGACTGCAGGCCAGAACTCTAGGTTCCTTGTGCTGCTGAAGAGCAGGTCTCTGTACTCGCTGCGGCCTCCCCTCCCCAGAGTCATGGAGCAGGAATGGCTCACCTCCGTGGGTCCTGCGTTACTCCTCAGGGATGGTTATGTTGGCCAGTGATCACAGATCCAAGGGAACCCTCCTCATGCTTCTCCCGACACGCTGTGCTGATCTCTTCAGAAGGGGTACCAATGGTGGCTCCTCCCACAACCTTGCTGACCCCAGGCAGCATGCCACAATGAATCTGCTGGCTGCTCGATGGTGTCCTTTGCTCTCTACCATACTGCTGCACAGCCCTGCAGACACCTACAGCAGTGGTGTCCGGCACATGGTTGTGTGCCCGTTAGTGTTGGTGGGTCCCCAGTCACGGTTATCTCCGGCCCCTGCATCCGCTGGCTGCGTACTCGCAGCACTTGCCCAGTATGTGCGCTCGCCACGGGTCCTCTCTCGCTGATAGGCATGTCCTTCTGCCACCAGCAGTCAGTGGCCCTTTGTGCTGTCGACGTACTTTGCTTCCATTTCCTCAGTGGGTTTCTGTGACCAGTGGGTGCAGGTGCGGTGTTCCGCTTTGTAGCCACTGGCACACCTGCTGACACTGTGGGGGCGTGTCGGGTGTTGTGGAGCTGCGCTGTTGTTGTGGTCGGAATTGCAGGCTGCTCCATGGCTGTGTTGCTATGGGGGTGTCAGGATTACACCGTGCTTCCATGTGTGGGAGGGGGACTATTCTGTTAGTGAAAGCTGCACTGATAGCCCAGGTACTGCACAATTACTCAGAATGCAAAAGAGCATTGTGTGTGTGCGTGCGTGTGTGTCTGTGCGTGTGTGTACCATTACCCTCTACTAGCAACCAAACACTTATGGATACATACACTACACTACTTTAATAGGGAACTATGTTTACTATTTTAACTATTAAAACCTCCTTTTTTTCCTTTTTATTTTTTACATTTTTGACATCTTTTTTGTTCCTTATTTTATTTTTTTTTAATATTTACTTTGTGTGCAATAACACACTCAAAGGTATGGCTTATGGCCTGATAAGAGCACTTTCCAGGTGCTAAAGGCACTCGCTCAATCGCTTCATGCCTCATAACACACACCTGGGGTGTGCTCTTATCAAATCATAACCCGCACCGTGTTGCATCTTCTTGCTTACATATAAAATAGGTAAAAGCAAATCCTGCATCCTGATTGGTCAGGACCTGGGTTCTTATAGGACAACAACTCTGTGGCTGCCACTTTTAAAGCCAAGCAGAGCGCAGCACAGCCCACATATCCACATGCCTGCCAGAAACTTAACCATGTTAGTACAGTAAAACACTTAACACCCATTGCTTGCCCTTACCCACTAAATGGCATTTTAATAAATACCTATATCCACACCACACCTAAAAAATACATAACACAGATGAGAAAAATCATTTTTAAAGAATAACTGACCAGTTTTAACTTTTTCTTTATAGTCTGCTTTCCAGGTCAGTAATCCTCAGTTGCTAGTTACTGCATTCCAGCCAACTGTACTTTCCCAGGCTGGGTAGGCCTCTTTCTCCTTCCCACCTGCCACCTTTTCTCCTGACAGTCTGGCTTTTTGTTATTTTTAAAAATACACGCATCCATGTCCGAGTGAGACAGAGAGGCACGTTTCCTTTATTTCCCAATTGCACCTGTCAAACAATTACCAATCCTGATCGTGAAACCGAAGTCACGGCCAGCCAAAGCAGCGGAAATAGAAAGGCGCTAGTTCCTGCCTAAAAACTTTGCAGTTCACTCACTAGTCCAAGCTCATTAAAAAAAAAGATTCTCTACACACAATATATACAGTGGGGGGCTTTTAAAGCCTGACAAAGACCTGCACTACTTTGGGCTTTCAACTCCACTGCAGCTTTCAAAAGCCACTTGGCTCCCCGTTATGCTTGCTTTGAAAACAGTCAGTCAGCTCAGAAACTTTCTTAAAAACAAAATCACAAAAACAAGAAGTATAAAACACAAACTACCCAATAATGGGGGTGGGGGTGGGGGGAGAGGCATTAGAAGGAAAGGGCTCTTCTGCTACTACAGGTGCCTCCACTGATGAAACCGCACCACTGAAATGGAACTACTTAAACAAATAAAATACAACAAACAAATACTTTTAAACTATAGACAATTTTGTTATTGTAAATGTTGTAGGATAAGAGCACTTCCTGGGTGCTAAGGCATTTCACACAATCATAATATGCCTCACTACACACCTGGTGCATGCTCTTATCAGACAACAACCTCATCCTCGTCTCACTGCTTACATACTACCATGAAGGGTCTGGTGACAGGATAACCAAGTGAACAAAGCCCAAGTAATGCATCGAATAATAATCAGGGAGATTTTGGTGACACATTAACCACAAGCAGCACCTCAAGATGGAATTGTAGTGAAGTTATGTAGCTCCCTATTTGTTATTTCTTGTAATACATAGATCCAAGATGCTTTGTAAAACCATTATTTTGTACACTGAAGCAAGAGTCAGTTTGTACTGTGCGAGAGTCAGCTTTTACTGCATGTGTTGCTACAGTGTAATCACATGACAGTCATTCTATAAAATAAACTCTCCCTGGGAATGACAGTGAGTGGTAGGGACTGCCTCTCCTTCCCCTACCACAGCCAGTTCAGGTCAGAGGTGTTTATATGTTTAAAGAACTGTAGCACAGCCAGCCTTCCAGTGGAGTGGGAGCACAGTCACTTTCAACACTGATGACTTAAGTTCATACCGTGAACTCGTAGCATCAGAGTGCCAACAGGTGGAGAAGAGAGTGTCCCATAGAACTTATTTCTGGTGTGGGCCTCCCAGTTACTGAGATGCTAGTGGTTGAGGGCCATATAGAAATATGGGTCACATGACCAGTAGCTGTATGGGTGGCAGGAATACTAGTCCTCAATCCAGCTGGTACTGCAGAGATTACTCAAGAGTCCCCAGCACAGCCCGGATGGGGCGCTCCAGTTAAGCTGCATCTTGGCAGTAACTACATCCCTCCACCGCAACATCACCCAGCAGCTAAAGGATGTCATCAATTAGAGGCTGTCCCTGCAAACTGTGAGAAGGCATTTATCCTCCTCAGAAAGCAATGTATTGGTACTGATTGCCTCCCAGAGAACTTACACTAGACCATCTCCGGCAGCAAAAGCCAACTCTACCTTTTCTCCCCCTTTTTTCCTTCCATTATTTATCCTCAGATGACTGGGCGGCTGCTTCAGCCCCTGTCCTACTCCAGCACTACTGGCATCCACATCACTTGTGACTTACCTCGACTTGGTACCAACGGAATCACCCTCCATGGCAGGCTGGAGAGGGGTGGGCCATCCCCCCCCCCCCAAGCACTCATCCATCTAACTTGTGTCAAGGTGTCCAGGCGAAAGTGCAGGTCCGCAGTGGCGAGCAGAGCTTGATGTAGCCCAGGCTCCATTTTCCTCCTGGCATTATTTTTCTCCCACGTCCTCCATCACCCTGCGATGGTGGCGCAATCTCTATCAACCTTGACAGCAGCAGCATGCACTGCGCTGATGCCACCTCTCGCAAGGAGCAAGTTCCCTGGCTTGCCATGAGGCCAATGCTGCACAGATTCTGGTTGTCTCCCTCCCTGGCTGGCTCAAGCTCCATTCAGGAGCACTCCCACACCTGGCTGCCTGATCCCAGCAGACCCTGGCTCACTTCTGAACCTGGATCGTCAGCATGGAAGCACAGAGCATTTCCACTGAACCATCAGGTGGCCCCATTTTTCTCCCCCTTTCTAAGGTCTGAAAAAAGGAACAGTGCAGCCGCACTGAGGCAGCAGGATTTGTCTGAGACCATTACTCTCTTCCACTACCCTTGGCCACCCAAGCATACTGAAAGAAGACAAAATCATGTATGCATACATTCACATAAAGGGTGGAAGAGCAAGGTCAGTTTTCCACTAGGGGAATTGAACCATAGAGTGAATCATTAAAAAGTGACCACCCATAGCTGAGCTAAAAGAAAGACAATTTGTTACTGTGAGCTCATGCTGTTGTTGCTAAACTACCTCTCTGTCCACCCCCACCCCATTAGTTGCCAAAATCAACATGGCTCACCCCCAACTGATCCCTGCATTGCTGTAATCTGGAAACAAACCCAGCTCTCTGGCCTTGGTTTTTAAAACATAAATTTACTGTCTTCCAGACTGGAGAAAGAGCTGGAACTACTGGAGAATGGCGGCTCTGCAACATCGACCAAAGAAAACCTGGCAGAGGAGGCAGAAAGAGAGGAGAAACAAGCAGCAAACAATGTACAAAAGGTAACAAGTGCTCACTGATGCCCAGCTTTTCATCTAAGGAACCTCAGTTCAGACTTAGCTATTCCATTACGTGTTCTGGGCGTAAGTGTTCTTAAGTTCTCATGTCAATCCCAAGGGGTTGAGCACATCATGCACAACAATTACAGGCTGTTTCATGAAAAATAAAAGAACATGGTTTAAAAAAGAGGAACCCTGATATTACACAGCGTTCTGGTTTGGACCGGTTCAGAAGAGCCTCAACCACCAACGCAGCAGTAGGGCTGCTGCTTGCGGCACAGATGACCCAGGTTCAGGAGCAAACGTGGGACAGAGGGTTGGCTTGGGGGAGGAAGACTTATCATCCGTTGGACTGCTGTTATTCCCCAAGGAGGGAGGAATAGGGAACCTAGTGTAAGCCTGGCCACAAGTGGCAGCGGGGGAAAATGCAGCTGGGGACAACAGGGAAGAGGAGAAGTAGCGGCTGCAATCATCCTGCCTGTGGGAGCATGCACAGGAGTATCTTAAGTGCATAGCACACCTGCTTCACCTCTTGGGAAGAAAACTAGGGAGGAAATACTGAGCAGTGCGAGAATAATTGGTCCAGCCCTCACAGGCTCCTTTGAGTGGCAGGGCCCTCTCAGCACACTACATTTGTGTTTCAGTGGCATGGGGGATGCTGCCTTGTGGAGGTAAACCATGAGAAACATAGGCCGGGCTGAACTAAGCCCCTGCAGAGCCAGGTATTAGGGCTGGAGCATAGGACCACAAGCACATCTCCAGATAACCACCTGTTCATTGCATAATTACAATTACTCCAATGCTAATTGTTTTTTAATTTTAATTCATATAAGTTGATTTAACCTTAATTCTGGTTTCCGTTCTGTTTCTAAATGAGGACTATGCCTTTGTTCTATTTTGTAAGTAGCATGGCATGTGCCTAGCTGTCTACAGAGCTCTGCAGACCAGCAAGGCAGAAGCCACACTACTGACCAAAACAGAACAGAAATAACATTGTTTATCTCGGCAGATCACATTGTCATTGCACAAATTGGGTTATGTTTGCTTATGTTAGGGCAGCTGAGAGAATAAATATGTTATTCCCTCAATTGTCCTGTCATCAGCATTTATTCTCTTAGTTGACTTGTCATCACATGTTAAAAAAAATCCCAAATTCCAACTGGACCTTGATTTGAAGCCAGCTGTTCAAACGCTCACAAGATGATCCTGATTATACCATGGATATAAGTGAACAGCCAATCAAAACGACTGACTGGCACCTTACCACCATTGTAAATCCTCTGATAATCACCGCAAAAGGTGCCAGCCAGCCGCATCTTGGAAAAAAAGTAATCTGACAGCGAAATCACAGAACTCCGGCCGCCATCTTGTTTCCCCGCTAAGCAGAGACTGTAAAACAGCAGCTCCGTATATCAGGGGAAAGTAAACAAAAACACTGACTGCTCTACTACTGAGTCAGTTATTTAAGCATTATAGCAAGTACCGTTTTTTTTAAATAATAAAAAAAAGCAGTACTGGAATAATCACAATAAGCCACTCGGGGATCGGGTTATCGGGGATTCCAGGCGCACACTCAGCCGTGGTAAATTCTCGATAACCCACAACCCCTTGTGGCTTATTGCTTAATTATACCATGGATATAAGTGAACAGCCAATGAAATTGTCAGACTGGCAGTTTACCACCATTGTAAATCCTCTGACTACCAACGGCTGATGAAAACAATATCATCCTCTACCACATCTACAGCATAGTAATAAATACAATAAAAAAAAACAAAGCAACCTCTTTAATATTTGTATTTTAATGTAGTAAAAAAAATGAACCTTTGTTTAATCGCAATGAGCCACTCGGAGGATGTGGGTTATTGGGGGATTTACCATGGCTGGCGGGGATTTACCCACTCGGCTGCACCTCGTGGGCAAACTTCTCCAGCCATGGTAAATCCCCGATAACCCACACACCCCTCCAGTGGCTTATTGCTTAAACATTACATCGCCAACATTCTGACAATGCCATAGTAACCAGGACAAACAACAACAATGGATCAATGGCCAGAACAAGGTGGAAGTACAATGTTGAAGCACACAGTACAGTACAAAGCGTTATAAAGACATGAACACAGACATGGCTCTGACAATGCCTGTACATGCACCAGTACACAAACATTGAAAAAATAAGGCCATTAAAGTAATTGAATATGTCATGGCTGCAATGAACATATCAAGGTTTTTTTTTTCATTCATTCATGCCTTCAACTTTCAGAACAGGCTGAGGTCATCAGCTTCTGAAAGCATGGATGAAAATAAATGTGGTATTTCCAGGGCAGCTGTGGTTAGCACTGAGAAGGGTGTTTAATTTAAACCCCAATATATGCACCTTAATAACTTTGACAGTGTTCACCGAAGTTGTTCAGAATTTGGCATAAAGTCTGTTGTAGGCAAGTTCTCAAGACATGAGAAGTTTTGTGATGGCAGCAATATACACGGGGTGGGATATTCAGACTGCGCCAAAAAGATGCGCAATAGCGGGAGCAGGCGCAAGAGCAGTGCGCCATTGTGCAAGGTGCGCGATATTCAAACCAAGCGCAGGTCAAGGTGCGTCTGCGCAACACAGCTGAATATCACGCCCCATGTGCCATGGCGCAACCAGGGATGCGCAGTGAAGCAGGGCCGATGCGCAGTAGCACATCCAGTGATGCGCAGGGACAAGGACAGGAAGCAGGGGTGCACTAGCCATGGAAGCGCCATGGGCGAAGGAGCATGCAGCAGGCCAGATAGACCAACCCTCCCCAAGGCCCCCCATGAACTGCACAACCAGAGGTGAGCTGGACGGACCACCAGCCCATGAACCCCAGCACTGATTTAACAGCAGAGGCATGGTGCCCCAGCACACTCCCCTGGCAAACAGTGACAACAACACAAGGAGGGCCGGACCCTCCCGCGCCAACGCACCCCACCAATGCTGACCACCCCCTGTACGCGATCCCAAGACACCCGTCCCAGAAGCATCACCAAACAGTGCATGGCACCAAAGGCATGCCACCACCACCACCATGACAATGCAACCCTGTGCCCCATGGCACCATGCATGACAGCCCCACCGTGATCCCCCCGCAGCAGGCGACACCAGCCACTGATGCAACCGCAGCATACACAATGCCCCTCTGCATGGCCCCCACTGTGGCACAGCAAAGAGGTTGACCCTGCATCAGTACCCGAGGGACCCCGCATTTGACAAGGCCCGCCCTGGATGCCACCACCAGCAGGACAGCACCCCGCACACCCACCCATGCACACACTCTGTCCCAGCACTGGCCCTACCAGACAGCACAGCTGCCTACTGTGGTGCATGGAGGCATGCACCACACAGGATGCAACACAGGGCATGAACAAATCCCCCACCCTGTCCCAAAGGTACCCCGTCACAGAGCCACACAAAGCGGGGCAACAGATGCTGTTTGTCGTGTCCAATGATGCCATGTACCCCAGCCTGTACACCACCATGGTGCTGGTGAGCTAGCCATGTGGTGCATGCCATGAACCTCTCCGCCGCCAGCATGCAGCTGGAGTACATGTGACAGACAACAGACCACAGGCACCACCACAGACACCAGTGACAGCATGGAGGGGACAACAACAGCACCGCCCACAGTGTCACCTGAGGCAGATGTGCAAAGACCTGGAGACAGGATGCCAGCTGCCATGGCGCGTTCCCAGAGGGTGGCTGGCATGGACAGCCACCAATGTCATGCCAGCAGACATGCATGCATTGGGGGGTTGGCATGACTGTGCTGCACACAGACATGCAAGGGACTCAGCCACATGGGCCAGGCACACACTGACAGGTGCGACTGGGACCAGCGCATGCACCTGGGACCACTGCACACAGGCATCCAGTGCACAGGGCACAACACACATATCACAGACGGGGACCATGGCCCCACCCACACCAGTGGAGGGGCCTGCCAGACCACCCGCGACCAGGCCTGCACCACCCCAGGCATCCATGCACACCACTGCAGCAGGCACCAGGCGCCCGCTGCAAATCAAAGAACCACCACAGTTGTTGTATGAAACATGTATATAATTCAAAGGTAACAATATTAACATTAACTATTTACATAACTATATACAAAGTGGGGGGGTACAAAGGTTACAACTCGGGGCATGGGGCAGGGAACAGCAAGAGTGGGACAAAGGGGTGTGAGGGACAGTCCGGGGAAGGAACAGCGTGGGTGCGCATGGGAGGCTTACTGGCGGCCCCTCCTCGTCCCTGCGCTCTCTGTGGTGCCTTCTGTGCCACCGCTGGTCACTCTGCTCCATGCCCTGCAGCAGCTCCAGTGTGGCCCGAGTCACCTGCAGTATTTCCTGGATGTGACGCTCCAGGGTCATCCAGCGTTGTCCACCTAGGACAAGAGAGCAGAGTCAGTACGTGTAGCTGGCCAGACCCCTGCAGCCCACCCAATGTGCATGGCATACAGCCGTGGGCCTCGCCCCTGTGATGGCATGCGACCACCCACAGTGGGTGCGCCCACAAGACCCACCTACCCAGGCACCCATAGCCATGCAAACCGCTGCACACCCCCACCGCCCATGCACTGCACAGCACCAACGTGATCGTACAGTGTCATGGCTATGCAGTGTGATGGCAGAGGGACAGCCAGGCGCCCAGTGCATGCACAGCCCATCTACAACACTCACCCACACATGCAGTGCCACAGGACAGTGCAGAGTGCACCGTGTGGCATGCATGGCAGTGGGGCCATGTGCGGGGGGCCATGCCACACCACCACCCCTGCAACCCACCATGCACAGATGTAAGGGGAAACATGGCACTCACCTGCGTCCTGGTCAGCAGGGCGCTGCTGACCCATAGCACCACCACTGTGCCCCAGCTGCAAGGTCACGCCACCTGTTCCAGCCTGCCGTCCCTGCTCATGGGCCAACCAGGCCCTACGGCAATCCTCTGGGCCTAGGGTGCAAACATGAAGAGGGTAACAGCAGTACAGGCCAGTAACATAGCCCCTCCCCTTGCTGTATGCGTGCCCACATAGCCCAGCCGTGACGCGGTGGCGCAGGGTGTACACGAGGCACCCCCAACACTGGCAACACAGGTAGGTCTCCTCCCATGGCATGGCCTGATGGCCACCGTGATACCTGGACAGACAGATACTACCAGTGATGTGATGGAGCACCTACCTGGCTGTGGCACGGCGCCCCGCCGGGCACGTGCCTGTAGTCGCCCATGATGGTCGGGGTCCTGCACTGGAGGTCACCATATTGGTGGCGACACTGCTCTGCTGTCCTCACGGCACCCTGTGGCCTCCTCCAGGCCCTCTGCCACCTCCTACCTCACTGCTGTCCGTGGCCTCAGGAGGTACCTGGCCAAAGAGACACCTGGGGCTCTTCCAAGGCCACCAGGTTTGCAAGCTCAATTGCTGTCAGGCCAGGTGCTCTGGTGCGGCGGCATAGTGCAGTGGCAGTGCGCAGCAAAATGGTGCCCTGCAGCACATGCCCCATCGGAGCAGCGCGGTACCTGCGCTGCCAGTCATTCTCGCACTGTCACCAGACTGCACAATGAGGTGCAGCCATGCGTACGCATGGTGCCCTGAGAACAAAGGTCAGCTGCAGGGGTCAAGGGTCTGTCCGCTCACGGAGTGCCACAGCACGATTGGGAAGCCTTGCATGTAACGCGGTAGGGTGCATGTGTGTGACGCCTTGCAGTGGCCTACCGCACTGTGGTGCCATGGCACCCACGGTGCACCATGGCACAAGCGCCCCCGAGCATACAGCACACTTGCACCACAGGCACAGTGGTGGCTGTGCCCTGTACTGTCTCCTGCACACAGCATGTCAGCAGCACCATTAGCGCTGACATCAGCACACTGGGCATGCATGGTGTGGTGCCGATTGTGCACGTCACAGTGGTGCGCCATAGCCTGAGCATGCTCAACACCATTGCGCAAGGCGCAACAGCGCAATATTCAGCCAGGATATGCAAATCAGCTCATGAGCCATTCCACAGCGCATCCACTGCATTAGCATCCAATTACAGATGCGCCTGCTCTCATTTGCATGCGTTGCGCTATAAATACATGACCTGAGGCTGCATAGGCCATGGATCATATTGCAGCCCTCTGAGGTAGGTTGCATGCTGTGAGGGCGTGGGGACAGTGGTCTGGGAGGGCTGTTGGGACTGCACAGTCCAAGGTAACACCTGTCTATCCCCTAGGCACGAGCATGACCGAGCGAGAGGAAGAGGAGGAGCAGGGAAGGGTGCGAAGGAGGAGGCCCAACTTTACCAGGGCTGAATCAGATGCCCTGTTCAAGGCATACCTCAACAGGGAACTGCTGCTTAGCGGACAGTGGGGAACGCTACAGGCCCATGCTGCAGCGTGGGGTGAGGTGGTATGTGCTGTCAACCAGCAGGGCAGCCACCAGCGGTCCATGCAGGAGTGCAAGAAGAAGGTTGGCATGGACAGGAGGCAGATTAAGAACAAGGTGGCCACCATCAGGGCAGCACGTGCTACCACCGGTGGGGGCCAGCAGGACGTACTCCTCCCGATGCCACGGGAGGAGTGGGTGGCCAGCAACATGTGGCGTAGTTCCATCGAGGGCATTCCTGGCGGTGGCTTCCAGATGGGTGGCAGCCCATCACTACATGGTAGATCCGGCGCTGGCAGTGTGTAGGTGGTAGGACGGCATGCCACAGGGCCAGGCGGAGCCACTAACGATACTGTGTTCCTTTACAGCTCCTGAGCTTCTACATGGGGCAGCGGTGGTGGGTGTGTCCACCGAGGGGGTGGCCCTAGACATGGAGGAATGCCTATCCACCTCCACAGGTGTCTGAGGGACCATCCGTCTGTATACCTGCATGTCTGTCCGGACTGATGCCGGTGGTGCGAGTGCAGACATGGCCATGCCTGTGTCCCAGGGTGACACCGCCCTCGGTGTCCAGTGTGCTGGGACACAGATCGGGGCCAGATCCAGCACTGATGATGACATGACACACAACCCGGACAGTGATGCATGTGGGACACAAGATGGTCCCACAGAAGGCAACCGCCTAGGCGGTTCTGCGGGTGATGCTGGCGTGGCTGCCTGCGCAACAGCCCATTCCTAGCCTGCATCTGCATGCTCCAGTGGGGCAGCACTGGTGTGCTGCCAGGGTGGTGGGACTGTTGCGGCTACTGCGTCCACGCCGATGTCCCCTGGCGATCAGCAGCCAGAGGGGCAGCACCAACAGATGGCCACTGTCAACGAGAGGACAGGGCCGGGGGGGCGGTGGCAGTGCACCGCGCGTGGACGTACCCCAGAATGGCAGTGCTGTGCAGCACCCGCCATCAAGGGGTGCAGGGCCAGGAACACCACGGGGGACAGCATGCTGGACATGCAGACGACCCCTTGGACGACCACAGCCATCTTCTCCGGGCCTCAGTTGATCAGCAGATGCGGCTCGTGGCGGCGGTGGATGCGCTCAGTGCAGTTCTGCGCCAGGCAGAGGAGCGGTGCAGGAGGGACCACGGCTTGTTCCTGGCAGAGTTGGCCCAACAGCAGGCAGATGTGACCGCTGCCATTGACAGGCAGACCACTGCAATGGTGACTGTCATGGCTACACTGGCCACCCTGTTGGGTGCCCAGCCGCCGCACACCCCGCAGGGTGCTATGTCCACCCCCCCGTTCCCAGCGTTGTGTGACCCCTGTTATCGCCGATGCCAGGTTCGGCTGTGGGCATACCAAGCACACCTGAGTGCGAGGCATGTTTGGTGGCCTGCAGACCCTGCGTGGACATGGTCGCATTCAAGCAGTGTCACTCCTGGGGGCCCGTCGGTGCCACCCCTTGAGATCACTGGTCAGCCTGGCATGGCTGGCAGGTTTCGATGGGGCTGCCGCGCATCCGTGGTGGCCGTGGTACTGTGCCGCAACTGACCCGTCTCCACCATGGCCACTGTCTGCCGCTGCCCTGTGTGCACTGTGGTGTTCTTTGTGCGACGCATGGGTGAGGTTCCCAGCCCTGCACACACATGGTCCCTGTGCACACCCTCCTGGCTGCTGGCCACTGGCGTGTGCATGATGATGCCTGCGTAGCGCTGTCTGCTACTGTGCAATGGTGCTCAGCATCTGAGGCACGCACAGTGCCAGTCACTGGGCATGGTTGTGTGTGGTCCTGTGGGGGGTGCCTGTTGGGGTGGGCGTGCCTGTTGCCCCTGGGCATGTGTTGTGGTGTGTGCATGTGACATGTGCAGCCTGCCCCATCCCTGCCCCGCTGTGTCGGTCCCCACCAATTTTCCATTCCCTTTACGCTGTCCGCCCCTGGTGTCCACCCCTGCCTGTCTGTGGGCTGTGCCCTTGCCCTTGGTGGTTGCACATGGCCCCATTGCCTACCTATGCTGTCCAAAGGCTCCTCTGCAATGGTGTCCCGGTACTTCTGGGCCATCTGGGCCAGCCGGGGGTCCCATAGCCAAGGGGGTGGCTGCCCTACACCAGCTGGACCGGCGTCCTCATCTTCCCAACCGCTGTCCCCCTCCTCGACCTCAACAGCTATCCCACAGTCGGTGGCCATGTTGTGCAGGATACAGCAAGCCAGGAATAGCCCACAGGCCTTCGAGGGGCTGTACTGTAAGGCATCGCCTGACGTGTGCAGGCAACGGAACCGTGCCTTCAACAGCCCGAACTCCTGCTCAATGACATTCCGTGTTGTGGCGTATGCCTCATTGTACTGTTGCTGCACTGGGGTCATGGGGCACCGTATGGTGTCAGCAGCCAGAGCCGTGGTGGGTAACCACTGTCACCTGTGTGTGAGGGCATCGTAGCATGTGGTCTGTGTCACTATGCTGCCATACCCACTGGCACCCTGACAATGCCCCACACCCCCACATCTGCACATCGTCCAGCGTGCTGGCATACTCACCTACCAGATGGCCAGTGGGGATGTCCCCACTCTCGAACCTGTGGCACAGTGCAGACGGGTGCCAGATGAAGGCATCGTGTGCTCCTCCAGGGTGCATGGCACAGACATTGATTATGCGCCCCCTGGCATCGCACACCACCTGGCAGTTGACACTCAGGTAGCCCTTGTGGTTGATGTATGCCGCCCCCTCCAGGCCAAGTGGCATGCGGATGCCTACATGGGTGCAGTCTATGGCCCCGAGCATGCCAGGCAACTGTGCTACCCTGTGGAACTCCTGTATGCATGCTGTGCGCTCCGCCTGTGTGCTGGGGAAATGGATGTACTCTGCAGCATGTGGCAGCAGTGCGCTGAGGAATTGTGTGAGTAGGCGTGACACGGCAGACTGGGTTATGCCTGTCATGTCCCCTGTTGGTCTCTGGCAGGTGCCCGTGGTGAACAGGGACATGACGGCTGTGACCTTCATCTCCACTGACGGCACATGGCTCCGTCATGTGGGTGCCACATCTCATCACTGCACAGCTCACAGAGTTGCCTCAGAATCGCCCGGTTCAGGTGGTGCCGGCCCACAATCTCAGTGTCACTGTACTGTTAGAAGGTGGTGCTGGCTCGGTACTGTCTGTTCTGGGCATACCGCTGATGAGCCCTTCCACAGCCATTCCTCCCTGCTGCCTGTCTTCTCACACCCCTCATTGCTGCCTCCATCTGGAAGGTGGCACTGGCCATGTCCTTGGCTAGTGTTCCCCCCCTGGGTGGCTGTCTTCCTGTTCCCCCCCGCTGTGTGTTGCTGGTGCTGCCCGTGCACCAGGTTCACCTCCAGCTGTTCACCTCTGGGTGCCCTACCTCTTGCCACTGCCCTCTGTCCACTGTGGCACTCTCAGGCCCTCTCACACACACACTGGCACTGGCAGGCACCACTCCTTCTCTCACTCAGGCACACCTCCAGTGGGCCCTGTCCAACTCCTGGCCACACCTGCCCCCTGCCTCCTGTCTTGCCTCCCTGCCACTCTGTCTATGCGCTCCCACCTATGACGCCTCTGTGGCACATTCTTCCTCCCTCTCTTGCTCACTTTTATTTTGGCTAATTTCTGCTGTCGCGCAACTTCCACTTGCTCCGTTACTAGCATGTTGCAAATTGATGAATATCGCGCCGCATGTTATTCCTGGTTCAGCCCTGCAGTTGCGCATGCATTCATCACTGTTGTGCTATGGTGCATTGTCTGTTTGACGTGCTCTGCTGCGCTTTCATCGACTCTTCACCATACGCGCTTCGTACTGTGCTGACACATTCCTGTTGTGTATACGTATCCGCTCTGAATATCCCACTCACAGTGTCAATTTTAATGAAGAGCAGCATTCCTTTCCTATACTCATTACACTTTGTTTGCACTCACCTACAGCCTAGATGGTACAGAATTTTTTTTCTGAATCTTTTTAGGTAGAAGCAGCCTGTGCCAAGATAATGGCTTTCAATAGTTAAATTGGTTCTAAAGTTATAAGAATTTAAGTTTTTTTCCTGTGCATGCTCAGTAAGGTTTTATGATAACCCTTAGATATGAAAGATACATTTGCCTTTCATGAGCATTTACCTTTGGCAAAATTAGTGTTTTTACCTTTTGCGAGAAACAATTTTCAGGTCATAATGGCCGCCATCTTGTTTTTTTACTTGTTTAAAAAGATTGAAAATGCATAAAAATGCATGAATCTTGCTAAACATGACCTGTTAAGCAAGATTCTGTTGTTTGTTTTTCACAAAATGAGCCAGAAATACCTTTTTGGGACTTTGGCCATCATTTTACAAAAACAGCCAATCTATGTGACGTTAACTGAGAAGTTATGTATCGCACATTTAAGTCCAACACTAAATTATTTTTTTTTTTATAGATTATATTTATGCTCCACCTAGGCCGAGCATCCTTCCGGGGTGCTCACGCGGTGAGGACTGCTATTCCCTGCCTGAACCCTGTAGTCCGATGGATCTCCCCCGACAACCAGGCAGCCCTAGCGTCCTGGATCCCCCCCCCCCGGGTCGGGCCCCCTGTCCCTCAGTGGCCTGTCTGTAATTAGAGAGGACTTACCCAATTGTTGGGTTGGCCAGGAGTCCATTGGGAAATGGGCCGGAGGTGGGATGTGCATCCTGCCCCTGGAGCCCCCATCATCTCCATGATCCTAGCTGGGAAAATTCTGGTTGAAGTTGCCCCCTGGGAGTGGGGTATGCAATGACGTCCATGCACGGTTCATCTGCTAAGATCTGTCGCACTCCCGTCCCTCTTACTCTGGCTGGCGTGCCTGTGCTGCCCCCGATCTCCATTGGGGGTCGCTAGGATGCCGAGCAGCCCCAAAACCCTCCGCAGAGAGAGGGAGCAGTCCTCTGGATGCTCAAGTCCTCTCCCTCCCGTGCCAACCTCCGATGGCCCGGGCTCATTCCCGAATCCGGGTCACCGGCATTGCGCGGTGTGTGGCGTCCAGCACCTCAAACCTAAGCACCACTGGGCCGGCTAAGTCCGACACTAAAATGTGTGATGAATAAAGTTATGGTTACGCATTTAGTGTCACCTAAATCTGTGACACTAAAATTCTTTTTGTGTCTCACATACTTTTACTCATAACTTGGCCTTTAAACAATATTTTAGTCCCACATTTTGAACATACTGTTTACATGACCTACCTCATGAACAAGGATGGTAGGAATTATCAAGTGCAGGTCAAAAGGTAATTTTGCAGCCACTCTGCAAAACTACTTTTGGCTGGGATTTAACACATTCTAGTGACCATGTTCCTGACCTAGTGTCAAAATAATTATTGCGTCGCACATTCAAATGCAACACTAAAGTACAGCACTACAATCTGCAACATTAACATTTTCCGTGTGCATAAAAAAATGGAATTCTTGGATTGCACTTAAATGTGGATCGACTCTTCCCTTGGTGCAGGGCAGGCCTTTTGCATCTGCATTTGTTCATGCAAGTCCCATACGCTTACACTATCTCAAAAAGAAAGAAAATTCATTGCAAAAAACTGCAATAATATTTTGCAATTAATAGATATATAATTTTTGCAATAAATATATATATATATATTCTTTGCAAAAACTGTGTGAATGTACCAGATAGGGTTCAACGTAACACAACAAAAATAAGGAAATGTATGGCATTAGGTTCCAACCTAACCCTCCCAAAGCAGCAAAAAGGACAAGAACACGCAGACATTTTGCCAACATTGATCTTTTTTAAATCCAATACAAAGAGCATCTTTTCATGGAAGACAGATGTAACTGTTTTAGTATGATCTTCTTGCTGTGACCTATTACTGTGTGTGAATAGTACCTATTTGCTTTATGTACTTGCACTTTTCCTTCTGATGTATATGTTTAGTACAACAAGTCTGTATGTGTTTTATTTACAAATATGTATTTGTTTAAGTCTGTGATTTCTGTACCTGGGTCAAGCCTGTATATTGGCCATGTGGCCCAGTGCTTCCCCACCCAGTTAACAAAATTTTAAATACAATCAATTGATCAATAAATAAATACACACATACATTCATACATACATACATAAAAAAATAAATAAACACAAGCAACCACCAACAGACATTATCAGGTAAGACAAACAACATACAGCTTATTCCAGATGACACAAAGGCAGTAGCACTGATATGCTGCTTTCGTGGATTTCTATCTGTGGCGTGCACACTGCAAGACAAACACACTCGCTTGTCACTGCAGATACAAGTCCATGATACTCAGATCACAACACTGCTTCTTTATGTAGCAGCACAGACCCCTACAGCCATAGATACAAATCCATGATACCCAAATTACAAGAGTTCTTTTGTGTGCAAGCACCACGCCCCTTCTGAGAACGGCAGTGCTTCTGTAACTTCAAAATACTCATGCACACTGTAAGACATATACACACTTGAAGGGCCTGTGCTTCTGCAGCCACAGGTATAAGATATACACAGACTTCTGACTGCAGAAGCACCGGCACCACAAAATCCATGGTACCAAAACTGCAACACTACTTCTGTCCATGAGAAGTGCAGGCCCATGAGGGGCCTACATCTTTTCAACCACAGGTGTAAGACATGCACACCAACTTCTGGCTTTAGAAAGTTATTCAGAAAAAAGTACTGTCACAGTGTGGGCATAATGATTTCAGAAACAGATCTAGAAATTGTTCGTGGGTTGCAGATTTTCAGTTATGCAGATGCATAAAGAAAAGCATGGTCAAACAGATCTTACTATCTAGCAAGCTACCTTGTACAGTGTGCATGAGTACTGCAGAGCCAGTCATGATGCAATGCAGTAACTTTCAGTAAATGACGTCACGAAATACTGCAGTAAAAAAGAGCTTAACTGCCACTGAATTACACTGTTCCCTGCAGCATACTGCAGCATTTCTATGATATACTGCAGCATTACTGGGTTGTATCCTGGTTGGCACTGTTATACCTCTGACTACAGAGGCGCATGCCCCATGGGGCCTTCTGCCTACAGAAAGGAAGGCCCCTTAGGACCCCTCGCTTTACTGATCCGCATACTCATGTATGCAGTACGACATACAAACAGGAGGTGGCTGCATAAGCACAGGCTTCCTTGGGCCTGTGCTTATGGAGCCACAGATACAAACCCTCAAGGCAGCATGTCAGTACTACTACATTTGTGTCATCTACAATGGCCTTCCCCTGCACACCCCTTCCTCTTACCTGCAGTGCTTATTTCTAAGATTGCCATTGGCTGGTATGTCATGCTACCTAACATTTGGCACATTTTGAATTACTGGAATTTCCTAAGCCTCGGTCTCTTACTTCTTTTTATTGTGTAACTATGTATTATTATGTTGACCTTTGTATGTATGTATACCCCCATTCCTTCGACGTGGAACCTTTGTAAACGAGCAGTTCCTGCTCAAAGGTATTTGTAATCCTAGATTTCAATAAAATAATTAAAAAAAAAATCTTACTTGACGATGGCTGTCTGTGGTCGCTTATGTGGTTTTGTCCTTTAGCTGCTTTTGAGCAGAGGGAAGGGGGTTAGTGTTGGAAATCCTAACCTCACATTTCCCTACTTTTGTTGCATTGAGTTGAACTCTAACTGGTGCATTAGTGCATTTCTTTGCTAAGTATTTCCTTTTTTTGTGCGATAGTACAATCATATCCTCATTCATGCAGCTCCCTTCGGGATCTGTGTGAAAAGATGCAGACGCTAGGTGGTGCACCAAGGGAAGACTCCTTCCATCTCTAAAAGTGCAGCCTGCTGGACCTGCATTTCCATGCAGCGACTGATGTCAAGAATTTATGGAGCTGTCTGGTGGTCTGCAGAAGCACAGGGCCCTCTGGACTATACACTTCCATGAGCCACAGATACACATGCATAGGATAAAGAGTCCATCTCTCAGCCAATGCACAGGGCCTTCTGACACCTGTGGGTGCAGAGGTGCAGGACCCTATGCCAAGAGAAGAAATCTGTTCACTATATGGTACCTGGGCCCATGCAGGCAACCCTGCACCTTTTCTGCCTTGGTAGGGGTGTTGCATAACAATGTCATACCACCACCTCACCCCATCCAACTAGCTCACTGAGGTCACCCCGAACTCATCTTACCAGGACAGGATCACAAAGCACTACCAGCTGAGGTAAAGGCTGGCACTACACATAATGTTTCTTTACAATTATTTTTTATTTTGTCCCCAAATTTTCAAGATAGTTGTTGTATGACTCCCCTTATAAAAATGATATATGGCATTTATAGTATATTGACCAAAACATTACTTCGCTTCACAAGTGTGAAAACACCTCTCGTCCAGGATTTTAAAAACAACTATTGCGTTTATAAGGTAGTAAGAAAAAATGGCTACGTTCAAAGTTTGGAGCAAAATATTGAACAATAGCGAAGTTACAAGTAAATACTGAAATAGTTCAATGTTTACTCATAACTTCATCATTTTACTATATTTTTATACCAAATTTTCAACACAGCCTTCTTATTACTCCATCTCATGATCCCGGTAGGTGAAAATTTTCAAATCATCGCTGAAATGTCATTCTGCACCACAGATGCAAAAACACATTTTGGCCAGGATTTGAAAAACAGCAGCTGTCATGTTCATGAGGTGGTGTGAAAAAAATGGCTGTGTTGAAAATTTGGGATCAAAATATTGAAAATTACCAAAGTTATGAGTGAGCATTGAAAAATTTCAATGTACGCTCATAACGTTGTTGTTTTTTAATATTTTTTACCCCAAATGTTCAAAATAGCCTTCTTATGACCCCACCTCATGAACAAGGGTGATAAAAACTTTTAAATCCTGCTTAAAAGGTGATTCTGCACAGCAAAGACATTTTGTAATCCCACTCAATAGGTGATTCTGTACAACAGCCACAAAATCATCTTTCACAACAGATATGAATAATTTCACCACCCTTGTTCATGAGGTGGGGTCACAAAAAGGACAAGTTGAAAATCTGGTGTAAAAATATTTAAAAATTACAAATTTATGAATAAAAGTTCAAACTCCTTTGAAATACATTAAACTGAACTTACTTTATGTTCTCATATTGCAGTCGCTGGTTCCAGCAGCGAAACATGTCTTTAATTGAAGAGAGGCTTTATGTTGTGAGACATGTTCATGTGAATGAGGGTGTGTGGGGGAGGTGTGGGGTGGTGGATGCTGAATATGCGGTCAGGATGGGCTAGGTGAGGTCTGGGATCAGATTACCGATGGACCTTTTTTTTCAGGTAAAACTTTAAAAAAAAGATCAATGAAGGAGTGGTTTTCTTATTATGGGCACCCTAGTGTTGTGATACTGTTCAGCGGCACTGGAAGTGGGCACCCCAGTGTCACCATGTATAAAATCTGAGGGCCGACCAGGAGGGAATGGAGTTAGTACAAAGTGGTACTCTGGGTGGGTGGGTACCCCTGTCTGCTACATATATAAAATATAATAAACACTGGTAAAGGGGGCGGCAGGCAACCTGGAGGGGAGCAGGTGGCCAAACAGTGCTGGGGGGTGGGCACCTTGGTCTGCTTTTATGATATTAAAGTCAAGGGATTGAGGAAGAATGAAGGAGACTGGCTGAGCTGGGAGAGGAAGGGAATAAAAACAATGAAATAAGAAATATATAAAGACAGAGAGCTAGACAGACAGACAGATGGATAGATAATAGAGTGAGAAAAGATCAGGTGATTGCTGGCTCACTGCTGCAACTGAAGATAGCAGCACAACTCCAGCAGCGGCTTCAATAATCAAGAAATTACCACTGTAATCACAAAAGAACAGTATGAAAGAACAATAGTTCATCCAGATGCGGCTTCATAATTCAAGAAAGTCCCACTGTTCTTTTCTCACAAAAAAACAATATGAAAGAACCACAGTTCTTCTGTATTGTTCTTTCATATACGCCATTGCTAAGCTCACCAGCTTACTGCTCCAACTGAAGCTGGGAGAACAACTCCAGACGTGGGTTCAGAATTCAAGAAATTATCGCTGCTCTGATGAAAGAACAAGTTCTTTCATTTGAGCCCTCGCTAAGCCTTCCAGTTAGGATTTAACAGATATCCCCAAACCATATTTGGGGGGCTTTCTTAAAAAAACAAACACCAGAATGTAGCTAAACAGCTCCTGTTTAGCTAGATTCCGGTGTTTCTTTTTCTCCAGGATATCATTTTATATAGGTTTTCAATTTTTTTATATATATAAAAAACAAGATGGTGGCCATAGGAAAGAAGATTTTTTTTCTCACAAAACAAGAATTGTAGCTCACAAAAGAAGATTCTTATTTTATGAGCAAGACATAATTCTTTCACTTCAGACATATACAATAAAGTAGAACCAAAATTTCTAATTCTTATAACTTGAGAAGCGATTAATATTTTTCCACCAAACCAAAAAACAGGCATCTTTCCAGAGCAAGCCCGTTCTACTCTGAAAATTTCAGAACAAAATTCCAAACTGTTTAGGCTGTAGGTAAACAAAAATAGCCCAAACCCGATTTTCCCACTTTTTGCACTATCGGATCTCAAATTCCCAACAATTTCAAGTATGGCAATCCCAGGATACAGGATATACAGCAGGGACCGGGGGAGTTGGAAGGGGGGGGGTTGCACTCTATGTGAAGGAAGGAATCAAATGCATAAGGGATGAGGGAGAAGAGGAGAGGACAGAGGTGCTTTGGGTGCAGCTCTGTGACTCCAAGGACAGAAAGCTGAGGCTGGGAGTGGTATACAGACCACCAGCCCAATCTGGGGAACTGGATGGGAAGTTGGCAGAGCAGATAAGAAGGGTGTGCAGAACGGGGAGTTTGGTGATAGTGGGGGATTTTAACCTACCAGGGTCTGACTGGAGCACCCCAGCCACTAGCAGTACCAGGGAGCAGGTGCTCCTTGATGCATTCCAGGATGGCTTTCTGACACAATTGGCAAATGGGTCTACAAGGCTTGGTAGCACTCTGGACCTAGTACTGGCAAATGGGGAGGCAGTGAGGGAGGTAAGGGTGGAGGACCCACTAACGGGTAGTGACCACCAAACAGTGTGGCTCGTTCTCGCACTGGGCAGGAAGACAGGAGGCACAGGCACTAAGGTGGTGGACTTTAGTATGGTGGACTTTGGGAGGATGGGAGCAATACTGCGAGGGAGACTCCAGGATATAAGGCCGGGGATGGATGCAGAACAAAAGTGGGGAGTCATAAAGACTGGGCTAACAGAGGCCACAGTAGCCTGCACCAAGGCCAGGAGTAAGAAGAGCAGAGCCAAGAAGCCATGCTGGCTGAACAAGGAAGTGCTGCAAGGGGTGAGGGCATAGAGGGCTGCATACAGGACAACAGGGAAGGGAGAGGATAAGGAGGCTTAGGGGAGTTGGTCAAGGGATGTGGCCAGGAGGGTGAAAAAGGCTAAGGCCTCCAGGGAATTAAGGTTAGCACAGGGCATAAGGGAGGGGAAAAGGACTTTTTTAGGTATGTCAGGGAAAAGAGGAAGTGCAAGGAACAATTTGTGAGGATAAAGCGGGGAGCGGATTGGGTGGAAAAGGGGGAAGAGCAAGCGGAAATTCTAAATGAGTACTTCTGCTCCGTTTTCACTAAGAAGAGGGATGGTCCACTATCAGCATGGGGTGGGGAAAGGGGGAGGAGGTGACAGACAAAGTGATCACAGGGACTAGGGTGCTAGAGGGGCTAAGGGCAGTAAGGGTGGACAAGGCACCAGGTTCCGATGGCATGCACCCCAGGGTGCTGACGGAGATGGCAGAGCTGTTGGCTGAGCCACTGGCAAATCTGATCAACACCTCCCTGGAAATGGGGTGTGTGCCCCAGGACTGGAGGGTGGCCCATGTGGTGCCCATACACAAGAGTGGGCCTAAGGAGGAGCCAGGAAACTATCGGACAGTCAGTCAGTCTCACATCCATAGTGGGTAAGCTTATGGAGCCAATACTGAAGCAGAGGCTGGCGGCATTCCTAGAGACTAATGGCCTCCAAGATGGGCGGCAACATGGGTTCGTCTCAGGGAGGTCTTGTCAAACCAGCCTAATAAAGTATTATGACTGGGTGACAAGGGAATTGGTGGGGCCAAGTGGTACATGTCCTGTACTTGGACTTCAGTAAGGCATTTGATACCATGCCTCATGGGAGACTGGAGGAAGCTGATGGCAGTGGGGTGGAAAAAACTGACTAAATGGATAGAGAACTGGTTACAGGGGAGGGTGCAGAGAGTGGTGGGGGGGAGCTGTCGGCACCTACAGCAGTGACAAGCAGGGTGCCGTAGGGGTCAGTGCTGGGCCTGGTGCTATTTGGGCTCTTTATCTCTGATATAGCACATGGAGTGGGGAGCAGGGTTAGTTTGTTCGCAGATTATACCAAATTGATGGCAGTGGTGGACAAAGAGGACAGATAGTAAAAACTGCAGGGGGACCTAACCAAACTAGAGACATGGTCGGTGGACTGGCAGCTAGGATTCAGTGCAAAGAAGTGTAAGGTAATGCACTTCGGGGCTAAGAATCAGAAGAGAGACTATTGTTTGGGTGGGTGAGTTTGGGGATCACAGAGGAGGAGAAGGCCATAAGGGTGTTGGTAACTGGGAGCATGAACAACTCAGCCCAGTGCAGAAGAGCAGCAGTGAAGGCAAACAGGATGCTGGGGTGCATCGCAAGGGGGTTCTCTACAGATCATTGGTCAGACTGCACCTGGAGTACTGTGTGCAATACTGGAGGCCATACCTGAGGAGAGATATAAAGTTACTGGAGGAGGTGCAAAGGAAGGCAACAAAAATGTTAAAGGGGATGGAAGGAAAGGAATATGAAGTTAGGCTGAATGAGCTGAACATGTACACACTGGAGGAGAGGAGGGATGAGGGGATATGATTGAAGTATTTAAATACCTGCGAGGGTAAATAAACCTAGCACTAAGGGGGTGTTTAAACTTAGGAGTGGAAGAGGGACGAGGGGGCATGGACTAAGGTTGCAAGGGGGACGTTTCAAGAGAGAAATGAGGAGGCACTATTTCAGTGAGAGGGTGGTGCCTAGTTGGAATGTTCTGCCAGAGGGTGGTAACATGTGGGACAGTCAATAACTTTAAGAAGGATGGGATAAAGCAAGAGGAAGAGTCAGGGGGGCAGGGGCTGGGACAAGTGGGGAGGAACTGAGGGGAGGAGGCTGGGGCAGCTGCATTCTAGGGTGCTAGTTGCACACTCAGGCAGACTTAGATCGATTGGTCTGTTCTGCTGGCAGTTTCATATGTTCGTATATATGTAAAATCACAGTGACTCTGTTCATGAGCAAAGGTCCTAAAATGCCTATGTTGAAAATTTGGTGACAAACGTCCATAAAATAACTGTGTTACAAACGTGCGTTGTGCAGTTTCCAAGCACCCTCATAACTTCACAAATTTGTAGTTCTTTGGCTCCAGATTTTCAACACTGGGATTTTTTCAGACCTCCTTATGAACAGTACGGCTGTCATTTTTTACATCCCACCCGAAATATGCGTTTACACATCTGGCGCAAAATAAGCACGGTTGCTGTGGGAAATCAATGTTCAGGACCGATTAAGAAAATCATACTGACAGTGTTCATGAGAAGAGGTCACAAAATGCCTATGTTGAAAATTTTTAGTGCAAATACCAACAAACACCCGGGGGGTTAGGGTTTCTAACCATAATGTCCCACCCTGTACAGACTGACAAGCATCAGGGGTGTGCCTTTGGATTGCCGACTGTAATGCTCATGCCATTCCACCCCACCCCTACAGCCAGTGACAGGCATCGAGGTGTGCCTTGGACTCTTTGGTCCCAGGGTTCACCTCATTGTCCTATATTGCACCCATTTCAGCGTATGTCCTTATGGAGTGGGGTGACTGTAAAGCCCAACACCCCAAGGCACACCTCAACACTTGTCGGTGTCTGCAGGATAGGGTGAGGTGAAATGGCATGAATGTTATGGGCGACAAGCCAAACACATACCCCAATGCTAGTCTGTTTCTGTAAGTTAGGGTGGGTTGACATGAAGTTCAATACTTCACTGCCATTCCTACTCTGCATCTGTCTAACTCCTGCATTTCCAATGCTGATACCAACAAACAAACATTAGACATTGACAAATGCTTGTTTTTTATAGCTTTTCTTTTTATGTTCCCCTGCACGTTACTTCACTCCCTTGGAAGTTGCCTACAGCCTTCTAATCTCTGCCCCTGGGCGGTCCATTCCCCATGTAGCCGTGGTTTGCCGCCAGATGGGGATGAGGTGGGGCCTGCACCCCAAATTCCTTTGTTTTCCTCGGAATGTTGTACCACCAGAACAGGTAGGGGCATTAGGGATCAGGACTCATGCTCCGTCTACCCAGGAGTACCAGAGTAGTTTTCCTATGTTTTCTGCACGATGTGCACCCTGACATCAAGGCATTGGTGCGATGTCCAGACACACCACTCACCTTGCTAATGGCTGGGCTTGCTGTTCCTCAGGCCTCCACCCAGAATCAGCCAAGCACCGAGCCTTGGTTCCCCTCCCGGAGAAGATGAGCTGTCCTAGGACGCCAAGCCTCCTCCCCAGCTGGCTCTCTAGCTTCCAAACCTTGGGGTTGTTAACGCTAACAGTTACCCCATTCCTCAGTAAATAAGCTGAGATGTAGAATATGTGAGAATTGGGTGAGCGTTAGGGTTAACAACCCCAAGATACAATCCACAGCTGATTTGCAAAGACACAGGAAAGGTGAAACTATAATGTTTTCCTGTTGCTGCCTGCAAGGAGGGGGTGGGTGTTTAGGTTGGGAACCCTAACCACGTTGCCTACTTTTGTTGCTTTAATCCTAACTGGTGCACTAATGATGTTTTTTGCAATGAATTTCCTTACTTTTGAAATAGTATAATCGTATACTCATTTGCCTCTGGAGGCCCTGTACTTCCCCCTCCATAGATGCATATAACTGTGTTGGTGTGGAGCACAGGCCCTCTGGGCACTTCTGCGCTTCCATTTCTGGCGAAACAGGAATTTATTTGCTTGGTTGTATGGTTGTTAAGCGAGAGACCAACTTATACTACCCTTGTATTACTCTCTGGTGAAGCCACATCTACAATATGGACTTCATTATGAATGCCCACACCTCAAAAAGCATATTATCTTACTGGAGAAGTTCCAGAGGATGGCTACAAAGATGATCGTGGATCACCACAGTAAAGCATAGTATGAGAGGTTTAGGGCACTG
Source organism: Neoceratodus forsteri (assembly GCA_016271365.2). NCBI lineage: Eukaryota > Metazoa > Chordata > Ceratodontiformes > Ceratodontidae > Neoceratodus > Neoceratodus forsteri. Next base: position 112,185,776 of record JADMNL010000031.1, on the reverse strand, counting down.
AACATCTACTCAGTAGAGAACAGGACAGAGAACGGGGATACGAATGAGTCTTTCAAGTACTAGAAACAGATAAATAACATGGGTACAGAAGATCTCTTTAAGTGGCAACAATAATATGAGAGGCCACAGTGTTAAGATGCAGGCAGGGAGGTCTAGAAACAAACTGACAATGCACTTCTTCACACATAGGGTGGTGGACACTTGCAATGCGCTGCACTTCAAGAGGGGTAAAATAGCCATAAGGGGAAAGTATTCTCCATCAGTTGTAAAGATGGGAAGCATGGGAGGAGTGAAGAGGTGGAGCAGACCCAGTACATCAACCTCTGGACACTGCAATAGGAGCAGACTACATAGACCAAATTGCCTTCCTCTCTTAGCGTCTTCATATTTTCGTATTTTCTACTTCACCAACCAAAGGTTGAACTTTGAACCACATTTTGTGCTTCACGAACTGGAAGTAGTAGTTTGAACTACATTTTCTGGTTCATGAACCAAACATAGTACTTTGGCTGCTTCAAGAACCAAAGGTATTAACTGGAACCATATTTTCTGGTTTGCGAACCAGAATACCAAGTTAGAACCACTTTTTCTGGTTTGTGAACTATAATTAGAAGTTTGAACTACTTTTCCTAGTTCACAAACCAGAGAATTTTTAGTTCGAACCAAAAAAAGTGGCTCAAACCTGAAATCGCTTAGTAGAGATCATGAATGTATGACATATAATATTTTGGCAAATTTCCCGATAAACAGACTATAACATCCTGCTTAGGGAAAACACTGTATATCAGGGATGTTTTAGTTCTGCTAAAACTATCCCTTTATAAGTGTTTTCCAGCTTCAGTAGTAATGGAAATAAATAAACAAGATGGTGCCCATCACAAACCAAAAAAACAAAAAGTGGTTTGTGAGATCCATTTTTGGTTTGTGATACATCAAATCTGTGAATCAAAAAACATTCTCACGAACCAGAAATTTCTGGTTCGTATGGGACATCTATCCAAAATCAATTTTTAAGTTCTTATAACTCAGGAACTGTTTAGTATTTTTCACCAAACCTTCGAAAGGCACTACCTCAGCACTGACCATGTGTACCCTGAAAGTTTTGTGCAGAAATTCAGTACTGTGTAGCCTGTACTCAAGAGCAAAAAAATGCAAAAATAACATGTTAAGTATTGGGAAAAATGTGACCTATTTACGAAATAAGGGGTATCCAGATCTTGGAAACTGCACAAGGTGCCATCATGGAACTCTCCATGGTTTCACAACATGGCATGTCCACGGAAAATGCAAATTTGTGGGCTATTCCGATATACCCTGTCAGAGTTATTAAACTGCAAAGTTAACGTGTTTAATTTAAATAACACTGAGCACCCTACTCAACCCTAATTATAGGGGTGCTGCCACGCCCCCTATAATAACACCAATTCCATGCAACCTACTATAACATTAATACATTGTTTCATATATAGTTCTCTATTCGAAAAGGTTGTGTTATAGATGATGAAATGCTCTCAACATGAACTGCTAAATAGAATATGTAAAAAAATAATCAAAGCTCCAAACAGTGACTCTGAGTTGTACTCGGAGGAATGATCCTCACTGAACTATTGCCTTCTGGTTCCATGTTGATTGGGCGGGAGCAGCCAGACTGGACAACTGATGTTGATAGTCTTATGGGACTGGTCCATACTCCTATGTTAGTCAGATGTTAAGGAAAAGGGGGGACTGATTGGGCCTCTTCTGTCTGGAAGGTCATCAGTCTAGTTCTGGTTTACGAATTCTGATCTGAGGTATGTTATGTTCAGTGTAAAGGGGCCATCCTTCTTCAGACAAAAACTGACACCGTTTTGTTTCTTTTGTTTTGCAGACTCCTTTGGGCTCGACTAAGGGTAGGTTCCTGACTTGTTACTCTGTTCAGTGAGAAATCGATCGAGAACTCAGTAATGTGACCTGCATCATAGAGGTGTCACTCAGATCGAACAAAGGCACTCCAGCTGCTCCAGACTGGAGTTTCTCCTATAATTCAACCTCTCTGTCTTTCTTGTTCAGAGTACTGCCAGGTGGTATGAGAATGAAATCACATGCACAAGCTGGGAAATTCTCAAGTTCTTTTCTGACCCTGGTCTTGGATACTGAGATCAGTACCAGAGATAAATTGTGTCCCCACAGGAGGTTATTAGAGTCTGTCATTACATGAAGCAGCTAAATTGAACCCAACTGTAACCATTTTCTGCAGATTGCTCCCCATCCTTTTTATTTTATTTTTACCTTTGTTTTACCAGGAGAGACACACTAAGCTGAAAGCTTGTTTACAGGTGCAATCTGGAGCACAAGGAAGTTAAGTGACTTGCTCAGGGTCACACAGTATGCAAGTGGGGGCTGTGAGATTCAAACCCAGGTCTCCAGGTTTGCAGCTCAGAAGATATGTAGTGAAGCTCTGCCACCAGCAATGAATTTTAGGACACTTGAGGATATCATCAGCACATTCCCATAATCTGTACCCAGTGCTCCAGATAACATGAGTACTGGCTTATTTACCCACAATTGTTATGAGCTACACCTCTTTTCCCATCTTCCTTTTGCCCTGTGCATGTCTTCCTGCTAATTCTTCTTCAGGCTGGGCTCTAGCAACCACCCAGCTCCCTTAGCCACTCCTTCTCCCGCCAGGCCAGCAGAGATCTATGGAGGAAGCTTGGGTGTTTTGGCAGTGTCATCCTGGTAGCAGCAGAGGGGGTGACTTTTCTGTCATTGAGCTCGCCCTCCCAGCACCCTCCCTCCACCACAGTGGCAGCACACACGATCCAGATGTAGCGTGTTGACTCACACACAACTTCTCCCCAGTGGAGGTACACACTTCCTGGCATACCAGTAAGAAGTTGCTGCAGCACTTCTTCCAACCTGGACTCCCAAGTTCGCTCCGCAATCTGGGTCACTAGCACCGCAATGAAACAGTATTAGGCAACACAAGAAACGTTGTTATTAATTGAGTGTATTGGTATTCATCCCATCACTTGAAATGTTTCATGGGTGTATAAAAAAGAGCACTTTTCCCAGGCTTAAAGCACTTTAACTCATCCAAATTATATTTGAGTCACTAAATGTTAAAAATGGTGAATAAATTACTCTTGAAGGCCAACATTATCTGGAGCACTGGCTGTACTCAGTCCAGCACATTTATTTTATCAGACTTTCTTTGGCACACCTGGAGCTAATGTATTCCACCCACATCATTAACACTTGGTGCTGATATGCAGTGTATTCTACCCATATAAGGCTGGGAGTCAGTTTATTCTACCCTCATAATAATAGGAGCTGTTGTATACCACTCTTGTTATATAATGCTGGAAAGCCCATTCAATTTGAACTCATTATAACTGTAGTAAGCTCTGATGTAGTCCACCTTTATAACACTGCGGGAAGCAATTATACCGCCATCAGCTAATTTACTTAGCCAATGTTGTAGCGCAGAGTGTGCATTTATTACACCTGTGCTTCAGCAATCTATTTCAAGCAGGTAAGACTGGGTCAAAACAGGACACGCAGTGTGTCAGACTAAGTCACAAGAGTGTATCCAGTGAACCAAACCAGGTCACATCTTGGATCATCTAACAGTGTAAGTACAGTGCTGATTCATAGCTGAGTGGACAATGGAAACAGCATGTCCTGCTATATTTATATTACAGGTTATAGAGGCTTGGCACACACAGGCAGAATAAGACTACCGAATGAAAGGAACTGAACCTGAAAGAAGGCCAGCTGGTACAGGCATTCAAGGCTGGGTTCCTGGTGCTTTGAAAATTTTATTTTGAAGTGAAATAAATGTAGTATGCTTTGTGTGTATAGCTCTGCATCTGTATGTCATTGGTCTCCATCTTGTGAACCTCCCTATAAAGGTGATTCTGATTGGTCAGACATACTGTTGTGTACAAGTGACTGTGTTTGTGCCTGATGTACCTCTCTGTTCTCTGTGTGTAGACGTTCATATTCATACCAGCCCAGGCAAAGCAGGTGTGGAGTCAGACTTGATGAAGACAGGTGAGTCTGGGTATAGTTTAGGCTCCCACTCAGGTCAAAGTGGTCTTATATCCTGTCCTCTGTTTTCAGCAGTGTTACACCCCTGTCCTTCTAACCCAATTCTACCCCTTTTCAAGCCTTCATTATAGGGTGCTGCATCCTGCACCTCTATATCCCTGGAGGTTAGTTTTCTCACTAAGTCCTACTGCTGGCAAGCAGTATAGTTATGTACAGTAACATACAGATTGGTTTAAAGGGGCAAAATCCAAATTTTTAGATTCCAGACTGTCTGACATTCCTTCTGAGGATCTGAATATTTCTTCTGTTTCTCTTTTAAAACAGCAGTGCAATGAAAATGTTTTTAAAAAAAAGTAGTTTCAGCTATGATTAAGGAAAATATTGTCACACCTGTCAAACATATTTGTCTAGGTACCTCCTATGCTGTGCACCATGGGCTAGATTCAGAAAGCACCTAGTGTGTGCAATATATTGTACTACAGTGTGCGACACATGCTGCAACTTACCACCCAATGCAGGATGATGCTGACTGTATGGACCACTGCTGATAGCAGCCTGACTCCTGCATTCAATATTCAGTGTGGCCAACCCAACAGTCGCAGTGACCAGGACCGGAACTAGGGAAGGTGGGTGGGACCACAGGCAAGGCATGGGGAGTGGGGAGGCCGGATGGGGGCTGGAGGCAGGAAGGGCAACCACTACACTGTGGCCCTGAACCCAGGGAAAAAGCACTTCCTTTCCAGTGCATACAAGAAGAAAATAGCGTGTGCACTGCATGGTCAGTAATGTATTAGCATACCAGCCACGGGCCAAGCCCTCAAATAGAAACAGTACGCTATGCAGGAAGCTGGCAGTTCTAGGTAGCACTCGCTAGAAGGCACAGTATTTAGCTGGTAATCCAGCTGCCCTCCAGTAGCACAGGATAGTCAAGTCAGCAGTTGACAGCAGCATAGCATACGAGATTCAGTAGCCCACTAGGCAGAACAGGGCAACCCCCACAGGCAGGCTGCACATAAACCAGGAAGGCACCATATGGGATTCCAGTAGCCTCCTAGGCAACATGGGACAACCCTCCACACACAGGCAGCACATAATTCAGGAAGCCTGGCAGTTGAGGCAGCACACAGGAATCCAGCTGCCTAATAGTACAGGACAGTCCGAATAAGCACTGTAAAAGGGCCTGGCATGGCATACCTGTTCACATATGTGCTGGTGGCAGCAGCCAAGGGAGAATGGTAAGTGAGCAATTACCTAGGCTACCCCTGATCACAGAGGAATACGTGGCCCTGGATTGTAAGGGAGCAGCCCAATCTCCTGCAGCTGGATGATCACGAATTAAAGCCACAGTTCAAACTGGACAAAGCAACCATGCTTGGGCTAGTTCAAAAGAGATGGAGGACAACATCACGTGCCCCACAAACACAGCTCCCCACGTGGACTCATTGACTGGTTCTTGGCAACCCTGCTGTTCCTACAGGCACATTTCAGAGGACCATAGTCGACATGTTTGACATTAGCCAACCCACCAAGTCTTGCATCAGTGCTGGTCACCAGAGCAATAGTGAAGAGGTCAAACCAATATATTACATTCCAGAGGTACAGGCTCCTACTCAGCAAGGTGAAGCAAGGGTTCTGGACCACACACACACGTCCCCATACATGCCCCCAGGGGCAATGCACACACATTCTACAGTTGAAAGGGCTTCTATTCCATCACTCTACAGATGATATGTGCTGCAGACCACACTATCACCAATGTGGTGGCCGAGTACCCAGACAGCATGCATGATACCTTCATATGGGAACAGTCAAGCACACATATCTTCATGGTGGGAGCCAGGCCCCAGAGTGTTTCCTCATAAGTGGACATGATCTGCAGGTACTGTCTGCAGACCACGTGCACTGTACACATGTAGCATAGCAAGTATTATTTCTGTCCCCTACAGGTGACTCCTGGTATCCCCTGTGACTGTACCTCATGACCTCCCTCAGAGAACCACTGACATCAGCAAAGAGGAGATACAGTGCTGTGCACATAGCAACAGGCAGGTGATAAAGAAGACATTTGGCATCCTGAAAATGCATTTCTGATGTCTGCATACCATGGGGGCAGCCTTCACAGTATGCCCTGGAGGCTGCATGTAGGACTGTAACTGCATGTGCAGTGCTCCACAATGCTGCCGTGCAGAAACAACTGCTAGATAACCATGATAGGCACGACATCCCTCAGCCAATGGAGGGACCTGAACCGACATGGGGTGGCCCCAGAGTACAATGATGCAGTACCAGAGGTACGGGCATTTAAGGGATGGCCTGGTGAAGAGATACTTCACAGATCGACTCACACAGATGACACACTAGCATGCATAAACACATTTTATTTGCACAGCAGTGCACATGCTAGGAATGCTGTCTGGCAGTAATTAACACAATAGATACACATTTGAGAATGCAATATGGTGGCACAAATCACTTGGTGCAGGGCCCCAAGAGACTAGGCCCTTGGTCCTCCTGGGTGGTCATCTTCTGTCGCGGGCATCTATTCCCATCCTGGTTCTCCTCAAGCTGCTGGACAACTGCCTCCATATGCATGTCCATACTTGTCGGGGCCCACACACACATGCCATCAGTGTGACTAGTAATACACAGACATGGCATGGCAAGTCTGTAGGAAGTGCCATGCAACACACAGCCACATACCAGTGTCTGGAGGCACACCATCTGTATCATGTGGCTCATCAGGTGCACCACCTGTGTCTGGAGGGGAGACAGTGAGACAGACACATGTTATCTGCACCCGTTGGTTGTGCAACTGGTATACCAAATTGTGCTCCCCACACACCATGCCATGCCCACACACCATAATGTGCCCCCACACATATTGTGCCCTCCCACCATGCTATGCAACCATACACCCTCGAATGGTAGGTACACCCACCTGTGCTGTAACAGTCAGTGGATGTGTCCACACCCTATGTAATACCATGTATTAATATGGGGTCAGTCCATGAGAGTATGCAGTCCTCAGCTGGGGTAAGGGGGGGGGGCAGGGTGCACTGTCACTGCCTGTCTCTGTGTAGGTGCACTTCAGGCCTGCTGCTTTGTGCTGCATGGCTAGTTTTATGTCTCTCCAGCATCACTGAACATCACAGATATCCCAAGGAAAGACTGCAATTGAGCTGATGGACTTCCATATAGCCTGCCTTTCCCCTGCAGGCAGTGCTTTAGGGCCAAATAACGCAGAGTATTGTGTGGTCACTAGTTCCACTTGCATATCATTTTCTGCTTTGCAGAACCAGGGTTTCCTCACCTTTTCCTGCTGCCCCTTGCCCTTTGTGAAAACATAGAAACATAGAAGTTGATGGCAGAAGAAGACCGCTAGGTCCTTCTAGTCTGCCTATTTTTTTAAGATCTGTTTCGACACTCTAGTTGCCCTTTGTAATCAGGGCTCCCTTGTGTTCATCCCATGCATTCTTAAATCCCCCCACAGTGCTGACCCCCAAAACCTCTTGGGGCAGGCTGTTTCAGGCATCCACCACTCTTTCTGTGGAGAAAATATTTCTAGTGTTGGTCGAGAGCCTTCCTCCTTGCAGCCTGAGGTCATGTCCCCGGTCCTGGAGCCCTTCTTGAAGTGAAAAAGTTCCTGAGCCTGTACGTTGTTAATGTCTTTTATGTACTTGAATGTTTCAATCATGTCCCCTCTCTCTCTTCTCTGCTTCAGGGAGTACATATTCAGTTCCCTGAGTCTTTCCTCATAGAACACGTACTGCAGACCCTGAATCATTTTTGTCGCCTTTCGTACTGTTTCCACCCGGTCAATGTCCTTCCTGAGGTGAGGCCTCCAGAATTGGTCTCCATATTCCAGGAGAGGCTTGACCAGCGATCTATATGGTGGTAGTACCACCTCTCTCCTCCTGCTCGTGATTCCCCTCCCAATGCAGCCCAGCATTCTGTTGGCCTTCAATGCTGCCTTCTCACACTGCTTACTAACCTTCAAGTCGTCTGAGATTATGATTCCCAGATCTCATTCCTGGTTTGAAGCCACCAGTCTTTTGCCTCCTAGGTAATACTCCTTTCTTGGAATTTTTTCCCTATGTGCATGACCTTACAATCTCAGCTGCCACACTCCAGACCATTCTTCTAGTTCCTTGAGGTCAACTTCCATCTTGCTCACTCCTTCTGAGGTGTCCACCCTGTTACATATCTTGGTGTCATCTGCAAACAGACACACCTTCTCTTCCAGTCCGTCAGCAATGTCTGCCATAAAAACATTGAAGAGCAGAGGCCCCAGCACTGAGCCCTGGGGCACCCTGCTGGTCACCCTACCTTCCGTCGATTACATTCCATTAATCTGTACCCTCTGGGTTCTGTCTTGTAACCAGTTTTGTGCCCATTTGACTACTACTTCTGGACCAATCCCTAGGTGGTCAAGCTGCTTTACCAGCCTTCTGTGTCGAACCAAGTCAAAGGCCTTACTAAGAGCTAGGTAGACCACATCTACTGCCCCACCATCGTAAATATTTTGTAGCATAATCAAAAAACTCGACAGGAGCCAACCCAATGGCGTCAAGGGTTGAGGTGCTGACGCCACACCTCACACCATGCCTTTGACCCGGTTTGGGAGCAGACTCGGGTCGCTGGTGGGTCGGCAGGGGGAGATAGGCTTGAGCGCCTATGACAGCTCACCTTCTCCAGGAGGGTACAGGCTGATGCCCGCACACTTGCCTGACTCCGAGTGGAGGCTCAGAGTACTGCAAGCCCCTCGAGGAATGGCTGGCCATGGTACAGCATGGACGTTGGAGCTCTGCACCATGATGTCAGGGGATTAGCATGCTGTACAGGGAGGGCAAAAATGAAAACTGAGCCTGCCACTACCGGGAAGATAGGGAACTGTGCAGTGCCCACGATATGCCTCTGCCCGCCCGATGGACCCAGGACCGACAAAATGTAAGTTACGGAGTGTTCGGCCCCCACCTCGTCCCCACCCAGGGGGCACATCCGAGGCTCCATGGGGATCAGGGGTCCGTCCGGGTAAGGTGGAAGGCAGTGGGATGTCACTTGTTTCCCCGAAGGGTTGGGGGTGGCAGGCTAGGGAAAGGAGGCAGGAAAAATGCAATTTAAAAAAAAAAAAACTCGAGCAGATTTGTCTGGCATGCCCTACCTGCTGTGAAACTGTGCTGTTTAGGGTCTTGTTGGCCGCTAGTTTCAAGAAATGCTATGATCCTTTGTTTGAGTAGTGTCTCCATTAGTTTCCCTACTATAGATGTGAGGCTCACTGGTCTGTAATAACTAGCCTCTTCGCAGCTGCCTGATTTGTGAAGTTGAACCACTATTGCCTTTTTCCAGTCTTTGGGTACCACACCGCTCTTCAAGGATTTCGTGAACTGAAGTGCCAGAGGGGCTGCTAATTCTGCCCCCAGTTTGTTAAGGATTCTGGGGTGCATCTTGTCTGGTCCCATGGCTTTGTCTACTTTTAGTTTATTTAGCGCCTCCTGTACTTCAGCTTCTGTAAAGGGACTCATGTCTACCCTGCTCCTGGGGTGTTGTGTCTTTTCAGGGCTGGGCCGTCCCCTGGGTCCTCTTTGGTAAACACCGAGCAGAAGTATTTGTTGAGGATTTCAGCTTTCTCTTGGTCATGTTTGGTGCATTTCCCTTCCTCAGTAGCAGTCTTTACTACCCCCCTCCCACTTTTTGCCTTCCTATGTTCCCTAATGTATCTAAAACATGATTTGTCTCCTCTCTTTGCCCCTTCTGCTATCTTTTCCTCTGCCTGGGCTTTTGCCTTTCCAATTTGTTTGTTAGACTCTCTCATTTTTTCCTTGTACAACTCCTAGTCTTTCTCAGTTTTGGTTTCCTGGTGTATGCTGTACGCCTTCTTTTTTTCTTTGACTGTGGTAGCCACTTCATTGGAAAACCATAGAGGATTTCTTTTTCTTTTTGCTTTGCTAACCCATCTAGCACATTGATCTGTGGCAGTCTTTATTGCTGTCTTGAGTCTCCCTCACATGACCTCCACCTCCTCAGCCTCTATTTCCATTAACTGGCTACTTATGTTGTTTCTCACTTTTTGGAATTCAGCCTTTCTGAAATCTAGCACCTTTATCTTTGAGTGGCTGGTGTCCTGTGTTATGTTTACCTTAAAGCTTACCATGCGATGGCTGTTGTTGCCCATATGGCATCCCACTTTGATGTCCTTGATCCTTTCCGAGTTTGTGAGGACAAGATCGAGAATGGCATCTCCCCTTGTTGGGGATTTAACAAGTTGGCACAGTCCCGCGCCTTGTAGTGACAATAAAAAGTTCCTACTTCTTGTTGTTGCTGCCGTTAGCATACTCCAGTTAATATCTGGTAGGTTAAAGTCCCCCACCAGTATTCCTTTGCCTTTATTAAACATTTTATGGATTTCCTCTACTAGGTCTTTGTCTCCTTTTCTCCTTGATTTGGGGGCCTGTACACAACAGTGATTCTGAAGGGTTTCCCTGGTCTGTGTCTACTGTTAACCACAGTGACTCAAAGACCCCAGGTTGCCCTTTTACTTCTGTGGCTTTTATTTCCTCCCGAATGTAAATGGCTGTGCCCCCCCCCAACTCTTTTTTTTGTCCTGCCTATCTTTTCTGAACAGACTGTAACAAGGAATGGCCATATCCATCCATGGTTTTCCATGAACCATGTTTCTGTTACAGCCACCCAGTCCATCCTTTCTGTTTCCAAGATGGCTGTGAGTTTGGGAGCTCCGCTATGCTGTGGTATCGCCGCTATTCAGAACTCAGCTGCTTTATGTGCTAGCCACTGTGATGTTATCAGCTGCAGCCCATATGGCATGCAAAGTGGCTCATGAATATTCATCTGCAACAAGAACTCATTACTGTGGAATTCATGACTGGGACTAGCGTGGCCTGTACAACTCAGGGGGAGAGAGATCATTCCTGAATCAGACAGTGCCTCCTCTATGGTATTCTCTGAGAAGTCACATGATGGTAATAAGCACAGTTCCATGAATCTAGCCCCATGAGTCTTTTTTTTTTTTTCTTCCCCAATCCTAACCCTTTCCAGGTCTACAATGTTATCTTTTTGCAAAATGTGGTGGTCATCTTTTTTTCTTGAGAAAACATTAAATTAAAACTTTTATAAAATACTAAAATTTTGGGTGAATTAGAAAACTATACCACCAAATAAAACTAGAAGATGCCTGGAATCTTTTACAGTGAAAAAAGGTAGGTCACATGTTTTGCCCAATTTCATTGCACTGCTGCTTTAAATGATAATTTAAACAAAATATTGTTGAAAGGCAAACAAGTAGCTTTGTATTCTGGTCATCCTCCAAGTCACAGAAAACATTCTCTAGTTAGAATGATCTTTGTCATACTTCTCTTTCTGTAAAATAAATTAATCCTGCTCCCCGGAGAGACCACAAGCCAGGTTTCAGAACATAATATCTGATTTGGTTGCTCAAGCAGCTGAAGTGCAGTTCAGTTTATGAGATGCTGCTTTCACAGCAGCTAGGTTACATAAATATATCAAAGGCAAGGAAAAAATCTCAAACATCACTGACTGAGAGACATCACCTGATGGTGCATTCAATTTCTATAAACACAGGGTCAGGTGCTGTATCTCATTTTCCTCCCGCCAAAAAAAAAAACTACTTAAAACCATTTATAACTGTAATAAGTCCTCCAGGGTGTATCCACAGAGTTTGTGCTCTTCCAGGGGTGTACAGACACCCAGCCACTGCCTTGTGCCTTACTACACCCCTGGGTGTTCATTATAATCCCATAAGGCATACCCTATCATGGCTTATTCCTTACATATAAAATATAAAACTTGAATAACAGAAAAGACATTCTGAAATCACAGAATTTGGAACTAGACAAAGACAGTAGTTTTAAAACTCTTGAATGATTACGCAGAGAGATGAGGCACAGTTGTCAGCAGGAGATACATGCCATCAATTTATAGTAACACCAGGAGCCTTATATACATTCTACCCAGTGATGGAGCACATCCGCAGCCCCCATCCCAGTCAGCAGCCCGATCAGCAATACAGTCAAATGTCTGCATTAGAAAGGGAATGGGGCAGGGCAGAGCGGGGTGAATGAGTTAGCCTGGACTGTTTTGAGAGTATTGTCCCACCTCCTCAAAAAATTCAGGGGCTGTAGCATAGGACATGATTTTTATTTACATGGTGCCTTTCCAGAGCTCAAAGCTCTACAATATAAATAAATAAAACTTTAATACTTCAACTATAAAATACATATATTTTGGGAAATGGCGAGGGTACTACTAATGAGGGGGTATAATCTTAAAGAAGACGTTGGCTCCTGGCACACTGTTAGAAAACTGGCATTTCTTGCTTTTCTTTTTTAATGAAAGGTATTGTGTGGGAGAACAGAGGGGGGTTGGGAGGGGTGGCTAAAGGGACTATCCCTGGAAAGAGGCTTTTTTTGGCACTAAATATTGAGCTGCTAGGAGTGCCCAGTACAAACACTCGCAGATTATCCGAATTAAGGTATTGGTCTCACTTGATTTTAAGTGTCAGTTTCAATGTAACTGCGGGGTAGGTAAGAAAAAATTACTCACCTTAGTAATGTTGTTTCTTCTAATGGAGTCTTGCTATATTATGACAATTGCAGTTTGTCCCACCATTAGAACTGCTCCGAAGGTGAAAGAGTTAACTTCCATGCCAGGCATGGAACTTAGAGCACGAGCTCAGTTAGAAAAGCTCTGTCTGGGATATTTCAAACTGAAACCGTCAGATCTTTACGAGCAAAACTCACTAAGATTCTGTGTGGAAGCTGTAACCTAAACTAGCCAACTGGCTACTTAAATATTAACACATTTTCCTGATCCCAACACCAAGACTCAAGTCAGGGGACCAGAAAATAAGATAAGATAAAATAAAACACAACACCCAAACACCCCAAAAAAGAAGGGGTGGAAAACATAAAATGGGCATCAACAAGTGCCAACACTGGACTGCCCACCCCATACCCAAAGTAGAAGTTCTGAGAGGGGCAGGCTGGGGGGGAGGTCATAATATAGCAAGACTCCATTAGAAGAAACAACATTACTAAGGTGAGTAATTTTTTCTTCAAACAACATGAAGTCTTGCTATATTATGACAGTTACAAACTACACAGCAGTACCTCCATGGAGTAGGGACAGAACCTACTTAGGGAATAGGCTCTGAAGCACAGTTGTGTTAAACCGAAAGCATCCCTCCTGGCTCTGGATATCCAGGAGTAATGCTTGGTGAAAGTGTGTACTGTTTTTCAAGTAGCTGCTTGACATATCTCTAAGATAGGGATGTCTCTGGCAGCAGCTAGAGACGCAGCTGTACCTCTGGTAGAGTGAGCCCTCAGGCCTGAAGGGGGAACCTTACCCAATTTTTGATAGCAAAATTGGATACAAGAGACAATACACCTGGCAATGGATCTCTATGTGGCAGGTTTCCCTTTCCCAACCTCACCATAAGTGAGAAATAGTTGGAGGGAGTCAAACCTGTGACCCTTGGCACACTCTATGTAGTAACTTAGGGCCCTCTTAACATCTAAGCTGTGCAACCTCCTCTCACCAGAGGAGGAATGGTCAGTGAAGAACACTGGAAGAGAAATAGATTGATTAAGGTGGAAATCTGAAACCACCTGAGGCAAAACTTCCTGTTAGTCCTGAGGACTACCTTATCCCTGTGAAGGAAATAAAGTCAGTCTCCACTGACAAAGCTTGTAACTCACTTATGCGCCTGGCAAAGTGATGGCTACTAAAACACAGTTTTCCAAGTCAATACTTAAGCTCTCCGAAGACAGAGGTTCAAAGGGGTTGCATCAGCTGAGCAATGCAAACATTAAGATCCCAGGCAGGGGCAGGGTCCTGAATGGTGGATTAGTATAAACAATCCCTTGAAAAACTTGGAAAATACAGGGTGAGCCGGAAAGAGAAGAGGGCTTCCCTGCTGAAATAAAAGCAGAGACAGCTGCCAAGTGCACTTTCAGGGTAGCTGGTCTCAGTTCCAAAGAATTAAGATGGACCATATAGTCCAAAATAGTGGGCAAATCAGCAGATTCCGGGGAAATATGCTTCCCAGAACAACATATGGAAAACCTTTTGCATTTAGAGTTATAAGTAGCCCTAGTGGAAGGCTTCCTAGAAGCTTTCAAGATTTCGAGAACACCTTGAGAAAGGTGTAGGTCAGCAAACTCTAACTCCTCAGAGCCAGGCCTTGAGGTTGAGGGATTTGAGATTCTGATACCAAACTCTCCCCTGGGCACAGGTTAACAGATTGTGGTTCCTGGGAGACACAGGGGAAGATGGACTGCTAATGACAGAAGGAGTGGGTACCAGGGCTGCCTGGCCCAGTCTGGAGCAATCAGAATCATATTGCAGGGCTGAGATCTGATTTTGACTAGCACCTTGAACAGGAGAGGGAAGGGAGGAAAGGCATAGAGAAACTTCCCTTCCCAATCGAGGAGAAAGGCATCCAGGGGGACTGAGCCCAACACTGGGGGCCTGCAACAAAACAGTGGAAGTTGATGATTGTCTGGGGCTGCAAAAAGATCTATCTGAGGTGTGCCCCATCTGGCAAAAACTATCCCCAGTACTCGGGGATCCAGTGACCATTCGTGATGGCCCTGGGAAATCCTGCTGAGAGCATCTGCCAGGACATTGTCCTTGCCTGGGAGGTGAACTGCTATGAGGGAAGTGTTCAGGGAATAAGCCAGAGACCACAACTTCATTGCCTCGGTGCACAAGGCCGAAGACCAAGTGCCCCCTTGTTTGTTGATGTACCATATTGTAGTGGTGTTGTTTGTTCTGACCTGTACCACTTTGTTCTGAACAGATGGAGAAAAAACCTGACATGCTAGAAAAACAGCTCTGAGTTCCAACAGATTGATGTGGAGCAGAGATTCCTGAGGGGACCACAATCCCTGGGTGGAGAGGTCGCCCATGTGAGCCCCATCCCAAAAGGGACGATCTGTAGTAAGGGTCAAGGAGTGAGATAGAGGATGAAGGAACCCCTTGTCTCAGATTGCTCTGATCCTGCCACCACTGAAGGGCCTGGATCAGGGTTCGAGTCACTGGGATCAACTTGGATGGGATCTCTTCCTTGAGACCAAAAGGCTCTCAAATGGAACTGAATGTCCCTCATCTGAAATCTTGCTCCTTGCACTACAGCTGTGGAAGCAGCCATGTGTCCTAGGAGCTGTAGGAAATGCCTTGCTGGTCGAGAGACCTGCAGAGTGAAGGACGAGGCCAGGGCCACCAAGGTCCTTACCCTTTCTAGAGGAAGGAAGGCTCTGGCCTGCTTTGTGTCCAGTTCTGCACCTATAAAGGTGAGTACCTGGACAGGTTCCAGAACTGACTTTGGAAGATTGAGAAGAAAGCCCAGAGAGGTAAGCAGCTGCTGGGTAAATTGCAGGTGTGATTTGACCTGGTCTGGAGACTGACCCACAATGAGCCAGTCGTCTAGGTAGGGAAAGATGGCAATCTTTTGCCTTCTTAAATGAGCAACTGCTACTGCCAGGCATTTTGTGAATACCCTTGGGGCACAGGTAAGGCGAAGGGCATTGCTCTGAACTGGTAATGGCCGAGGGCAGTTCGAATCTGAGGTACTGGGTGGGAGCTCTGATAAGAACATGGAAGTAGGCATCCTTGAGGTCCAGGAAGCTAGCCAGTCCCCTGGCCTTGGGAGGGTAAAATCATTCCCAGAGTCACCATTTTGAATTTTGGTTTTAAAAGGTGCTTGTTCAGATATCTTAGGTCCAGGATGGGCCACCATTCTCCTGTCTTTTTTGGGGTAAGGAAGTACCTGGAGTACAGACCCTTGCCCTGGTGTAGGGGAGAAACCCTTTCTACAGCTCTGAGAGCCAGGAGAGTTGAGACTTCTGTTTCTAAAGCAAAAGTCTCTAGAGGATTTGCAGGTGGAAAAGATCTGATTCTCATCTTTGGAAATTTTTTGAAGCTGAGAACCAGACCCTGGCTTACTACTTCCAGGACCCACTTGTCTGAAGTTAAAGACTCCCAGTCCCGGACGAAGTAAGCCAGCCTGCCCCCTACAGGTAATGGAGAACCGGCCCTGGGCATCCCATCAGGGTGCCTGTTTGGCAGGGGCTTTAGGCTGAGGGGTGGGAGCAGGCCTGCTTGCCCTGTCTCCTCCCTCTGAAGAACCCCTCTGAGCATAAGCCGAAGGGAGGCCTGGTTTGGTAAAAGGCCTGTGAAAGGCCTGCCTCACCCCTGGGGCTCCTCTGAGGAGTGGCTTGCTGTCCTTGGCTTGTGCATTCCTATAAATGGTTCTATATTCATCCATTTTCTTCATATAATTCTCTGTCTGCTCCCCAAACAGAGAATTTCCCACCACAGGAAAATCCATAGCCTTAGCCTGGGTATCCTGTGACAAACTAATTACACCTGAGCCAAGCCAATCTCTGAAAATCACAGATGTAGCCATGACTCTAGAGGATACATCATTAGAATCCATTGCAGCATGGAATTGCACCTTAGATGCCTCAATACCATCAGCAGCCACCTGCTCCAGCTCCTTGGCAAGCTGGCCAGGGGCCTGTTTGGCTAAAGGCATGACAGTATCCCATCTAGATTTCTGGTATCTTGCCACATAAGCCATATAATTTGCTTGTCTGAGTCCCAAGGACGCTGCCATGTATTGTTTTTAGCCATGGCATCAATCTTCCTGGAGTCCTTGTCAGGAGGATGTGAAGCCAGGGGAATATTAGCCTTATCACAGGCTGCAGCCTGAACTACCCCAACATGGCTGCATTGCTGTGAAAGAAATTCTGTATCAGGACCTGACAAAGTGTACCTCCTGTCCATCTTTTTGTCCACAGGAGGCACAGAATTAGGAGCTTTTAAAATTTTTATTGTTTGTTTCCTAAATGATTTATGTAAAGGAATAGACAATCTCCTGGACTCTGGGATATCCATCATTGGGGAAATCGTGTCAGACAAACCTGGTGGAGTTCTATGACTGGGTGACAAGTGCCTTGGACCTGGGTAGACCAGTGGATGTCCTCTTTCTAGACTTCAGCAAGGCATTTGACTCTGTTCCTCATGTGGGCCTGTTGGATAAGCTGGGAGAAATGGGGTGGGGAACCAGATGATCAGATGGATGAGCAATTGGCTCCAGGACCGGACCCAGAGGGTCGTAGTTGAGATAGTCTCATCCCCAGGAGGGTCATTGATGGGGTCCCACAGGGATCAGTCCTTGGGCCCCTTCTGTTCCAGCCTCATGTATCGGACATAAGGACAGGAATCAGGAGTGAGATGAGTCTCTTTGCAGATGACTCGAAACTGGGGGCAGTGGTGGATGGGGAGGAGGGAGGTGGCCCTACAGGGGACCTGGAGGCTCTGGAAAGATGGTCTATAAAGTGGAAGCTGAGGTTCAATGCGGGAAAATACAGGTACTCACCTGGGGCCCAGAAACCCAGGTCAAGTGTACACCCTAGAGGATACTACAAGTCTCGATGGCTGAGAGGGACCTGGGGTGGTGGTGGATGTCAAGATGAACAACTCTGAGACTTGTGGGAGGGCAGCAGCCAAGGCCAACAGGATGCTGGGATGCATCGCTAGGGGATCACCTCCAGAAGGAGGAAGTGATACTCCTCTGTATAACTGCTTGGTGAGGCCGCACCTTGAGTACTGCGTGCAGTTTGGAAGCCACACTTAAGGGGACATTAACCTCCTGGAGAGGTCCAGAGGAGGCAACCAAAATGATTTGGGGCTTGGGGACAGGACCTATGAGGAGAGGCTGAAGAGCTAAATATGTACACATTGGAAGAGAGAAGGGACCGGGGGGACATGATAGAGGTCTTCAGGTACATGAAGAGGGTAAATAGGGGAGGAACAGTCAGGGTGCTTGAAGGAAGGAGGAAGGGGCCACTAGAGGGCATGGGTGGAAGCTGGAGGGGGGAAGATTCAGGGGAGAAAGGAGGAGGAGCTACTTCACTGAGAGGGTGGTGGAGCCATGGAATGCACTGCCTAGGGGGCTGGTGGAGGCAGAGACAGTGGAGGTTCAAAGGGGTGGGACAGGTACAGGGAAGGGTTCTGGAAGCAAAATCCAATGCAGCAAGAATATCCGGAACTGGGAAGGAGAAGCCAGAGAGAAGGCGAGGGGACAGCAGGTCAGCACAGGTTGAGGACTGACCAAGCGACGAACACGAAGAACCGTTAGGCCTATTCTGCTGGCATTTTAGTATGTTAGTATGTTAGTATTCTCTACAAAGTCAGGCTCCTCTTGCTCATCCACAGCTTCCTCCAATGGAAGCTGGAGGGTTTCAGCAACTTTTTATAAAACAGAAAATGAGAAGGGACTCAGAAAGCCTAGGGGAGATTCTCCTAAAGGTCTGTCTGGGGAGATGTCCGTTCAAAGGGCACATCCAGACTTTCAAAGTCACATTCACACTGTTCATAATCATCTCCTCCTCTGGTTCATAAAATCCTCTATATCATATTCTTGAACCGGTGGAACCGTCGAACCGACTTTTGCCGAAGATAGTGGCGGTTCGGACGGAACCGGGGAAAGTGACTGGACAATTTGGATTGCTTTGGCTATCTCTGCAGCAGTTGGAGAAGGAATTTTTGACTCCACACCTGCTGATTTTCTAGTTCTCTTTGCTGGAACTGGCTCCTCTGAGTCAGCTGTACGTTTGCCCGAGGAAGTCTCGCCCTGGTCAGAGGGCACTCCCTCCGGTTCGGTTGGCACCGAACCAGGCTAGCCATCTGGGTCAGCGGACTTTTTGGCCTCTTGTTCCCTGAGCCTACCAACTCTCTTATCTAGGGTAGCTGCAGGGAAATTCTTGCAAATCTGGCAGTCTGCATTGAGGTGGTCAAACCCCAGACAATAAACACATGTGGTGTGTGGGTCAGCCTTGGCAAGCTTCCCACAGAACACTACAGTGCTGAACCAGTGGGCCGGTTTTTCTTTGGGTTTCTCAGACATAGTACCAGCCTAACCAAAACTTGCCTTTTTCCGGCAGTGCCAGGCAAGACACCCTTATCGGTCCCCAACCGTGTCACGGGTCGTGGAAAAACCGTAATGAAACTGCTTTTTTAGAACCGATAAGAACCGGGAACCGCACTCTAAAAAGCTTTTAAATGCTTCAGAATAAAGTTTTAAAACAACCTGATCGGTTCAAACCGAACCGATAAACATTTACAAGTTCCACACGGAAATAAACCTGTCTATTACTTACAATACCACAGACAGAGCTTGAACCGATCGGTTTGCAGTTAAGATAATAATAATCGCGGTTGAATTTAACCGAGAAAAACTCTTTTAAACCGAGAAATGAACCGAGCAGTAGGAGGAATCTCCGGAGCGACTGTTCAGTGAGGCGGAGTAAAGAATCTGACGGTTTCAGTTTGAAATATCCCAGACAGAGCTTTTCTAACCGAGCTCGTGCTCTAAGTTCCATGCCTGGCATGGAAGTTAACTCTTTCACCTCCAGAGCAGTTCTAATGGTGGGTCAAACTGCAATTGTCATAATATAGCAAGACTTCATATTGTTTGAATCATTAATTATATGCAGTGAGGTAATTATACTGTACATCATGCCATCTTGTGCTAACAAGTGACACTAGCTTAAATCGGTATGGAAAGTGTGTTACCGAAACTTGTGGTACTGCCCCTAATAGCATAGTATGTAGCAGTGTAGAATGCCAATTGTATGTGACTTTATCTGACTTTATAACTTTAAGCTCTGTCAGTCAGAGTCCGGTTTAATTAAAAATCCATACCAAAGAAAAAACAACACTGAGGAACAACTGGGGTGCTAAGGTGACAAAGGCGAAACAAGAAACTGTGCAAGTACCACTGCTGCACAGTACTCCAGTTGCTTTGATATAAAGGATCACTAGAGAGCCATCGCTCTTATTTGAAAAGTCCTTTATGTTGTTTCTCAGCTAACACGCCGACCACTCCCTCAGGACTGAAATGATATTTATTCTCCTCTCTCCAGATGGCCTTCCTTCAGGTGGGGGCCCCACCCCCATCACACTGACTTCCATTGGCACTTATTGCCAGCCGTCTTCCCCCAGGGCTTGCCGGTGGGCTTGGCAGGGGTCCCTAGTCCCCACTGAGGCCCAGATTCAGTTGGAGCTGGCGAGCATAGCTAGTCAGGTGCCACCAGCATTTTCCAGTATTTCTGTCCCAGTGGGTGGCGTGGTATGCAAGGACATCATGATGCATCCCATGCACTCCCATGTGACATGTGTCAACATCTGCCACACCTCCTGACCTTCTGGCCCAGGTTGTCTTTCTCTCAGCTTCCACCAGGCAAGCATCGGGCTCTGCCCACCCTCCCTCCCCAGCTGGCCCTCTGACACCCTGCATTAGCTTCCAAAGACAAATCGTCAGGATCGGAAGTGGTAGCACTACCACTGCGCTGGCAGGCTAGCGGACTAAAATAATCTTACTCTTGCACAGTTTCACTGACAGAGAACTGTGCTTTGGTAAGTGTAAAAGAAAGGGCCTTGCAGAGCTGGAGACAACACAAGAAATTTTTCAAGACAGTGAGCCATACCCAATATTGCTCCAGATATTTTTAAGAAGCTGCCTCCATTTCATTGAGTGGCACAAATGCCACAAAACCTGGGTTCAAAAAAGGTGGACTAATAAATCTTAATTACTCAGTACTACATAAGAGTCAAACAATCCTTCTTTATTCTCCAAGTTGTTGCTCTGCGCTGGAATGTTCCTCTGATCTAAAATGCTTGTGACCTTATAAGGGAAGTGGGCAACCTAAGAAAGTGTTGGGCCATGTGGGGTCCCAACTATTGAAGTAGGATTTATTTGATAAGAGCTGCTTATTAAATCATTAGAGAATCCCTTTTGCAATGCAAACCCCCTAAATCTCCCTCTTGCCATGCCTTAGATCTTGGCAGCTGTGCGTTAAGAGCTCTAGGTTCATACTGCGCACGGCGTAATCTGTGTACAGTGGGAGACAGGTGAGTCTGAGGAGAAGCTATCATTAATGATCCATTCCTATTTCTGTCTCAGCAATGTACTCAGTGGAGATCACTGTGGAAAAGACAGAGTAGCCGGGGAGACTAAGGTCCTGTACCACAACGCTGCTGCCTCAGGACCTCTCTCAGCAAGGGTCAAGGTGTATGAGGATGAACTGAAAGGTAACAAATATAGCAGTTCCCACAGGTATGCTGTGATGTGGGTGCATGGGGGTGTTGCTTTGCTGTGGGCAGAGAGGGGCTTATGGTCATTGGGGGTATCAGCCTTATTTCACTACTGTGAACTGGTACTTTCCTAACTGCTTTGCAGTTAGGGGCTTATGACTATTAGGCGTATCCGCCATGTTGTGCTCTTTCACTGCTGCCTCCCTCATGGCTTTGCTGCTGGAAAAGAGGGTTTATGCTATTAGGGTTTCCAGCCATGTTGCCCTCCTGTTGACTGCTGCCTTCCTCACTGCTTTGCTGAGCTGGAATTATGCTGTTTCCTGTCCACGAGTTATTACTGTATGAAACCATCCATAACTCATCACCATTTATCATCCCCCCATTATCAGGGACATTTTCAATTTGTGGTAAAAAAAAAATGCCACACATCAAGATTTAATGTCCTTACTGAACACTGGCCATGCATAGTCCTCAACTGTGCAATGTATTAAAAGAGTGGCTAGAAGCTCCCAAAACTGTAATTTATTGCAGACAGCATCTTCCCATTTCCTGAGTTTCTGCTGCTACTTTTCTGTCATGGTGTCCCTGATTTCAGGGGACTGTCCATCATTTTGCTGTGTCCTCCTTAGGCCAGTGTTAGAAGATGCTACATGCTTCACTCAGGACTGCAGCCCATGTGGCTTTAAAGTGTTGTGTTTTCTTTGATGCTGTACTGGTGAGAGCTGGAATTGTATGTACTGCATGTCATGGTCCTCCTCCTCACTGGACAGCGATTCATCACAGTATATATACAGAAAGGGTACCCTGTGTATCTTGTGGGCCTCCATATTCAGAAGGTTAGCATGGCACCAACAAGAATAGAGTCATGCTAACTAGACAGAGCAGATCCAAAGGTGGAACATGGGAGCCATGGATGCTTTAAGAAATGTACACATTTCCAGCACAAAATTCACAACTAGCATCTGCAGGACACAATACCCCAAACATGGAATTTCAGGACCTTCCATTTTTATTAAGTTCATTGAGTGCGCAAGCACGAACTAATTTGTTGATATGAGAGTTGCTAAACAGGGATGTGAGGGGTGTCAGCCCAATGACCAGCAGTGCTGCAGGGGCTGGTCTGTGGCCGGCAAATCAGCAGGCAGTGTCCTGATGATACTGGTTTGCTGAGGGGACTGGTCTCGACAAACATTTCAAAGGACAGAGCTGACGTGGCATGTGGCTCTATCCTTTGAAATGTAAGCCCTTCAGCTGCAGCTCAGTGTGTCTTTCCTAGTTAAACAATTTCCCCGTTCGCTGCAGCTCAGTGTCTTTCCTGGTTAAACAATTTTCCCATTCCCTGCCGCTCAGTGCGTCTTTCCTGGTTAAACAATTCCCTTTCCTGCAGCCTCAGTACGTATCTTTCCTGGTTAAACAATCCCCTTTCTGACATCTGGATGCCCACTCCCAATGTCAGATGCATTCCCCCCACCTGTCTATATTGTTACCCGACAACAGGGTGCCCAATCCCCATGTCGGTAATGGCATGCCCCCAACACACACACACACACACACACACACTATTGTGGCACACTGGGAGCCCACCCCAGTGTGCCTAAATGTTTAAAACAAAATCCCTGTAAAACAGAAAAATGTCCACTTGAAGTTTTTTAATTTTACCTGTAAAAGAGAAAACCTTCCAGCGTTGTCTCCCCAGTCCCCCCTCACCACCCCAATCCTCCCTCTGCACACCCACCTCCCCGAACACCCCCCTCACCCATACTTACCCTCCTGAGGTCGGGAGCCACGATCTTCACTGGCCTGGGATATGTCTGCACTCTTTAAAGCCGAACTAAGAACTGAGAAATTGGGTAAGCCTGTATAATAGGACTCAATGGGGGGTTTCAACCTAGATTGATATCTCAGCCATTTTTAGGAATTTTTGCCCCAAATTTTCAACATGGGGTTCTTGGGACCCCACCTCATGAACATGTCAGTGTCATTTCGTTTCTCAGTCCTGAAAGGTGATTTTGCAGTCACTACACGGAATCACCTTTCAATTTTGCGGTCACTGTACGGAATCACCTTTCAGGACTGATTACCGAAACGACAGTGCCACTATTCATGAGGTGGGGTCCTAAAAAGCCCATGTTGCAAACTTGGTGGAAAAATTCCACAAAATGCCTGTGTTACCAGAGTGCGTTGCGCAGTTTCTATGCACGCTCGTAACTTTGCTAATTTTTTTATATTTTCACTCAAGATTTTCAACATTGCTGTTTTTTTCACATCTCCTTATAAACAGTAAAGCTGTCATTTTTCACATCCTGCCCAAAATGTGTTTTCACACCTGTGGCCAAGATTGGCGCAGTTGGTGTGCTAAATCAACTTTTGGAATGGATTAACAAAATCACAGTGCTACTGTTCATGAGGAGAGGTCCCAAAAAGGCCATGTTTAAAATTTGGTGAAAATATTCCTCGAAATGCCTGCGTTATGAACGTACATTGCGCAATTTCTACACACACTTGTATCTTTGCAAATTTTTTATATTTTCACTCCAGATTTTTAACATTGCTATTTTTTCACACTTCCTTATGAACAGTACAGCTGTAATTTTTTTTTGCATCCTGACTGAAATGTGTTTTCATACCTGTGACGCAGAATGGCGTGGTCGCTCTTCGAAATCACCTTTTGGCACAAGTGAACCAAATGACAGTGGCAGTTTCCATGAGGTGGGGTACCAAAAAGGCCATGTTGAAATTGTGGTGACATAGCTCCAAAAAATAGCCAAGTTACACCCGGTTGTTCATAATTTTCTACACACTCGTGTAACTTTGGTCATTTTCGGTATAGCCTTTTTATCACACCACCTCTTGAACAGTACAGCTGTCATGCAACTTTCTAGTGTTCATTATCAATAAAACTCTTCCTGCACTACTACACTCTCACCAGTTGTGGAGCTAGAGGGGGGGCTGGGGGGGTGGTCGCCCCTCCTGGCTGCTCCAGTGTGAGTAGCAGTGCCCCACCACCAGCTTTATTCACTGTGCAGTGCCCGTTGTGGAGTCCACGATTGACTGAATGGCCCCCCCCAGGCTCCCAAATGCTCCCAAACCCGGCTCCGCCACTGACTCTCACACACTTCCTTATCTCTACGCACGACAAACTTTCGGCATTGACAAATGCTTGTTCATTACAGAAGGCATTTTCAGTAAAATAGACTCCCCAATACTTCTGTTCCTGTTGCTTATTCCTGGCTAAGAGGTCATTATCCACTGTTGATGACAGTCACAACCTGTTGCCATGGAAATTATTCTGATGTCACCAGCAGAGGATTATGATCTCAGGGCAGGAAAAGCAGACGGACAGATGGAGTCAAGTGGCACAGAGCCTAGTTTCATGAAATATCTTTAGTGCTAAAGAATGGAATGTCCTGGAATTCCAGTTTATT
This sequence comes from Neoceratodus forsteri, assembly GCA_016271365.2. Lineage (NCBI taxonomy): Eukaryota > Metazoa > Chordata > Ceratodontiformes > Ceratodontidae > Neoceratodus > Neoceratodus forsteri. The sequence goes on along the minus strand of JADMNL010000031.1, from coordinate 112,161,183 downwards.
TGGGATGTTAATGCTGACAATGAAAACGGTCATTTTTGCAGGAAACTGAAAAATCACTTTAACTTTTATCTGCGGACATAAGATGCAGGTTACATGTACATGCAGAACAGAAAGGCTTCAGTTCCATTGGGTGTGGTCCAGAAATCCCACTCACACCATTTGGATTATCCAAATGGGAACTCTGAAAGTTCAAATTCCTATTCCAGTGCAAGTTTTCCAGCACTGTAGAAGTTAACTAGTTTTGTTTCCCAATCATAAAAAGTTACTCCAGCTTCTGAGCCTAGACAGATAGATGTTTGGATTCCTGAGTCAAAATGCATTCAACCCCACAGAAGGGTTTGTTCACTACTGATCCCCAGAGACTGGGCTGGTCAGGGTTCAGGTTGTGCCAATGCCTGTCACAGAGACATCAATGAAGAATTTCATGGCTGGTCAGCACCCACCACAGCTTAGTCGGTAACTAAAGGGGTCACCCCTGACGAAAGTACTGTGCTAGACACCATATTTATTTATTAAAATTTGGTAACCGGGAAGAAAAAATACTTACCATAATAATCTTGTTTCTTCCAAGGGAATCTTACTGTATTCTGACATATGCAGTATGGTCTCACCATAGGACTGCCCCAGAGCCGAAATGGTTAATAGAACCTATGCTAATGATGGAATGCTAGGCTCGAGCTCGGTTTTCAAACCACTGTTCCTGGAATACATCCTGCAACTGGTAGATTCTTATGGAGTATGCATAATAACAAGCTGTCTAAGTTATCCTAATGTAACCCCTAGATGGCGCTATCCCAGGGGCTACTACCCCTGCCTGATTTGCCACTAACAGGTTGAGGGGCCTGGATCCAATGGCGGGTGCCTCCACCCAGAGGTCAGGGTTTGCAATAGTTAAACTAACTTGGTCACAGCCCTCTGGGACACTGCAACCCTCTTTCTTCCCACTAGTGGCCCACACAATATATCAGAATTACCTTCACAGTATACACTTACCCCCAGGTCTGGTTCCGCACTGGGACCTCCTGAGAAATGAGATACAGTGCAACAATCACAGTACAGTACTTTAACATAGACAAATACCTCAGGCAGTATAACTTTGCTGAAACAAGCAGCTCTGATTTATTTAGGGGATATAACAAGGACAGGGGAAATCAGGTTAATTAGCTTATCACTCTAATAATCTAGCTATGGCTCTGTGCACAGGCCTATCCTATCATTTCTGTCCCTGGGTACCCAAGCCCTAGTGGCTAGTCAAACCGTGGCAGCTGGTAGGGGCCCTTTCACACAGAGAAAAGGAGAATTAAACAGTCAGCAGTACAGTAATTCCATTTGGATTTAATGTGGCAATTCAACAGGGAGCAACCCTGAATTAGTACTCACGACCTCAAATAAGATAGGGTCCTTCAATGTCAGCAGGGCTCACTTGAGGTACACAAACCTCTTCACACATCCATATAAAAGAAAGTACTATACCAGGCAGGCCGATCTGTATCCCGATCGCAATTACTGCACAATACCCGGAGAACACACAGCAGATTCAGTTCCTGACAGACCGAGTGCAATTTTCAGCAATTCTTCCAGTCTTCTACAGGGTGAGCCTGGTTTCTACTCTTCAGAGATCCTTTGATTCTTTTCACAGGACGAGTTCAGTCCTAACAAGCTGTTACACAAGCTGCAGACCGGAACTCTGGGCCTTACACGCTTTTTTGACTAAAACTGCACACTGAAAAGCACAGGCTCCTTCCTTCTTCACTGCCAAAGCTCAACTGAAGCTCCAACCGACAAAACTGGGCACTTCCTTTGGGTTCCTCCCAGTTCTTGACTGGATTGGCTGTCACTCACAATAGACTGCTGCTGTTGGTCCAAAAAGGCACTGAAGTCTAAACTACATCTCCCAGAGTCACTGCCAATACAATCCTCTTGTGGCTGGCTCAGATTATGAGTCCAAGTTCTGATTCGTCCAAGGCACCATTTTAGAGCTAGCTTACCCCACACTGATTGGTCCAGTTCAGCAGTTCAAAACTAGAATGGGAACTAGCAGACACAGTTCTGACTGCAAAGAAAGCAGGTTAGACAAACTGTAATTTCATTATTACTCTAAATAATTTCTGGCAAACAGTTACATCTTTCAGATAGGTTCCCTTTGCACTCCTAGTGACTGCAAAAATGAAGTGAATTGGCAGCAGCTCAAGTGGTACTCAGAGAAGCACACAGTCCCCCCATACAAACTAATTATGTCTGCAAGCAGACAGCTCTTAAAGAGACAGTACCAGAGGCTCTAAAAACACTCACTGATAAATGGCTTAAATGCCAAAACACCATTCAGGCTTGGAGCATTCAAGCAAGCTCCTGAAGTCTTTTGGGAACCCCATTTGCAGGGGTTACACCCTTCCTGGTTTGGGAAAGCTTTGACGTTCCATACAAGAAGTACCCCATAAGTTTCAACTGCAACCATATACATTTGCATTAGGTCTCACATGTAATCATCAGTCAATATATCATTTTACCAAGAACACATTTCTGAAACATTGCAGTATCGTCACTCTTACACAGTATTACATACACATTGTACCATAACTCAAGTTATTACCTCTTGTACATGAAACCTGAAGAGAGGGGCCTTCCTATCAGTTACCTTGGGGCTGGACGGGCAAGGGCACCATACTTAGAGGGCAACACAAGTAACTTGAGTTAGCACTGACGCCAGTTTGGGCAATGAGCTCGGGACACATACACTCCTTTATGGACAACATTGAGAGGCAAATCCACAGGCCTCCCAGGGAATCATAACTGAGGTGCACCACAGGCTTTACAGCTCGACCAGTCTTTCTAGGGGAACTGTTACAGTCTCTGCACTCTGAGCCTCATTTCAGCATTGTCCACACTTGTCAGGGGAGTCTCCATGGGGTAGAGAGGCTAGAACTTGGGGCACTTTAGCTCCAGGAGTTACAGTTTCTGAGTCCACAACATTTGGCTCGCATGGAGAGCTTTCGGACACTGGCAGTGGACTGTCAGGGCACTCAAAATACTCTTCTTGTTCGGTGTATCACCAGTCTGCCCCAATCTATCATTTTCCTCCCTGAAAGCTCAAACAGTTCAACCATGCACAATGATTCCATTTCATCTGATCTGATGCTTTGCACTTCACTTTCTGGGAGCATTGGCTCCAGGGATGAAGCTGGGGCTTAAACAGTCCAGAAGGCCCAGCTTTGTCTCCAGTATTGACTAGGGATTGCCCCAAACAATTGACTCAGTTCAGAAGAAGGATAGTATTCAAAGTCACTCTCACTTTCTTCCCATATGGACTGACAGTCATGCTCAACTGGGACTTGTGGAGGGAACACTTTAACTTTGCTTCTGTAGGTGCAGACTTTCTTGATCTTTCTTAGCAGCAGCTCTAGTCACTGGTCCAGAGGGGCATCTTCTAGGGCTCAGACTCAATTAAGATTTGTCCAATGGGCAGTAAATGATTTCTATGCATTGTTTTACATCTTTTGAATTATTCTCAGGCCTTACTTTGTACACTGGCAGATCATCTAGTTTGCCCACTACAATGTGAGGGAGATGGTGCCATCTGTCAGCAATCTTGTGCTTGCCATGCAATCCCAGATTTCTTAGCAATACCGATCTCCTCCCGGAGTTCCTGTGCTTTCACCTTTTATCATACCTTTCTTTGTTGGCCAGATTTCTTTGGCAGCCATGGTTTGAGCCAGTTGGTACGCATGAGTTAGCTGGGCCTTTAACTTTTGCACATACTGTAAATAGTTGTCAGCCTGAACCCCATCAGGAGAGACCCCAAACACACATCTACTGGTAGTCGAGCTTCTTCCAAACATCAGGCGGTAGGGGAGAATCCAGTGGCATCACTTTTGGTGCAGTTATAAGCATGTACCAGGGTGCTAATTTGTTGGCTCCATCTAGGCTTGTCCTTTGGGCAGGGTGCCTAGCATATCTAGCAAAGTGCGTTGAAACGCTCAGGCTGTGGGTCCCTGGGGTGGTAAGGAGTGGTTCTGGACTTTCGTGACTCCCCACAGAGAAAGCATCTCTTTGATCAGACGACTCTCAAAGTCTCTCCCTTGATCAGAATGGATTCTTTGTGGAGCCCCTAGTGAACAAAAAGTTTTCTACAAGTACTTTGGCCACAGTGGATGCTTTCTGGTCTTTGGTGGGGAAAGCTTGGCATATCTCGTGAAATGGTCAGTGACCACCAGCACATTACTGATATTTCTTTGATCTGACTCAAACTTAGAAAATCAATACAGACCAGCTCCATGGGTGCACTGGTGGTGATGTTAACAAGGGGCAGCCCTCTGGGGCAAAGCTTTCTCTGTAAGCAGCGATTACAAGTTCGAATGTGTTGCTCCACATCAGCCCCCATCTTAGGCCAATAGAATCTGGATCTCACCAAGTCAAGTGTTCTGTCTATACCAAGGTGCCCCATGTGGTTGTGCAAGGACCTCAGTACTGAGTCTCGAAGGCAGTGGGCAGCACTAGTTGTTGTTTGTCTACTTGTCCCCTCTGTCTACTGTTTCTCTGTATAACAGTTTATTGATCAGTTTCAACTTAGGACCTTCTTTGTATAACAGTGCAGTTCTCAAATCAGTGGGCGTAATTTGGACACATCTTTTCCTGCATAGAGGGCTTCTAAAGCTGCTTTGATCATGGGATCGCGAGGTTGAGCCCGCCGAATACTGTCATTGTCCAGCTGAGGCAGTGCACCAATGTCTATTGCAGAAAAGTGGCAATAAGCAGCAGGTATGCAATTCTCAGAGGCTCCAAGCAATCCACCATGCAGTCCATCTGCGTCCGTGGACATTTGTTCCTCCCTGTCAAACTTCCGGCAGAGTGCCCGAATGTCAGGTTCTGCCAATCGGACCCAATCATTCTGGGGAACAGGCCTCCGGAGAGAGCATCAGCATCTATGTGGTTCAGACCTGCTCGGTATTCGAGACATAGTCATATGTAGATAATGCAGAAAGCCACCTATGGCCAGTGGCATCCAACTTAGCTGAGGTCTGCACATAGGTCAAAGGATTATTGTCAGTTTTACTAGTATTTTAGCCCCATACAAGTACTCATGGAATTGGTCAACAATAGCCCACTTCAAAGCTAGGAACTCTAACTTATGTACAGGATAGTTCTTTCGGATGGGTCAGGCTTCTACTGGCAAAGGCCACTGGTCTCAGGCCATTCTCGTGTTTGTGTACAACACAGCCCCCAACCCTTGCAAGCTAGCATCAGTGTGCAGGACGTAAGGTTTTCTTGGATCGCATAGGCCAGCACTGGAGCATGGGTAAGTTGATATATGATCTCATGAAAAGCAGTCTCATAATCAGGAGTCCAGCGGGCCCCAAATACTTCACCGGATGAAAATACACTCTTTCAGTCTTGAGGACGCTGACTTTGGTATTTTTGTGGGTTGGGGATACCCTGAGTAAGGTTAAGTAAAGGCGGATCACTCTTGAATAGTCCTTGATGAAGCACGATAATAACCACAGAATCCCAGGAATCTTTGCAGTTCTTTTAGATTTTTGGCCAGGCCAGGTGGTCAAGGCCTCAACTTTACTTGGGTCGGTCTCTATTCCTCGGTGGATACTATGTGTCCACATACTTACTGATGTTTGAAAAATTGACACTTATCAATGGACAGTTTAAGGCCAAAGTCCTCCAGTCGGTCCAATACCTTAAATAATCTGCTCTCATGTTCCTCCAGTGAGCTGCCAAACACAATAACATCATCTAGGTATACCAGGCACTCTAGTAAGTTCATGTCCCCACTGCACGCCCATCAATCGCTGAAAAGTGGCTGGGGCACCTGAAACCTTTGAGGCATCCTCATGAATTCATAGAAGCCAAGCTTGACAGATAAAGGCTGTCTTTCACGGTCCCTCAGCCATCGATCTGATAGTACCCACTGCGGAGATCCAGCACAGAGAACCACTTGCTCCTCGCTTAGGCAGTCCAAAGCATCCTGAATGCGGGCATTGTGTACTGATCAGGATAGTCCGCGGTTTAAAAGCATAATCCACACACATCCTTACTGTTCCATTCTTTTCCTCACTACCACAATGGGGAAGCATAAGGCTTCTGGATTCTTGTATTACACCAGCAGCTAACATCTCTTGCAGATGCCGCCTCACATCATCTATGTCAGCAGGTGCCAGGCGCTGAGACCTCTCACGAAATGGTCTTTCGTCATGCAGCCGGATATTGTGCTCAGCCCTTGCACGCATCCTACATCCCATTCCTTTAAAGAAAACACCTGGTCTCTCTGGGCAAGCTTTCACTGATCTTCACTTTCCATTCAGCTGGCAGCGGGAGTCGCCGAAATCAAACAAGTCAGGCGTCCTTTCGTCATTCTTCCTTGAACTCTTTGCTGCTGGGTAGCACTGCAGTGTCTGCACAATGCACATTAGCTGGGATGCAACCTCTGTTTACTCGAATGTCTCTTTCAGACACATTATGAACTTGGACCATTACCCTTCTGGCATAAGCATGGGCTCTAGCGGGCAAAATACTAGGCTTGACCAGCAGTCCCTCTGGCAATTTTCCATCGCCTGGTGCATCCAACATTAATATTTTATTCTTAACATCCTTTCTGATACGGACCTCTCCTGTAAGGTACACTGGCATTTGGCGCCAGGATCAGAGACTCAGGATCCTTCTTCCATACAATTCCGACCGTTCCTCTGGTTCTGTTTTTTCAGCATCTCTCTGTGCCTCATAGGCCTTCTTAATTAAAGCGGAACTCTTAAAGCTCTACTAGTCTTTGACCCTGTTTTCATAACACAACTGTGCCAGCCTTCCGAACATATGAGCATTTGTTCCAATCAACAAAGGGACACCATCATACAGTCCAGTGGGGACACACTAAGGCTAGGGTCTCTACTTGTTCGGCCACTCCAGCCACGGAGGTGGGGAAAGACAGCCAAATTCGGATATACCCGGAATAGGGTAGGCCTTCTCACTTAACCCCCATACATGCAGTCCTTCTAATGGTTGTAAGGGTACGTCTGACAAATGCTTCTGATACCAATCTTGGAACATAATTGTCACTTGGGAGCCACTGTCTAATATAGCTCTTGTAGACACCTGCTCACCTTTACAGTGGTCTCATGGAGGGACCCACTATTCTGGACCAGTCTGGAGAGGTGTTAGTGGGGCCTGGGCAACTGACCTTGCCACAAAGGACGTGAATTAGCATTTTGGTGCCCCTCACTGGGATCATGTCGCGGCCTCTTAACCACTGATTTCTTCTCCAGGCTCTTGTAGCCTATATGCAACTTTGTCAGGGTCTTTGGGACTGGCATTCCTTTCATGTGCCCATCTTTCCCACAATTATAGCAAAACATACTTTCTGGAGTTTGAGCTGGCCGAGGCGCCCACACTGGGAGCCAGGGCGGGGGTATTACTAACTGGAAACCTGTGCCATCTCTGTCTGCAGTGATAAGCATTTGAGACATCTCGCCGTTTCTCCACTTCCATGGTCAAGGAATCGAGTTCGAGCTGTTATCAGAGGAGATACATGGGTGGGTACCCTCACCCCCATAGCAGATGCAGTCGGATATAGGTCAGGGCCTGTACTTGCAGGCGTGGCCTTCATAAAGGGACTGTTTTTAATTCCGGATCTCTCTCAACAGTTCGCCCCATTGTGACATATCTTTTCCTTGTCAGAGCACTCATTGACTGCCAACCTCTGCCCTGAACTTCACTTGATGGGTCACCCTCAGTCACTCGGTCGTAGCGCAGGCTATTGGTGCAGGTCCTCCGAGGTCGCCTTTTCAACTCTCTAATTTCTCTCATTAACTCATCATAGGAGGGTGGGGATTCCAGTCGATCTGCCAGGTGTAACTGAAGCAACAGCAGTTCTGAGAAGGGGCAGACTTATGATCCTGTCCAGCCTGGTTCGGTCCAGTTCAATCGCTGGCAAACTACCTTTTCTGAGGCATTCTTGCAACAATTTTTCCAGCCGAGATACATACACAGACAACAACTCCCTTGGTACTGTTGTGCATCTCTTACACTCACCATAGGTCCTCATCAGAATCTGGGCTCCTACACATTCTCCAAGGCCTCAAGATAGGCCTGTGCAGTCGCTTCAGGGTTACTGGCCCGCTTTAGCGGATGGTAGCCAGGGCAGGACCTCGGGCTCTCACTTCAACCCTCTTTGCTTTCACCTTCCCGAGCATTGCCATTCTAGCACTTGGGGCAACATAGTTCATCCAGGTCTCAGTCATCCTCCCTTTGGGGGTGGGAGGGTGCCAGAGAAGATCCTCCAACCTTCGGTAAGAGTCGTGACTAATGGCAGGTGCAGAAATAGGAGTCTGCATTGGTTCAGCCACCATTACGGGCACTGGAGCAGGAGAGGTGTTGGGGAGGAACACTCCAGGTGGCAAGAATAGTCTTTCAAGTCCTCCACAGTTTTCCTCTCCCAGCAACCATTCAGCAAATTTCTCCTCAAAAGTTTCAGATAGTGGGGCTGATTCCCCGGTCTTTACTGTCCTTAGTTATCACTCTCCAAGCAGTGAGGGCTCTCTGGGGTAATGGTCTGTGGCACTTTGAGCTATCTATGGGATCCTTAAACTCTACTATTAGGCCAGGAAAGTGTGGGTGAGCAGATTAGCATGCCGACCCACCACCACAGGGTTTTGTAAACCTTCCACCTTGGAAAGTACTCTGCACAGTGTCCGTAGATGATACCCAGGGGATGTCCAGGATAAGTACAGTTTTGGGGTCGATCTCCTCCCAGTACACCACTCCACCAGCCGGCACAGCCACTTCTGTCGGGTACCCATTTTTTTCTTAACAGTGGTTCAGAATATGGCCACCAGAGGACACACAATCCCAGCGGTGAGCCTCCAAGATGTAACCCTAGATGGCGCTTATCCCAGGGGCTACTACCCCTGCCTGATTTGCCACTAACAGGTTGAGGGCCTGGATCCAATGGCGGGTGCCTCCACCCAGAGGTCAGGGTTTGCAATAGTTAAACTAACTGGTCACAGCCTCTGGGACACTGCAACCCCCTTTCTTCCTACTAGTGGCCCACAATATATCAGAATTACCTTCACAGTATACACTTACCCCAGGTCTGGTTCCGCACTGGGACCTCCTGTGAAATGAGATAGTGCAACAATCACAGTACAGTACTTTAACATAGACAAATACCTCAGGTAGTATAACTTTGCTGAAACAAGCAGCTCTGATTTATTTAGGGATATAACAAGGACAGGGGAAACTGGTTCACTAGCTTATCACTCTAATAATCTAGTTATGGCTCTGTGCACAGGCCTATCCCTATCAGTTACTGTCCCTGCACCCAAGCCCTAGTGGCTGAGTCCAAACCGTGGGCAGTTGGTAGGGCCCTTTCACACAGAGAAAAGGAGATATTCAGTCAGCAGTACAGTAATTCCATTTGATTTAATGGCAATCCAACAGGAGCAACCCTGAATTAGTACTCACGACCTCCAAATAAGATACAGGGTCCTTCAATGTCAGCAGGGCTCACTTGAGGTACACAAACCTCTTCTCACATCCATATAAAAGAAAGTACTATACCAGGCAGGCCGTGATTCATCCCCACTGCACTACTGCACACACCCGAGAACACACAGCAGATTCAGTCTGACAGACCGAGTGCAATTTTCAGCAATTCTTCCAGTCTTCTACAGGTGAGCCTGGTTTCTACTTCAGAGATCCTTTGATTCTTTTCACAGGACGGATTCAGTCCCAACAAGCTGTTACACAAGCTGCAGACCAGAACTTGGGCCTTACACACGCTTTTGACTAAAATGCACACTGAAAAGCACAGGGCTCCTTCCTTCTTCACTGCCAAAGCTCAACTGAAGCTCCAACCGACAAAACTGGGCACTTCTTTGGTTCCTCCCAGTTCTTGACTGGATTGGCTGTCACTCAATAGACTGCTGCTGTTGGTCCAAAAGGCACTGAAGTCTAAACTACATCTCCCAGAGTCACTGCCAATACAATCCTCTTGTGGCTGGCTCCGATTATGAGTCCAAGTTCTGATTCGTCCAAGGCACCATTTTAGAGCTAGCTTATCCCACACTGATTGGTCCAGTTCAGCAGTTCAAAACTAGAATGGGGAACTAGCAGACACAGTTCTGACTGCAAAGAAAGCAGGTTAGACAAACTGTAATTTCATTATTACTCTAAATAATTTCTGGCAAACAGTTACATCTTTCAGATAGGTTCCTTTGCACCCTAGTGACTGCAAAATGAAGTGAATTGGCAGCAGCTCAAGTGGTACTCAGAGAAGCACACAGTCCCCCCATACAAACTAATTATGTCTGCAAGCAGACAGCTCTTAAAGAGACAGTACCAGAGGCTCTAAAAACACTCACTGATAAATGGCTTAAATGCCAAACACCATTCAGGCTTGGAGCATTCAAGCAAGCTCCTGGAAGTCTTTTGGGAACCCCCATTTGCAGGGGGGTTACACTAATAAATAACTAACACCCCCCAAAAACAAACAATACTCTTTTATTTAAAAGTGTGGACATCACTAAGACTCAAGTCACAAATGCCCCAATCAAGAAACACTCACAAGTTTCAAACAGCATGGACAGCTGTAGTGCAGTGCCCATAGGTTCTAGTAGGGGAGGTAGGGTGGGAGCTCAGAATACAGTAAGATTCCCTTGGAAGAAATCTTACTGTATTCTGACATATGCAGACTACCCAAGCAGTACCTTTGGAGGAGGGCAGAGAGAACCTATTTAGGAAACAAGCTCTGCAGTACTGCTGTACCAAATCTGGCATCACTTCTGGCCTGGGTATCTAGGCTATAGTGTTTGGTAAATGTGTGAACAGTTTTCCAGGTATCTGCTTTAAAAATTTCCACAAAGGAATATCTTTTGCAGCTGCTATAGAAGCAGCTATACTCCTTGTAGAGTAGGCTCTAAGGCCCACAGGAGGCTCTTTGCCTACTTTGCTGTAGCGTAATTGAATACAGGCAACAATCCATCATGCAATGGTCCTCTTCGAGGCAGGGTTGCCCTTGCCCACCTCTCCATAAATCAGGAAGAGCTGAGTACTATCCTGCCTATGATTCTTAGTATGATTCAGGAAGTAACTGATAGCCCTCTTGACATCTAGGCTATGCAGCCTATGTTCCCCTGAACTGGAATGGTCAGTGAAAAAGACTGGCAAAGTGATGGACTGATTCAGGTGAAAGTCTGACACCACCTTGGGGAGAAACTTCCTGTTAGTCCTGAGGACTATCTTATCCCTATGGACTGAGATGTAATTTGACTCTGTGGACAGGGCCTGGAGCTCACTAATTCTCCTGGCTGAGGTGATAGCTATCAGGAACACTGTCTTCCATGTCACATATTTAAGCTCTGCTGAAGACAGGGGCTTGAAGGGTGGCTGCATTGGCTGGCCAATGCATGTATTAAGGTCCCATGCAGGAGTTGGTTCCCTCTGTGGAGGAAGCAAGTGTAACAGACCTTTGAAAAACTTTCTGAACACCTGGTTTGCAGCCAGAGATGAACCCTTACCCACTGAGAGGTAAGCAGAGTCAGCTGCCAGGTGTACTTTAAGGGTAGATGGCCTGAGGCCGAGGGAATGAAGGTGTGCCAGATAATCCAAAATGACTGGCAAGCCAGCTTGGCTACAGTCTACATGTTTTTGCTGGCACCAAACAGAAAACCTCTTCCACTTAGAGGTGTTAGTTTTCCTAGTAGAGGGTTTTCTAGAAACTCGGAGGACCTCCAGAACCCCTTCAGAGAGGTGTAGGTCAGCATACTCTTAAGTCCTCAAGAGCCATGCCCTGAGCCTGAGGGACTGGAGACTGGGATAAAGGATCCTGCCCTGTGAGGAGGTCAGTAGGTTGTGCCTCCTGGGGGGGGGAGATTGGTCTGGATACTGACAGGGCCAGGAACAGTGGATACCAGGGCTGCCTGGCCCAGTCTGGAGCTATGAGGATCATTATCTCTGGCTGAACCCTGAGCTTGTTCAGTACTCTGAGCAACAGGGGAAATGGAGGGAAGGCATACAGAAACATCCCTGTCCAATCCAACAGTAGTGCATCCAGAGGCATTGTGCCCACTGCAGGAGGCCTGCAACAGAACTGTGGCAGTTGGTGATTGTCTGGGGCTGCGAAGAGGTCCACCTCTGGGGTGCCCCACCTTCTGAACACAATTTACAGGATTTGTCTGTTTAGCGACCACTCGTGGTGATTCTGGTTGATCCTGCTGAGGGCATCTGCAAGTACACTGTCCTTCCCTGGGAGATGAACTGCTGATAGGGAGATCCCCAGGGAGTAGGCCAAAGTTCATACTTTCATGGCCTCTGCACCCAGTGGGGATGACCTTGTGCCCCCTTGCTTGCTGATGTTGTACACTGTGGTTGTATTGTCTGTTCTGACTTGAACCACCTTGCCCTGCAGCATTGAGGTAAAGGACTGAATGCCTAGGTAAACTGCCCTGAGTTCCAGCAGGTTTATGTGAATCAGAGACTCCTTATCTGCCATCAGATTCTGTTTCTAGACTTCTGCTGGAGCCAAGTACTGTGTGCGGTGTGCTCCCCCAGGTGGGTACCCCATCCTAGGAGGGAGGCATCTATTGTTAGCACTGCTCTTGGTGATTGCTGAAGGAAAGGCACACCTTCTCTGAGGCTGTCCTTTTCCTGCCACCACAGAAGTGCTTGAAGAAGAGTTCCTGTGACTGGCACCATCTTTGACAGGGAATCTCTTCTCTGCGACCAGTGAGATCTGAGGTGGAACTGGATGTCCCTCATCTGGAACCTGGCACTGTTGCTGTTGATGCAGCCTGTGTCCCAATAGCTGGAGAAAGTGCCTTGCTGGTCTGGGAATATGCAGCTGGAAGGAGCTGGCTAACTGTACAAGGCTGTCCACCCTCCCCTGAGGGAGGAGTGCCTTTCCTCTTAGTGTGTCCAATTCTGCTCCTATAAATTCCAGGAGCTGAACTGGTCTTAGCACTGACTTCTTCAGGTTTACCAGGAAGTCTAAGGACTGCAGGGTATCCTGAGTGGTGGCCAGTGCATCTCTGACCTGCTGGGGGGACTGGCCTACCACTAGCCAGTCATCCAAGTATGGGAAGACTGTGACTCCTGCCTCCGTAAGTGTGCTACCACTATTGCTAGGCACTTTGTGTACACTCTTGGAGCAGAAGTACATAGATACATAGACAGTGTCGGCAGATAAGGGCCTATGGCCCACCTAGTCTGCCCATTTGAGCTTGTAAGTTCAGTTTGTTTTCCTAGAAGTCTGTTTCCCCTTACCCCTGTCCTCTAGAATTCCTTTATGTCTATCCCATGCATTCTTAAATCCCGTGATTGTTTCAGCCCCCACCACTTCCTCTGGCAGGGTGTTCCACTTGTCCACCACCCGTTCTGTGAAGAAATTCTTTCTCATGTTTCCTCTGAATCGTCCTCCCTCCAACTTCATCCCATGCCCTCTAGTCCTGAAACATCTTTTTCGCTTAAAATAGTGTTTTCCTGCACCTGTTCCTCCCTGTAAGATACTTGTATGTCTCTATCATATCCCCTCTCTCCTCCTCTCCTCCAGGGAGTACATGTTCAGTTCCTTCAACCTGTCTTCATAGGACTTGTGATGCAACCCATGCACCATCTTTGTTGCCCTCCTCTGAACCTTCTACCTGTCCTGTGTCCTTACGTAGGTATGGTCTCCAGAACTGTACACTGTACTCAGGTGGGGCCTCACTAGTGTCTTGTATGAGCGGAATTATGACCTCCCTGTTCCTGCTGGTGATGCCCCTGCCTATACATCCCAGCATCCTATTTCCTTTACCTGATGCCTTGTCACACTGTTTCCCACCTTGAGGTCATCAGAGATGACAACCCCAAGATTCCTTTCCTGCTTGGTGCATGCTATATCCTCACCCCCAACTGATATATTGTGCCAGGGTTTTTGTGCCCCAGATGCATTATCTTGCACTTCTTTGCATTGAATTTCAACTGCCAAACCCTTGACCATTCTTCAAGTTTCTGCAGGTCCTTCTCATTCTGTCTACACCCTCTGGTGTGTCTACTCTGTTACAGAGCTTTGTGTCATCAGCGAACAGTGAAATTCTGCCTTCTAGATCCTGTGCAATGTCACTGATGAAGATGTTGAATAGGACCGTCCCAGCACTGATCCCTGTGGTACCCCACTGGTTACTCTTCCTCTGTGGAGTGACAGCCATTTACCACCACCCTCTGTGTCCTGCCACCCAGCCAGTTACCTACCCATCACACTACTGTCCTGCCCACCCATATTCCCAGTTTGTATAATAGTCTTCTATGTGGCACAGTGTCAAAGGCCTTGCTGAAGTCCAGATAGGCCATGTCCACTGCCCTCCCTGATCCACCTCCCTAGTCACCCAGTCAAAAATTCAATGAGGTTGGTCTGACATGACCTCCCCTGGTGAAACCATGCTGCCTTGGGTCCTGTAGTCCATTGACAACCAGATGTTCCACCAATCTCCCTTCAGTAGTGCTTCCATGATCTTTCCCACTACCGAGGTGAGGCTGACTGGTCTGTAGTTCCCTGCTTCCTCTTTGTTCCCACTTTGTATAAGGGGACTACATCTGCTGTCCTCCAGTCTTTGGGTACCTCCCCTGTTTCCAGTGATTGGCTGAACAGGATAGCCAGAGGTTCAGCCACCACCTCTCTTAGTTCTTTAAGGACCCTGGGGTGCACCCCATCTGGCCCCATTGCTTTATCAGCTCTTATTACTTCCAGTTCCTTCAGGACCCTTTCTCGTGTAAAGGGACTTGTGTCCATTTCTGCACCATTCTCACCCCTTGTACTCCCTTCAGACCCATTACCCCCCTCTTCCTTAGTAAAGACTGAGCAGAAATACCTGTTCAATATGTCAGCTTTATTGTTGTCATCCTCCACGCCTCCCATCCTCCCCTTCAGTCTCACTATCCCTCCCTTGTCTTTCTTTTTTCACTTATGTACCTGTAAAGGTTTTGTCCCTTTACCCACTGATTTTGCAATGTGTTCTTCTGTCTGAGCTTTGCTTCCTTACTGACTTCCCTGCCTCCTTTGTTTCTCCTGGTACTTCTCCCTATCCCCTTCTGCCTGTGTCTTTTGTATTGCCTGAATGCAATCTTTTTGGCTTTCACTTTCTTTGTTACCTCTTTGAAAACCATAATGGTCTCCTCTTCCTTTTCCTCTTGCTAACCTGCTTAATGCATAATTCTGTTGTTCTTATAATCCCCATTTTAAATACTGCCCACTGTTCCTCAACCCCTGATTCCTGTCCCATTCCCTTAATGCCTCTTTCAAGTATCTCCCCATTTTCCCAAAGTCTGCCCCTAAAATCCAGGATACGTGTTTTTGTGGTTTGGTTCTGCTCTTTCTGTGATTTCAAACCACAATGACTGGTGGTCACTGTTACCCAGGTGTTCCCCACTGTTGCTCCCCATCACACTGTCCCTGTTTGTGAGCACAAGGTCCAGTATTGCCTTCTGCCGAGTTGGTTCCATGACCAGTTGCTTGAGGAAGGCACCCTGAAGGAGTCCAGGATAAAACTGCTCTAGTTGATGCTGCTGCTGGGATGCTCCAGTCCACGTCTGGTATATTAGAAGTCTCCAACCAGTACTACCTCACCTTGTCTGCCATCCTTTGGATGGCTAGCATCAACTCTATCTGTTTCTTCCTCCTGGGCTGGTGGTCTATAGACCACACACCTGTGTGCGGATGGCTGGCCCCATTTTCCTTTCCAGCTTAACCACAGTATCTCTCCCCCATTTTGTTCCTCCTGGATCTGTGTGGCCCTTATGTCATTTTTACATACAGTGCACTCCTCCTCCCTTCCTGCCTGCTCTGTCTCTTCTGAATATGTTGTAGCCAGGTATGGCCATCTCCCAGTCATGGTTATCATTACACCAGGTTTCAGTGATGGCCATAATGTCCAGGTCTGACTGTACCATGACAGCCTCCAGATCTTCCATCTTGTTGCTAAGGCTCCTGGCATTTGCACACATGGCTTTCCATGATTTGACCTCCTAGACTGCTTCACTGTTCTACTCCAGCCCCTTCCTTGGTTGTCATTTATCTCTGGTTCTCCTTGCTGTTTGCCCTTCTGCTGAATTTCTGCCCTTTTCTGCTTATCCACCTTTGGACACTAATCTCCATCTTTGCACACTGCTTTTGCAGAGATAGCCACTCCTCTGGTTCACTGGTTCCACTACTAGTTGTGGGGGGAGCAAGTAGGTACCGTCCTTGCTGGCCTGCCACCCATTCTTTGCTAGTTTAAATGCTTGTCAATGTAGCATTTAAACTTATCATTGAGTGTTGATTCCTCCAGGATGGATGCAGGCCAGGCTTGAACAAACCTCCATCCCTCCAGGTGGGTCCCCAGTCACCAATGAATCCAAACCCTTCCTCACAGCACCAGTTCTTCAACCATGAGTTAAAGTTCCTGGTGCATGCACTCTTATGCTCTCCTCTGCTCTCACAGGTAGTACTTCTGAGAAAGTGACAGAAGTAGCTACTTGCTTGAGACCCTCCCCAGTTTCCTAAACTCTTCCTGAACTTCCTTTGGCTCCCCATTTGCCAAGTCATTAGTACCTAGGTGGATAATGACATCCAGCTCACCCTCCCGTCTTGCCTTCCCAGTGATCCCCAGTATCTTCCTTCCATCCTTCCATGCCGTGGCACCTGGTAGGCACCTCACCTCCCTGTCCTCCCCTCCTGTGTTCCTAGCTGGATCCCTCTTACGATGGAGTCCCCACCAGGATTCCTCCTCCTCTGGGGTCCACTGCTTTCCCCACTGAGGTCACCTCCTTGCCTAACCTCCACATCCTTTCCTTCCACTTCCCTGGGTACCTCTGTTTGGTTGTCCTCATTTGCCAGTGTGGCATATGAGTTCTTGAGAGGAATAGGATCTGGGATGTGCCTCTGCCTGACTGCTTTAACCCTCCCTGAGCCCACTGTCATCCAAGTGCTCCTCGCTCTCGGCATCCTTGAGGCAGCTGCATTGGACTGGGTGGTCCCTGGATAGGGGTGATGGTACTCCTGACCCAGTTTACTTCCGCTCTGGGTCTGGCTACCTCATCCCACAGTCCAGAGAGATGCATGCAGATAGCAGCACCAGTGTCCAGAAGGTCTGCCTGAATATGCGGCTGCCCACAGCCACTGCATTGCACCACTCCCCACATTATACTGCAATTCCACTACTTCTCTGCTACTGAAACTCTCTTAGTTCTCTTTTTATTTATTTACAGTACTAAAAATCCTGTAACTGATCGTCAGATATATATATATTTTTTTAAGGAAAAAGAAACCAATAAACAAATAAATGAGTCAAAACACTTGTCATGCTGAGGGTGGTCTTCTTCCCCCTTATGCCCCTCCTACTTCATACCTCTTACTATACCCTGTGTTTAGCTCCTGTCAATCAGATTTATCAGGGCATATAATTAGAGTTGGGGAAGGGGTGGGAGGGGTGGAGAGGCGAAAATTTGCAGCAATTAAAGACAGCACAGAATTACACCACCACTATGTCCCAAATTTTCAACAGCCCAAAAACAATTATAAGTAAAGACAACACAGAAAGAAAGTATAGTGTCACTACAAGCCCACAATCCAAGCCCAAAAGAAAAACACCAATTACCAGTTACTCTAAAGCACTGAATTGAATATGTCTCCTTCCTTCACCTTCTGGCTTCTTCTGAGAAGATGAACCTCTGTTTGCTGCTTTAACTGTGACCAAGCCCCACCTCCAGTTATCACGCAGCTGAGGTCAGAGGCCAGACAATCAACACCCTCCACCCAGCCACAGGACAGTCAGACAAGCCAAGACAAAATTTGCAGCAATCAAAGACAGCACAGAATTACACCACCACCACGTTTTAAATTTTCAACAGCCCAAAAACAATTATAAGCAAAGACAACACAGAAAGAAAGTATAGTGTCACTACAAGCCCACAATCTAAGTTCAAAGGAAAAATACCAATCACCAGCCACTCTAAAGCACTGAATTGAATATGTTTCCTTCCTTCACCTTCTGGCTTCTTCTGAGAAGATGAATCTCTGTTTCTGTCCAGGCAGAAAGACATGGCTCTGAACTGGTAATGGCCTAATGGCAATCTGAACCTGAGGTAATTTCCGTGGGATTGCCTGATAGGAATGTGGAAGTAAGCATCCTTTAAGTCCAGGGATGCCAGCCAATCTCCCTGCCTGAGTACAGGGAGAATGGTAGCCAGAGAGACCATTTTGAACTTTGGTTTTGTCAAATTTGTCAAAGTGGTGAGGCCCCTTCTTAAGAACCCATCTCTGGACCCTGACATCCTCTCAAATTACAGGCCAGTATCAAACCTTCCCTTCTTGGGGGAAGTTGGTCAAGAAGGTGGTGGCAGTAGCAGTTGGAGCAGCACTTGGAGTCATATGACATCATGTAAACCTTTCCAATCTGGATTCTGGCCTCGTCACAGGACAGAAACTGCTCTGGTCAAGGTGTACCATGATCTATTCCTTGTCAGAGATAGCAGACATAGTTCCATATTGGTTCTGCTTGACTTTTCTGTGTCCTTCGACGTGGTGGACCCTGGTTGGCCCATCTGACGCACTATGTAGGACTTGCAGGGCAGTGCTGCAGTGGTTCGAGTCCAACTTATTTGGCAGGGAGCAGCAGGTGGACCAGCGGGGCCATTTCGGCTTTCAACAGAGGGGGGCAACAACTGGTCAGAGAGACTGTGGGGGTGGATCCAGGTGCTGAAAAGCAAGAAAAACAACAATGGCCTCAAATGCAGGGGATGGCACCTGCCCCCCCCAAATGGCGCCCCTGAGGTGGACCATGGGGTGCTGTTGGCCTGTCTGGCGCACTATGTAGGACTCGCAGGGACAGTGCTGCGATGGTTCAAGCCCTACTTATCTGGCAGAATGCAGCAGGTGGACCATGGGGTGCTGTTGGCCTGTCTGGTTCAAGCCCTACTTATCTGGCAGGATGCAGCAGGTGGACCATGGGGTGCTGTTGACCCGTATGGGGCACTATGTGGGACTCACAGGGATGGTGCTGCGATGGTTCAAGTCCTACTTATCTGACAGGGTGCAGCAAGTGGCGCTTGGCTCTTCCATCTCTAGCAGTGCTGCTTTCTGATGTGGTGTGCCTCAAGGGTTGATCTTAGCTCTCATGCTGTTCACTGTGTACTTGTTGCTGCTGGGGGAAATCATTAGTTGACATGGCTTGGGTTTTCATTGCTATGCCAGTGATACCCAGCTGTATGTGTCTTGTGCATCTGATGACAGGATGTCTGTCTTGGAACTGACCGAGTGCCTTAGGGAAATTCAGGACTGGATGGTAGCCAGCTGGCTTAAGCTGAATCCTTCAAAGACAGAGGTGTTACTGGTGGAGTCGGGGTGGTCTGGTTCATCAGCTTTGAACTGTGATATGGTCTTACCATCCTTGGACTCTATTACCCTCAAGGCTGTAGATGGTATACCGTTACAATAACGAACCACTCATAGCGAATCCATTACATTGACAACAACCCATTTGACATCCACAGTGTCGAACGGGTTGTTTCAGTGATGAATGGATACAGCGACTTCACTGTAAGCTGCTCTCCCCATAATCTGCCCCCCGGAGTTGAGAATCCTTATGTCCAGAGGGGGCAGCCTGCCTGCATTACTGCCAAGAAGGTGTCAGTCTATTCCCCGGTTGTGGTCGGGACCTGGTGGTGTCAGGGATGTCAGCAGCAATATGTCGCTGTGGGGGATGTCAGCGAGTTTTTATTCGCCGCGTCTTGGTGGAACTGCTGTAGATAGGGTGAGGAATCTGGGGGTCATTGTGGACTCCAAGCTGACATTAGAATACCAGGTGTCAGAGGCTGTTGTCTGCAGTGGCTTTTATCACCTTCAGAATATTTCCCAAATCAAGCCTTTTTTGAGCCAGCTGACTTAGCAACAGTTGTGCACGCTCTCATCTCGTCAAGACTGGATTACTGTAACGCTCTTTACCTGGGGTTATCCACAAAGCTGCTGTGTCCCCTGCAGTTGATCCAGAATGTGGCAGCCTAGCTGGTTGCTGGTACCTCTCAGTTTGAGCATATCATGCTAGTTCTCCATGCTCTGCATTGGCTGTCTGTGTGGTGGTGCATCAACTTCAAAGTGTGCTTGTTAACCTACAAGGCCCTGCATGGTCTAGCTCCAGGCTACCAGAAAGACCACCTGACACCATATGCTCCTGGCCGCTCCCTTCAGTCAGCAGATGTGGGACTTCTGTCTGTTCTAGGCCTCGTTTAGAATCCTTGGGAGACAATGCGTTCGGAGTGGCAGCCCCACTTCTCTAGAATGCTCTTCCACATTGAAGGTGAGAGGTGCTGCTTCCTTGACCATTTTTAAATCTAAGCTTAAGACCTACCTGTCTGCCACCTGTTTTGGGGCATAATGATGTTATTTTCTTGACATTATGACTGTGTTTATTTATTGTCTGTTTTTATTATTATTTTTGTTTTATTATCTTTTTTTTTTTTTTATTGCTCCCATCTCCTGACCAGCCCTTTCTCCTGCTGGGCCTCCCAGCCCAATCACCCCGGTTTCTCCCAGAACTTACATCTCCTGTAGTCCCCCACGGCTTGCCTTCCATGGCAGGGTGGCACAGTTGTTCGACCCACCAGGTCTGGACCCAGATTCCAGGAGGAGCATGAGTCGCCGGGAGCAGGGCCTGCAGAGGACAACAATCATCCTTGTGGCAGCCAGGGTGTGTCTCATTTTTCCATCCCTGTGGGAGACGTGATATGCAATGGTGTACACACTGACATCTGCCACACCTACATACGAACATAAGAAACTGCCAGCAGATAAAGGCCTTGTGGTCTATCGAGTCTGCTCGTTTGTGCAGCTGCCCCTCCTCCTCCCCCTCCTCCCTTGACCCTCCCCTTTACCATGTCCCATCCTCTTTTGAAGCAGTCCACTGTTGTACAGGATACTACTTCTGCAGGCAATGCGTTCCACCTAGACACCACCCTCTCTGTGAAAAACTGTCTTCTCATTTCCCTCCTGTACCTTCCCCCCTCCAATCTCAGATATGTCCTTGAGTGTCCCTCCCCCCTTACTTGAAAAGTCCCTCTATGCCTCTCTTGTTTATTCCTTTTATGTCCTTGAAGGTTTCTATCATATCTCCCCCTCCTTTCCGCCAGTGAGTACATGTTCAACATGTTCAGTTCCCTCAGCCTGCTTTCATAGGGTATGTCCCCAAGCCCCTGGATCATCTTTGTCACCCTGCACTGCACCCCCTCCAGTAACTTTATATCCTTCTTCAGGTATGGGCGCCAGTACTGCACACAGTACTCCAGGTGTGGCCTAACCAATTACCTATACAGCAGCAGGATCACCTCCCCTCTCATGGAGGATATACCCCTGGCAATACAACACAGTATCTTGTTTGCCTTAGCAGCTGCCTTCCTACATTGAGCTGAGTTATTCATTGGGCCTGTAATGATCACCCCAGATCCTTCTCCTCTTCTGTCATGGCTAGCTGACCCCCAAAACTGGTAGTTCCTTCTTGGGTTTTCATGCTGAAATGCAGCACCTTGTCTTTTGGCATTGAACCCCAGCTGCCAGGTGTCAGGCTAGGTCTCCAATTTTGACAGATCAGCCTGCAACCCCTGCCACCCTCCTAGGTCATCCACTACTGCTCCTATCTTGGCGCCATCTCCAAACAGACTGATCTTGCTCTTGATGCCTATCGCGATGTCCGCTATGAATATCCCAAACAACACCGGCCCCAGCACAGAGCCCTGCAGTACCCAATTTGTCACCGCCCTCGGGGATGAGAGCTCCCCTCCCACCACCACCCTCTGCTGCCTCCCTTGCAGCCAGTTCACTACCCACCCCACCAACTTCCCCCCGCCCCATGCCTTCCAGCTTACTTCCTAGCCTCCCATGCGGCACTGAGTCGAATGCCTTACTGAAGTCCAGGTACAGGACATCTACTGCATGGCCCCTGCCTAACTGTCTTATTACCCAGTCATAGTAATCCACCAGGTTGGTCTGACAGGATCTGCCTGTGACAAACTCATGCTGTCTACCATCCTGCAGCCCACTAGCTTCCAGCAGGGACACCAGCCTCTCCTTCAGGATTGTTTCCATCAGCTTACCCACGATGGACCTCACCAACCTTCTAGCTTGGGCTGCCTCTCCCCTGTCTTTTTCCAGGGCCAGTTAAGCTCAGGCTCCCCGGGAGGAGAGCAGTCCATGGATGCTCAATCCTCCTCCTGACCAACACTCTGACACCTCAGCTCGCTTCTTCCTAACCCGGGTCGTCGGCGTGGCAAGTGGTAGTGCTGCTGCTGCATCGGTAGGCCAAACATATTATTTATTGTTTTAGCTGATTTATTGATCTGTTTCACTTCTGTGAGGTGCCCAGAGCCCTGGGATTGGGCGCCATATGAATAGAATTGCTTTGCCTTGCCTTGGAATATCAGACCATGATGAAGCGCACTCAGTTTCCCATGTGACAAACTAAAATGATTACATTAGATTACCTTGGTTCTGGCACTATCCTGCACAATGTTACTAGGTGAAACTGTAACTGAGGGCTTCCTCCTGGCCAGTGGGCAGCACTGTAGCAGTGAGAGGACTTTGGGGGAGGGGATGTGCGGCATAGGTTAAAGAACTCAGCAACCTCTGATTTCACCAGCAGAGGGCACTGCAAGGAGTAGGACACAAAGATTTCTGGCCAGCAGGAGTACTGGATTGCAGGGAATAGGATACAGGAGAACAAGGGAAATTGGGTGCTTCTAGAACGCATGTCTAGCCACTGTAAAGGTAGGACACACACAGGAATGAATCAGGAAAGGTTATGGGCAAAAGGGTTATCTCCTTAACTATCAGAAATTCATGCAGGAAGCAGGTCACTGAAGAACTGCAGCAGGGAATAAACAAATCCCTCCACACATACACATATTTTGGGGAAGGTAACTTCTTGCACTTTGGTGATCAAAATATACTGAAAACTTGGCAATACTGATTGCTTTGTCTGCTGGTCTAGGAGACTTCTCTCTTCAGCAGAAGTTTAGAGTAATATGGAGGTGAAATGAAATGAACTGTAGCTGCAGTTACAGAGCCCTTTACAGTCAGGTCCCACTGGTCCACCTTTTGGGTCCTGTCTTATTCCAAGTACCCCAAGATCCTTGTCACTTTCAACAAGCTTTTGAGTACCTTAGAAACCCCTTTGCAATATGCAGTCCCATGTTGAGCAATGTTTTTTACAGATTGGACAGATGACTGAGAGTGAGAGAGGAAAGCTTACTATCATCATTCTTGCCAGAGAGAAACTGCAGTGGGACATAAGATGTTAGGAATGTAGGGACTGATGGGAAAACATCTATTCCACCAAACTCAGCTAGCAAGGAATGGAACGCAAACAATTATTTTGCTGTACTTGTATATACCAGAGTTTAAATTGATCATGAGTCTGTGGTTCTGGCACTGAAAATTTGTCTCTTTTCAGTTGTCCATGAGGTACGGCAATCAGATGGGGCAGTGGAGAATGGGGTCCAGCTGCTGAGCTTGGACGAGGTGGAGGAGCTCATCCACAAAGCTGACGAGGTGACACTGAGTGACGTCTCCCTGACAGTGGACATGGATGAGATGGGTACTCCAGAGGGCAAGGCACCCAGCCCTAGGAAGACCCCAAGAAAGGAGATCACAGGAGTAGAGGTCAAGCCAGTAGAACGCACCAACGGTCCTGAAATGGCAACCGGAAAAGGGGGTGAACCGGAACAGCCGGTCACAATGATCTTCATGGGATACCAGAATGTGGAGGATGAGAATGAGACAAAGAAAGTGCTGGGCCTGGAGGGCACCGTGAAAGCAGAGTTGGTAGTGATTGAAGATGCAGAGAACAAGGCTCCATCTCCAGAGAAGATAAAAAAAGACTCTGCCCCTCCAAATGGCAAACCCACTGATCTCATGGCCGCAAACCAGCCACAGAAACAAGAGAATCAGGCAGCAGAAAAGCCAACAGCAAATGACAAGGAGCCAGAAGGGGGTGGCAAAGAGCAGGACATGAAGGAAAAACATCCGTGCAAATGCTGTACAGTCATGTGACATTCCTTATCCCTCCCCTGCTCCAAACCACCCACAGACTTGTATAGCAAGAAAATCTGTAGGTTCTACAGACTACAAATAACACTTCATTTTCTTTCTTTTTTTTAACAAAAACAAAGTCACATTTATTTGTTTTTGAAATTGGGGATGCAGTGATTATGTTGTGTCTGTGTGAAATGGCCAGCAGGTGGCCTCATTGGGCAGTTTGTGATTGTTCGATGCAGGAAGCGTAGGAAGAGGTTGCTGCTGTGTGCATGATATCATGGCTACACACATTGATAAGTGTATGGGGGGCGTTTGTTTTGAAAGGAGAGCGTCTTTTCCAGAACTGCAGTAAAGCCCCCATGACAGTTATGTACCCTGTATTGTTTGGAATACAAGCAAAGTGAGAGAGACAGAGGCAGAACAGTATTAGGTAGAGGGAAAATGCTGGCATAACACGCTGAAAACACATCCCTGTGTGAACCAGCCTGTATTAATTGTTAGTGACCTAGGAAAAATCTTTCACTTTGCTGGGGGTTGGGGGTCTGACAGCCGGGCTCTCAGGCTCTGTAATCACTGCATGCCCCATTGAGTGAGTGAAAAAACAACTTTGTTTACTATTATTTGATATGAACTAACAACTAGTGAGTGATTGAAGGGGGCAGGGAGGGAAGGTCATACAGGAAGGGCAGGGAGTAACAAAATACCCTAGGGTATTCTGACATCTCCAGATGTTTTCATTTGACCCTCTGATGGTCACATTTGCCATACTCACATGCTTGGCTTGCGGCTGGTAATAATAGTAAAGGACATTAGTCATATTACATGTTTAACTGTCGCAAAATGCTGGATTATGATGAATACTAATGATTGGGACAGGACACCCTATTTCATATACACATCATGACTGGGAAAGAGATTTTGAAACTGGATAGGGTGAGGGAATACCACTGAGACCAAGTCTGGCAAAAGCTAGCAGTATCTGCTGCTATTTGTTTATGACCTGAAACATGGGCTGATGATAATTTTTACCCCTCCCATCACCCTTGTCAATCACTAGTTGAGCTCTAATGAGCACACACTGCCACTGGTTATTTTCCATGCTATATTGCCTCCTGTGCCTGAAAGGGTAACCCACGCACATTCCAGCAAGAGTTCAAACACAAACTTTGCACCAAACTTCTGCTGGCGGCTATGTTCCTGGATGCTTGTAGACAGGAGTAAAGCCTCTAGACTAACCTGCTGTTCAGAGATGGTGTTGCCTCCGTACAGCCCACGAAAGGGTCCTGGGATCCCCCACTGGACACGGGGGGGGGGTTAAAGCTGTTCTTTACTATAATGCTTATCCCAGTGCGCTCAAAGGCTGTGAGTGTGAATTTTTTTGGTGTTTCTGCTGAGACCGAGAGTTAAAACTGTAGCAAAACCATGAGTTTGCAATCGTAATGTGGATGGCACAAGGCAGTTCCTGTCTGGCGATAGGGGTCCCCAACGCTACTGAAGCCATAGTTGCCACTAGTAGGGCACTGCTGTGGGAGGGCATGGGGTCGTAATCCTGCAGACAAAAACAGTGCAGCACATACTGCTGCAAGCAAAATGTCTAAATCAAATAAAAGGTTGGTGAAAACACTGACCGGCACAAAATGCTGAGACAATATAGAAAATAATAGGGCAACATGTGGAGTTTTTTGTTTTGTGGGGGCTCCACCCCAACCCCCCCACTCCACCCCCTAAAATTAATATAATAAACCCGAGGGGTGTGGGACCTTGGGGATGGGGAGAACTCGGAAGGGGGGAAATTCCTTTATAAAAAAAAAGTCCAATACTGGGAGACAGGGAACAAAACCCTGGTCCCCAGGTCTTCTCTGCTCCAAGTGCTAGTGCCTTAGCCACACCACCATGTGAGTGGCTCGACCAGGCACCCCACCTACAGCTACTTGATCCCTTCCCCATCTATGTGTACAATGACAGGGGTAGCGGTAATTCTCTAATGCTATTATCCTCCTGTGCTGTAAATGGTTTTGAGATTTTTACAGCGTGTTTTTTGCCGTGCTATTCTTTCAGTGACTTCTTGACCAGGTACCCTGTGGGAGAGCTCTCAGCAGCATCACAATCCC
This sequence comes from Neoceratodus forsteri, assembly GCA_016271365.2. Lineage (NCBI taxonomy): Eukaryota > Metazoa > Chordata > Ceratodontiformes > Ceratodontidae > Neoceratodus > Neoceratodus forsteri. The sequence continues at coordinate 112,135,044 of JADMNL010000031.1, read as the reverse complement.
ACTACAATGGTACGTATGGCTGTGCACACTGGTGCAAGTGAGCTATTTTAGATGCAAAGAGAGGGGTTCATGGTATCAGTAGATACAAGGGAGGGGGTTCATAGTGTCTATCAGCAGGTACAAGTGAGGGAGGTCATGCAATAAGCAGATCAACAATAGGAGCCGTAGCCAGCATTGGTAGGGCACTGCTGTGGGCAAACCCTCAGCAGCATCACATACTTTCTACTGTAGTGCTGATCACAGTAACAGCATGTCCACAATGCTTAACAACTCCCCTCACATGCTGGCATAAAACTCACTCCCGATCTAGGGGCACTAGATGTTATTGCGCCATCCAACAGACCATGCAAGTGTCAGAATGATGCAGTGTTAAAGGAAGTTTCTGACATAAGGTATTGGGCTCATAGCCCAATACCTTATATTGTCCTGAGTTATCTCTGCAGTAATGATTTCTAAAGGTTCAGGACTTAGCAGGAAAGGGATCATACTGGAGTACCAGCCCTCGGCCAGTCGATCTCTTCCAGCTTCCTGTGTGCCTCAGCCTGCCCTCAACTCTGCCTCGACACTTTTCGAAACTGTGACGGTGGCCAGGAGACCACGGGGCAAGTTCGTTGTCTATGAGGGCTATTTTAAAGTCGCTTTTTAGTATCTTTATCAGTCCTAGAGTAATTAAGCAGTCAGCTCAACTAGTAGGAACCCTAATAGTTAAGCAACTGCTTTCATTTTAGTCTAGGACTGGTAAAAATTACTAAAAACAGCTTTAAAAAATAGCCCCCATAGACTTTAGATGGGCTTGCCCTTGAAGCCTCCCCGCACGTCACAGTTTCAGAGTGGGGGTGGAGTTGGGGCAGAGTGGGGCACCAGGAAGCTGGAAGGGATCAGCTGGCCGAGGGTTCGGTACCAGTTACGATCCCTTCCCCTGCTAAGATTACGAACCTTTAAATTAACATTTTTGCAGGGGTGAGATCATGCTGCTATAAAGTATTGGGCTATGAAGCCCAATACCTCATAGCAAGTACGTTGGAAATTCACTTTAACATTCCATGACTGGCTGGAGGGTGGGTGTGATTGTAAAGTGTTGGTATGAGACAGCAAAATAAGGAGCCAGGGTAGAATAAAAGAGCCATAACTGGGAATGGCAAGGCACTGCTGTGGGGAGGCTAACAGCAGCATCACAAACTCTATTCCACCCTATAATGGGTAAGGCTCTGAGAGCCAGTACAAGAGAGTTAGATACAGAGGTAGTGGTTGTGTGGTGTGGGGCATAGTAAAGGAGCCTGCCAACAGTAACGTCACAGACTCCCTCCAGCATATAATGGGTATGACTCTGAGAGACAGTACGAGACAGCCAGATTCAGAGGTGGGGGAGGCATGGTATAGGAGCCATAACTGGCATTGGCAGTGCACAGCTGTAGGGAAGCTGTTAGCATCACAAACTCCTCCAACCTTTAGTTGGAGTAACTGTAAGAGCAGTACAAGACAGCTAGATGCAGAGGTGAACATAAAAACATAAGAACATGACGGCAGATGGGGACCGTGTGATCCATCTAGTCTGCCCATTATTTGTCCTACCTCCCCAAGTATATTCCCTTATTTCAATATTCCAGTATGTCTGTCCCAAGATATTCTGAACTCCTTAACTGTCTTGGCGTCCATGACCTGGTGGTGGTGGTGAGTGCCACGGTATAGGAGACATTGCTGGGATTGAAAGGGCACTGCTGTGGGGAAGCTGATGGCATCACAGACACCCCCCAACGTACAATTAGTATGGCTTTGAGAGCAAGTATAAGACAGTTAAATGCAGAGGCTGGGTTTCAGGGTACAGAAGCCATTGCTGGGATTGATGGGGCACTGTTGTGGGAAAGCTCACAACAGCACATCAGCTCTGGCTGCTTCTAGTGGGTGTTGCTGTAAGCACTTGAACATAGAGCAAAATTAAGGGGCCAGGAGAAATGGAGGCCAACCAGATCAAAATGACTGCTAAAACAGCAGCCTCCTGCTCTACTAATGTGGCACTGCCATTGGTGTAGTCAGTTTGCTTTCATTTCTGTGGTTCCAGCTACAAGGTGGCATGGTCTTCACAGAGAATAACTAATGGAGAAAGATTCTGTTTTTGGGGACCCATGGAGAAATATTCTATTTCCTGGGCCCATTGAGAAAGATTCTGTTCCTGTGGACTCATGGAGAAATATTCTGTTCCCTGGGGCCATGTAGAATGATTCTGTTTTTGGAGACCCATGGAGAAAGAGTTTTTTTTCTGAGGACCCATGGAGAATGATTTTGTGTCTTAGGACCCATGGAGAAAGATTCTGTTTCTGAGGAGCAATGAAGAAAGGCTGGTGTTGGTGGAGGACTAAGGACAAGCATTAATTGCTACACTATTTGTGCTAGACACAAATTGATGGTATTGCAGGAGATGTTTCTTTTTTAAATTTACTTAGGTTTAGGGGTTCCACCCCCCTTTTTTTTTATTTTAAACTGAGGAGGGCAGAGCCTCCCAATTTAAATGTAAAAAACATAAACGTATTACAAATAGTGTAGGTTATTGCTGTGCTATTAACATGAGTTCTTAGTCCTCCACCAATGCTGAAAGATTCTGTTTCCTGGGACCCATGGAGAAAGATTCTGCTTCGTGGTAGCAAAATCAGAAGAACTGACACTTTCAATTCAGAAGTGTCCAGTAAGGATCCCTTTTTTTTACTCCAGGTAACATCCCAGAGAGGTGGGCGTGACCACCTAATCACCCATACTTATGCCCTGCCTGCTAAATGCTGAGATGTGATGAGTTTTACCCCTTCACGGCTAAATTTCCAAGCAGGTTAAAACTGGACTATGGTGAGCAGTACCAAGAAATCAATGAATGTGGATTTCTTGTTCAAGCAGATGGTCCCAGTTGTTCCTCATTCTTCCCATGAGAACAGTGCCTGTTTTACAGAATGATTTTGTGTGCGGTTCATTCACCTGTTCAGGAGTTAGAGAGGTCACTCTTGGTGGGATATGAGCCTGCTGTCTTTTCTCATCACTATTCACCACTTCCTTTTCAGTTGCCCAGTTTATATTAGCAACTGACAGGACAGCAGTTGCCATCAACAGGTATCATCAGTCAGTAGACCCCCGGCACATATGCATGCACGCATGCGCACACACCTGCAAGTTGTCTTTTCAGCCTAATATTTTCTTCCAAAAGGTGTTTACATGCTGGTAGCTGAATTCTGACATATATTGTATTTATCAGTGACAATCATCCCTTACTTTGTGCCACAGTGAGCCCTAAAATTGATGTCAACAATTGTGAAGATTCATTTTGTAAATGACTTGTAATTTGTTCTGTTTAAACAACTTGGGTAAATGTATCATTGAAATGACAAATGGCAAACAAAACTGTCTGCTGGAAACTCTATAGGGGGCTAGTGGACCAAGAAGTTTAAAAAGCCACTTAGTGCTGTTTTAACTGTCTTTACTTTTTCCATCAGTTAATTAATGTTAATGGGAGTTTGCCTTCAAGCAAAGTTTGGAGCACACTGACATGTAAACAGGAGCTGTTTGCTGTGGTTGAAAAACATTATTTGAACAACTTTGCATGGCAATGCTAATGTCTAGCTATGACAAATAGAAAAATACACCTGACCAAACAATCACATTTACCACAGTAAACATTTGTCACCAGATAATTAATGTTAATTATATTGTAATGTCAGCAAGACACTGGCATAAGAACTCCATCAGTAACAGACCGGCTTCTCTCCTTTACTCTCCAGAGGTTAAGGAATCTTGATTTAGTAGTTGCCGTATTGGTCCTTGCAAGAATAGATCCAGAAGCAAATGATTTGATACCTTTTAATGGACCAACATAGATGTAACAACAAGAACAAAGTGCTCTAGCTTTCGGACCAACCAGTCCTTCTTCAGAAGCTCATAGTAATGATGTGTGAACAATAGACCCCCTGAAACAGAGGTAAAAAGTGCTCATTTATTTATATCAGCATTGCAGTCATGGACTCCAGCATCCAGCTGGTGAACCTCACTCCTCGCTGTGAGTAAAGTTGACAGGGTGGGACTAACTCGGTTCATATTACCTGAGCCTTCAGCACCACAGACTGCCTGGCTGCCATATGTTGACTTGGCAAAAGTGAGAGTTGCTCTAAGTCATCAAAGATCTTCAAACTGCAAAGTGAGACTGGTTCCCTGCTGGACAAGAATACCCACACTGCTGCATTTGCTGGTGAATAGAAATGGAATGGTCCTCACTGACAACGGACTTCAGCAGAGGAGAAGAGTAGTCAATGATGAACAGCCCAGAGTCAGCAGATAGCAGGTTTTCCATATACAGTTCTGCTAATTTTCTTTTGTTGCTGAAATGTTTTGTGATGGATTTAATGTTCATGAGTAAAGAAAACTGCAGCACAGAGGCTCAAATTATGTTAGCCACAGGACAGGTAAAGACTGGCCTTCCTGCCTAACTCTTCCTGTCCTCTGGACCTTGTGCAGGAAGAGAGAATGAGGTAATATTCTTTCTGAGCCAAGTCAGGCTGGGCTCCCTTTCTTTTCTTTCAGCATTTGCCTTGCAGTGTTTCTATCCCCCCACACACACACACACACACACCATCTCCCCTAGAGGTCCATTCTGCTATTACACCACTGCCATGTGTCCTCCAAAGGGCCCTTTCATTCAGCATCCTCAGAGGAGCCATGTAGTTAACCACCAACACAACAACAGGCCCCTTCTTGCTAACCTGACTGTGAGCCTGGGGTCAGGATGCATAAGCTGGGTCACCTGCATGGCAACCAAATATACTAGCCACTAGCCCATCAGGTAACCCCAGCTGTCTGAGGGAAGACTGCAATTGCTTTGGAGCAGTAAACTGAAGTTTGCTGGAGGCCAAGCTGAAAACTGACATCTTTGTTGGTCTGTTACCCAGGTCTAGAGCCAGCTCTGAGTTCTGGCAATGTAAGTACATAATAACACAGTCATTTAAAAAATGGTCAGAGGGTTGGTACAGTGAAACTAAGAACAAGGAGGTTCAGTAACTTGTTCAGGGTCACACAGCAAGTACTGTAAGTGGCAGTTATGGGATTCAAACATGTGTCTACTGGATCTCCAGGTTAACAACTCTGTACTCTAACCACTAGGCTGTACTGCCTTGCTGTTTTACTCCACTTGTAATGACTCCATTGCATCCCGCTGTTCTATACCATCACCTGGCTGTTTCAGTTTCAGTAGGACTGCTGTTTGGGAGAGAGTGATGAAACACAGAAACATAGAATTTGATGGCAGATTAGTATCACTTGGCTAACCCAGTCTACTCATTTTTCCCCCCTGCCTATACTGTCACTGTTGATGGTAGCACTACCCCTTTCCTAACATCTAAAATTTATTACAAAATGATATCCAACTGCACTGTCACCCTCTCCAGTCAGCGGTCCAGATAGACAAAACATCTTACAGAAACCCAGAGCTCTAACATTGTTCAAAGTTAACAGGGGGACCTAGTTGCTGCTATAGGGAGAGTGGTTGGAAAAGTACTGAATATGCTTGCAAGGTGCTCCATCTATATCTCATTTCCAAGGCCAGACCTACAAGATGAGTCATCTCCATGTCACTCTATGGTGTTATCATCATCTAATTTCTTGGGGTAGGACTCCAAGGTGGCCTACCTCACTCTATGGTGGACCATCTCAATCTCACTCTAGGGTGGCCCATTCCACTCTGTGGTGTCCCATCTTTATTTCACTCCAGGGTGGTGTACACACTCCAGGGTGGCCCATCTCAGTTCAGGGTGGCTCACCTCCATCTCACTCCCCATCCCACTCCAGGGAGGGTAATCTCCATCCCACTTCAGGGTGGGTTATCTTCGGCATACTCCAAGGTGAGCCATCTCATCCCACTCCAGGGTGGGCCATCTCCATCCCACTCCAGGGTGGGCCATCTCCATCCTACTCCAGGGTGGGCCATCTCCATCTTACTCCAGGGTGGGCCATTCACTTCAGAGTTGCCCATCCCATTCCAGGTTTGGCCATCCCACCCCACTCCAGGGTGGGCCATTTGCATCCTACTTCAGGGTGGGCCATCGCTATCTCACTCCAGGGTGGCCCATCCCACTCCAGGGTGGGCTACCTCCATCTCACTCTGGGATGGACCATCTCCATCTCGCTCCAGGGTGGGCTATCTCAGTCCAACTCCAGAGTGGCCCATCTCCATCCCACTCCAGGATGGGTCATATCCAGCTCACTCCAGAGTGACATCATCATCTCATTTCTTGGCCCAGGACTACAAGGTGGCCCTCCTCACTCTATGGTGGCCCATCTCAATCTCACTCCAGGGTGATCTGTCTCCATCTCACTCCAAGGCAGCCTGTTTCCATCTCTCGCCAGGGTGGCCCATCTCACTCTAGAATGTCCTATCTCAATCTGACTCCAGGGTGCCTGTCTCTGTCTTACTCTAGGACAGCCCATCTCATCTAATCTCACTCAAGGATGACCCATTTCCATCTCTATCTCATTCCAGTGCAGCCCATTTTCATCACTCACCAAGCAGCCCATCTAACTCCAGGATGGCCATTCTCCATCTCACTCCAGCGTGGCCCATCTCACTTCAAGCCAGCCCATCTCACTCTCACTCCAAGGTGACCCATCTCCACAGCACTCCTGGGGAGCCCATCTTACTTCAGAGTTGCCCATCTCACTCCAAGGTAAACAACATTTATCTCAATCAAGGGTGGCCCGTCTCCATCCATGGTGGCCAATCCCACTCTCTCTTTTCACAGTGGTCCATCCCGTTCCAGGGTGGCCCATATCCATTTCATTCAAGGGTGGCCCACCTCACTCCAAGATGGCCCACTTCATTTTAATCCCGAGTGTCCCATCGCACTCCAGTGTGGCCCATATCCATTCCAGGGTCGTGGCCCATCTCACTCAAGTGTGAACCATCTTATTTCAAGGCAATTTACCCAACTCCAGCTCACTTTCAGAACAGCATATGGTGTTGCCTTTCTCTCTGTTATGTGTATTGGAACCTTGTTCATATCACAAAAGAACAATTCTAAGATTTAGTGTTCATTTTTTACATTTATGATAAAAGGTAAATTGTTTTATATGCGCTCCATATGCAACAGAGCCTCTAGGGAAGGTGGAGGACTGCAGGTGCTTTAATAGGACTTTAACTGGATTTGGTGCAGGTGAGGTCACAGTAGATGTATATTAGAGATGCACTAAGTTAGTTACACAGTAATGACAATCTTCATGTCATGGTGACTGCTGACCTATTGTAAATGAGGATTTTACTGTCCTGAAATATGGAAAAAAATAGCTAAAAGATTGGTCATGCATTATGAGAGATCTTTGACATCCATTTCTTATTTCTGATATTCTTTTTCTGATTTTGCAAATGTCAGCTTTCAGAACATAATCTGTATTACAGCAGGAAACTATTATATCATTGACATTATCAAAAAACTCCACATTTAGGGAACAGTCCAAGTGAGATGATCTTGTAGTTGATTACATTCACAATCTGTTTTTATTCACATCTCGGGAGCAGAACTAAAGTTTTCCCAGCATTGATTTACATTGATTGGGTGTTATTAGGGATGTCACAGTATGATGATTTTACTGTACAACACAGTATCAGAAGTCACAGTATTAATACTGTGGACATGTTTTGTGTTTTTTTTTATTTTTTTTGCAGTTAATTATTTTTTATTGACACATTTTCCTTTTGAACATAAACAACAGCAAGATACAGGAGCATTTGGTAACAATGATGTTCACTTTGTACAACATCAGTAGTAATATCACAAAATGTATTAACACAGTGTGCTAACAATTTGTGGATGCAGATGGAATCCAAGAAAAAAAATTGAACTAAAGTACAGTAAACAAAACTTGGTAATAACCAACAGACATGACATACCGTACATCAAGGTTACCCAGTAAATAGAATGTAAAGCCAGTGGGGGGAGAGAGACCACTGACATACTATGGCAGCATAAAAGGGGGACAGCAAAAAGGGGGGCGGGTTCTAGGATCCAGGCAGTGAAGGAGGGATGAGAAATAGGATGGGAAGCTTCCGTGGGGGTGGGGTATCTAACTTGGAAATGTGCCAGTGGATTACTGGTATAGGAATAGACTACCATGGGCAAGTTTTGATACCTCGGTAACTGCTGTTCATGTTACACCACAGTGTTCAGGTCTTTTCAATAACTGTTTTCTGTTTTTAGGGATGACTGTCTCACCCATGCCTACTCTCACAAACACAAGAGTTTGAAGATACTTCTTTTTTGTACAAAAATAATTACCTCCATAATACCACAGTATTATGATAACTGCTGTGTTACATTTGATGGTTATCATACCATCAAAATGTCATAACATGATATCCCGAGCACATAGAGTAAATATATAGGAATGCAGAGGGTATATAGAGTAAGTAAGTAGTAAGATAATTTATTTGTTTGGCGCCCAATCCCAGATGCTCTGGGCACCTTACAGCAAAAATGTGACACGGTGATACAAGAATAACATAAAATATACAATAAACAATGAACAAAAGCAATAAATAAATAAACAAATTAAGATCAGAATAAAATTTGTTAAATTTAAAGCTAAAATACATCAGCAGGAAAGGTTTTATTAAAAAGATGCATCTTCAGGCCCCTCTTCAAAAACCTCCACCAAAGGGGTTTCCCTCAAGAGGTGACTGCAGGTTTTCAGCTACATGTTATAGGTCTGTGCAATTAGTTACGCAGGCAATCCATAAAGCGGGAAAGACAACTTTTCTGTATCAGCATACAGGAAAATGCATATTACAACATCAGACACAACTACTGAAATATTCCAGTGTAGTGACTCATTATTGCCCTGCTGTTTTCAAGTCAGAATAATTCTATCTACATTTCCTTATATAGCATACATTCCTGAGGCCTCGTCATCAGGGTGTCATTCAGGTTGTCCTATGCTGCACCTTCTCAACAGCTGTAGCCAGTCCTTTGGCGTAGTATGCCTTTGCAAACTTTCGAAATTACTGGTATGAAAGAGAAAGGTCATAGATCAGAGAGTTAGGTAGGTGTTTGTTTTTGAGATGGGAGTTACATAGGAGCAGTTCCAAGCGAGTGAAGTTCACAGCTCTGTCACCAGCTGTACCGATTTCTGCGATCTCCGTTCAAGTATTAGGCAATGTGTGTGATAAGTCCACTAGGTTATTGTTTGACTTTAGCAAACCTGCAGATAGTCTGATTAGCAGCCCAGTGTTTGGGTGGAAAATTTTAGTCTGGCCAGGGAATTCTTAAAGGCTATTAGATGTTTGTGTTGTGGCTAGGGATGAACACTGGTCCTAAGGTTCTGATTCAGGGGACCCCACATTCGGGAATTTCGCTTTCAGTTTGTTAAAACCACTGCACTGAAGCTTGTTTACAGCACCATCCTGTACAGGAAACACAAAATATTCTCTTGTGGGGACCCCGGCACTCATGCACACTCCTCACTCCCCCAAGCCCACAGACTACCCCTTACCAGATCCTGCATCTTATTTTACTCTACTTTATGTACCATATCTCCTAATCAGCCCCATTCTGCTGGCTGCCCTCCCTGCCCTGTCACATAACTCCTTTGGGACTTAACTCATTCACCTTCTGTTCAACCATGGCTTTACCCCCCATGGTGAGATATCTGGAATGGAACCAGGCCTAGGCATAAGAAGACAGGTCAGCAGATCTGAACATGCACACACTTGAGGTCGTAGAGATTTGGGTCATGGTGGGCCCAAAATAAGACAGCAAGTTAAAAAGATAAAGAACCCCAGCACAAGACCACACAAGGGCTAGTTAATTTTTCTCCTGGAGTGAGATACAGATGAGGCATACTGGTGAGTCATGAGTAGGATAAACATGTGTCTATGTCTTCTGTTCTCAACCTTTGCAGATCGTGTGCAAGGCCCTCAAAGCAGAACCAGCCTAATGATGATTTGCATATACATCCCATGATGCCATGCATTACGAGGGTATGTGTGATTCTGTATTTCTTTGAAACCTGGCTTTGTTGCCAATGCCCTTTTTGGGTAACTTTTGCCTCAGTGCTTTTCTGCTGGTTTTTTTTGTCTTTTTAGCTTGCTTTCTTATTTTGGGCCCACCATGACCCAAACCCATAAGACCACATTAGGGCTCGTTAATTGTCCACCTGGGCGAGACACAGATGAGGTGCATTAATGAGTCCTGAATAGTATGAAACACATGTCTGTATCTTCTGCTCTCAACCTTTTCAGACTGTGTGCAAGGCCCTTAAACAGCAGGTTCTTACTTACGCAATTTGCACACACACACACACACACACACACACACACACACACACACACATACATATAATGAAGCTTACTTAGTCCGGAGTGGATTGCAATATAAAGTTTAATGTATTTGTGCCATTATACATGGAAGAAATAGATTGTATTTCCTTCTGTGGAGCCCACAGGCAAAATGATTGCTCTTCCTTATTCAGAGGGACGCCCCTGCGCTGGCACATTTTGTGATGTCAGTAAATGAAGAGCGTGGGGGCATACTCCACAGAGTAGTACAGAGATGTTTTTGAATCGCTTTTTATTATAAAACAACAAAAAAAGGAGGGTGGGGGCTCACCATGTTTATGTGCACATTATCCCAAAGTGCAAATTCAAGCAATGCAAAAAAGACCTCTGCAAAAGCAGGGTAGGGTCAGCACCAAAGTAAATACATAAGGGGAACCACATATGGTCTAACCCTGTTTTTCAGAATATATGCTACAAAATAATTGTGGTAAACAGAAGGAAACCACTCAAGCAGTCTAACTTCAAGAAAAACACTTTTATTACCTGTTGACACTTGCTTTGTTTAGTTTTAGTTATTGTTTAACATTTGTCTAATCTCTATAACAATCCAGTTGACAATATTGTTTGTATCGCAGATAATCCCATTGTCAGCCTCTCCCTTGTGCTGCATCACATTGTACTGCTCATGTATTTTTCACTTGTATGCTCCCGGGGCATGCCTGAAAATAGGCATCTCTATGTCTAGTGCACCCACCTGGTTACCAAAAGCAAATAAATAAACACTTGCCATTATAAAAAAAATTGCAGACCAACAATAGATGCAGCTGTGTCTTTTAGAACTCCAGATTCAGGACATGTCTCCATGTAATCCATCACAGGATGAGCACTGATGATGACATGGTTGCATGTTGATACGTAAGCACAGCACAGCTGCAGGTGCAACCATCGAACACAGCCATCTTTTCTTTGGATTCTCCAACTTTGTTATTTTGGTGTGCTTGTCTTTTTTTTTTTTTAATTTAGTTGTTTAACCAGGAGTAGCACACTAAGCTGAAAGCTTTTTTACAGGAGCAACCTGGGAGCACAGGGAAGTTAAGTGACTTGCTCAGGGTCACACAGTATGCAAGTGGAAGCTGTGGGAGTCAAACCCAGGTCTGGTCTGCTGGATGTCACCAGATTTGTAGCTCAGAGCCTTAAACCACTGCGCTATACTGCCTCCCCTTCTATGGGGGTGTACTACAGTACTTTTGAATAGCAGCCTGTGACAGATTACATGGAGAGGTGTCCTGAGTGGTATGGAGTTCTGAAAGACATAGCCATAGCTATTGTCGGACTGGTAAGCCTGTATCTCATTGTTTATGCTGCTTTTTGGCCTTCACACTCTTAACACTTGCTTATTTGCACACATGTCCTGTTTTTATATGATGCAATGTTTTTATAATGGAAAGTATTTAATGAAAGTGGTTTTCTTGAGGTTAGACCACTTGAGTGGTTTCCTTCTGCTTACCACAATTATTTTGCAGTGTATATTCTGGAAAATAGGGGTATACCATATATGGTTTCCTTTATAGGTTTACTTTGGTGCTGACCCTACCCTGCTTTTGCAAGATCTTTTTTGCACTGGCCTTTTATTATACTTAACAGTTCCGATTATGACAAATGAAGGCAATTACTCAACTAATAAGGTCCTTGTTAGCTGAGCGGTGGCCCTCATTTGTCATTATTGGAATTCTAGAGTATAATAAAAAGCTGTTCAAAAAATCCCTATACTACTGTATGGAGCGTGCCCCTACACTCTTCATTAAGTGATATCACAAAACATGCCAGCACAGGGGCATGTCTCACAATAAGAAGTGCAAGACTTTTGCCCGTGGTCTCCATGGAGGGAAATACGATCCCTTACCTCCATGCACAATGGCACACTTAAACGTTATATTGCAATCCACTCTGGGCCAGGTAAGCTTTGTTATATGTTTGGGGGATCTGAAGTATGAAGCTGCTCTTTAAAGCAGAACCAGCCTAAATGGTCACAGTGATTTGTATTATGGGGGTATGAGTGATTTTGTATTTCTCTGAAACCTGGCTTTGTTGCTAAAGCCCTTTTTATGTACCACTGCCACTCAACTGTGACTCTGTATTAGGACAACCTAAACTCAAACTTGAAACAACCCACAATGTGCCTTTCAGGGCTGTTATAGCCGTAAATGCCTCTCTGCTGCCATCTCTTTGCCAGACAGTTACACACCAAATGCCAATTCATTTTTCCAGTTAACCTTCAAGAGGTGAGACGTGAACCCTGGGCAATTAAACCTGAATGCAAATGCACTGTGAGTGAGCTACAGTAGTAATTCCACAGGTGCAGGTGGTAGGAAACTGTCCTACTCACGCAGCACCCATTAGAAGCTCTCAGTATTTAAATGGGGTGCAATGCCTGAACAGATTAAGGGGAGATCAGGTAAAGGGGGTGCAGACTGGCCTATTAAACTGCCTGTTTCTAGATATGCTTCCACTTGTGCAATTGTGGAGGTAACCGGGTGAGATATTGGTCCAAGGACATTAGTGCATACATTTGATAGACCCTTATATTTAGGTTTGCTCAGACACAAGGGTACCACCCTGCCCACAGCAATCAGCCTCACTGTAACACAGTGCATCTGGTTCTGTCTTATACAGAGTGACTACAACATAGGAGGTGCATTAACATGAGCTCTGTGGCTGGTCATAGGCAAGGCCATCGGTTTTCAATTTTTACCAGAAAACCCGGCAAAATTCCAAAATTTGGACTACCTGCACACTAGTAAAAACACAAAATGTCATGGAATTTGGCATTTTATACCAGATTAGTAAATCTACAGATGAATCAAGTCAGGAAGAAGCTGCGCCCCAATAATGGAGGTTGGTGCAAGGTCTGGGGTGTGCAACCCCCGATTTAAATGGACCACAGTATGAACTGACCTGCACCTGAGGAAATTAACTTGGCAAAAACATGATGTGTGGATTTAAAAGGCACAGTGCCTATATTTAATTGCCAGTTTGACACAAAGGAAATACAAAGTGACTTGTAAATACAAAAGTCATAGCATAGAGATGTCTAAACACTGCAGGACTAGGAACAATGCCCCAATGCTTTGCTCCGCTAGAGCTTCTTCAGGGGGCCTGAGGAAGCTCTAGCAGAGCGAAGCGCTGGGGCATTGTTCCTAGTCCTGCAGTGTTTAGATGTTTCTATGCAATGAATTTTGTATTTACCAGTTACTTTATATTTCCTTTGTGTCAAACTGGCAATTAAATATAAGCAGTGTGCCTTTAAAGCCATACATCGTGTTTTGGCCAAGTTATTTTCCTCAAGTGCAGGTCAGTTCATACTGTGTGTGGTCCAGTAACTCTACAGAACTTATATTTTTCTTATAATTGCTTCCTGCATTATTTTCAATTTGCTTCATGTTATGCTCTGTATAGTAAGCCTTCTTGTATTCTGATTATTTATACACGCACTGAAAAAATGACAGTAGAATCCCAGTAAAATCCAGAAATTAGACTTACAATCACCGGTGCAATTCCCAGAATATCAAGTCTTAAAAACAGAATTTCATTACTTTAAATCAGTGGCCTTGGTTATGGGTGTAATCCCTGGACACATGGACACACACACACACACAGAGTCATGTCTACACTCAATCCAAGCCCATGGTCAGTGGGGGTGAATCACAGCCGTAACCTCTGTAGTCCCAAATATCCATGTGCGATATGCAAAATACAACTAGCAGCAGCATGTGTGCATGGCTAGTGTAAACTGAATGGCTGCCAAAAGAAACATTCCAGCAGATTAGACTGTGGAAAAATGACACCCTGTGAGAAAACGGGGTTGTGCCACGGAATTCAAAAGCCACACACTGTCCTTGAGGATTTCTTTTTATTGTACTCTACCATAACCACTCCTTAAGACACTGTTTAATGGAAAAATAAATCATAAAAATATTTCAGTTGTTCCATCATGTTATATTTTCAGAAAATCCTAGCTGGCTCTACAACTGTCAGAGCGCTGTCTCTCTCTCTCTCTCTCTCATTGTTCTATACATCACAGAATTATTTGAAATTCAGATGTGTTAAATGAAACCAAATCTACCGGGAACATGTCAAAGAAGAAAATACGTTTTTTTAAGAATTGTCATGCATTTGTACTGGTAATATTCTTCTGGGGAGAAAAGCACACAGGCCAACAGTTTTCAGATATTGGACAGCTACAAAAACAGACAGCAAACGTTGGTCTACATCGACATAAGTTTTCAAAACTCCCATGAGGGTAAACAAGTCAGTCAGACAGTATGAATTAGGCACTGGAACGTGGTGGAGAGAATTAGGGTTTGAGCAGATTTTTTGGGGGGTATTGTTTCTTGTTTTCGAAGTGAAGATTCTGCATAGAACCACACAACAAAGGGATCTAGAGAGACTTACTTTCCCATTTTCCGAGAGCCAAACAACAGGCTGGATTGGCAGTGGGTTGGCAGCCTTTAACCAGTCTGAATCCGGCCCAAGTGGCTGGAAGCCATTATCCTCAGATTGCTGTGTTTGTGGTCTCAATTATGTTTTTGGCAGACAGGCCCAGGATTTCATAATGCCTGTAAAGTCCCAAAATGCTAACAGTTCGTTTCTTAAATTTTAATAGTGCTGTTTAAAGCACAAAGATTCAGAACACCTTACAGGACCCACACGAGACCAGAAAGTGGCACTGATGGTAACTGAACAAAAACTGTTTTCCAAGTACTGACCGCTGAGTGAAAATGCAAAACAAATTGTACAGTTAACTTGTGCCCTATGGGGAAAGGGTCCTGTGAGGGTAAGCTCCCTGTGTGCATGTCACAAAACCAACAGCACAGTGGGTACCAACTAACACATTTGTTGGCAGGCTCACCCGGGCATGGGCCTGAAAGAACATGGAGTTTAAACTACCCTAACACCTACTACAGGTGGTTCCTTCCAGTGCAGACAGACACATGGAACAGTGTGGAGACACTTTCACTGTGGTTCCCCACACTGTACCTGTTATGTAGAAAAGGTGTAACAGCATCCAGTGTTGTCACTGTGGTCTCTTTCTCAAGCACTATAAAAGCAGGGAGTGGGGATGGTGCTGAACACAAATTAGGTCAGGACATGCAGTGTGCCAGAAATAGGTAACGTATTGCCAACTTACAAACTTAAGGAAAAAAATAACTGGACATTTTTTGCACTTTTATGATTTTGATTCTTGCAACTGAGAGACAACAGCGGGTTCTAACTAACTGGGGTGAAGGCACAGCCAAGGGATATACTATATAACACCTTAAATTCATGCCCCTTATATGTAACAGCCCAAGCATACCAAACATATTCACTCCAACTTATTTTCACTGGTGGAAGGAACACTAGTGCTGTTATTGTATAGTGCTCCACCTAATATTCACAGTCTCTTTATTTTCACGCCAATATGAAACCAGCGAATATAGTGAAAATAAAGAGACAGTGAATATTAGCTCTTATACAGTATGTTTCTGTTCATCTAACCTGTCCCATGGCTGTACTACAAAATGTTTTTTGGCAGCAGACCTGGTGAAGCTCCATGAAACGACCATCTAACACAGTGCTTCCCAAAATGTGAGGTTCTGACTTGTGATCCATAATTGGATCCCAGCACAGTTCCACTGGGCCCTACTGAGTCTTTAGGTGAGTTACATCAGAGTTTTTGCAGTCCCTATCGAGAGCCCAAAAGGCTCAGGCAGTTTCTGTCAACCTCCAGCAGGCTCTACTGTGTGCCAGCTAAGCTCCACCAGTCCATACTGTGCCAATAGGGTTATACCAGGCCCCAACAGGGTTCCTCCAGGCCCTGCCAAGTGCCAGCAGGGTCCAACAGGCCCTACTGAGCACAGTCAGGGGTCCATCAGGCACTACTCAATGCTAACAGGGTTCTACAGGGCACTACTGAGTACCAGTAGGGTTTCAACGAGCACTACTGAGTGCCAACAGGGTTCCATCAGGCACTACTGACTGCCAACAGGGTCCAGCAGGCACTACTGAGCATCAACAGGATTCCACCAGGCCCTACTGAGCACAGACAGGGTACCATCAGGCACTGCACAGCACCAATAGGATTCCAGCAGGCACTACAGAGCACCAAGAGGGTTCCATCAGGCCCTACTGAGCACAGGCAGCGTTACATCAGGCACTACAGAGCACCGACAGGGTTCCACTAGGCACTACTGAGCACCAACAGGGTTCCATCAGACCCTACTGAGCACAGACAGGGTTCCATCAGGCACTACTGAGTGCCAACAGGGTTTCACCAGGCACTACTGAGCGCCAACAGGGTTCCAACAGGCAGTACTGAGCACCAACAGGGTTCCATCAGGCACTACTGAGTGCCAACAGGGTTCCATCAGGCACTACTGAGTGCCAACAGGGTTCCATCAGGCACTACTTAGTGCCAACAGAGTTCCACTAGGCATTATCGAGTGCCAATAGGGTTCCACCAGGCTTTACTGAGTGCCAGCAGTAATCCACCAGGCCCTACTGAGCACCAACAGGGTTATACCAGGCCCTGAGTGCCAACAGGGTTCCATCAGGCCTTTCTGAATGCCAACAGGGTTCCACCAGGCAGTACTGAACACCAACAGGGTTCTGACAGGCACTACTTAGCACTAAGATGGTTTCATCAGGCCCTACTGAGTGCCAGCAGGGTTCCACCGGGCCCTACTGAGTGCCAACAAGGTTCCACCAGACCCTGCTGAGTACCAACAGGGTTTCACCGGTCCCTATTGAGTACCAACAGCATTCCACTTGGCCCTACTGGGAGTCCAGAGGCAGATTTCAATGGGCTGTTATGTTTCCTTTTCTGAAAGAGCTGTGTTTTTCGGCAGACCACACTGGAAAAATTGCTTTTTATACCTCAAAGGAGAGAGACACTGCAGTGGCATGTAGAGTGAGTTCCACAGGAAACTCACTTTTGGTGGCTATTTATAGTAAATGTTCGTCTATAGCCACAGCATGATTTTCATCAGAACAACAAGACAGGAACTGCAGCTTAAACGCAAAACAGAGTTTCATCCTGTTGGGATGGTTCATCATGTGAAAACAAGGTACGGGGAGAGCGGCCCTGCTGGGATTTAATAGCAAACTCTGTAGCTTTCCTTTTGATTTGTCACTTTGTGAGAGTTGTAACCCTCCTGATTCATCACGTTCAAGCTCTGTAAATTGTGTTTTATTTTGCAAACTGGTTGGCTTCTTCTGACCTTCTCCACTCCTACCTCCCTTCCTTGTACCTACCCTGGTCTCCACCCTAGTGAAGTGCACTTCCTGCATTCCTGTGCTGTTTGACTGTGGCAAGCAGTTCCGGCTCAACCCAGCTGTAAAGTGTATCTAATTAATTAAACCAATAAACTGTGTCAATGCAGAACAGCGCCCTGAGCTTACAGAGTGATTATTTCTCATCCAGCGCTTGTCTGTTTGATTTAGCCATTGTAGGTTTCACACAAAGTCACATCCAGACATACTCGCAGAATCACACAAAGATGAGAATTTTTAGATATATTTTTTTATGGTAGAGGTTTGGCAACAATTGCTCCTTTTTCAAATGTGACCAAGTCAAACATAAATACTGATTAAGAAAACACATTACATCACATGCCTTCAGAGGTACATACTGCACCTATTATCTAACTTTTTATCTACGGCAGCAGGACTATTACCTAAATTTTGGTGTCTCCCAAAAATCTGAACTACACCAGGAAGAGTCCAGTCTGGAACCTTGTTTCAGTACTTTTGGTTCTTCAGCTCACGGATCTGTTCAGTGCTATTGCAATAACCTTTTTATAAAGTTGCACGTTGCTAATCAAATAACAGGCAAACTGTTTCCCTTAACACTAGGGGCCCAATAGTCAACAAAAATTTCCCAGTGGCACATTCACTAGTGAATCGAGTGTGCACCACAAAACGGCTAATCACTTGGCTTTGGGTTTGTAGATCGTGGGCAGGTGACACCCATTAACAGTGATTACAAGCATGTCAGACGACACTGAATGCCGCAGCTGTCTTGATGGCAGGATACAAACACTATGGACGCCTCTTGAGCATTTTCAGTCTGGTATTTCCAAAGTTCCTAGATGTGTTCGGATTACCTTTTACCATGTTCAAAACAAGGCTAGGCAGTGAATGGGGGAGGCACTCCACACCCACTGGGCATTTAGAAAAATTACAGGACAGCCCTGACTTGGGTTTCTTTTGGTGATAAGGTACCTGAAGTGGTTTGCCAAAGAGGCATCTAACACGTCCTGAATAGGCTGGTACTTGTACTTTTCATGGTGCCACCACTCAGTGCCGCCATACTCCCCTCATAGATGTGTACAGAGACTCCATATCATACATACATTTATTTGAACTGGATTTCCATCCATTCTCCAGAGTTACCATCATGCTTGCCTAATATAGATTAGGTTCACACAGCCACCTGTTCTAATTCTGGTCATTCATGTGACTTCCATTTTACAGGTGGGTGCCTGTGATAAATGAGCCATTTCCATAAGCAAATGGACCCTTTAAGCTCTGAATATTAGGCCCTAAGTTCTAACATGGAGGCCTCCTATAGAAAAGTCAGTGGAGCCAGCAGGTTTGATCATTTATCAGTGGCAGCAATGTTCTGCTACTAACTGTGTGTATATATCTTTTCACACGTGCATATAAAACACCAATGCACATAGAGATAAACAGACAGCAAGGTGTAAAACATTTCTTTAGGTTTTGCTCTCAAGTGGCCACAAAGAATATTCTTAGTGGCCAAAACCACTGTAACTGTGGTCCTTTCTTGCAAATAGTCATCCCAAAGGGGACCTTATTGCCACCATCATTTTTAGTGACCTCCTAATTATCATTAAAGCAGCCATATTTGTTAGCAAAACATTTCATCATAAAGCTTTTTTTATTAATAAATGTATTCCTCGCATAATACCAATGCACCCATTTTCTTTTCATGTTATTTATTTACTGAACTAAAAAGTGGATTTCAATTGTTTTTAAGTTCCTGCTCTATTGCTATGCAAGTAAAAAAATAAACATCTTGCTGGCCTGGTGGCGCTGAGGGTTGAGGTGCCGGACACCACACCTCGCGGCATGCCAGCGACCCCGGTTCAGGAGCAGACTCAGGCCATCGGGGGTCGGCAGGGGAGAGGGAGGATCAAGCATCACATGACAGCTTTCCTCCCTCTGGGGTGGGGAAGGGGTCTAGTTGTTCTGCAGCGGCAACTGGTGGAAGCCAGGGGCACTGCTAGTAGTGGCATACAGTTGAAGGTTGGAGTGCGGTAGGCATCAGCATGTTGTGCATGGATGCCACTGCACGTCCAGCTCCGGGGGGGGGGGGGAGTAAAATCCAGGCAGAAAATTGCAGGGTGGTCATGGCAGCTGATGGCCATGACCTGCACCCCCGGACATAAGAGCTGCGCCCCCCCAGGTATCAGGATCCAGGTCCCCCAAGGGGGGGGGCTCTGCATGCCAGCCTGTGTGGAGAAGAGCATGTCATTGGCCAGACTGGGTCCGGGGGTGTGGGTGCCAGCGACCGGAAGACTTGCCGCCCACTCTGCAGAGGTGGGAGAGAAAAGAATACTGTCATTAAAAAAAATTAAACATCTTGGTGTGGTGCAGTGCGGTGTGGTGTAGTGTAGTGTAGTGTGGTGTGCAGTGTAGTGCAATGCAGTGCGGTGTGGTGCTGTTTACCATTAGAACTGTGTGCCAGCACCATCCTATTGCATCCACAGTATACAGTATAGCTGGGTATACAGTCAGAAAGTAGCTGCAACAGATAGGATTTTCAGAAGTGTCTGGTGGCAGCCATAGGTTATTGACTTGAGTCATTAATTACACCACTAGTAATTAAAAAAGGTTTTACAAAATATCTGAGATAGATTTCTGGTGATGTAACAGAGAAGACTGTAGCTCGAAACTACAGCTCCGTCCCAGCCAGCCAACAAATCAAATGCCATCCTGCGGAAAAACGCACTAAAACTGATTGGAACTGAAAAGAATGACTACTAAGACAAAAAGAGCATCAGCATCAAGGACAAAAATGAATGCAGCTAAGAGTTACAAACCAAACAGTAAAACGTAATACACAATGGCCTCGAGACCTAGCCTCAGCCTCCTCACAAGACTGGGACTCAGATGCGCCTGAGATGCGAGAAGACGGCATGCAAATTCATCCTGACCTCCTGTTGGAATTCAAAAAAATAGCAGCCACAGTGATGAAAACAGATGGCAAACTTACCCACGTACAAAATGACATGACCAAAGCAGAAAAGCACGTGACAGTGATCGAGCCCAAGATGGGAGCCATCATAGATGAAACCACTGCAAAAGACTGCTAGTTGCTGTATCTCCTCAATTGAGACCAAGAAATTGCCAGTAAACTAAATGACTTAGAGACAAAAAGGAAGGAGACAGAATATCTGATTGTATTGTGTACCAGAGGGGGCCAAGGCTACACATTCTTCAATGACTGCTTTCCTGCAGCACATGATAAAGGATTCACTCACCTTCCCATCCAGACTGGACTTAAGTATCAGCCATGCTCACAGGGCTCTGGACGCCAAATCAAAAGACTCAATAGTCAGCCCAGATCATTAGTCGCCCAGATGATATTATTCCAGTCAAGGAAGGTTATTCTGAATGCAGTTTGGGGAGCTAAATTCATCAAATCTGAAGGGCATAGGGTCACCTTTGACCATGACTGCATCATGAGGACACAGCAGGAGGGAGAGAAGGGTGGCCCTGCAGCCCCTGAAAGAGAAAGGTTTTGCAGTAGGAATACTCTACCCAGCCCAGATATCCATCGAGACAGCATCAGGGAAAGAGGATTTTTTGGACCCAAGTGCAGCAGCAGCTACAATTAAAGAACTTGGGAAGACAGTGGAGATCTCTCCCATTGAGACCTTTGAGAGAGAACACTACTGCTCTTACAATGGCAGATGGTCCTGAGGAAAAGAGTAAGGAGCCAGAACCCACACCCAGACATTAAAGATTTATTTATTTATTTATTGTATAATCGGATTTACAACCTTTGAGCCAGAGGCTCGTTTACAAAGGTACCTCGTCACAGAGAGGACATACAGAGTCAACATACCTACAGAATACAATCATAGAGAATAACATAGTTTTACATAAGTTGCTTGAACACAAAGAGTAATTAAAAAAAAAAACAACTTTCAGAATTGATAGGTTTAGTACCAGCAGGTAATGGCAGTGGAGAGGGAGTCCATGGGGGGGGGGGGTGAGTGGGAGTTCAGCCCAGAGGGCTATGTCAATAGTGTTTTGAGAGCAGCAGAGCATCTGTTAGTGACAGGTGCAGCAGCGGGTATTGAACAATAGGTTCCGTAGTGCAGTTTTGAAAGGGACAATTTTGGTGGTGTTGGAAATGGCTGCAGGGAGCGAGTTGAACCTGGATGAGGCTCTGTAGCTGAACGACCTCTGTGCCCGGGTGGTCCTAGTTCTGGGTACTAGTAGGGTGACCTTGTCAGTGGTTTGGGTAGTGACTCTGGAAGGTATAAGTTGGATGGAGGCAGATACCCCGGGAGGAGAGCCCGAGTAGAATCTTCTTAGTTATTAGGCAAGTTTGGTAGCCGAAGCGGTCATTGAGGCTAAGGAGTTTGGCCATGGCATAAAGTTGACAAGTGTGGGTGAGTCCAGGGGCACTGGTCACTAGTCTACAAGCCTTGTTTAGGGTGAGTCAAATCTTGTTGAGGGCTGTGGAGTCAGCAGCACCATAGACTGGAAGGCCGTAATCGACAAGGGACATTACTGAGGACATAATGGCAATCCTGAGGGCATCAGGTGGGAGGCAGTCCTTGTGACGGTAGAGGATGCCAAGATGAGCGTTAGCGGCGGAAGCGGGGACTGTAACGTGGGCATGAAAGGTGTGGGCAGAGTCAAAGGTGATTCCAAGGTATCGGTGAGCGTAAACTTGTTCAAGTGGTTGATGAGTGCTGGGGAAGATTTGGAGGGGTTTGTTGCTGGCTTTGTTCTGGTGGTGGGTGAAGAGCATTGCCTTAGTTTTTTTTGAGGTTAATGACTAATCTGCTCTCCTTAAACCAGTTCTCAGCATCATTGAAGGAGCGTTGCAGGGAGGTGGGATTTCTGTGGGCTGCATAAATAACAGTGGCGTCAGCGTACAGGAGAATATTGCCAGAATAGGCACTGGGCAGGGTGTTTAGGTAGAGGCTAAAGAGTAGTGGGCCCAAGATAGAGCCCTGGGGAACCCCGAGTGGATGGAACGGGTATTCGAGAGTATCCCATTGTTTTTGACATGCTGGGAGTGGGCTGATAGGTAACTCGCACACCAGGTGTGGGGGCCAGCAGAGAAACCTGTATGGTCGAGGGCATTTAGTAGGAGGGGGTAGGAGACAGTGTCAAAGGCCTTAGAGAGGTCAATGAACACTGCCCCAGCTAGGGAGCTGGAGTCCAGGGAAGAGTGCAGGAAGTTGGAGAACTCAATTAATGCTGTACTTGTACTGAGACCAGCACGGAAGCCATGCTGTTCTGGGCATAGAATGTTGTATTCTGCTAGATATTCGGTGAGTTGAGTGGCCACCATTTTTTCTAAGGCTTTGGGGGGGGATGGAGACTGGACGATAGTTGCTGGGGGTGGACCTGTCACCTCCTTTGTGAATAGGTGTGACTATAGCTATTTTCCATGCTGTGGGGAATTGCCCCAGACAGAGGGACCAGTTTAGTAGGTCAGTGAGTGGGACCAGGACATCATCCAGGACCAGCCGGAGTATTTTTGGATCCAGGGAGTCACTGCTAGGTCTGTTGCTGTTTAGCGCTTTAAGCAGGAGTGGTCTGGCTTCCTGGATGGATACTTTGCGTAGATAGAACCGGGGGTGCTGAGGATCTGAGGGCGGTGGATCATGGGTTGGGTCGAAAAAGTTACTTGGGAGGACAGGGCTAAGATCTGCAAAGGAGGAGTTATGGCAGTTGGCAATGTCAGTAAGGTCAGTAAAGGTGGAGCCATTGACCGTAAGCTGGGCTTGTGGGGAGGGGGGGAGCATGATTTCCCATTAATTTCTTTTAAATTTTCCCAGAAGTTCCGGGTACACCCCCATGAGGAGGTGAGGGTGACCTGGTAGTGGTCTGCCTTGGCATTGCGGATGGCTCACGTGCACCTGTTACGTGCGGCATTATTTGCCTGTCTGTCAGCCGTCCAGTCAGTCTCAGTGGCTATATGCCAGAGTTTATCCCTGTCCCTGAGCAGCTGGAGTAGGGCAGGGATGATCCAAGGTGTGTTTTGCCTTTTGGAGTGGATCATGGTGAAGGGTGCAAAAAGATCACAGGCCTTGTTAAAGGCTTGGGAGAAGAGGTCTAGGGCAACATCAGTGTTGGTTGCATGGCAGATGGGAGACCAATCAATGTGAGCGAGGAACTGTTTACGTTTTTTCAGTCTGCCTGGGCAGAGACGCCTGCAGCGTGTGGCTTGGGCTACATGTTTGGGAGTGGAGGCAGACCAGAGGAATAGGAGAGGGAATTGGTCGCTTAAGGAGTCCAGGAGGACTTGAATATCCTGAATCTTTTAGGGGCGGTTGGAGACAATGACATCTAGGAGGGTGCAAGTCCCTGGAGTTTGGTTACATCTAGTGGGTTGGAAGACAAGTTGGATCAGGTCTAATGCAGCGAAGGTGTCTCTTATTGGTGAGGAAGAGGGACTGAGCCAGTTCACGTTGAGGTCTCTGACTAGGACTTGTTGTGCTTTATGGGGGAGAGTGGAGAGATATTCAGTGAGAGACGATATTGCTGGGGTTTGGTTCCTTGGGGGTACTTAGGAGACTGTGAGATAGAGTGGGCTCTTGGATGGGTCTGGGGTAAGTTTGAGGGTAAGGGACTGGGAACCAGCTTGGGGGCAGGGAGTGCGTGGCCAATGATGGTGTCGCGAGCGTGAAAAGCACAACCACCTCCACGTTTACCTGCTTGATCCTCACGATATAGGGTATAGCCTGGAAGGGAGACAAAGGAGTCTGGGGTGGACTTAGTTAGTCAGGTTTCTACTAGGGCTATGATGTCTGGTTGGTGTAGTATGACCCAGCACTGAATGGCAGCAAATGTTTTCAGCAGGATGCACATGTTCATGGAGGGCAATGCGGAGTCCATTGGACCTAGTTGGAGGACTGGTGGGGGCAGGGTCTGGGTTAGGGTGGATATTACCAGAGAGGAGTAATAGAATGACTAAGTTTCTAGCCCTGGGGTGGCAGTTTGTTAACTTTTTGTGAGTACGTTGAGAGGCAGGGCAGGCAGTAGGGGAGCAAGGGATGGGCAGGGTTTGGAGGGTCTGGAAGACACAAAGATGGTGGAGCCAAAGGGAGCCAGGGTGGGTGGGTAGCAAGGGGGTGGATGCAGGGCTCCAGGGTGCATTGACATGGTGGCGGCTGAGTGGGTTACACTGGTGAGGTATGCCCGGTGCAGTCGACAAAGGGCAAGGGCTAAGGTTTGGCTGGTGGGACATGAGATCCAGGATGCTTATGAAGATGAGACACATAAGGTGGAGTTGAGCATTCATGGTGCCAGGTAGCCTTGGAGGCAGAGCAAAGTGGCTGGGGGGAGCCAAAGCTTTAAGAGCTTTAAGAACCAAGACAAGATTATCTTGGCTTGTTGGTAGAGCTGCTGACTTTGGGGTCAAGTGTACAGGGTTTGAGGCCTGTGGTGGGACAGCAGAAAGTATTTTTAGTCGATTATGGAGCCAGAAAGCTTTAAGAGCTTTAAAAACAAAGAGACATTTATATTGGCTTGCTGGTCTAGAGGTAGAGCTGCTGACTTTGGTGTCACACGTACAGGGTTTAAGACCTGAAATGGGACAGCAGAAAAGTATTTTTAGCTGACTATGGAGCCAACAAGGTTAAGAGTTGTGGATCAGTGGGAGTAAATAGCCTGACTCGTTGGCTTAGTGGTAGAGCTGTTGACTTTGGGGTCAGTGGTACAGGGCTTGAGACCCACAGGTGACAGTAGCAGATAAGGGGAGGAGTAGAGATTAGGAGGGATGCAGAGTGGGGAGATAAGGAAGAAACAGTGGCTAGGAGTGTGCTATAGTGACTCCTAGTGGCCAGAAACCAATAGTAGCTGCAAATAGGGGGTGGAGATGAGGAAAATGAACAGAGTGGTGCCTGGAGGGGCACAGCAGCAACCCCTAGCGGTCAGAGAGTATAAGCTGCAAATGGAAAAGTGGACACTTACAAACCATAAGGAGATGTCATGTGATCTGTAAGCAGCAATAAATGTAGAGCTGACCCTGGGTGGGTGGGGCAGTCGGCGTGCAGCGCTGATGGGATGACACCTCTCCACAAGTAGGCTGGAAGGAAGGAGGCTTTACCTCTTAAGGCTCTCTATAGTCCCCTGCTACAAGCTCCTCAGCTGGGCTGTGTTCTGATGGATGGGAGATGTCCAGCGTCGCTTGAGGCAATTCTGGGAAAGTCTGAAGTGGGTACAGGACCATTGCAGGACACCAGCCAGATGGGCCCACATGAATCCCCCACACAGAATGCAGCACAAGGGCAGGAACAGAGGGCTGCAAATGAGGGCCCTAGACTCTGTAGACAGGGTTATCCGAAACAAATCAACAATGCTTAAAGCTTCAAGTTCATGAATTCACAGCAGTTAAGAGTTGATATAGACTCCATCAGAGAACTTGCATTATATTTTAAAGTATTCAGACAGGACTACCTGAAACAGTTCCACAATGGTTAAAGGCTCAAATTTATTTTGTTTATTTAAAAATCTGGTAAGACCTTGGGCCGAAGACCCATTTTCAAGGGCAACCAGAACATTTAACAAATATACAAAACATAAATGAGACACGTAAAACAAACCATATAAATATACAGTTACACAAACAGGTAACTCTATCCAGAAAACATTTACATTGGCAAGTGGCCAGAAGGTATTTTTATAAGGCATGTCTGAAGCAACTTACAGAATTACTGATACAAGTTAAGGGTGATGGTAGTGAACTGAAAAAAGATGGCAAGTTTTAAAACACTGTTTTTTCACCAGTCCTGGGAATGGAAAATTGAAAGTGCAGAGATGACTCAGTAGAAACATCACCAAGGTGTTTTCTTAAAATACAGTGAAATGAAATAGGAACACAGTCCAGGATCACCTTTTTTGCAAGAGTGCCTATTTAAAATAAACACCTCTGTTCTAATGGAAGTCATCCCGCTTGTGCATACAAATCACAGTGTTGGGTGACGTACTGCAGTTGTGTTGCAAATCACAGAATCATAGAAACTGATGGCAGAAAAGGACCCTCCAGCCCATCAAGTCTGCCACTCACCCCCCCCTTAGTCCCCCTTCCCCCCTCTTGGGGCTTCTCCCCATAGCCCCATGTGCTTGTCCTATGCTCTCTTGAAGTCAGACACAGTTTGGGCCCCTACCACCTCCTCTGGCAGCCTGTTCCAGGATTCCACCACTCTCTCAGTGAAGAACCGTTTCCTCATGTTACCCCTAAGGTTTCCTCCCTGTAGTCTCAGGCTGTGCCCTCGGGTTATGGAGCCTACCTTTCTGTGAAATAAATGCCCCACATCCACATTATGGATCCTTTTGATGTACTTGAAGGTCTCTATCATGTACCTCCTCTTCCTTCTCGTCTCCAATGTGTAGAGCCCCAATTCCCTACGTCTCTATTCATCAGGCTTGCCATCCATCTCCAGCACCATCTTGGTCACTCTTCTCTGAACCCTTTCCACCAACTCTATGTCCTTCCAGAGATAAGGCCTCCAGAACTGGACACCGTACTCGAGGTGCGGCCTCATTAAGGCTTGGTACAGGGGTGTCAGGACCTCCTTTCTCCTGCTTGTTATTCCCCTGCTTATACTTGCCAGCATTCCATATGCCCTCCCCACGGCCCTGGTGCACTGCTTCCCCACCCTTAGGTCGCTGGTGACTGTTATCCCCAGGTCCCTTTCTTGACCGGTGAGCCTGATTTTCTCCCCAATTGTGTAATCTAACTGCAGGTTCCTGCTGCCCATGTGCATCACCGCACACTTCTTTGTGTTGAAATTCATCTGCCAGGCATCTGCTCACTGTTCCAGAATTCTCAGGCCCTGTCTCATATCTTCTGAACCGCCTCCTGTTTCTACCCTATTGCAGATTTTCAGGTCATCCACAAATAGGGCCACACATCCACTGAGATTGTCCACTATGTCTGTTATGTAGATATTGAACAGGAGTGGCCCCAGCACCGAACTCTGGGGGACCCCACTCATCACATCCCTTGTCCCTGAGTACACCCTATTCACCACCACCACCCACTGGGTCCTATCTGAAAGCCAGCTTTCCACCCATCTGGTTATTTTGTCTCCCACCCCTAGGCTTTCCAGTTTATAAACCAACCTTCTATGGGGCACGGTGTTGAAGGCCTTGCTAAAATCCAGATAGACCATGCCCACTGCACCCCCCTTGGTCCAGTACCTGTGTCACCCAGTCAAAGAATTTCATTAAATTAGTCTGGCATGAATTCCCCTTTGTACACCCATGTTGCCTATCATCTACTAGCCCATTTGCTTCCAGATAGTCCATCACCCATTCCCTTATGAATGCCTCCATGACCTTGCCCACTACCGTAGTGAGGCTAACCAGGTGGTAATTCTCCCTCAGCTCCCTGCTTCCCCCCTTGTATTATTGGTGCCACAGCTGCTCTCCTCCAGTCCTTTGGCACCCTACCAGAGTCAAGGGACAGGTTGAACAGCTTCACTAGCGGAGCAGCCAACTCGTCTTTTAGTTTCTGGATCACTCTCGGGTGCAGCCTATCTGGCCCCATAGCCTTCTCCACCCTTAGCCAGCCTAGCTCCTCCCTGACTCTCTCCATGCTAAAATGTCTCATGTCCACCCCAACGTTCCCCACCCTCCCCCTCCTTCGTAAACACTAGCAGAAGTACTTATTTAGTTCTTCTGCTTTCTCCCAGTCCTCTGCTAAAAAAGACCACACCTTTCCCCCTCAGTCTTGAGATTCCTTGACCAACCTTCCTCCTATGCCCCATACACCTAAAAAAATGTTTTATTTCCTCCCTTTATCTGTGATGCTATCCTCTCCTCTGTGGTTGCCTTTGCTCTCCTGATTACCTTCCTTGCTAGTCTCCTCATTTCCCTATTTCTCTTTATCCTCATAGCTCTGAGTTCTTTTGTATTTCTTGAATGCCCTCCTCCTGCCCCCAACTGCTTTCGCCAATCTTGCTACTTGATTAGAAGGGTCCTCACCCTGGCCA
The DNA here is from genome assembly GCA_016271365.2 of Neoceratodus forsteri. NCBI lineage: Eukaryota > Metazoa > Chordata > Ceratodontiformes > Ceratodontidae > Neoceratodus > Neoceratodus forsteri. The sequence continues at coordinate 112,106,499 of JADMNL010000031.1, read as the reverse complement.
GCAACCCCTCTCCTGTTCAGTAATAGAACAGAATACCATAATCAATTACTGGAAGTAGAAAACTCTGAAACAAAAGCATCCTAGTTGAAGGAATGAATAGTAAATTTAATCTAAATAGTGAGCCTAGTCTTTGGTGAATTTTTTAACCATCAAGTTATTATGCTGTTCACAGGACAGCGAGCTGTCCAGGGTGAGACCTGGATATTTGAACTCCCTTACCTCCTCAATTTCCACTCCCTTTGAAGTACTTAAGTAACTGGTTCAGTAGGTAACTTCTTTCTCTGGTTATAGAATACCATTAATTTAGTTTTTTTTTTTTTGCATTCAAGACCAATTTGTTTAAGAGTACCCATTTTTGTAAGTCATCAAAATCAGATGCCAATTGACCCTGAATGGAGGGGAAACTGGGGCCACTTGTGAGGATCACTGCATCATCTGCATAAAGGAACATTTGGTGGTACTGCAAACAGAAGGTTATGTGTTCCAAAATAAACTAAATAAAAGGGGGCCCAGGATGGAGCTCCAAGAAACACCCAGTGAAAAGGGGGGTAACTTTACTTTTTTCTTTTGTGTTAATCCAAGAAGGTGGTTCTGGCACCAGCTAACAACATCCATACACAAGCCCAGTTTGTGAAAGGCAGCCAGTACCAGGTTGTGATTCACAAAATCGAAGGCCTTGGTGTGGTCCACAAAAACAGCCACTGCAAAATGACCCTCACTTAGAGCCTCATGTACCACATGTGAGAGCCCCACCAAAGCCCTCAGCATGCTGTGTCCAGGTCAAAATCCATGCTGAACTGACATCAGGACCCCATACTTGAGCAAGTGCTCAATCATCTAATCAAAAACTATTCTCTCTCTAATAATTTTGAGAGAGGGGCCAGCAAAGAAGCAGGACGATAGTTTTGTTCATTAGATACATCAGCAAATTTGTATACAGGGACAACAACAGCACCTTTCCAAATTTCCGGGAATTGATCTGTGCAAAGTGACAAATTAAACATTTTTGTTAAAGGGTGACAAATGATGTCTGCAGTGATCCTCACAAGCCTAAAATCCGACCAGTCTATACCTACTGAAGGTTAAGGGTGAAGTTTCATGAGCTAGGTCAAAACCTCCCCAAGGGTTAAGTACCCTGAAACAGAACTTTGGTTGTGTGGCCATTAAAAATGTATTTGTGTCATTATCTTTGTTCTTTGAAAAATCTACATCATCGCTAAGGATATAATTTGTTAAATCAGTTTGACCTCGGTGGTGGGAAAATTAATGGAGAGTGTACTAAAGGAACGATTGGGGGTGTACTTGGAGGAGGTGGGAGGTCTGGATAGTCGGCAACATGGGTTTGTGCCAGGTAGATCATGTCAAACCAACCTTGTGGAGTTCTATGAATGGGTAACATCAGAACTGGACAGGGGTAAGCCTGTGGATGTATTATTCTTGGACTTCAGCAAGGCGTTTGACTCTGTCCCCACAATGGTCTGGTGGAGAAACTGATGGGGTTAGGAGTAGGCCCTTTGATGGTCAGATGGATTGAAAACTGGCTAGCTGGATGCACTCAGAGAGTAGTGGTCTGTGGGGAGCTCTCGAACCCTAGAGAGGTTGGTAGTGGGGTACCACAGGGCTCGGTCCTGGGTCCGATCCTGTTTAATGCATACATATCGGACATCAGGGAGGGTATAGGGTGTGAAATGAGTCTCTTCGCAGATGACTCCAAGATGGGAGCAGTAGTTGAGGGAGAAGAGGGGAGGGTGGCCCTGCAAAGGGACCTGGACACCCTGGAAAGCTGGGCTCACACATGGAAATTAAATTTCAATATCACCAAGTGCAAGGTGTTGCATCTTGGTCGGGGAAACCCTAAACACAGGTACACCCTGGGAGGGGAGGCGCTGGAGGCCTCAATAGGGGAAAAAGACCTAGGGGTCATGGTGGATACATGTATGAATAACTCTGAGCAGTGCAGGAGAGCAGCAAGCAAGGCAAACAGGACGTTGGGATGCATCGTAAGGGGGATCACCTCTAGGAGCAAGGAAGTGATTCTGCCGCTGTACAATGGACTGGTTAGACCACACCTTGAGTACTGTGTACAGTACTGGAGACCACACTTGAAGAGGGACATACAGCTCCTGGAGAGGGTACAGAGGAGGGCAACAAAGATGATACGAGGGCTAGGGGATTTGACTTATGAGGACAGACTTGAGGAGCTCTGCCTGTTTTCATTGGAGGAGAGGAGAGACGGGGGGACATGATTGAGGTCTTCAAGTACCTCAAGGGAATAAATAGGAGTAAACATGGAGGAATCTTTAGACTAAAGAAGGAGGTATCACCAGAGGGCATGGTTTGAAGTTGGAAGGTGGAAGGGTGAGGGGAAAGAGGAGGAGGTTTTTCACCGAGAGGGTGGTGGACCTTGGAATGCACTGCCTGGTGAGCTGGTTCAGAGATCCACAGCGGAGGGCTTCAGAGGGGTGGGACAGACACAGAAAGTGGATGTATCAGATGATGGCCTGTCCGGGGGGTGGGGATGGATGATAGGGGTTTCTGGAGAACAAGGGATGGGAGGGTCTCGGCATCCAACTAAGGATCTAGGTTCGAGCAGACTCGATAGACCGTAAGGCCTAATCTGCTGGCAAATAGTATGTTAGTATGTTAGAATAAAATATGTTGAATTCCATGGTTATGGTCAGAGGCTCATTGAATATCCCAGATGGTGTATTTAACATCGGGGGAACAGGGTTTCATTTTATGCCTAACAGATCATTTATTAGATCCCAGGAGGCCACATGATTTCTCCCAGCAAACTGCTTTTACATAGAAACATACAAGTTGATGGCAGATAAGGACCGCAAGGCCCATCCAGTCTGCCCATTTCTTTTTCTACCTTATAAATGTGCCATCAGCCTTTGCTCTGTCAGTGGCCTATCTATTCATACTCATCTGTATTGCTCCCTTATGCCTATCCCATGCCTGTTTGAAGCCCTGCACTGTATTCATAGCCACCACTTCCTGAGGTAGGCCATTCCATGCATCCACCACCCTTTCTGTGAAAAATAATTTCTTCACATCCCCCCCTTAATCAGCCTCCCTCTAGTCTCATGCTGTGTCCTCTTGTCCTGCTATTTTTCTTATATTTAAACACCTTGTTAATGCCCTTAAGGTGTTTGAATGTTTCGATCATATCACCTCTCTCCTGCCTTTGCTCAAGGGTATACATATTGAGCTCCGTTAATCTGTCTTCATACGTCTTCGGATGCAGTCCCTGCACCATTTTGGTTATCAGTAAAGAAAGTACAGTTACGTAAGAACTTACCGTAACAGTAGATCTTCGAGAGAGGCTCTTGCAGTAGGTAATTACATATAGGACTGACGTCGGCAGGACCCCACGGAAAAATTTCTAGCTAGCAGTCCCTGGTGGGGACCGCCCCCACGTCAGGTGACTGGCGTCAGACGACGTCGGTATAAAGGGGCGGTCCCGGACGCCCGCCGTCCAGTCCTTTCCCACCACAGGCCCGGACGAGAGAGAAGCAGATATTTCCCTCAATGGAAAAGGAGCTGAAAAAGCCTAGGGGGATGGAGGCGGGAAGGTATTACCTACTGCAAGAGCCTCTCTCGAAGATCTACTGTTACGGTAAGTTCTTACGTAACTGTACTATCTTACTTCGAGAGGGCTCTTGCAGTAGGTAATTACATATAGGACAGAATCCCAAGCAGTCTGGAACAAATGAAAAGGCACCGGGAGGAGGAACTACTCCGAGAAGTAGCAAACAAGCTTGCAAATCTCAAGATAGGAGGCCCTGCAAGACAGCTAACCCGAAGCCTGCTCTACGGCGAGAGGCAATGTCCAAACTGTAATGTTTAGTAAATGTATGGATGGAAGTCCAAGTGGCAGCAGCACAGATGTCTGCCGCAGACACATTCTTGAAACAAGCCGCAGAGGCTGCTACTCCCCAAGTAGAGTGGCCTCTGACTTGACCCGGTAGGGTCTTGTTGTACTTGTCATAACAGAAAGTGATGCAGTGAGCCAACCACTTTGATAGGCATTGCTTGGAGACAGCATTGCCTTCCCTTTTGTGAGCAAAGGAGATGAACAACTGATCAGTCTTTCTGAGATCCTTCGTCCTATCGGTGTAATATCTCAGAATCCTGTGGACATCCATGGTATGGAGCAAGTATTCTCCTTGGTTGGAATACTGCGTGAAAAAGGCAGGTAATTCAATAGACTGATTTAAGGTAGACTCCACTACCACTTTTGGGAGAAACTTAGGATTCATGCGAAGAGCTACTCTTTCTTTGTGAAAGATCAGATAAGGGATTTTGCACATAAGGACCTGGAGCTCAGAAATTCTGCGAGCAGAAGTAATGGCCACCAAGAAGAGCGTCTTCCACGATAAAAACTTCAAGTCTGCGGAAGCCGCAGGCTCAAAGGGAGGAAGGGTAAGTTCCTCGAGAACAAAGTTCAAGTCCCGGGGGGAGCTGGAGTCTGAACAGGGGGTCTGAGATGAAGGACCCCTCTGAGAAAGGTCTTGGATACCTCCAATTGGGCAAAAGCCTTATCAGCGAAAAGGACATGGTAGGCTGAAATAGCCGCCGTGTGGACTTTCAAAGAGGAGTGACTGAGACCCAGGTCGAAAAGATGACGCAGATAATCAAGCAGAACGGCCACAGGACAGGAGAAAGGCTCCACGTTCCTGGAGGCAGCCCAAATGGAGAATCTTTTCCATTTCATGGTGTAGGTGGACCTAGTGGAGAGTTTTCTAGACTCCACCAGAATCTCGGCCACCTTAGGAGAGATGGCAAAGCGAGATTGGGCTAGGTCTGCAGGAGCCATGCATGAAGTTGAAGAGACTTGAGTCCCGGATGAACCAGGGTCCCCTGATCCTGGGTCAGCAATCCTCGAGAAAAAGGCAGAGGAAGAGGAGGAACCTCTGAGTATTGTTGTAGAAGAGAGAACCAAATTTGTCTGGGCCAGAAAGGAATGATCAGAATCATTCTTGCTCCTTCTAATGCCAGTTTCTGCAGCACCCGAGGGACCAGAGGAATTGGGGGAAAAGCATAGACGAATCTGTCCTTCCAGTTTAGAGACAGAGCGTCGCTCCAGAAAGCGCCTGGCTCTGGAGCGAGCGAGCAAAAAATTGGAAGCTTTGCGTTTTGGGAGGAGGCGAACAGGTCTACCTGTGGAGTCCCCCAAGTCTGAAAGATGCTTTTTAGAACTTTTTGGTCCAGTTCCCACTTGTGTGGCAGAGCCGAAGAACGACTTAGCTTGTCTGCCAGGACATTGTCGACTCCCGGAACATGGATCACCGTAAGGTGAAGGTTGTGGAGAGTTGCCCATTCCCAAACCCTCATCGCTTCCCTGCACAGCGGGTAGGACCGAGTCCCTCCCTGCTTGTTGATGTACCACACCACGCACATGTTGTCTGTTTGGACGGGCTAGGTGACTGGGAAGGATGTATTGGTGAAGGGCCTGGAGAGCATACAGCACTGTTCAAAGCTTGAGCACACTTATGTGGAGAGCTAACTCCAATTTTGACCATAAGCCCTGGGTTCGTTGAGGACCCAGATGAGCTCCTAAACCTTCACCTGATGCGTCCGTGGTCAGAGTCTGAGCTGAGGGAGGATGAAAAAAGGGGACCCCCTAGAATAGGTTCTCTCGAACCATCCACCATTGCAAGTCTCTTATCATCAGCGAGGAGATCAGTACCAGATGATCTAGGTCATCTACAAGTTGATCCCACTGAGAGCGGAGCATCCACTGAGAGATCCTCATGTGGAGGCGCGCGCGCGGAACCATCGGGATGGTAGCTGCCATAAGCCCCAGGAGACGGAGCACCGACCTCGCCGGAACCCTCCTGCGTTCCAATAGAAGGGAAATCTGGGACTGGAGGGAGGCCCCCCCCTGTCTGGAGGCAGGAAGGCTCTGCACATTGTCGTATCGAGGATTGCCCCGATGAACTGGAGTCTCTGGGAAGGGTCCAGGTGAGACTTGGAATGGTTGATGGTGATACCCAGGCCAGTGAAAACCTGCTGGGTGAGGGAGAGAAAATGCAGGAGTTCCTCCTTGGATGGGGCCGCCAGGAGCCAGTTGTCCAGGTAGAGGAAAACCTGAACTCCCAAAGTACACAGGTGGGCTGCTACCACCACCAGGCATTTGGTAAAGACTCGGGGAGCCGAGGAAAGACCAAAAGGGAGTGCCCGGAATTGGTAGTGGTCCCCCTGGAACGCAAACCTGAGGTACTTTCGTTGCGATGGGGGCGAATGGGGATGTGCAGGTATGCATCCTGCATATCCAGTGCACAAAGCCATTGGCCCAGCTGAAGCAGGGGCAAGAGGGTTTGAAGGGAGAGCATCCTGAACCTCTTGTATTCCACATATAGTTTCAGAGAGCTGAGATCGAGAATGGGTCTGAGATCTCCCTTCTTCTTTGGTACAAGGAAGAAATGGGAATAGTAACCCGTCCCGTGAAGGTGAGGGAGGGACGGGCTCTATGGCCTGCTTCACGAGGAGAGCAGAAATTTCTTCCTTGACCAAAGGAAGATGGTCCCTTGAGTAAGAGGAGTTCAGAGGGGGGTGACGTGGAGGTTTCTGCAGAAACTCTATGGAGTGCCCCTCTGCTATGATCTGAAGCACCCATGAATCCGATGTTATCCTCTCCCAACATGGAAGGTGGAGGGAGAATCTCCCTCCTACTGGTTCCTCCGGGGTGTCCGGAGGTGGTGGGAGAGGGAAGGAGTCAGGTGGTGTGAGGCAGCGCCGCAGCTGGGGCACCCACTGCTTTTTTGGGTGCCGAGGGCCTGGCAGCTGTGGGGGTCTGACATTTTGTGGCCCGCCTTCTCTGAGGTTTCGCTCGAGGCCGGCTGTATCTGCGAAAGGGACGGCGCTGCGGGGGATGGGGACGGTACATTGAATCAACAGATTTAAGGGCCGTCCCCTTCTCCTGCAAGTCAGTGATGATGTTCTTGACATCACCACTGAAAGGCACAGAACCTCTGAAAGGTGCTTCTTGGATTGCTGACTGCACCTCCAGGACCAGACCTGACACACGGAGCCATGCGTGACACCGAAGACTTATGGCGAACGCAGAGCTCCATCCCGCGGTGTCCACTGCATCGTAGGTCGTCCTCAGAATGTGATGACTGGCCGAACGAGCAGAACGGACCAGGTCAGCTAACTCCTGCTTGACCTGGGAGTCAGGCAAGGAGTCAATCTTGGATTCCGCCTGGGTAAGAACAGCCTTCTGCTAATCCCCCATATGCGCTACATAATTTAGGGCCCTGATCCCCAGTGTGGAAGAAGCATAGATCTTCCTTCCATACTGATCCAGAAGGCAAGATTCCTTGTCCGGGGGAGACGAGCTCAAATGTTTCGGGTGTGCTGACCGGCCGTGAGCGGCGCTAATCACAACCGAGTCTGCACGGGGGTGAGAGTCTAAAAAGTCTACACCCTCCGGAACCTGGTATAACCTGTTGGACTTCCTGAGGAAGTGGGCTAGTTTGACGGTTGCTTCCAAATGGTGGAAACAAGGTAGGGCATGAGGCTCGATCCAGGGTGGCACTAGAGTAGGGGCCATAAGGGGCAAGTCCAGATGTTCGGCGAGTTTGACCCGCTGAGGATCTGGTTCTAAGGAACGCCACTGATGGACTTCCTGGATCTTCCTGAGCAACTCCGTGAAGGAAGGATCCTCCGGAGGAGACTTCGGAGGAGTCCTCGGCCGGGGCTTGGATGGAGAGCGAGGCTCGTCGTCTTTCTCGGAGCATCCATCAGAGGAATCCGAGGAGTCCGAGAGAGAAGAAGAGGAATTTGAAGCAGAGTAAGACTCCCCAGCTCATCTAGGGGGAGGAACGAGTTCCTTAGGGGGGATCCCTGGATGCGTGTCTTGCCCCTCTCTGGATCCCGAGGGGAGAGCCCGGAAATCCAGAGGCGGAGAGGGAGTGTGCCGTCTGGGGCATACGGGAGCCGGGGGGTGGCACCATCGCCGTAAGATGACTCTCGACTTCATTGGTGAGTTGAGCCTTGGCCTCAGCCCACCAGGAGGCCAGAGTCTCCTGGAGATCCACCGCCGGCCTAGGGGGCGGTGGAGGAGGAGGAGGAGGGGGATAGTTGTACGGATGAAATCCGTAAGGAAAGTTTCCGTAACCTGGCTGTGGGAATACCGGAGCTGGGTATTGTGGCGTCGGGTACTGCGGCGTCGTTGGAGTTGGCGCCAGGTACTGCGGCACAGGATACTGTGGACCCGGGTAAACTGGCGTCGGATAAGACGGCGGATACCCAGGTACTGGAGGAGCTGCCGGAGCAGACGGCCCAGTAGGGAACTCCACGGGCGGATCAACCGTGATAGGCCCGTGGGGTGGCGGGCCCGCTGGGAGAGGAATATCCCCCGCTGGCATCGGAGGGACCGGCGTCGGTGGGGCCAGTGTTGAGGCCGGCATCGGCGGAGCCAGCGTCCGGCGTCAGATCCGGCTCTGTAGAAGGGGGATCAGACAGCAGAAAACCATCCCGAGCCTCGCCCGAGGACGGAGGGGAAAAGTCCCCGGGGTCAGGCAGGGGGGACTCGGGCTCCCTGGATGGCAGCAAAGGCTGCGGGGAACCTGGGACGACAGACGGAGCAGGGTCTGCCGTAGGTTCGAGGCCAGCGCGCGTCGGAGGAGCCGACATGTGACTTAGGGCAGAATCGGCGGACGCCAGAGGAGCCGGTGTCGACCGAGGGTTCTCGTTGGAGGCGGGCGAGGATGAGAAGAGGCCCAGTCCGAGAGGGACACTGCCGTGTGCCGCCCCGAAGGGTCGGGCATCTTAGCGGCCTTCTCCCGGCGGACGTCGGAGCCGACGTCCGGCTTATGGGAGGTGCCCGCACCAGTAGGCCGCAAGCCTGCGGTGGTACTGGGGGCAGAAGCCTCCTTTTGCCCGGAGGCACCTGGCGGGCTCGAACGCGAACCCAATGGGCGGGCCGACGCCTCCTCCAAAGCCTTGGAGGCTGCCGTCGGACAATCCCCCGGAGGGGACGTTACCTTGGCCGCGGCTCCAGCCAGAGTCGCGGAGGAGGAGGCCTCCTCCCGGTGCCTTTCTTTGTCCCGCTTCTTGTGTCCTTCAGGGGAGGTCGATGCCTGCCGAAGCTTCTTCAGCTCCTTCTCCATTGCGGACATCTTCTTTTTGAGGAGATGGACTTCTAGAGACTGCTGGCGTCGTCTGCGGGTGGCCGCATTGAAATGTAGGCAGTGCGGACACTTGTCGACCGCGTGGTCGGGGCCTAAACAAAAAAGGCAGAGGGAGTGACCGTCTTTGTGAGGCAGTTGGGCGCCGCATGAGTCGCACTTATTTTTTGAAGGGGACAACATAAACTGACTTTCACCTGACGAAGAAAATACAGAATACAGATACTTTTGGAAAAACCGACGAAGCAACAGGACTGAGCGTTATGAACTTCACCGCGAGGCGCTGCATGAGCTGACAACGGGAAAGAACTGGGAGGCGGGCGTCCGGGACCGCCCCTTTATACCGACGTCATCTGACGCCGGTCACCTGACATGGGGGCGGTCCCCGCCAGGGACTGCTAGCTAGAAATTTTTCCGTGGGGTCCTGCCGCCTGCCGTCAGTCCTATATGTAATTACCTACTGCAAGAGCCCTCTCGAAGTAAGATCTGCTGTTTCAATTTTTTAGTCAAACACTTACATTTATTGCGGGCTTGTTTCTAAGTCAAAAGAGTTGCCACATCCAAGGTCTTTCTATATGCCTTCCATTTTTTGGTCCCTGTCCCTCAAATTGAAACAGCTCAGAGGTGACCCACTCTTGTTTATTTCCCCTGATCCTCCACTTTTTCAAAGAAACAAACGTATTACAGATGGTGTGAAATTAAGAGCAAAATGCTTTTAGTACAACATTAACATCTGTTGAGTGGTCCAGAAATGTCCCATCAACAGAGGATAGGACCTCGTTAAATTTTACAACATCCAGTTTATGTTTCTAGAATCAATATATACTGGTGGAACAGATTTCTTTATGGCGCTCCAAAGGCAGTGGTGGCTGTGGTCACTGATACCATCAGATAAAACACCTGATTATATTATTTTTGCGGTGTCAGAGACCAGGATCCAGTCTGTTGTTGAGGGGCCTGTCTTGTAAAGGACCCTTGTAGGGGCATCTCTCATCTGTGTGAGTCTATAGTTGACTAAGACATCTTTATACTTCATGATATTTTTCCTAAACCAGTTTAGATTAAAATCCCCCAGAATAATTCATTCACAGTGTGTGGGAGTAGTTCTTCTGTGGGCTCAAATTAGATCTAACCCTTCTTCCCAATAACCAGGAGGGAAGGGGGAAGGGAGACTAAATAGCTGCTAGCAAAAGAAATTTCTTTTGGCCCAGGATCAGAGTTAGTGACAAAACTTCACAAGACAAAGATCTATCGAGTGGCTCATCCTTAGTCACACAGAAAGGTTCTTAACATCGAACATGCAACCTCCACCTCTGCAACCAGCTCTGTCACAGCAGAAAATGTTATATCCTTCCAGATTAATCACAGAGTTTGGTATCTTGTTACACAACCACATTTCAGAGAGTGCAATAAGGTCAAATTGGTAATGATTTGTCCAGGCCATAAAATCATCCCATTTGGCCAAAAGGCTCTGCACATTTAAATGTGGAAGGTTTATTGAATGCCTAGGAAAATGGCCTGAGGGCTTGGAACTGAAGATAGGTCCTGGGTTAGGGTGTATTGAGCGAGAGGTAAATAATAATAAGAGAATCAAATTTCTCTTTAGTGTAGAGTGACATTGGTTAAACTTGTGAGGTGTTGCTTTAGTGTACCTATGAGACTCCTCAGAAACATAGAAACACAGAATGTGATGGCAGATAAGGGCCACTGGGCCCATTCAGTCTGCCCATTTTTTTTTTGTTAGAGATCTGTTTTTTTACTGCAGACCCAACTTGATCTCTGTCGCCATGTCTTTCCCTCCCTTCTGTACCCCATTAATTCACTTGTGCCTGTCCCAGACATTTTTGAACCCCACCATTGTTTTTTGCCTCCACTACCTCCTCTGGAAGGCTATTCCAGGTGTCCACCACCCTTTCTGTGAAGAAGGACTTCCTCACATCCCTCCTGAATTTGCCCACCTCCAGTTTCATAGCATGCCCCCTTGTTCTAGAGCATCTTTTTTTTTCAAATATATTTTATTGGTTTTACTTCACAGAAATACCAATACAAAAGCAAAAGTACATTCCAGCAGATGTATACAGTTCAGTAAGCAGTAGGAAATGGTGAATTTTCATTATACATTTCTCCACCTACCGATCTATCCATGGTTCCATTTCAGTTACTCTTCTATAAAAAAAACAATTAGCTAGAGTAACGATAACAGGTCCTTTTCTATAATTAATAACAGAACCTAAACTCCAACTGGGAGTCAGTAATAGGCACTCTATGTTAATAAATTTGTTACAGGTTAAATCTCAATTTTATTACGACACTCTACTTCTCCCACCTGACCTACACACATTCCATTGCTACTCCTGTTATGATACAGGTGATCTTCTGCTTAAAAACTATTTGAAGGCGAACCAACACTTGTTATATGTGGCCATGTTGCCTCAGAGACCGAGAAGATGTTTTTAAGGGTTTGCCAAATTATGAGCTTCCTGTTATAGGTATTTATGCAAAGAAAATTAAACTGAATTAATTTTTTTTTCAGCTATATGTTTATTGCTTTTAGCAATGACATATAGTTAAAATAATGCAGACATAGCAATTAGCAAAGGAAATTAAAAACATTGAGGGTGCCACTCCTCTTAATACATCCACTTGGTGCTTCCTATGTCATTAAGATACATCATACAGAGGGGAAATTCAAAGATTAAAAAGAGTACAATATAGTCCACAAATTTGCTGTGATTTTTTTCTATATACAATTTTTGGAATTTTTCCCCATTTTCTCCTCAACCCGGGACCCCAGCAATTGTGGTAGTGTGTGCATGTGGAGGTGCACACGCACTCCGGGCAACAGCTTGGCCCCTTCCACCCCACCCCTGGCAATTGCTGCCATGCCCTCCAGCCAACGCTGCCCATCAGACCTCCACCCAATGGGAGCGGAACTACGGGGGGGGGCGGACAACCTCCCCAGGAGAGGAAAGCTGCCTTTCAGCTGCTCAGTCCTGCTCTCTCCCCCCTTCGTGCCAGCTCCCTGATGGCCCGAACCCAGATCACTGGTGTGATTTTAGGTAAGGCATCCAGCGCCTCAGCCCTCTGTGCCACTGGGCTGGCCCAAATTTGCTGTGATTATGAGTCCATAAACTGCATGGCAATGGAAAATTAATAAAGTAAACAGTCTCAAAGTTTTTGTTTCCTCCTACCCGACCTATACCTTAGTGGTACACCAGCATGCAAAACTAATAGCAGTTTCAAGCAACTTGTTTACATGCAAATAGATTATTTTCGGCTCCTCATAACTTTTAAGGAAACAGTATGATTTAACAATGACTTTAACGAGTGAGATCAACCGGTCTCGAATGACTTTTTAAAACTTAGCAGGTATCTGACCTGACTCTGAGAAATGCTGCAAATCAACTAGTATAATAAAGAACATTAGAGTCAGTACCCAATTCAAGTTTCTTCATCCGAACTCAATGCTCTAGGATCCTCAGGTGCTGATCATCAAACCACATTCTTATGCACCCATTTCATGGCATCAGAAGGGTCGTTAAACAGAAAAACCTTGCCTCCATGCAGTATGCAGAGTTGGGCTGGGAACATCATCCCATGGGAAATTTCAGCCTCCCATCAGTATGGTCCGAATGCTGTCGAACCCCTTCTACTTCTGCCATGTGGTGAAACTGAGATCAGGGTAAATCCATACTTGCAGCCCATCTTGTAGAAGTACTTTCTTCCTCCATACCAATGCCAACAGTTGATCCCGTGTTCCGCCATCCAAAAATACCACCATGGCTCAAGGGGCATCTGGGTTGTCTGGTCTCCCTCTTGGGGTGATTCAGTAGGCCTTCTGCATGTTCACTGGCCCACCTAGCTCATCTTCTCCAAATTGCTGCTGGAACCAGTCTCTCACAAATAGAAGCAAGTGGTCACCTTCACATACTTCAGGCAAGCCTATGATGTGAGATTGACTGATCGAACCTGATTCTCTAGGGTATCCAATCGGCTACGTAAACGCTGGATCTCCTTGATAACATTTGCCACTGCACATATCGCCGAGTCAGACCACTTTGTAGCCTCTGAAGTAGCAGTTTGCACAGAGTCCAAGTAGTCTCCAAGGTGGACACACAATTAGCAAGTGTGTCAAATTTGTCTGAGAGACTCGCTACTGATCTTATCAGGGTGTTTAATTTAGCAGCCAATGTTTGTAATGTTTCTGGTTCTCTAGCTTCCATGGTGGCTGACACCTGCCTTGGGGCCAACCTCATGGTTGGAGCTGCGGGTACATTTTTGCTGACAGCTCCCTCCTGGGACTGTTTTTCTCTTTGAGACATCTCCATGTTGGTGTTGAGATCTTCAGACACCAGCTGGAGCACTTTTAGTATGGTCACTGTTATCCAAAACAAAGTTTTACAACACAATTTGTAAGGTTTTGATCAGTACTTAAACCGAAGCCGCCATTTTGCTTGGGCTCCACAGCACCCCTCAACAGAATACATTTTTAAGTAAAAACAAAAACCTGGAATAAAGAGTCATTTTGCCCACAGTCTGAGTATGTAAAAGGTCCCAAGTTGCTAAAATTATCTATAGCTGTCACTAGTGTTACAAGTCCCGCCTTGGGAGAATTAGAATTAGGCAGTAGACATGGCCCTACCCATACAGTTAGGCTCATTAGGGCCCCTTGATAAAGCATTTTCAAAATAGCTTGATGATAGTAGCACAAGCCCAAATCAGGTCAATGAATCAAATAAAGAAAAACTACTTTGGCACCGTATCCAGTTCTGATGCTCCTTGTCACCGAATTGCCACCTCGGTGAGACTAAAATGTGCTCAGGGTAAGTAATGCACTTCTAAGTCATCAGTGGGGACTGCCACTTACCCAGCAAGTTTAGTTAAATTAACTGAATCAAAGTACTGCTACTGCCACAAGTAGTGTTGATTCAAAGATGGACAGCTGACCTTAAGGAGGGATTGTGATACTGCCCAAGTACATGAATTAAGAATACAATATTAGAAACTGTTCATACCGAAGTTTAATTAATAAAAAACAATCACAATTTTGTGAGTAGCAGACCAGAATAAATATTATTAAGCATGTGATGTCCAGGAACCAACTGAGTGATTAATGTGCAAGCTGCAACTGGTTATTCCATAATAATGTAGAGTCCAAGTCCAAGTAAGATGAAGTGATCCAGGATTTGCATGTGACATGAGAGCAAAATAGTTTGATTATTATACAAACTGCAGATCTCAAATCCAAATTTGAAATGAGTTTAAACAGTAGACCAAGGTACAAGATATGAGGTCACTGCATAAATCAGCAGTAGCAGTCCAAAAAGTAGATTGTAAACCACGCGGACTCCATTAGCAGGTTAAGTCTTTAGTATACAGGCTGCAGTTATTAAGTTCTAGATTAATTACAGTATATAATAACTGGGTTAGGTTTTTTTCCATAGGGAAACCGTGGCGTAATTTGCCGTTATAAAGGAGCATTTATAACGGCCCAACCTACAGCTCTTCCGTTTTCACGCTGCCGCCACCAGATTTCTTAAGGCCGATGAAACCGCACCCCCACCACTATCTCTAGGCGGTAAGTAACTTATTTAAAAAAAAAACTTCCTAACAAAAATCGCACCATAAAGGGGACAACAAAACAAGAAAAAGTAAACTGCTGCTAAGCGACTGAGGACTCGGCTAAACATCCTCCAGACCGCAGCCGCACCAGACCATTTATTTTATATAATTGGCTGTGGCAAAAAAGCCTAACCCAGCAATTATAAAATAAAATGTAAGTGGTGTGTAACTCAATTTTACACACCCTTGGGATTGGATGCCTGGATAAACCTCGAGCCGCCTCGGGCTTATATGCCATCTATCCCCTCAGGTGTGTGTAAAATCTGGTTACACACACACCACCCCATACTGTATTCTCTATATAATTAATGGGTTTCCCTTTTTCCCATAAGGAAACTGTGGTGTAATTTGCCGTTATAAAGGAGCATTTATAACGGCAAACACACGCATGGTTTCCCTTGCTCTGCACATGCCCACGGAGCAGCGCGAGTGTTCCCGACCGCTCCCCGCTTCCGTGTTCCCAAAAGCAGCACCGCCAGAAAAACTCGGCAATTAGATCTATTGGGCTCATCAGTGGACTTACTAAGGCTTATTATCAAAGATGTTGAAGACACTCAGGCAGAGGTAGCTCATTTTTAAAAGACCCGGACGGATTCCAATTTCGTCACCGCACTAACACTAAGCCGAACTACAACTGCACAGCAAGCTGTTTATTTTATATAACTGCTGAGGCGAAAAAGGGAAACCCAGCAATTATATAAATTAAAAAATGGGTTGGGGTGTCAAACTCGATTTTACACATACCCTCGTTGTGGGATGCTTTTCACAAACCCCTCGGGCTTCGCCCTTGGGATTTGTTAGCATCACAACTCGGGTAAACTGGCATAACTCCCGACCCATACTTTATTCTCTCTATTATAACTGTCCATCAATTTTTTTAATGGGCCAAGCCAGTTGATACATAGATACATACATACATAGACAGTGTCGGCAGATAAGGGCCTATGGCTCACCCAGTCTTCCCATTTGTGCTGGTAAGTTCAGTTTATGTTTTCCAAGAAGTCTGTTGCCCCTTACCCCTGACCTCCAGAATTCCTTTATGTCTATCCCATGCATTCTTAAATTCCGTGATTGTTTCAGCCCCCACCACTTCCTCTGGCAGGGTGTTCCACTTGTCCACCACCCGTTCTGTGAAGAAATTCGTCCTCACGTTTCCTCTGAATTGTCCTCCCTCCAACTTCATCCCATGCCCTCTAGTCCTGGAACATCTTTTTTCGCTTAAAAATAGTGTTTTCCTGCACCCTGTTCCTCCCTGTATGATATTTGTATGTCTCTATCATATCCCCTCTCTCCCTCCTCTCCTCCAGGGAGTACATGTTCAGTTCCTTCAACCTGTCCTCATAGGACTTGTGATGCAATCCATGCACCATCTTTGTTGCCCTCCTCTGAACCTTCTCTACCCTGTCTATTTCCTTACATAGGTAAGGTCTCCAGAACTGTACAGTGTACTCCAGGTGGGGCCTCACTAGTGTCTTGTATAGTGGAATTATGACCTCCCTTTTCCTGCTGGTGATGCCCCTGCCTATGCATCCCAGCATCCTATTTGCTTTACCTGCTGCCTTGTCACACTGTTTCCCTGCCTTGAGGTCATTAGAGATGATAACCCCAAGATCCCTTTCCTGCTTGGTGCATGCTATATCCTCACCCCCCCAACTGATATATTGTGCCAGGGTTTTTGTGCCCCATATGCATTATCTTTCACTTCCTTGCATTGAATTTCAACTGCCAAACCCCTGACCATTCTTCAAGTTTCTTCAGGTCCCTTCTCATTCTGTCTACACCCTCTAGTGTGTCTACTCTATTACAGAGCTTTGTGTCATCAGTGAACAGTGAAATTCTGCCTTCTAGGTCCTGCGCAATGTCACTGATGAAGATATTGAATAGGACTGGTCCCAGCACTGATCCCTGTGGTACCCCACTGGTCACTCTTCCCTCTGTGGAGTGACAGCCATTTACCACCACCCTCTGTGTCCTGCCGCCCAGCCAGTTACCTACCCACCACATTACTGTCCTGCCCACACCCATATTCCCCAGTTTGTGCAATAGTCTTCTATGTGGCACAGTGTCAAAGGCCTTGCTGAAGTCCAGATAGGCCATGTCCACTGCCCTCCCGATCCACTTCCCTAGTCACCCAGTCAAAAATTCAATGAGGTTGGTCTGACATGACCTCCCCTGGTGAAACCATGCTGCTTGGGTCCTGTAGTCCATTGACAACCAGATGTTCCACCAATCTCTCCTTCCGTAGTGCTTCCATGATCTTTCCCACTACTGAGGTGAGGCTGACTGGTCTGTAGTTCCCCTGCTCTCTTTGTTCCACTTTTGTATAAGGGGACTACATCTGCATCCTCCAGTCTTTGGGTACTCTGTTTCCAGTAATTGGCTAAACAGGATAGCCAGAGGTTCAGCCACCACCTCTCTTAGTTCTTTAAGGAACCTGGGGTGCACCCCATCTGGCCCCATTGCTTTTATCAACTCTTATTACTTCCAGTTCCTTCAGGACCCTTTCTCGTAAAGGGACTTGTGCCCATTTCTGCACCATTCTCACCCCTTGTATTCCCTTCAGACCCATTACCCTCCTCTTCCTCAGTAAAGACTGAGCAGAAATACCTGTTCAGTATGTCAGCTTTACTGTTGTCATCCTCCACGCGGCCCCCATCCTCCCCCTTCAGTCTCACTATCCCTCCCTTTGCCTTTCTTTTTTCACTTATGTACCTGTAAAAGGTTTTGTCCCCTCTACCCACTGATTTAGCAATGTGTTCTTCTGTCTGAGCTTTGGCTTCCCTTACTGACCTCCCTGCCTCCCTTTGCTTCTCCTGGTACTTCTCCCTATCCCCTTCTGCCTGTGTCTTTTTGTATTGCCTGAATGCAATCTTTTTGGCTTTCACTTTCTTTGCTACCTCTTTGGAAAACCATAATGGTCTCCTATTCCTTTCCTCTTGCTAACCTGCTTAATACATAATTCTGTTGCTCTTGTAATCCCATTTTAAATACTGCCCACTGTTCCTCAACCCCTGATTCCTGCCCCATTCCCCTTAATGCCTCTTTCAAGTATCTCCCCATTTTCCCAAAGTCTGCCCCCCTAAAATCCAGGATAGGTATTTTTGTGTGGTTTGGTTCTGCTCTTTCTGTGATTTCAAACCACAGGGACCGGTGGTCACTGTTCCCCAGGTGCTCCCCCACTGTTACCCCCATCACACTGTCCCTGTTTGTGAGCACAAGGTCCAGTATTGCCTTCTGCCGAGTTGGTTCCATGACCAGTTGCTTGAGGAAGGCACCCTGAAGGAGTCCAGGATAAATCTGCTCCTAGTTGATGCTGCTGCTGGGATGCTCCAGTCCACGTCTGGAATATTGAAGTCTCCAACCAGTACTAACTCTCACTTGTCTGCCATCCTTGGATGGCTAGCATCAGCGTCCCTATCTGTTTCTTCCTCCTGGGCTGGTGGTCTATAGACCACACCTGTGCGGATGGCTGGCCCCATTTTCTTTTCCAGCTTAACCCACAGTATCTCTCCCCCATTTTGTTCCTCCTGGATCTCTGTGGCCCTTATGTCATTTTTCACATACAGTGCCACTCCTCCTCCCTTCCTGCCTGGTAGCTGCCATAATAACCAGTGCCTTTCAACACAGCAGCTGTGCTTGAGACTCGCTGTGTCACTATGTCTCGAGCGCAGCAGTCCATTTGGCGACCGCAACAGTTTCACTTTTAAAAGTGAAAAGAGATAGCGAAATGGACTAATTAAACCAACTCTGCTTAAATAAAAGTAAAACTAACCTGAAATAAAGCAGGTAGTGCTTCAAACACAGTTTCGCTCGAGACTGCCTTTACTTTCCGCGGGTTTCGAGCACAGCACTCCCGTGACATAAGTGGGATCAAGAAAAGCTGAGACATTTTTTTTGTGGGAATTGATATCCAGCGATTATATAAAATAAAATATGGAATGGTGAGATTACTCAGATTTAATACACATCCTCAGTGTGTGATGCTTGCATAAACCCCTTGAACTTCGCTGTCAGGGTCTATGTAGCATCACACATCTTAGGTGTGTATTAAATTTTCATAATGCTCACTATCTCATATATTATTCTCTATGAATTACAATGGAGCTTGACCACAGTCTAAAGTGTATGCTGTATTGCACGTAGAAGCAAAAAGCAAATTGAAGTGCACATATTATAGTGGCAGCAGTATAGACAGAGCCTGTGCTGTGGATGTGAAGTTCATGCATTCACAGCAGTTAAGTGTTTATTACATAATTAGTATTATTTTTTAGAATAGCCAAAAGATTTAGACATTCTTTCTATACGGACAGTAACTTTAGAAAGTTAATACTGTATGTAGAAAGCTGAAGATGTGGCCCAGGCTGGGCTCGATTCCCCCCACCCTTTTGAGAGGAGCGTGGGAGGACAGATGGGGGATAGGGGACTCAATTCCAGAGATGGGATGGACCTTCCTTTTGTACAGGCTGGCAGGTGTGGCAGGGAAGGGGTGAGAGTATGTAATAGTATGCAGCTGATGGACAGCCATCACAGAGAGGCCAGACAGAAAGTTCACAAATTAGAATTACTAGGCACTCCTGGAGGAGTGTGAGAGAGGGCTGACTGAGGACAGCCACAGATTGGGGGCAAGGGGTGCAGAAGGCCTGTTTTGGCCCTGAAAGGCCCAGAATCAGCCTGGCCTGAAAAGTCGTAGAGTGGTAGACACCAGAGAAATACACACGGGGGCAGATGGGGGTGGGACAGGCAGTGCCTATGTATGTATTATGTAATAGCACGCAGCAGATGGACAGCTGTATCAGGGAGGCCTGGCAGACAGTTCTTGAGTTAGAATTACCAGGTACTCTTGTAGGAGTGCGTGAGGGGGACTGATTGAGGAACAGCAACAGATTTGGAAAGGGACACAGGGGGTGCAGGAGGCCTGTTTTGACTCTGAAAGACCCATATTTAGCCTGGTCTGAAAAGTCATGGTGTGGTAGACACCTGAGAAATACATGTGGGGTGGGACAAGCAGTGCCTGGCGAAAAACACAGGCCTGATCCCCAACCCCCACCCTGGATCCCACTCCTTCAAGACATGAAGGTGCCATGACATGGAGCCATGACTACTTAAAAGGAGTAGGGATAAATTCCTACCCTATGCCAGCTATAAGCGGAAAATCCAGGTAAATCTGATGGATCCAACTGGGGGGGCCTCATCCCTTCTTTGCCGCAGTGCTACCCCAGAAGGACTTGGATAAAAGGTAGCAGACATATTGAAGGCAGGCCTCTCCTCCCCCCCATGACATCTGGGTAGCATGGCAAATGAAAGAGGTCTGTACGGTAAAATAACCCCCATGGAGAAGCCACAGAGATGGTGACAGGGTAGCGTCCTCTTGTGCCAGGCTTTATTGGAGATGGCTGTCTTTTCAGTTAACATGCCCCCCCCTTTAATTTGAGCTAGATGCCCCCCCAGGCAGTGAAGGCTACCAGGCAGAGAAGGGACAAGAAGAAACTGGGTGGTTTGGGGGTGGATGTCCCAGGTGAAGGCCAACCTAATATGACTGGTCCCAGGTTACTATTAGACAGTTGATTAGTAATCTGCAGGATGTTATTTTTTTATTTTTTATTTGAGCAGACACAGACATATTTCTTCCTGTCCCCCACCCTGCGGGTGGCAAGCAAGCTGAGGACAGCATCGACAGGAGCAGTACCACCAGCTCCAGTAGAGATCCTACAGCTCTCACAGCTAACAGACCACTAACTCAGGGCAGCAAGTGTAGTGCCCCAGGGAAATTGGGAGCACTTCAGAAAATAGGGGATCCTCAGAGATATGAGGGGTCAGACAGTTATGGGGACCCTGGCAGCTTAATGGTGAACCCCTGAAAAGCTTTGGTGACCCTCAGAAACACAGAACAGGCCCAACTCCAGCAGACAGTCCTAGTAGTCTAAGTACAGGGTTTTAAAAGAAAAACACAATTTTTTCTTTCCTCCCCCTTCCCCCTGCTCAAGACCGACACCCAGCCAGCCAAACCAGTTGGGCAACTTTCCTGTCCCCAGTGGAGAAGGAAGCTAGGCTGAGCTCTCTCAGCCAATCCCTGTGGCTAGGGTAGATTAAAATCTGGAGATTTTTTTTTTAAGCCACTGACCCAGCTTCAGGAGGCTGACCTCTGGATGGAGGAGCCAATCCCCTGGCAGGTAGCCAGGACTGCCCCAGCCTAGAGATGCCTCCCTTTCTCCAGACCCCTGCGGAGGTGGTACAAGCCTGCTGCTATAGCTTCCCCACAGCTGTCTGCCCTGCTGCAACTGTAGAAGTACTGGAAGACGACATGCCCGAGACATTAAAGGAAACCCCTGACTTATGGCAGCAGATCCAAGATCACAGTCCAGTGACCCGACAGCTAAAGGCCTTCATTAGAAATCAGCAGACCCTACCTCTGGAGGACAGAAAGCATGCTGAGCCATAATCTGTGAAACTGTGGCGACATGTGGCTCATATGACAGTTGTGGATGGAAGACTTATCTGCACCATCACTGTCCCAAAGACTCATGACCAAGTTTGACAAGTCGTCCTCCCTCATGAAGCTGCAGATGTTGCCCTAGAGGCATATCATGACAAATCTGGACACTTTGGCTGCAAAAAGACAGAGGCTCATATGAGAACCAGATTCTATTGGGTTGGGATGCATGAGGACATCCAAGAGTGGTGTGACAAATGCCCGATATGTACCCTCAAGCGAGCACCAGGGCAAGATCAATGAACCCCATTACATCCGATCACTGTTCATGCACTCCTTGAGCTGGTGGCCCTGGACCATCTTAAAGTAGACCCCAGTGGGGATGGCCTAAACTACATTTTCACCATGACAGACTACTATACAAAGTTTGGCATTGCTGTGCCTGTCCGAGATCTTTCAGCCCGAACCACTGGTGAAAAGTTCTGGAGGCAGTTTGTTCAACCCTATGGTCACCCTACTAAAATCCTGACTGATCAAGGTTCAGCATTTGAGTCTCACTTGTTTAAAGAACTGTGTGTCTTGTATGGAGGGCAAAAGATCCACACCACTGCTTATCACCCTCAGGGCAATGTGCTCTGCGAGAGGGTCAATCGGACTATCCTTGACATGCTCAGAACCCTACCAGAGTCTCAGCGACTACACTGGCCAAGACTTCTCCCAGAGCTAGTGTACCTCTACAATAACACAACTCACAGCAGCACTGGGTACTCACCATATTATTTGATGTTTGGTCGTCATGGGAGACTCCCCATGGACTTGGTTCCAGATGTAAAACCAAACCCAGTGAAACCCCTCCATACCACTACCGAGTGGGTGACTGAGCACCATCAACAATAACCAGATGCTGGAAAAATACTGAAACAAAACATGGAGAAAGTGCAGGAATGACAGAAAGCAAACTATGATGTCCAAGCCCATGCAATGCCTCTGGCCATTGGCGAAAGGGTACTACTGTATTAAGAAAGACTCACTGCCACAAGCTGGATGTCAAATGGGAGTCAGACCCATATTTGATTGTTCAGATCCCGCTCCCGGACTTACCTGTTTACAAGATCCAAGAGGAGTCTGGCAGGAAGCAGCCACAGATTGTTCACTGCAACAGACTTAAACCCTGCACCTTCCAAGCTGCTCCACCATCTGGAAGTCACCTCCTGGACAGTAATCTGGAGGAGAGGCAGGAACTACTCCCAACTGAGGAAAACACCTCAGAGTCATTTCCCACCCTGCTACTAACCCCATGGCTGTATCCAATGGTGCCACACCCTTCTGTAGCCACTGCTGCAGAGTCCCTTCAATGTAGATCCCAGAGGTCAAACTTTGGGGTACCCCCTCAGAGGTATGTGACTGAAGCAGTACAAAGGGTGTCCACATACAAGTAGAAAAATGAAAGAAGAGCCAAGACCACTGCCCAGTTGTAAATATGGTTTATTGAAATGTTCTAAGATGTAAATCAGAGCTTTAAAGATGCAAGGAGTCATAAATGTTTTCTCATACACTGACAAAACCACTACCATAATGTTTATAGTGTTAGGAAAACATGGAATTAAGGATTTAAAGTTTATAATCTGTAGGCTGGTATGACTGTTTTGTTACCATAACACGGGCTCGGAATATGTCATTGTTTATGGATGGAACTGTCAAAGACATTAAGATTCAGAAGGTAAAAATCTGGGAAATACATGAGGACATGTATTGTTAGGTGGGCCTAAATCTGTAGTGCCCCAGGGAAATTGGGAGCACCACAGAAAATAGGGGATCCTCAGAGATATGAGGGATCAGACAGTTATGGGGACCCTGGCAGCTTAATGGGGAACCCTTGAAAAGCTTTGGTGACTCTCTGAAACACAGAACAGGCCCAACTCCAGCAGACGGTCCTAGTAGTCTAAATTCAGGGTTTTAAAAGAAAAACATTTTTATTTTCTTTCCTCCCCCTTCCCCTGCTCAAGACCGACACCCAGCCAGCCAAACCAGGTGGGCAACTTTCCTGTCCCCAGTGGAGAAGGAAGCCAGGCTGAGCTCTCTCAGCCAATCCCTGTGGCTAGGGTAGATTAAAATCTGGAGATTTTTTTTTAAGCCACTGACCCAGCTTCAGGAGGCTGACCTCTGGATGGAGGAGCCAATTCCCTGGCAGGTAGCCAGGACTGCTCCAGCCTAGGGTAGGCTCTGCCAGGCTGGAGGGAGGGAGGGGAGAAAGAGTTTGACCAGGGAGGGTGAAGGACAGCAAGGCAATGGATGTCAGCTTCCCTGTTAGGAGGCTGAAGTGAATCCCCTTGGTCCCTTTGGTGTAACTCCCTCCAGAAGATCCCCAGTAGCAGCCTCGGTCGGTTTTTGCAGAAATCTGCTGTCTAGTCGGGTCCTCCAGTGTGTCGAGTGAGTTCATTTGACCGGGAAACAGAACCAGTGCACCTTTCATGCAGCAGTCTCCAGGAGAAGATGCCTTATCACTCTTTTCTGGTTGTACACTCCCCAGAGTACAGAAGTCTTGGTTGAACTCTAGGGGTGAGTAGGCTGTTGGCCAGCATTTCCTTTAATAATTAGTCCTAGCTAAACCTGCTCCAACCAGGGGAAGGATTGTTTATTTAGCAATTGTATTGTTGCGCTGTGTAATTATTGTTTAGAATTGTTAAATTACTTCCATTGTACCGCCCGGTTGAGGAAAGCTGCTACCTTGTCCAATTGTATAGAGACAGAGAGAGAAATAAGAACCAAAAAGGCAGAAGCTAGAGGGGTTCAAACCAAATAATTGTTGGACCAAGATTAAAGGTATTTGTGAACTCCTACCTTGAAAGAATCTCTGCTAGTTTAACTTATTCTAGGCAGTCTGTGCTCCATATAAAGAGACTTGGGCACTCCCTCTTAGCCAAGAATCAAAGAAGTGCTAGGTAAAGCCAGGTCAAAGTATTATTGGTGAGAATGTGCATTTTCTGCTGAATTTCTAATTGTTTAGCTGTAAGAAGCTAATTACTAAAAGCCAGACAGAGCCTTATTGCATGCTTTGCTCAGAGTTCTAGGGTAATCTAAGCCCAAGTAATGGAAAAACTTAGTCCTTTGTCCATGTAGTAGAAGGGCATGGCAGCCCATAGCTGGGACAGAGACACTAGGTACCCTGGCCTCCATATTCAGAAGGGGGGGTGGGTCATCAAACTGTCTCAATGCCCATGAAGCAAACTGTATTTTCTTTATCTGCCAGCAATTTCCTGTTGCTTACCTACCCCTCAGCTGTTCCTGATTTTCAGGGATGTCCCTGATTTTGCCTCAGAAATTTCTTCTGTCCCTCCTAAGTCTGGCATTTCTGGCACTAAAGAGTAGGGATTGGGATCACAGAATAATGCCATCCATTGATGTTACAGTCTCATTCTCTTTAAGAAAATGCAGTTCACACTAAGAAACATGTGGTATACAGCTTCTGGGACTAATACTACTGTTTTATCTGATGTGTTCCTGATTTTGGTCATTTGTCCCTGCCCTGTGATGAGGGAGGTTAAGAGGTATGGTTGCCTGGACCCACTGCTTGCTGTGTCTGAACTGCTGTATTCAATCAAACTGTTTTAAATTGTTGAACTGCTTGCTATGACTGAACTGCTATATTCAATTGAAGAGTTTAAATGACTGCACTGCCTTATTTTCTCAATTGTCCTGTGTGACTGCACTGCCCTGAGGAATTGATTACTGCACTTGCCTACTGCTACTCCCTCTGAAGAGATCTGGGGCCACCCCATCCCAAATGGCAGGGCTCTCGGTCATACAAGGGGGGGGCGGTAATTGCCTTTCAGGTTTTTAATTTTTGTTCTGTTCCAGGCTCCTGCACACACCTCGCACCTCATCCAGAAGTCCTCCGGTGTCTCTTCTTCGACCCAAGGAAGGTCCCTGGGAAGCCCAGTATCACCTGCACCCACTTCTAATGACCTCCAACAACTCCAAATGTTCGCCACGATTCCCCAGGTCTGAGTTGTGGGTCGTGAGTGGTAGCCAGCTGCTAGCTAGGGCCCACCAAAATGAGTCAGATTAGGGGCCGCCCTGGCTCTAGCCTGAGGGACTTAAGTCGTCCACCGAACTCAGAGTCACGTTGCCCATTCTCCCGAATAGACATTGTCCTAAGGTGGCAACAGTACCGGTGACCTATACCAAGGCCTTGATGAGGATTGCCAGGCTCTGTGCCCCATTCCCTGAGGTGGCATAAGTACCGGTGGCCCACGCAAGAGGCCACACCAAGGGTCACCACACTCTTGATTGTACTGCCCATAGGTGGCTCATGTTCCAGTGATGCATCAAGAGGTCACATGTAAGATTGTCGGATTCTGAAGCTGCAGGGGTGAGATGGTAAGGGTTCCGGGGACCTGCTCAGAGGTCATCCAGTGGATCATCGCACCCAGCATCCTTTCCTCGACTGGAGATCACCTGCCCGAGATCACTGCAGCCAACATCCCCAGAGGAGGTTCTGTTCCCATACAACCTGGCATCAACACCCATCCTCGACCAGGCGCTGCCCTGTCGACGTTGCCTCAGCGACGCCAGGAGTCACCTTCTTCCCAGGGCCAGGAGGCCTACAGTGTTTTACCTGGTGTTTAGTTCACTGGGGGATGCCCCATTTTATGGCCTGTGTAGGAAGCGCTTCCTTAGGTTCACCCTTAGCAGTCGGCTGACTGAAATACTAGAAACCCAAACTTGGTGCATTGGATCGCTACACCTTTAAGACTTGAATAACCTGGACTTTTGTAGGACATTAGTAGGGCCAGTTTGTGGTCTTGGTAACCTTATTCACTCTTTCTCACATGTATAGTGTTAGTGAATGCTAAGTCTTTTCTGTGTGCTCCAACTGTGGCTAATAAACCTTGCATCTTGGCTCTAGAGTATGTCTCCAGCCTCTCCTTCCAGATTTATCTGACATCGCCCTAATCTATAGGGATATAAACCACCACAGCTCGTCCACCACACAAGTAGCGAAGAAGGGTCCGAGAATGAGCAGGACCAGAGGTGGCAAGTTCAATGCCACCTGCAAAAGCCAGAGCTGCAACAGCTACTCTTCCAGGAGGCTTCCTCTAATTACAAGTCACCATGAAGCAAACTATTTTCAAGCAGACACATTCATAATATATAGGCGAACCTCATCTTTCTTCTTGTTCTACATTCCCAGCCCTGTTGGCTCTTATTGTTCTTTATTATACTATTTTTTATTCTTTTAGAACCCAAGCATCCTGGGATAAGTACATAGGATGGTAGACAAGAAAATATATAATAATAATTCTGGCTTTCATCCCATTTCAATGGAATAGGCCCAACTGTGGAGAGCTGGAGGTGAGGATGAGTTGGAGCCTTCTCGGCATCCATCTCCCAGTCATTAAAAGTAACACTGCCATGTCCCCTAGTGGCTGAGGGGGGGAGGGAGCTGACCTTGTTTATAGTACTGGGAAACATCAAGAGATCTGGTCACCTTCCCCCACCTTATGACATCACTTAAAATAGTATCATTCAACATAAAAGGCCTCAATACCACAAACAAAGGGCCATGATATTAGCGGAACTTAAAAAAATGGGTACAGACATTGGCCTGCTCCAGGAGACCCACCTCTCCATTTTGGAGCATTTGAAATTGCGTGGGGAAGGTCTTCTACTCCTTGCATCCTTCAGCCAAGAGGACAGGAATGACTATCTTAATAAAATGAGGACTCTCGCTCCAGGTAACCAACAGTTCTGAAGATGGGGAGGGCCATTTAATTTCAGTCTGCCTAACACATCACAGTACAAAGTTATACATAATTAGTGCATACACTCCAAACAGTAACGCAACCTCTTTTGCTAAAGGGCTCATAAACCCGATATCATAGCCCTCTCCCGATCCGGTTATAGTCCCCTCCCCAGTCCTAGACTACTCCTCTGGCACTGTGGGTACAAACAACAGAGCGGCACGTGTTCTACACCAGGTCACTAAGAAATCGGGACTGGTGGCTATTTAGCGAGTACAACAGAAAGGAGAACACAATTATACTTTTTTCTCATACCCTTGTCAATCCTATTCAAGAATTAACCAGTTCTAGGTGACAACTGAGTTGGAATAACTTGGAGAACAAAACACGAGCTATATCTATCTCGGATCATGCTCCAATTTCTCTTACCTTTCAAACTATGAATAAACAGAGAAAGAGCATGGGGATATTACAGGCATCCCTGCTCAAGGATGACATTTTTATTTCCAAGATTCAGGAAGCAATAACAGACTAAACACTAATGTAACCACAGAAGCAGCCAATAAATATAAATGGGACGCCCTGAAGGCAGGTATAACAGAAGAAATAATCTCCTATGCTTCATAAAAGAAGGAACAAAGGGAATACCACCTGTTGAAATTAAAAGTGAACATAGTGGAACTTGAGACTGAGGGCAAAGCTAGAGGAGGGTGGGGAACCCTTAAAAAGATGGAGCAAACGAGGGCAGAATACATCAACACACTATCACAAAAGACGGAGGCCCAGGTGCACTACTTAGGGCAACAGTATTACGAGCAAGGAGACAATGCAGGATGCCTACTGGCACTCTGACTGAGAAAACAAGCATCCTCCAGATTGGCGAATTAAGTCAATGACCCCTGCTAGCAGCACCTAACATGTTGTACCCCATTCTGTATAGCTATGGCCTTTCAAAAATGTTATAAACAATTATACATGAATGAGCTGGAGACAAGCTGTACAAAGGCAGCCCAAAGTTTCCTGACAAAGATCAGACTCCCAACTCTAGCAGAAGAAAAAGGTATGACATTGGACATGCCTATCACAAGAGCTGAGATTGCCGCAGCAATCAAGGGAAGTAAGGTAGAAAAAGCTACTCACCCAGATGGGTACATAAGGGAATTAAAAAATAACATTTAGTAGGGCACTGATGCTTCTCCCTGTCTACATTTTCAGTAATACCTTGGAACACACAGACAAGCCCGATAGTTGGAAAGAGGCCCACATTTCAGTGATCCATAAGGAGGGGAAAGACCAAGCAAAATGTGGGAGCTATAGACAAATTCCCTTGTTAAACCAAGATGCAAAATTATTGGTCACTAGGCTGCAGCAGGTCATTGGTAAATTAGTACATGGTGACCAAACTGGTTTAATTCCCCACAGAAATATAAGAGATAATGTAAGAAAACTGCTCAGCATCATCACAACCACCAGAGAGACACAAGAGCAACAGATGGTGATCACGATGGACGCCGAGAAGGCCTCTGACAGGCTGAATAGTGCCTTCCGGCAGACCACCCTCAGTAAGATGGGAAATGGGCCTCAGTTCTGCGGCTTGGTGAAATAACCATATGGGGGTCTGTCATCGGCAGTGAAAGTAAACAAGACCTTATCTAAGGGATTCAAAATACATTGGGAGACCAGACAGGGCTGCCCGCTCCCCCTGCACCCCTTTGCATTAAGGATAGAACCATTTGCAGAGGCCAACAGAATGGATGGATGTATAGAGGGGGTGAGGGCAGGTGGCGTAGAACACAGGGTCTTGCTAGACAGTGACAACACCCTGATATATTTTAATAATCCCATGCAAACCTTCCCCCACCTAGAACTACTGCTACAAGAATATGGTAAGGCAGTGGGATTCCACGTTAACAAATCTAAGTTGGAGGTAATATTGCATAATAGGAAGCTTACCCTGTAAATTAAAAACACAATACCACTTAAGTGGCTAAAGGGGCCAGCCAGGCTTCCAAGGGTTCAAATCAGAACTGATCCTGCAGCACTGTTCCAGGACAACATTGTGACACTGGGCCATATGCACTGCCAAAGCAGACTATTACAAAGCTACCTTAACCGCCACCTGGGGCACTGGGCGCAAATTCTGGGAAAACATTAAGGAGCTCTGTGGCAAAACCCTTAATCTGCCACCTGACCAAATGCAAATTGAGGGTAGCCTCTCTACCGACCCCCTCAGTATCGCCTCAGCCCTAAACTCGGCCTTCACTGATCTCTCCCATGTGCTCCGCCCTAACTTCTTTGACCCCCCCACCGGCCAAAATCTCCCCAGCCCCCTGCTCTTACTTCTATCTATGTGTCCTCACCCCAGAGATAGCAAAGCCCTACCTAACCAATGCCATTAGCCACCATCACTATAGCCACTACTCCCTGGACCTGAGACTTCTCCGTCTCACCCTCCTGGACGTCCTAGCTCCACTCACCCACATTCTAAACTGCTCCCTCTGTCAAGGGAAATTCCCAACCCCCTGGAAATTAGCCTACATCACACCCATCCACAAAAATGGGGACCGCACATCCACAAACTACAACCCCATCTCCATTCTACCCCCCCATCTAAAGCGCTAGAACGCATAGTTGCCAACCAACTTACTGACCACCTTAATAAATATCACCTGCTAACCAACCAGCAACATGGCTTCTGAAAGGGTCATAGTACCACCACCGCCCTCCTTGAATTTACCTCTCATGTCCACTCTGCCTTGGATCGGGGCCACCTCACTGGCGCCATCTTCGTGGACCTAGCTAAGGCATTTGATACTGGCAACCATGCCCTCTTACTAAACATCCAGGCTTACACTGGCTTCTCCAATGATGCTATGAACTGGTTCACCAGCTACCTTACCAATAGAACGCAGATGGTCAAGGTTGGCACTGTCCTGTCCCCCTGCCTCCCTATCCGCTCAGGTGTCCCACGAGGCTCCATACTGGGCCCCTTACTCTTCAGTCTATACCTAAACTCCCTCCCATCTGCCTGCCCCGGCAACCAGCTACTGTATGCAGACGATGCTGTCCTGTACGCCTCTGACCCGGCACCCTCCAAACTCCACCAAACTCTCCGACACTCTTTCCATGAAATCGAACAATGGCTTGCCACCCAGCATCTTACAATACACTACAATAAAACAAAAGCCATGATTTTCTCACAACCCCAGAACCCCCTCAAAAACCTCTGCCCCCAATTTCTCACTGCTAAACTGACCCCCCGAGAACAAGTAAGCAACTTTAAATTACCTAGGGATCACACTAGACCCCGCCCTCAACGTTAACCTCCATATCCAACACCTATCAACTGCCCTTAGCTCCAGACTAGGAATTCTCTACCGATACAAACACTGCCTCACCCCTGAAGCATTACAACTCACCATAAACTCCTCTACCCTATCCCTGCTGGACTACGGCATCCTCGTCTACAGTGCAGCAGCCTCCACAGCCCTAAACCGTCTCCGGCTTGTGCTTAACAAAGTCTGCCATCTCATCCTAGGATGTGATTGCCTCACACACACATGCAACCTCTACAGTACTGCAAACTGGCTAAACCTTGACAACAGAATCAGGTATCACACATGCCTAATGACCAAAAGGATTATCCTAGGCCTAACCCCCCTGCTCTAAGCCAATTTATCCTCACAACACCACCAGGCAGAACAACCTGTAGCTCAAACAAACTGTTGTTATGGGTACCACGTAGCTGGACTTCCCAATTGCAGCGAACTTTCAGCTCCAAAGCCCCATCCTGGACGAATGCGCTCCCCAGCCTAATCACTGAAGAAACTAGGCTTGGCCCTTTCAAAACCAGGCTAAGGAATCACCTACAAGCCTCCAACCTGTATGACTACAACTGACACCCCCCCGTAGACCCCTAACTTCTCTGCCTCCCCTATGCAAATGGCCCCCACAAGATAACTTATGTTTGACAAACAGCCACTTCAGAACTTCTCTGCTCCTCTATGGCTGTGTGATTCTCGTGTTAAGTCATATTTCCTCTGGAAGGGTAGCTCACCCACTGAATCAAGTGTGTAACCATGTGTAAAAAAAAAAAAGTTTTACTTTGTAAGATTTTTTGTTATGTGCTAACAACCTGTAAACCATGTTTTCATCCTTTCTGTACTTTATGTATGACGTGAAACCTTTGTAAATGAGTCTTTGACTCAAAGGTCTTTCTGAATATCTCAATAAAAAAAAAAAATACACTATTCAAGCAGGTCAAGTAAGATACTGCTCGCTGGGACCATCTGTCCCTGTTGCTCTGGGCTCAGGCAGAAACCATTAAAATGAACATCCTGCCCCGGTTTCCATTCATGTTCCTAATGCTCCCAGTCAGTATAAAACTGTCCCTTTTTTGAGACATATAAAAACTACTACTGAAATTCCTCTGGTGAGAGAGGAAACCAAGACACAGGGACAGAATGGTAATGGCGAGCAAAGGGGAGTGGGGGATCGGAGTTCCCAACAGGTACACATATTATAAAGCTGCACAGATTTCTGCTGTTGTCCCTTCCTGTCCACACAAGAGGATGAATCAGGGTGGAGACAAACAGGAGAGTGGGAATGGAGGCAGTGCCCCCTCAGAGTGCTCCCAACTCTGTGTCTATCATCCAGAGAGATCAGCGCTCTGACAAACCCATGGATGAGAGTTACAATGACATTCTGGAAAGAGTTGCTCCAGACACAAGAGAGAGCATACTATGCTGCAGCTATCCTGATTATAGCTTTCCCAGACTTCACCCTTGGCGCTGAGGGCTGAGGCACTGGACGCCACACCTTGTGCCACGCTGGTGACCCGCATTTGGGAATGAGCGCAGGCTGCCAGGGGTCGGTGAGGAGGACATGGATCGAGCGTCTGATGGACAGCTCTCCATCTTCAGGGAGGGGGGATCTCCTTTGGTCTGCAGCCCAACCCCTGGCAGTGGCTGGAGATCAGTGTCGCACCACCGTGAAGACTTGAGGGGTGAGAGCATGGCTGACACTGGCGGGGCTGTGTGCAGGAGTGTGTGCGAGTCCCCCATGGTGTCATTGCAGGTGTGTCAACCCCTTTGACGACCTGTTTACTTAGGGGTGCATACCGGTCACAGGCAGAACTGAAGGTGTCAATGAAGTGGTCAAGAGCAGTGTCAATGTCCAAAGCAGTTGTAACGGGGGACCAGTCACTGGTTGAGAGGTATTGTCTAAGGGCCTGAAGTTTGCCAGGTTTGAGATGGCATTGGAGGATAGTTTTTTTGGGGGGGGGCTTTCTTGCAATATATGACCAGTGACAAAGCACCGGAGAGTGATCACTCAGGGCATCAGGTAAAACCCTAACCTGGGTAGCTTTATGGGGTGCATTGGTGAGCACCAGATCGAGAAGAGTGGCAGTGCGAGACCTCTGGTTCAGTCTAGTGGCGGTGGTCACAAGTTGGGACAGGTTTTGAGAGGCTGCCACATCCCTAAAGGGTGCTGATGTGTCAGCTAGCCAATTTATATTACAGTCCCCAAGGGCAATGATTTCTGCCTTGTCAGGGAGAGACTGTAGGTTGGTGAGGACAGAGTGGAAAGCACTCTTCTGATTTCGGAGAAGAATGTATATAGAAGAGAGGAACGGGGCGGGGGGGCTCTGTTAGGTGCAATAGTGATTTTCAGAGTGGGGGCCTGGGCCCCATGCTCAAGGGATGGGGTTGGGAGGGCAAGACACTGTAGCAAGTCCTGGATGTATAACACACATCCACCACCTTTTTTAGAGGTACAGTCGGCGCAGTATAGAGTAAACCTGGGGAGTGAGACCCACGGAGTCTGGGGTACAGTCATTGAGCCAAGTTTCTACTACTGAGATGATATCAGGGTGATTCAGGGCAAACCAGCCCTGAAAAGAGTCAAATTTGTTAAGGAGGCTGCATATATTAAGGGAGGCGATTTTAAGATCCTTAGGAGCAATAGCCTGTGGAGGGGGTTGGGTGGGGCCAGGGTTGGGGTGGATGTCTCGTGAGATTAGGAGAAGGAGGAGGATATGCATAGATGCTAGTTTTAGTCGCTTCTGCACCAGTTTAGGTGCCATCAGGGAAGGGGAGGAGCATCGCAAGGATGTGGGGGATGGGTAGCTGCTGTAGAGCAGGAGAGGCAAGGCAAGGCAAAGCAGAGTCCATTGCCTTAATGTGGCAATATCAATGGGGTGGGATATGGGTACAGCCCATTGGTGGAGTGAGAGTAGTGGTCCCATGGTAGATGTGGTGGGGGGGGGTTAGGGTGAGAGGCCTGATGAGAGGCAGTTTCAACTCATCATGTTGATGGATGTGTGGCAAGTGACCTAGCAGAATGAGGGAGGCTAAGGTTAGCAGTGAATGCCAGGAGGCTGAGACAGCACCAGTAGGCGGGGTCATTATGAGTACCTGGTAGATGGGGGGACCGACGTGGTTAAGGGTGTTAAAAGGGTGTAGTAGGTAGCTGGATGTAAAACTGAGCAAGCAGTGGTGTGCCAGCTGTGAAATTAGCCAAAGCACAGGGCAATTTTGGTAAAACACCTGGAAAGAGTCACTGTAAGATTGCTTTACTGCATGGGGGGGAGGCAATGACACTAGTTCTAATTTAGTGATATAGTTGAAAATTCAGCTAAAGCAAAGGTGCCAGCTACTGGGATGGTTTGGTTGTGACTGGGTATGTCACCAAAGGCAGTGGAAGTGTAAGAATTGAAAGGGTATATAGTCGAATTAGGGTGAGGTCCCTAACGATAGAGCAGGTTACAGCAGTAATTGAGAGGAGTTCACTGGAGTGGCTGGAGAAAAAGTTGAGAGCAAATGTGCGACCCTGTGGGTGAGACTGCTTTAAAAAGGGGCAGTAAGAAAGTGGGTCAAGTCAGGTATTGAAGACAGGGAAGCCAATAGCCATAAGAATGTGCAGCAGTGGAGTGACCAATCAGCTGCTAGACCAAGGAAAGGGGCGGAGCAAGGGTCTATTTAATACTGTGAGGAGATGGGGAAGGGATGGTGGGCGAAAAAATTCAGTCCACAACACAGCACAGAAAGATTTCCCTGAGATCAGGAAGCACCAGGTGTTGGAAAATCAGCCAAGGAGCAGAAACTGCCAATCAGCACCTGGCTTCTCCACTGGGCATCCAGTCAAAACAGTGGCATTCAAAACCACGTGTTTTGGAGGTCCAGTGCATACCTGAATCTGTCCGGGGGTCAGTCGGGCGGTCTGTTAGCTGTGGCCGGCTCGGAGAGGGCAAGGGCCACAGGAGCAGCTTGGAAAACCCGCAGATGGGCTGTCTGTGGAACAAGGAGGGAAAGACAGAGGATTGAATACAGCTAGAGTACAATAGCAAGCTCAGTGGGGGGCAGGCAATGGGGAAGGACAAAGCAGGAGGTAAAGAGGTGACAAATGCAGGGCAATTATTTAGAGATAGAAGAGGAGTTAACAGGGGGGGGCTGTGCTTTGGCACCAGGATGTCTGAGGAGGACAGCAACAGCAGGAGGAGGTGTAAGGAAGGGTGTGTAGGTAAGGCAGAGAAGAAATTAAGCTGTTTAGAGAGACAGCATTACAAGTGGGGCGGAGAAATGAATAATTAGCAGAGTGACCCGAGTGGGATGGGGGCAGGGTTTGGCAGTAGAGGCAGAAATGGAAACCTGCAGCAATCTTGCTCAGTTGCTAGGTCTAAGCAGTCAAAACATCAGCTACTATACAGTAGAGTTTGTCCAGCACTAGTCACACAGCAGCAAGTAACACCGAGAGGCTAGACTAGTGGCTTGTAATAAACTAGCCAAACTGGCAGGTAAAGTAAGACCAACTGATGCATAACATGGAACCTCTCCCAGGGCACGGTGCTCCCTGATTCTATTAGTGACCACTCCCCGGTGACCTGCTGGTGGTCGGGCAAATTGCCCCCTGCCTCCCCAAAAATCTCCCTGCAAAGATGGCTAAAAAGAGGAGGCCTACAGAAACTCAAAGCCCATCTAACTACCAGCGATTGGCTCTTCATTTACACCACGCAGTCAGTAGACCTAGCACTTGCCCACTTTATAACCACTTTTAACAATGCCTGTGACATTTTGGCCCCCCCTCACCAAGCAAGTAAACCAGAACCACCCTCTGGATCACACCCTCACTACTTAACCTGCTCCAACAGAGGGACAACCTTTGGCATAAGGCTCTTGACTCTCAACGCACGCATGATAGACAGCTATACCGGGAGGCCCGCAATAAATGTACTTGGGCCTTACGACAGGTGAAGGCTACTTACTACCAACAAACTCTAACCTCCTCTTGGGGAGACGTTAAAAAATTCTGGAGCAACATAAAAGAAAATGGGAAATCCGGCTCCCCAACCCCCTCCCAACTCACTATAAATGGAGATGTCACACAGGATCCTTCCACTATAGCCGAAGCCCTTAACTCCGCCTTCTAGGACCTCTCCCATATCCTCCCTCCTAATTTCTTCCACCCTGTGCCCCCCACCCTCCCCCCGACACACCATGCAATTTAGATTCACTACCTTTCAGGCTGAGAGTCATCTCCTGCTGCGAGGCAAAACATTACATTTCCAAAGCTATCGCCAATTCCCGTTACAGCAATGATTCACTAGATCTTAAACTCATTCGGCTGACACTGGATGTCATATTACCCCACCTTACTAAAATTCTCAACCTCTCTCTTTGCCTCGGTCAATTCCCTTCAATCTGGAAGAGAGCCATAATCAGTCCCATTCTGAAGAGTGGCGACCCCACTTACTCAAGCAACTATAGACTGATTTCAATACTTCCACCTCTCTCCAAAGCACTGGAAAAAATAGTCTCGGACCAGATAACAGAACACCTAACTAAACAC
Source organism: Neoceratodus forsteri (assembly GCA_016271365.2). Lineage (NCBI taxonomy): Eukaryota > Metazoa > Chordata > Ceratodontiformes > Ceratodontidae > Neoceratodus > Neoceratodus forsteri. The sequence continues at coordinate 112,070,716 of JADMNL010000031.1, read as the reverse complement.
AACCTTCTCTGCCAGGCTCAGCACGGTTTCCGGACAGGCCATAGCATAGTCACTGCACTTTCTGAGCTTACCTCGTTCATCCATGAGGCCCTAGACCAAGGATCTATTGCAGGTGCGATCTTTGTGGATCTAACCATGGCATTTGACATGGTCAGTCACAATCTTCTGCTTTGTGTCCTTCCACAGCTGAATGTGGTCCCTGAGACAACTGCCTGGTTCAAGGACTACCTCTCAGGCCGGTCACAACAAGTCAGGTTAAATACCACCATCTCCTCATGCAAAGTAGTTTGCTCTGGGGTCCCACAGAGGTATATTCTTCGCCCTCTTCTTTTCACCCTCTTTTTAAACTCACTTCCCAAGGCATGCAGTGGTCATCTGCTTCTCTATGCTGATGATGCAGTACTATTTTGGAAACACCCACAACCAAGCGCCCTCCAGCTAGCCCTTCAGGGTTTCTTCAGGGAGCTAGAGACATGGTTCAATGAGCACCGCCTGATCATCAACTATAAAAAAACTAAATCCATGATCTTTGCGCACCGTCAAAGCCCACACAGTCAATCGGCACTCCTAATTAAAAACACACAAGGCACCCCCCTTGAACACGTTACAAATTTCAAATACCTGGGTATCACATTAGATACCTCCCTCTCCTACCATAGTCACATTCAACATCTCTCCTCAGCTGTCAATGCTAGATTGGGCATCCTCTACAGACTTAAACACTGCTTACCCACACAGGCCATGCATCTTGCAGTCTCCTCCTCAATCCTCTCCCTAATTGACTACGGGATAGCGATATATGGATCAGCAGAACCCACCGCACAACGTAGTATTAACACTGCCCTGAATAAGGCATGCCAACTAGTCACCGGCAGTGACAGACTAACTCATACCTGTGACCTTTACGCTCTGGCTGGTTGGCTAAACTTCCAACAAAGACTAAAATACCACACCTGCATCCTTGCAAAAAAAAAAATACATCTCCAGCTAGCCCCCGTTGGCCTTCTCCCCATAATCAGCCTAGCCCCCCTCAGGCGTAATACACGGCTCGCAGCAAACTCCTCATTGCAGATCCCCCACTGTAGAACATCACTGGGGCAAAGATCCTTCTGGTACCGTGTTCCCCTTTGGCTCAATGCTTTACCTCCCCAGCTCTCTCAGACCCATAGCATCTCCCTATTCAAAGCAGGCCTCAAAGCTCACCTAATTGAGTCTGTAAACTGTGACTGTGGCTAACCCTGCCCACCTTGTGTGCTCCCAAACCCCCCAATAACTGACTCAGGGTCTCCCTAGACCCCATGAATCTGCATTCTACACATCTCTAACAAATGATACCCAGAAAGCTGCCTACCACTGTCTCTGGTAAACTAAGTTAAAGCCTGGACTGCACTGTCAGTACTGTTTGTGAATATTGCTTGTTTATGTATGTATCCTTGTATTTTGTTCTCCCTCCACCCCCTGTAACCGACGTGGAGCCTTTGCAAAAGAGTCTGTGACTCAAAGGATTGTAATTCTGATTATATGCAATAAATAAAATAAATAAAATAAATTACATTTACATTTACATACTAACATACTATTTGCCAGCAGATTAGGCCTTATGGTCTATCGAGTCTGCTCGAACCTAGATCCTTAGTTGGGTGCCGAGACCCTCCCATCCCTTGTGCTCCAGAAACCCCTATCATCCATCCCCACCCCACCCCCGGGACAGGCCATCATCTGATACATCCCCTTTCTGTGTCTGTCCCACCCTCTCTGAAACCCTCCACTGTGGATCTCTGAACCAGCTCACCAGGCAGTGCATTCCAAGGGTCCACCACCCTCTCAGTGAAAACCTCCTCCTTTCCCCTCACCCTTCCACCTTCCAACTTCAAACCATGCCCTCTGGTGATACCTCCTGCTTTAGTCTAAAGATCCCTCCATGTTTACCCTATTTATTCCCTTGAGGTACTTGAAGACCTCAATCATGTCCCCTGTCTCTCTCTCCTCCAATGAAAACAGGCAGAGCTCCTCAAGTCTGTCCTCATAGTCAAATCCCTAGCCCTCACATCATCTTTGTTGCCCTCCTCTGTACCCTCTCCAGGAGCTGTATGTCCCTCTTCAAGTGTGGTCTCCAGTACTGTACACAGTACTCAAGGTGTGGTCTAACCAGTCCATTGTACAGCGGCAGAATCACTTCCTTGCTCCTAGAGGTGATCCCCTCACGATGCATCCCAACATCCTGTTTGCCTTGCTAGCTGCTCTCCTGCACTGCTCAGAGTTATTCATACATGTATCCACCATGACCCCTAGGTCTTTTTCCCTATTGAGGCTTCCAGCGCCCCTCCCAGGGTGTACCTGTGTTTAGGGTTTCCGACCAAGATGCAACACCTTGCACTTGGTGATATTGAAATTTAATTTCCATGTGTGAGCCCAGCTTTCCAGGGTGTCCAGGTCCCCTTGCAGGGCCAACCTCCCCTCTTCTCCCTCAACTACTGCTCCCATCTTGGAGTCATCCGCGAAGAGACTCATTTCACACCCTATACCATCCCTGATGTCCGATATGTATGCATTAAACAGGATTGGACCCAGGACCGAGCCCTGTGGTACCCCACTACCAACCTCTCTAGGGTTCGAGAGCTCCCCACAGACCACTACTCTCTGAGTGCGTCCAGCTATCCAGTTTTCAATCCATCTGACCATCAAAGGGCCTACTCCTAACCCCATCAGTTTCTCCACCAGACCATTGTGGGGGACAGAGTCAAACGCCTTGCTGAAGTCCAAGAATAATACATCCACAGGCTTACCCCTGTCCAGTTCTGATGTTACCCATTCATAGAACTCCACAAGGTTGTTTGACATGATCTACCTGGCACAAACCCATGTTGCCGACTATCCAGACCTCCCACCTCCTCCAAGTAAACCCCCAATCGTTCCTTTAGTATACTCTCCATTAATTTTCCCACCACCGAGGTCAAACTGATGGGTCTATAGTTACCTGGTACTTCCTTGACCCCTTTATGGATTGGTACCACATGTGCCTCTCGCCAATCCCTAGGTACCCTCCCTGTCTCAAGTGACCTGCTGAAAAGCTCCGCCAGGGGTGCAGCCAGTATGTCCGCCAATTCCCATAGTACTCTCGGATGAATGCCATCCGGCCCAGGAGATTTGTCTTTCTTTAGGGCCTTGAGGGCTAACCACACCCTTTTGGCGGGATGGCATCATCCGTCCCCTCCACCTTACTGGTCTTTTTATCCTTATCCAGATGTGACACCCTGGGGTACCTTTCCTCCCTTTGCTCCATTTCTGTTGCTCCCTGATCCCACTCCTGCCGCTTCTATCCCCTTTGTGCCTTGCTTTGTAGATATCCCATCCTCCTCCCTAGTGAACACAGAGGCAAAGTACTCGTTAAATACCTCTGCCTGGTCCCTCGCCTCTTCCACCCACCCTCCTTCTGATCTCAATCTGCTGAGATGGCCCTTAGTTTTTCTCCGCTCCCCAATGTACCGGAAGAACCCCTTTTCCCCTCCATGTATCCCCTGTGCCAGCCGCTGCTCTTTACTGGACTTTGCTCCCCTCACCATACGGGTGACTTTTCTAGATGCAAGCTGGTACATTTCCTTATCCCTATCCCCGCTTGTTGTTTTATATTTTTTGTAAGCCGCCTTCTTTTCTCTGACTGCTACCTGTACCTCACTGGACCACCAGCATGGTTTATGTGACCTTGCTCCCTTACGTTTCAACTTAGCGCAGATCCTGACTGCCTCATGAAGTCCCCGTTTTATGACCTCCCATCTCCTTTCCACACTTGTCGTTGAGGTAATCCCCTTCAAGTGATCCTTGAGAATATTTCCCATGCCCATAAAGTCTGCCCCCCTGAAGTCCACTGTCAGTGTCCTAGATCTCACCCCCACTCCCCCAATGCTTATTTGAAACCAGACAGTATTGTGGTCACTCCCAGTCAGGGGTCCTGTACAACCATGTCCCTTACCAGATCCCCATCTGCCAGAACCACATCCAGGACATGCCCCTCCTGTGGGCTCCATCACATGCTGTGTTAAGAACACATCCTGGAAGCCATCCAGCAGCCTCTGCTCCTTGGCCACCTTAGAGGACATGGTTCCCCAGTTTGTACCTGGCATATTAAGGTCCCCATCAACACCACTCCTTCCCTTTTGGACCACACTGGGCAATGATGTTGTCCAGCAAACCATCCTCTAGAACATCACTCATCCCGGGGGCCTATATGCTACTCCCAGCTTGACCTTATCTCCTGCTGGGGATCGTAAGGTGACCCATAAGGCCTCCACGTTTCCCTCTGCCTCTTCTACCATAGCAATTTCTATGTCATCTCTAATGAACATAGCCACTCCACCCCCTCTGCCCTCCTTTCTATCCTTCCTAAGCATAGTGTACCCCCGTACATTTAGGTCCCAGTCATGGTTTTTGTTGGCCCATGTTTCCGTGACTGCCGCCACATCCACCCCCTCGAACAGCATGGCCTGGAACTCTGGCAACTTGTTTCCCAAGCTCCTGGCATTTACTAACACTAACCCCAACCCCTTATCCCTGATCCTCTTTGTCGAACCCCACCCAGATTCCTTATACTTCCATCCTCCCTCTGCTCCTCCTGAAACCTCCACCTCCAGTCTGTTTCCCTCCCCTTGGGCTTGAAGGCTACTCCTCATCTGGAGGGAGGGCTTCTGGTCAGCCCCTCCCTTATCCCTTCCCCCCCTTACAAGTTTAAACCCCACCTTTCTTGTATGTAGTCAGCCATCCCCTGTTTAAGGACTTCCTTCCCTAATGGGGCAAGATGAAACCTGTCCTTGGCATATAGTCCCTTATCCTCCCAAACTCCATTCCAGTTCCCTAACACCCCCAACCCATTCTCTTCACCCCACTTCCTGAGCCAGTCATTAACCTCTTTGAGCTTCATTTTTTTCTCCACTGAGGCCTTTGGTACTGGCAATGTCTCCAAGAAAATGTTGCATCCATTATCCCGACAGACTCTGGCAAGTTCTTGGAACCTTGCTTGGATTTCCAAATGCTATTTCCTCTAGATCATTAGTTCCCAAATGCCAGAATCCGGTTTCCTCCACAATCCCTAACCATTTCATACACCATGAACTTTGCTCTGTGCACTGTCAGCCCAGAGATACTCACTACCTTCACCTGGCTATGGCATCCACCCCCCTGTCCCTCCCAATGGATACCCCTAATTATCGAGTCTCCCAGTAACAGAACCTTAACACCGCCATCATCCTTATGGTTACCTCCACTATGCCCTCTCAGCCCCCCCCCCTTTATCCATGATCGCAATTTCATGGGAGTCTTCCTGCCTTATTAGAGACCCCCTTGTCACCCTCCCCTTTCTGCCTCCCTTGCTATTTTGCCCACTTAACTCAAACCCCCTCTGAATAGGTGTCCCCTTTAACCCTCTCTTATCTGAACCATTTATCATGGTCCTGATGGTTTCCCCTTCCCGCACCACCATCCCCCCCTTGTACTAGTACCCCTGTCTCCAGAGGCTCTCTGTGGGTCCCCTTTTAGCTAGGGCCCCATCCTTGGTACTGACCTCCCTGCTGAAGAGGGGCTCCTCTCCCACCTCCTTGTCTCCCAGTTTCTCCAATCATGCTCTCCTCCTCATGTCTGGAATATGTTGCATCTCCCCATTTGCTTAACATATATGTTTCTTCTCCCTCTGGGACTATGTCTATCCTTTCCATAGCTGGTCTGTGATGCCCTATGGGTATCTGACTCCCTCCCCGGCCTCTGTATAAGTTTCCTCATTTCCACCAACCCTTCCTCCCGCCTAGGATGCTTAGTATCTCAAATTTATTGTGACACTCTATGTCAGCCTCCATCAAGTAACCCGAGTTTCCCAGACTGCATCTCTAAACTGACCTCTTCTTCCTCTCTTGCACTGTTCACCTTAGGAGCTCCCTTCCCACAGTCTGCTGTTTTAGGCTTATGCACAACAGCCCCTCCTGACTCTTTCCCTCCAGTCTCTTTGAATTCAGAATGTTCACCCTGTCGCTTCCCTTAGCATCAACTTCCTATCTAAGGGTCCTCTGTCCCAATATCCCCCTTCTGCTTGCTGCAACATCATGTCCTGTAATTTCAGAGCGTTGCCCCGCCTCCTCTCAGCCCCACCCTTCTGCTGCCCATATCCACACCCTTATCCTTGGACACCCCTAGCTCCCACAGCTTACTCCTTAACCAATATACCTCACTCCTGATACAAGATAGCTGTCTACAGAGTGGCAGCCTCCTCTCCAGGCCCAATTTAGAATTATTGCCATCCCACAGCCTGTGCAGCCTACAACCTTCCGAAGATGCCTGCCATGGTGGAATTAGCCACCCTGATTATCCCCTCTGTTTATAATAGCACACCCCTTTCTCAGTCCCTTTCCCTGAGTACAGTTTCTCTCTATACTGACTGTAATTATTTACAAACCCAATTTCAACCCCACCAACAAAGTTCCCAAGTCTCACAAACACATACAGTCCAGTATGTGTTCGATCCCACTAACAGTGTGTGTAAGCAGACACCAGGTACCGTATGATGTCACAGGCCCACCAGCTCCTGTTGCTTCAAATTTCAGTCCCAAACAGAAATACTCAGCCCTTCACTCCCAACCCCCAGTGGCTTTTCAGTATTTAAGAAAGCCTACAAAACAGGGTGGCTGGGTGGGGGCTCTTACCAAACACCAGGCAAACAACACATTTAAATGTCCTTCTAATTTTCCCTGCCAAACAACTATCCCCAAACCTACAATAACACAGCCCAAGTAACAGTTCAAATTCAAGGTAATAATTTTTAACACATAGAACTAATTTCACTTACAAACTATTCAAATATTTCAGTTAAAACAAAATATAACTCCTGACCTCTTTTCTACCAACCTGTTGCTTAAGCTCCCAAGTGAACAATGGAAGCCAAGGTAATTCTTATTTAAAGACAAGGTAATTGCAGCTAATGTCCCTTCCCCCTAACACCGGGCAAACAACACATTTAAATGTCCTTCTAATTTTCCCTGCCAAACAACTATCCCCAAACCTACAATAACACAGCCCAAGTAACAGTTCAGATTCAAGGTAATAATTTTTAACACATAGAACTAATTTCACTTACAAACTATTCAAATATTTCAGTTAAAACAAAATATAACTCCTGACCTCTTTTCTACCAACCTGTTGCTTAAGCTCCCAAGTGAGCCAGTCCAGAACACAGCACAGAAAAAGATTTCCCTGAGATCAGGAAGCGCCAGGCGTCGGAAAATCAGCCAGGGAGCAGAAACTGCCAATCAGTGCCAGGCTCCTCCACTGAGTGTCCAGTCAAAACAGCGGCATTCAAAACCACGAGTTTCAGAGGTCCTGTGCATACCTGAATCTGTCCGGGGGTCAGTCAGGTGGTCTGTTAGCTGCAGCCGGCTCGGAGAGTGCTAGCAGAAATAGCAAAGCGGGAACATCCAAGCTGCTTGGTAACCCAGATAGCGACTAGACTACAAATGGTGGGGGAGGTGGCCCATTGGACCATATGCATAACAAATGGAGAGAGAAGACAGGAATTCACTTGATGGACAAAGACTGGCATATAATACAGGGAGAGGTGAGCCATACTACAGCAAGCAATCAGTGGAGGAAGTTCAGGTGGAAGACTGTGCCCTGTTTCTTCCACACCCCATTGCTCACCCACCTCTTTAAGCGAAGCAACTCCAACAAATGTTGGAGGATGTGTAACAACAGGGCAAATCATTATCGTATCTTTTGGAACTGCCCAATAATTCAAGCATACATAAAAGAGGTGTGCTCCATAATACAGGGCACTCTGAACCTCGGTGCCCCCTTACGGTTTCAGCACTTATTTATGGGTTTATCCCCTTAGAAGGTGAAACCCTAAAGCCAGGTATTTGTTCATAATATTCATAGCAGCATTTGCAAAAGCCATCACGAGCAAATGGCTAACAACCTCTCCTCCCAGTCTACAAGATAATATAAAATATTCCAATATAAAAGAATTAGGAACATGGAAAAGCTGACTCACCACCCGCGACTGCAGGCCAATGTATACAACGTGAGGCAAGTCCCCTCTCCCTCAAACTCAGAAGAGAGAGAAGATGATGTAATATTAGATAACCTACTGGTTGCCAAATACCTGTGATTTTCGTCTGTGCAAGGGTAACCGAGTAGCCGAGACTGCACATGGGAGCTGTCACACCAAACAGTGCTCAAGGGCATGATTTACTCCAAGCAACCCACTAAGACTTAAGGATGTTAATGAATTTGCATGTGTTCATAAGGATACTGTTGAATTTCCGATTAAATGTCATATCATTTACTGCACTCTAAATATTATTAATGCCCTGTCTCTTTTGTATCTTGTGTGTTAAACAGTACTAAAGCAAGACAGTTCAGATTAAATAAACTACCACCAGCTTATGTACTACTTGTAATACGTAACCCAAAATGAGATATAAAAACAGTACTGCCATTTGTGTTGTATCCTTACATTGAAAATCCAATAAAATTCAAGTTTTAAAATTAATTAAAAATATACTGATGATAAATCTAATCATACGCTTGTAACTGGGTTTGAAATGTAAGTACAACCAGCTATATTTTGGATATTAGATACAAAGGTTTATCCCCTTGGGCTGAAAGTTCTGCTTAAATATTGCTGATCACTTATCAGGAACATTAGAGGCCTTTAGGCCTAAATGGTATAGGGCAGGTGAAATATATTTTTTAATATCATGATTGTCCCTGTAAAGCTCTGCTATAATTGCATGTGATCAGTTTATATGTTTTTTCTTACAGCTAGTACTTCTCCTCACAGGATGTAACACCAGGAAAGTCATAATTATTTATGCCTTTTGTAAGAGAAGAGCTACTTTACCATTCATTGTAGCCGTCTATGCACCTTTTCATTACTGTAAGTTTTGCTTGCAAACTTATAAATAAAAAGTTTAACAAATGCCTGACTGCTAAAACAACTATCATGAAACCTTTTATCAACTAACAAATACATCAGCAATCACGTGCAACATGGTGTGTTGCTCTACTATGAGAATCACAAGTCTTGGGTGAGTTGTAACAAGGATGTATTAGTTATTACACCATAACTGCACACCATAGAAGGGGTCATCATGCTTATAAAATCATGGAAACCACTACAAACCAGACATTGCAACACATCCTTGTGGTTATACTGTAATAACCACAGGTCATGTGACTTGATTCCTCCAATCACAATACACTGTTTCTCATGAAAATGTTTATGTTTGATTGAGCGCATGCACACAGCATATGCACAAGAAAAATCTTGTGACAGTACCACATTTCAGAGGTGTGTAAATGTTGTGGCCAATGCAGCGGATGCTTTACTGGATGTATCCCTCAGCCACCAATCAAGGGGGAAGCTGCCAATGACAGCAGCTTCAAAGAGAGCCAAGGAGTTGAAATGAATCTGCTGCTGCAATCACAAACAGTTTCGTCACTGCAGCGGCACCTCCCCCCCTTGTAACCTTGTTGGCTCCTGCTGTCCAGCACTCTGTCCCTGGCCCTTGCTCCGCCAACAACTTGTTTGTTCTGTGTGCCTTTCCTGGTGAAACAAGTAATGAGCCGTGGGTCCTGCCGCCTGCCACACACTCCAAGGAAAGCAGACATCAGGTTGCCCAATCCCCATGTTGGCATGTATCCCCCTTCCCTCCATTAATGTGGCACACTGGGAGCCCACCCCAGTGTGCCAAAATGTTTCTGACACTGGGATGCCCACTCCCAGTGTTGGATGCACCCTCCCCAAACCAGTCTGTAATCTGCAGACATCGGGGTGCCCAATCCCCATGTCAGCATGCCCCACCAACACCACTATTGTGGCACACTGGGAGCCAAAATGTGTGCCAAAATGTATTTTTTTAAACCTGTAAAAGAAAGAAAACTGTGGCCCCAGTCTTTTTTTTTTTTTTACCTGTAAAAAAGAAAACGGTCCACCGTTGTTTCCCTAGTCCCCCACCCTCCCACTATGCACCCACCTCCCCACACCCTCCTCACCCATACTTACCCTCTGGAGGTCAGAAACAGTGATCTTCTCTGGACCAGGACAAGTCTGCACTCTTCAAAGCCGAATCCCGAACTGAGGAATCGAGTAAGCGCTGTATAATGGGAGTCAATGGAGGTTTCAACTTAGGTTCATATCTCAAGCCATTTTTAGATTAGGCCCCAAATTTTCAACATGAGGTTCTTGAAACTCATCTCATGAACATGTTACCGTCATTATTATTGGTTCCAAAGGTGATTTCCCGGTCACTACGCGGAATCACCTTTCAGGACCAATTAATTAAATGACAGTGCCACTGTTCATGAGGTGGGGTCTCAAAAATCCCATGTTCCAAATTTGTTAAAAAAAATTCCAAGAAATGACTGCGGTACGAGCATGCATTGTGCAGTTTCTACGCACGCTTGTAACTTCGCCAATTTTTAATATTTTCACTCCAGATTTTAAACATTGCCATTTTTTCACTATTCCTCCTTATGAACAGTACAGCTGTCATTTTTCACATCCTGCCTGAAATGTGTTGTCATACCTGTGGCACAGAATGGCGCAGTCGCTGTGGGAAATTGACTTTTGAGACAGATTAAAAAAATCACAGTGCCACTGTTCATGAGGAGAGGTCCCAAAATGCCCATGTTGAAAATTTTGTGAAAAAAGTCAAAAAAATGATTGCGTTATGGGCAGGCGTTGCACGGTTTCTACACACACTTGCAACTTCACCACTTTTTCATATTTCTACTCCAGATTTTCAACATTGCTATTTTTTTCATATCTCCTCATGAACAGTACAGCTGTCATTTTTCACATCCAGCCTGAAATGTGTCTTCTCACCTGTAGTGCAGAATGGCGTAGTCGCTTTGTAAAATCACCTTCCGGGATTGAGTAACAAAATGATAGTGTCACTCACTGTTCATGAGGTGAGATCACAAAAAGCCCACCTTGAAATGTGGAGTGAAAATACCAACAAACGCATGGGGTGTTAGGGTTTCCAACCAAAATGCCCTATCCTGTAGAGACTGACAGGCATTGGGAGTGTGACTTGCGGTTGTTGGATGTAATGCTCTCGCCCTTCCACCACCACCCACACCCTGCAGCCAGTGACAAGCATCAAGGTGTCTGGGGGTCTTTGTGCCCCAATGTTCACCCCATTCTTCTATACTGCACCCATCTCAGCTTATTTCCTTATGGAATGGGGTAAGCATAAGGGCTGAAGACCCCAAGGCACACCTCAACACCTGTTGGTGTCTGTAAGGTGGAGTGAGGTGGAATGGCGTGAGCGTTATGGCCGATGACACAAAGGCACACCCCCAACGCCTGTCAGTCTCTGCAGGGTGGGAGTGGGGGTTGGAGTTAGTTCAATACTTCACTGCCATTCCTATTATGCATCTCTCTAACTCTTTCACTACCAATGCCAACAAGCAAACATTCGGCATTGACAAATGCTTGTAAATACTGCTTTAGGGGGACACTGATGACCAGGTCACTGGATTTTTTTACAGCTTGAGAGCTAGATGTGTAGATATACAGCAATACTGTGGATACATTTCCAGGCAGGTTTTAAACTTTTACGCAATTAAAAATAGAATTGTATTTGCTTTAAAAAGTACTCCCTTTCCAGAAAGCAAGCTTGGTGATGATGCCTTCCCTGTGCATAACTAAAAGCATCTCTCTCCAACTCCCATGTTGTAAATCAGGGACAAGGTTTGTAAACATCAGGGACATGTTACCAAACTCGGGGAAAGGACACATCTCTAAAAACAATAGCATCAGACCAAGACACCAACTATATATTGTAGCTTAGTGATATGTTCCCACGTGTCACTTGCCATATCACCACTGGAGAGTATTTTAGCTTGTGGCTAAGGTTTATAACATTTCCCGTGCCATGGAGGTGAAAATCTTCTGTTCATAATGTTTTTTTCCACAGTACATAGTTTATAAAAATAATCTAGTAGCACATATTGTGTGGCTCATGTTTTTGCACAGTGGCTAAACATTTTGGGGTCACTTTAGCCACAGTGGCTAACATTTTCAAAATCATAGGGGAAACATAGCATTGTAAAAAGCTCCTGTATGGGGAGCTAGATTGTAAGTGCTAGACTGTAAATCCAGTGTCTGTCTTTTTTAAACTTTAAATGTCAACTCTTTAATGACAGAAGTGTAAGATCAGAGGGTCCAAGGAAATGTCTCAGGTAAAATCAGGGATGTCCCTGAAAATCAGGGGTAGTTGTGAGGTAAGACTAAAAGGAATTTTGATGCCAGTCTTCAGAGCCTCTGGTTCCTCGTAAAATAGAAAACATGTTCCAGTTAATCCTAGAAAAAGTATTACTACCAACTTTGTCTTCTAGACACAAACACATCAAATCTAACCACTTTGGTGCCCTTTGGGCAAAATGTTCAGGGTATCCTGTCAAAAGATGGCAGTTCAAAAGGCAAAACGAATCTACAACAGTCAAAGTTAAAATTACATAGTACATAAAGGATAATTTGTGAAGCTAGATTAGCCAAAGGCTTTTGTTTGAGAAGGGCTTTAGTCACCCTTTAAACAACTTGACAGAAAGTGCCTGTCTGATGTTGATAGGGTGGATGCTTCAGCAACCAGGAGAGAAGGCCTCGTTTTTCCATGTAAGCTACAGATTTAGCAAATTCCAGAGTGCCTCTCCATAGCAGGTGTTAGGGCTTGTTCAGTGGAAGAAAGGGGTCAGCAAAGATACCCAAATGCTGCACACTGAGTTGAGACCCCCCCCCCATCTCACTTGCAGGCCAGGGGCTCCTTGGGATGGTACCCATTACCTGCTGGTGTGCTAGTGCACAGAACTCTAACGACACATTGGTAGATTTGGTCTCCCCATTCAGCGCTAGTTTAAAGCATTTCTCTCCCAGCATGGCCTGCTCTTGCTATGAATATCCTACATTCCTTTCTGCTTGTTTTCAACCACTAATAAAGCCGTTCATAGATCAGCAACATTCCTGCACTGTTTCACCCAGTCAGCAGCACGGGTGGGGTTGCTTTGTTTTGGGAACTCTGACTGGCAGGTGCCTGAATTTCTCTGTCATGTCCTGTCATTCTAATAACCCATCAGCTATTGTTGCTTAATACCCAGTAAGCCCAGCATTAACCAGCCAGTGGGGTTGGCAGTTGCTAACCTAGTTCAGGAAGCTTTCACAACGGGGCAAGAGAAAACCAGCTGCTGGAATTATTGCTGTGAAGCTGTTACATACTGCAGGATGGAAACTTGCAACAGGTGTGTTTTTGTGTGTCTTTTGGTATTGTGTTTTTTTATTAACTTTTCCTCTGTGGTAATCATCAACATTTTCTCTCCTACAAGCATTGATGGTACTAATCTGTATCTCAGTGTGATGGCTATCGTTGCACTTAGCTGAACAGAAGAGGCAGTTTGGGCTACATTTGTACTGAGAGAGGGGATCAAGCCAGAGTGCACTTTTAACTATTAGAAATACTACTGGTTGAAACTGGTCCTAGTGATGCCATCAGGTCATATCTGGTCTCATCAAGTTACAGCTGGTCCAAACAGGTTATAGCTAGGCCCACCAGGTAATAACTGGTGGGTGAGTAATCTCTCATGTTCCCTTGTGCTGCCGACTTAGTTGGAATGCTGTTTATGAGACACCTGCAATGCAGAAGATTATGATTAGGTGACCCCCCCCCCCACTGTATATAAATGCTTCAAAAATAGACCTTTGATGATTAGTCGGGAATCCTCTCCATTCAAAAAACTTCAGATAAAAAGAATGCTCAACAGTCCATCTTTGTGAGCCAATGTTAACAGGTACATGAAAGCAAGCAACCCCATTCTGTGTTGCTATAAAGACATCCAGTGACCTCAGCCTCTGCCTCAATAAGGCTGGCATGTGACCCTAACTAATGTTTTGATAAAGAAAGCACACAAAAGCTGTACCTCAGACATACACACACACAGGTACACACGTGCATGTGTACATATGTACATATATGCTTGCAAACATGCGCACGCACACACACCTGATGCACACGTTGGTTAAGAGAATGCCTGACCGTCAACAGCTTTAAATCCATGCTGACAACATATTTGTTTACGTTAGCCTTCCCAGATTGTATTTAATTATCTTTGTATTTATTGTTTTAATTCAGTTTTTAATATGTTTGTGTATTTAAAATGTACAGCGCCTTGATTTTGGAAAGGTGCTATAAAAATAAAGTTTTACTTACTTACTTACACAATCATTGCAAACTTCCCAACATTCTCTTCTCAGCAATTCAGTTGACCTAGATAAATGAGTAACTGGAATATTCAGTAGATATTGTTGAACAAAGAAAATTATATGTACCTACTGGAAACACACTGACTAACAGTCCAAAGTCTTCAATGTGTCATGTAGTTAAAGGGATGCATTTATGTATGTAAAAGCTTAAAGCTTGTGGCTATTACAGTTTACAGCTGTACTGCAAATTCTGCTGTTAACAGAGAGCACCATCTGTTTCTGGTGTTGAGAGCCTACAGTGCTTCCTGCACTAGTATAACTGCTGGTATTGTAAAGTAGAATAACAAGCATTTGTCAATGCCGAATGTTTGCTTGCTGGCATTGGCAGTGGTAGTGTAGAAGTTACAGAGCTGCGTAATAAGAATGGCAGTGAAGTACTGAACTGAAGCCAACCCCACCACCACCCTGCAGAGAGTGACAGGCATTAGGGTGTGCCTTTGGGTCGTGAGGCATAACGGCCACGCCATTTCAGTACACCCCACCCTGCAGACACTGGCAAGTGTCACGGTGTTCCTTGGGGTCTTTGGCCCTTATGCGCACCCCCCCATTAGGAAATACAGTGAGATGGGTGCGATATAGGAGAATGGGGTGAACTTTGGGGCCAAAGAGTCCAAGGCATACTTCAATGCCTCTCACTGGCTGCAGGGTGTGGAATGGTATGAGCATTACAGGCAAGCATCCCAAGTCACACCCTGATGCCTGTCATTCTCTACAGGGTTGGGTGTTATGGTTGGAAACCCTAATACTTCAGGCCTTCATTGGTATTTTCACTCCAAATGTTCAACATGTTTTTTTTGTGACCCCACCTCATGAACAGGGGGAATATCAGTTTCTTAGCCGAAAGCTGCTTATGCACAGCGACTATGGCATTTAGCACCACAGGTGCAAAACATTCCAACAGAATGTGAAAATGACAGCTGTACTGTTCATGAGGAGGTGGAAAATGGCAATGTTGCAAATCTGCAGTAAAATATTTAAAAAATGGTGAAGTCACATGTGATATAGAAACTGTGCAACGACACCGTAATATAATTAGGTTGGGATTTTTACAGCAGATTGTCAACTCAGGCATTTTGGGGCCTCGATCATGAACAGTGTCACTGTGATTTTCTTTATCTGTCCCGAACAATGATTTCCCACAGCGACCACGCATCTTCGCGCTAAAAGTGTGAAAACACACTTCGCCATGTTGTGAAAAATGACAGCTGTACTGTAAATAAGGCAGTGTGGAAAATGCCACTGGTGAAAATCTGGACTTAAAATATTACAAAGTCATGAACTTACGAGGGTGCGTGGAAACTGCGCAATGCTCACTCGTAACATAGTCATTTTATGGACTTTTGTCACCAAATTTTCAACATAGCCATTTTAAGACCTCTGCTCATGAACAGTGTAACTGTGATTTTCTTAATCTGTCCCAAACATTGCTTTCGCACACCAACAGCACCATTGTGCGCTACATGTGTGAAAACACATTTTGGGTGGCATATGAAAAATGGCAGCTATACTGTTCATAAGGAAGTGTAATAAAATGGCAATGCTGAAAATCTGGAGTGAAAATATTAAATTCGCAAACTTATGGGCATGCATAGGAACTGCGCAACGCACACTCATAAAACAGTCATTTTTAGGAATTTTGTCACGAATTTTCAACATAGCCATTTAAGACCTCTGCTCATGAACAGTGTCACTGTGTTTTTTTAATTTGTCCGTACATTGGTTTTACGCTTTGACTCGCCATTGTATGCGCTACATGAGCAGAAACACGTTTTGGGTGAGATGTGAAAAATTACAGCTGTACTACTCATAAAGAAGGTGTAGTAAAATGGCAATGTTGAAAATCCAGAGTGAAAATATTGAAAATTCGCGAACTTACGAGCGTGCGTAGGAACTGAGCAACGCACGCTCGTAAAACAGTCGTTTTTTGGAATTTTTCCACCAAATTTTCAAAATACACTTCTTGAGAGCCCACCTTATGAACACTGGCAGTGTCGTTTCGTTAATCGGTCCAGAAAGGTGATTTCGCGCAGTGACCGCACAGTGACTGCGAAATCACCCTTCGGGCCCGAATACCACTATGACAGTGACATCATTCATGAGAAGGGGTCCCAAAAACCCCATGTTGAAAATTTGGTGCAAAAATTCCAAAAATTGCCTGAGATATGCAACAAAGTTGAAAAAACCCTATCTAGCCCATTATACAGCTTACCGGCATTTCCTCAGTTCACGGTCGGCTTTGAAGAGTGCAGACGTGCCCCGTCCACCAAGATCGCTGCTACCGAGGTCTGGAGGTAAGTATGGGGTGAGGGGGGTGTGGGAGGCAGGGTGCGCAGGGTGGGTGCGGGTTGTGGGAGGGGGCCAGGAGACTACGTGGGACCGTTTTTACAGGTTAAAAATTAAAAAAGGACGACGTTGGATGTTTGCCACACTGGGGTGGCTCTTGCATGGCACAAGGATGGTTAGCGTCAGCCGACGGGGGATTGGGCACCCCACAGCCAAAGAATCTACTGCCACGCTGAGGTGGGCTCTCAGCGTGGCACCCAGTACTGGGGGGTTGAGGACAGTGGAGCAGCCCGGCCAGAGTTGGGCACCCCGTTGGCTATATCATGAGTTTACTTGAGGCGGGGGCACAGCACAGCCGGCAGAGTTGGGCACCCCATCGGCTATACAGTGTGTGCGCTGGGGGGCGCGACACTCCCGCGCAGGCTACACGTGTGTGTGTGTAGGTGTGGGGAGTTGCGCATGAGCAGGCGATATCTTATCGCTGCTCACTGAAGCGTAGCTCCCCCTTTCAACTGTATGCCACTGCATTTTGGAGCTTGTCATAGAGAGCTCCAGCATGCATTGGCTTACAGGGGCCGCGCCTGCCAACACACTGACTGAATTGGAAGAGGGGGTGACACACCTCCGAAATCTCGGATGATGGCACTATGTTTCTTGCACATGTGTGCAAGCAAACATAAAAAGGTAGAACGAGGCAGTATGAAGTTGTAGATAGTGATCAGAGCTGCTGGAATGCTTTGGGTTCTGCTACTGTGTAATCTATTATTTTACACAGGAAAGTTTATTTTTACTTGCTCAGAAGTGGGGCCAGGCAGGTCTTCCTCTTTAGCTTCATCTGCAGGAAAGGCCAGCTCTCAGCTTCACACTCAGAGTAACTATGCACCATTAAGCGACAGCCTTTCCCACTACAAACTGATCTGTGTATTTCCTACTGCTGTGACCGGCACCACTGATCCAAGAACAAAAGGCTGTTTGCAAACCTTAATTCTGACACTTAAACAGAGAACTTTCTTGTGGGAAAATTGAGGATGTGGACCCTCAAAAAGAAGTCTGTACCAGTTCTCTTTTTTCATGCAGCTTTTTCTTGCTTTCCTTGCCATCAGCCATGGAAATACCCTGCATTCAGCCATCATTCAGATGGGAGATTTTTTTTTTTGTTACTTCCTCAGTTGTCTTCCACACCCTCTCTCCACTCCGTGGCATGGGCAGTACCTCTGTCAGCATCACATACACACAGCGCCCCTGCAAGGAGAGCAAGCTTCCTGTCCCAGTCACAAGGGTCACTGGAACCCACCGCCAATCTTTCCCGACTGAGGCATGCTGCCATGGGGTAGCTATCTCAGTCTGGTGTGCCTCTCAACATGCCAACCTTAGCTTGCTCCAAAACTCAGGTCACCTGCTCGGCGGCACAACACACTGCTGCTGATCTGTTAGGGACAGTGATACAACACGCTGCTGATGATATGTCAGGGACAGCCTTCCTTTTTACCAGTTCTTGAGATCTATAGGTGTATGGTTAATGGAGCGCCTTTTAGCCAAAGTCCCACATGTTTGCTGCTTACGTTCTGGCATCCCTACAGTGGCAATCCAGGCCCTTTACTTTGGGGTGCTCACCTCTACTGGTGATAGGGTATGGGGTACCCTCAACAGGCAATGCCCTACCCTGCTGAAAGTGAAAGGTGCAAATGAGTAAGGAACTCCCGCATGCTGTTGTACAAAGTCTACAGTGCCAACTCTTCAGCTGTGTCTCCCCCATTGGAATTAAGGAGTGCCAGGTGGAGAGTTGATTCTGTACCATTCAAGAGGTGTTTCTGTATGTGTGCATGTAGGTGCCGAAGTTTCTAAACAAATGTTTCAGTCAAAACAAGAAAAAACAGCAGGGAGTGCCTGGGGTTCAGTATCAGTGTACAGGGAACCAGCATAAGATCTCAGCAAGAGATAAATCAGCTCACCAATCCCAAGAACTCTGGCCAGTTCATCGCTGCAGAAACCATCCTGTCAGGAAAATATATTATTTTAACCCATGTATTCATTTAAAAGTTTAGAATTTGTTAATGCATCAGTTAGGGTTCCCACCACCAAAAGTTGGGAAATGTAGTGTTAGGGTTTCCAACCCTAATACCCCACCCCACACCCTCCCTCCATGCACCAACAGGTGTCGGGGGTGTCTTGGGGTTGTCAGCCCTAATGCTCATCCCATTCCATGTGTAAGGAAACTGAGATGTACAGTATAGGAGAATGGGGTGAGGAGAATTGGGCTATCAACCCTAATGCTCACCCCGTTCCATCATTAAAGAAACTGAGATATGTAGAGTACATGAGAATGGGCTGAATGTTAGGGCTGACAACCCCAAGTCACACCCCATACCTGATTTGTGAAGGTATAGGAAAGGGTAAACCATAATGGTTTCTCCTGTAGCTGCCTACAGGGTGGGGAAGGGGTATTAGGGTTGGAAACACTAACACCACATTTCCCTACTTTTGTGGCTTTAACCCTAACTGGTGCATTAGCAAAGTTTTTTTGTAATGAATTTCCTTGCTTTTTTTTTTTTACTTTTGTTTATCATGCCTTCTCTGCCCCACTCCATCCTATCTCTCTGAACTCTCAATCCACCCCACGTCCCATCCACCATGGAGTCTGCTCCTACAGTGCACTACCCTGGTATATCTACAGTCCTCAGTTAACCCCCCGGGGCAGGGTGAGAAAGGCATCCGACTTACCCTCTCTCAACCTGCAGAGGAGTGTGCACAGTGGAGTCTGCCCTCAGTTTTTTGCAGATGCGCAGTGTAGAGGGTCCATCACCAGGACCAAATAGGGAGTTTTTCCCTTTTTACTCCTGCCCCTCTGTCGACGTCATCGTACAAGGAGGGCCACTGAGTCAGAGGTGTGCTGAGATGCGCCTCTGCTCAGGTCCTCAGCTGTCTTGGGTCCCTCCTCCTTTAACTGCTTCCCATGTCCACACTGCCAGATACCTGTGGTCAAAGGGAGGTGGCAGTATCACGGCAGGGAATGCTCCCATCCCTCCCCAGAGAAGGAGAGCAAGCCATTGGGCACTCAATCCTTCTCCTCCCCAGCTGACCCCCAGCAGCCTGAGTCTGTTCCTGAACCTGGATCACGGATATGGTGCGAGGTGTGGCATCCAGCACCTCATCCCTCAGCGCCACTGGGCTGGCACAATTTCCTTACTTTTTGATGTAGTATAATCAAATCCTCATTTGTCTGTGGGAGTGCAGGACCCTCTGGGCCCTGTGTTCAGGGCCCTGAACTCCCATCCCTCCATAGATCTGTACATGTATGCTGCTGTGGAAGAGCTTGGCTTTCTTGCATTTGTGCCAAAACAGCGGTCTCTTTCCTTCGTTGTATGGCTTGTTAAACTTCAATGTTATCCTACAGGAAATTGTATTTTTTATGTATTTTTTATACTGTCCCTAAATCACTGAGGGGGATATGTGTTATCCTTGTAGTACTCAATAAGATCTTTGTACTGATATATACATTTGCCCTTAAAGAGTTATGATTTCTTAAACTTCTAACATTATCATATGTGAATTTGCATGTTGTGTTTTTTGTGCTTTTTAATATGGCCTCTACAGTTTTGGGGAGCATTATGTGTTATTATTGTAGTACTCATTAAGATCTTTGTTTTGATATATAGCTTGTCCTTTAAGCCCAAATACTGAGGCAGTTATGGCTTCTTAAACATATAATGTTTTCCTATGGTAATGTGCATTTTTGTTATGTTTGCAGTTTATTTTTATACAGCCCCTAGACATTTTTTTGGGGGGAGAGATTATGTCTTATTCCTGCAGTACTCATTAAGAAGTTTGGTTTGAGAGATAGATTGTCCCTTAATTCCAAATATTGAGGGATTTATGGTTTGTTGATGTTGAAAAAAAAAACTAAGTCCAAAATCCTTTTTCTTATGAAGGAATCCTTTTTCATATGAAACAAAAAAAGCATACAAAAAGAAAAAATTACTCACCATAGTAATGTTGTCTCTTCTAATGGAGTCTTGCTGTATTCTGACTATATGCAGTTAGCCCCAGCACTTGAACTGCTCTGGAGAGTAAAGGGTTAACTCTATGCCAAGGCATAGAAAGTTGAGCTCAAGCTCGGTTTTCAAACCCCTGTCTGTGGTACTCTGAATTGTAACTGTCAGATTCTTACGAGCACTAAACTAACTAACTCAATAAGTAGAAATTGTTTCTAAAATGTTTATGCCAAAGGGCAATAAAACAGATCTTTAGGGTCAAAAGACTCAAGTTGAGAACCCCCAAAAAGAACCTAAGCAGGCAGTGAAACAACCAAAATATTCATAATAAACACCAGAAGAACCCTTAATAAGATAAAGGGTATGCCAAGTACAGCTCTGGGGTGCAGCACTGTGCCTGCCAAACCACAACCAAAACCACTAGGTTCCAGGAGGGGAGGCAGGAAGGGAGGTCAGAATACAGCAAGACTCCATTAGAAGAAACAACATTACTAAGGTGAGTAATTTTTTCTTCAAACAACATGAAATCTTGCTGTATTCTGACTATATGCAGACTACCAAGCAGTACCCCATTGGAGGAGGGAGTCACAGAACCTATTCTGGGAACAAGCTCTGCAGCACACCTGTGCCAAACCTGGCATCACTTCTAGACTGAATGGCCAGAGAGTAATGCTTGGTAAATGTGTGAACAGTTTTCCAGATGGCTGCTTTACAGATTTCCACTAAGGGTATATCTCTAGCTGCTGCGACTGAAGCAGCTGTACCTCTGGTAGAATGAGCCCTCATGCCTGAGGGAGGCTCTTTCCCAAGCTTTGGATAGCAGAACTGGATACAGGAGACAATGCACCTGGCAATGGTTCTCTTGGTGGCAGGTAGTAGTAAAATGTTTATTGTTTAGCCATACATGGCCATTACAAAAAAGACAAAACAAACATGCAATATAAATTACAAATATCTTATACTAAAATGTCCTTGAATTCAGAGCTCACATGACTTAAATATGTATAAAGAACATAATAAGAGTATACAGGACATGTTTCACACCTTCAAATCATATACATAAGTGCATAAAAGGGATTCCATCGGTTTCATGAGGGAAGACAGTGAGGCAACATGCTTAATAAATGTTGTTAAAACAATAACATACTAGATGAACTCATTTCACTATACGAAGTGAATAAATATATGGATTACATCTATGCAGATTAGACAACTGGATCGTCCATTATCTCATAACCTGACCAAATTATAATGGTAATTTAAATAAAGACAATCAAATCATATTCATTAAAAAGATCTAACTTCTTGTATTTACAATAAATCTCTCTGTTTTTCTTTTCTAATTTTAGAAGCATATTTAAGATAATTTACAATTCTCTTAACAGTGTTTCCATCGCTTGTATTCATGACAATAAATGTAAGGTCACTTTTTGTTATATCAGGCCAGTTAATATATGGTTCTAACCAATACTGTTGAATACTATTGTACCATGGACAGTACCATAAGACATGCATAAGGTCCTCCCTGAAACCTATATTACAATCACAGAATTCATGCTCCTTTGAAAGTTTATGGTATCTGGTTCTCAAAATGTTGTTCTCAAAAAGGTCTAGTCTAGCTTTAAGAAAAATGTTTCTATATACCTTATTTTCCAATATGTCCCAATAGCTCCTATACATTAGATCATTAGTGTTTGAGGCATACCAGCCAGAGAATCTAGACAATTGAATTTGGTCTAGATCCTGTTTTTTCCAGTGTTCATTCACTTTATTTTGAATAAAAGACTTATAATTATTATTAATTTTAATATTCTTTGCAAAGTATGATTTTAAAGATGTTAACCCATACTGATCTAATTTATTGTTGATATCCTGCATCCAACATTTCTCCCCACAATCATTTTTAATCCAAAGAAGTTGTTCTAGAAAACACTGCTTAACTAATTTACCTTTGTCTAATCTTGTTAGATATAGCTAATATTTTAATTTTCTACCTTCCATAAGTGCATTTACATTAATCAGTCCGAGTTCAGCTCGTAAATATACTGCTGGACAGGACTGAGGAATCTGTAATACAGCCCGTAAAACCTTGTACACTGGAGCCATACATATTTCAGCATCCTTACACTTCCAAACTTCAGATGTATAAGTCATTTGTGTCCAACTTTTCGCTTTAACAGCTCTCAATAATGATTTAACTGAAAAGCCCCCATAAGAATAATTGAATTTCTTTAACCCATTCATAGTTTTTTTTATTTTATTATGTACCATTTCTCTTTGTTGTTTCCACATATTATTATTTGTGAAAATTAGCCCCAAATATGTATATTGTTTTACTGCATCCAATTTATGCTTACCATGTTTAAAATAAGATTCTGCAGAATTGGTACCAAAGGTTATAGTTTTTGTTTTTAATAAATGTATTTTTAATTTCAGACCCTTAGTAACCCTTTGTAAAGTATTCAATTGTCTTTGAAGACCTTTTTTAGTTTGGGAAATCATCACTAAATCATCTGCATAGGCTAAAATTGCAATCTGCTTCCAATTGACCTTTGGACCATCTATATCACTTTGTTCTAATTCCCTAATAAGAGGATCTATATATAAATTGAACAAAGTAGGAGCTAATAAGCAACCTTGTCTTACCCCACAGTTAGTTTTAAAGGGTAGGGATGTTTCTCCCGCAATACCATATCTGGTCTTTGCCCAAGTGTTATTATAAAGTGCAGAAATTATTGAAATGAATGTCTTATCTATTCCTCTCTCATGCATGATAACCTAAAATTGTGCTCTACAAACCGTATCAAAGGCAGCAGATAAATCAATAAATACTGTATTTAGTTTTTGCTTTCTAATTTTAACGTATTTATGAATTAAATGATTCAAAATAAAGCAATTGTCTATTGTTGATGACCCACTGTGAAAAGCCAACTGCGCCTCACTCATCCCTCCTGTTAATTGTATTTGAAGCTTTAAATAATCTAAAATAATATGTGAGAAGATTTTAAGACTCACATCCAATAAACTGACAGGACGATATATAGTAGGGTCACCATTATCTCTCTTTTTGTGTATAGGTATAATTTCTGTTCCTTTCCAAGATTGAGGAAAAGAAAGTGATTCAATCCAACAAAAACAAAGAATTCTACTCCAAAAACAGGGATTACATTTGTACACTTCTGCTGGTATTTTATCTATCCCAGGGGCCTTATTAGATTTCATAGCAAGTATCGCAAAATAAACATCTTTAATAGCAATCTTGTACGGGCAATTTGTATTTGGCACAGTCAATTCTGACTCCTGTATATCCGAACCATAGAATATATTTCCAAAATGTTCAATACATTGTGATTCTGTTATATAATAGTCTGCATTGGCTTTACTGCTTAGTGAACCTTGAGCTACAAGCTGCCAGAAACCTTTATCATTTTTCATTCTGATAGTATCAAGCATTAGTGTCCATTTCATTTTTTGAAAATGCCTCCTCTTGTTTTTTAACAATTGTTTATATTCCTTCTTTCTTATTTTAACCTGTTCAAATAATTGTACATTCATATGGGCTCTTGTTTGCCTTATTATTTTCCTTAAGTCCTTTTTAAATAAAAAACATTCCTGATCAAACCAGGTTTGGGGTCTTCTATGCTGACATCATTACCTCTTTATAGATTTTTGTCCTCAAATCTTTAAAAAGTTGTTCTACCAAATCCCACATTACTTCTACATCTTGAATCGGTTCTCTACTTTTAATCAACACATTATCGTATAAAAAAATCTGTTCTCTTACATTCTCTTCTAAATAACCGTCCCATCTAACACATTTCTTAGTTCTTATTTCTTATTGGGACCATAGAGGAAACAGTATTGTTCACTTTTCCCCATTGTTCAGTGCTTCATAGTAAAGGAAAATGGTCTCTTTCATCTCTACTCGGAATGCATAGAGAAGACCAAAATTTAATATCACCTGACCACAGGGCCAGATCTAGTAGTGTTTTATGATGGGCTTTAACATAAGTAAAATTCCCAATTTCGTCTCCACGAATTCAGCCATTTAAGGGATATAAATCCATTTCAGAGATCAATTCAATTAGGATCTTACCTGATTTATTAACAACTAGATCCTGAGAGGCCCTAATTGAGGGAGAATAATTGGAATTATATATAAATAAGGAATTCTCTGTATATCCATCAAAAATACATATTCTAGCATTAAAATCCCCAATGACTAGAATATTTATGTTGGGAAAAGTTTGATTATATTTAGTTATCACATTTTTTAATATAGACCATAGTCCATCACTATAATGCACTGAACCACGTAGTGGAATATAAACATTCACAACAATCAGTTTTTGTTTCAATTTTTCAATGTAAACAGAAATAAATGTTGGCATGATACATAAAGCAGTTGCCTTTAAATCAGGGTAGATTCTGCAAAATATAGCAATCCCAGCAGAGTTCCTGCCACAATTGGCCCCCTTATGGCCATGATGGGCAAATGTTACATACCCATTTATATTAATTAAATCATTCATACCAGGTTTCTTGAAAACATAACATTTTGAACTGTGTTACAAAGCTAATCCAGGAACTATCTGCTACTTTAGTAAGCCAACCAGCAATATTTCAAGAAAGAACTAGGGAATTCTCATCAGCTAGTTGTATAGAGACACTTTCACCAAGGGATTCACAAATTCCCATCTGAAGTCAATCTGATATATCAGTCAAGATTTGGAATGTATTAGATGTTACAATTTGGCGGTTTGCCAAAATATTAAACTCTCCCATCTTATTTGATAGAAAATATGTCCAGATGTCCTCCCTCCTTACCATATGGAAACCCACAGTATCCAAAATACCTTCTTTTGCTTGTATCAGTTCAGCCATTTGTGAATCTCTTATTAATAAATCTACCTGACTTCCATCTGAACTTCTACTCACTTCTAGGATTCCATCTCTACCCAGGGGTATTCCTAACAAATTATTAAAATAATTGCATAGCACACCCTTTAGTTTCCTATTGGTCTCATTACGAATTTCAGGGATACCAAAAATGCTAAGCCAGACTGTACAGGAATTTTTTTTTGATCTGTGCTTAACATATCTGAAACCTCTTTAGTAAAGAAGTTTCTATTCTCAGAATTTAAGGATATCCCAAAAACGAGCAGTGTTTCACCATTATACCAAATATCATTGGCGAGCCTTGGAGAGAATAAAACAATATCACAAACGGAGTCACTAACTTCGTCATTACAGAGTTTAACACTCTGTATATCAGATTCAACCATAGAAATCCCCATGCTAGTCTTAAAAAGTGCAATTAGTTGTTTTTCTAAGTTCTAATTCAGATCCTTGTATCCAAAAAGGAGGCCCTTTTAAACTAATCCTGGGCAGATTGACTTCAAAGTATGCATTTCCCTTACTTGCCTCTACTCTGGGTTGAGGAAAATCAGCCCTGATTTGAGCTATATGTGCTGAGCCATCAAAACCACTACCAGTTTCACTTTGCCTATTTGTTTGAATTGGTTGAACTTTATTCCTGTCTAAAATCCCACCTGGCCCCTTCACTGCCACTGACCACTCAGCCAGGAAATTTCCAATTTCTTTTTTAAGAGTATTTAAATTAGTCTCCAAATTACTTCCTAAATTGTTAGTAGCAGTTAAGGAGTCCTGGTGAACCATCCCGGATCAGGCCAGATGACTTTTTCCTCAACAACAACTTTATCAACTTGTTTAATCTCATTTACTGTATCAATATAAACCACACTGCCCTTCATTTTTATCTCCATTATCCTGATGACTATTACCGGAGGCTGAAGGACTACAAACGCCATCATTGGAACTTCTTTTTTACCCTTTTTTTTCCTTTTTCCCCGCTTTTTTAGATGGTTTAGGTGTATCAGGAATGATCAGTATGGAAAATTGTTCCCATATAACCTTGGGGACTATCCCTTCTTCATCAGAAATAAGAGGGATAGAATCAGATTTCTCCAGGGGTGGGTTTAAATTTTCTAGCTTATTATTTATATCTTTGATCTTAACCTGGTTATGAAATAAACCAACCTTTACCGTCCCTAAATCTTCTTTAATTGCCATTAATTGTTCCATAATGAGTACATTTGTTGAAAAAGTAGATTTAATCATCTATAACAAATCACTACTCAAGGATGTGGGATATTTATGTTGTTACCAAAATCAATCAAATCCCCTTCTAAGGGGAGTTTAACCCCAGATTCCCTTTTAGTGGAACCAGATATACCTAAACAAACCATTGAATTATTGATTATAACCTGAGGAGTATTAATAATTTTTAAACCCTTAATTGTAGTTTGGAGATCTGCTGAAATTGCTCTAAGTTTATCAGTTATCCCTGGGGAAGGGACAGAAGTTGTATAAACCAGACCTGATCTGCTTCCTAAAGTTCCTAAGGTTCCCGAAGTCCCTGGAAATTCCAGGCCATCAGGGTCTAATAAACTCAATAGAAGACTGTCAGATACAGAGGCTGATAATGAGATATCAGAAGGAAATCCCAAAACATCCACCTCACAGTGCCCTTTACCCTGATAGGGTCATTCTCATTAGCATTATCATTGTTATTCTCAGCAGCTCTACCATTTAGATCATCAGGCTTACCATTAAACATTCTGAACATCAGGGAAAAACAGTAAAGGTAATTGTTCCAAATCATTATTACAAGCTGATAAGTAACTAACTTTAATAGGAATATTAAAGTCCATAGCAACAGCAAAAGTGCCCATGTGGCCATCAGATTAGCATTACGTTGAATTATAGGAGTGGAGATTTTCTCATGGCTTTTAATAACTGTCAGGTGGTCCATAATTTTAGATTGTTTCAAAGACACAGTACCAGGTTTAGACTTTCTACGCCGCTCTCTCATGTCAGCTTTAGTAAAGTAAGTTGTATCTGATAGGGTCATATGAGCCTGCTGAGCCTGTTTTCTAGTGATTACCATTTTATTCAATGAAATCTGCGTGCAGACAACAAGAAGGCCACAGGAAAAAATATCACTTAAGACCCCCTTATACTTTTCCCGAACAGAACAGTTCAGATCAGTGGTGTTAGCTGATGAATAAATAGATGACTGAAGAGCTCAGAGGGATCTGACTCAACTAAGGAGGTCTTATTCCTTTGTTTCAGGTACAAGCCAGGTTTTTTAACCCTTTTTATTCCACTTTGAATTTTATTTCCCAAGAGAGTCAGAGGGCCATCACCGAACAGACACCAGATAGAGACCAAACAATCACAGTGTAAAAAACAGAATGGAGCCTGATTAAAAGGAGAAAAAATACACAGATCAAAAAACAGAATAACAAGCAAAAACACTTAAAAACACTTAAAAGGTAAAAAAAAAAAAAAAAAAAAAATCTCTGGGAACAAAGTAGAGATTACAGTGGAAAAACTGCCATTAGTAATAATGAAAACAGCTACTCTACCTTGATACACATAGCGTAGGATGGAAGCTCAAGACTCCCAGTGAAAAACGCACAAAGTATAACCAGGAAAAAAAGGAATAAAATCGAAGCAACTGCACCAGCACACCAAAATGGCGAATCTAGTATAGAGACACCATGCATGCGCATATATACTCAGAAAGCATGTAACCAGAAAAACCAATCATAAAACCAGTCACAAATAATTAAATTTAAATCTAAAAAGATCAAAAAAGAAAACAATATGTCTTCTCTAATTCGCTTGTTCCCTTCGAGCATAAAAGCATAAAAGCACCAAAACAAGAAGAAAAAGCTACACAACTAACGCAAAAAAGGGGATAGTCCGCTCATGCATGGAGATGTATGCTGCAAAATACACACAGTCTCACACAATCTCCCCACAGTTAGAAGATCCTCGGCAGTCCCAAGGTTAACAAACCGGGTAATAAACAATTAACTTTCCTTCATTCCATCGTAACTTCTAGGTAGTGTCTCGGACACTCAGGTCTTTCTGAAAGGCCTCTCCTACTCCCCCCGATCCTGCCTCCACCTCCGGTGTTCCTCCTAGAGGATAAGGAGAACGTATATTGAGACAGCCAACCAGGTTGATGGAACCCACAAGATGCACTGGTACTCACTGTTTTAACATAGGTGGCATACCTGTTCAAGGTAAAATATTGGCAGAAATAGAGCCTGCTACCGAATTTCCCTCAAGACAGCAACATACAGTGTTCCATCCACCGCATCTCCTCTCTGTTGTTTCCTCGGAATTCCTAGCAGCAAGCACTGAGAGTGTCTCTCCAGGGCAACGTCCCTCTCTCTGTAAGTTGCAGGGCTGGCTCCTGCCTACTTAGAATTGATTATGTTATCAAGGAAGTGAGACTAAGGTGAAGCTAATCCTCACTTAGAAGACCATGTTGTAGGGATGTAAAAACCTGTGAATCCTTGGTGGCAGGTTTACCCTTTCCCACTTCTCCATAAGAGAAAAACAACTGAGAACAGTCATTTCTATGGGCCTTAGTGTGTTCCACATAGTAACTAAGAGCCCTCTTTACATCAAAACTGTGTAATCTTCTCTCCCCATAGGAAGAATGGTCAGTGAAAAAATACAGGCAATGACATAGACTGATTCAAATGAAAGTCTGATACTACCTTGGAAAGAAACCTCCTGTTGGTTCAAAGGACCACCTTATCCCTGTGAAATGAAATGAAATGAAGTCAGGTTCCACTGATAAAGTCTGTAATTCACTGATTCCCCTGGCAGAGGTAATGGCTACCAGGAATACAGTTTTCCAAGTCAAGTACTTCAGCTCAGCTGAGGATAGAGGTTCAAAAGGGGTCTGCATAAGCTGTGCAATACAGATATTCAGATCCCAAGAAGGGGTAGGCTCCCGAAAGGGAGGATTAACATGTACTAGACCCTTGAGAATTTTCTTGAAAACTGGATGAGATGCTAGGGGAAGAGCCCTTACCAGCAGAAAGGAAGGCAGAAACAGCTTCCAAATCTGTACCTTAAGAGTAGCAGGCCAGAGGCATAAACTATTAAGATGCACCAAACAGTCCAACACAGTGGCAATATCAGCCAGCTCTGGCTGGATAAGCCTCTGGGAACACCAAAACCCAAATCTTTTCCTTTTGGAGTTGTAAGACTTTCTAGTAGCAGGTTCTCTACTAACCTTTAAAATGTGCAGGACTGACTGAGAAAGATGCAGGCTTGCATATTCTAGCTCTTCAGGAGCCAGACTTTGAGCCTGAGTCTGAAGGCTGGGATAAGGATTCCTCCTCTGTGAGGAGGTGAGGAGATTGAACTGTCTGGGAAGACACAGAGGCATTGTCACTGACAGTCACAAGAGCAGAGGATACCAAGGCTATCTGGCCCAGTCTGGAGCCACCAGAATCACCTTGCAAGGCTGAGACCTGATCTTGACCAGGACCCTGAATATCAGGGGAAAAGGAGGAAATGCATACAGGAACCTGCTTGTCCAGTTCAACAAGAGAGTATCCTGAAGGACAGAGCCCAAAAGAGGTGGTCTGCAGCAAAAGAGGGGAAGTTGTGATTGTCCGGGGCTGCAAAGAGATCTTTCTCTAGCGTGCCCTACCTTTTTTATTTATTTTTTAATTTTTAGTTGTTTAACCAGGTATAGTACACTAAGCTGAAAGCTTTTTTACAGGAGCAATCTGGGAGCACAAGGAGGTTAAGTGACTTGCTCAGGGTCACACAGTATGCAAGTGGAAGCTGTGGGATTCAAACCCAGGTCTGGTCTGCTGGATGTCACCAAATTTGAAGCTCAGAGCCTTAGACCACTGCGCTATACTGCCTCCTTTTGAAAATGACCTAAAGAATTAGAGGGTTCAGGGTCCATTCGTGATGAACCTGAGAAATCCTGCTGAAAGCACCTGCTAGAATGTTGTCCTTCTCTGCAAGATGCATAGCCATCAGGGAAGCCTGAAGGGAATAAGCTAGAGACCATATTTTCATGGCCTCTGTGCAAAAGGCCGAGGACCGAGTGCCTTCCTGCTTGTTGATGTACCACATGGTTGTGGTATTGTCTGTCCTGATCTGTACTACTTTCCCCTGAACAGCAGTTGAGAATGTCTGAAGTGACAGAAAGACAGATCTGAGTTCGAGAAGGTTTATGTGTAGAAGAGACTCCCGGTGAGACCAGGTTCCCTGAGCTGTAAGCCGATCCAGATGAGCCCCCCCCAACCCAGTAAAGAGGCATCTGTGGTGAGAATCACTGAAGGAGCCTGGTTGATAAAGGGGACACCTTGTCGAAGATTGTACTCCTCCAGCCATCACTGGAGGGCCTGAACTAGAATTTGAGACACTGGAACCAATTTGGAGAGAGGGTCTTTTTTCTGAGACCAATAAGATCTGAGATGAAACTGAATATCTCTCATCTGAAACCTTGCTCCTTGGACCACTGCTGTGGAAGCTATCATGTGACCCAGCAACTGTAGAAAGTGTCTGGCTGGATGAGAAATTAGAGGACAAAAAGAGGAAGCCAGAGTGACAAGGGACTGAACCCTTGAGAGAGGGAGAAATGCTCTTGCCTAGATAGTGTCTAGCTCCACTCTTATGAAAGTGAGGAGCTGAACTGGTTCCAGAACAGACTTTTCTAAATTCAGAATGAAACCCAGGGAGTCTAGAAGTTTTTGAGTGACCTCTAGGGCTGACTTGACTTGGTCTGAGGACTGACCCACAATGAGCCAGTCGTCCAGGTATGGGAACAGAAGGATACCCTGTCTCCTGAGGAATACCACGACTACTGCTAGACACTTGGTGAACACCCTTGGAGCAGATGTTAGGCCGAAAGGCATAGCTCTGAATTGGCAATGGCCTGAGGGCAACTCAAACCTGAGGTACTTTCTGTGGGAATGTCTGATAGGTATGTGGAAGTAGGCATCCTTGAGATCCAGGGAGGCTAGCCAGTCTCCTGGTCTCAGAGAGGGAAGAATTACTCCCAGAGTCACCATCTCGAATTTTGGTTTTGTTAAGTGTTTATTCAGGTATCTTAAATATAGAATGGGTCACCATTCCCCTGTCTTTTTTGGGTAAGGAAGTATCTGGAATACAGTCCTTTTCCCCTGTGACACTGAGGTACCATCTCTGCCGCTTGCAGAAGCAGAAGAGAGAAGACTTCTGCCTCCAATGCCTTTGTCTCCAAGGGAGAAGGAGGACTGAAGGACCTTGATCTTAATTTTGGGAACCTTTTGAAACTGACAGCAAGTCCCTGGCTCACCACTTCCAGGACCCATTTGTCTTAAGTAATAGACTCCCAGGCCTGGAAGTAGAGCCAACCTGCCCACTACTGGAACTGGGGAGGCGACCCTGACTGACACCTCAGGGTGTCTGTTTGGCAGGGGGCTTAGACTGCCTGGATGATGGGGTCCTGGTCATTCCACGTCTGCCTCTTCCACTAAAGAACCCCCTCTGCTGGAAAGAAGAGGAGGAAGAGGCCTGAGCTTGGTAAAAAGGCCTGCCCCTGCCAGCCCTAAATTGCTGCCCTTAAGGAGTGGCCTGCTTTTCTTTGACTGCAGCACTCCTGTAGGTGGTCCTATATTCATCCATCTTCTTTTTTTCAACTTTCTATTTATACTTCTCCCATGCCCCCTAGACTCCGCCACCTTGGGAGTCGCCAATTGCGTCTGCCTGGCCTCACCTTACCTGGACCCACGGTAGTCCCTCCATGTAGCCTCAGACTGCCCCCCCGGGTGGGGACAGAGATGGGGACCTACACCCCCGAACCACGTCCATTCGTCAGGGCACTGGACTGGGGCAGGGAGGCGGGCTTATGGGGTCTGCGCTAGGGTGCTCCATCCTCCAGGAGCCTAGGGGGCATTTTTACAATGTTCCATGCATGGCGTGCGTCCCCGACATCAAGGCGTACCCGTCAACATCTGCCATGCAATTTCCCCTCAATGTAGGACAGGAAGCATGCTGCAACTCAGGCCTCCGCCAGAGGGCAGTCATGCTCTAAGCCATGGACCCCCCCTCCCTCCCGGGAGAGGAGAGCTGTCCTCCGGATGCTCGATCCTCTCCCTCCCCCGCCGACCCCCAGCGGCCCGGGCTTGTTCCCAAACTCAGGTTGCCAGCGTGGTGCGAGGTGTGGTGTCCAGCGCCTCAACCCTCAGTGCCATCGGGCCAGCTATTCATCCATCTTCTTCATGTAGTTCTCTGTTTGCTCCCCAAACATAGAATTACTGCTTACAGGAAAATCCATGGCCTTAGTCTGGGTATCCTGCGAATGATTGGTACACCTAAGCCAAGCAAACCTCCTCATGGAGATAGATGTAGCTATGACCCTGGAATGTACATCATTCAAGTCCACAGCAGCATGAAATTGCACTTTGGATGCCTCTATACCATCTACAACCACCTGCTCCAGCTCCTCGGCTAGCTGAGGAGGGGCATTCTTAGCCAGCTCCAGAACCGTATCCCACATAGATTTCTGGTATCTGGCTGTATATGCCCTGTAATTTGATTGCCTGAGTCCCAAAGAGGATGCCAAGTACTGTTTCTTTGCCATGGCATCCACTTTCCTGGAACCCTTATCTGGGGGGGGGTGAGATGCCAGGGGGATGTTAGCTTTGTCACAGGCTGCAGCTTGCACTACCCCAACGTGACTGCAAAGGGTTGAAAGGAATTCTGTACCAGGACCTGATAAAGCATACCTCCTGTCCATTATTTTATCCACAGGAGGGATGGATGTGGGAAACTGCATGATTTTTTGTGTCTGTTTCCCCCACAGATTTGTGTAAAGGGATAGACACTTTCACTCTGGAACATCCATCATCTCCACATAATCAGGCTCC
Organism: Neoceratodus forsteri; assembly: GCA_016271365.2. NCBI lineage: Eukaryota > Metazoa > Chordata > Ceratodontiformes > Ceratodontidae > Neoceratodus > Neoceratodus forsteri. Next base: position 112,037,381 of record JADMNL010000031.1, on the reverse strand, counting down.
TCCTGATCCTGATCAGCCTCTTCCATAGGAAGCTGAAGAATCTCAGCCATTTTCTTGTAAAACAAGAAATGGGAAGGGGACTCAGAAAGCCTGGGAGAAGAAACATCAGAAGTCCTGTCTGGGGAGATGTCAGGCTCTACTGGCTCATCTATGCCTTCAAACTCTCCTTGATCATAATCTTCTTTCTCCTCCCAAACACCCTCATAGCATGCTTCAGGATCTATATCTGAAGCAACTACTTCCGACCGAACCGATCGCCTTTGAACCAATGTTGGTTCGGTCAGAACCCGGCAAAGCGATTGAACTATATTAATCACTTTCACTATTTCTTCAGCGGTTGGAACATGGGGTGTAGGATCCGAACCGGCTGATTTTTGTTTTCGTTTTGACGGAACCAACTCTGCAGAGTCAGCTCTCCTTTTGCCTGAAGAGGTATCGCCCAGGTCAGTGGGCACCTCTTCAAGTTCAGTCGCAACCGAATTGGGCTGGCCACCCGGGTCAGTGGACTTCTCGGTCTCCCTTTCCTTTAGCCTACTCAAATGTTTTTCCAGAGTGACTTTGGGAAAGTTTTTACAAATTTTGCAGTCTTCATTGAGGTGGTCAAACCCCAGACAATACACACATACGATGTGGGGTCAGCCTTAGCAAAGGCCTCACCACACTCAGTACAGTGCTGAAACCAAGTGGGACCGGTTTTCGTTTTGGGTTTCTCAGGCGTTTCGGATTCAAAAAAGTTACCCTTCACAGCGTTAAGCCAGGTAACACAACTTATCGGTTCCAACTGTGTCACGGTTCAGTTAAAAAAATCCTATTAAAATCCAGATTTTTTTAGGAACCGATAAGTACCAGAAAACCACTAAAGAACGTCAGAAAATAACAATTAGCGATAGGTTTCGGTTCTCAACCGGACCAACCGGGAAAGAACCGAAGAAAAACAATTTCTAACAACTTTAACAACACTACCTACTACGCTACCACTTACTGTACCGTGACAGAGGTAAGAATGCTGAAAAATAAGAAAGTGGTTGAATAAACCGACCGTTTTGAACTAATACCGAACCAAAGCACAGGAGGGATCTCCGGAGCGACTTCACAGATAGGCGGAGTAAGGAATCTGATGGTTACACTTCAGAGTACCACAGACAGAGGTTTGAAAATAGAGCTCGAGCTCAACGTTCTATGCCTTGGCATAGAGTTAACCCTTTACTCTCCAGAGCAGTTCAAGTGCTGGGGCTAACTGCATATAGTCAGAATACAGCAAGACTTCATGTTGTTTGAAAAGTATCCCTTCAAATGACAAAAAAAAACTCAGAAAAACTATGTCCAAAATCTTTTTCTGTAAGGAGGGATCTTTTTTCATATGAATGAAAAAAGCATTCAAAAAAGAATCCCTTCATATGGAAACAGAATCAGAAAAATACTAAGGCCAAAATCGTTTAGCATATGAAGGGTTCCTTTTTCATATGGCTGAATTCCTTTTTTGTATGGCCACACAAAAAAAAGCGTAAGCAGGTCACGATAAAGGATGTAAAAAAAACCACACACATTTAGGGGTCCTTTTTGCAACAGTTAAGCACAGAATCCACCTAACGGGGTCCTGATGAGCAAGATACATGTGTTGGTCTCTCTGCAGGATGTCATTTTCGTGGGGTATGACATTTTTTGGGGGGGGGACATAAACAAAATGGCAGCCATAAGGAAAAAAAAAATTTCCTCACAAAAAATGATTAGCCCCATACAGGAAAGGTTATTTTTCATATGGCCCAGTTTTTTTTAATTCCAAACATCTATCCTGAGGTGCCTACTGAGCATGCTCAGAACTGAAATTATAAAATGTAATAACTTTGAAATGAATTAATATGTTTTCACCAAACCAGTGAAAGGCACTACTGTTGGCCAGGTCCTTTCTACTCTGAAAATTTCAGACCATAATTCCAAACCGTCTGGGCACTAGGGCCCGACAAAAAAACAGTAACACCCCCCTCCATTTTTACACATTTTCACTGTCCAGATCTTGGAATCCACATATCCAGTCGGAAAAAAACCTGGTGTATCAATAGACCTTGTGATTCCGACAGCACCTGCAAAATATTGGCAAATCTGTTGAACACTTACGGAGTTTTTGAAGTTCATAAATTTAGGTTTAACATTAAACAGCCTACTCAAGTCTAACTATAGTGGCACGACTGCACAACTATCATAACTACAGTGGCGCAACTGCGCTACTATAAGATATATCTATATAAATATCATTTTCAAAAACTGCGTTGATGCACCAGGTAGGGTAATTTAATGCCACCAAGTAAGGAAATGTGGCATTAGAGTTTCTCACCCCTAACACCCCCCCCCCCCAGCAGCAAAAAGAAAAAATATTAGGGTTTTGCATCTCTGGATTCTTGGTGAATTAGTGAGGGGGGTCTTCCTTGGGGGCTGTGAACCCTAATTCCCACCCCACTCTGTGAGCAAGCAACGTCACACATGATCTCCTTTCTTCATGCAGGTCCACAGGGGGAGGGGTGAGCATTAGGGTTGACAACCCCTAAGGAAACCCTCACCACTGATTCGCCAAGACTCCAGAGACCCAAAGCCCTAATGTTTTTTTCTTTTTGCTGCTTGGGGGTGGGCGAATAGGGTGAGAAACCCTAACACCAAATTTTTCTACTTTTGTGACATTAAGTTACCCTAACTGGTGCATTAATACAGTTTTTTGCAAATAATTTCCTTATTTTTTTAGATAGTATAATCGAATTCTCATTTGCCTGTGAAAGCGCATCCATAGATGCATACATCTATGCATTTCAATCAAAACAGCAGCCAAACTATCAGCATAGCATTGTTATTACCCCACCTCAAAAAAGCCGGGATGCGAATTTCAAATCACCAATGAAACGTCATTCCACACCACCACAACATCATTCCATGCCATTGGTGTGAAAACATATTTTAGACAGGATTTGAAAAATTACAGGTGTCATATTCATGAGGTGGTGTAAAAAAATGGTCATGTTGAGGGTCGAAATATTTAAATTTACCAAAGTTACGAGCAAGCACAGAAAAAATGTCACCACATGCACATGCAGATAACTTTCCCATTTGTATATATTTTGACACCAAATTTTCAACATAGCCTTCTTATGACCCCACCTCATGAACAGGGTTGGTCCTCCTGTCTCCCTCTCCCGATCACCCTATCTCTTGTTGTTCCACCCCCAGATTACCTAGCACTTATCTTTCTGCTCTTGCACTTATGACAATGTCAAATCCTTGACTGCCTACCCTCCTTTTCCCCACCGTTTCCCCCACTTATCTCCCACCCCTTGCTCCACTTATGTCACCCCAGGATGGTTTTCATTTGTGTCTGTGTCTTGCTATATATACACCCATATTGTTAATTGTGCATTGTTATTTGCCACTGACTGCTTGCTACTGTGAGAGTCTACACACATGTATTGTCTTTTGCTACTACGTTAGTGTCAGTGTCAGTGGCTCAGTAGGTAGCACACTCGCCTCTGAGGCCGGGAGATCAGAGGGCTGTGGGTTCAGTTCCCACATTTGGCACTTGGGTTAATATCCCAGTACTGACACTGTAGTGCAGCATGAGAGGGGTGCTGCACTTCTGAGGTGCCGTCTTTCGGATGAGATGTTAAACCGAGGTCCCATCTGCCTGGATTGGTGGTAGTTCAGGTGGATGTTAAAGATCCCATGGCACTTATCGAAAAGAGTAGGGATTTCCCCGGTGTCCTGGCCAAATTTCCCTCATTTAGTAAAAATACCACCAACAGCTTAATCTGGTTCAAGGTCAGTTGGCACTCATCTGTATCCCCCTCCCCCGGGTCGTGCCTGAAAATAGGCAGGATTTGTCTAGTGCACTTACCCGGTCAACAAAAGCTAAATAAAAAAAAAAAAAAACTCCTGACCTGTATTGTATCTTACCTCTGCTTACTTCTATTTAACCTCCTGACCTTGTATTGTATCTTACCACTGTTTTGCTTGCACCCATTGTTGACGCGGAACCTTTGTAAAAGAACCCCTGGTTCAAAGGTATTTGCAAGCTTAGTAATAAATAAATAAATAAACATTTTCAAATCTCACCCAAAAGGTAATTTTGCCAACTGACCGCAAAATCGCCTTTCAGTGTGGAGTTACGTAATTCCATCAACATTGTTCATGAAGTGGGGTCCCAAAAAGGCCATGCTGAAATTTTGGGTTCAAAATATGCAAAAATGGGAAAGTTATGCCACAAGGTAGAAAACCCAGTTGAAATACATTGAACCACATTTACCTTAATTTCTCATATTGCAGTCATCGGTTCTAGCAAGACATGTCTTCGATCCAAGAGTGGATCTTCACCATTGGCAAGACATGTCTTCGATCCAAGAGTGGATCTTCACCATTGGACCTGTTCAGGTAAGTGAGGGTGTGGGGCGGTAGATGCTTAGTGGGAGGTTGTGGTGGGGGAATTGGATTGGCAAGGGGCTGTTTTCTTTGTTTCAGGTGTAAACAAAAAAAAAAAGACACTGAGGGACCATTTTCTTTTTTACGGAGCGGAACGGTGATTGGAAGGTGGGGGCTGCCTCTAGACACTAGGGAAAGAGACCTGATTTAGGGTGGTGATGACTGGAAGGTGGGACATGCCACTAGCCAAAAGTGAAAGAGACCTAATTTATGAGGATGGCGATTGGAAAGTAGAAGGTGCCACTAGCCACCAGGGAGAGAGAAATAATTTATGGGGACAGCGATCAGACGGTAGGGGGGTGCCACTAGCTACCAGGGAGAGAGACAACATTGATGTGGACAGCGATTGGAAGGTGGGGGATGCCACTAGCCACTAAGGAAAGAGACAACATTAACAGGGATGGCAATCAGAATCTGGGGGTTGCCACTAGCCATCAGGAAAAGAGACAGCATTAACAGGGATGGGGGGAGTGCCACTAGCCACCAGGAAAACAAAGAAAAATAATATGGGGACAGCAATGGGGGGGGTGCCACTAGCCATCAGGGAAAGAGACACAATTTACAGGGAAGGCAATTGAAGGTGGGGGGGTGCCACTAGCCACCAGGGAAAAAATTACTAAGGGACTGCAATGGGGGAGTGCCATTAGACACCAGGCAAAGTAAACCATATTACAGGGTGCCACTAGACAGCAGCGAAACAGCAGCTCACTGCTCTTACTGCAGCCTGCAGCATGAGTTCCAGCTGTGGCTGCAGAAGTCAAGAAAGAAACACTGTTCTCATACACGGAATGCGAGTCAAGGGCTCCTCTCGTGAAGCTGGGTACCCTGGATTTCGGTTGCCCAGAAATATATTTCTACCCCTCAAATGAAAAAACAAACATCAGAATCTAGCTAAATGAGTCCCATTTAGCTAGGTTCTGATGTTTGTTTTATAAAATGCCAGCATTTTTATGCATTTTCCAAGCTTGTTAGTTCATGGAAAAAATTCAACAAGATGGCGGTTGTCATGGCATAAAAAAATGCCACGCAAGTGGTGCAAAATCAAAAAGGGCATCCATGACATCAAATTGTTCATTTCACTCCAATACATTATCTCAAAAGCCCTACTGCACACGCACAGAATGGAAAAACCTCAACTTTAAAGCCTTATAACTCTGCAACCATTTACTATTTTTTTTTACCAGACCTACCAAAGGCACTACCTTAGGACATGACATATGTGCCCTGCAAGTCTGGTGAAAACAAAAACTTTTTCACCAGACGTATCAAAGGCATTACCTTAGGGCATGACACATGTCCCCTGCAAGTTTGGTGAAAACAGTCCATTCCATTTAGGCTGTAGGTGAGAGCAAAACAAAAAAACAATATTAAAGCAGCAGTGCAACAAAATTAGGCAAACAAATTGACCCTACGTTTTTTCACTATAAAAGATTCCAGGCATTTTACAGTTTAATTTATAGGTATAATTTTATAATCCCACCAAAATCTGAGTATTTTGTAAATGTTTTGAGTTTTTTTCTCAAGAAAAAAAAAAGGCAGCCACATTTTGCATTGAAATTGCATTGTAGACCTGGCAAGGATTAGCATCGAAAAAATAAAAATGTCTCATGGTGCACAGCAGAGGAGGTATCTAGACAAGTACATCTGACAGGTATGTTAATATTTTTCTTAATTGTACCTGAAACTAGCTTTTTTGGAAAAACATTTTTTATTGCACTGCTGTTTTAAGTATATGAAAAAAGTTGGAACTGATTAGAAATTTATTTATGCAAGATATCAGAAACCGCATAAGCTGCCGTCACAAAACTTTCCACAGATCAAGACCTTGCCTAGTGCATTACACATGCAAATACTGTGATCTACCTATTACCAAGCTTGTACCACCAGTGAATTCCTGTAACACTGGTTGCTTTTTTGATCTAAGCGTTATGTACTGTACTGTTTTGTTTGCTGTGATGCATTGCTCTCTTAACGAGATGCCTTTGTAAATGAGTCTTTAACTCAAAGGTCTGTATACCGATGATCTAATAAATAAATAAATAAAATTTCAGCTAATTTTGTCAAACAGTGCCAAAGATATTAATGTACAAAAGTTGTGGGTTTAACATTAAACAGGCTACTCAGCCCCAACTATAGTGGTGCTACCGTGCCACTATAATATATATATTATAGAAGTGTGGCAGTGCCACTACAGTTAGGTTTGAGTAGGCACTTTAATGTTAAACCACAAATTGTGCACTTTAATATCTTTGCAACTGTTAATGGATTTCCATGACATTTTGTTTGCACAGTCTCATTGGGTAGATCTCTTGATGTGCCAAGATTTGTTCCAGTGAGATGTGTGGATTCTGAGATGCGAATAGTGAAAAAACTTTTTTTTTTTTAAATTGCTGGGGTGTTTTTTTTGCCATTGCCTAGCACCCAGAAGGTTTGGAATTTTGGTCTGAAATCTTCAGCATACAAAGGGCTTGGCCCACAGATCTGTCTTTGCTGGTTTGGTAAAAAAATATTAATCCATTCCAAATTTATTTAATTTAAAATTTCAAGTTCTGAGCATGCTCAGTAAGCACTTCAAAATAGCTGTATGAAGTGATCTTATGGGCAATCCTTTTTTGTGAGTGCAAAAATCCTTTTTCGTTTGCCACCATATTGCTTTCCTTCCCCCACCAAAAAAAACTGAAAAGCTACAACATTGGCATTGTAGACAGAAAGAGACCAACACGTGTATGTTGGCCATCGGGACTGCATTAGGTGGATTCTGCACTTAATTGTTGGAAAAATTAGCCCCAAAGGTGTTTTTTTATTTGTTTTTATATCCTTTTTATGTTGTCTTGTGCGCACAGCGCAGACAACATATTGTGGTTGCTTCAGTGGAGAAGCAGGTTTCGGAGGTGCGGTCCTGCTGCAGCCAATGGCGCCACTGCTTTTTGTGGCCGGGCTATGTGGCGCCAATGGCATAGCACACTGTCTATGACAGCAGTTCAGAAACATGCCACCACCTTGAAAGAAATTAGCCGCTGCAATCAGGGAGCGCCACGGGGCGGTCCCTGATTGCAGCAGCCAATTACTGCTTGCCTCGTCTGGTGTCCCCATCAAGCAACATGGCAGTAGCTTCTCTGTCAGCTTCTCATAGTCCTCACAGAAGCCAAGGGATAGCCGCCGCCTTTCACAGTCCCTCTGAAAGCCGATGGGGGTGACCAATCCCCGTCGGCATAATGTACCTCCCCATTTCTTGTGTGCTGAGGGGGTGCCCAATCCCCCTCGGCTCATGCAAACCCCTCAACTCTGTATGGCCGGCAGGGGTGCTCGATCTCCCATCGGCTACAACCCCCCCAAAAAAAAACACTCAGGTGGCATGGTGGGAGCCCACCCCAGTGTGCCAAATGTCCCTGTAAAAAGAAGAAAAGTCCCGCAATGTTTTTTTTTTTTTTACCCTGTAAAACAGAAAACGGTCCCTTGTTGAGTCCGGTGGCCCTTCCCCCAACCCCCACCCACCTTCTGCACACCCTGCCTCCCCACAATCCCCTAACTCGATACTTACCTCTGGAGCCAGCGCGACGATCTTCAGTGGACCTGGAACACGTCTGCACTCTTCAAAGCCGACCACAAACTGAAGAAATGCCGGTAAGCTGTATAATGGCATAAATGTTTTTTTTTTGACTTATGTGGATATCTTAGCCATTTTTTTTACATTTGCCACCAAATTTTCAACATGGGGTTTTTGGGCCCCCTCCTCGTGAATTCAGTCACTGCCATGGCGTTATTCGGTCCCGAAAGGTGATTTTGATGTCATGGCGTGGAATCACCTTTCAGGGCTGAGTAACAAAATGACAGTATTGTTGTTCATGAGGTGGCCTCCCAAAAAGCCTATGCTGCTAATTTGATGATAAAAGTCCATAAAATGACTATGTTACAAGCGTGCATTGCGCAGTTTCCACGCGCACTCGTAACCTCGACAATTTGTAATATTTTCACTCAACATTTTCAACATTGTCAATTTTGCACATGTCCTTATGAACAGTACAGCTGTCATTTTTCAGATCCTGCCCAAAATGTGTTTTCGCACAAGTGGTGCACTATGGCGTGGTCACTGTGGGAAATCAATAATCAGGGCAGATGAAGAAAATCATAGTGACAGTGTTCATGAGCAGAAGTCCCAAAATGTCTATGTTGAAAATTTGGTGAAATAATTCCACTAAATGACTGTGTTATATGCATTGCGCAGTTTCTATATATGCTCGTAAATTTGAGTATTTTTAATATTTTCACTCAAGATTTTCAACACTACCATCTCTTCACACTTACCTGTGAGTGGTACAGCTGTCATTTTTCACATCCTGTCCAAATGGTGTTTTCCCACATCTGGCGCAAAATGGTGCAGTCGCTGTGAGAAATCAACGTTCGGGACAGATTTAACAAAATCACAGTGCCACTATTCATGAGCAGAGGTCCCAAACACTTTCATGAGGTGGGGGTCACAAAAACGCAGTGTTGCAAATTTGTAGTGCAAATACCAATAAACGACTGGGGCATTAGGGTTTCTAACCATAACGTCCCACCCTGTACAGACTGGCAGGCATCAGGAGTGTGTCTTTGCATTGCCGGCTGTCATGCTCACGCCATACCATCCCCCCCACCCTCAAGCCACTGACAGGCATCGAGGTGTGTCTTGGGCTCTTCGGCCCCACAGTTCATACCATTCTCCTGTGCTGCACCCATTTCAGCGTATGCCCCTATGAAATGGGGTGACTATAAAGCCGAACAACCCAAGGCACACCATGGCATTTGTCGGTGTCTGCAGGATAGGGTGAGGTAAAATGCCATGAGCGTTATGGCCGAATGAGGTGAGCGTAACACCCGAGGATCCAAAGGCACAATGCAAAACTTGTCGCACTGCAGGGTAGATTGAGCTGAAATGCCATGAACGTTATGGCAGATGCCCAAAGGCACACCTCAGTGCCTGTCAGTCTCTGTAGGGTGATGTGGGATTTATGTCACTTTCATACTTCACTGCCATTCCTATCATGCATCTGTTCAACTCCTGCGCTACCGATGCCAATTTTAGCAAGACAACATTCGGCATTGACAAATGCTTGTTTGCGACTTGCGTCTGCTTCTTTCGTATTTGTTCAGACAAAAATTTCCATATGACTTTTAACAAATAGCTGTTTTTTTGCCAGTGCCTAGTGCCCAGTTTGGAATTTTGGAATGTTCAGGGTAGAAATAGCTTGGCCCACAAATGTTTCCTTTGCTGGTGTGGTGAAAAAATATTAGTCCATTCTAAGGTTATTTAATTTTAAAATTTCAGATTCTGAGCATGCTAAGTAAACACTTCAAAATAGCTGTATGAAGAGATCATATGGGGCAATTCTTTTTCATGAGGGCAAAAAACCTATTAGTTTGCTGCCATATTATGAATCCTTCCCTGGTGTCTAGTGGCACCCCCACCCTACGATCGCTGCTCCCATAAATTGCGAATGTTTTCCTTGTGTTTAATGGTACCCCTACCCTCTGATCACCACCCCTGTAATTAGTAATTTTTTCCATGGTGTCCAGTGGCACCCTCCGCCCTCAGATTGCATCCACCCTCCAGTCGTCATCCTCGTAATTTGTAAATCTGTCCTGGTACCTAGTGGCACCCACCACCCTCCAATCACCAGCACCATAATTTGTATATCGTTTCCTGGCATCTAGTGGCACCACCCCCACCCTCCAATTGCCGTTGCTGTAATTTGTAAACTTTTTCTGGTGTCTAGTGGTACCCCCACCCTCTGATCACCATCCCCATAATCTGTAAATTGTTCCCTGGTGTCTAGTGTTGCCCCCACCCTCCAGTCACCGTCCCTGTAATTTGTAAATCTTTCCCTGGTATCTAGTGGCACCCCCACCCTCTGAATGCTGTCCCCATAATTTGTGAATCTTTCTCTGGTGTTTAGTGGCACCCCCACCCTCCAACTACCATCACATCAAGAAAAGATCACTTCAAGCATCCACACACTGACACAAAACACAACATTAAGTCTCATATAAACTGCAACACTACAGTGGTGGTATATGTGATACAGTGTCCCTGCGACTGCCTATATGTAGGCAAGACACTCAGAGAGCTTAAAACAAGGATATCAGAACATAAAAATAGGATCAGGAACAGAGATGAAAAATCCTCTTTAGCCAGACACTATACGGAAAGGGGACACACAGCAGTACAAATCCATTTTTGGGGCCTTGAGCAGGCACTAGAGCCCATGGGGGGGAGGGCTACAACAAAATAGTAGGAAAAACATGAGATGTGGTGGATACATGAACTGGGGACCTATGCAGAGAACTGGGGTCCAAATAAAGAAACAATCTGGTGATACGCATTTCTAAAAAATAAGACAAAAAAGGCCACACTACAGCCATAAATATAGCAGCCCATAAGAATCAGAAGAATGAGCGACAGGAGGTCAAATATATTGACCTCTGGGATCAAGAAAACAAGAACATCGAGAGTTCATCACAAAAATTGACAACCCCAAGTAAGACCCCACCACCGATTCGCCAATAATTCGGAGACCCAAATCCCTAATGTTTTTCATTTCCTTCTTTATGCTCGTTGTGTTTTACATCCCTAATGTCTGCATTAACGTAGTTTTTTTGCAATTAATTTCCCTTCTTTTTCAGATATTGGAAATGTATCCTTATTTGCACCGTTCCCTTTGGGACCTATGCAAAATAACATAAATAGAATATTGGAGACAGTCCTGATCCAGTGCGTGGGCCCAGCAGGCCCCAACACGCATGTCGACACCTTGTAGGTGAGGTTTCCTGACCCAGAGCAGGGTGTGGTGTCTGTGCCAAAACACTGCTTCGTCACTACCCAGGCCGCAGCTGGTGCTGCATGCTGCAGCATCTTCTCCATCAGCCTTGTCCCATTAAACCAGCTCACTGAGTTCGCACCTGAACTCAGCTCACTGGTACAGTAAGGCAGCGTGTTCCCCAGTGGTGCAACAGGCATCCCTGCAAACAACGCTACTTAATAAATTCTTTGTTTTTTAAATATTTTGACCCGAAGCTTTCAACATAGTCTTCTTATGATCCCACCTCATAAACCCAGTAGGTGAAAAATGTCAAATCCCTGCCGAAACGTCATTCTGCTCCACAGGTGAGAAAACACATTTCTGCCAAGATGTGAAAAATAACAGCTGTACTGTTCATAAGGTGGTGTGAAAAAATGGCTGTGTTGAAAATTTTGAGTCAAAATATTGAAAACTACCAGTTATGCGCATGCATAGAAAATTTTCAAAGAACGAATGTAATTTGGCCATTTTTAGGAATTTTCTCACCAGATTTTCAACATGACCTTTTTGAGACCCCACCTCATGAACACTGGCAGTGAAATGTCATTATTCAGTCCCAAAAGGTGATTCGCACAGTGACCGCGAAATCACCTTTTGGTCCTGATTAACGAAATGACAGTGACAGTGTTCATGAGGTGAGGTCCCAAAAGGTTTTGTTGAAAATTTGGTAAAAAAAATCCTAACAATGGCAAACTTATGAACATAAGTTCAAAACCCCATTGAAATACATTATACGGCACTTAACTTTATTTCTCAGTTCACAGTTTAGCTTTGAAGAATGCAGACGTATCATGGTCTACAGAGCATGGCAGCGTATGACCTTGGCAGGTAAGTATAGGATAAGGGGGTGTAGGGTGGCGGGTGCTCAGTGGGAGGGTTGGGATGGGGGATGGGACGGCGGTGACAACGAGGGAATATTTTTTAATTTTAGATTTAAAAACAAAAGACGTTGGGCGACTGTTTTATTTTTTCAGGAACCAAGAAATTAAATCATTATATCAGGACACTGGAGGGTGGGGGGATTGTGAATGCCGACACGGGATTGGGCAATTATGAAATAAAAAATGGGCTATGGGGGCAACTGACACTGGGAGAGGGCATCCCAGTGTTGGATTATTTATAAAATAATATTCATAAATAAATACATAAATAAATAAATACAGTGCCACCAGGGATTGGGGCCCTCAGTGTGCAGATACTCATTATTAACACAGCACAGTCAGGATGGCGGGCTATAATGACAGTAGCCCAGTCCCTGACCTACGAGTCATGACACAGCAGGGGTTGCACTATATGAAACAGCTGTCACTTGTTAGTAAATGACAGCTGTGTTATATAGTGCAACCAGCTGCTGTCGCACAAATACAGATTACTCACCTGTAACAGAAGTTCTAGGAGTGGTATGTGTTGTTCATCCACACTTATTGGCAGGTTCCTTGCCACTTTAAATCTTGCCGGAAGGTCTTCAAGCTGGCTCCTCCCACCCACCGGGTGATATAACTCTCGGCTCTGCCCATGACGCCAAATCTAGCCTGCTGGAAGCCAGCTATGCCGTCAAGCCGGGAGGTCGGTGGGTTAGGTGATGAACAACATATACCACTCCTAGAACTCCTGTTACAGGTGAGTAACCTGTATTTCTAGGGATGTGGATATGTTGTTCAATCCAGACTTATTGGCAGACACCTAGCAGTTCTCCAGGAGGAGGGAGGCAAGGCGCGCACCCCCCTACTTAGGGAATAAGGATTGGTGAACCGAGGTCCCAAAACCAGCATCCCAGCGTGAATCTAGGTCGATGTGGTAATGGGTAATGAAGGTGTGTGCTGACTTCCAGGTAGCAGCCATGCAGATTTCCTGGATAGGGACGTCCCTAGAAGCAGCCACCGAAGCAGCGGTATGGGGGGGTAGAATGAGCTCTTATCCCTTTGGGAAGCTCCATGCCCACCAACCTAGAGCAGAGATCTATGCAGGAGGTGACCCACCTGCCTATCGTCTGCTTGGCTGCAGGTCTGCCAGGTGCAGCTTCAACGCAGGTGACAAACAGCTGGCAAACCTTTCCCCGAACTTCAGCAGTCCACTCCTTATAATAAGAGAGCGCTCTTCCAGGTTCCAAAGTATGGAGCCTATATTCAGCCTCTGAGGTGTGATTGGGGTAGAACACTGGCAGAGTCAACACCTGGTTAAGGTGAAACTCCAACACCACCTTCGGAAGGAATTTCGGGTGTGGGCACGGGACAACCTTGACCCTGTGGAAGACCTGATAAGGAGACTCGATGGAAAGCGCCTGGAGCTCTCCCATCCTTCTGGCTGACGTAATAGCCACCAAGAAGGTGGTCTTGCACGAGAGGTGAGAGATGTCATACCTGTGTATCGGTTCGAATGGCTTGCCCATGAGCTTAGCCAATACCAGCAGTAGATCCCATGGAGGTGGAGGTTCTTGCACTGGAGGGGATATGTGATCAAAGCCTTTGAAAAAGCGCCCGACCACCTTTTCCTGCGCTACTGATTGCTTTCCGGCCCACGCCCGGTAAGCAGAGATGGCTGCCAGGTGCACCTTGAGGGTCGTCGACCGAAGCCCTAGCTGAGAAAGGGACCACAGGTAGTCCAGAATGCTAGCCAATGAACAGGAGGAAGGGTCCAACCCCTTGCCCTGACATCAAATGGAGAATCTCTTCCATTTGAAGGCATAGCATTTTCTGGTTGACTCCTTATGGGATGCCTCCACAACGTTGAGGACCTCATCAGAAAGACCCAAGGCCTGGAACTCTAGCCACTCAGGAACCAGGCCGTCAGGTGCAGGGACTGAAGGTCCGGATGGAGTACCTTCCCCTTGTTGACTGAGATCAGGTCCGGGAGGGCTGAAAGCCGCCTCGGGAGCCTGGAGCTGAGGCTGAGGAGATCTGGATACCAGAACTGGCAGGGCCAGACTGTGGCTACCAGAATCACCTGTGCCTTGTCCCTCTTCACCTTGAGAAGCACCTTGTGGATCAATGGAAATGGAGGGAAGGCATAGAAGAGGCCCGGGGTCCACGGCCTCGAGAAGGCATCCCCCTGCAGTGAGCCCTGCTGAGGGGGGCGGGCATGAAACAGCCTCAGCTTCACATTCTCCCTGGAGGAGAACAGGTCCACCTGAGGGGTGCCCCAGTGGGAGAACAGATCTTGTACCACCTCTGGCAGGAGAGACCACTTGTCCGGCTGAGGGCATCGGACAGACTATTGGAGGCTCCTGCCACATGAATGGCTAGGAGATCCGCCTCCAGGCTGATCATGAGAGACCAAGTGCAGAGAGCTTCCTTGCACAGAGGCAAGGAGTGCGTCCCACCCTGTCAGTTGAGGAAGTACATGGTTGTGGTGTTGTCCATCTGGACCTGGACCACTTGACCCTGTGCAAACAGAGCAAAGGAGGTGAGGGCTAGTCGGACCGCTCAAAGCTCCAGCAGGTTGATGTTGCATCGAGACTCCTGAGGAGGCCAGAGGCCGTGGGTTCTGAGCTCCCCCAGATGGGCACCCCAACCCATCAGAGAGTCGTCGGTCATCAGAGTGACCGTCGGCTCAGGAAGGACAAACGGGATACCCTCCTGCAGATGAGCTGGAATGAGCTACCACTGGAGGCCATTCCACAAAGCGCTGTGACTATTGGCGAGCCAGCCCCCATTGAAGGGGACGCATATGCCAGCGGGCCCAACGGACCACGCTGGTGCATTCCACCATGAGACCCAGGAGGCGCAGGAAGTCCCAGGCAGGGTGCAATTGCCCAACTAGAAATGATTGGGCAAAGGAGGAAAGGACCTCAGCCCTGTCTGCCAGGAGCCATGCTCTGGCTCGAAGAGAGTCGAGCTCTGCCCCGATGAACTGAATCACCTACGATGGCACGAGTTCCAACTTGGCCTCATTGATGAGGAGGCCAATCTGAGAACAGACCTGGAGGGCCAGATCCCTGGACCGCACCACCTCCAACCTGGAGGGGGCTGCAATCAGCCAGTCGTCCAGGTAAGGGTACACCTGAACCCCTCGGCGCGCCAAGAATGCTGTCACCACTGCTATGCATTTGGTGAAGACTCTGGGAGCTGGAGAGAGGCCGAAGAGCATGGCCCGGAACTTGTAAAGGGATCCCTCTGCCCTGAAGTGGAGGAATCGCTGGTGAGACGGATGGATTGGGACATGAAAGAACGCGTCCTGAAGGTCCAGAGAACAGAACCACATGCCTTGTTCCAAGGATGGAATGATCTGAGCCACAGTGACCATCCTGAAGGTGCGAGACCTTAGGAACTTGTTCAGGTTATGTAGGTTAAGAATGGGGCACCAGCCCCCCGTCCATTTTGGGACCAGGAAGTACCTGGACACAAACCCTGTGTCTGGAGGGGGGTCCGCCACCTCCCTTATCACCTCCTTCTGGAAGAGCAAGACAATGTCAGCTTGACAAGCCGACAGAGAGGCTGCGAAACCTATTGCCCCCCCCCATGGGGCGATGGCTCAATAGGAGGGGAACTGCTCGAATTCCAGAGGCAGACCCCTGCCTACCACTTCCAACACCTAGCGGTCCATGGTGATAGCAGACCAGGCAGAAAGGAAGTGGCAGACCCATTCCCCCACCGGGGGGAACCCGGGGAGGAATGACATGGTTGGGGTCGACACCTCTCAACCCGTCACTGGGCAGGCTTGAAGGAAGGGCCGGCCAAGAAGCCGCCTGGGCCTTTTCCTCCTGGCTTCCTGCTGGAGGAAGCAGCAGGCTTGGCTTTGGGGTACCAAGTACGAGCCTGCTAGCCCTGATGCTGGCGTTGCTGGGCCGGACATGCCGCAGGGGCTGAAGGACGAAAGGGCTTACACTGCTGCTGGTGGCCTTTGTCCTTCTGTGCAAATGTGACCGAGCCCAAGGTGGCGTTGGACTTCTCGATCCGTTGGAGATGACCCTCCACCCCTGGCCCGAACAAGTCGGTACCCAGGAAGGGGATGTCTGCCAGCTTGTGCTGGGTATCAGCCGTAAAGGTGGAGATCCACAGCCAAGCTTTGCGGCGCATGGCCACTGCGGCCACTATTGACTGGGCACATGAATCAGTGATGTCCAACGAAGTTTGGAGTTGCTGTTTAGCTACCGCCCTTCCCTGATTCCACACCTGCTTGACCGTCATCTGAAGGTCAGCTGGGAGATGAGGAATCACCTCATCCAGGGAGCCCAAAAGAGCGTGTGAAAAGTGTGCCATCAGAATGGCCGAGCTAGCCTGACGAAGGCCTAGGGAGGAAGCAGCATATACCTTCCGCCCTGAGTAGTCCAATTTCTTGGACTCCTTATAGGGTGGTTTGTCCACATCTCGAGCGTTCCTGGAACGCCGTAAAACGCTGTCGGTCACTAACCCCTCCGCAGAGGGGTGCTCTGAGAAACCGGAGAGTGAACCAGTAGGGACCGCATACTTTCGAGCCATCCTGGCCGAAGGTGTGGGACAAGAAGCTGGCCACTGCCACAGCTCCAGGGCCAGGCCAACAATGGCTTTGGCCACTGGAAAGGCCTCCGTAGGGGAATCCCCTCAGTCCAGTATCTCCGTGAGGAGATACTTGGCCCATTTTGAAACGGGTTCGAGCTTTATCCCAGTGAACTATGAGATGAGTCGAAGCATTCCTAAAAACGAGGATGGGCTCTCATCCACCGACTGACCCCCTGCAGACTCCAGGTCAAGCGGCCTGGAAAACAAAGAGGAGTCGTCGTCAGACTCTGAGGAGTCTGCAACAGCTGTCGAGCACCTGAGCCACCCTCCACATGCCTAGGTCGATCGTGAGTGAGGGTGACCGACAACCTATGGGGCAAGCCCTGACCTGACCGAGAATCCTTGGTCGGGGCCCCAGTCTTCGGTTGTGGAGGCGGAGGTTCCACCACAATGGGTGGAGCAGCCAGTTTTAGCCGAACAACCAGTGCCGGTTTTGGCTCCTCGACCACGAGGGGTTGTTTCAGCCGCTCAGGTGACAGCCACTTAATGGCCAGAGAAGGCGACGGAGTCAGCTTATTTCCGGATAATAAGAGCTGCTGCCACATTAAATCCTCGTAGCGCCGATGCAACTTGCACTGAAGCCTATCCTCCAAAGAGGATGACAAGGATGAGTGGCGACGCCACTTTCCATGGTGCCAAGACCGAGACCGCCGATGTCGGCGGGACCAGCTGGACCTGGAAGAGGCCCGAGACCGAAACCTTCGGGGATTCTGAGGGTAGGTCAGAAAGGGGACGGGGGAAACCCGCTCCTCCCTCAGTACAGGGACCTTAACCGGGGACTCTGGCACAGGAGGCACAGGCAAGTCCTTGGTTTCCACTGGGGGAACCGGTGAAGTAGGGTTGTCAGCATCACCAGTCAACAAACCGTCCGACCGGTCAAGAAAAATCTCGACTGCGTCAACGGGTGTCTCGCCGGTTGACCTGAAGGGGACACCGTGAAGCCAGTGGCCTTAGCTGCAACCTGACCGAAGTCGAAAGCTCCACCGTCCGGGGGATCTGTCCCGGCCCCTACCTAACATCGACAGTGGGATTCTACCTTTGAGTCCTTCTTCTTGGACCGACTGGAATGTCCCGATGGTCCTTCTCCCTTGGTGAAGAGGGACTGACGAAGCTCCTTAAAAGAAGCTGTATACGAAGAGCCCAAGCAGAGCGGGATAAATGCCGCGACCGAGGAGGAAGAAGATGCGGCCTGGGCCACCTCCTCCTCGAGGGCGATCATCTGTTCCAACTGTTCCGCAGAGCCCGCCACCGCCTGGGCTTCCTTCGACTTAACCGGCAGATACCATTTTTCAGGGCACCCCAGAAGAAGTCAAGCAGCGCAGTCCTCCAAGACAGAAGCTGAAAAGGATTTGCACAAATCGCAAGCCTGCGAATCGTGGCTAAGCCTCAGGCAGTAGACACACGTGGAGTGTGGATCGGTCCGGGACAACGTCTGCCCGCAGGGGCACCGACGAAAGCCGGGAGTCGATTTGTCCATCGCAGCCGCGAGGGAAAAAGAAGACCAAAGTCTTGTAAATTTAAGGATTAGTTTCGGGTTAACCGAAGAGTGGGGATCCAGGCCTAAAACGCAGAGCGCTAAGGAGGGAACCTGAGCTTTCAGTGGTAAGGAAGATCTGGAGTCATGGGCCAGAGCCGAGAGTTATACCACCCGGGTGGGTGGGAGGAGCCAGCCTGAAGACCTTCCGGCAAGATTTAAAGCGGCAAGGAACCTGCCAATAAGTGTGGATTGAACAACATATCCATGTCCCTAGAAATTAACTTATCCATAGAACATTGATTTTTTGAACTGCGTATGCCCAGAAATGGAACATTTTTCTTAAATAATTTAAAAACTACTTAACAGTTGGACCTAAAAGCCACAAAAGCACACACTATGGACCAAGCTTTATCAAACCTGAAAGTTTCAGGTTTCAAAGCTTTCTATTTTGTAGTTATCAGATGGCAAAAAAAGCTTAACATTTTCAAAAACAGAGACTTTTACATTTTTTTGCACCTCTGTAACTTTGCTCCCACTGAACCGATCTACATGAAATTTTCAGGATCAAGAGATTCAGTCATTCATTCATTTTTATTTTATACTGGAAAGGCATGTGGGCAAATTGCCCATTTTCACAGGCGTCCAGTTGTCTAGTTTTACAGAGGTGGATATATACAATTTGTAACAAAACACATGGTTATAAATATATGATATGAGAAAAATGTACAATGCAGGAAAATTAGGCACAAAACACGGGATGAAATTATATACAATGAAAGACAATTTCATACATTGTCAGAAAAGGTAAAAAGTGACTTATGTACAGCAAACCACAACATTAACAGCAAGTCTATACAATATGTACAAATTCACATAAGTAATCTCAGCGGGAGGGGGTGGGAAAATTATACAGTGAAAAGCTTGAAGGGGAAGGAGGCATGGAAATAGTGAGGTGGACGGGATTAGAGAAAAAGAGGGATTAAAGAAAATGAGGACTAATACCAGCAAAATTGTAGCAGTTAATTGTGCTCCTGGCACAAAGGCTGTGCTTTCTAAATTTCATGTAAACCGGGTGAACCAAGGCAAAGTTATTAAGGTGCAAAAACGGGTTTAATGTGAAAGTGCTTATTCAAGCCTAATATATAGGTGCAACCATGCCTGTATAATATAGATATATATATATATAGATTTTTTTTTTTTATTTAGTTTTTGTTAACCGGGTAGGTGCACTAGCCAGTAAGTGACTATTTTCAGGCACGACCCGAGAGGTACAATTACAATACAAGTAGAACAGTGCAGGTTATACAGTACATGGACAGGTACATTGATGCAAGTATACAATTTTTATAAGTAGGTAGAGCAAACAGAGGGTACTGGTGGAAGGATAGATTTTGGATTAAATTGGAGAAACTAACAAGGGGGATGTGGGCAGGGAAGGGTAAGTGCACAGCTAAAGTTCGTTGGGAGGTGGCGGGGCTGGAGACCAAGGTAAGAGAACCCTGCCAACTGATTTAGCTGTAGGGGAAAGGAGCACTCTGTATCTGAGATAATTAGAGGGAGAGTGTCAGGGGCAGGCAGGGGGGAGGCAACAAGGTAGGGTGGGACAAGCGAAAAAGTTACGGCTTTTGCGGCGGGAGGCAAGAATCTATAACCTGGCTCATGGAACCGATTCCCGGTAAGAGAACGTGCAGGCGGGGGGGACCGGGGTAGAAGTAGGTAGGAGGCTGGCCGGTGGTAGCGGAAAAGGTAGAAAATATGGGAAAAGTGTATAGACCACAGGTTCTGGAGACAGGGTAGGGGGTAGGGTTACTGAGGGGGCTGTGCTGAGTTCGACAACAGCAGGCGTGATTACGGCTTTTGCGGGGAAAAAAACAAGGGGCAGTGACTGGACACACGGAACCTTGAGTCAATTGGGGGCAGGGGGCTGTGGCCAGGCTGGCGGGTGACCAAGCTGGGCAGGGGTGGCGACCTGGACGAGCGAGGTGTGCCCAGTCTAAATGGGTTAATTCACGGGCGAGGCAACCAGTGAGGAGGTCAACATGGGGGGGGTGAGGTAGACAGACGGCTAGGAGGCATAGTATGAGGCACGGCAGCAGAAAAACGGAGTCACGGAAACAGGAACGGGTTAAAGCGGGAAGATGCAGCAAGAGCGGTAGATTGCTACAGTCGGCGTCCGGGCTCATGGAACCGTATGCCGGTAAGGGGACTCGGTCTCTGAGGTGAGAGTTACGGCAAAAGGCGGCTTTAGCGAAAAAGGGTGCAGCACCCAGTGCTGTGGAACTGAAAGCCGGCTAGTAAACCAGGGCTAGTCAATGTGCGGGAGGTGGAGAAAGATGAGGTTCAAGGGATTAGGGAGAGACCAGTACCAGTTTCAAAAAAGTACATCAAAGATTAGTGCAAACAGTAGGTTGAGAAACAGGCACCAAGTAGTAAGGTAATTGGCATTTGTTATACACAAAGTCTATAACAGTAAAGTGACTAGAAGCATTTGTAATACACATAAAGCAGTAAGGCAAAAAGGCTTTTGTCATACACAAGGTCAAGAAAAGTAAAGTGACTAGAGGCATTTGTAATACACAAGACAGTAGAGCCATATAAGTTTCTTTGCATTCATGATAGAAAGTGCAAGTAGTCCAAAATCGATATGCAAGGCAAAAAATAGGGGGAAAGTAGACAAGTAGGCATATACAAGGGATAAGGAGGTGAAACGTAGACAGGGGGAGGAAGAGGTAACATGAAGAAAGGATTCAGGTAGGATCATAACAGGCACATTGGTCCATAGAAGTGAGGTGATTCCGTAGTCTTCGCTTGAAAGCGAGGTGTGAGGAAGCTCGTCTTAGGTCAATAGGTAATGAGTTCAATGCTTGTGGGGCAGCATGCCCAAATGCACCTGAGCCTTTGGAGGTGCGGCAGAGGGGAACTTTTAGGAGAGACTTGTCAGACGATCTCAGCTCACGCGAGGGGATACTAGGCTGGAGCAGTTCAGATAGTGTAGCAGGTCTAGCCACTCTGATTATGGAGTCAGAGAGGCAGCATAGGTAGTACAGTCTGGTGGTGGAGGGGGAAAGCCAGCCTAGGTCTTTGTAAAGTTGGCAGTGATGTTTGAGGCGGGGGGCCTTTGATGCATATCGGCAAACATTGTTGTAGGTGGTATCCCACTTTTGCAGTGTTGTTTTGTGTACCATGGTTAGGATGGGGGCGCAGTAGGATAGAGTTGGCAGGAGAATTCCCCTGGCAATGGCCAGTTTGGCAGTGGGTGTGAGCATGTAGTTAGTTCTGTAGGCAGCCCCCAGTTTGCAGTTAACCGTTTTGCAGGTTTCTTGGATGTGCTGGCTCAGGTCAAGGGTTTGGTCGAGCAGTATGCCCAGATAGTGGAACGTACTTACAACCTCGAGAGGGGTTCCGTTAAGGTCAAGTATATTCAGGGGAGATGAGCAGGATCTTAGTTTATGGGTCGTTCCCAGTAGCATGGCTTTTGTTTTGCTAGCGTTAAGTATGAGGCGATGAGCGCTTAGCCAGTGTTGAGCAGAGTGGAAGGCAGATGTCAGAGTGGCATTTAGATGGTCAATACAACCTGAGCGAGCATAGATAACCAGGTCATCAGCACAGAGTAGTGAGGCACCAGATGTTATACTGCTGGGAAGATTATTTATGAACAGTGAAAAAAGGAGAGGGCCTAGTATTGAGCCCTGCGGTACTCCAATATTGATTGTGGCGCTGTCAGAGATAGCAGAGTTGAGTTTGACCACTTGTATCCTGTTTGTTAGGTAGCTTCTGAACCAGTTTGTTACAGGAGATGAGAAGCCAAGATTTTTAAGGGTAGTCAGCAGAAGGGGGTGATCCACAAGGTCGAAAGCCTTGGTGAGGTCGATGAACACAGCCCCAGTTAGATGACCTTCGTCCATATTTATAAGAGTATCAGAGGTAAACTTCGCTAACGCTGTGGTGGTGCTGTGATGTTTCCTGAAACCATGTTGTGCTTCACAGAGTAAGTCTGAAGATTCGAGGAATTCGGTGGCCTGGGTGGCTACTATTTTTTCTAAGATTTTGCTGAGGACCGAGAGAATGGCAATGGGTCTGTAGTTCGATATTTCGTTTTTGTTTCCTTTTTTGAAAATGGGGGTGATTCTAGCGGCCTTCCATATCCCTGGGACTGTGCCCGTGGAGAGGGACAGTGTGAAAATCCTGGCTAATGGATAGGAGATGAGATGGGCAGCAGCTTTCAGCAGTCGGGGTTCCAGTGTGTCAGAGCCAGGGCTGGTGTTATCGGATATGGCGTTGAAGAGTTTAAGGACTTGTTTTCTAGTCACAGCCTTGAAATAAAACTTTTTTGTTGCTGCTTGTAAAGGGTCATTTGTCAATGTATCGGCTTTCTCTTTGGTAGAGAGTGGCTGAGGAGCAGCAGGTGTCATATTTAGGGTGGACGTATAGGGAGATAGGTCCGAGAACTGTTGATTGAAGGCGTTAGCTATGGTAAGGGAGTCATTGCAGTGGATACCTTGAAGAATCATTTCCGAGGGGGTGACAGATTGAGGGGTGCCAAGTAAGGTTTTGATGTGACCCCAGAATTTGCGTGGATCTTTTGAGGAGCTGGTTAACAGATTCTGGCAGTACTTGCTTTTTGCAAGCCTTTGTTTTTTGCAGACACTTCTATGCTGTTTGTAGATAAGTTGATCCCTGGGTAGGCCAGTAGTCTTGTAATGCTTCCAGAGCTTGTCCTGGGTTTTGAGTTTGTGGAGTAGTTCTTTATTTAACCATCGCATTTATTGACCTCTGACCCTTCTCTTTATTTTGGGTACATGCCGATTTTGTACTTCACCAAACCTGGTCAGGAACACGTCTAGGGCATCCTCAGCACTTGTTGCAAGGTAGATTTCAGACCAGTCTGTGTTGGCTATGTCAAGGAGAAAGGCTTGTAGATCCAGTTTTGCAAAGTTAGTGAAAGTGACCAGGCGGGATCAAGGAGCAGGTGGTGGGCAGGAGCGCCAGTGGCAGATCGTGGGCGAATGGTCAGTTATAGAGTCAGCCAGGACAGTTGCCTTAGTTACATGGTCTGGTCTATTTGTGAGGATCCAGTCTAACAGTGTCCCTGATAGGGAGTTAGTCATTCTCGTATTCTCAGTTATTAACTGATGGTAGTTGTGTCTTTGAACTAGTGACGCCAGGGTGCTATGATTTGGTCCCAGCCAGTTCAGATTAACATCACCTAGCAAGATGGTCTCATTCATGTTAACGACTTGAGATGAATGTTGAAGTAGTTTCTGGAGACTTTCCAATCCACCAGTGGGTGGATTGTATAGACATATTATGTGCAGGTACTTCACACCTAGGGACAGTGTTGCATGCAGTGATTCGCAGAGCAGTTGGGGACTAGGGATAGGGGCAGCTTTTAGCATAAGGTGGCTTTTGTAGTAGATGGCAACACCCCCACCCTGCTTAGAACCAGTTCTATCATGTGGGATAATAGCATATCCAGGCAGGGTAAATTGGGCATCCAGGATGCTGGGTTTTAGCCATGTTTCAGTGAGGCATAGTATGTCGGGATTAACCATTTGTATCCAGGCCTCAAGTTCAGTTAAGTGACCTAGAAGACTTCTGATATTCATGTGAGTAATTAGAAGGCCTTTATTCGGTTTGTTAAAGGGTGTTAACGGGGTGTTGCTTTGGTGCGGACCTGGGTTAGGTTCAACATCGCCAGTGAGCAGTAGTAGCTGCTGAGCTAGGAATTCAAGCTGCGCCATTAGGAGCACGTTATGTTTTTTCTGTTTTTTCCTTTGTTGCGAGTAGCTCGTAAGTAACAGGTATGTGCATCCTTATTTTTGAAGAAAGTAGTGAAGAATAGGTATAGGGTGGTGGTATGAGAGGAGCAGGTTGGAGAAACTAAAGTCACTGAGTGATGGTACGTTTTGTTGTTTGTCTTGGGGTAGAGACAGAGAGATACTGTTTAGTCCAAGCAGGAAAAGCAGGCAGAGCAAAAGGGTTAGTCCTTTACGACTAATAGACAAGCACAAGGGACTCTTATGGAGGAGGAGCATGATACTATAGTTACAGGAAAGAGCAAAGTATAAAAAGGGGCAGTGCAGAGAGAGAGAGAGAGAGGCTGGCGAGCATCTATTTGACATGCCACGTAGGACTGTGACAGATTTGGGAGTGAACGTATTCACCAATGGAGAGTCGATTTGCAAAGGCGGCATGGAAAAAGCGGGCTTAGGCTAAAGCAGGGGACTGAGTTACGACCTAGTAGTTATAAGGTGCTAACCACAGGAGAAGGGACTAATGCCCCCAGTGGTAGTAGGGTAGAAGGAGCCAATGGAAAAGTGGACACTTAGTCATATGACCAACGGGAGCCTATATAGCTTAAGGGTCGACCAGAGTGGGTGAGGTGGGGGGTGGGACATGTGTTCACCGAGGGAGCTGTATCACTTAGCCGCGGAGGCAGTGTTCACAGTCCCGGGATCGTTTAGGAGTTCCAGAAGTCCAAAAAATTATGGTGAAAACAATATATATATATATATATTGCAAAAAACTATGTTATGCATCAGTTAGGGTTTTTATTAAATCATCAAAAGATGGGAAATTTGACGTTAGGGTTACCAATACAACCTTCCCAACCCCTGCTACCCTCCAGGCACCAACAGGCATCGGGGTGTGCCATGGGGTGGTCAGGCCCAACTCTCACCCCATTCCATGTGTAAACAGGCTGACATGGTACAGTATAGAGAATGGATGAGAATTAGGCCTGACTACCCCATGGCACACCTCGATGCCTGTTGGTGCATGGAGGGTAGAGAGGGTTGGGGTGGTAGCCCTAACATCAAATTTCCCAGCTTTTGATTTTTAAACTCTAACTGATGCATTAATGTAGTTTTTTGCAATGAATGTCCCTTCTTTTTGAGAAAGTGTAATGTAACTGTTATGTGGTTGTGGGAGCGTGGGCCCTCTGGGCCCTGCACTCCCCTCACGCTGCCCATTTTTGCATAATGATATACATATGTGGGAGCGCGGGCCCAGTGCTCCCACTTAAACATAAGTACGGACACATACCGCAGTCCTGTAGTCATGAAAAAGAACCCTTGTAACACTAATTTGGCAATGTCTCAGTAACCGTAGCAGCTATGAAAAAAATTCCACTGCACTTGTAGTCATGACTTTGAAACCTCTGTGAGAGCTTAGTCCACTAAGAGCAAAAAGTCTCAAATTGTTTTTGAGATACGGGTGCCGAAAGGCTCAATGGGCACCACAATTCAATGTGCACACATAACTTGGACATTTTCAGAATTTTTTTCAAACCAATTTTCAACATGACCTTTTGGGGACCCCATCTCATGAACAATGGCACTGTGATTTTGTTAATCCGTCCTGAGAGATGATTTCGAACAGCGACCAAGCCATTCTGCGCCACAGGCTCAGAAACATTTTTTGGGCAGGATGTGAAAAATGACAGCTGTATTGTTCATGAGGAGGTGTAAAAAATGTCAATGCTGAAAATCTGGAGTGAAAATATAAAAAATTGGCGAAGTTATGAGCGTACATAGAAACTGCACAATGCACGCTTGTAATACGGTCATCTTTTTGTAATTTTTTTCACCAAATTTTAAACATGGGCATTTTGTGATCTTCCCCACATGAACAATGGCACTGTAATTTTGTTAATCCATCCTAAAAGATGATTTCGCACAGCAGCCGTGCCATTCTGCACCACAGGTGCAAAAACACATTTCAGGCAGGATGTGAAAAATGAATGCTGTACCATTCATGAGGAGGTATGAAAAAATGCCAATGTTGAAAATCTGGAGTGAAAATATTAAAATTTGGCGATGTTACGAGCGTGTGTAGAAACTGCACAATGCACGCTCGTAACGCAGTCATTTTTTGGGATTTTTCCACCAAATTTGCAGCATGGGCTTTTTGGGACCCCACCTCATGAACAGTGGCACTGTCATTTTGTGTATCAGTTCTGAAAGGTGATTCTGCACAGTGACCACGAAATCACCTTTCAGGACCAAGAAACAAGATGACAGTGTCAGTGTTCATGAGGTGGGATCCCAAGAACCCCATGTAAAAAAAATTTGGGGCCAAAATTCCCAAGAATGCTTGAGATATTAACACAATTTGACCCCCCCCACCCCATTGACTGCCATTATATAGCTTACTGGCATGTCTTCATTTTGTGGTTCAGCTTTGAAGAGCGCTGACGTGTTCCAGTCCACGAAGATTGCAGCTGCCGACCATCAGAGGTAAGTATGAGGTGGGGTGCACAGAGGTGGGGTATACTTAGGAAACGGTGGGGATGGGTGGAGGGGTGCAGGGAGACGACGAGGACCATCTTCTTTTAGGGAAAACATCGGGGACTGTTTTATTTATTTCAGGTTTTTATTTATACTGTATTTGTGAACTCTGGGAGTGGGCTCCCCAGAGTCCAAAAAATATTAAGGGAGCACAGACATCTGGGGACACCAGGAGTGGGCCACCCAGTGTCCCACACTATGGGGGGGCTACTGCCGACATGGGGATTGGGCACCCCACTGTCAGCAAATGTGATAAATATACTGAGACACTGGGAGTGGGCTACCCGGTATCACACACTATCGAGGAAGGGGGTCTACTGCCGACATGGGGATTGGACACCCCGCTGTCAGCAAATTCAAGGAATATACTGGGGACACTGGGAATAGGCTACCCAGTGTCCCACACTATCCGGGGAGAGGGGGGCTACTGCCGACATGGGGATTGGGCACCCCGCTGTCGGCAAAATACATCACACACCATCATGCATCAAACTGCCATGCTGTTCGGCAAAGCATGACAGTTCAATGCAAGGGTGTATCACTCCTGAGCCACATGGGGAGGCGTCTTTTAAAAGAAAAAACTCGGGAGCATGTTCCTTGGGCCCGCATTAGGTAAATACAGCTGTCAGTGTTTACCTAGGGGCATTATTTTTACAAATATTTCAGATTTTCAGCCTCGCTAACTGAAAACAAGATGGCAGAAATCTGAAATAAAACTGTGACTGTGACCAGTAAAGTGCGAATGATAAATAGCTTTTACCATTCACACATTTACAATGTGAACAGTAAATGGCATTTATATTTACTACGCGAACAGTAATTTGCGAATGGTAAATGACATTTACCATTTGCAAATTACTGTTCGCACAGTAAATGCAATTTACCCTGCACACTGCTTGCCTGTCTTGCATCTATCACAAAAAATTTTATAATTCAAAAATGGTTATATATGTTTTCATCAAACCATTCAAAGGCACACCTTTGGCATACACCCCATCATCCCTGAAAGTATTAGAAGTAAACTTAATTCCGTGTGTGCTGTCCATGAGAGAGAAAAATCCCATGTTATCCTATGGGAAAAAAATGTTTATTTTTGTGTTTTTTACCACTTTATATCTCTGAAACCGTAAAAACTGTTGTGAAACTTTCAACATCTTGTGATGCTGACAACACGACAGCACATACCAATTTATGTGCTATTTGGCTGAAAAATGACAAAGTTATTAAGGTGTAAAAATTGAGATTTAACATTGAAAGGCAGTACCAACCCTAACTATATACAAATAAGAGTGGATTTATTAGCTCTTTAGCCCTTGAGATACAATTATTTCACAAGTACACCACACTTTTCTAGCATTTGTTTTACGTAATACATTTGGTTCTCTGATTATTTGGCGTGTGCTTGGTAAGACATGACAAAAAACACACTAAAAATAGTCATGAACGCAACTGATAAATAGAAAAACAAGCCAGTTCTTCTGTGGTGAGTGAGTTACTTGGAGAACTGCAGAAACTGTCACAAAAAAATCAACTATGTCCTACATGAATAAAATGTTTAAAGCCATGAATTATGAAAACCTGTTGGGAAAACGACAAAAAAAGTGGACATTCTGTACTACAATTATATCTACATGAACCAAATATTAAGAAAGTTATGTCTCATCTCCGAAGGGTCTATGCAAAGTAAGTTAGGACTCGCCTCCTTTTAGCAAGTTCTCAAAAAGTAAAGAAATTGATTTCAAAAAACTACGTTAATACATATATTTAGGGTTGCAAAGCTACAAAAGGAGGGAATCGTGAAATTAGGGTTTTTTCAACCCGTATGCCCACTCCCCTCATCCAGTCTCCACCCTTGTTTCCCAAAGCCTAGCTACAGGTCCAGGGCTGTACCCCATGTGTCTGCTGCTTCAAGCAACAGGTGTGAGATCCTGTGTGAAGAAAGATAGGACTCATCTCTTGCCTTTGCATGAAGAAAATTATGACTGATCTATGTTCTTCACATGTTACTGTACGAAGAAAGTTATGACTGATGTGGGACGCAGCTCCTGATCTGTAGCTTGAAGCAGCAGACCCAAGGGCACTGACCTGTCACTTAGCCTCAGATCAAGAGGGTAGGGTCTGTAGGAGGAGGGTAGGCAGTAATGTTGAAACCCCCAAAGAACACCACACCACCGATCTGCTAAGACTCATTAGACTTTGTATCCTAATTTCTGATTTCCTTACTTTGTCCATTTTGCGTTTTCAACTTTTTTCAATGCAATTTATTTGCAATGAATATTATATATATATATATGTATATGAATAATAACCATCTCTTCTTAAATAATATTCCACAGGTCTGATAGATGGAAACATGGGGATCTGTATCTGGTCTGATTACTGCTGGTTAAACAGATAAAGGCTGAACTCTAACAGTTAGGAGGAGCTGAAACCTACTGGTGCTGGATCTGGTCAGTCCCTGTGAAACCAGTACTGATCTACAGCTGGTGTAAGAAAGAACACTTTGCTACTGACACGACTACTGAGGGGCAAGGGGAGGAGCTAAAGATGTTCAACTACACCCCTCCATGGCAAGTGTTGTGTTCTACCATGGATCTAAAAAGCAACAGGTATGAATAATTTTGAGATGGTTGGGGAGAAGACTGAAGGGGATCCAAGCCCTATTATGTTTTTTGGAGGGAGCGGGTACAAGCTGTGTCGAGGGATTATGGAGTTGGAGACAGTGTAAAAGGGGAATGGTGGGCAAAACTGAAGACTGTGGCTCACAATTTAAATGGATGCTGCTGTAGCACAAATAGAGGGCAACTCGGCTTGATGCGACCTATATCAGGTATATTTACAGGGACATAGAAGTTTTGTCATGGAGGCAAAATCTAAATTTCTTCTGTCTGCAATTAATTTGGCTAAAAATAGACCAAGGGAGTTCTTCAAAGTTACAGATAGGGTATTAAATCCACTATACCTGTTCCTATGAGTTGATCATCAGTGCTGCAAGGAGTATTAAAATTACATTTTGGGTACGATCCACCAGATATGGGATAAGTTGTCTGCCATTATAAGACTAAGGGCCACGCAATGGCTTTCTGGAAGTACTCTCCAATTCCATATCGGTGACCCAGGTTCGATAGCAAGCCCGGATCTGCTGAGATTGGGTGGCCAGGCTGGGGAGTGCTCCCCAGGGGAGCGCAAGCCAGCCAGGGAAGAAGATGTCCAGATCCCGGTGCAGCAGTGGACCCTCGCAGCAAGTCAGGGAGCTTGCTCCCTTGCAAGGGGTGGCATCAGCCCAGGGCACACTGCTGCCATTGAGGTAGATGGAAACAGAACCTGCCATCACAGGGTGGTGGGAGGAAACAGGGAGAAAAGTACAAAAAAAACAGTGTGCCTCAGCTGTCACGAATGACAGTCTCCCTCAATCCTCATACCCCACTCCATGTGGATCCTCGCCGGCAGACAGAGCTGCAGGTTGACGGAAAGGACCCAAAGTGAAGGAGCAAGCAGCGACCAATGGCCAAATAACTGAAAACAAAATAAGTCTAATTATTCATGAGCCTTGTGTGGCTCCTGATTGGCTACTGGACTGGTCATTAATGTTTTAGAAATGACTGATCCAACTGACTCAGTGTGGGATACAGCACCTTAAACATAACATGTACTCATGCCACCTGCTCACACCACACCACTCAAAAGGCAACAGCAAGTAGAAAATAAAATGTGAAAATGAACGCTGTTATCCAATCGCAACAACAATCTCAAAGCCAGTCGTTTCCTTGAATTAACAGTTGGTTGGAGGGAAGTGGTCCTCAGCTGCACTTTGGGCCTCCCATCCTCCAACTGGTTGTTAATCCCTCAGAAATGACTGGCTTCTCAGTCGTTATTGCTTGACTGATGCTCGTACTTCTGAATTGCGGATAATAAATTCCGGGGAGATGAATCCCTTATTTCTGTGGATTGTGTTTGTGGCAGGTAATTGGTGAAAGCTATTGGAGGTGAAGGCTGGGATGTGTTTAACGACTAGTGGACTTGATCCATGTCCTTTGTGACTCCTTAAGGAGGCAGGGAGGTTGCCTGGCCAAGTCATGTTAGAAATCATGAACAGTTCTCTGACAGAAGGGCTGGTGCCTAGGGTCTTGAAGAAGGCCTTAGTGAGGCCACTGCTAAGTCAACTCTCCCTTGATCTTTCCAATTACAGGCCAGTGTCTAACCTAGTGTCTTTCCTATGGAAGCTGCTCAAAAAGGTGGTTGTTTGGAAAAAGATCTTGGAGTGTTAATAACTAATGAACTTAAGCTCATTAAAAAACTGTTAGGCAATGGCTAAGAGAGTTGGGGGAGTGCTTGGATTTATTGGAAGGCACACTGAAAGCAGAGCAAGGAGTGTGCTGAAGCCACTGTCTACCTCATTGGCGAGGCTGCGGTTTATATCTCCTAGTGCCAAAACAGACATTTTACTCCTGGAGGGGGTCCAGCGTAGGACCACCAAGATGGTGAGAACAGTGGAAACATTAAGCTACAGTGAAAGACTGGAATCTTTAGGTTGGAATACTGTGGAATACAGAAGGTTGCATGGGGATATGTGCTTGGTATGTGGAGCCTTTATAAATAATGATTTGTGGGATTGTCTTGGACTTGAGATTAAGGGCAGTAGCCATAACACAAGATCTCACATACTTCAGCTCAAAGGGGAGACACATCACACCAAAAAAAGAACAGCATGGTTCAGCCAAAGAGTGGTGAGTGTGAGGAATAGGCTCCCCTTGGAGGCTGTGGGGAGTAAAAACATGAATGAATTCAAAAATAGGTTTGATGATTATTTGAAGCTGAATAATGTAAAAGGCTATTACCTTTGAGTATAAGGGCAAGCTGTATATGGGCATATGCTCATGAATCATGTTATTCAATTACAGGATCACTTTGAGAAGGTTGGTATTCTAGACATTTCACAATCAGGATTGAAAAAGGGGGTGCTGTACGAAGATGATCCTGGTTTGGGTTGTCAACAAACTGCTTTAGGTGATGGGAGTGGGACAAGGAAAGCTACTCATATTGATCCATCTAAACCTTTCAGCTGCCTTCGGTACAATTGATTATAGTGTGTTACTTGACCACCTGCACACCTATGTGGAGATTTCAGGAGCTGTTCTGTCTTAAATCAGGCCCTGCTTGCAGGGGAGGCAACAGTCAGGGGAGACTGAGATCTTCCAATAATCAATCTTCAATACTGATTCCCATTTAGGGATCTGGGCCAGAGGCACAATGATCCCATGGGAGCAAACCTTTTGCCAGAAGAGTGGCCATGGCTACTTGGCATGGCACCTGCACCCTCCCCCCCACATGGTGCATGCACCAGCCAATAACCATTGCCCCCTCAGTAACCTCAGTTCTGTTCTTCCCGATCTCCAGTGCACACAGTGGGAGCGTAGTGCCTCAGTTCACCGTCCTGCTGCTTTTCTATCTGTGTCATTCTGATTTTTTTCTTCTTTTGAGGTGTCGCCTGTGTTTGTTTTTAAGTGGCTAGTTTTCCATTAGCAGGTTATACAGGCCTGCCACTAGAGGGATTCTTGGTCTTCTACATAAATCACTGTATTCTTTCGTGGGCAATATGGCCTGCATTATCATTCTACTTCTTTCCCGGTTCTGCTACAAGGGGACTTGAGTCTGAAGGCTGGATAGCCACTAACTAAGCTGCTCCTGATCTCCTTGTTCCCCTTTCTGCTGTATTTTCTCATCTAGGTTTTAAATGGGTACCTAGGTGGGCAAATTTCTTGCCTAGAAAATATTGCACTAATACAAATCACGAGACCACTCAGTCTGGGACCATGGCTCTCCTTATTGTGTTTTTATTGCTCCTAAGGTGCAGAGTTTTACAGCAATACAGTGCAATTCGAAGTACCTTAATGCAATTCAGTTCTCCAATGTATCTTATCAATACCTAATGTTATAACAGTCTACCGTGCAGACACTCTGTCATTCTCTTCTCCCCTTTTAGCCTATTCCCCCCGGTTAGCCTACACCCCTTTAACTGTCCTCACCTATGTCTACCCAAGCACTTACATTGATCACAATCAACTGTCATTACAGTAATACCATATCTTGCGCCAACATAGATATGGTTGCAGAAAGAAATAAAAAGCAGTCTCCATTCTTATAAGCTCCTTAAAGAAAGTTATACTTCTGCTCTCCTCTGCTCAGGAAATGTGGAGCTCAACCCTGGCCCCCAACTTACCTCGCCTATCGATTTGATTGAGGCCACAGGTCTCAAAATGATGATGGTCAACATTTTAAGCCTGCCTAAAAAATCTTGTATAGCTGCAAGCCTGGGCTGCACACTTAACCCAGACCTTATCATAATTACTGAGTAGTGGTTAAAAAGCAGAACACTGATCAACAAATATCACTGCAGGGCTACAATTTATTTAGAGCAGATAGAGAGTCTAGAGGGGGGTGGTTATCTACACCAAATCTAAGTACTAGTCACCAATATTAGTTGCAAATCTCTAGCCAAGGAATTTGAGTTAGTTTCACTGAGCCTTCATCTCCCCTCCTCGGAATGTATCACTATCCTAGGTGGCTATAGACCCCCGTCTGGTGGTGATGAAGTCCTTAATCTTTTGAAATCCATGTTCGTAGATGCAAAAACTGAAACAATATTTCTAGGAGATCTAAATATGGACTGGCTGTCACCTAAATCACACGGCCTCAAATCCCTTTGTGACGAGCTAGGTCTTGGGCAATTAGTCAGAGAACCTACTAGGAACAACACTCTAAATACTGCCAACAGTTCCATTCTAGATGTGGTACTAACCACCCATCCACACAAAATATCTCATTTGGCAGTGTTTCAGAACGACATGAGCGATCATGGAATTGTTGCTTGCATAAGATCTCAAATTAAGGCCGTCCGCAACCCATCTTTATAACAAAAAGATCCTTTCGCAAATTCAGTGCAGTAAACTTCCTATCTGACCTGAGCATGATCAGATGGCAAGATCTTTACCTAGCCAAAGATGTCAACAAGGCAGCTTGCATCCTTAATAACAAACTCACTACAATAATAAATAAGCATGCCCTTTCATCAAAGTAAGGGTTCGAATAATTCCAATCCCTGGTTCACCTCGGATCTCAAGGCAGCCCTTATAGCTCGAGATAAGCTCTGGGCTAAAGCTAGACATTCAAAGAATCTTGGATTGGCAGGCCTTTAGAACAGCCAGGAATAACTGTGTGAAAAAACTTCGCTCTGCTAAAACTAACTATTATATTTCTACTCTCGAACAAGCTAAAGGTAACCCTCATAAAATATGGAAGACTATCAAAGCTATAGAAGGACAGCCCGTGGCCCCCTCTGTCCCAACAAAGATAGTTGCAAGTGGCAAGATTGTGGAAAACAAGTCCCTAATCCTGGAGGAACTTAACTCCCACTTTGCCACAGCTGGATTAGCTTTTGACTCATCACCTTATGCTGGTGCTGCGGTGAGCCAGCTTACCCCTCCCGCCACATCTAGTCCTGCACCCAGTCCCTTCCAACTGCGCGAGATAACTTATGAAGAATTAGAAGATTCTCTTCTTAACTTAGACACCAAAAAAAACGCAGGGGACGATGGCTTGGAACCCTTTTTCCTAAGGTCAGGCTATGCCCATCTCACTGCCCCAATTCTCCACATCTTCAATCTTTCCATTACATCTGCTGCTGTGCCGTCCTGCTGGAAATCAGCACATATCCTCCCTCTATTTAAATCTGGTGACCCATGCGATGTAAACAACTATAGGCCTATCTCCATATTGCCTATCCTTTCTAAATTTCTTGAAAAACTGATCCATATTCAGTTAAAATCACACTTGGAAACCTTCTCTCTCATTAACCCAGCTCAATCTGGCTTCCGGGCTAATCATAGCACAATCACTGCACTAGCAAAAGTAACCAATGATTGGATCTCTGCTATAGATGCTAAGAAGGTAACTGGTGCAGTCTTTTTGGACCTCAGCAAGCTTTTGATACTGTTGATCACAAACTATTAGTCAATTGCCTTGCAAAGTTGGGTGCCACATACCATACCACCCAGTGGTTCTCTAGCTACCTAACTGGAAGATTCCAAAAAGTAAAGGCGGAAGGCTTTTTTTCTGCTGCCTTGCCAGTTGCAAGAGGAGTCCCCCAAGGAT
Source organism: Neoceratodus forsteri (assembly GCA_016271365.2). NCBI lineage: Eukaryota > Metazoa > Chordata > Ceratodontiformes > Ceratodontidae > Neoceratodus > Neoceratodus forsteri. The sequence goes on along the minus strand of JADMNL010000031.1, from coordinate 112,002,694 downwards.
CCATCTTAGGCCCTATCTTGTTTTCTCTGTACATCAATGACTTAGATGCTAACATATCTACGTCCAATCTGCACTTTTTTGCAGATGATACTGTGTTGTATACTTCTGGCTCATCGTTATCTGAAGTCAAGGGAGTGTTTCAAGCGGACTTCACACAACTTGAGCATAATCTAATAAAGGCAAAGCTTCTGCTCAATGCTAAGAAGACTAAAGCGATGATATTCTCCCGCAGTGCTGTCTCAGGCCCCCCCAATACTCTTGCCCAAGACTTCATTGTCACCACGCTAAACGAGCCTCTGGAAGTTGTAACCAAATTTAAATATCTAGGTATCTGGATCAACAATAAATTATCTTTCAGTGACCACATCGAAGATGTCTCTAGAAGGTTAAAAGCAAGGTTAGGTTTCTTCTACAGAAATAGGCCCCTTTTTCCCCCTTGAAACTCGAAACAAGCTTGTACAGGCCACTTTTCTCTCCCTACTCGACTATGGCGATGTAATCTATTCCTCCTCCACTCTTGCAAATCTAAGTAAACTGGACATCCTTTATCACCGTGCGTTACTGTTCATTACCAACTCCCCTTACCATTCGCACCACTGTGACTTATATGCAGCTGTTGGTTGGACATCCTTACTACTAGACGCCTGCTCCATGCTGGGCTATGGACTCTTAAACTGCTCCTGCAGAAATTGCCAAGCTATCTCTCTCCCTTATTAGTATCTCACATAGTGCATACCGTTAAGAAAATCTGACTTTATTATGCTTGACATACCAAGGACGCGGACTTCCTTTGGTAAACGAGGCTATTGCATATGCCCTTCCTCCATTTGGAACCACTACAAACCGTATTGAAACTAACTAGCACAGTTTCAATAAACTTCCTAAATCGCTAAGTTCAGCCAAAATAAAAGACACCTGTAACTGTCATTAAGTCTCTTCCTTCCCCATGTGTGCCATATTTATCCACTGGTAAGGTATAATTGATTTGTCAAATTAACTGCTTTCCTTCCCTTCTACTCCTGGCTTTATCTTTGCTACGCCCACTGCTACTCTATCAAATCTCTCCTCCCCATATCAGTTGTAGACTGTTGTTTGTTCTACAGCAAAATACTGTATATGTATTGCACACACCAGTCATCATGTTTCATTTATCAGTATGCGACCTGTAAGTCGCTTCCCTGTCTCATATCAATGTTTACCACCTGCGGTCACCCTATGTGGTACCTTGTATGTATATCCAGCCTGTATCATGTAACGTGTATTTCATGTATATACTGTTATTACCTATCTGTGTTTGTACTTTAAGTGTTTATGTCACAGGACCTCCTTGTGAATGAGCTTGCTCAATGGAGTTTTCCTGCAATAAACTTGAACTTGAACTTGTTTATCCTTTTTTTTTTTTTTTTTACTGCGATGCCAAGGTCTGAAAAAAAAGGGGCCAAGTCACCAAAGAAAGTTTAATAGCTGCCCTTTTTGTGTCGTTGCCCCTGTGGGAAACCAATGACTGTTCCGAACTAGCATCAGACCTGTGCAACCCGTCTTGAATCACAGCATGAAATGGATGTGTGCAATGCCTGCTTCTCCATTGACCATCATACCCTTGAGACCCACGCACTGATATGAGGTCACTCTATCCCTACCTTCGGAGGCAGGCCTCGCATGCGTGAATCCAAGAACAGGTTGTTAGGCATTTCCTCTGGGCTGCTTCCCAAGACCTCTGCTTCCAGTGACTTCTGCAGTTCTCCTCGATCTCACCATGCTGAGGTGTTAGGGACTCTGGTGGATGGGTCTGATAGACAGTTGACTCCTTATGGGCGGTCGACTGTGAACCTTCCACAGTTTGCCTGCCCGGAGGCTGCAGCTATATGCTCAGTCTACACTTGTGGACAACTCAACGTCGTCCTCTGGTGTCGCCCAAGCTGTGGTCATAGTTCAAGGTGACAACGTGGCGGGTGGCATAGAGGACACCACCGGGACCCCTCCTGGCACTGTTCACAGTGTCAGAAGAGGGATCCTGAGTTTGACTATGGAAGAGGTGCTGACAGTGATGTCGTCCCAGAAACTGTCTGCAACACCAAGGAAAGTAATGGCTCCAGGTATGACGTCGAAGTCATCAATGAGGATGATGTTTAGGGCAGTGCTGGCCATGGTGACAAGGATGACCCTGTCTCTCAGGCTGTCACCAATCCTGAGCCTGGTGCTGGAGTTGGCACCGAATTGGGGTAGGACGGCAGTCCAGACATAGGAGCTTTCTCCAGAGCCACTGGGCGGACCAGGATCACTCTGTGAGACCTATATGACTCTGTTCTCCTCACCTGGAGATTTCTCCATATGGGCACCAATTGGGTCACTCCTGAGATGTAGGACAGCCTTCAGGCAACTCTGCTAGGCCCTCCCCTCGGGCAGGCCCCCAACACAGTTCCGCAGCCAGGACAAGGCCCTAGAGATCTAGAGGGGCCTTGTTGATTCCTGGAAAGGATACTTTAATTGATAGAACCTGAGGGGCCTTGAACATGGGAATAACACCAGGAGTGGGTTAGTGTCTTAGATGATTGGCACTGACAGTTAGACAGGGCCCAGTCCAGGCCCTTCTATCCGGTACTGACCCTGCCTAGAAGCAGCACCTCGTCTCCATCAATGTGCTTTGACAAGGACACCGAATCATCTGCCCACCTCCATTCTGCTGCTGAGTATGCCCTGTACCAGTGATTCCTGGTGAAGATGATACAGGTGCTTCACCTTGAAGCCCATACAAACCATGATCTGGTAGCCCTGCCAGTGGGACCTCTTGGAATGCCCAACATCGGCACTGTAGTTGTTCCTCCTTGGCCTAGGGCCATGCAGAAGGTATCTAGGGCAATGTAGAGGTGTCCCCCCTCAAATCCAGTCATCACCAGGGACCTCCTCACGTGGTATCATGCATCCACTGTGTCTGCAGGTGGGGTAGCTACCCCTCATCGGGGCCTGAAGTACTGCAGACCCCATTGGGACCACAACACCTTGTGCATGACTGACCTACAGAAACAGATTCTGCTCAGACATTCTCAAGAGGAAGGCTTGTTCCCCAGAATGCACCCTAATGTACATTTCTGAACATCAGGCACAAATGGTGATCTGTAACTGTCACCCATGGTTGCAGCTATACAGCCTGTTAGCTACATAGCCACCAAGCAAGACAGGCAGGCAGGCCACTTACCTTTCTACTCAGGGTCTGGGGATAGCATGGCACCAGTCGAGGACATTTCTCTTTTTTTTCCTCACACTTTTACCTCCTTCATCCATGGCTGGCCCTCTTTCCCACTGACCCTCCCAGCCCTGTCACCCAGCTGCTCCCTGGACTTAACTTCCCGAGTCCCCATGGCTTGCCCTCCTTGGCAGGATGGTGGGGAGTCCCTTGACCTGCTGATCAATGGATCCAGATTCTGGGAGGAGCATGGGTCACTGGCGCAGGGCCTGGGAAGGGTTGCTGATCATCCACCGGTGCAGGGTCTGCGGAGGGTTGCTGATCATCACCGGTACAGGGCCTGAGAAGGGTTGCTGATCATCCTGCCAGCTAGGCTGGTTTCCAATTTTCTTCCTCCCCTCTTGTCGTGCCGTGTAGCCCACCCTATAAGAATGCCAATGTCAGGACGTAGACCCCAACATGAGGGTGCACTGGCACGCTCATGCAACACGTCCCTCCCTGGCTGACGGGAACCACAGTCTACATTAGGCAGATGACACAGCTTTGCCTCTTGCTACTGGCATCTTTGGCTTGGCACAAGGAGGTAAATTCACACTTCCAGGGGCTCATCTCTTCTCCCCTAGTGTCAGGCGACAACTGTTGGGGAACCCTCCTGCTCCTGTGCCATAGGCGGTCCCACCTGGCCCTGACTAATCTCAGGTCTCACCAGACCTGTAAGGAGCCCCTGCCTCAGGTGTTCTCCCCCACACAGAGGGCTGAGGGTATCTGTTGCCCTCAGGGTGAGCCAGCTCCTCCCTGAAGCTTGGTAATCAGACCCATAACGGGAAAGGAAAAGGAAAGGGGAAACTGTTTAACCAGGAAAGGCACACTAAGTTGGATCTTGTTTCCAGGTTCAACCTGGGAGTACGAGGAGGTTAAGTGAATTGCTCAGGGCCACATAGTATGCAAGTGAGGGCTGATACTGTAACTGTTGATCTTCCAGAATATCTTCACCATTGATTACCACACCTGTCCACCACCCCTACTTTATTAGACCCAGGGACTCTGGGCTGCTCACTCCGATAGTGTTAGCTGGCATCATCTAGTGCCATGACATCTCCCCAGTTGTACTCTCTATGGAGTAGTTGTTTAAAAAAAATGGTTTGGGACCCATTGCTGGGTTCCCTCTCCCACCGGAAAAAAACAACTCAAAACTGGGGTGAGGGTTCCTTTTAGGACCGCCATACCAACCAAAAAGAAAAAAGAAAAAAGTGAGAGAAGGCAGCTCCCTTCCTCTTTTTTTCTTTCTTGTCCTCCTCCTCCTCCTCTCTGCCCAGGGTATGTCCCTTTCCTGGGGTGTATCCCTATTAGCTTCTAAATTCACTCTGTGCCTCTGGGCATTAGCCAGTCTAACTTTACTTGGCAGCTGCACTATTTGCTATGCACGGGACTGAATCACGTGCACTAGCCCCTGGGGTATATCCCTGTTGTTGCAGGAGAAGCAGGTTCTTTTCTCCAATATGTTTTGTTTTCTTCTGGCTATGCCAGACTATCCTTTTGGTTGGTATGCCTTTCTTCTTCTCTTATGTACCCAAAGGGGTGCCTAGGGAGATGAACACATCTTGACTCCTTTGGACTATTCAGCCTTACAGCTCCACATGCACCTGAGATTCCTTCCTCTTTTTTCCCGATGAGAAAAAGGGGACATATTTTGACCAGCTGTTCAGTCAGTCCTCCATCAGGTATTTATTTATTGAAAATTTCAGAGAATAGCTTGGAGCACAGGTGTTCGTTTACAAAGTTTCCTCATCAAATACATAGTCACAAACATTTTTAAACCCTGTAATGGACCTAGTCTTAAAACTGTTTTTAAAGAGGGTTTGAAATCTAGCATAGTTTACCTAGTAGTATGGATGGGTAACTGATCCATGTTTCTGTCTCCAGAAGCACTAATCCATGCTGGAGACCGTGCTGGCACTGAGCTTATTAAAAGATTACAGAGCTACAGTGTGGACGCAGTGCGACCATGTTTAAACATGGTTTTGAAAGAAGTGCCAACAGTGTGGATGGACTTCCGTGGTGAGGTTAGAAATGTTTTTAAAAACATTTTCATAAACGGACTGCCAGTGTGTACTGGGCCATATTAGCTCTAGTTCCAGACTAAGGTCTGTGGGTTACAGGGTCTTTTCAGTGGCAGCACGTTTGTGGAACTCTTTACCATAGAACATGTGAGCCACCAATCTGTGCTGTCAGTTAACAGATGGCTGAAGTCCCATCTTTTTGTGAAGGCTTTTGGGAATTAATGTTGTTAATTCTAGTGGGACGCTCCCCTACTGCAGCTGCTATTGTTATTTTGCATAATTTTGTTATGTCTGTACTATTTATTAATGCATGTGTAATGCACGCTGTTGTACTGTAATGCAAAACATTTTGATTGGTCTGCCCACAAAAGCGTAGCTAAAGTTGGCGATGATGATTTATCCCCAAGCCAGATGAGCATGATCAATGCTGATCTGGAGAGGTCACCCATTTCCCAGAGGAGAGGGTAATTCTGTTTCAACATTCAAGTATGGGCCAATTTTCCAGAAAACTAGGGAGGCAGTAGAGTTCAGTGGTTAAAGCCCTGAACTGGAAACCAGGATACCGTAGGTTTAAATCTCATCACAGTCACTCACTCACTGTGGCCGTGTCCACAGTACACTGCCTAAACTTTCAACAGTGCTTACAGTTAGTGTTAACACTGCTGCCCTGTAGAATAGTTTTTTTTGAAAACCACTGCTGAGAACACCATGTGACCGAGCGAGTCATTTTACTCCCCGTTTTGTCAGTCTCTGCCAGTTGGGTAGATGCTGAGCCCCCACTGAAAACAAGATGATGCAACAAGATGCGTGACCCTGAGCAAGTTACTGAATCTTCCCATGCATCAGTCCACCCAACTGTAAAAATGGGTGAAGGACAGACCCCACTGAAAACAGGATGCTGCACCTCATCTGGGCTATCCTGAGGAAATAAATGGTAAAAAAAAACTAAGAGATGGCTGGCACCCCAATCACTGGTCCAGCATTATAACTGCAGATGTGTGAGGTAATTAGGAATATAGAAAATAACAGACAAAAGCAAGCGTGTTTAGCCCAAATCTGTCTGCCACTTATCAGTAGCTTTAAGCCTGAATTTCCATATTATTCATGTAACCATCCAGCAGTATTTGTGATATGTGGCCACGCCAGGTTTGGGTTGGCTGGGGACAAAACAATACACAGAAACATAGACAATCATGGCAGAAAAAGACCAATAGTCTATCCAGTCTGCCCGAGTTCCCTATTTAGCTCTGGGACCTACAGCCTCATAGGGTCCTATCCCTCCTCCTCCTCCTCCCTCCTATTCTCTACCCTGATATTGCTGCTCTGAGCAATCACTATATCCTTCTATCTGTCCCAACCGTGCTTGAAACCATTAATGGTTTCCACATTTACCACCTCGGCTGGCAGACTATTCCACAGCTCCATCATTCTCTCTGTGAAACAGTACTTCCTCACGTCCCCCCTAAACCGCGGAACAAAGAAAATGTTCCTTTTGATGATACAGAAACCTTGATGTTAATGCTTCTTGAAGCAGCCAGTGCCGCAAGCTTCCTGCTGTGCAGCTGTATTCATCAAGCCAATGAGAGTTCAAGAATCGTCCTCAGTGAGCCTGCTGAGGGGTAGAAAGTAACAATGTTCAGCTTCTGGCTCTGGTGTTATTGTGCACCTCTACTGGGCTCAACAGCCATGCCTTCATTTCCTCAAGCAACCATGATCCAACACAATCTGTCCTCTCCACTTGGGGAAGGGGGAGGTGACAGCTACACCTGCCACGCATGAAAAAACCATTGCATAATCTAGCTATCTGCCAGGAGGAGTATTTTATCCACTCAACAGGCCCTACTTTTCCTCTTTAGATTTATTAGTGGGCAGTGTTGGGTAAGTTATTTTTTCTATTACTTTCTACTACTTTTGGAAACTTGTTCCAGAAAGCTCTGTGCAGTCACACGCAAGGATGGAGAAGTACTAGAACAAGTAACACACCTTACAGTTACAGTTACTTATTTCTTTTTATACAAAACTAACACGTAACTGTAACTGATTACATTTATTTGAAAGTAACTAGTAACTAACCTATTTTTCTCAAAAAATGTAATCTGTTATAGTTATGTATTACTTTTGTATTGTTTTTGTATGAAACGAAATAGGTAACTGTAACTGTAAGGTGTATTACTTTTTCTATAACTTCTCCATCCTTGCTAGTGACTGCACAGAGCTTCCTGGAACAAGTTTTCAAAAGTAATAGAAAAAGTAACTTAACCAACACTGTTAGTGGGTCACTCTAGCCACCTGAAGGAAGATTGAACTAGCCAAGAACAAACTGTTATGAGCAACTGCCCACAAATCAGGTACAAAGTGGACAATAATCAAATCTAATAGTTTTAGGGGATTTTGTATCAAAGCAGAGTCGATTTATTTTGAACCCCAAATCCCTAGGTTACCCACTTTTCTGCTAGTGCACAAGCCCTCTGTCCCAACAGCTCTATGAGCATGCCATTGCACCAGACCCTGGAGGTGCATTGTGGCTCTGCTGCAACACTGGGGAGTCTCCTGCTGGGGAAAAAAAAGTAATACTAGTGTAACCCCCCTACAAATGGGAGTTCCCGAAAAGCCTTCCTTGAGCTTGCCGAAATGCTCACTGCCAGGCTGGTGTCCTGCATTTTAGCAGTTTAAATGTGATTGCCAGAGAGTGCCTGTATAGCCTCTGTGCACTGTCTCTTTAAGAGCTGCCTGGATTGCAGTCATAAGTAATTCGGGCAATGTGAGGAAGTATTTTTTCACAGAGAGGGTGGTGGATGCATGCAACAACCTTCCTGAGGAGGTTGTGGGGTCTAAAACTGTGGGAGAATTCAAGAATGCATGGGACAGACATAAGGAAATTTTTGTGGGGGGTAGGAAGAAATAGGCTGTTGGTTAAATAGGATCTACAGCTTATCCTCTAGGTAGGGAAATGGGCAGACTAGGTGGGCCAAGCGGTCCTTATCTGCCATCAAAGTCTATGTTCTATGTTTCTATGTAATCTGAGAGGGAGCACTGTTGAAAGATGTAACTATTTGCTGAAAATCATTTAGAGTGATAATGATAATGTAGTTTGTCTAACCTGCCTCCTTTGCAGCAAGGACTGTCTTGTTTATCGCCACCATTTGGCCCGGGGCTGTGAATTGGACCAATCATTTCTGGTGGTACCTAAAATGGAGCCAGACTACAGGAGCTGTCTGGAGTCAAAATCTGTAGGAATTGTAGTTTTGGGCTTTTGGCGCTTTTTTGCACCTGAAGGGGGGCCTTTGTTGTGACTGACAGACAGATCAGCCAACCAAACCTTTTGGATTCTGGGGAAAGTCCCAGCCTTGCTGGCAGTTGAATCAGATCTAAATGGGGAGCTGAAGAAGCAACAGTCTGAGACAGTCAAGCAGCCATCTGAGTAGTTTCACGCTGGAGAACTGTGGAAAGGCCTGAGTTGTGGCCTGCATGTCTGCCAGCTTCCCCTGAGAGGGAGAGAAGAGAATAATTTCAGACTAAATCCAAGTTTGTGAGAACGAAATAAGCCACTGATTTTTTACCAGGCTCATACCTGAAGAAGACCGAAGATTTTGCTGAATGCGATCGGCCTGTCGGGATTTCCAGCTGCTTTTGAATCCCCGGTTTGTGCAGAGACTTTGCGATCGTGACCGGAGAGCGGTTTGCCTGGTACAGCAGAATTTCCTTACGTGTAAATGTGCTGTGTATTGAAAGTGGGTCGTGATTTGGTTCCCCACTGTGTGAACTGTGTTCTGCTTGCTGGTACCATCGAATCCTTTACAAGTAAATGTGCCGTGCATTGAAAGTAGGTCATGATTTGGTTCCCCACTGTGTGAACTGTGTTCTGCTTGCTGGAAGCTTTATTCAGCCTAATTGGACTGAATCTGCGTTCATCTCCATTTCTACCCCACCGCATAGAGAAAGCCACCGACAAGAGACCTGCCTGGGGATCAGCCCCCTCCTCCACGCTTGAACAGGAATGACACCTCGGCGAATCGTGTGGGCCCTACTTCTCCTGGCACTCCAGATTAACCACCTGCTGTCTCAATTTTTGTCCAGCCTGTGTCCAGTCTTGGGTATCGTGAGTAATCATCAGAGTAGCTCCCTGCAACAACAGCCTAATCTAAAAGTGTGTCATCTGATTGTATTGTTGTTTTCTTTTCGCGAACTGAGCCCTCCGACTCCAGATTACAAATAGTGTGAGTTGTGCATGTTGATTTCTTCCATTACAGGGTCCCAACCAGCTGCAATGTTCCTGGCTAGCCCAGCATTCTCCGTCTGGGTACCCAGAGTGTGTGACTGTTTATGGACCCTGAAGTGCATGCATAACTGTTTGATTGATAGAGCCTTTAAGCAAATGAACCTGATTATGCCCCTCATTTGTTCAAGTCCCTTAAATAATCAGATCTAAATCTTTTTTGTATTTACCCTGACTGTGGTTCCAGTTTGTGCAAGAGTACTGTACTGCTGTTATTGGCTGTGTATAACCTTGTTTTACAGGGAGTCCCCAGGGCCGAGCCTGGGGAAAGCCCTGGTGGTAAGTGCCAACAGTGTGGGTACTTGTGTGGTGTATCGGGGTATTCTGAAAGTGATTATTGTGTATTGTTCCAGCCACTAGTAAGGAAAAAGGGGGGTTACAGTGTCCCGGAGGGCTGTGCCCAGGTTAGCTTGACCAGTACCAACCTTGACCTCAAGGTGGAGGCACCCGTTTCAGAACTCAGGCCCCTTAACCTGCTACTAGCCTAGCAGGTAGGAGTAGTAGCCCCTGGGATAGTGCCACCTAGGGGTTACACTAGCACAGGTACAGCAGGCCAGGCAGTGGTTTCATATGCTGCAGTTATTATGGGGATCGGGAGATACACACCACAGCCATTCCCTGCCAGACAAACGCCCAAATACACACATGAGAGGAGGCACCAATGGGAGACACACACCACAGCCATTCCCTGCCAGACAAATGGCCCCAATACACACCTAAGAGGTGGCACCAATGGGAGATGTACACCACAGCCATTTCCCTGCCAGACAAATGGCCCTAATACACACCTAACAGCAGGCACCAACGGGAGATACACACTACAGCCATTCTCTGCCAGACAAATGGCTCCAATACACACCTGAGAGGAGGCATCAACAGAAGATACATACCACAGCCATTCCCTGACAGACAAACAGCCCCAATACACATGAGAGGAGGCACCAATGGGAGATACAAATCACAGCCATTCCCTGCCAGACAAACGGCCCCAAAACACATCTGAGAGCAGGCACCAAAGAGAGACACACACCACAGCCATTCCCTGCCAGACAAATGGCCCAAATACACACCTAAGAGTAGGCACCAATGGGAGAGACACACTACAGCAATTACCTGACAGACAAACGGCCCCAATACACATCTGAAAGGAGGCACCAATGGGAGATACACACCACAGCCATTCCTGACAGACAGATTGCCCCAATACACATCTGAGAGGAGGCACCAATGGAAGATACACACCACAGCCATTCCCTGCCAGACAAATGGCCCCAATGCACACCTGAGAGGAAGCATCAACGGAAGATACACATCACAGCCATTCCCTGCCAGACAAGCGGCTCCACTACACACCTGAGAGCAGGCACCAATGGGAGATACACACCACAGCCATTCCCTGCCAGACAAACAGCCCAAATACACAGCTAGGAGCAGGCATCAATGGGAGATGCACATCACAGCCATTCCCTGACAGACAAACGGCCCCAATACACATCTCAGAGGAGGCACCAACGAGAGATACATAAGGACATTAACAAGATGAAAGAGTCTAACATGTTTCAATATAAGAAAAACAGCAGGACAAGAGGACACAGCATGAGATTAGAAGGAAGCCGATTAAGAGGTAATGTGAGGAAGTTCTTTTTCACAGAAAGGGTGGTGGAAGCCTGGAATCAGGATGCAGGGAAAGGATTAAAGCAACAGAACTAAAGGGTAAACAGGGAGGAGAGGAGGCACTGTGGGTCACCCTAGAGACTGGAAATGACTCCACAATCCATACAGGGGTTGTATACAGACCCCTGTCTCAGGGGAAGGAAATAGACAAGAAAATGACAGAAGGCATCCTTGGCATGGCAGAGAAAGGGGATATATTGCTGATGGTGGACCTGAATATGCCAGATGTTAACTGCAACCACATCCAACAGCAGGGCCATTCTCGATGCCCTACCGGGGGCATGCCTCAGACAGCTAGTTTTGGAACCCACTTGGGAGGGAGTAATCTTAGACCTGGTACTCTCAAATGGGGACTGAGAGAGGATCTTTGATTTTGAAGTGGGTAGCCATCTGGGAACAAGCGACCACTAAACAGTGTGGTTCACAATAAACTTAGCTGTAGAGTCAAGCCATACAAAAGTGAAGGTACTGGACTTCAGGAGGGCTGATTTTGTTAAAATGGGAGAGTGCCTCAGAAAAGCACTAGCAAACAGGCAAGGTGGGGTACAGCAACAATGGGGAAACATCACAACCGCCATCACAGAGGCAACAAGCCTTTGTGTGAAGCAAATAAATCAAAACAAAAGAAAACACCTCTATGGTTCTCAAAAGAAGTGGTGGGGAAGGTAAGGCAGAAAGAGATAGCATTCAGGAAGTATAAGGAAACACTGAAGAAGCAGGACAAAGAACTGTACCAGTTAAAGCAGAAGGAAGCGGGGAAAGCAGTCAGAATAGCTAAGGCCCAAACTGAGGAAAAGATAGCCAACTCAGTTAAGAAGGGGGATAAAACATTTTATAGGCACATTAGGGAGCAAAGAAAGACTAAGGCAGGGATACTGAGGCTGAATAAAGAGGAAGGTGGTTGGGCAGAGAGTGACAGTGAAAAAGCAGGGATACTGAACGAATACTTCTGCTCAGTATTCACAATGGAAAAGCAGGGGGAGATACCTAATCCAGTCAACAGAAGCACTCTGGATAGGGGGGTTGATATTAGTCCTTTCACAGAAGAAAGGGTTATGAAAGAACTCTTGAAACTAAAGGTGGATAAAGCAATGGGGCCTGATGGGATTCACCTCAGAATTCTAAAAGAACTAAAGGAAGAACTAGTAACATCACTGACTACCCTTTTTAATAAATCATGGGAGGATGTTGTGGTACCTGAGGACTGGAGGAGGGTGGATGGGATTCCCCTTCATGAAAGTGGGAGCAAGACAGAGGCAGGAAATTACAGACCTGTCAGTATGACCACAGTGGTAGGGAAAATGATGGAATCACTTCTGAAGGAAAGAATTGTTGAGTACCTAGAGGCCAGTGGGGCACAGGACCCAAGGCAGCATGGATTCACAGCAGGAAGGTCATGTCAGACAAATCTAATTGATTTCTTTGACTGGGTGACCAAAGTAGTAGACCAGGGAGGGGCTATGGACATGGCCTACCTAGACTTTAATTTGACACAGTCCTGCACAAAAGATTAATAAACAAATTAGCGAGCCTGGGAGTGGGTCCCAGGGAGGTAGCCTGGATAAAACACTGGCTGGACAACAGAACACAGCAGGTAATAGTACATGGAGTCCACAGTGAAGAAAAGAGGGTTACTAGTGGGGTATCACAGGGTTCAGTACTGGGGATGGTCCTTTTTAATGTCTTTATAAGTGACATTTATTTATTTATTTAGGGATTCGGACCATACCTTTGAGCTCAAAGCTCTTTTACAAAGGTTCCACGTCAAACAGTGACAATAACAGCAATAACAAATAGTTTACATACAATACTCGAATAGTAAGTAGCAAGTATACAATAAGGTTCATTGCAGAGGGACTGGAAGGGAAAGTATGTCTCTTTGCAGATGACCCAAAGATCTGCAACAGGGTTGATATACAAGGTTGGGTGGAAAGGATGAAAAGGGACTTGGCAAGGTTGGAGGAATGGTCAAATGTATGGCAGCTTAGATTCAATGCAAGGAAGTGCAAAGTAATGCACCTGGGAAACAAAAACCCAGGGGAAGAGTACACAATGGGGGGTGAGATACTGACAAAAACAAAAATGGAAAGGGACCTCGGGTAGTCATATCAAGATGACCTAAAGGTGGGCCAGCAATGTGAGAAGGCAATAAGGAGGGCTGGGGTATACTGAGATGCATAGGGAGAGGCATCACCAGTAGAAAACAGGAAGTTGTTGGCCCTCTGTACAGACAGTTGGTAAGACCACATCTGGAGTACTGTGTATAGTTCTGGAGACCCCATCTCAGCAAAGACATAGACAGGGTGGAGGTTGTCCAGAGGAGGGCAACCAAAATGGTGCAGGGTCTGCACCAGAAGACATATGAAGAAAGACTAAAGGAGCTTAAGATGTATAGTCTCGAGAAAAGGGGGGGGGGAGACATGATGGAAACTATCAAATACCTCAAAGGAATCAAAGTCCAAGAGGGTAGCATCTTTGAGAAAAAGAGATGTGCAAGAAGAAAAAATTACTCACCTTAGTAATGTTGTTTCTTCTAATGGAGTCTTGCTGTATTGTGACTATTGCAGTGATATCCAAACTTTGAACTGCCCCGGAGAGGAAAGAGTTAACTTTCCATGCAAGGCATAGAACGCTGAGCTCGAGCTCGGTTGAGACTCTGTCTGTTGTTGTTTGAACCCAAACTGCCAGATCTTTACGAGCTATACTCACTGGGTGTCCCGTGTGGAAACTGTAAACTCACACTAGCCAACTGGCAACTTAAATTTAATAAAAGGTTTTTTGGTTCCAAGGCAAAGACTCAAGTCAGGAAACCCAAAAAACAAAACACAACACATACCCAAAAATAAGAGGGTGAGAAAGGGCACCTCTAGGGTGCCAACACTGTTCCTGCCCACCCACATCCCAAAACCCAGGTTCTGAGAGGGAGGCGGGGAGGACAGAATCAGCAAGACTCCATTAGAAGAAACAACATTACTAAAGTGAGTAATTTTTTCTTCAAACAACATGAAGTCTTGCTGTATTCTGACTATTGCAGACTACCAAGCAGTACCTCCATGAAGGAGGGACAGAACCTACTTTGGGAACAGACTCTGAAGCACTGCTTTGCCAAACCGAGCATCACTCCTAGCTTGGATATCCAGAGAGTAATGCTTGGTGAAAGTATGTATTGTTGTCCAGGTGGCTGCTTGACAAATCTCTAAGATAGGAATATCCCTGGCAGCAGCCAGGGAAGCAGCTGTACCTCTAGTAGAGTGAGCCCTCAGGCCTGAGGATGGGATTCTGCCGAATTTTTCATAGCAGAATTGTATACAAGAGACAATCCACTTGGCAATAGATATCTTAGTGGCAGGTTTTCCCTTACCAACCTCACCATAAGTGAGGAACAATTGAAGGGAGTCAAACCTGTGACCCTTGGTGTGCTCTATGTAGTAGCTAAGGGCCCTTTTCACATCCAGGCTGTGTAACCTCCTCTCCCCAGAGGAGGAATGGTCAGTGAAGAAAACAGGAAGAGACATAGACTGATTAAGGTGGAAATCTGAAACCACCTTAGGCAAAAACTCCTATTAGTCCTGAGGACCACCTTATCTCTATGGAAGGAGACAAATCAGGCTCCACTGACAGGGCCTGTAACTCACTTATGCGTCTGGCAGAAGTAATGGCTACCAAGAACACAGTTTTTCCAAGTCAAGTACTAAAGCTCTGCTGAAGACAAAGGCTCAAAGGGGTTGCATAAGCTGAGCAATGCAAACATTAAGGTCCCAAGCAGGGGCAGGGTCCCTGAAGGGATGATTGGTATGCAGCAATCCTTTGAAGAATTTACAAAATACAGGAAGAGCTGAAAGGGAAGAGGGCTTACCTGCTGACAAGAAGGCAGAGACAGCTGCCAGACGCACTCTAAGTGTAGCTGGTCTGAGTCCCAAGCTATTGAGATGAACCATATAGTCCAGGACTATAGGCAACCCAGCAGACTCTGGAGAAATATGCTTCCCAGAGCAACAAATAGTAAACCTTTTCCATTTGGAGTTGTAAGTCTTTCTGGTGGAAAGCTTTCGAGATGCCTTTAGAATATCCAGAACACCTTGAGAGAGGTGCAAATCAGCAAACTCTAACTCTTCAAGAGCCAGGCCTTGAGATTGAGAGATTTGAGATTCGGATACCAACCCCCCGAGAACATGTTAACAGGTTGTAATTCCTGGGAAGAGACAGGGAAGGTGGACTGCTAAGGACAGCAAAAGAGGGTACCAGGGCTGTCTGGCCCAGTCTGGAGCAATCAGAATCACTTTGCAGGGCTGAGACCTGATTTTGACTAGTACCTTGAATGGGGGGGGGGGGAGCATACAGGAATTTCCCTTCCCAATTGAGAACTAGAGCATCCAGAGGGACTGAGCCCAACACTGGGGGTCTGCAGCAAAAAAGAGGAAGTTGCTGATTGTCTGGGGCTGCAAAAAGATCTATCTGTGGAGTGCCCCATCTGGAGAAGATCACCTTCAGAATTAGGGGATCTAGGGACCATTCGTGATGACCCTGAGATATCCTGCTGAGAGCATCTGCCAGGACATTGTCCTTCCCTGGGAGGTGCACTGCTATCAGAGAGGTGTTCAGGGAATAGGCCAGAGACCACAACTGCATTGCTTCTGTGCACAAGGCCGTAGACCGAGTGCCCCCTTGCTTGTTGATGTACCACATTGTGGTGGTATTGTCTGTCCTGATCTGAACTACTTTGTTCTGAACAGACTTGGAAAAAACTTGAAGTGCTAGAAACACTGCTCTGAGTTCTAAGAGATTGATGTGAAGCAGAGATTCTTGAGGTGACCACAACCCTTGGGTGGTCAGATCCCCCAAGTGGGCTGCCCAGTCCAAGAGGGAGGCATCTGTGGTAAGGATTAGAGAATGAGATTGAGTGACAAAGGGAACTCCTTGTCTTAGGCTGTCCTGATCCTGCCACCATTGCAAAGCCTGGATCAGGGTTCGAGTCACTGGGATTAGCTTGGTCAGAGAATCCTTTCTCTGAGACCAGAAGGCTCTTAAGTGGAACTGAATGTCCCTCATCTGAAATCTCGCTCCTTGGACCACTGCTGTAGAGGCTGCCATGTGGCCCAGAAGCTGCAGAAAGTGCCTTGCTGGTCGAGACACCTGAAGGGTGAAAGAAGAGGCCAGTATCACAAGGGTCCCTGCCCTGTCCAGGGGAAGGAAGGCTCTTGCCCTTATTGTATCCAGCTCCGCCCCTATGAAGGTGAGGAGCTGCACTGGCTCTAGAACTGACTTTGACAGATTCAGGAGGAATCCTAGAGAAGTGAGCAGTTGCTGAGTTATCTGCAGGTGTGACCTGACTTGGTCTGGAGACTGACCCACTATGAGCCAGTCGTCCAGGTATGGAAAGATGGAGATCTTTTTTCTCCTTCGGAAAGCAACCACTACTGCCAGGCATTTTGTGAACACCCTTGGAGCTGATGTTAGGCCAAAGGGCATTGCTCTGAATTGATAGTGGCCTGAGGGCAACTCGAACCTGAGGTACTTCTGTGGGAGCATCTGATGAGAATATGGAAATAGGCATCCTTGAGGTCCAGGGAGACTAGCCAGTCTCCTGGCCTTAGAGAGGGTAGAATTATTCCCAGAGTCACCATTTTGAACTTTGGCTTTAAAAGGTGCTTGTTTAAATATCTGAGATCCAGGATGGGCCACCATTCTCCTGTCTTTTGGGGGGTTAGGAAGTACCTGGAGTGCAATCCTTTTCCCTTGTGTAGGGGTGGAACCCTTTCTATGGCTCTGAGAGCCAAGAGGGAAGAGACCTCTGCCTCTAGGGTAAGAGCCTCTGAAGGATTTGCAGGTGGAAAGGATCTGGTCCTCATCTTGGGAAGTTGTTTGAAGCTGAGAACCAGTCCCTGGCTTACTACTTCCAGGACCCATTTGTCTGATGTTAAAGACATCCAGTCCTGGACAAAATAAGCCAGCCTGCCCCCTACAGGTAGTGGAGAATCGGCCCGGGCAAACTCATCAGGGTGCCTGTTTGGCAGGGGCTTTAGGCTGAGGGGTGGTAGCAGGCCTGCTTATACCCCGTCTGCCTCTCCCTCTGAAGAACCCCCTCTGGGTAAAAGCGGAAGAGGAGGCCTGGGCTTGGTAGAAAGGCCTATGAAAAGGCCTGCCCCTGCCCCTGAAATGCTGCCTCTGGGGAGTGGCTTGCCTTTCTTTGGCCTGAGCACTCCTATAGGTGGTCCTGTACTCATCCATTTTCTTCGTGTAGTTCTCTGTCTGCTCCCCAAACAGAGAATTACCCATAACAGGAAAATCTATGGCCTTAGTCTGGGTATCCTGCGACAGGCTAGTACATCTGAGCCAAGCCATCCTCCGAAGGGCCACAGATGTAGCCATGACTCTAGATGAAACATCATTGGAGTCCACTGCAGCATGAAATTGCACCTTGGATGCCTCAATACCATCTGCAGCCACCTGCTCCAGCTCCTTGGCAAGCTGGCCAGGGACCTGTTTAGCTAGACCCATCACAGTGTCCCATCTAGACTTCTGGTATCTAGCTGTGTAGGCCATATAATTAGCCTGCCTGAGACCCAAAGATGCTGCCATGTACAGTTTCTTTGCCATGGCATCAATCCTCCTGGAGTCCTTATCTGGGGGGTGTGAAGCCAAGGGTATATTTGCCTTATCACAGGCAGCAGCCTGCACTACCCCAACATGGCTGCATTGCTGGGAAAGGAACTCCGTATCTGAGCCTGAAAGAGTATACCTCTTGTTCATTCTTCTGTCCACAGGAGGTATAGAGTTAGAGTCTTTAAAATTTTAAATGTCTGTTCCCAAAAGACTTATGGAGGGCATAGACAGTCTCCTGGACTCTGGGATGTCCATCATCTCAACATAATCAGGCTCCTCCTGATCCTCTACTGCTTCCTCCATAGGAAGCTGGAGAGTTTCAGCCACTTTTTTGTAAAACATAAAGTGGGAAGGGGACTCAAAGCCTAGGAGGAGAAACACCTGAAGGTCTGTCTGGGGAGATGTCCGGGTCAATGGGTACATCCAGACTTTCATAATCACCATCACTATCCTCATACTCTCCTCCCCCTCCTCCGGTTCATAAAATCCTCTAAATTATAATCCGGAACCGGGTGAACCGACCGAACCGAGCTCCTAACCGATGGTGCCGGTTCGGTCGGAACTGGAGTTAGCGATTGCACAATCCTTATCGCTTTGGCTATTTCATCAGCGGTCGAAGAAAGAACTTGTGGATCCAAACTGGCTGACTTATCCCTTCTTTTTCTTTTAACCGGAACCGACTCCTCAGAGTTGGTTCTCCTTTTGCAGAAGTTTCGCCCTGGTCAGAGGGCACTCCTTCTGGTTCGGTTGAACCGAACCGGGCTGGCCATCCGGTCAGTGGACTTTGGCCTCCTTTCCTCAGCCTACCTACTCTCTTTCCAGGGTAGCTGTAGGAAACTTTGCAAATCTGGCAGTCTGACCGAGGGTGGTCAAACCCCAGACAATAAACACAGGTGGTGTGGGGGTCAGCCTTGTAAAGGCTTCCCCACACACTGATGTTGAAACCCAGTGGGCCCGTTTTTTCTTGGGTTTCTCAGAGCGTGGCCAGTCCTAACCAAACTTACCCTTTTTTCGGCAATCCACCAAGCAAGACACCCTTATCGGTTCCTGACCGTGTTACGGGTCGTGGAAAAAAACGTAATGAAATCCGTTTTTTTTAGAACCGACAAGTACCGGTTACCACACTCTAAAAAGCAGAACAAACTTTTTTTACAAACCTGATCGGTTCAAACCAAACCAATCCGATGTTTACAAGTTCCACACAGAAACTAACAATAATAAACCTATCTAGTACTCACGGTACCACAGACAGAGACTGAACCGACAGGTTAGATGGAAGAAATTCAGTTGAAATTGAGGGAAAAAAACGACACTTTAACCGACTAAATTGAACCGAGCGAGGGAGAAATCTCCGGAGCGACTGTTCAGTGAGGCGGAGTAAAGAATCTGATGGTTTGGGTTGAACAACAACAGGCAGAGTCTCAACCGAGTCAAGCTCAGCGTTCCATGCCTTGCATGGAAAGTTAACTCTTTCCTCTCCGGGGCAGTTCAAAGGTTGGATATCACTGCAATAGTCAGAATACAGCAAGACTTCATGTTGTTTGAACAAGGGGCACAATTTGAAGATCGAGGGGGGACGACTCAGAGGTAATGTGAGGAAGTATTTCTTCACAGAGAGGGTTGTAGATGCATGGAACAGCCTTCCTGAGGAGGTTGTACAGTCAAAAACAGTGGTGGGAATTTAAGAATGCATAGGACAGACATAAGACAATTCTAGTGGGGGCTAGGAGGAAGTAGGCTGTTGGTTAACTAGGATCTGCAGCTTATCCATTAGGTAGGGAAATGGGCAGACTAGGTGGGCCATGTGGTCCTTATCTGCCGTCAAATTCTATGTTTCTGTGTTTCTATGAATAGCCTACCTCAGGAAGTGGTGGATATGAATACAGTGCAGGGCTTCAAACAGGCATGGGATAGGCATAAGGGAGCAATACAGATAAGTATGAATAGATAGGCCATTAACACAGCCAATGCCGATGGCACATTCACAAGGCTGAAAAAGAAATGGGCAGACTAGATGGGCCTTGCGGTCCTTATCTGCCGTCAACTTCTATGTTTCTATATACACCCGAGAGGAGGCACCAATGGGAGATACACACCACAGCCATTCCCTGCCAGGCAAACGGCCCCAATACACACGTGAGAGGAGGCACCAACAGCAGCAGACACACATCACAGCCATTCCCTGTAAGACAAATGGCCCCAATACACACCAGAAGGGAGGCACCAATGGGAGATACACACCACAACCATTCCCTGCCAGGAAAACGGCCCCAATACACACATGAGAGGAGGCACATAGAAACATAGAATTTGACGGTAGATAAGGACCGCTTGGCCCACCCAGTCTGCCCATTTCCCTACCTGATGGATAAGCTGCAGATTCTAGTTAATCAACAGCTTACTTCTTCCTGCCACCCACTAGAATTGCCTTCTGCCTGTCCCATGCATTCTTTTATTCTTCCACTGTTCCTGACTCCACAACCTCCTCAGGAAGGCTGTTCCATGTATCTACAACTCTCTCTGTGAAAAAATACTTTCTAACATTACCTCTGAGCCGTCCCCCCTCTATCTTCAAATTGTGCCCCCTTGTTCTTGCACATCTCTTCTTCTGAAAGATACTACCCTCTTGTACTTTGTTTAATTCCCTTGAGATACTTGAAAGTTTCTATCATGTCCCCCCTCTCCCTCCTTTCCTCAAGGGTGAATATGTCTTCTGGTGCAGACCTTGCACCATTTTGGTTGCCCTCCTCTGAACAGCCTCCACTCTGTCTATGTCTTACCGGAGATGCGGTCTCCAGAATTGCACGCAGTACTCCAGATGGGGTCTCACTAACTGTCTGTAGAGAGGGATAACAACTTCCTGTTTTCTACTGTTGATGCCTCTCCCTATGCATCCCAGAATCCCCCCAAGCCCTCCCTACTGCCTTCTCACATTGCTTGCCCACCTTTAGGTCATCTGATATAAATTACTCATCTGTCTCTTTTGATTTTTGTTGTTGTTATTAACTCACCCCCCCCATTGTGTACTCTTTCCCTGGGTTTTTGTTTCCAAGATGCATTACCTTGCACTTCTTTGCATTGAATCTGAGCTGCCACGTATTTGACCATTCCTCCAACCTTGCTAAGTCCCTTTTCATTCTTTCCACCCCACCTTGTGTATCAACCCTGTTGCAGATCTTTGTGTCATCTGCAAAGAGGCATACCTTTCCTTCCAGGTGCTCTCCAATGTCACTTATAAAGATATTAAAGAGGACTGGTCCCAGTACCGAACCCTGCGGTACCCCGCTAATTACCCTCCTTTCTTCACTGTGGACTCCGTTTACTATTACCTTTTGCGTCCTGTTGTCCAGCCAGTTTTTTATCCAGGCTACCACCTTGGGACCCATTCCAAGGCTAGCTAACTTGTATATTAATCTTTTGTGTGAGACTGTGTTGAATACCTTGCTAAAATCTAGGTAGGCCATATCCACAGCCCCTCCCTGGTCTACTACTTTGGTCACCCAGTCAAAGAAATCTATTAGGTTCATCTGACATGACCTTCCTGCGGTGAAACCATGCTAAATTGGGTCCTGTGTCCCACTGGCCTCTAGGTACTCAACAATTCTTTCCTTCAGAAGTGATTCCATCATTTTCCCTACCACTGAAGTCAAACTAACTGGCACCAATGGGGAGATACACACTACAGCCATTCCCTCCCAGACAAACTGCCTCATTAGAAACCTGAAAGGAAGCACCAACGGGAGATGCACACCACAACCATTCCCTGCCAGACAAATGGTCCCAATACACACGTGAGAGGAGGCACCAACGGGAGATACACACCACAGCCATTCCATGCCAAACAAATGGCCTCAATACACACATGAGAGGACGCACCAACGGGAGATACACACCATAGCCATTCCCTGCCAAACAAATGGCCTCAATACACATGTGAGAGGATGCACCAACAGAAGACACACACCACAGCCATTCCCTGCCAGACAAATGGCCTCAATACACACCTGAGAGGAGGTACCAATGTAAGATGCACACCACAGCCATTCCCTGTTTGACTAACAGCCCCAATACACAACTGAGAGGACACACCAACAGGAGATACACACCAAAGCCATTCTCTGCCAGACAAACGGCCCCAATACACACCTCAGAGGAGGCACCAATGGAAGATACACACCACAGCCATTCCCAGCCAGACAAATGACCTCAATACATACCTGAGAGGAGGTACCAACGGAAGATACACACCACAGCCATTCCCTGCCAGACAAACAGCCCCAATACACAACTGACAGGAGGCACTAATGGGAGATACACACCACAGCCAGTTCCTGAAAATCAAACGGCCCCAATATACACCTGAGAGGAGACACCAAGGGGAGATACACACCACGGCCATTTCATGCCAGATACACACCACATCCATTCTCTGCCAGACAAACAGCCCCAAAACACACATGAGAGGAGGCACCAATGGGAGATACACACAACAGCCATTCCCTGCCAGGCAAACAGCCCCAATACACACATAAGAGGAAGCACCAACAAGAGATACACACCACAGCCATTCCCTGCCAGACAAACAATCCCAATACACACCTGAAAGCAGGCACCAATGGGAGATACACACCACAGCCATTCCCTGCCAGACAAATGGCCCCAATACACATGTGAGAGGAGGCACCAACAGGAGACACACATCACAGCCATTCCCTGCCAGACAAATGGCCCTAATACATACCTGAGGGGAGACACCAATGGGAGATACACACCACACCCATTCTCTGCCAGGCAAACAGCCCCAATACACATATGAGAGGAGGCACTAACGTGAAATACACACCACAGCCATTCTCTGCCAGACAAATGACCCCAATACACATGTCAGAGGAGGCACCAACAGGAGATACACACCACAGCCATTCCCTGACAGACAAATGGCCCCAATACACACATCAGAGGAGGCACCAACCGGAGACACACACCACAGCCATTGCCTGCCAGACAAATGGTCCCAATACACACCTGAGAGGAGGCACCAATGGGAGACATGTACCACAGCCATTCCCTGCCAGACAAATAAAATCAAATTGTCTTTATTTATAAAATAGAAATATATAAAATATAAAATAAATTATCCTAAAAATAAAACATAAAGTACAGTAAAATACAGTATAGTAGCAAATGGCTCCAATACACACATAAAAGGGGGCACCAAGTGCAAGTCACATGCAACGCCTGGTCCTCTTCACCAATTTACTTCACCATTTTTATCCCCCTCCATGGTTGTGGGGGGGGGCCTGGCTGTTAATGTTCAGTCGTTAGGCTGGTGTTGAACTAGGACAGACCTGGAAGTAGGGATTTTTTTTCCTAGTGTACCACTGTGCATGAGAAGGGAAGAGAGGACATCCTCTTACATGTGCCAAATAACAACATCCATTGTTCCTCAGGTATAGGGCAGTGGGAGTGAGATGGGGCACAACAAAAGCTGTGGCCACAGACTGAAGACAGCAGACAACAATGAGCAAGAGACTGAGTGCAGATGTGTGTGTAATACACTAGTCTGTCAAACCCAAACTCTACAGCCCTCTACGCACATCAGCAATGGCAGACTGGGATGACAGAAGTGGGGAGTGAACTGAGATGCGAGGGTCAAGTGGAGGGGTAATTGTTGATGTTCTGGACAGTCAGAGATGAGGAAGACAGAAACAGGTAGGGGGAACTGGGACTCTGAACAAAGGTATAGAGAGGGGCAACTGCTCATGGTAGAGCTAGGGATTCTTTCCTGCATCTGACACCAGCATGCAGGCAGTGGGAGGACACCAGATGTTTATGAAATGTGTAATGAGAATTCAGGAATCGGAAAGAACTGTAAACCGCATCACCTATGGATGCTCTCCAGCAATTCTGTCATTTTGTGCCGATTTGGGGGCACCTACACATATTAGCAACTGACAAAGTGACTGCAATGCAAGCAGGTTGCAGACTAGCTATAACAAGCATTTGCCAATGCCAAGCGTTGCTTGCTGCCATAAAGCAGTGGAAGTGCAGGAGTTAGACAGATGCAATATCAATCAATCAATCAATCAAAATCTTTATTTATTCAGGCGAACATCATTGAGCATAGCTCATTTACAAGATGGACCTGAGTGGTCATAACAAAAAAGGTTACAGAGTGTATACAAAAACATGATATTGAAATAGCACAAATACAAACATTTATGAGTGAGATAGATGTCAATTATTTACATATATACAAGGCAAAGGACAGTAAACCAAAACCTATTAAAGGTGAGAAACAAACAGTCTGGTAGGGATAAGGCTTGGATAATGGTACATGGGTGAGCATATATGTTTGAGGTTTGATGTGGAAAGGACCAGAGGAATGATAGAAGAATAGGGAGGAGCTTTAGAAGGGGGTGGGAGAGAGAGGTGTGGGGGTGGGGTGTGGGAGGACTAGGCCTTGTGGAAGCAATTGCATGAATCTGGGATTAGGCTGGTGTACAGCTTTTTGAAGGATGTAAGGGGGATCAGTGTTTCCATTTTCAATGTCTTTTGGATAGAATTCCAGATAAGTGCCAGGGAATAACTGATTGCAGCTCTTCCATACCGGGTGCAGGTGATAGGAATCTTCAGCAGGATCAGTTTGTTGATCCTCAAGGTGTAGGGCCTGGATGTGATCTGGTTGAAGCAGTCTGAGATGTAGGAAGGAGTTTGTTTGTCAGAGCTTTGTAGATCCAGGTAGCAGCATTTTTCTTCTATGTTGCAGGGATGTCCAGCTGACTGCATTGTAGAGAGAGCAATGATGGGTGCTAGAGGGAAGGTCAGTAATGAATCTAATAGCTCTATGATACAGGGTGTCTAGTTTGTTTAGATGGGAGAGGGAGCAATGACCATAGAGGAAGTCAGCATAATCAATGAGGGACATGAATGATGCAAGGATTAATCTTTGTTTGGAATCTTTGGTCAGGTAGTGTTTGATTCTATAGAATAGACCAAGTCTTTGTCTTAGCTTTTCAGGAGCTCTTCAATGTGGGTAGTATAGTCTAGTTTTTGTCTATCCATACTCCTAGGTATTTGAATTTGTCAACATATTCCAGATTTTCACCAAGGATGGTAGAGAGTTGTGGGAGGGTGAATGATGGGATAGTGGAAGAACAGTTCTTGTGGGCAAAGAACATAGCTTTGGTTTTCTTAGCATTTAGTAATAATTTCTTTTTAATAGGTTATGCTGGAGGAGGAGAATTGAGACTGTAGGAGCTCACAGGCTTTTGATGGTGAGGGATCGCTCACATAAAGTACAGTGTCATCTGCAAAAGGTGGATATTAGAAAGAGAGATTGGAGTCAATATTGTTGATGTAAATGGCAAAAGGATGGGACCCAGGATGGAGCCTCAGGTACACCTCTTAGGAGTGGCTTAGGGGTAGATAGATCACCATCATTCTTTACCAGTTGTAGCCTTCCAGAGAGATAGCATCTGAACCATTTAATAGAGAGTGAGTCAAGGCCTATGGAGTTTAGTGAGGTGATTAGAAGATCATGATCCACAGTGTCAAAGGCTTTGCTTAGATCCAGAAACACAGCACAGGTATTATTCTTTTTGTCTAGGGCAGTCTGCCAGTCATTTGTGACTTTTGCTAGTGCAGAGATGGTGCTATGCATAGATCTAAACCCAGATTGAGCTGGATTTAGGAGATTGTTGGTATCAAGGTAGGCAGTTAACTGAGAGTTTACCAGCTTCTCAAGCATCTTGGATAGTATAATATAGTATATATAGTATAGTATAATATAGAAATGGCAGTGAAGTATTGCACTGACACAAACTCCATCCCCACCCTGCAGAGATGGACAGGCATTGGGGTGTGCCTTTGAGTCATTGTCAATAACGGTCACAACATTTCACCTCACCCTACCCTGCAGACACTTACAAGTATCAAGATGTGCTTTGGAGTGTTCGGGCTTTACATTCACCTCATTCCATAAGGAAATACACTGAAATGGGTGCAGTATAGGAGAATGGGGTGAACTCTGGAGCCAAAGCGTCCAAGGTGCACCTCGATGCCTGCCACTGGCTGCAGAGTGGGAATGGAATGGCATGAGCATTACTGTCGACAATCCCAAATCACACCCAATGCCTGTCAGTCCCTACAGGTTAGGGCGTTATGGTTGAAAACCCTATCACCCAGGGTGTTTCTTGGTATTTTTACTCCAAGTTTTTAACATGGGCTTTTTGTGACCCCACCACATGAACAGTGACACTATCAGCTTGTTAGCCAAAAGGTGATTTTGCACAGCGACTGTGACACTTGGCACCACAGGTGCAAAAACACATTTCGAAAGGATTTGAAAAATAACACCTGTACTGTTCATGAAGAGGTGTAAAAAATGGCAATGTTGAAAATCTGGAGTGAAAATATAAAAAAAAAAACTGGTGAAGTCACAAGTGTGCGTAGAAACTGCACAACGCACACCGTAATGTAATTAATTTGGGGATATTTTACAGAATATTTTCAACACAGGCATTTTGGGACCTCCGCTCATGAACACTGTCACTGTGATTTTCTTAATCTGTCCCGAACATTGATTTCCCACAGTGACCGCACTATTCTGCGCCACAAGTGTGAAACACATTTCAGCCAGGGTGTGAAAAATGACAGCTGTACTGCTCATAAGGAGGTGTGGAAAAATGCCAATGTTGAAAATCTGGACTGAAAATATTACGAATTCATGAACTTATGAGGGTGTGTGGAAATTGCACAATGCACACTTGTAACACAGTCATTTTATCAACATTTGTCACCAAATTTTCAACATAGCCAGTTTAAGGCCTCTGCTCATGAACAGTGTCACTGTGATTTTCTTAATCTTTCCCAAACATTGATTTTGCTCACCGACCACGCCACTGTGTGCTACATGTGTGAAAACATATTTCAGGCAAGATGTGAAAAATGACAGCTGTACTACTCATAAGGAGGTGTGGTAAAATGGCAATGTTGAAAATCTGGAGTGAAAATATTAAAATGCTGAGATATGAGTGAAAGTGAGGAGACAGTGCAACGACGCTCGTAAAACAGTCATTTTTGGGAATTTTTTCACCAAATGCTCAACATAGGGTTTTTGGGGCTTACCTCATGAACTGTGACACTGTCATTTTGTTAATCGGTCCTGAAAGGTGGTTCTGTGCAGTGACCGTGAAATCACCTTTTGGGACCGAATAACAAAATGACAGTGACCGAGTTCCTGAATTCATGAGATGCGGTCCCAAGAACCCAATGTTGAAAATCTGGTGAGAAAATTCCCAAAAAAGGTCGAGATATGCACCAAAGTTGAAAAAAAACCATTTATGCCATTATACAGCTTACTAGCATTTCTTTAGTTCGTGGTCAGCTTTGAAGAGTGCAGACGTGTTCCCGGTCCACCGAAGATCATCGTGCTGGGCTCCGGAGGTAAGTGTGGGGTGAGGTGGGGGTGTGGGGAGGTGGGGTACACAGAGGTGGGCACGGGTTGGGGAGGGGCAAGAGAATCAACGAGACCATTTTTTCTTCTAGGTTTTTTTTTTTTTTTTTTTACACAGACGACAGGGGACTTTTGCCATGCTGGGATGGGCTCCCAGCGTGGCACCAGGCAGTTTGTTGGGGGGGCAGTGGAGCCAATGAGTGATTGGGCACCCCCGTTGGCCAAAGAAAATTTTGCCACGCTGGGGTGTGCTCCCAGTGTGGCAGATGGAAGTTTGTTTGGGGGGCAGTGGAGCCGACAGGGGATTGGGCACCCCCGTCGGCCATACAGTGTGCTGGAGGGGGGGCCACATGACTCGAGGGGGGATCAGGCACTCCCCTCGATAAACAACAAATGGGGGGAGGTGCATTATGCCAACGGGGATTGGGCTACCCACGTCGGCAAATAGAAACATAGACTTTGACGTCAGATAAGGACCGCTTGGCCCACCCAGTCTGCCCATTTCCCTACCTACTGGATAAGCTGCAGATTCTAGTTAACTGGGGAGGGGGTCATGCCGACAGGGGGATTGGGCACCCTGACAGCTTTTTTTTTTTATTGAAATGTTTCACCAGGAAGGCATGCTGAATGGTGGGTGGCAGCTTTCTGTCGGCTTTCTGGGGACTGTGAGAGGCCGACAGAAAAGCCATCGCCATTGGGACACCAATCAGCTGTTTTGGTAGCTTGTAAGCACCAAAACAGCTGATTGCGTGGTGACGTGGTCCGAATTTCCTGACACATTTAGGCATTCTCCCTAACTGCTGAAAGCAATGTGTTTCTTGCACATGCATGCAAGCAACACAAAAATGGACATCACCATAAGGCCCTTTAAATGAACTACCAGATAGGTTCGTAACTCCAACTCCCCATTCCCTGGGGCCCACACTTTTGCTCAGGATTTCCCCAACCCCTGAATTCAAGCTTGATCTGAGGAACCAGAGGGAGTCATAACAAATGCAAAAGTTTTATTTAATCAAATCAGTGCAAATAATATGCCTACAGAGCCACAGACGACCACACTCTCTCTCCAACAGAAAGCCCATTGTGGCTAATGTTTAGTACCTACTCCGTTAGTCTAGGAACATTGTATCTACTTTGCCAGGAAAGCTCCCCTGTCTCTGCTGCAGTGGGATGACTCAGACAGAGGAGGGAGACAGCCCTTCAAAGGCAGAATCCTCAGCATTCTCTATAAAGTATCAGCTTCTTCCCATCCTGCTGGCTGTGACCCTTCCAGAATAAGCCAATGAAGCACAGGCAATGCACTCTTTGGATTGTAGTGATGGCTAAGGCCATATCAGGGAACGACATACAATGAGGAAGTGGTCAAAGGTTTTCTGTTGTCATCTTGCAAACAGCTCGGAATGTTCCATGGTCCAGCATTCTTACCCATTTATGGAAGGCAGCACAGCAGCAGGAACCAATCAGATATCCTCTCCGCACATAACACAGAATGACATCCAGCAGACCTGACCTGGGTTTGAATCCCACAGCTTCCACTTGCATACTGTGTGACCCTGAGTAAGTCACTTAACCTCCTTGTGCTCCCAGGTCGCTCCTGTAAAAAAGCTTTCAGCTTAGTGTGCTATACCTGGTTAAACAACTAAATAAATAGAATCAAGAATCCTGATATCAGCAGATGAAAGTCTTATATTCTGTCAGATCCAGCACCCAAGAATTGGCTGTCAGTTTACAAGGGTCAGAAACAAAGGTCTCCTCTGCTAGTTAGTTGGCCGGCCCACTTCTGCCAATTTCGTAGCATATGGCAAATGTTGGTAGCCCAAGTAATTGGCACAAGCAGAATAGGCTGTATGTGCTCCTCCCTCCAAAGCAGTGCAACTCATCTATTTTTTTGATCTGTACTATTCCCCTCATCTCTCACTTTGCCATGCCCCCATGTACCCCAGGGAACCCCCAGCCCAGTCATCCTTACCAGTGTACCTCTTTCCAACTCCCCGGCTTGTCACCTAAGGCAAGGCTGAAGTGAGCAGACCTCCCTTCCCTCCCTGGAGCACACGTGAGCAGAGGAGTACAGGCAACTGTCAAGGGCCCGAGGGTACCAGGTGTCCTCCTTATGGCAAGCATTTTTCCCCTCCTGGTTTTTCTCATCCCCAGGACATCAGTGACAAGGGCTCTAACGTGTGTGTGGCTACATGCAACCAGTCAGCATCCTTTCCACCCAGCTGCTCCAGCCAGAGCTTCCACCTCTGGTCAGCCAAGGGGCAGTGTAACAGCGATGTCAGGTGCCCACATCCCCAGAAGACAGCATCTTCTGATAAGTAAATCTCTTTCCACCCCCCAGCCCAGACTTGGGGCGCAAACCCACGCTGCTGGCATCACAAGTGGCAACGTTGCCACTGTGCCAACAGGCTGGTCAGCCAATCTTTTCTAATGATGAATTCTTCTTTGGTAACAGATTAAGGCCCACTGGGAACATGAACCATTTACAGGGGTGACCCAGGAGTACAAGATTCGGTGACCTGCTCAGGGTCATGCAGTATGCAAGTGGAGGTTGTGTCAAACCCCAGTCTACTGGATGCACCAAGCTCATTCACAGCTCACTGTTCTAACCTTTAGGCTACCACTGCCAGTCTTTGGAGGAAGGGGGTAACATAAAGGAAAAAATGTGGCCCAGGCATTAGAACACTCAGCTGTGAAACAGAAGATCCCAAGTTTAAATCCTAACATAGCCACTCTCACTGCATTACCTTAAGCAGTTCACTTGAGTTCCCTGTGCTGCAGTCCAACCCAGCTTATTTACCCAGGAGTGCCCAGCTGAGATGCCACATCTCGATTCCAGTGGGCTGCTTTTCCTATCAATTTCCATGGCTGGGTGGAATCGCATACTGGGAGGTTAAATGACTTACCCAGGGTCACACAGTGCACATTACACAGTATATGCGCTAGTGGGATCTGGGATTTCATGGTTCCAAAGTTGGTACTTCAGCCTCTAGACCCTGCTCTGCTATGCACCACTCCACCATAGGGCAGCCCCCAATTTCTTGGGCTTCCCCTTATTTTTGCAGAAACTGGCAACTGGAATTCATGGCGATACTGAAGAATTACGGCCACATCGCTTAGCTGTGCAGCTTTCAGAGACTACATGGTAATGTGTATCTTGAAGCTGCGCGAGCGAGTGAAAACATTTTGGTCTCGGATACAATATTACTGACTACAGAATAACCATATTGGACCCAGGGGGGGGGTGGGGGCAGAGCACCCCACAGAAAAATATGCAGGCAGTAAATGCAGTGAAATTAATGAGGACCCAGGGTGTGGGAGGCGGGCGCCCCACAGAAGAAATAGCAATCAATATTTAGAATTTTTTTTACAATAACCAAGGTAATATTTGCATGTTCTTTCTTCTGTGGGGGCGCTCCACCCCCCACACCCCCTGGGTCCTATGAATTAAATTATTGTTGCTAACTGTGTACTCCCCGAATATTTCAGATTTAGATTGAGGACACTGTCCTACATGCTGGCCTTTGGAGATCTTAGGTCTCAGCTCCGGGCAGCATGGGCAGAGATTGCACGCCTCAAATTTCATATTGAAGAGGAAATACATTATAAGAACCACCCCATTTCCCAGCATCCAACAGAAAAACCTCGACCGCAGAGGGTAGTTGGTCCAGGAGGTTGGCAGGTGGTTAGGAGGAGCAAATCAGGTGCCCCATCACTCTGCTCTCCAACACATTACCTCCAAAACCATATAAACACTACAAACAGGTATCTGCCTCTATCTCTGAAATCAAATAAAGAGGCAGAAGACACTGCACAGAGCAGGACACTCGGCACAGGAGCTAACACAACAATACTCACCCAAATCAGGAACCAAAACTAAACAAGCACAAAGGAAATCCAAAAACTTCTGATCATAGGAGACTCCATGATTAGGGGAGTTGATACCCATCTCCAGCCAGGGGTGATGGTCAGATGTCTCCCAGGTACATCAGCATGGAGAGACACTGACCGCATTACTAAATGTTCACAAAGCAGGAGAAAACATTGATGTCCTAGTACACAGTAGGACTAATGATCTAGCCAACCCGGTCAGTTGTGGAGACCAAGGAACACCTGACTAGGCTGGGTGACAAACTATCATCTATTTCGTCCGGCATCTCCTTCTCTGAGATCCTGCCAGTCTGGGAGAAGGGAGCAGATGGAGGAAGGTCAGAAGAAGGGAGATAGGGGAGCCAAACACGTGGCTCAAGGACTGGTGCCAGGAAAAGGACACAGATTTGTAGGGAACTGGCAACAGTTCTGAGGCGAGTTCTTTAAATTTGATGGACTGCATCTGACTAAAGAGGAGTCAGTGCATTGGGGCAGAAGTTTGGCGTCTTTGCAGAATATTTAAACTAGCAAATGGGAGAGGGTGCAGCACCCCATACGTCGAATGGGAAGAACACCCTTCCCCCCTCAGCTAGTGGTCAAACAGGAATTCAGCGTGTTTGCCGTTCATTTGCATCACCAGGTAAGAAAAAAGGTTTGTCTCCCCATACGATGCACAGGGGTAATGCCAAACTTCACCCAACAACTAACACACCAAAATCTGGCCAATGGAAAATCATGTACACAAATGCTCACAGCCTGGGAAATAAGATCCCAGACCTGCAGGCAATAATGTCAGAGGCTAAACTGGACATAGTAGCAATTAGTGAGCGTGGTTTACCAGTAACCACCCTGGGAGACTTCAGTACCTGGCTATGTATTGTTCAGAAGAGACCGAGGTGCAAAAGGGGGGAGGAGGGCCCTGTATGTTAATGAAAATATCAAAGCTACAGAAATTCAGAATACACATAAGGAGCCAGAAGAACTGTGGGTCACCCTGGAAACAGGAAATGGGACAGCCATAAGAACTGGGGTTGTCTACAGGCCCCCAGACCAGAGGGAGGACATAGACACATTACTGTTAGAAGATATACAAAACATGATAGCTAAAGGGGAGGTTCTGATAATGAGAGACTTCAACATGCCAGATACAGATTGGTCAATACCAGCAGGAACATCTGCCAGAACTAGACTCATAGTGGATTCCCTGCAGGGGAGGGCCTCAAACAACTGGTACAGCAACCCACAAGAGACAGGGCTATCCTAGATCTAGTACTGACTAACAAAGAAGGGATCACAGATCTCCAGGTAGAAGGTCACCTGGGGCCAGTGACCATCACATGGTATGGTTCAATTTGGCTACTACATCTAAATCATCCATTCCAAGGCAAAAATATGGGACTTCAGAGGAGCTGACTTTGATAAGATGGCCAACAGAGTTAAGCTAGCCCTGGCAAAAGAAACACAGGTGAGGAGGTACAGGCAAAGTGGGCAAGCATTAAGGATACAATACTTGAAGCAACATCCCATTGTGTTAGACAGAAAAGGAAGTGCAAAGAAGAGGAAACCACTTTGGTTCTCAAATACAGTAGCAGAAAAGGTCAGAGCCAAAAGGCTGGCCTTCAGAAAATATAAGGGAACACAGCGGATGAAGATAGGGAGGCATACCAAACTGCCCTAAGGGGAGCAGGTAAGGCAGTAAGGCAGGCAAAGTCCCAAACTGAGGAAACACTAGCACGAACAGTAAAGAGAGGTGACAAGACTTTCTATAGGTATATTAGTGAAAGGAGAAAGTCCAGAGGGGTATTGCTAAGCTAATGGAGAAAGGGAGCATGTGAGGAGGAGGACCTGTAAAGGCATCTATCCTAAATAGATACTTTTGCTCAGTATTTACTGAAGAGAAGGTAGGGCAGGGCCCACAGCTCAGCATCATGGACACAGTGGGAGGAGGTGAGCACTACTCCCTTCACAAAAGAAAGGGGTCCTACAAGAGCTTGCTAAGCTCATGGTGGATAAGGCAATGGGACCTGATGGCATACATCCCAGGGTACTTAAGGAGCTAAAGGAGGAACTAGCAGAGCCATTAGCAGAATTGTTTAGTGAGTCTCTGAGCACAGGAGAGGTCCCAGAAGACTGGAGAAGGCTCATGTGATCCCACTCCACAAGAGTGGTAGCAGGGAGGAGGCGGGGAACTACAGACGGTCAGTCTTACCTCAGTAGTGGGCAAGATTATGGAGGCACTCCTTAAGGAAAGGATAGTGCAACACCTGGAATCCATAGAGGCACAGGATCCAAGACAGCATGGGTTTACAAAGGAAGGTCCTGTCAAACTAATCTCATAGATTTCTTTGACTGGGTAACCAGAGTGGTGGACCAAGGGGGAGCAGTTGATGTCGCCTACCTTGACTTCAGCAAAGCTTTTGACACTGTTCCACATAGAAAATTGATAAATAAGCTAGGTAGGCTCGGGTGGGTCAGAAGTTGGTCAACTGGGTGGCAAACTGGTTGACTGCAGAAAACAGAGAGTGGTGGTAAATGGTATACAGTCAGAAGAGATGCAAGTCACAAGTGGGGTACCTCAGGGATCAGTCCTGGGGCCAGTCCTATTCAACATCTTCATTAGTGACCTCGCAGATGGACTAGAGGTAAGGCTTGTCTGTTTGCAGATGACACCAAGATCTGCAACAGAGTAGATGATCCAGATGGGGTGGGCAGAATGAGAAGAATCTGGATAAACTAGCAGAATGGTCAGAAGAGTGGCAACTGGGTTTAATGCAAAGAAGTGCAAAATCATGCACATAGGGAGAGAAACCCTGAAGCCACTTATAGGCTGGGAGGGAGTGGCTAGCAGTCACAAAGGAAGAAAGAGACTTGGGCATCATCATCACTGATGACCTAAAATCATCAAGCAGACCTCTAAAGCAGTAGGTAAGGCTGGGGGTGTTAGGGTGTATTAGTAGGGGTATCACAAGTCGTAAGAGGGAGGTAATAATCCTCTGTACAAGACATTGGTTAGGCTCCCATCTGAGTACTGCGTGCAGTATTGGAGGCCACACCTTCACAAGGACATTAACTAAATTGAGGCAGTCCAGAGAAGGGCAACCAAAATGGTGCAGGGACTGCATCGAAGACATATGAGGACAGATTAACGGAGCTCAATATGTATACCCTTGAGCAAAGGAGGGAGAGAGGCGATATGATCGAGACATTTAAACACCTTAAGGGCATAAACAAGGTGAAAGAGTCTAACATGTTTAAATATAAGAAAATAGCAGGACAAGAGGACACAGCATGAGATTAGAGGAGGCCGATTAAGGGGAATGTGAGGAAATTCTTTTTCACAGAAAGGGTGGTAGATGCATGGAATGGCTTACCACAAGAAGTGGGCTATGAATACAGTGCAGGGCTTCAAACAGGCATGGATAGGCATAAGGGAGCAATACAAATGACTATGAATAGATAGGTCACTGACAGAGCAAAGGCCGATGGCACATTTATAAGGTAGAAAAAGAAATGGGCAGACTGGATGGGCCTTGCGGTCCTTATCTGCCGTCAACTTCTATGTTTCTATGTTTCTATATCATCTTTCTTTTCGTTTACTTGTTTAATGAACTGTTTATATCTTCTGTGGGGGCACTCCGCATCCCCACACCCCCCGGGTCCAATGTGGTACTTTGCACACACTGTACTGTACATTACTATAACTATTCTATGAACTGTACTATATGACTATTCAATGAACTGTTCGGTGACTCGGGCATAGACGGGAAGAGGCATGACAGAGTGGCGTCGCTTTAGACGCAAGCCTCTTACCATAATACTTTCTTGTTTTCTTGCGCAACTGGCCGTGATCCTTCAGTATTGCCGAATTTATCTGGTTAACTAGCAGGCAAATGTCAGACTGAACGGTGACAAAGAAGGTGCTGGCTAGTTGATTGGTATGTGATGGCACACTGCTAACTCACAGACTAGCATCTGGCACACTGCTGCCTCATAAACTAGTGTCCAACGTTCTGCAGCTTGGAAACTGGGCTGGTTACCAAGGTGCTACCTGTTGCTGTCTTCTTTCCTCTTCTCCCTTTCCCTTAGAAACAGCAGATGAAATAAGCCCCCTTCCCTTCATTACTAGTGTGAGTTAGTAGTAATAGTGAAACATTTTTATTTATACAAGCTCATATTGATTTAACAATTACAAAATTAGGCCAAAAATGCCCTGTTTACAAGGTGCTTCTGTAGGGTACTGGTTATAGCATTGGCTTGGGAACCAGGAGATCACAGGATCAAACCCTGCCAGAGACAAATATTCACAGAGTGATCTTGGGCAAGTCACCTCCTGGTACCCCACTCCACCAAACTGCAGAAACTGTTTTACTGCGGAAATGCGTAGCAGCAGAACCCCACTGCAAATGAGGTGTTTCATCTCAGCTGGGCAATCCTGGGTAAATAAACTGCAAAAGCAAAATAAATAAAATAAAATTACCTCCCTCTCCCCACTGGGAAACCTTCCATCTCCCTTTATTTTTCCTTCTTATCTGCCAAATCCCAGGGATAGTAGCAGAATACCTCAATACTATGGAAGCCAAGTTCTGCCCCCGAATATCTTCCTGAACTCTAGCCCCTGTGGACCTTTTCCAGTGCAGAGTGATCCTCTGCCAGGCAGTCAGCAGTGCCCTTTTGCTCTCACTGAGGGGTGTGGCACCTTTCCATTCTATAGGCTTCGGACTTTGACACAAAGAGGCAGTAGCAGAAATACTGTACACAGCCCTGACAGAGTAGTCAGTAACGCTGCTAGCCAGGTTAGGTGCTCACAGGCCACTTCCCTAAGAGGCCAAGCGTGACAGCTCATTCAAAAGTGGAACCAAATGCAGAAATTCTGACAGATTAGGAGGCTGAGATTTGATGCTTACAGTCTGCTAAAACAACAGGCAGGTAAGTCCATGGAGAGAGTGATATGGTGTAGTCAGTAATGGATTCAGACAGTGGAGTTGTCAGAGATGTTATTCACTGCTTAAGTTTTAGTTGGGAAAGGGCTTTAAACTGCTGGCTGAAGCAGAAGACCCATACTGTGTTAAAATAGGGTTTCCTACTCATAGAGCAGGATGATTAATGGGGATTTAAAGAGCCCCGGACACCACTGTGATAACTTTGAAAAAAATGGAATATCAAGACACAATTTAGCTTATATTCAAAAATGTTTTTTTTTTCTGTAATTCTCACCCTTACTTCTTTATTACTGAGGACATTTGCATGTAAACAGGACCCCTGCCTTTTCTGTTTTGGCTGCTTGCCTACGCCTGACATCACAGTTTTGTTTATGACATCACAAGCTGTTGCCATGGAGATAATTATGATACCATAAACAGGATTATGATGTCAGGTGTAGGAAAGCAGAATGAGCAGAGAAAGTCTAAGGGGCAGAAATTCTCTTTCATACAACTATCTTCGGTAATAAAGAAAAAAGGGAAAGAATTATAGAAACTATATGAAATACAGACTGAATTGTGTCCAGATCTCCCATTCATTCCATTTAAAATTGTGATTTTTTGAAATAGGTACTTTTAACCAATTAGAATTTTTTTTTTTAATGTATGATCTGTGTGTTAATAGAATGCGACTCTCTGAACAATTGTCATAAGTCTCCGAGGAAGGACTTGGTTGGTCAGAAAACTTAGACATTGTTTTCTTTTTGTAACATCTATGTCGGTCCAATAAAAGGTATCAAACCATTTGCTTCTGGAACCATTCTTTTTAAGTTTTTCTAATGGTGTCAGGGGCTCTTTAAAGGGACAGCAATTTGTCTGGCCATTCAACAATTCCAAATTTAGATGGTGAGGAAACAAAAAGGGCACTTCCCTCTCTTGGCTCAGTAATAAGAGAGATGTGTTACATGGAGAAAAGACAACATCTGTGAACAAATGGCTTCATCTGCAGCCCCCTCTCCCCAAACACACACACCAAGGTTTTCCTTCCAAAAGCATTCGAGTCTGGTACCAGAATTCGGACTCACTTTGTGTTTATCAGCAGCTGTACTTGGTGACTTTAAATTCTGACTTCGGCAGAAACACCTCCAATCTAGTTTGTCCATAACTATAAAGAATATTATACCATGGACATAAGTGAACAGCCAATGAAATGGTCAGACTGGCAGTTTACCACTGGTGTAAATCCTCCGATAATCACTGGCATTGATGAGCAAATGGTCATCTACATCCTAATCCTCTGCAGCACAGAAATAAATATAATAAAATTAAAAACACAAAGCAACCTCTTTAAAAGTTGTATTTTATTATAGTAAAAAAATTAACCTTGGTATAATCGCAATAAGCGACTCAGAGGATGTGGGTTATCGGGGGATTTACCACGGCTGGCGAGGATTTACCCACTCAGCTGCACCTCACGGGCAAACCACTCCAGCCGTGGTAAATCCCCCGATAACCCACACCCCCTCATGGCTTATTGCTTAAATATACCATTTCCATTGCTGTCGTTACTTATTAAGCATGACCATCTTCCACGACTGTGCCCAAAAGAAGTTGACTGTGCCATCACTGTGGATTAGAAACCTGCAGTGATTTTTAATCAGAATTAAAGCTAATGGAGTGGGGTTACATTAAGCCTTAAGGGCATGGGTATGAAAGTGAGCAATTACTAGCGCTCAGAAGCATACCTCTCAACCTCTTGCCTCATAAATCAGGGACAGGGTTTACGAAAATTAGGGACGAAGACCCCAAATCAGGGACAAATTTTAAAAATGCGTAATATTCACCCAGAAAGCTGATAGAATCAGGGGATTAGTTTAAGCTGCATTTTCTGAAGAAGAACAGATCTGCAACTTTGATGTTTAACATTATTTTTATGCTTACAATCTTCACTGTTCACTCATAAAATTACAAATTTTTCAAGGGACAGAGGAACATTTTCAGGCAAAATCAGGGACATCCCTGAAAATCAAGGACAGTTCAGAGGTATGATCAAAAGTGCAGTTCAGTCAGTTCATATGGCAGTAATAAACAACAGGTAAACAGAACTGAAAAGGCTACATTTTTCAGCCACTGCAAATGTCTGCTACCTGCAAAATAGTGTGATAATTGCCCAGAGCCTCAAAATTGTGTCACTGGTTGCCTGTAAATACTGAAGCTCGTGAGCTGGCACAGGCTGAAGTACGACTCCAATTCAGCAGAACGTGGACGTGGAAAGGTAAAGATTACCAGAGCTGGCTGAAGTATCTATTTATTTGTAATTTTTTTTTTTTAAATCCAGTGTTTTTACTCATGGAGTTAGCTGCCTTGTCCCTCAGCTTTACCAGCAACTGACCAGTCCCATCACCTGCCCTCATCTGCCTCCACTGCCCCAGAGGTCACATATGACTCACCTCTAGGTGGGGCCAGTAGAGGGAGGCAACCCAACCTTCCCACCTGGAGAACAAGTGGCTATGGGTATGATATGGCAGGCATGGGGCCAGAGCTTGTCGAGAGCTTTATCCTAGCGGCCACTCATTTTTCTCCTTCCCCAAGGAACGCGTCAGACAGGATCCCAAGTATGTACAGAGGGAGGCATGATACTGTGGGAGAGCAGAACCACTGATTTTTCACAGACACACAGAATTTGTTGACGGAAAAGGACCGCTTGGCCCACCTACTGTACCTGTTTTTTTCCCCCTGCCTATATGTTATATATATATATATATATTGCCTAAATGGTCTTCAGCGACCCTCCCCCACCCTTTTTATTCACTAGTATTCCCCTATGTCTCTCCCAGGCATGTTTGAAACCACCCACAGTTTTTGTCCCTTCCGCCTCTTGTGGCAGGTGGTTCCAGGCATCCACCATTTCGTTTTGGACAATTCCCTTTTATGGGCATACCGAGCCAATCAGCTTATTGTTCAGAGGGGCTAGAAAATGAAAAAAAGTGAGAACTAACGTACCCTCAGTATCTCACATCATCTAAGAAGAATTAACATTTATGTAGTACTTTTCATAGTCATTGCATCCCAAAATGCTTTACAAGTTATGAGAGAGTAGCAGTGTCATGACTGTAAACATGCAGTGGCAGCCCTTTCACACACGAAGAACCACATACAACTTTAGACAATTGTCTGAACCAGTTTTATGATAAGGCGGGAATGCTGACCAGGACACCAGGGAAAATCCCAATCTCTTGCAAAAAGTGCCTTGGGTTCTTTTACTTCCAGCTGTACACCCACCAGGACAGCCCCAGAGAGGGGGGCAGAAGGGACCTCAGTTTAACATCTCATCCAAAGAACACCACACTCTGATAGTAGAGCATCCCCCTAGTGCTGCACTCCGGTGCCAGCGTTTATGTTATGATTCTAATCCAGGTGTGGGACTAGAACCCATGACCTTTTGGCTCAGAGGCAAATGTTCTACCAACTAGCAAGAAATTGAATGCTGCAGGTGACTAACTAACAACACATGGTGAAGACTGATACAAACTTTGGTTATCCCACACATACTAAAACAGACCATGGGTGCTTCATTTCTTGCGCATATCCAGTTTGATAATTAATGTGTTTGACGGGTAAAAGCTATCCATAATACCTAAAGCAGCAGACTACTATGAGCTAGCACTGTGGTGACTATTTCCTGCTGCCCTGGACCCAGGGTGCAAATAACAAACATATTCACTGTGTATCTCACATATGGGTTTCCCTGCAAAGAGCAGGACTTTTAAGAGCCCCACCCCTGTTGGTTGTTACAACAGAATGAATGACGAGGAAAACGCATACACAAGAATTGTATTTGGAAGAAGGGTACTGTATACTGGAAACACCTGCTCATGGCCGCCAGATGAACTGAAACTGCTTCGATCCCGGCTTGTTCCATGACATCTAGGAAAACCTACCGCTGCTTGACTTTTGCCTCGGGGTCCCTGCTGTGGAATCTAGGAGCATCTCCTCTGTCTAGCAGGAAAAGTTTACTAATTTCATTCATTCATTCATGCTTCTGTAATAGCAGCTTAGCTTCACAGGGCAGGTGGGAGCGGGATGGGGGAGGGAGGACAAAGAGTGGAAGACAGCTAACTTATGGACGTACTAATGAGCGAGACCACATCAGCACCTGATAATACCCAGAAGACACAATTTGTCCCCGGAGAGGGTGCGAAAAGTAAGACTGACATGGTGGAATGAAGGTGGATGACCTGAAACATTACTTAACCAGGATATTTACTTTTAGATATTCTTATTTCATAAGGTTTCATATAAACATGACCATGAACGCACGGGCAGGAAGCAGGATTCTATCTGTGATCAAAATAGAATGGATGTTGCAGGTCAGTTAATTAGCATAAACGCAGCAGCCCCTCAAAAAATATATCCATGCAGGAAGTAGGAATCTGTGTGCAATCAGAACAGAATATGCAGTGAGCCAGCCCATCAGCACAGCAGCTGCATTTCCACTTGTGACACCGGTGACCTGGGTTTGGGAATGGATCCGGATCATCAGAGGACCGGCCGGGGAAGAAGGATTGAGCATCCCTAGACAGCTCTCCTTCTCCGGGGGGGAAGGGGGGACTGCGTACTCGGTGCAGTGGTGACACCCGGTGGAGGCTGGGTTCACCATTATGCTCCGACACCTAATCAACAACTCCGGGGCAGACACTGAACGTCATTGCACGTCCCCATCCCTGCTTACAGGGGAAAAAAAAAAAAAAAATGGGTGGGTCCTCCATCTACATGAAGCCTTCCCCTGGCTTCAGTCAGCCATCATCACCAGCTCTCCCAACTAGATACTGGTTCTGTGGTGCTGGGAATAGGGGGATTCAGTGCCGTGGCCCTGCCCTCTGGGGGGCAAGCCGGGGGTGACCGGGAGAGTGCCGGCAGTTGACGGTAGGTGGGAGTCCGGGGCCGTGACCAGAGCAGAGCCTGAAGGAAGGACCTGCCGGAAAAAGTACAGTAAATATAAAAAAAATAAAAAAGAATAGAGTAAGTCAGTTGCCCAATTAGCATAATGCAGCAGCTCCCAAAAAAACTGGCTGCGATGCTTGCTGACAAACACTCGGACACATCTAATAATCAAAAATGAAATGATGATTAACAAGGGCATATATTCCCCTCCATCAGACACCAAGTATAACAATTTCACAACTAAAACTTGTTATTTCTGTGCCAACACTGTGTAACACTAGTATAGCCTCTGATTCTGGCTGGCGATCGAGACAGCTTCCTCACCGACCACCAGACTCATGGGTTGGGTAGTAAGGGTGACAGTGTGCTGGGGAACTGTCCTAACTCCCACCACGTGAGCACCTGACCAGGTTTACAATGCACTCAGCTGCAGGCTGAGTGGGGTCGTGGCCCAGGGGCACCCTGAGTGACGCAGGCCAATCAGATTTCATTACAGAGACAAATTCCTGGAATTCCTGGCATAGTGCTTATCAGGAGGGCACAGTCCACTGACACAAACACCAGACGACATTGCTCTGCTCCTTGCTGGGCCTCCTGCATTAAAAACAGAAAGGCAATTTCCTGCACAATGAACATTCCAGGGTGGTTATACAAGTCTTCTCAAAGTGTTCCATGTCACCCTTGTCAAGGATGCCGTAAGTAATTTTTTTTTTATTTGTCTCTGTTTCGTGCTTAGTGTAGTTGACTTCAGAACTGGGTCACACTGCTTTGTTTTGGTACGTGAGCCTGAGTTCAAACTGAAAGCCTGAAGCACTGACACAGCAAGGGCCCTGGCACTGTTTTTGGGAGGGGGTCTGGAGACGTCATTTTCAGAGTATCTGTTACTGGTGTTGTGAGAGTGCATTCGTGAAAAAATACGAACACAGTATATGAGAAACTAACACCACCATTTTTGTGACTAATCAGCCTTTTAAAAACAGAAAACTCAGGAATTTCTACTTGTTGAGTTCTGTTTTCAATAGGAGTACATTTTTATTGGTCATTTCATCAGCGAGATCCATTCCGAAGACCCTTAAGGGAATAAACACCACAAAGAATACAGCTACATTCATATCCTGGGGTGCCCTTTAATGTCACATATGGGGGTTGCTAATAAGACCAGAATGAGGAGAGTGGGGAAGGCAGGAGACTGGCACCTCAAGAGCTGGCTGTAACTACTGAATCATTTGTCAGAGACGGAGAGTGAGAGGTATATAGCAGAAAAATAAATATACAACAAATGAGAGACAAAAGATTGTCACAGGCTATCAGTTCCTTAGCTCAGACTGAGCACATGGGTACTGTACAAACTGCTGTTTCTACAGTACATGTGTGCTCGATCCCACTCATTCAGATCATGATCAAGCAAGCTGGTGAGAGAGAGCACGGCCTGTGCCAGTCACCATCCAATATTCTGCACGCTAACCTGCATGGCTTGTGCCAGC
Organism: Neoceratodus forsteri; assembly: GCA_016271365.2. NCBI lineage: Eukaryota > Metazoa > Chordata > Ceratodontiformes > Ceratodontidae > Neoceratodus > Neoceratodus forsteri. Next base: position 111,960,226 of record JADMNL010000031.1, on the reverse strand, counting down.
CACCATCCAACAATCTGCACGCTGACCTGCATGGCCTGTGCCAGTCACCATCCAACATTCTGCACACTGAACTGCACGACCTGTACCAGTCACCATCCAACATTCTGCACACTGACCTGCACGGCCTGTGCCAGTCACCATCCAACATTCTGCACGCTGACCTGCACTGGCATTTGCTGGATAAATCAGGCAGAATGGAGTGAGGGGGTTATGAATAGTGTAACAGGTATCAGAGCAGGAAGGGGGTGCCAATGGACTACCTGAAGTGTTTTCCTTTTAATCAGGGATCAGGGCAGGGAGGGGGTACAAATGGACTACCAGGAAGTTTGTCTTTTAAATCGGGGATCGGGTGGGGGAGTAACCACTGGACTACCAGGGATGTTTCCGTTACTGTACAGGGATCGGGCGAGGGTTGGGGACAATGGTTGAAGCTCTGCAACATGCCTCTGTGCATGAGTACATGGAGACATTGTGCAGAGCTGGTAACAGCCACATAATGGCAAGTAAATGGCCCTTTATTGCCCTGCATGCCATACATGGTTACAGGCCTGCCAGCCTCTGAACATGGCACCCAGGAACAAAAAGCGCTGTCCGTTTCAGGATGCACTATCTCCCTTTGCTTCTAGGGGCCTGTTGTATGCTGTGCATAGGCACGTTATGCGGCACTACAGCAGTCTGTTCTTCACAGAGGTAGGGTGCACCAAAGAACAGGTGATGCTTGTATGAAAACGACTTCCTGACGGCCATGTGTTACATTTTGTGTGGCACTATTTTTTTTTAACAGGTTTTTATTCTCTGTCTCCCCAGCTACCTCTTATGATCAACCCCACCCCCCCAGCCCCATCATCTGGCTCCTCCAGGGTTTACCTTCCACCAGTGTCCTCTCTGAAAGGACTGTGGCATCTGCCCAGCCACCGGTGTGGGGTCTGCAGGGGGGAGAGTGTCATCCTGTCACTGGGGGGGGTGTTCCTCCAATTTTCTCCCCATTACTCCCCAAGGTCTCGGCAATGCATAGTCCCACATTTGTGTGGAGGTGCTCAGACAATGACCCTGCTCCACCCACTTGGCCTAGCGCCAGTCCCATTTGCCCGACGCTACCATCGAACCTCCACCAGTGGCACAAAAGCCAGGAAGACTGCTGTAGTGCCTGACAGCCACTTATCCACGCCCAGCCCGCTTCCTCCCACCCCACCTCTTTGCTACCCATGCTTGTTCCCAAACACGGGTCACTGGTGTGATGAGAGGTAAGGCATCCAGTGCCTCGGCCCTCTACACCACTGGGTCGGTTGTATGGTGCTATTTTTGCCCAGTGCAGACCGCTATGGCTAAATATGGGGGCCTCACTCTAATGAGGCCTGGCCTCATTTGAGGGGGCTGGGTACAATTCCACTTGTTTTGGGTTGCCAGCCTACCACGGAATTAAGTGTCTCATACTGTGGGAAAGGGAATTCGTAAAGAGAAAAATTCTGAGGCAGAATTATTCCTGGGCCAGAAAAAATTAATATGGTGCTGCGTAGACCTTTACGTGACCTCACGCGGGATAAGATCTGACTTGCCAGAAACTGTAATTTTTGGATACCAGAATAAATATAGCTGTCAACTTGGCTCAGACAATATTGGATGTATCAGTTCTACGCTGTGGTTAATGAGGAAATTCAAAAAAATATTATTTTTCTTGGGGATTTACATCTTTGGTACAACCAAACAATAAACAAGTTAATATCCCCGGAGCTTACTGACACAGCGTACATCAGCAGATGATCTATTCATCACACTACCAACATGTTATTCACAAACAAGCTAACTGCCTTCTAGAATAGGCCTTCAGCCCATGTTAAAAGATAGCTACAGTATCTCCAGTACATTTAAAAATGTAGTTATGACCCTCAAGGCGATGGTGACAGGTACTGGGCTGACTTCAGTTTAGGAAGGAATGGCATGCTGTATAGGAAGGTCTCCTCCCATAGGCTGTGCAAAATTTTGAGTTGGGTCTATTAAAGAGGGGATACCTGATGGCCCCACGTCAATGATATCTCTATCAATAAAATACAGTTCTTGTGTTCAGCAGTTGTGGCTGACCATAGCAGTGAGTGAAGGGTAAGTGCTGGGCCTCATCTCAAGACCAGGATGGGAGTGCTGGATGCCAGGAGAGAGAGACAGAGAGAGAGAGAGAGAGGATACCACTGGACTACCAGGAAGTTATGTTAATAACAGGAGCAGAGGGGGGCCACTGGCATCGGGATCTATTTATATACAGGTACTGGGTGGGGGGAGATTACTATGGATGTATTATGTATGGATTTAAACCTAAGCCAACTAGACGCTGTGCGAGCTTCAGCACATCACTTAACAACAACTAGTGAAGCTAGTGGTGGAAATGGGTACAAGAAGGGCAGCACTGGAAATGGCATGTTACACCTCAGCTGGGCCATCCTTAGTAAATACGTTGCAGACTTGCCCTCAAAAAAACAATCAAACAGCAGCTCTACAGAACTGGACTAAGTGTGACTCTATCACAACAAAGTGTACAGCCTCCATGCAATCCAAGCAGCAAAGGAGCGTCACTCAGATGTCAGTGGGACCATAATGAGATGCTAATTTCCTGTTAGAACCTTCTGTGGGGACTAAAGTCATTTGCATGCAGACATTTAAAATTTGCAAGTTGGAGGTCACCCAATATCCCAGCAGACAGTGCATCACACTCCAGCGTTGGTAACCTTGGTTTGGGAATGGACTTGAGAGCTGGGTCACGCGACTGAATGGGCTGAGATAGCTCTGCTGCTTGGCAGCGCTCCCAGCGGGGAGGGATGATGCTGGGTTCTGCTGCCGCAGTCACTCCTGTGGACGGCCAGGGAGCTTGCCTCTTTTTCAGGGGTTTACTATGTGCGTGTGAGGCCTGACACGACACTGCTCAGCATGGGGGTGGGTAGATACCATTGGCTGGGTAGCTTGCCCTGCAGGGGTTTACTACGTGCATGTAAGACCTGACACAACACTGCCCATCGGTGGGGGAAGGGGGATAGACTTAGAGATGGAAAGAAATCACCAAAAATCTATGCTCCTCAGTCACTTGTATACGCCACTGGCACTCTAGGGTTGCATTTCATGTGGATCCTTAATGTTCCGACAGTGGGGGGTGGCTTACATGGCTGGGAAGTTGCCAGCTGGGCTTGAGAGCCAGGCAAAGATGGCATCCAGAAGGTAAAAAGCTCTATGGTAAATAAAAAAAATATTCTGATGTAATGCAACAGCACTAACACCTTTGGGACACCTTAACTGCTACCTTGCTCCTTGGCAGCCTAGTGTTTATACAGAGTGTGATACCCATATCTGACCAGCAGGGGGTTGTGCTTTGTGCCCGTGCACCTGTTAGGGCTTTGCTTTGCGCTGTTCACTACAGGCTAGTTATACCCACGCCCTGAGCACTCAGATATTACTATAAGCAGTTTATAAACAGCAAACTGTATGCCTTCCTTGATTACTGTACATGGGAGGGACTTTGTGTGGCACAAACCACAACATTTAGAAATGGGGTCCATGGCGTCATATTTGATTATTTTCCTTGTAAAGTATTTTTTTGCTAATATTCTAAACCTCGGTCGATATTTCCTTTTATCATTAGAATTGCCGCACCTACACACAATTTTCTTTTCACCTCCTAACCCATAGCCCCAGCTCCTGTCCTGAAAGCTAGCCAATCATGCCCCCTGAAGTTTGGCTACAAAATGTCATATGCCCTAAGTCAATCAGCTGCCACTGTTGAATTGTGTATATGCGCTGTATATAACTGCTCTCTTCTATGAAAACTGTTCATTGTCATTGTACCCTGTACCCTATGTCCCACACTGTATTACTTGTATGTATTCTAAAAAGACTAATGCCCTAAGTCTATCAGCTGCCACTGCTGAATTGTGCAAATGTGCTGTATATCACCGCCTTCTGTTACGAAAATTGTACACTGTCATTGTATTCCTGTACGCTATGTCCTACTCTGTATACTTGCTTGTATTTGCTCAGCTCTATGTAACTAACTCCAGGTCGCCCCTGAAAAAAGGACCTTCGGGCCCAGTTAACAAAATGTAATAAATAAATAAATACTCTGACTCGGAGTTCTACACTAGAAATACCAAAGAGAAATCCAGTTTTCCTACACAAAATACTCCTTGGCCACTCTACAAATCATGTGGTAAATATGCCTTACATTTTCTAGCACTTGAGCCTTCCTCAGTGATGTCACAGAAGCCTGCTACTTAAATAATGAGTGAGGGTTGTGAGGCGCTGTAGAAAAGCAGAATTCTTTGTTACCACTCTGACAGTAAATGGCGATGTGAAACTTCTTCCTGTCACACAGGTGGCCTACAAAAAAGAGAAGCAGTAGTGGCTGGTCTAGCTACTGTTGCTTTTATACCACTTCCCATTTTGCTGCCATTAAATATTTCCGTGGTTGCCCCTAAAAATACCAATGGACAACCTTCTGTTAAAGGCAGCATCACATATTCATCCCTCCTACATCTAATCCTATCTAATACTATGTTTATACCACGGATCCATAGGCAGATGAAGGCCTTGAAGCCCCTCCAGACTGCCTCCCACTGCTCAGTGGCAGAACTTCACGTTTCCTCTTCCATTACCATCCTATGTCCCCTTTAAAGTTTTTTTGTTTTTGCTCTTTGCTTTCAACCACATAGTTATAAAGGCAGCTCCAAATTCCTACTACCCTCTGTGTAAGAAGAACTTCCTCCTGTTTGTTTTATAATGAGAGGGTTTTTTATCTGAATCTCATGACCCCACATCAAGTGGTCTATTTCTTTTATCTCTAAATCTAGTTTCTTCGCTAGCTCTGGAACTCTGCTTACGTCACACATGCAATCACCTAGCCTCAAATCTCAGTAGTTCCAGTTTGTCTAGTGTTTCATCACATGTCAGTTTGCCAAAGCCCCAGATCAGCTTAGTTGCCCTCCTTTGCACTTTTTCTAGTTCAGATTTCTCCCCCTCCATGCACACACCAAAATTGGGATAAGTCATCCAGTAACAGCATGTGCCAGGAAATTACTTTTTTTTTCTTCAGTTAACATGCCAACTCAGTTTTGCTCCGTCCGGCTAGCCAGCACCCTGACTCTCACTATGGATACTTCTGTCTCAGTTGAACGTCCTCAGGGTCTTCAAGTGGTCCACACCATCACTTTGGTTCCGTGTCTATCCAACTAGGGCTCTGGCTTTAGGTGAACATACACATATTTCTGATCCTTCCCTTTGGACCACGTATCTTTTTTTTTATTATAATTTTTGCCCCCACTGTGGACGACCCGGCACCTCAGCCTGGTCATGGACCCCAACCTCCGCCTCCACATTAGACCACAGCCCCTTGGATACCCCCTGGCTTGCCCCTCAGGGTGGAGTGTGAATGATGCTGGTACCCTTAACAGCGCCGCATGTCGGGACTAGGTCCGAGGGTTGGTCCTGGAGGCTGATGAAGGCCAGGGCAGGGTTCATCTAGGGTCATCCGCAGGAAGTGATTTTTGGTATGCTGTACATGGGGGGCAGGAATGTGCAATGACATCCAGCATCCGTCCCGTCCCTCCGAGTCACTTCCTAATACCAGTTGCTGGTACCCCTGGCCTCTGCCAGGGGTCCGTCAAACATCGGACATTTGCCCTGTCCTCCCTCCAGAGAAGGAGAGCAGTCCCTGGGATGCTCGATCCTTCTCCCCCGGATGGTCCTTGGACGACTCGTGTCCGTTCCCAAACTCAGGTCGCCGGCATCACAAGCGGAAATCCAACCGCTATGCCGATGGGCCAGCCTGGACCACCTATCTTTTTATGTTTGGTTGCCAACAGCAATGCGAACATGTTGGTAACAGTGTTAGGAGATGAATGAACTCACTGGTACACACTGGCTGCTGTGTTTGTCTGTATACAGTCCTTGTGCTAGCAATATCGAACATACTGGTACATACTGGCTGTTGTGTTTGTCTGTATACAGTTCTTGCGCTAGCAATATCGAACATACTGGTACATACTGGCTGTTGTGTTTGTCTGTATACAGTTCTTGCGCTAGCAATATCGAACATACTGGTATACACTGGCTGTTGTGTTTGTCTGTATACAGTTCTTGCACTAGCAATATTGAACATACTGGTATATACTGGCTGTTGTGTTTGTCTGTATACAGTTCTTGCGCTAGCAATATCGAACATACTGGTAATTACTGCCTGCTGTGTTTGTATACAGTTCTTGCGCTAGCAATATCGAGCATACTGGTAATTACTGGCTGCTGTGTTTGTCTGTATACAGTTCTTGCGCTAGCAATATCGAACATACTGGTAATTACTGGCTGCTGTGTTTGTCTGTATACAGTTCTTGCGCTAGCAATATCGAACATACTGGTAACTACTGGTTGCTGTGTTTGTCTGTATACAGTTCTTGCGCTAGCAAGATCGAACATACTGGTAAATGCTGGCAGCTGTGTTTGTCTGTATACAGTCCCTGCACTACCAGTGTTAAACTCCTTGACATACAGTATATTGGGAGTTATTTGTCTGCAAATTTATTTATTTAGTTTTTTGTTGACCGGGTAAGTGCACTAGACAAATTCTGCCTATTTTCAGGCACGACCAAGGGGAAGAGGATACAGGTGAATTCCAGCTGACCTTGAACCAGATTAAGCTGTTGGTGGTATTTTTGTGAATATAGTCCCTGCACTGCCAGTATTGAACTTATTGGTATCTACTGGTTGCTGTGTTTTTGTCTGTATACAGTCCCTGCACTACCAGTATCAAACCCATTGGTATATATAGGCTGCTAGTTTTATCTGTAAAAAGCTATCAATGCACAGATAGTTACCTGATCTAATTTTCACAGAAAGAAAACCTTTTAACACAGTCATATCACTACACAAAAAAACCCAATGAAAACCAAAAAAAGCCAACAGCCACCAACACTGAAATTCCTATCCTTTACTGCCCTCAGTTTTGAACTGTGATTTGGGCTGCAACAGGCATTGCACTGTGAGTGGCACTCTTCTTATCCACCTACTTACCATAGGATATGCAATGTTTGAATCCTGTTGGGCACACCTTTTTCTTTGCCTTATAAGATAGCATGAGAAAAAGGAAAAAACATGGTTTTGTAAAAAGTTTTTATACCACTTTTGTTTATGTAAGGGGGTCTATTTCAAGTGCCTTATGATGGCACTCCAGCCTTACAATGCCAATGGGTCACCGTAGATATTTTGTTGGTTACCCCTGCCTTGTGAGCTCCACAGGTTGAGGGGCCTGGGTCACTTGTATCTCTTTTGAGGAGGGGTTTGTTTCAAATTTGAGTTAGAAAACCAGAGCAGTGCCGCTTAACAGATAAAGGTTTAAGTGTACCTGGTGCCAATCAGTAGTTAGTTAAAGTTTATCTATTCGACTATAAGAGATAAAATCATTACAGTCACTACAATGTGTTATGATAAATACAGTGCTTATATCTATTCACGTATCTTTGGACTTTCAAAGCCCATTTTAGGAAATGTAAAATGAAGAAAATCTACTGCAGAGCGTCACAAAGGGTTTTGTAGTACCAAGCAATGGAAATATACTGTATTTAACCTCAAGAAAGATATAGGATGAAGTTAGGTGCAAAGCATTACCTAATGCTCCCTATATTTGGGCATTTAAATGTACCGATGGGCAATGGTGATCTTGGGAACCCTTACCAAAACCTCCTCTCAGCAAGTAATCCCTACACTAGAAGATGCTTTATCTAAACAGAAAATTAAACTGAACCCATCCGCATCCTCTTAATCTGCTTTTCCTCTTTTTAATTACAGCAGAGAAGAACACAGCAGTAATTTCAGCATCTTCTTTGGTCCTTGGATGGAGTATAATAAAACAGTACCTCATACAGATAGAGTATATTTGTAGGAAATTACTAAGATATTTGTCTCTTGCCTCTTTGTAGAGAACGCAGTGCACTGTTACATGGTGTAATGTTTCTTCAAAATCCATATATCATGGGCATTCAGGAGTTTTAGAATGATATTATGCACATGATACTTGGAATTAAAGGTTTCAAATCTTGGTACAGTAAAAAAAAATTACTCATCTTAGTAATGTTGTTTCTTCTAATGGAGTCTTGTTGTATTCTGACAATAGCAGTGAGTCCCAACCTTCGAACTGCCCCGGAGACGAAAGAGTTAACTTTCCGTGCCAGGTATGGAACGCTGAGCTCGAGCTCGGTTGAGACTCTGTCTGTTGCTGTTTGAACTCAAACCGTCAGATATTTATGAGCTAAACTCACTGAGAGACCTGTGTGGAAGCTGTAAACCTACACTAGCCAACTGGCTACTAAATAAAATAGAGTTTTTGGTCCCAAAACAAAGACTCAAGTCAGGAAACCCAAAAAATGAATAAACACAACACCCACTCACCCAAAGAAAGGAGGGTGATAAAAAAGGTGGGGCACCTCCTGAGTGCCAACACTGCTACTGCCACCCACATTCCAAAAACAAAGGTTCTGAGGGGAAGGCGGGGAGGTCAGAATACAGCAAGACTCCATTAGAAAACAACATTACTAAGGTGAGTAATTTTTCTTCAAACAACATGAGGTCTTGCTGTATTCTGACAATAACAGAACTACCAAGCAGTACCCCATGGAGGAGGGACAGAACCTACTTAGAAACAGGCTCTGAAGCACAGCTGTGCAAAACCGAGCATCACTCCTAGCCTGGATATCCAGAGTAATGCTTGGTAAAAGTGTGAACTGTTTCCAGGTAGCTGCTTGACATATCTCTAAGATAGGAATATCCTGGCAGCAACCAGGAAGCAGCTGTACCTCTGGCAGAGTGAGCCCTCAGGCCTGAGGGGGGAATCTTACCTAGTTTCTCATAGCAAAATTGAATGCAAGAGACAATCCACCTGGCAATGGATCTTTTAGTGGCAGTTTTTCCTTTACCAGCCTCACCATAAGTGAGGAACAGTTGGAGGGAGTCAAACCTGTGACCCTTGGTACGTTCTATGTAGTAGCTAAGGGCTCTTTTCACATCCAAACTGTGCAGCCTCCTCTTCCCAGAGGAGTAATGGTCAGTGAAGAACACAGGAAGAGACACAGATTGGTTAAGGTGGAAGTCTGAAACCACCTTAGGTAAAAACTTCCTGTTAGTCCTGAGGACCACCTTATCTCTATGGAAAGAGATAAAATCAGGCTCCACTGACAGGGCTTGTAACTTGCTTATGCGCCTAGCAGAAGTGATAGCCACCAAGAACACAGTTTTCCAAGTCAAGTACTTAAGCTCTGCTGAGGACAAAGGCTCAAAAAGAGGTTGCATAAGCTGAGCAATGCAAAAATTAAGGTCCCAAGCAGGGGCAGGGTCCCTGAATGGCGGATTGGTATGAAGCAATCCCCTGAAAAACTTGGAGAATACAGGGTGAGCTGAAAGAGAAGAAGGCTTACCTGCTGAAAGAAAAGCAGAGACAGCTGCCAGATGCACCCTTAATGTAGCTGGTCTGAGTCCCAAGCTATTCAGATGAACCGTATAGTCAAGGACTGTGGGCAGGTCAGTAGACTCTGGGGATATATGCTTCCCAGAGCACCATATGGAGAATCTTTTCCATTTGAAATTATAAGTAGTTATGGTGGAAGGCTTCCTAGAAGCCTTTAGAATATCCATAACACCTTGAGAGAGGTGTAAATCAGCAAACTCTAACTCTTCAAGAGCCAACCCTTGAGATTGAGAGATTTGAGATTCGGGTACCAAACCCTCCCCTGAGCACAGGCTAACAGGTTGTAATTCCTGGGAAGAGACAAGGAAAGGTGGACTGCTAAGGCGGCCAACAGGAGAGGGTACCAGGGCTGTCTGGCCCATTCTGGAGCAATCAGAGTCACCTTGCAGGGTTGAGACCTGATTTTGACTAGCACCTTGAACAGGAGAGGGAAGGGGGGAAAGCATACAGGAACTTCCCTTCCTAATTGAGAACCAGGGCATCCAGGGGAACTGAGTCCAACACTGGGGGCCTGCAGTAAAAAAAAGGGGAAGTTGGTGATTGTCTGGGGCTGCAAAAAGATCTATCTGTGGGGTGCCCCATCTGGAGAAGATCACCTCCAAAACCAGGGGATCCAGTGACCATTCATGATGGCCCTGAGATATCTTGCTGAGAGCATCTGCCAGGACATTGTCCTTGCCTGGGAGGTGTACTGCTGTAAGGGAAGTGTTCAGGGAATAGGCCAGAAACCACAACTTCATTGCTTCTGTGCACAAGGCCGAAGACCGAGTGCCCCTTGCTTGTTGATATACCACATTGTGGTGGTATTGTCTGTCCTGATCTGAGCGACTTTGTTCTGAACAGACTTGGAAAAAGCTTGAAGTGCTAGAAACACTGCTCTGAGTTCCAACAGATTGATGTGAAGCAGAGATTCCTGAGGGGACCACAACCCCTGGGTGGTCAGGTCTCCCAAGTGAGCCCCCCACCCCAAGAGGGAGGCATCTGTAGTAAGGATTAGAGAGTGAGACTGAGTGACAAAAGGAACTCCCTGTCTTAGATTGTCCTGATCCTGCCACCACTGCAAGGCCTGGATCAGGGTTCGAGTCACTGGTATCAGTTTGGTCAGAGGGTCCTTTTTCTGAGACCAAAAGGCTCTCAAATGGAACTGAATGTCCCTCATCTGAAATCTTGCTCCCTGCACCACTGCTGTAGAAGCAGCCATGTGCCCCAGGAGCTGCAGAAAATGCCTTGCTGGTCGAGACACCTGTAGGGTGAATGAAGAGGCCAGTGTGATAAGGGTCCTTGCCCTGTCCAGGGGAAGGAAGGCTCTTGCCTTTTCTGTATCCAGCTCGTCACCTATGAAGGTGAGGAGCTGAACAGGCTCTAGAACTGACTTTGAAAGATTCAGAAGGAAACCTAGAGAAGTGAGCAGTTGCTGAGTTATCTGTAGGTGTAACTTGACTTGGTCTGGGGACTGGCCCACTATAAGCCAGTCGTCCAGGTATGGGAAGATGGCAATTCTTTGCCTTCTTAGGGAAGCAACTACTACTGCCAGGCATTTTGTGAACACCCTTGGAGCCGAGGTTAGGCCAAAGGGCATTGCTCTGAACTGGTAATGGCCTGAGGGCAGCTCAGACCTGAGGTATTTTCGATGGGAGCTTCTGATGAGAATATGGAAGTAGGCATCCTTGAGGTCCAGGGAGACTAGCCAGTCCCCTGGCCTTAGAGAGTGTAGAATTATTCCCAGAGTCACCATTTTGAACTTTGGCTTTAAAAGGTGCTTGTTTAAATATCTGAGATCCAGGATGGGCCGCCATTCTCCTGTCTTTTTGGGGTGAGGAAGTACCTGGAGTACAATCCTTTCCCTTGGTGTAGGGTGGAACCCCTTCACAACTCTGAGAGCCAGGAGGAAGAGACCTCTGCCTCTAGGGCAAGTGCCTCTGAGGATTTGCAGGTGGAAAGGATCTGGTTCTCATCTTTGGAATTTTGAAGCTGAGAACCAGTCCCTGGCTGACTACTTCCAGGACCCATTTGTCTGATGTTAAAGACTTCCAGTCCTGGACAAAGTAAGCCAGCCTGCCCCCACGTGGTGGAGAATCGGCCCTGGAAAACCCATCAGGGTGCCTGTTTGGCAGGGGGTTTAGGCTGAGGGTTAGAAGCAGGCCTGCTTGTACCCCTTCAGCCTCTCCCTCTAAAGAACCCCCTCTGAGCATAGGCAGAAGAGGAGGCCTGGGCTTGGTGAAAAGGCCTGCCCCTGCCCCTGGGATGCTGCCTCTGAGGAGTGACTTGCCTTTACTTGGCCTGAGCACTCCTATAGGTGGTCCTGTATTCATCCATTTTCTTCATGTAGTTCTCTGTTTGCTCCCCAAACAGAGAATTACCCACAACAGGAAAATCCATGGCCTTAGTCTGGGTATCCTGAGACAGGCTAGTACAACTGAGCCAAGCCATCCTACGAAGTGCCACAGATGTAGCCATGACTCTAGATGAAACATCATTGGAGTCCACTGCAGCATGGAATTGCACCTTGGATGCCTCAATACCATCAGCAGCCACCTGCTCCAGCTCCTTGGCAAGCTGGCCAGGGACCTGTTTAGCTAAAGCCATGACAGTGTCCCATCTAGATTTCTGATCTCTAGCTGTATAGGCCATATAATTGGCCTGCCTGAGTCCCAAGGATGCTGCCATGTACTGTTTCTTTGCCATGGCATCAATCCTCCTGGAGTCCTTATCTGGGGGGTGTGAAGCCAAGGGTATATTAGCCTTATCACAGGTTGCAGCCTGCACTACCCCAACATGGCTGCATTGCTGGGTAAGGAACTCCGTATCTGAGCCTGACAGGGTATACCTCTTGTCCATTCTTTTATCCACAAGAGGTACAGAATTAGTAGTCTTTAAAATCTTAAATGTCTGTTTGCCAAAAGACTTGTGTAAGGGAATAGACAGCCTCCTGGACTCTGGGATATCCATCATTTCCACATAGTCAGGCTCCTCCTGGTCATCCACAGCTTCTTCCATAGGAAGCTGAAGGGTTTCGGCCACTTTCTTGTAAAACATGAAATGGGCGGGGGACTCGAAAGCCTAGGAGGAGACACTCCTGAAGGTCTGTCTGGGGAGATGTGTGGGTCAATGGGCACATCCAGACTTTCGTAACCACATTCACTTTCCTCATACTCTCCTTCCTCCTCCTCCGGTTCATAATATTCTTCCAAATCATAATCCGAAACCGGTGGAACCAGCCGAATCGAGCGCCTTCCTGATGGTGCCGGTTCGGTCGGAACTGGGGAAAGCAACTGCACAATTTTTATCGCTTTGGCTATTTCATCAGCGGTTGGAGAAGAAACTTTTGGATCCACACCAGCTGATTTTTCCCTTCTTGTTCTCTTAACCAGAACTGACTCCTCGGAATCGGTTCTCCTTTTGCCTGAAGAAGTTTCGCCCTGGTCAGAGGGCACTCCTTCTGGTTCGGTTTGAACCAAACCGGGCTGGCCATCTGGGTCAGCGGACTTTTTGGCCTCCCTTTCCCTGAGCCTACCAACTCTCTTTTCAAGGGTAGCTGCAGGAAAATTTTTACAAATCTGGCAGTCTGAATCGAGGTGGTCAAACCCCAGACAATAAACACAGGTGGTGTGGGGGTCAGCCTTAGCAAAGACTTCCCCACACACACTACAGTGTTGAAACCCAGTGAGCCCGGTTTTACTTTTGAGTTTCTCAGACATGGTGCCAGTCCTAACAAAACTTACCCTTTTAATGGCATTCCACCAGGCAAGACACTCTTATCGGTTCCTGAAAAAAAACATAATAAAATCCGTTTTTTTCTAGAACCGATAAGAACCAGTAACCACACTCTAACAGTAGAAATAAAGATTTTTAAACAACTTGATCGGTTCAAACTGAACCGATGAACCGTTTACAAGTTCCACACAGAATAGAAAACAATATAAACCTATCTAGTACTCACGAATACCACAGACAGAGACTGAACCGACAGGTTTGTGGTTTAAATTCGAGTGAAAACCGAGAAAAAGTACTTTAACTGACAAAACGAACCGAGCAAAGGAGAAATCTCCGGAGCGACTGTTCAGTGAGGCGGAGTAAAGAATCTGACAGTTTGAGTTCAAACAGCAACAGAGTCTCAACCGAGCTCGAGCTCAGCGTTCCATGCCTGGCATGGAAAGTTAACTCTTTCAGCTCCAGGGCAGTTCGAAGGTTGGGACTCACTACTACTGTCAGAATACAGCAAGACTTCATGTTGTTTGAATGACTCTTCATTGCACAAGACGATTGGCAACGCAAGATAGTCCTCCAGCCCATGTGAGGTTATGTTTGATTTACGCCAAGGTGCACAACTTTGTCCCATTAGTTTAAGTAAATCTATTTTGGGGGGCATTTGCACACAATTTCTTTTTAACAACAGTTCTATACAAAGGGGGGCTATAACAATTTTCTTCTGATAATGTGACCACAAATGGTGGGGAGGTTAATTTTAGTTAGTGAAGCAATTAAAGCAGATAGCCATTGGGATTTACTATGTAAGTTTTGCCATGTGATTTTATTTTTTCTTTCTAGAAGGCATTCCAGTGGTAATTTATTTTTTGCCATTATTTATTATTTTCAACCAGTATGCAATCAGTCTGAGAGTCATCTGTGCCTGAAGTGCTATTTTACCTAGTTCTGCCCTGACCATTTCTGCAGAGCATGAGAATGGTACCTCAGTAAACATTTATAATAATGCAATAAGGGAGTTTCAATTGCTGGGATAATTTGTGCCCCAGGCTTCTGCTCCACATAGTAATATTGGATTGATTGTTCGCCCTTCTGTTGTTAGGGCTGCAAGTAGATAGAGTACTTCCTCCATATGTGTAATTAAATCTCAAAGCCTTTGCAACATGTTTTGCTTTTGAGATTTGCTCTTTAATGTGGGGACCCCATTTCCCTTTGTTCATGAATTTAATTCCAAGACAAATGTATTCTCTATTTCAAGTGTTTCTTGATCCATGAAGAATGAGTTGTTTGTTTTATTACTACCAAAGATCATGATTTTAGTCTTGCTAAGATTAATCTTCAGTTCTAAAACATTGCAGTCCTTTTTGAATTTATTTTCTTCTGTAGTCCTGTACGAGAAAGTGAAAAAATGACTATGTTATCTGCGGATGCAAGAAGCTGACATTGTTTTTTGTTAATTTTAGGTGGGTCAGTCTGTTTTCAACATCCAACTGCCACTGGGCCTGGCAGTATAGTCTAGAGGTTAGAGTAACAAGCTGTGAATGAGTTTGGTACATCCAGCAGACTTGGGATTGATTCCCACAACCTCCACTTGCATACTGTGTGACTCTGAGCAAGTCACTTAACCTCCCCAGTGCTCCCAGGTCACCCCTGAAAACAGACACTTGTGCCTAGTGGGCCTTACCCAGTTACCAAAGACTAAAATAAATAAATAGATTGAAAAAAAATATATATATACATACACACTAAAATGAATTAGTGCCAATAGGCAATAGAGTTTGTAAAATGGGCAAAAACAATCTTGAATGCTCATTTGCTGAATGCCCTTTCCAGTCGTGTCCTTATCCACAGATAATGTTTCAACACGCACTACTTGTGGCAACCTGAATGCATCACAGGGAGAAAGAAATCCTTGCCACTGTTCTCCCGCTACAGCTCTTCACCTAGCATCCAAGAGAACCAGGAGAGCGATAGCACAGCCACGTAAACACCCCTCAACGGTACCAGAATCTTGCCACCTAAGACACACTCACAAGCATGGTAACACCAGCAGACAAATGCCACTCAGGGTACACAAGGTCCCTCTTCCTGCAGAAGACACAAAATTTGTAATTTTGTTTTACTCACTCACTAACACTTTGCTCCTCACATCTGGACTTCACGGTCCCGCTTCATCCTGGACTCTCCAGACTCCATCTCCGCTCCCCTCCAATTTTGTGTTGTATCAATCCCAGGCTCAACAATACACAAATAAGAAGCATTTGTCAATGCCGAACGTTCGCTTGCAGGTATTTGCAGTGGTGTTTGGCACGTATGGTGCTTTACCCTAATGCCCTGTGTGATTGCTGGTATTTGCACAATAAATGTTCAGCATGACCTTTTTGTTACCCCCATTGTGCGCTACATAGGCGGAAACACGTTTTGGGCAGGATGTGAAAAATGACAGCTGTACTGCTCATGAGGAGGTGTGGTAAAATGGCAATGTTGAAAATCTGGGTGGAAATATGGTGATCGCCTACGGCGTCGCGTGGGAACTTACACAACGCATTTCGATAAAACAGTTATTTTAGGAATTTGTTCACCAAATTTTCAAAATAGCCATTTTAAGATCTCTGCTCATGAACAGTGACACTGTGATTTTCTTAATGTGTCCCATACACTGAGTTTGCACAGCGACTGTGCCATTGTGCGCTACATGGGCGGAAACATGTTTTGGGCAAGATGTGAAAAATGACAGCTGCACTGCTCATAGGGAGGTGTGGTAAAATGGTAATGTTGAAAATCTGGAGTGAAAATATTGAAAATTCGCAAACTTACGAGCGTGCATAGGAACTGTGCAACGCACACTCGTAAAACAGTCATTTTTAGGAATTTTTTCACCAAATTTTCAACATAGCCATTTTAAGATCTCTGCTCATGATCAGTGTCACTGTGATTTTCTTAATGTGTCCCATACATTGATTTTGCACACCGACTGCGCCATTGTGCGCTACATGGGCGGAAACACGTTTTGGGCAGGATGTGAAAAATGACAGCTGTACTGCTCATGAGGAGGTGTGGTAAAATGCCAATGTTGAAAATCTGGAGTGGAAATATTGAAAATTCGCAAACCTACGAGCGCGCGTGGGAACTGTGCAACACACGCTCGTAAAACAGTCATTTTTAGGAATTTGTTCACCAAATTTTCAATATTGCCATTTTAAAACCTCTGCTAATGAACAGTGTCACTGTGATTTTCTTACTATGTCCCATACATTGATTTCGCACACCGACTGCGCCACTGTGCACTACAGGGGCGGAAACATGTTTTGGGCAGGATGTGAAAAATGACAGCTGTACTTCTCATAAGGAGGTGTGGTAAAATGGCAATGTTGAAAATCTGGAGTGAAAATATTGAAAATTCGCAAACTTACGAGCGTGCGTAGGAACTGCACAACGCACGCTCATAAAACAGTTATTTGAAGGAATTTTTTCACCAAATTTTCAACATAGCCATTTTAAGATCTCTGCTCATGAACAGTCATACTGTGATTTTCTTAATGTGTCCCATACACTGAGTTCGCACACCAAGTGTGGCATTGTGCGCTACATGGGCGGAAACACATTTTGGGCAAGATGTGAAAAATGACAGCTGCACTGCTCATAAGGAGATGTGGTAAAATGGCAATGTTGAAAATGTGGAGTGAAAATATTGAAAATTGTCATAAACTTCTGAGGCGTGCATAGGACTGCTGATGAACACCATAAAAACAGTCATTTGTAGGAATTTTTCACAAATTTTCAACACAGCCATTTTAAGACCTCTGCTCATGAACAGTGTCACTTTGATTTTCTTAATGTGTCTCATACATTGAGTTCGGACACCGATTGCGCCATTGTGCGCTACATGGGCGGAAACATGTTTTGGGCAGGATATGAAAAATGACAGCTGTACTGCTCATGAGGAGGTGTGGTAAAATGGCAATGTTGAAAATCTGGCGTGAAAATATTGAAAATTTGCAAACTTACGAGCATGCGTAGGAACTGTGCAATGCAGACTCGTAAAACAGTCATTTTTAGGAATTTTTTCACCAAATTTTCAACACAGCCATTTTAAGACCTCTGCTCATGATCAGTGTCACTGTGATTTTCTTAATGTGTCCCATACATTGAGTTCGCACACCGACTGCGCCATTGTGCGCTACATGAGCGGAAACACGTTTTGGGTGAGATGTGAAAAATGAAAGCTGTACTACTCATAAGAAGGTGTGGTAAAATGGCAATGTTGAAAATCTGGAGTGAAAATATTGAAAATTCGACGAACTTACGAGCCTGCGTAGGAACTGCGCAACGCACGCTCGTAAAACAGTCATTTTATGGAATTCTTGCACCAAATTTTCAACATGGGGTTTTTGGGACCCCTTCTCATGAATGATGTCACTGTCATGGTGTTATTCAGGCCGAAGGGTGATTTTTTGTAGTGACTGCTGAAATCACCCTTGAGACTATTCTTGCCTGACAGTCATCATGAAGAGTCCCAAACTCCATGTTAAATGGTGCAAAAATCAAAAATACCTGGATATACAATAAAGTTGAAAACCCCTATCTAGCCCATTATACAGCTTACGGCATTTCCTCAGTTCGCAGTCGGCTTTGAAGAGTGCAGGCGTGTTCCCGGTCCACGAAGATCGTTGCGCCGAGCTCCGGAGGTAAGTATGGGGTGAGGGGTGTGGGGAGGCTGGTGCGCAGTGGGTGGGTGCGGATTGTGGGAGGGGACTGGGAGAAAGCGCCCGTGGGACCGCTTTTGGTTTACAGGTCAAAAAAAAAAAAAGACTACGTGGGACGTTTGCCACGCTGAGGTGCAGGCTCAGTGTGGCAGAAGGACTCAGCTGGGGGGCCGAGGGCCGTGAGTTAGGCACCCGTCCGGCAAACAACGGGACGCTTGCCACGTTGGGGTGGGCTCCCAGTGTGGCACCAAAATTTGGGGTGGGCGTGACTGGGGCGGCGGACGCTGGTGTTTCGATGACAGCGGTGGCTTTTGAAGCTAAGACCACCACTGTCATACACAGCTCCCACACCCATTGGTGCAGGACCGCCACGCCTGCTCAACGGAGCACTGGATTGAAAGGGAGAGGCACACCTCCAAAGTGTGCTACTCTCCCAAAACGTTCCTTGTGCATGCACACAAGCGAACGTAAAAAAGGGAACGCATTAAAAGTTGCCACAAAGCAAAACTCCTCTATTTTCTCACCATGACCGCTGTGGTCTAAAAACCGCAAAGCAGGAAATGATTGTGTATGGCAGCCACTGAGGAACACACTCGCTCCCACTGGAGACAACAGTTTTGAAGAGAAACTTCCCCCACAAAAAATGCTTATTGTCTTGGAAAAGGAGAAACATAGAAGCATAGAATTTGACGGCAGATAAGGACTGCTTGGCCCACCCAGTCTGTCCATTTCCCTAACTAATGGATAAGCTGCAGATCCTAGTTAATCAACAGACTACTTCCTCCTACCCCAACCCCCTAGAATTGCCTTATGTCTGTCCCATGAATTTTTGAATTTCCCCACTGTTTTCGACTCCAGGAGATGGGCCAGAAACATCACAGTAAATACAGAACAATATGAGACAGCCTCGCTCCTCATTGCTCTAAGTGAAACTACATATGGACAAGCTCCTTCACCAATGTTTTAAGTAAAATAGTGTAGTTAAAATCAACAAAAATAATAATTACAAAAGAAAAAAACAACTTTTGACTCTTTGTATCTGTGACTGGCTGGGGAACAGAAACACAGACAGACACCAGGTTCCTGTACTGACTTTTAATGAAACAGCTCCATTGAAACACAATAACAAGGAATACTTTTTCTGTTTTTCTAGTAATCCCATTTTTTCCCCTTTGTTTATATTCAGTCTTTATGTACACTTTTTAAATTAATTACTTTACTGGAAGGCCCATTTTTAAGATCAGGAGGCAGTATAGTGGGAATGTGCTGATGATATCCTCAAGTGTCCTAAAAATTCATTGCTGGTGGCAGAGCTTCACCTACATATCTTCTGAGCTGCAAACCTGGAGACCTGGGTTTGAATCCCATAGTCCGCACTTGCATACTGTGTGACCCTCAGCAAGTCACTTAACTTCTTTGTGCTCCCAGGTTGCACCTGTAAACAAGCTTTCAACTTAATGTGTCTCTCCTGGTAAAAAATAAATAAATAAAAATAAGCACAATAACACACTCCAAGGTGTGGGTTATGTCCTCATAACAGCACACCCATGTGCATAAGGCACTCGGCACAAACACCTCACGCCTCATAACACACCTGGACATACTCTTAGGAAATAACGCACACCTCGTTGTGTGTTATTGCTTGCTTAATCCCTCTATCTGTGTTGAACAGTTCTGTTAAAGAGCTACTGGAACCAAAACAGACAGACAGGAAAATTATTCAAATTTTAAGAAGTAGTCAGTTGTAACTTTTTATTTCTGAAGTATTTTCCTTTTTCCTGTTGCTCATTAGAGAGTCTCCTATGTGGTAATGTTGTGCTGGATGTGTGGAACAGCTCTTAGCCTTGCAGCTGGCATATCCATCGTTATCACCCCCACTACATCATCAGCGTTGTTAGCTCACTGATAGTGACATCATAGGTGACTGACCTGACAGCCACCAAGTGGCTATTGCTAAGCAACAGTGATGTCACAGTCAGTGAAGTCACAATACTGATGATGTAATGGAGGGGGGATAGAGACAGCTATATCAGCTGCCAGACAGAGTGCTGTCCCACACATCACACCTACTAACATCAGGAAAGAAATCTTCTAATTAACCAAAGGGAAAAGAAAAAGTACCTCAGACATTAAAAGTAATGGTTGACTGCTTTTTAAAACTGATATTAGTTTTAGGCAGTATACTAGCTCCTTAAGTTCCCCTCATTATCATATCTGATGACTGTTTTAGTATCTGTATACAATTTGAATATAGGTATTAGTAATGAGTGCTCAATTCCAATATCCAGCATTGTTTTCCACAGCAAATCTCAATTTATTGACTCGAAAACTGACAAAAAGTCCACAAATAACATGAAAAGTTTAACTTTTTTGAGTTCAGCATATTTTTCAAGTAAATGTATGAAAATACAGACATTATCAATTGTAGAGAACCCTGGCCTAAAACTTGCTTGAAATTGGGATAAAGGTTTTTAGTCTGTAACCATGTAGATTATCTGCTTAATAGGATTTTGGTGCATATTTTAGACAGGGCATCCAATGAACTAAAAGGGGAAAATTCCTAGGTTCATACACTGAACCTTTTTATGTTGATTGCACGCATGCGCAAGAAACATGTTGCGACAGGTTTCTCGAGAAGCAGGTTGTGGAGGCGTGGCACTGTTGTGGCCAATGCCCCCACAACCTGTAAAGGCTTGTCCCGCTTCCCACGATGCCGTGGGACGCTGCTGCTGACACTAGTTCAGCCAGCGTGCCACAACTTTCTAAAAAAATCAGCCGCTGCAATCAGGGGCCGCCTCGTCATTGCAGCGTCAGCGTCAGTCATCCGCTGCAATGAGGGAGCGACCCGTCATTGCAGGCCGGGATGTAAAACCCCTGAGATTGTTTGTGAACATGGTGGTGGCTTGCGCCCGTGTTCTAAACAATACTCTTCCCTCACGTTTAGTTGCTGGCGGGGCCCCAATCCATTGGCATTCTGGCGCCTCCCGCGCTTTTGTTCCTGCCGGCGGGGTAGCCAATCCCGTCGGCTGTAGTGTTCCCGCTTGTTTTGTTGCCGACGGGGAGCCCACTCTCCGGCGGCATTCTGTTACCCCTCCCTTTTTGTTGCTGCCAACGGGGTGCCCAATCCCCATCGGCATACTGATACCCCCACCTGTTTGCTGATGGGGTTGCCCAATCCCCCGTCGGCTACTGCTGCCCCCAGTCCAGGAAGCCTTTGCTGGCACACTGGGAGCCCACCCCAGTGTGCCAGATGCCCCTGCAAGTGAGAAAACGGTCCCGCAACGTCTGGTTTATTTATTTATAATCCTGGAAGAAAGAAAACCGTCCCTCGGCGCTCGCCCTGCTTCCCACCCGCAACCCGCACCCACCCACTGCATGCCCTGCCTCCCCACACACCCCCCTCGCCCCATACTTACCTTAGGAGCTTGGCGCGACGATCTTCGGTGGACCGGGAACACGTCTGCACTCTTCAAAGCCGACCGCGAACTGAGGAAATGCCGGTAAGCTGTATAATGTAATACATAGTATTTTTTCAACTTTACTGCATATCTTGAGCATTTTGGGGAATTTTTCCACCAAATTTTCAACATGGGGTTTTTGGGACCCCTCCTCATGAATTCAGCCACTGTCATGGCGTTAATCGGCCCGGAAAGGTGATTTTGCGGTCACTGCGCGGAATCACCTTTTGGGGCCGATTAACGAAATGACAGTGCCAGTGTTCATGAGGTGGGCTCTCAAAAATCCTATGTTGCAAATTTGATAAACATCAAAAATGACTGTTCTGCGTGCGCTCAGCGCAGTTTTCGCATCGCTCGTAACTCGATAATTTGCAATATTTTCATGCCAGATTTTCAACATTAGCATTTTGTCACCCCTTCTTGTGAACAGTATAGCTGTCATTGTTCACATCCTGGCGGAAATGTGTTTTCGCACTTCCGGCGCAGAATAGCACGGTCGCTGTGGGAAATCAGTGTTCGGGACAGATTAAAAAAATGACAGTGCCACTGTTCATGAGTAGAGGTCCTGAAATGGCTATGCTGAAAATTTGGTAATGATACTCCATGAAAGACTGTGTTACGAGCGTGCGTTGCGCAGTTTGCATGCACGCCCGTAACTTTGCGAATTTATAATATTTTCACTCCAGATTTCCAACACTGCCATTTTCCCACACCTACTTATGAACAGTAAAGCTGTCATTTTTCCCATCCTGGCCAAAATGTGTTTTCGCACTTCCAGCGCAGAATACAGCGGTCGCTATGGGAAATCACTGTCCGGGACAGATTAAGAAAATAAGAGTGATACTGTTCATGAGCAGAGGTCCTAAAATGCCTATGTTGAAAATTTGGTGTTAACAGCCCATCGAATGACTGTGTTACAAGTGTGCGTTGCACACTTTCCATGCACGCTTGTAACTACGCAGATTTGTAATATTGTCACGCCACATTTTCACCAGTGGAATTTTCTCACACCTCCTTATGAGCTGTGCAGCTGTCATTTTTTACATCCTGACTGAAATGTGTTTTCACAGTTCCGGCCCAGAATAACGCGGTCGCTGTGGGAAATCACTGTTCGGGACAGATTAAGAAAATGACAGTGGCACTGTTCATGAGCAGAGGTCCTAAAATGCCTATGTTGAAAATCGGGTGACGAAACTCCATGACTGTGTTACAAGCGTGCGTTGAACTGTTTCCACGTACTCTTGTAACGTCTCACTTTTGTAATATTTTCACCCCACATTTTCAACAGTGGCATTTTTCTACACCTCCTTATGAACAGTACAGCTGCCATTTTTCACATTGTGGCTAAAATGTGTTTTTGCACTCCTGCCGCAGAATAGCACAGTCATTGTGGGGAATCGCTGCATGGGACACATTAAGATCGAACGAGTGAGAGGGGAGAGTGACCGCGCTCAACTGAGCTCTGTCAGGACTGCTGCGGATTTGGTTGTGGGCAGAGAAAGGGCCCAACGCAAGAGCCCAGTACAAAATGGCAGCCTGTAGCACTGGGAAAAACAGAACGAGAGAGCGAGTGAGAGAGGGGGAGTGAGCAAAGTCACCGGAGCTCTTTCAGGATTGCTGCTGATTTCTTTGTGGGCAGGAAAAGGCATCAGTGCAGGCAGGGGCCCAGTGCAAAAGGCCAGCCTGCAGCGGTGGGAGAAACAGTACGAGTGAGTGAGACGGGGACTGAGTGAGCTCAATGGAGCTCTGTCAGGACTGCTGCAGATTTCTTTGTGTGCAGACAAAGGCATCAATGCAGGCAGGAGTCCCGTACAAAAGTGCCGCTTGCAGCACCAGGACAAACAGAATCAGCATGTGAGACAAGGAGACTGAGTGACCTCAACAGAGCTCTGTGGGAACAGCTGTGGATTTGTTTGTGGGCAGAGAAAGGGCACAACATACGAGTCCAGTACAAAAGGGCAGCCTGTAGCACTGGGAGAAACAGAACGAGAGAGCGAGTGACGGAGGGGAAGTGACCAAATTCACCGGAGCTCTTTCAGGACTGCTGCGGATTTCTTTGTGGGCAGAAAAAGGCATCAGTGCAGCCAGGGGCCCAGTACAAAAGGCCAGCCTGCAGCGGTGGGAGAAACAGTACAAGCAAGTGAAACAGGGGACCGAGTGAGCTCAACGGAGCTCTGTCAGGACTGCTGCGGATTTGTTTGTGGGCAGAAAAAGGCGCCAATGCAGGCAGGACTCCCGTACAAAAGGGCCGCTTACAGCGCCAGGACAAACAGAATGAGCATGTGAGACAGGGAGACTGAGCGACCTCAACAGAGCTCTGTCAGGACAGCTGCGGATTTGTTTGTGGACAGACAAAGGTGCCAGTGCATGCAGGGGCCCAGTACAAATGGACAGCCTGCACTGACAGGGAACCCAGAATGAGCGAGTGAGACAGGGGGAGTGAGCGAGCTCAACAGAGCTCTATTGTAACTGCTGCAAATTTCTTTGTTGACAGAAGAAGGTGGCAACACAGGCAGGAGTCCAATAAAAAAGGGCAGCCTGCAGCGCCGGCAGAAACGGAATGAGTGAGTGAGAGAAGGGGAGTGAGCGAGCGAGCTAAACGGAGCTTTGTCGGGACTGCTGCAGATTTCTTTGTGGGCACATAAAGGCGCCAACAGAGGCAGGAGCCCAGTACAAAAGGGTAGCCTGCAGCGCCAGGACAGACAGAATGAGTGAGTGACACAGGGGGAGTGAACAACCTCAACGGAGCTCTGTCGTCACTGCTGCGGATTTCTTTGTTGGCAGAAAAAGGTGCCAATACAGGCAGGAGCCCCGTACAAAAGGCCACCCTGCAGCGCCAGCAGAAATGGAACGAGTGAGTGAGAGAGGGGGAGTCAGCAGGCTCAACAGACCTGTGTCGGGACTGCTGCAGATTTCTTTGTGGGCAGAAAAAGCCACCAACAGAGGCAGGAGCCCAGTACAAAAGGGCAGCCTGCAGCACCAGGAGGCACAGAATGACCGAGTGAGAGAGGGGGAGTGAGCCACCTCAACAGAGTTCTGTCGGGACATCTGCAGAATTCTTAGTGGGCAGAACAAGGTGCAAATGCAGGCAGGAGCCCAGTACAAAACAGCAGCCTACAGCACTGGACGAAACAGACTAAGCGACTGACAGAGGGCCAGTGAGCGTGCACAACACACCAACGCAATCAACATTCGGCGTTGACAAATGCTTGTTTATGAGAAGGCACTGTTATATAAATTTTCCAAGAAACAGGAGTAAATCTCTGTTTAAAGCATGAGTTAAAGAAAGTGGCTAGAATGGGAATCCATAAGTTCAGGTTTTCTTTATATACCTCACACAGGACAGCCTCCGGACCTGGTGCTTTGTTTAATGCACAGTTAAGAACAGAGTCTTCTCTGGTGCCAGTATGGTACAACTTCCTAGGATGCAGTACCTCCCCCCCTCACTAGATCACCCCACCCCTTGAACTAACACTATGAAGGGACCGCTCCTACAATGCATGCACTGAATACTGTAACTCAACAAGGATACAAGGATTTCAACAGAACAAACCAGTTACCTTATTTAGGTGAGCAAAGCCTAACAAAGAAAAAGAAAAGGGTTAGCAACAACTGAGGTAGTACAGTATAGCAACTAGTGGCAGCTTTTTTGTGACCTCCCAGATGCTATCCACTCCAGTCCTGGCGACTCTTTTCTGCCTTCCAAGGTGCAGACAAGTAAATACTTTTCACTGGGCTGGCATTAAATAGCCAATCAGACACAGTCCTGAAGAATGTGCCCCCATATGCTTGCTCCAGCTCTCTTGTACTGGGGGAACTACTCTTTCCTCCAGTACCAGTGCTTAAACTCTTGACGTTTCTAGGAACCTCCCATTGCTTCACTTAGTGCCCAGCCATGGAACTGTTTTAAGTCCAATAACATTTCCCACTGTTGACTGGCGGTTGTCTCTCCATGCTTCACCGAGTACCCAGCTGTGGAACTGGTCAAAGCCCAATGACATTGCTTGTTTTAGGCCGGCAGTGGTCTCCCATGCTTCACTGAGTATTCAGCAAAGGAACTGTTGTGGGCCAAATGACGTTGCCCATTGTTGACCGGAGGTGGTCTCCCCATGCTTTAGTGAGTACCCAGCCATGGAACTGTTGTAGGCCCAATGATATTGCCCATTGTTGTCCAGCAGTGATCTCCCCATGCTTTAGTAATTACCCAGCCTTTGGACTGGTGTAGGCCCAATGGCGTTGCTCATTTTTGGGTGGCAGTGGTCTCCCATGCTTCACTCAGTACCCAGTCATGGAACTGCTGTAGACTGAATGATGTTGCCCGTTGCTGGCCAGTGGTGGTCTCCCTATGCTTTACTGAATACCCAGCCATGGAACTGCTATAGGCCAAATTACATTGCCTGTTGTTGGCCAGCGGTGGTCTCCCCATGCTTTAGCGAGTACCCAGACGTGGAACTGCTGTAGGCTGAATGATGTTGCCTGTTGTTGGCCAGTGGTGGTCTCCCTATGCTTTACTGAGTACCCAGCCGTGGAACTGTTGTAGGACAATGACACTGCCCGTTGTTGACCGGCGGTGGTCTCCCTATGCTTTAGTGAGTATCCAGCTGTGGGACTGGTGCAAGTCCAGGGACGCTGCCCATTGTTGGCCAGCAGTGGTGCACTTACAGTAAAAAGTTATCAATGCTTAGAAACAGAACCGCCAAACCCAAAGGCCTTCAACCGCCACATGAGGTATTTATACCCCTGGCACAATTGCCAAGTTCTGTCAACACTTAACTATTTCTCAGGCTCTGTTGCAGAGGACAGCCCTGGATTTACTCACTGTTCAAAACCAGAGGATCTCCTTCATTGTGCAGGGGATTGATGTCACAACTTGCAGCAATCAATCTCTCTCTCTCTTCTGGCAGGTATCCACTTGCAGACTGACCAACCAGGATACCCAGAAATATCCAAGTTGCCCCCCCCCCCCAGTTGGGTACCTGGCTACCTAATAAACTCTGAAACTCTTTCCATCCATCATCTTTTTTCTAATTACATGGGATATCTGGGGCAATAAAAACACAGAGCTAGTTAATCAAATTGTACTGGAATACTAATATGAGTGTGTCACCCTGGGCATTCCCCCACTGATTTCCCAGGTGGGGGAGGGCCCCAGTATCCAATTTCCAGGTGGGACCCCTGCATCTAAGTCTGGCCAAGTGCTTGCTACATTGTCTCTGCTCTCCTCATCTGGGAAATGTGTAGCAGATGGTTCAGTTGTCCTCATCCAGGAAATGTGTAGCAGAGGGTTCCGCTGTCCTCATCCAGGAAATGTGTAGCAGAGGGTTCAGCTGTCCTCTTCTGGGAAATGTGTAGTAGAGGGTTCAGCTGGCCTCATCCAGGAAATGTGTAGCAGATGGTTCAGCTCTCCTCATCTGGGAAATGTGTAGCAGATGGTTCAGTTGTCCTCATCCAGGAAATGTGTAGCAGAGGGTTCCGCTGTCCTCATCCAGGAAGTGTGTAGCAGATGGTTCAGCTCTCCTCATCAGGGAAAAGTGCAGCAGAGGGTTCAGCTGTCCTCATCCAGGAAATGTGTAGCAGAGGGTTCAGCTGTCCTCATCTGAGAAATGTGTAGCAGAGGGTTCAGCTGTCCTCATCTGGGAAATGTGTAGCAGAGGGTTCAGCTCTTCTCAGCAGGCAAATGTGTAGCAAAGGGTTCAGCTGTCCTCAGCAGAGAAATGTGTAGCAGAGGGTTCGGCTGTCCTCAGCAGAGAAATGTGTAGCAGAGGGTTCAGCTGTCCTCATCTGGGAAATGTGTAGCAGAGGGTCCAGCTCTCCTCATCTGGGAAATGCGTAGCAGAGGTTTCAGCTCTCCTCATCCAAGAAATGTGTAGCAGAGGGGTCAGTTGTCCTCAGCAGGGAAATGTATAGCAGAGGGTTCAGCTGTTCTCATCAGAGAAATGTGTAGCAGAGGGTTTAGCTGTCCTTATCCAGGAAATATGTAGCAGAGGGTTCAGCTCTCCTTGTCCAGGAAATGTGTAGCAGAGGGTTCAGCTGTCCTTATCAGGGAGATGTGTAGCATAGGGTTCAGCTGTCCTCATCTGGGAATTGTGCAACAAAAGGTTTAGCTGTCCTCATTCAGGAAATGTGCAGCAGAGGGTTCGGCTGTCCTCATCCAGAAAATGTGTAGCAGAGGGTTCAGCTGTCCTCATCCAGGAAATGTGCAGCAGAGAGTTCAGCTGTCCTCATCTGGGAAATGTGTAGCAGAGGGTTCAGCTCTTCTCAGCAGGGAAATGTGTAGCAGAGGTTCAGCCATAGGTGCGGAACCGGGGGCAAGGGCGGTAGCCACTCCACTTTATTTCTGTATGGCAAAAACTAGTACAGCAAAAGTGCCCTTTTGATTCTCATCCCCCTCGGTTTTTACCATCTTCCGGCACCCTTGGGTTCAGCTCTCCTCATCTGAGAAATGTGTAGCGGAGGGGTCAGCTGTCCTCAGCAGGGAAATGTATAGCAGAGGGTTCAGCTGTTCTCATCAGGGAAATGTGTAGCACAGGGTTCAGCTCTCCTCATTCAGGAAATGTGCAGCAGAGGGTTCAGCTGTCCTCATCCAGAAAATGTGTAGCAGAGGGTTCAGCTGTCCTCATCCAGGAAATGTGTAGCAGAGGGTTCAGCTGTCCTCATCAGGGAAATATGGAACAGAGGGTTCAGCTGTCCTCATCAGGGAAATGTGTAGCAGTGTTCAGCTGTCCTCATCTAGGAAATGTGTAGCAGAGGGTTTAGTTGCCCTCATCAGGGAAATGTGTAGCAGAGGGTTCAGCTGTCCTCATCCAGGAAATGTGTAGCAGAGGGTTCAGCTGTCCTCATCCAGGAAATGTGTAGCAGAGGGTTCAGGTGTCCTCACCCGGGAAATGTGTAGCAGAGGGTTCAGCTGTCCTCATCCAGGAAATGTGTAGCAGAGGGTTCAGCTGTCCTTATCAGGGAAATATGGAACAGAGGGTTCAGCTGTCCTCATCAGGGAAATGTGTAGCAGTGTTCAGCTGTCCTCATCTAGGAAATGTGTAGCAGAGGGTTTAGTTGTCCTCATCCAGAAAATGTGTAGCAGAGAGTTCAGCTGTCCTCATCCGGGAAATGTGCAGCAGAGAGTTCAGCTGTCCTCATCTGGGAAATGTGTAGCAGAGGATTCAGCTCTCCTCAGCAAGGAAATGTGTAGCAGAGGGTTCAGCTGTCCTCATCCAGAAAATGTGTAGCAGAGGGTTCAGCTGTCCTCATCCAGGAAATGTGTAGCAGAGGGTTCAGCTGTCCTTATCAGGGAAATATGGAACAGAGGGTTCAGCTGTCCTCATCAGGGAAATGTGTAGCAGTGTTCAGCTGTCCTCATCTAGGAAATGTGTAGCAGAGGGTTTAGTTGCCCTCATCAGGGAAATGTGTAGCAGAGGGTTCAGCTGTCCTCATCCAGGAAATGTGTAGCAGAGGGTTCAGCTGTCCTCATCCAGGAAATGTGTAGCAGAGGGTTCAGGTGTCCTCACCCGGGAAATGTGTAGCAGAGTGTTCAGCTCTCCTCATCCAAGAAATGTGTGGCAGAGGGTTCAGCTGTCCTCAGCAGGGAAATATGTAGCAGAGGGTTCAGCTGTCCTCAGCAGGGAAATGTGCAGCAGAGGGTTCAGCTGTCCTCAGCAGGGAAATGTGTAGCAGAGGGTTCAGCTGCCCTCATCAGGGAAAAGTATAGCAGCAAGTTCAGCTGTCCTCCAGTCATTCAGGCCACTGGGTATCTGCACCACCATACACATCGTGGTACCCAGTCCAGAGGTTTAGTGATAACCGTTATCAGGCTATGGTATGAGCTGGGCAGATGCCGCAGCAGTTTTGGGCACACTGCAGTGCAGTCTCACTTTCTGCAGCAGTAACCTTCGGCTTTGCGATCATGCGATGTTCAGTATATGATTGACTTCCTTCAGAAACTAGGGAATCTGCTTTTTCGCTTCTCTCTCAGCCTTAGTAGACAGATTCATAGTCCTTCTCTGACACACATCTCTCAGCAGTTCAGATTGCTAGATATCTCACGTAGCTCTGCCTTGAGTTCAGAACTGCCCCTCCTGTACTCAGGGGAATTAGCAGCTCTGATTGGTCAATGGAGCTATCGGTTATGGCAGGCAGTCCTAGAGGTCTGTCACTAAACAGTGACTTGGCCACTGGAAAGGGGCCTGAAGTAACTGGGTCTAATACAAGTCCAGGAGCCCTCATGGCTCTCTCTCCTCAGGCACCATCACCTTACTGGGTGGCCTGTCACCCTCTGACCATGTCACCAAGGCAGAGGGTCACAGGGATGAAAATGACTGCCCCTTAAAAGGGAACTAGAGAAAAAAAGCACTTTTCACAGTTCTATGGAACTGGGCTGTAACAGAGTAAAGCAGTAAAATGTCTTTTAAATAATAAAATACAGTGTAGGAAATCAATAACTTGTAATATAACCATAAAATAATAAAATGATTAAACTTTAATCAAATTCTAAGTTTCACTTAACTATCAGAATAGGAGCTGGATCTGGGGAACCCTGTCTTCTTTAGTGGAAACAAAGATTTGCCTTTAGCAGGTCAGAGATCATGTGATCAGTACAGTGTAAGGACATTCTTTGAATCTCTTCATAATCTACAGTCCAATTTTGGGGTGTCTCCAGAAAGTGAGAGGGATGCAACTGGAGAAAATCATGCAACATGTTCCTGCTGTTAGAAATGCCCTGTATTTCCTAGACAAGAGAATGTTTGCAGCCCTGTTAATCCTGTACTCTTGTTTAGTTACTGGGAAATTACGTCTGCACCATAAATGTAATTCACTACACAACTACATAAGTACTAAGGGCGATATCCAAAGGGATCTGAAGCCCCACCCTACATGTAGAGTGCTGGCAAAAGCTGCAGAGTGCCCTTCCACACATGGGAAGCACCCAGTAGTACCCACAGCTGGACTTCCACCAGCCGTCCACACCCAATCCCACGCTGCCCAAGCATCTATGTAGATGTTGGGTTGGGCAGGAACAGAGGCCTGGTCAAGATCTGTATGACCGACACAAGGAATTCCATGGGTGAAAGCTATGTGGAGGGTACCACTACTCTAGGGAGGGACCCTGCCATAGCATTAACCCACCATCCCTGCATGGCTTCCCCAGACACTTAGCTACCTGGCTGGCCTCTGCTATCTGTAGCCCCAGACCTCAAGGGTGGGGAGGGAGGTTGAGGGAATGACTGTAATTTATCTCCTTTTTAAAAAATTCTGCCTCTTACAGGGATTTGGCAGTCTTCCACATTCCATAGTCCCCTGCTCAGTGCACAGCAGGGATTCACTGTGTCCCTTGGATGACTGGTGCCTTGCCTTGCTCCTCCCCTGCAGGGCCCTCCACACATATGCATTGGGGTGTCCAGGGGAAAATCAGTAATAAACGACTGAATCCAGAAGCATGGACAATACATGTGAGCTATGCATGATTTTTACACATCGGGCCCATCTTTGTGGATCAGGCCCTTAGAAACTACCAAGAAGTGCCCTTCCCACTGTGTGCTACTAGGAGAGGCAATATTGTCAAGCAGTTGGAGTGCAGAACTGTGTACCAGAGGATCCCAAGTTTGAATCCCACCACAGCTGCTGCCACACTGTGTGACCTTGAACAAGTCACCTGACCTCCGTGTGCTTTGATCCACCCCACAATAAAACTGTTAAGAGCACACAGCACAGTCTGTCCAGTAGCATGGAAGGGTTATGGTGCTGGGCACTTTACCTCCTGCCACACTGGGGACCCAAGTTCAGGAACCAGCTTAGGTTGGCAGGGGTCAGCTGGGGTGGGAGAGGACTGAGGGTCCAATGGACTGCTCTTCTCTCCTGGGAGGGAGGCCTGTCAGCCCAGCCTTAGACTGCCACTAGGTGGAGGCCTGGTAGGTGTGCAGCCTTGGGTGGCACGAAAGGAGGGACTGCAAGTGTGTGATGTGTGTGTGCCTCCACATGCAGGTATACATGCACTGCAGCAGGGACCAGAAGAAAAATGGAAAAACAATGGCGGGGGCATTAAGCCCTGCCTGCCCATCCCCGACCCACACTGCCACCCAAGACCCTGGTCCACACCGGACAGACTGGTTGGGGAGGACAGCCCTCCCTCCTCCGACTCTGCCACACAAGGAAAGTTGTGAGGGAACTCGATAGACTAGATAAATCCCAGGGGAGGCTTCTGCTGGCTGGGGAAGATGGGGATAGGGCTAAACAGCTGCCCATAGCCATGAGGAGAAAAATCTCCATGCAAAAAAACAAGCAAAAAGCAGGACCACATGCAGCGTCTCAGCTGGGCTGTGTTGGGTACATACTTATTTTACACTTTATTTTCCCAGGCTAGCTCAGCTGACACACAACATCTCATTTCCATAGGGTTCCAATAAAACCGCTGCAGGTGCCTTTATGGGTTAGTTCTGGTAAGTGTTTCACAATCAACCAACCAGATATACAACAGGACATGATGAACAGAGGCAAACTGTGCAGGAACACTAACAAATCTCTTCAGTAGTAAATATCTGCGCTGACACTATAACTTACTGGCTCGTGTATACAGTAGAAACCTATAAAGGGCCTGCTTGGTTAAAGTGAACATACTGGCACTGCTCCAGCCTCTGCCTCATACTGCAAGCTCAACATTTTTGTAGTGAATTATAAATCATAAATATATTTTCTACATGAGGGTAACCTGCAGTGCAGAAGTACTAAATTATTTAACAAATAAATGATTTTTATAAATATGTTTTAAGCAATGTTGGAAATTCTTGTTCTGCATAATTATAAACTATTGACTCTGCTGATACATCAGACCCCAGGGCCCTCTTGAAAAATACTTGTTTCACCTAAATCAGGTTTGCCTGGAGTGCAGAATTCTAAAATCAATAAACATATTTTGGAAATAGCTGGAGAAGGACTTTTGCATGCAGTCCAGGGTCTCCTCATTAAGATTAGTTCATGTTCATCCCATAATAATCCAAGAACAGACCTTTAATTACGTATTAATGAGAACCACACAATGGGAAAAAAACAGCATTAGAACATGGTCTACTGCAAAAGAATTGTGTTACTTATTCAAATAGTGCAACGGAACATTTAACATTTCTTTGCACAAAAAAAGGAGAAATTCCCTCATACTTACATAATTTCCTTTTCTGTTAGCTCCAACGTTGTCAATGGGGAGTTAATACAACTTATATGTATTGATTCCCCATTGACAACATGGAGTGCTACAGAAAGACCGACCATCTTCACACCACAGGCTTCATCAGCTGGCCCATGTGTTGCTCTGCTCAAGTAAAATGTATTCTTTAAAGGAAAATAGTCAGTACCAAGGGCCCCACACTCAAGCGTGGGGCTGGCCCCAGTGCACACTTTCTATGCAAAAAGCATTTTCATTTATTTGCCGTTTACTAAGGTGTAGTAGATTGTATTAGGCTAGTTTTGCTTACATGTAGGCTGACATCTATTTCTACAAATCCCAGAATCCCCTGCAGCTGACTTCAGAGCAGTAGGCAAGAGTGGGAGATTCAATAGCCTGCAGTGCATGAACCACCCTGTCTACACTACCCTTGAAACTCCCCTCTGTAACGTTACAGAGGGTCCAAACCGTTACTGTAACAGTTTGCGTTTACATTGGTAACGTTACAGAACGTGTTTTTACGTAACCATTACAGGAGCCTGTTGTGAGGTGGTTTCAACAACAGTTTCTGTAACAGTTTAAAAACTCTGTTTGGCCCTGTCCACACTACACAAGTAAAGTCCTGTAACATTTTAAAAACATTTTGAAAATGTTTTCAGCGGTACTGTGGATGCACTGTAACGTTTTCAGTCTGTAATGGTTTCAAAACATTATAGACTTTCAGTGCAGTGTAGACAGGGCCTTAGAGTTCAACCTTTTATCATTAAAATGAGGGACACTGACCCTCATAATAAGGGACTCATCCTCAGGCATGGAAATAAAAGTTCAGAACACTGCGGAAACCTTTTCCTTTACTTATATCTTATTTTTTATTTAGCATCTTAGAATGTTTTGAAATTCTGCTTTAAAGCCTGAATTTACAGAACCTTCTGTGTGTGTGTGCAGTACCTTTTCCATGAGGGACTGGAGAGGGACAAAGCAATTTTGAGGGATAAAATGAGGGACATTTGTAATCAGAGATATCTGAGATGTATGAGTGCACGTTACAGATTTTATAATCTCCAGTCAGATGTTTTCCTGGTCTGCTTTTCTCCAGGGGCCAAGTGCAGTCCTCTGTAACTGTACATAGCCCAGGGAGGACAACAGGACCAGCAAAAAAGACCAGAGCTTATATAAAACTCTAACATGTACTGCAGGCTATTGAGTCTCTCACTGCTGTCTACTGCGCTGATGTCAGTTGCAGGGGATTCTGGGATTTGTAGTAACAGAAGATGTCAGCCTACAACTAAGCAAAATTAATCTGATACAATCTACTGTACTACAGTAAATGTTAAGTATACCACAATGTTTTTGAATACAAAGTGTGCATTGGGACCAGCCACACACTTGAGTGTGGGGTCCTTGGTGGTGACTGTTCCCCTTTAATTTTTTTGTGTCCAGGGCTACACATGTCCTGGCATTAGTAGACAATGCACATTGCATCCCAGCACCCATTACTTTATTATTTTAGCACAGAACTTACCTGTCCTGCCTCTCAACACTGACGTTTCTTTACTGCTCTGCATGTCTGTGTTTTGCATCAGTGCTGTTGTATATCTAATATTGTACGCTTGTAGAAACATCTTCTTTTGTATCCCTCCCCAGGTCATAGCTAGAAACATGCATTGGCCCAGCATGACTTTAAAATAAACTTGGCTGGGGACCCACAATGTCCTGGTACTGTTTATCATATGTAGTTGCTGTTGATCCAGAATTAGACATTTGGGAGGCAGTGGCTTTTGGGACTACTGTAGCTATTCCAGTCCCTTGCAACTTGCCCCAATAGGTAGCAATACATGCCAGTGGCATACAGAGTACTCTATGTCTCATCCACAAATATTTACTAGACCGGTTTAACATTTTCAAATTCTACTTTTGACGGAATTCTGTGGAACTTCGGATACCCCACATAATTCTGCAAAGTTCCTTTGGAAGCGGAATTCCCAAAGTTGTATTCAAACTGCGGATTAGCAGGTAATAATGTTTTGTAGATTAGATTTAATCTGCGGTTTACAATAAAAGAGTTTCAGAATTCCAAGAAATTTAGAAAAAAAAATTCTGAAAAGGAGTTTGGAGAAGTGGTGCTACTCCAGCTGAATTCCAGTGGCAGAATTTCACATGGCTCTAATACTGACATGCTGCAGCTGCGGGACCTGTGATGCTTCAGCCTCTGCAAGTCATTGTGCTGGTTTAGTTGTCCAGAAGGCTGAGGCCTGTGTGTATATGAGTGAGCAGAGACAAAATAAAAAACTAACACATTTTAAAAAGTGGCTTTCTACTGTGCTTACAGAAAGCAGCCCCAACCCCACCCCCAAGATAGAAGGAGGGATTACCTCACTAGCATAATGCACCTCCTTAGAGAAACTGGTACACAGAGGAAGGGGTCACCCCAGAGTTGGTATGAGAAACCAAATCTGAAAAACTAGCTTACTGTGCATAAAGTTCACCTCTCCACTAGCTCAGTTGTTTAATGTACACTAGATTTGTCCACAGATAGGAAACCTTATGAGCTACCACTGTCTCAATACCAACTGCAGTAGGCGACATAGAACTGAACTCCTACCATACTCAGATGCGTGAATAGAGATTAATGTTTGACATTCAGAACTACTGAAGATATAAGCATTAGTTCACAGCGTATTCTTAATTTGCACCCTTGTACCTCTTCTTGCAGGTGCTTCCATCCTCTCCAGTAGCCCTGCACGTTAACTTGTGACCCAACACCACCATCACAGGCAACCTCCAGTCAAAGCTGGGGCTCTGCAGCTTACAAACCCATGTTGTGGGGTCTGGGTGACCAACTGTGCGCTTGTTGACCTGCAGGAGCAGCTTAAGATGAAGTGGCCAGAGAGGAGGGGTGGCAACCATATTCAAAGGCTGGTGGGATAGCGTCATCATTTGCTGGGGCATTGTTCCCTGTATAGAAGTCTTTCCCATGACCTAACATGAATGGGTGTGCACTTGTGGTGACCACGGGGGGGGGCGGATGCTGTGTGGTCACCCACAGTGTCACTACTAGTACCACTGCCAGACCTCCCCTAGTGTCACTAAAGAGCAGTGTCAGGATCCTTTCCCACTTCAGAAGAAGAGTGTCCTCACTGATGCTCTACACCCGCCTCGTTATCCTCCATCCCTGATGCCACAGGCTCTAGGCCTGGGTCATCAGCATACCTGAGTGCTCCCCCTCTGCATGGTATCCTCCATTTCTGACACCCCAGGATTGTGGGCCCAGCTCATCAGCAAATCTGCCTGCTCCCCCAGTGTTTGGTATCCTCCAGTCCTGACGTCCCAGGCTTGGGTCCTGGCTTATCAGCATGTCTGAATGCTTCCCCATTGCTCAGTATCCTCCAGTCCTGACACCTCAGTCTTGGAGCCCAGTTCATCAGCATGTCAGAGTACCACCACTGCTCAGCAGTCTCCATTTCCAATGCCCCAAGCTCGGGGCCCAGTTCATCAGCATTTCTAAGCATCCCACTGCTCAGTATCCTCCATTCCTGATGCTCCAGGCTCGGCGCCCAGTCATCAGCATGTCTGAGCATCCCCCACTGCTCAGTATCCTCCATTCCTGATGCCCCAGGCTCAGGGCTTGGCTCATCAGCATGTCTTAGTACCACCACTGCTCAGCAGTCGCCATTCCTGATGCCCCAAGCTCAGGGCCAGTTCATAACCATTTCTAAGCATCCCCACTGCTCAGTATCCTCAATTCCTGATGCCCCAGGCTCAGGGCTCGGCTCATCAGCATGTCTGAGTGCCCCCACACTATTCTGTGCCATGGAGATGACCGAGTACGTAACTGTTAATCAGCTATAACACACGCTGTTCTTCCCATCATTTGTTTCTGTACCTCCAGCCTCTGGTACTTCTGCAGTACCCCCTCCCAGCCCTGTCACTGACCTCATGGACATTCTAGTTATTCACTGCCTACCGAGGACCACTCATGGGGGTGGGTGGCCTGCATGTCAGCCATCCATGGATCTGCAGGATGGTTCCAGCATCAGCCCAGGGCTCCAGTTTTCTCCCCAGAATGCCAGCCCACAATGACACACAATATGGCACACAGTCATGCACTGCATCCAGTGGAACTAGCTA
This sequence comes from Neoceratodus forsteri, assembly GCA_016271365.2. NCBI lineage: Eukaryota > Metazoa > Chordata > Ceratodontiformes > Ceratodontidae > Neoceratodus > Neoceratodus forsteri. The sequence goes on along the minus strand of JADMNL010000031.1, from coordinate 111,923,599 downwards.
CCCGACTGTTGTGTCACCAGTAGTACCAGGCTGAGTCACATGAATCGCACAAGTGTCGCTTCAGATGACAGCAGATTCCCCATTAAGCAATACTACAATGATCTACAGTTCAGCATAGCATTATCTGAAATGTAGGTTAATATTCCATTTTATGAGGTGGGAGTATCATGTTAACAGAGCTTAGCTGTCTAAAAATGTTTATGATGCACAATCAAAATACCTGAGAGCAAGAGTTGGCATTTTACAGTTATCTACTAAATAGACAAGAAAAAGTTCAATAAACTTTGTGAACAGAACAGACTCGGTGGGCCTTGAGGTCCTTTTCTGCCTACAAATTCTGTTACTATGTTTCTATGAGTACAGGTTTGTATCACACTGAAAGACAGGTCAATGTGATGTGGGTGCTGCAGTACAAGTTTGTAGCACTCTCTTTTTATTCTGTGTGAATGTAGTACTCGTGAATAGTGCTGAGTTGACTGCACTAGAAACTGAAACCTGCTATTTATCCACATGACAGATACAGCACAGGTGATTACAGCACAAACTTCCCTCCCACTGTCCTGCCAATGTGGTTCAACCCATCATGCAGGGACCACCACATAGGTGAGAGGTTAGTTCAGACTCCCTGCACATTCCTTAACTTCTCATGGCACTACAACTGCACCCCTTCTCATGCCAGGAGGACAGACAGTGCAACTTTCTTCACAGCTGATAGAATGCCATTCCTACTGTAGACTGGCCAGCAAGATGTGTGTGAATGCTGAGCAGCCTGTTCCTTCATCCCTTAAAGACTAGAAGCTAATACCCTTGACATGTCCATCACCAAGAAAAGAAATTATTTTTTAAAAGTAGTCTGCCTGTAGTAACCATTGATCTGTTGCTTTACAGAAAACGCCAACATTCTCTGAACCTGTAGGCTGTGATCTCCAAGCAAATAAATTGAGAGGAAGAAACTGCTGGACATTTCCATCTGGACATCCACTAGAGACAACACAAGACAGTACAGAAGAAGTGATAGCCGAATCTCAGCAACCAATGGAGAAAGTAACTAGAAGTTCAATAATGAATCCAACTCAGAGCTCCATAACAAAGAACGACATTTCGGCAAAGGGCACTCATTACTTGTACGAGTATTCTTATTCAAAGCAGAATAAATCAGTGGTGGATCCGTACACACTCACCAGCTATGGTATTGAAAATGGATTTCATTCACCATCTCCTCATGTGATCAGAGTAAAGTCTGGCCCCTCAGTGTCTGTAACCAATCTTTCCAAGGACAGAGAAGGAGACACTATTGTTTATGCCAGCAAAGTAATTATTGAGAAGGAGCAGACAGGTTGGGAACCCACAGTAATGGTGACACAGTCCCCATTCCTAGAAGCCTCTACACAAGATATTTGGGTACCTTCGCCAGACAGAGAATCTAGACTAGCCACTCTGAGAAAAGAAGCCTCTTATAATCTTAGGGCTTACCAAGAAGAGAAGAAACCTACAAAGCTTTTCCAGGAAGGAGACAATGAAAACAGGTACAAATTCGTCACCGTAGACGTTTCACCTGAAAAAATAAAAGAACTTGATGATGAAAGAAATGAAATCATCAAAAGTCAAGCACTGAAAAAGAGTTCCACTACTGCAGAACGGTGGAGCTCGATGGATAGGCTGGACCTTGAGGATTCAAGCTTGCCTAAAAGGTATCAAGGCAACCAAGGAAACATGGACGATAACTATTATTCCAGATTTTCTCAAAGTTATGACTCTGAGTCTCTGCCATCAATGCAGCCTTACAACGTGGATCCTGAAAGTATTGACACAGAGAAGATTAACTTCACCGCTGCCCGTCAGCAATTCCTGAAGATGGAAAAATCAAACCAGAATCCTTTTGTCATCAGTCCGAGATCACAGGTGAGGTCTTGGAAGTCTTCAGAATCTTTGCTTGATAACGAGAGGCCCAGTTTTGATACAAAACAAGTTATCTCTGCAAAAGCCATTAAAGTTCATTGTGTTCCAGATGCAGAAGAAAAGGGGCTACAGGATAATTATAATTCCTCCTCAAACACATTTATGAAGGATGGCGAATTCCCCACAGAGAAAACATATATAGCAAATGTAGACCATCAGTATGGAAGAAGACTTCACAGCAATCTTAAACAGAATCAGAACTTGTCCTCCTCCGTAGAGGATTTGGATTCTGGCTTAGGTGAGTTCTATTATGACTTGAGTGCAGGCTACATCAGTGATGGGAGTGCATCAAATGAAGTCTTTAATGCTTCTCTTGACATTAGCAATACTGAAGATGCCAACAAATGGCAAGGGCAGCCACAGGAGACACCTATCGAGAAAGAAATCCGCTCAGTTTTGGAGAGAGAAGAGAACCTACGTAGGGAGAGAGGTATACTGAAATCCATCAACACAGAGGAGATGGTAGAAATTAAAACAAAACCTTTGCTTTTCCAGCCTACCACCCCCACTGCAAAAGGGAAAAACAGTCGCAAAATGGGATTCTTTGTTCAGAAAGAAATAGAAAGAGAAGCAAAAAGAGAGGAAGATCTAAAGCATGAGGGCAAAATAGTGGGCATGTACGACAAAGGAACTCCACAAGAACTTGAAGAACGGAAAAGGGCATTTCAACAAGAAGATGAAATACCAGTGATGCCATACAGGGTACATAATCCCAAGAAGTCCACTTCTGAAATAACGGAAACCAAGGAGATGAAAGTAAGTGAATTAGGTCCTGTGCAAATGATAGATGATCTCAGGCATGATGAACATGTCCTTCAGTTACACTTGCATGGCAGCAACATCCAGCTTCGACGCAGTAATGATATGGCTCGAGAACGTTTTTCTCCACAGCTGGTATACTCCCATTACTCAAACCCTTATAACAGTCTAGAGGACAGCAGTGTGCAAGTGGCCACAGAAAGGCTAACAATGGAAGAAACAGAGCCTGACAGGGAATCATTTACTCCAAAGACCCAGAAGGACAAAACTCTGTCTATGATAGAGAAGGAGATTGAAGAGAATATAATGCGAGAGAATGAGCTCAGAAAACAGAGGAGAAGCTTACTGCTGTCTGATGGCCAGTCCCCAAGCGACATCTGGGATAGTCCATTTTCTACAGGTTCGTTCTGTTTTCTCCATTTTAAACTGTTTGGTGTGATTCATTTAGTAACTGAATAATATTTAGGACTGATATTATCCACAGGTCAGTTACAGGGTAGGTGGGTGCAGTGTTGGCCTCCCCACACTGGGATGAATTTCGAGCTGGTGGAGGGACTGAGAGCATTGAGACTGATGCTCTTGGTTTATCCACAAGTCACAAATAGTTCATTCAGGCCCAGTGCAGGAGGAAATTACTCTGCTAGTGCACCTTAGTTATGAACAAGAGAGTTACTACTTCAGGGCTGTTAAGGAAGTCCAGTCTCCATGATTAAAAGAAGTCTACTAGCCACCTGTGACTCCAAACACTTTCTAGTTTAAAAACATATGTTATGATTCCTCACCTTCTGTAGAATTTCCTGGTTATTTAGCTGCTTTGTATCTACTTAGGTGAAAAACTAGCTGCCCACCAATATTTTAGAGTTACCACAAAAAAAGTTTCCCACCTTTGATTTACTACCACAGCATCCTTCTAGAAACTTAGGAACATCCCCGCACAGACTAGCCACCCATGATGCAGTGTGAGAAGATTACTGCATCACGAGTACCTGGGCTGTGTGTTGGCGCTAAGTTCAGGAAGGATACAGTTCAAGGTGATCAAGGATTTGGCAGAATGCACATTTTGATAGGGATCCGTACGGTTTCCTGACATCCATTTGCCCATCATATAATTGCCCAGCACCGATTCACTGACAGGTTAAGATTCCCGATATGCATTTTCCCATCAATACCTAAGACAGGCTAACAGACAGTGCTCCTAAAAAAAGTTAGCAACTTTCTTTCCATTTTCACACATACGGGGGTTTTGCTCACTATGCTTCAGTGGAGAAATGCTTCAATTAAATAAACAAACCAATAGTTATTTTTTTCACAGTTTTACTAAGAAAAGGCAGATTAAAACAACAGCACCAGCTTCATAAACAAATTCTACAGCAGATTAGTAATCATAGCTGCAAATGGTATGACTATACAAAAAGCCAGCAGAAATAAGGCCATTTGGTCTATCTAGTCTGCTCATATTGCAGGGTCCCCAGCCTAAGCTACTGACCCTGACCCCCCCTCCCTATTCATCTCATCTTCTCCATCTGCCCCTCCCAACTCTTACTTTCCCCTTAACTCTATCCTAACCTCTTTTAAAGCTGCCCACCGTCTTCAAGAGGACCATCTCTTCTGGCAGCACATTCCAACAGGCCACCACCCTCTCTATGAAGAAGTGCTTTCTAGTCTCCCTCCTAACCCCCCCCAACTTAAGACTGTGTCCTCTCGTATTTTGGTTTCCACTTAGCTTAAAGAGACCCTACTTATCCACTCTTATTTATCCCTTTCAAATACTTGAAAGTCTCAATCATACCCCCCCTTCCTCTAAGGAGTACATGTTCGGGGCCCCCAACCTCTCCTTGTATGCTGTGCCCTGCTGAAACATGCTCATCTTTGTAGCCCTCCTTTAGACAGTCTCTAGCAGGTTAATGTCATTTCTGAGGTGTGGGCAACAGTACTGTACTCTGTACTCCAGATGTGGCCTCACTAATGACCTGTACAAGGACAGTATAACCTTCTCTTGCCTACTGCTGATCCCCCGGCAGTGCAGCCATGCATTTTATTTGCCCTTGCTGCTGCTTTCCTGTACTGCATAGAGTGCTTCGAATCACTAATGATCATCACTCCCAGATCCTTCTCCATATCTGTTACAGATACCCAAACCCCTCCCGGGCCATACTCCGTCCTGGGATTCTTGGCTGCAATGTGCATAAAGTACAGTTACATAAGAACTTACCATAACAGTAGATCTTCAAGAGAGGCTCTTGCAGTAGGTAATTACATATAGGACTAACGTCGGCAGGACCACACGGAAAAATTTCTAGCTAACAGTCCCTGGTGAGGGACCGCCCCCAAGTCAGGTGACTGGCATCAGGAGACGTCGGTATAAAGGGGCGGTCCCTGATGCCCGCCTTCCAGTTCTTTCCCGCCACAGGCCAAAAGAGGCCATACGAGAGAGGAGCGGATATTTCCCTCCCTGGAAAAGGAGCTGAAAAAGCTTAGGGGGTGGAGGGCGGGAAGGTATTACCTACTGCAAGAGCCTCTCTCGAAGATCTACTGTTACGGTAAGTTCTTACGTAACTGTACTATCTTACTTCGAGAGGGCTCTTGCAGTAGGTAATTACATATAGGACTGAGTCCCAAGCAGTCTGGAACAAGGAGAAGCACACGGGAGGAGGAAATCTACTCCAAGTAAAACCTCTAGCTGTGCAAGCCTTAAGAGAGGAGGCCTTGCAGAATAGCCAGCCCGAAGCCTGCTCTACAGCGAGAAGCAATATCCAAACTGTAATGTTTTGTAAAGGTATGGACAGAGGTCCAAGTGGCGGCAGCACAGATGTCTGCCGCTGACACGTTCTTGAAACAAGCCGCTGAGGCGGCAACTCCCCTGGTGGAGTGGCCTCTTACTTGACCCAGGAGGGTCTTGTTGTACTTGTCATAACAGAAAGTGATACAATGAGCCAACCATTTAGATAGGCACTGCTTAGAAACAGCATTGCCTTCCCTTTTGGGTGCAAAAGAGACAAACAGTTGATCAGTCTTCCTGAGATCCTTTGTCCTGTTAGTGTAGTATCTCAGAACCCGGTGAACGTCCATAGTATGGAGTAAATACTCCCCTTGATTGGAGTACTGCATAAAAAAGGTGGCTAACTCTATGGACTGGTTCAGAGTAGATTCCTCAACCACCATAGGAAGAAACTTAGGGTTAGTGCGCAGAGCCACACGTTCCTTGTGAAAAATCAAGTATGGAATTTTACACATCAGAGCCTGGAGCTCAGAAATTCTCTGAGTGGAAGTAATGGCTACCAGGAAGAGAGTCTTCCATGAAAGGAACTTCAAGTCTGCGGAAGCTGCCGGTTCAAAAGGAGGCAGAGTAAGTTTCTCAAGAACAAAGTTCAAATCCCAAGGAGGGGCAGGAGTACGTATAGGAGGTGTCACATGGAGAACCCCTCTGAGGAAAGTCTTAGAGACCTCCAGCTGAGCAAATGTCTTGTCTGCAAAGGGAACATGATAGGCCGAGATGGCCGCCATGTGAACTTTCAGAGAAGAGTGACTAAGACCTAGGTCAAAAAGATGGCGTAGGTACTCCAGCAGTAGCCGAGCCGAACAGGAAAAGGGTTCCATGTCTTTTGAAGCAGCCCAGATAGTGAACCTTTTCCACTTCATGGCGTATATAGACCTAGTGGAGGGTTTTCTAGCCTCCACCAAAATCTCCGCCACTTGGGAAGAAACCCCAAAGCAACTTTGAGCTATGTCTGCAGGAGCCATGCATGAAGCTGAAGTGACTTGAGACCTGGATGGACCAGAGTCCCCTGATCCTGGGTCAGCAAACCTTGTGATAGAGGAAGAGGATGATCCTCTGAGTATTGTTGTAGAAGAGAGAACCAAACTTGCCTGGGCCAGAAAGGAGTAATCAGAATCATTCATGCTCCTTCTGAAACTAGTTTCTGCAAGACTCGTGGGATCAGAGGAATTGGGGGCAAGGCATAGATGAATCTGTCCTTCAAGTCTAGAGACAGAGCGTCTCTCCAGAAAACGCCTCACTCTGGAATGAGTGAGCAGAAGTCAGGAAGCTTTGTGTTTAGTGAAGAAGTGAACAGGTCGACCTGTGGTGTTCTCCAGTGTTGGAAGATACCTTCTAGAACCCCCTGGTCCAGTTCCCACTCATGAGCCAGAGCAGACGAGCGACTTAGCTAGTCTGCCAAGGTGTTGTCAATTCCCGGAACATGAATTGCCATGAGGCGAAGGTCGTGTTGTGTTGCCCAACCCCAAACCCTCATTGCTTCCCTGCAAAGAGGGTAGGACCGAGTCCCCTCCATTTGTTGATGTACCAAACCACGCACATATTGTCCATCTGGACGGTTAGGTGGCCGGGAAGAATGTACAGGTGAAGGGCTTGGAGAGCGTACAGAACTACCCGAAACTCGAGCACATTGATGTGGAATGTCTGTTCGAGCTTGGACCAAGAGCCCTGGGTCCGATGGGGACCGAGATGGGCTCCCCAACCTTCGCCTGAGGCGTCTGTAGTTAGAGTCTGGGAGGGGGGAAGAAGAAAGAAAGGAACTCCCCAAAGCGGGTTCTCTCGAACCATCCACCATTGCAAGTCTTGGAGCATCGGGGAGGAGACTAGAACTGGGTGATCTAAGTCGTCCACCAACTGATCCCATTGGGAGTGGAGTGTCCACTGAGAAACTCTCATGTGGAGCTGAGCGTGAGGGACTGTCATGATAGCAGCCGCCATGAGCCCGAGGAGGCGAAGGACCGATCTTGCACTGACCCGCCTGCGGCCGGACAACAGACTTACCTGAGTCTGGAGAGTGGACGCCCTGTCCGGTGGCAGGAAGGCCCTGCCAATGGTCGTGTCTAAAATCGCCCCTATAAACTGTAGTCTCTGAGATGGGATCAAGTGAGACTTGGAATGGTTGATGGTAATACCCAGGCAGGCAAAAACCTGCTGGGTAAGGGTGAGGCAGTGCAGGAGTTCCTCCCTGGATGAGACCGTCAGGATCCAATCGTCCAGGTACGGGAAAACTTGCACCCCCCCCCCGGGGTACGCAGATAGGCCGCCACCACCGCAAGGCATTTGGTAAATACTCTGGGAGCTGAGGATAGGCCAAAGGGAAGTGCCTTGAACTGGTAGTGGTCCCCCTGGAACGCAAAATGAAGATATTTACGGTGAGACGGGCGAATGGAAATGTGCAGGTAAGCATCCTGCATATCCAGAGCGCACAGCCATTGGCCCGAACGGAGAAGGGGCAGAAGGCTCTGCAAAGAGAGCATTCTGAACCTTTTGTACTCCACAAAAAGATTCAGGGAACTGAGATCTAGAATGGGTCTTAGATCTCCTGTCTTCTTCAGGACCAGGAAGAAGTGGGAATAGTAACCCGTCCCCTGAAGATGAAGAGGGATGGGTTCTATCGCTTCTTTCAGCAACAGAGCTGAAATCTCTTCCTGGACCAAGAGAAGATGTTCCTGAGAATACGACGACCTTTGGAGGGGTGGCGAGGTTGTTTCTGTATAAACTCTATTGAGTGTCCTTCTGCGATCAGCTGGAGCACCCAAGAATCTGATGTTATCCTCTCCCAGCCCGGAAGGTGGAGGGAAAACCTCCCTTCTACCGGTTCCTCTGGGGAGTCCGGAGGCTGTGGGAGAGGAAAGGAGTCAGGTGGTGTGGGGCAGCACCGCAGCTGAAGCACCCGCTTCTTTTTTGGGCTGGGGGAGCTTAGCAGCTGTGGGGCCAGCCGTTTAGTGGCCCGCTTTTCCTGAGGTTTCGCCTTAGGCCGATTCTGTCTGCGAAAGGGACGGCGCTGCGGCTGGTGGGGATGGTACATAGAGTCAACGGACTTTAGTGCCATCCCCTTCTCCTGCAAATCGGTGACAATGTCCTTGACATCACCACCAAAAAGAACCGACCCCCGGAAGGGCGCTTCCTGGATAGCAGACTGCACTTCCGGGACCAACCCTGACACACAGAGCCAAGCGTGACGACGTAAGCCTACGTCGAAAGCTGAGCTCTGTCCACCAGTGTCCACTGCATCGTAGGTCGCACGAAGCATGTGTCGACTGGCCAAACGTGCAGAGCGGACAAGGTCAGCCAACTCCTGCTTGAACTGAGAGTCCAGCAGGGAGTCCAATTTGGCTTCCACCTGAGTAAGAATAGCCTTCTGACAATCCCACATATGACCGACATAGTTCAGGGCACTGATCCCCAGCGTGGAAGAAGCAAAAATATTTTTACCATACTGGACTAGTAGGCGGGATTCTTTGTCAGGTGGCGACGAGCTAAGGTGTTTTGGGTTAGCCGACCAGCTGTGAGTGGCGCTAATCACTACCGATTCAGCACGAGGGTGAGAATCTAAAAATTCAACACCCTCGGGAGCCTGGTTTAGCCAGTTCGACTTCCGAGGAAGTGGGGCTAGAGCTGACGGCTGTTTCCAAATGGTGGTAACAAGGTCAGCATGAGGCTCGATCCAGGGTGGCACCAAGGTAGGAGCTGTCATGGGCAGATCCAGATGCTCGGCAAGTTTCCTCCGCTGAGGGTCTGGTTCCAAAGATTGCCACTTATGTACCTCCTGGATTTTGCGTAGCAGCTCCGTAAAGGAAGGATCTTCCGGAGGCGACTTCGGAGGAGTCCTTGGCCTGGGCTTTGACGGAATGCATGGCTCGTCGTCCCTTTCAGAGCAGCCGCCGGAAGAGTCCGAGGACTCCAAGGGGGAAGAGGACGAAGAAGAAGAAAAAGACTCCCTTTCCCGACCCAGGGGAGGAATGGATCCCTTGGGAAGCCCTTGAGGAAGTGTCCTGCCCCTCTCTGGACCTACAGAGATTAGCCCTGGTGTCTGGAGGTGGTAAGGGAGTGTGTCACCGTGGACGTACGGGAACTGGGACCGGCACCGTCGTCGGTAGGCGAGTCTCCACCTCTCTGGTGAGCTGAGCCTTGGCCTCAGCCCACCAGGAGGCCAGAGTCTCCTGCAAATCCACCGGCGGCTGAGGGGGTGGTGGAGGAGGAGGAGGCGGAGGGGGATAAGGGTATGGACTATATCCATAAGGAGAGTATCCGAAACCCAGCGGCAGAAAACCAGGTATCGGGTATTGTGGCGCTGGGTACTGCGGCGTCGGGTACTGTGGCGCCGGATACTGTGGTCCTGGGTACGACGGCATCGGATACGACGGACGGTACCCAGGAGCCAGAGGAGCTGCCTGAGCAGATGGCCTGGCCGGAGGCCTCACGGGCAGGTCCAGGTTGGAAGGCCCGGAGGGCAGAGGGCCCGGCATCGGGGCGACATCCGGCAGTGGGATGTCGGCCGGAGTCGGTAAATCCGGCGTCGGGACCGGCATCAGAGGTACCGGCGTCGGAGCCAGCGTCCAGGGAACCGACATCAGATCCGGCGGACCTGCAGGTGGGCGGTCTGACAGAGGCAGAACCCCAGCGTCGCCCGGGGATGGGGGGGAAAAATCCCTGGGGTTGGGCTGGGGAACAAGGGTCCGAGAGGGCAGCGAAGGCTGCGGGGGAGCCGAGGATAGACAGGACATGGAGGGTCCGGTGTTGGCTCTTCGCTGTATGGGCGTCGGGAAGCGAACCGGCGTGCGGTTTCTCAGTTGGATCCGGGCGGGCGCCGGAGGAGCCGTCATCCGACATACAGGACCCATCGCCGGAGGCAGACCGCGATGGAGGAGCGGCCTGGTCCGACGGAATAGAGGCTGCACACCGCCCGAAGGGTCGTGCGACTTACCAGCCTTCTCCGCGCAGGCATCGGAGCCGATGTCCAGCTTACCGGAGCCGCCCGCGCCAGTAGGGGCCGTGAAGCTACAGCCATACCGGGGCGGAGGCCTCCAGCCACAGAGGTGCCCTGAAGGGCCCAGCGCGAAGCCAGGCAGGCAGGCCGGCGCCACCTCAGAAGCCTCTGAGGCGGCCGTCGAGGATCGGTCCCCCAGAGGGGACGTTACCTGTAACACGGCGACTCCCAAGGGAGTCGCGGTGGAGGAGCCCTTGTCCCGGTGCTTCTCTTTGTCTTTTTTCTTCCGATGGCCTTCGGTGGAAGTGGACGCCTGCCGCGGTTTTTTGAGTTCCTTCTCCATGGAGCTCATCTTTTTCTTGAGAGTGTGGGCTTCCAGGGACTGCTGCCGCCTTTTCTGGGTAGCCGCGTTAAAACTGAGGCAGTGCTGGCACCTCTCTACCGGGTGATCGGGGCCTAGACAAAACAGGCACAGGGAATGGCCGTCCTTGTGCAGGAGTTGGGCGCCGCACGAGTCGCACTTGTTTTTGTGCTCGGAGGGTGTAGGGGATGACATACACCAACGGATGTACTGACGATTTTAGCAAAAAAGCAAAATTACTCAGTAAAACACCGACGAAGGGAGTCTGACAAGCGAAGAACTTTTCTGCAAGGTGCTGCATGAGCTAACAGCGGGAAAGAACTGGAAGGTGGGCGTCAGGGACCTCCCCTTTATACCGACGTCTCCTGACGCCGGTCACCTGACGTGGGTGCGGTAACTCGCCAGGGACTGCTAGCTAGAGATTTTTCCGTGGGGTCCTGCCACCTGCCGACGTCAGTCCTATATGTAATTACCTACTGCAAGAGCCCTCTCGAAGTAAGATCTTTGCTTTCCTTTGCACTGAAGCCAAGCTGCCAAATCCTGGACCACCTCTCAAGTTTTTCAAGATCCTCCTTTAAGTCCTGTATCCCTTCGGCTGTGTCCACCCTTCCACAGAACTTGATGTCATCCATGAAGACACATTTTGCCCTTAATGCCATCCCCAATGTCAGTGATGAAGACATTGAACAACACTGGTCCAAGCATCGGGCCCTGCAGGACCCCACTGGTGACCTCCCTCATGCTAGATAACTCTCCCCCTACCACACCCTTTTTCCTGTTCCTCACCCAGTTTTCCACCCATATGGTCATCTTTTCCCCAACACAAGATGCACCAACTTCCTGATCAACCTCTTGTGGGGTACAGAGTCAAAGGCCTTGCTTAAGCCCAGGCAAAGGATGTCCACTGCTTGGTCCCTGTCTATTGTTTTAGTGACCCAGTCAAAGAAGTCAATCAGATTAGTTTGGCATGACCTCCCTCCCATAAACCCATGCTTCCTCGCATCCTGGAGACCATTATTCTCTAGATATTCTACCAACTTCTCCTCAAGTATGGTCTCCATGAGCTTGCACATGATTGAGTAAGACTAACCAATCTGTACTTCCCTGGGACCGCTGTTGTGGAGGGGCACCACATGTGCCATTTTCCAATCATGCAGTACCACGCCTGACTCCAGAGAACTATTGAACAGGCCAGCCAGTGGCTCTGCAAGCTCCTCTGCCAGTTCCCTCAGCACCCTTGGGTATATGCCATCCAGGCCTGGTGATTTGTCTACCTTAAGAGCAAGCAACCCTGTCCTCATCCTATTCCCCTCTACCATCACATCCATGCCCTCCCCGCTCCCCTTCTCCCCTGTTAGCACCGGTCTGTCTTTCTCTCTGGTGAAGACAGAACAGAAGTATTCATGGTAGTACCTCTGCTTTCCCCCCATCCTTGTCCTTTCCAAAGCCTAAATATCCCATCCTTCTTGTCTATTTTCTCACTTACATAGTGAAAAAAGACATTCTCCCCCTTTTTAATTCTCTCAGATATCTGCAGTTCTTTCTGAGCCTTAGCCCTCCAGACTTGCCTCACTAGCCATCATTAGGCAGTTTTCCCTGAATTTCCTATAGGCTATCCTTTTGTCTCTTACTATCTAGGCAACAACCTTGTGCTAAACCAGCTAAATGCTCTGGCCCTTGAGTTCTTCCCCCGAGCCTAACACACTCCTCTGTGGCAATCATTGCTCTTTCTTTAATGATGGACCACCTTTGGTCCATCTTCATATCCCTGCTGATGTTTGCCAGGTGCCTCCTTAGCAACTCATCCATCTTCCTGAAGTCCTCCCTCCACAATTCCCGGACTCTAGTCTTAGTGGGGACGTTTTCCCTGCCAATATCCACCCGTAACCACACTGTGTGATGGCCACTTCCACTCAGTGGCTCCTTGACCATTATGTCATGTACGTGCTCGTTTTTGAGCACCTGATCAAGGATTGCCCCTTCCCTGGTGGGTTCTGTAATGCTCCGAGTCAGGAATCCACTCTGCAATGCTTCTAGACTCACTTGACTCCTGGCACAGGACATGGCCGGTATGCTGTAGTCTGTCTTGGGCAGGTTGAACTCTCACACTATTACCACCTCTCCCTTCCTTGTGGCATTCAATATTTGTGAGTTCAATACCCTGTCCCTTTCCTCCTCCTGGTTGGGTGGTCTGTAAACCACCCCCAACCTCACCTTCCTGCCTCTATTTGACAGTAGGTGAACCAACAATGCTTCCATCCTCCCCACCTCCAACTCACCCCTTGTACATTAAACCCTCCATGATGTAAAAAACCTTCCCTACCCCCCGTCCCTTCAGTGTAAATTATAACCAGGGATGAAGAGGTCTCAGTCATGATTTGGTGTGGCCCAGGTCTTAGTGACTGTTGCGATGCTGCCAAACGCTTCACTCCCTCCTCCTTTCCCCACCTTCCAGACCCCTTCTATCTTTAGGGGGGGAAGGTTGGGCCTGCAGGAAGGTATTTATTTACTAAAAATAGTACGAGGCCAAAAGAGCTAACCTACTCTGTACCTCTGCACAGACACTGTCAGCTTTCCAAACTATGCCTGATCATTTAGTCATGAGGACTACTGGACATAAGAGACTATGACAAGAGCGCACGCTCATCCCATTGTGACCTGAACTGAGATCTGAGCCAGTGCCTTCAGTGGGGAAAGGTCGGTGTTCTCCCCAGTCTCTGCACCATAACCCCTTGGCTTGTTTCTCAAACTCTCAGTATAAGCCTGAGATTTGAAAGAATGATCACCATGGCTATTTATTCTGTCATTTCAGAACACTGTAGATTACATATGAACCTACACAGAAGCTGACAGAATTAGGCCTTTTGATCTATCTAGTCTGCTCATTGTGCAGGGTTCTTAGCTCAGGCTGTTGTCCCTGCCCCCCCTTGACCTGTCCTACCCTCCCCCCATGATCTTTATCTTCTCCCTATATCTATCCCAGCCTCTCTTAAAGCTGCCCACTGTCCTCAATGAGATCATCTCTTCTGGCAGCACATTCCATTTGCTCACCACCCTGTCTGTGAAGAAATGTCTCTTAACCTCCCTCCTACCCCCCTCCCCCAACTTAAGGCTGTGTCCCCTTGTGATTTTGCTGCAGCTTAGCCAAAAAAGACCCTCCCCGTTCACCTATTAATCCCTTTCAAGCACCTGAAGGTCTCAGTCATGTCTCCTCTCTCCCTCCTTTTCTCCGGGGAGTACATGTTTAGGGCCCTCAGTCTTTCCTCGTATGATGTACCCTGCTGCCCCATAATTATCTTTGTAGTCCTCCTCCAGACCATTTCCATCAGGTTGATGTCTTTATAAGGTGAGGGCTCTAGAACTGCACCACATACTCCAAATACGATCTCACCAGTGACCTGTACAAGGGCAATACCACCTCCTGTTGACTACTGCCGACCCCCTTGGCTATGCTCTCCAACATCCTGTTTCCTCTTGCTACTACCTTCTTGCACTGTGTAGAATGCTTCAGGTCACTAGTTACCATCACTCCCAGATCCTTCTCCTTCTCTATGGAAGATATCCAGACCCCTCCCAGGTAGTACTCTTTCCTGGGGTTTTTGGATCCAATGTGCATAACCTTGCACTTATTAGCATTGTAGCCTAGTTGTTAAATCCCAGATCACTTTTCAAGTCTTCTTAGGTTCTCTTTAAGATCCTGTATCCCCTCAGCTGAGTCCACCCTCCCGTAGAGCTTGGTGTCGTCCATGAACAGACACATTTTACCCTTGATGCCATCTCCAATATCATTAATGAAAACACTGAATAGCACCGGCCCTAGCACCGAGCCCTGCAGGATGCGATTTGTGACCACCTGGTGATAAACAACTCTCCTCCCACAATCACTTTTTGGGTCCTGTTCCCCAGCCAGTTTTCCACCTATCTGACCATCTTCTCTCTTACTCTGAGGTCTGCAAACTTTCTGATCATCCTCCTGTGGGGTACAGAGTCAAAAACTTTGATGAAATCCAGACAGAGGATGCCCACTGCTTGGCCCCCATCCACTAGTTTGGTTACACAGTCAAAGAAGTCTATCAGATTCATTTGACAATGCTTCCTTCCCATAAATCCATGCTGCTTTGCATCCTGGAGACCATGTTTCTCTAGATACTCTATCAGTCGTTCCTTCAGTATGGTCTCCGTAAGTTTGCACACTATCGAAGTGACACTGACTGGTCTGTAATTCCCAGGGTCATCCCTCGGACCGCTCTTGTAGAGGGGTACAACATGTGCCATTCTCCAGTCTTGTAATACTATGCCTGACTCCAATGAACAACTGAACAGGTCCGCCAGTGGCTCCACAAGCTCCCCTGCCGGTTCCCTCAGCACCTCAGGGTGCACTCCATCCAGGCCTGGTGATATGTCTATCCTCAATCCTTGCAACCCTTTCTTCACTGTTTCCCCTTCTATTGCCCCACCAGTCCTCCTCACCCCTTCTGGTCCCCTTTTCCACCCTGTTGGCACCAGTCCATCTTTTTCCTTGGTGAAGACAGAGCAGAAGTATTTGTTCATTAGCTCCACCTTCTTCCTATTTTCCTCCACTCACTTGTCTCCTTGTCTTAGTCTAACTATCCCATCTTTCTTGTCTCTTTTCTTGCTTATATAGTGGAAGAAAGCCTTCTCCCCCTTCTTAATACCCTCCGCTAATTGCAGTTCCTTCTACACCTTGGCACTCCAAACCACCCTTCCTGCCTCCCTCGCCAGCCCTAGGAATTTTTCCTGTCCTCCTCGCTTTTGGTCTTCTTGAATTTGCTATAGGTCAGCCTCTTATTCCTCACTGCCTGGACTACCTCAGAGCTATACCAGCTGGGTGTTTTGATCTTTGAGGTCTTCCTCTTGTATCTAGCACACTCCTCCACTGCAGCCCTTAAGCCTTCCTTAATCAGATCTCATTTTTGGTCCACCTCCATAGTTGCTGTAATTTTCACTAGGTGCCTTTTTAGTACTTCTCCCATTGTCCTAAAGTCCAGAAGTTTGGTTCTAGTGGGGACACTTTCCCTGCCCACGTCCAGCCGGAACCACACTGAGTGATGCTTGCTCTCATCCAGTCGCTCCCTGTTATATCCTGTACATTCTGTTTGTGAGCACCAGGTCAAGGATTGCCTCTTCCCAGATTGGTTCAATGACACCTAATCAGGAACCCATTCTAAATCTCTTCTAGAATTTTCTGACTTCTGGCACATGTTGTGGCTGGTACACTCCAGTCTACCCTGGGCAGGCTGAAGTCCCCCACTATTACCATTCACCCTTCTCTGCGGCCTTCAGAATTTGCGAACTCAGGTCCTTGTTCAAGTCTTCATCCTGATTGGGTGGTCTGTACACCACCCCCAACTTCACCATCCTTACTCTACTGGTTTGTAATTGGACCCACAGTGCTTCTGCCCTCCCCTCTTCTGCCTCCTCCCTTGTACTGTTATATATTCCCTAATGAATACTGCCACCCCTCCTCCTTTGCCTACCACTCTGTCCCTCCTGTAAAGTTTAGATCCCAGAACTGAGAGGTCCCAGTCATGGTTAGGTGTGGTCCAAGGCTCAGTTACTGCTGCAATGTCCACTCTCCCATCTGCAAGTAGCACTTGCAGGTCATCCATCTTACTTCCAAGACTGCGTGTATTCAGGGACAGCGCCTTCCACTTTGAGTCTGAGCCCCCATCATTTCCTCTGCTTTCACCTTTCTCTTTGACTCCATATGCTTCCCCTTCCCCCATTTTCAAACTGCTCTCTCCTCCTCCACCTCCTGTCCCCTCTACTATTATGGGGAGGTCCATTCATTTCCCCCTCCCAGGGTCTCTGTGACCTTAGGCTTGCTTGCCCCCCCCCAGTAGTTTAAATTAAACTTATGAGTAATGTACCTCCAGCTTGTCCTTGCATACCTTTGAGCCCTCCCTGTTGAGGTGTAGTCTGTCTTGTGCATAGAGAGATTTATTTGACCCAGTCTCCTATGCAGTCAACTCCCTCCTCCTTTCACAAATCCCTCAGCCATGCGTTCAGTTCCTGTATCCTAAATTTCCTTATTGTGCTAGCTCTTGGCACTGGGATTACCTCCGAGTATACCAGAGACCTTGCCACCTCCCTGCAGGTCATCCCCAGCTCCCTGACTCTACTTTTTACTACCTCCACTTCCTCCCCCACTAGGTCATTTGTGCCTAGGTGGATAATTAGGCTTGGCTTCCCCCTACTCCTGTTTGACACCTCCTCTATATTTGGACCCACTCTCCCTACTGGCATCATAGTCATACACACCACTTTTGTTTTGGCATCCTTGTCCCCCTTCCTTCCCCAGGGAATGTCCTTAATCACTGAGTCTGAAGAGACCAAGAGACAAGCAGACAAACTGATTATTTGGAAGTATACTAAACTTTATACCAATGTAACACTCCAAAACATTCTCAATGTAGTATATCAATGCGTAGAAATAGAGCATTCTGCTTGGATAACATTTTTATGATCAGATTAATGTCTTCAAGCCCTCATGTCTAACAGAACCATTACATTTTTTTTAATATATTTTCTGTTTTATCACCTCGCCTCTACGCTGGAGCGCCGCTCCATCGGGAGACACATGTATCTGCCCCACTTCTTTGCCTTGCCTGTTATCTCCGGAGGGCCCCCACAGCACTGTGGTTTGCCCCCAGGCAGTGTATGAGGTGGGGCCGTACACCCCGATACTTACTTGTCTTGTCGGGTCCCCTCAGCGACCAAGGAGGCAGGAGCCATCAGGGCCAGTACCGGTGCTCCTTCTTCTTGGCACTCCGGCGTCCTTTTTCTGTGTCCCCCCCCTTTCTATGTGGTTTACACCCTGACATCCAGGCGCTGAGCGCTATCTACCATGCAGCTCCCCTGACCCATCCCGCTATCAGCAGGGCTTGTCATACCTCTGGCCTCCGCCTGGGGTCAAACAAGTTGCGGGCCTTGAATCCCCCCTCCCCCAGAGAAGACGAGCAGTCCCTGGGACGCTTCAGTCTTCTCCCCTAGCCGGCCCTCCAGCAACCTGGGTCTGCTCCCGATCCTGGGTCACCGGTATCGCAAGCGGAAATCCAACCGCTGTGCCAGCGGGCCAGCACCATTACATTTTTAAATAGAAAAATATTCATTAAAAAAAAATACACAACATAGCAGCATTAAGGTACTCCAGCGGCTGGGTTACCTTTGTCACTCTAATCCTAGGAATATGAGACCCTTGGTTACACCCACGTCTCATAAGCTCCTAGGGTTGTATTAACTGATGGTAAGGTTATCCAACCCCTGGTTGTGATGACCCACTCCTTGATAAGCAGGTCACAGACTTCTGTAACACCTTCTGCTTGCTAAACTGATACAGAAAGATGGTAGGGGTGTTACAAGAGCTGGGTCTGGCGTTCAGGGGCTGACCGGGAAACAGGTTGCAGGCAGACAGTGGTTTCAGTTCTTATTCTGCAACACACAGAGAATAGAAACATTGTTTACGCATGACATTTCGCAGCTTCCCAGAGGTTGAAAAAATTATTCAAAAGCCATAAGTCCAGGACTAATAACACCTTTTTTACATTAGTCCATAACAAGTGTTGACACACCAACTTTTCCTCTGATTTTTATCATAAAAAATAGTGAACAATCTGCATCACAAAATACATATAGTTTTGTGCCAGTTTGGTAACACAGCGATTGAACTGCTTGTCATCCCAGCTCTCTGGGTTAACACCCCAAACCTAGGAAGTCCGTTAGCTGACTGGCTGCAGCAACAAAGGTGCTCCCAAGA
Source organism: Neoceratodus forsteri (assembly GCA_016271365.2). Lineage (NCBI taxonomy): Eukaryota > Metazoa > Chordata > Ceratodontiformes > Ceratodontidae > Neoceratodus > Neoceratodus forsteri. The sequence continues at coordinate 111,905,037 of JADMNL010000031.1, read as the reverse complement.
TGCCAATACAAATGCGGATGGTTAACATAAAAAAAGCATGGATGTTCAGTATCTGATTAATGAAGTCTTAATAGTGTCACAGAGAGGCAGAACTTAGTTCTCACTCTTCCTGCTAGGACAAGGCCATTCCTGGGCATGCCCCAGAGGAAGGGGGAGGATTGGGAAGAAAACATCATCAGGCAGGGTGGACAAAAGAAGATTGCACCTACAGAGTCCAGCCCAGGCAAACCAGAGCATTCTTGCCTCATTGTTAGCTCTTCTCCCAAACCCTGCTGTCTTTACTGGTTGAGTGAGAATCTTGCTGGGAGAGCAGGTTGCTCCACCTCAAGTGGCAATCATCGATTACCCCAGACACCAGTGGATGGGGTCAAACAGATGCACACAGGGTAGACACAGCAGGGGATTACCAGGCAGGATGGAGATAAAAGATACATATATAACTGGTGAGCATTTTTTTACATTGGCATGGCAAGTTGATATTGGCCGTAATAACCCGTGGGTTATTATGGCGAGCACGTGCTCTGTCCATCAAAAGCAAGCACTCCCTCACTGTCTGTCATCCTGTGTGTGGGCGAGCAGAACATTTCCTCAAACATGGTGGCTCCAAATCTCTGTTAGTGAGGAGCCGCCACAACAACACTCCTCACCTTCTCAAAACAATTTTCTTTATCTATCTGGTTGATCCTGCCTTTAAATTAAACCAAAAAACCCTTATCTGGTTGATCCCAAATACTGCCTTGGCCACCCACTAAACTAATCAAACTGACTGAACTATAATACCAGCTACTATAACCAGTAGACAGTTTGTACAACAGAGTAGGTAACCCATAACAAAAATAAGCATTCGGTATACACTCATGTTATGTCTAGTTTTTGGGGCTAAATATAGGTCCCTAAGAATGGGGACTCGACTTATCTGCGAGGTTGACCTGTGTATGGGATTTACTAGGGGTAAACTATTTGTTGCAACTGTGAATCGAGTGACCATAATGCTCTGTTAGCAGACTGTCTCGCTCTTAGCTTAGACTGCAAGTTTCAAATGTTGAAAAATCTAATTCCAACAGCTGTAACAACGGCACTGCAGCAAGATTTTACCTTTCTGTAAACAGTTCAAGGTTTGTTGAAAGATTTTTTTTTTGCAGTTAGTCTGTTTATCTCCCCACCATGGTGCAGGCAGCTCCTTCCACAGACCCCCCCCCCCCAGCATCCCAGGGACCCACCTGCATCCCAGCACCTCTCCATGGCCTGCCCCATGGCTGGGGTCAATGGTGGGCACCTCACCACCAACAAACAGATCCGGCTCCGGTAGAGGGCCCTGCAGCCTGCACAGATCCTGCAAGGGATCTATTTCAGCCCATGCTGCACCCTGCCATTTTCCTTTTTTCCTCCCCTAGAGGGCATGCAATGCTGTCCGAATGTGCCCAGGCACGCAACCGTGCATGAGACATCAACAGCTGTCGTCCCTCCTTCCCAAGTTGCAGTCCTGAGCTGCCTGCCTCCCAGCTTCCGCTAGAGAGCAGACAAGCAGCAGTAGCAGTTTCTCCCCCCCCCAGAGGAGGAGAGCAGTCCTCTAGACACTCAATCCTCCTCTCTCCAGCTTATCTCCCATGACCTGAGTCCGTGCCTGAACACAGGTCACCGGTGTGGGCAAAGGTAAGGCGCCCAATGTGAAACTGCCCTCTTCGCCACTGGGCTGGCTGTTGAAGACTTTTTACAGTTTATAATCACAACAAAATGGAAAAGGGAAATGAAACTTTGTTTGAAGGATTCCAGGTTGAAATCCCGCCATGGCCATTTGCTCATTTGTGACTTTCCATCAAGCCCCTTGATCTCCCTGTGCTTCCATCCTACACAGCCGTAAAACCAAATAGAAACCACACCCCCACTGAAAACAAGCTGTGGCATCTAAGATGGGCTATCCCGTGTAAAAAACTGTCTTTTTTGGGGGTTAATGTTTAAAGTATGCCCCAACATTGAAGGAGATATTTAAGTCAATAATAATAATGTGTGTGTGTGGTTGCAAGGATGTACAGGTTACTCACCTGTAACAGGAGTTCAAGGAATGGTATATGTTGTTCATCCACACTTCTTGGCAGGTACCTTGCCGCTTTAAATCTTGCCGAAAGGACTTCAAGCTGGCTCCTCCCACCCACCGGGGTGGTGAAACTCTCAGCTCCGCCCCATGACGCCAGATCTAGCCCGCTGGAAGCCAGATTGTGCGTCGAAGCCGGGGAGGCCGGGTGGGTTGTGTGGATGAACAACATGTACCATTCCTAGAACTCCTGTTACAGGTGAGTAACCTGTATTTCTAGGGACATGGATATGTTGTTCAATCCACACTTCTTGGCAGACTCCTAGCAGTTCTCCGGGAGGAGGGAGGCAGCGCACCCCTACTTGGGAAACAAGGACTGGAGAACCGAGGTCCCAAAACCAGCATCCCAGCGTGACTCAAGGTCGATGTGGTAGTGGGTAATAAAGGTGTGTGCTGACTTCCAGGTAGCAGCCCTGCAGATTTCCTGGATAGGGACGTCCCTGGAAGCAGCCACCGAAGCAGCGGTATGGCGGGTAGAATGAGCTCTTATCCCTTTGGGAGGCTCCATGCCCGCCAACCTATAGCAGAGATCTATGCAGGAGGTGACCCACCTGCCTATCGTCCACTTGGCTGTTGGTCTGCCAGGTGCGGCTTCAGCATAGGTGACAAACAGCTTACGAACCTCTCCCTGAACTTCAGCCGTTCACTCCTTATAATAAGAGAGCGCTCTTCTAGGGTCCAAAGTATAGAGCCTATATTCGGCCTCCGAGGTGTGATTGGGGTAGAACACCGGCAGAGTCAACACCTCGTTATGGTGAAACTCCGACACCACCTTCGGAAGGAACTTCGGGTGGGGGCACAGGACAACCTTGTCCCTGTGGAAGATCAGATAAGAAGATTCGATGGAAAGTGCCTGGAGCTCTCCCATCCTTCTGGCTGACGTGATAGCCACCGAGAAGGCGGTCTTCCACGACAGGTGAGCGATGTCACACCTGTGCATCGGTTCGAATGGCTTGCCCATGAGCTTAGCCAATACCAGCAGTAGATCCCACGGAGGTGGAGGTTCTCGCACCGGAGGGGATATGTGATCAAGGCCTTTGAAAAAGTGCCCAACCACCTTCTCCTGTGCCACCAACTGCTTCCTGGCCCGCGCCTGGTAAGCAGAGATGGCCGCCAGGTGCACCTTAAGGGTCGTCGACTGAAGCCCTAGCTGAGAAAGGGACCACAGGTAGTCCAGAATGCTTGCCAAGGAACAGGAGGAAGGGTCCGACCCCTTGCCCTGACACCAAATAAAGAATCTCTTCCATTTGAAGGCACAGCATTTCCTGGTCGACTCCTTACAGGAAGCCTCAACAACGTTGAGGACCTCGTCGGAAAGACCCAAGGCCTGGAACTCTAGCCACTCAGGAACCAGGCCGTCAGGTGCAGGGATTGAAGGTCCGGATGGAGAACCTTCCCCATGGTTGACTGAGATCAGGTCTGGGCGGGCTGGAAGCCGCCTCGGGAGCCTGGAGCTGAGGAGATCTGGATACCAGAACTGGCGGGGCCAGTCTGGGGCTACCAGAATCACCTGCGCCTTGTCCCGCCTCACCTTGATAAGCACCTTGTGGATCAAGGGAAATGGGGGAAAGGCGTAGAAGAGGCCCGGGGTCCACAGCCTCGAGAAGGCATCCCCCTGCAGCGAGCCCTGCTGAGGGGGGCAGGCATGAAACAGCCTCAGCTTCGCATTCTCCCTGGAGGCAAACAGGTCCACCTGAGGAGTGCTCCAGTGGGAGAACAGATCGTGTACTACCTCCGACAGGAGAGACCACTCATGAGATGCAGCCCCTATCCAGCTTAGGGCATCGGCCAGAGTATTGGAGGCTTCTGCCACATGGATGGCTAGGAGATCCGCCTCCAGGCTGCACACCAGGGACCAAGTGCACAGACCTTCCTTGCACAGGGGCAAGGAGTGCGTCCCGCCCTGGCGGTTTAGGTAGTACATGGCCATGGTATTGTCCATCTGGACCTGGACCACTTGACCCCGTACAAACAGAGCGAAGGCAGTGAGGGCTAGTTGGACCGCTCAAAGCTCCAGTAGGTTGATGTGGCATCGAGACTCTGGAGGGGACCAGAGGCCATGTGCTTTGTGCTCCCCCAGATAGGCACCCCAACCCATCAGAGAGGTGTCGGTCGATAGAGTGACCATCGGCTCGGGGCAGACAAACGGGATGCCCTCCTGCAGATGAGCTGGAACGATCCACCACTGGAGAGCGTTCCACATCTCCTGGGTCACTGCCACTGGCTGGTCCAAAGGACCGGAGCGCTGTGACCATTGGCTGGCCAGTCCCCACTGTAGGGGACGCATGTGCCAACGGGCCCAATGGACCACGCTGGTGCAGGCCGCCATGAGGCCCAGGAGGCGCAAGAAGTCCTGGGCAGGGCGCAATTGCCCAACCTGAAATGATTGAGCAAAGGAGGAAAGAACCTCGGCCCTGTCTGCCGGGAGCCATGCTCTGGCTCGAAAACAGTCGAGCTCTGCCCCAGTGAACTGAATCACCTGCGTTGGCATGAGTTCCGATTTGGCCTCGTTGATGAGGAGGCCAACCTGAGTGCAAACCTGGAGGGCCAGATCCCTGGACCGCTCCACCTCTGGTCTGGAGGGGGCCACAATCAGCCAGTCGTCCAGGTAAGGGTACACCCGGACCCTTCGGCGCCACAGGAATGCTGTCACCGTTGCCATGCATTTGGTGAAGACCCTGGAAGCTGGAGAGGGGCCGAAGAGCATGGCCCGGAACTCATAAAGGGACCCCTCCGCTCTGAAGCGGAGGAATCGCTGGTGGGACGGACGGATTGGGACGTGAAAGAACGCGTCCTGAAGGCCCAGAGAACAGAACCACACACCTCGTTCCAAGGATGGAATGATCTGAGCCAAAGTGACCATCCTGAAGGTTCGAGACCTTAGGAACCTGTTCAGGTCATACAGGTCAAGAATGGGGCGCCAGCCCCCCGTCTGTTTCGGGACCAGGAAATACCTGGACACGAACCCTGGGTCTGGTGGAGGATCCGCCATCTCCCTGATCACCTCCTTCTGGAGGAGCAGGGCAATGTCGGCTCGACAGGCCGACAAAGAGGCTGCAGACCCCGTAGCCCCCCCATGGGGTGATGGGTCGGAAGGGCGGGGCCTGCTTGAACTCCAGAGGCAGACCCTTTCCTACCACTTCCAACACCCAGCGGTCCATGGTGATAGCGGACCAAGCAGAAAGAAAGTGGCGGAGCCTTCCCCCCCCGGGGGGGAACCCAGGGGAAAGTGACAAGGCTGGGGGTGACACCCCTCAACCCATCACTGGGCAGGCTTGGAGGAAGGACCCGCCGAGGGGCCTCCCAGGCCTTTTCCTCCCGGCTTCCTGCTGGAGGAAGCTGCAGGCTTGGCTTTGGGGTGCCAAGTGCGAGCCCGCTGGCCCTGATGCTGGTGTTGCTGGGCTGGACGTGCCGCAGCGGCAGAAGGGCGAAAGGGCTTACGCTGCTGCTGGTGGCCTTTTTCCTTCTGGGCAGACGTGACCGAGTCCAAGGTGGCACTGGACTTCTCGATCCTCTGGAGATGGCCTTCCACCCTGGACATGAACAAGTCGGTACCCAGGAAGGGGACGTCTGCCAGCCTGTGCTGGGTATCCGCCGTAAAGGTGGAGATCCGCAGCCAAGCTCTGCGGCACATGGCCACTGCGGCCGCTACTGACCGAGCACAAGAGTCTCCAATATCCAGAGCAGTTTGGGGCTGCTGTTTCGCCACCGCCCTTCCCTGATCCCACACCTGCTTGACCGTAGTCTGGAGGCCAGCCGGGAGATGAGGGATCACCTCATCCAGGGAGCCCATAAGGGCATGGGAGAAGTGTGCCATCAGTATGGCCAAACTGGCCTGACGGAGGCCTAGGGAGGACGCAGCATGCACCTTACGCCCGGCATAGTCCAGCTTTTTGGACTCTTTGTCGGGAGGCTTGTTCACATCCCTGGTGTTCCTGGAACACCAGAAAACACTATCAGTAACAAGCCCCTAAGCAGAGGACTGCTGCGAAAAACCGGACAGTGATCCAGTTGGGACTGCATACTTCCTGCCCATCTTGGCCGAAGGAGCAGGACAAGAAGCCGGTCGCTGCCATAACTCCAAGGCTGGGCCAACAATGGCTTCAGCCACCGGAAAGGCCTCCGTGGGAGAATCCCCTCGGTCCAGTATCTCCGTGAGGCGATACTTGGCCTGCTTGGATACGGGTTCGAGCTGCAGCCCAGTAGACTCTGAGATGAGCCGAAGCAGACCCATGAACAAGGATGGGCTCTCGTCCTCTGACTGTCCCCCAGTGGACTCCAGCTCAAGGGGCCTGGAGAACAGGGAAGAGTCATCATCAGACTCCGAGGAGTCTGCGAACAGCTGCCTAGGGCCTGAGCCACCCTCCTCCTGCTGAGGACGGTCGGGAGTGAGCGTGACCGACAACCGATGGGGCAACCCCTGACCTGACCGAGAATCCTTGGTCGGAGCCCCAGATTTAGGTTGTGGAGGCGGGGGTTCCACCACAATAGGTGGCGCAGCTGGTTTAGGCCAAACAACCAGCGCCGGTTTGGGCTCCTCGACAACTACGAGGGGTTGTTTCGGCCTTTCAGTGGCAGCCACTTAATGGCCAGGGACGGCGACGGGGTCAGCTTGTTCCTGGTCAGAAGGAGCTGTTGCCACATTAAGTCCTCGTAGCGTCGACACAACTTGCACCAAAGCCTTTCCTCCAAGGAGGAAGAAGACGAGGACGAGCGACGCCGCCGCTTCCCTCATAGCCGAGACCAAGACCGCCAGTGTCGTCGGGATCGGCTGGACCGAGAGGAGGTCCGAGACCAAGACCGTCAGATTTTCCGAGGGCGGGTCTTGGATGGAGCGGGGGAAACCCGTTCCTCCCTCGGCTCGGGAACCTTAACCGGGGACTCCAGCACAGGAGGCAAAGGCAAGTCCTCGGTTTCCACGGGGGGAACCGGTGAAGAAGGGTTGTCAGCTTCTCCAGTCGATAACCCGTCCGACGAGTCGAGAAAAATCTCGACCGCATAGACGGTGTCTCGGCCGGCTGACCTGACAGGGACACCGTGAAGCCAGTGGCCTTAGCCACAACCTCGACCGAAGTCGAGTGTCGACTGTCCAGGAAAGGGGACCTCTCCCACTCCCTCGAACGCCGACAGTGGGACTTACCCTTCGAGTCCTTCTTCTTGGACCGAGAGGAATGTCATGATGGACCCTCCCCTTATGTAGAGAGGGATTGACAAAGCTCCTTAAAAGAAGCCGTGTAGGAGGAGCCCAAGGAGAGCGGGATAAATGCCGCAACCAAGGAGGAAGAAGATGCGGCCTGGGCCACCTCCTTCTCGAGAGCGATCATCTGCTCCAGTTGCTCAGCCGAGCCTGCCGCCGCGGACACCGCCCAATGGGCCTCCTTGACTTCACGGTGAATTCGCCTCTCGGGACGTCCAAGCTGGAGTCTGGCAGCACGGTCTTCGAGGACATTGGCCGAGAAGGACTTGCACAACTTGCAGGCCTGCAGATCGTGGTCCAGCCCGAGGCAATATACGCACGTGGAGTGCGGAACCGTCCGAGACATTTTCTGCCCGCATGGGCACCGCCGAAAACCGGGAGTCGATTTATCCATCACAGCCGCGAGGGAAGAAACAGACCAAAGTCTTGTAAACTTTAGAATTATTTTCGGGTAAACCGAAGAGTTTGGATCCAGTCTAAACGCAGAGCACTAAAGAGGGAACCTGAGCTTCCAAGCGGTAAGGAAGATCTGGCGTCATGGGGTGGAGCCGAGAGTTTTACCACTCGGGTGGGTGGGAGGAGCCAGCTTGAAGACCTTCCGGCAAGATTTAAAGCGGCAAGGTACCTGCCAAGAAGTGTAGATTGAACAACATATCCATGTCCCTAGAAATCACATTTTAACTCCCCAACTCTACCAAACTGTAAGTCATAGCAAAACTCAACAATTTTACTTATGCTATTGTTTTGCCCCAAGGGCATTCATTTCTACATACAAGTCACTACTTCCATCATACTGGGAGAAATTAGCTAGCAGGCACTACAGAAATGCCAGTAAAGTATGTATTTGTCCAGTTTCCCAGGCACTTGTTTCAGGATTTGCATCTTAAAGTTTGATAGCCGCAAATCAATTAGGGACTGCGGTATTGCACTAGGTAGAGAAAAGGGGCAGACTAATTGGGCCCATACCTCTCAACCTCCTGCCTCATAAATTAGGGACAAGGCATAAAAAAATCAGGGACAAAGGACCAAAATCAGGGACACATCTTTAGAATTAGAGATATCCACCCAGAAAGCAAGTAGAATATGAGGCTTAGAGCAACATACATTTTCTAAAGAAGAACACATCTGTAACTTTAATGTTTGACATTATTTTCAGCTTACAATCCCCACTGTTTAGCCACAGAAACACAAATTTTAGGAGGGACAGAGTAAAATTTTGAGTCAAAATCAGGGACAGTTGAGAAGTATGGGTGGGCCTCACGGTCCTTACCTTACCTTCTATGTTTCATACATTTATGTTTGTGGAAGGACAGTGCTGTATTTGGAATGTTGATGTCCCCATGGTTCTATGCTGTGGTCACAGCTTTTGAGCTGTACCACTACCCCCATGGGGGTGCACATTACACCATATGTATTAGTAACTACCTTCCCCATCGACAACGTGGTGTGATACAGAAACTTATTTCTGTAGTTTGGGTGTAAGTTGATTTCTTTAAAGTTGTATGAAATCACAGAGTGAATTTCCACTATAAATATGATGAAATCTGTAGTGGCTTCATTCTTATAAAAGCTTTTGATACTGTTTAGGTTTAATTTTGCCTAGAACCCCGTTCTTGTAGATGTTAATTTGGACATTTTCTGTGACATACATACAAACTTTATAGTATATTGCACAAACAGGGTTCATTGTTTTTTTGTAAATTCCTAGCTGATGGAGAAGCGGATATGGCTCATGCTGCTTCTCACCACAAGGAAACAGGAATATGTAATCGGCCCTTCCTTTACTTGCTAGTCATGGATGTGAGATTTGAGAGCGTTCATCTGTATCTTGTTCCATTATCTCCCTTGAACCTCTCTCCCCTTTCCTTTTCATTACATGCTTTTATGCTGGTATTCCCAGCCTAGTATTCTGGTTGTGACGAGCCGACAGCTTTTTTTAAAGTTCTGAATGGAGACTACCATCTGTGCTAAAACAAACATTCCCAGATTGTTTTTGGTGGTGGTGGTGGTGGTGGGGGGGGGGGGGCAAGTGTTCCAAGTAGCAGTCTTTGCTACTTGATATGTCTGATAAGATTTGTAGGCTTAATGTACCATATAGTGGGATAAGCATTAGCATATGATGGCGCTTTATATTAGGTCAGCACACTGGGGTTTTATCAAAAAATTTTTTATTTATTGTAGTTTTTTGTTAACCTTGTAGGTACACTAGACACACACAAAGAAAAAGCCTATTTTTAGGTACGACCCGGGACAGTACAATTTAAACAGCATTACAGTAGACAGTGTTGCAAATACATAAGTGTGTACTATCCCACTTTAGGTAGGAGGTGTCTCACATTACCACCCTGAAGGCCTCTGTCCTATTTGGAGAAGGTGACGGTGCTGGTTATCCACTGCAATTCGAAAACAAATATTTTGCTTATTCTGCTGTATAATAACTTAAACACGGAAGTACTAATTTATGTACCATTCTTAATTTCTGTCTCCATACAATATATCCTACATCGTGATCTCCCCCAACACACATTCTTTTGAGGGACGGTAACCCAGTTTTCTGTTACTTTATGTAATACCTGGGTTGTCATGCAAACATGTATTTTATTGCCTAGTGTACTGATGTGGTTACCAAAAACTAAATTAAAAAATGTATTTAGTGTATTTGTCAGGGGGTCATGTGAAGAGCTCACAATTTCCCATCTGGAAATTAAGTGAAACCGTCTGAAAGAACACGGATTATGTAGAAGGTCTGTGGTAAGCTTCCCATCTCTTGAGAAAAGGTTTGCACTGCTCAGGATACAAGCAGGATAGTTCTCATGCTCAGGCTCTCACCATTCAGAGGATCAATGTGCAAATGCCGCAGTGTACAAGGGTAACACTGTGCACCTTCTGTGAAAAATACGTGCGAAACGAGAGTTTCTTATAACTGTGTATACTTACATGTTCTTAGAGTGAAAGAACTGCAGACCAAAAATGAGGGATTATAGCATCCTAAAAACACAAGAGGTGACAATCTGCGGCCATATGAGTTTGCCATATCACAATATTAACATATTATAATATAGTATAAATCATAAAACCTTTGTTTAAAAAGTGTAAAGGAACTAGACACCCCATTTAAAACCAGGAACCTTGCCCTTTTAAAAACGCTGCTCATGAGGCCAGTTTATGCTAACAGGAGATCCACAAATACAGGCAGATCCTCAGTGCTGATTGGCTTGATTTGTACTGATTTATCTCTTGAAACAATCACAGAAGCAAGGAGTGAAGTGATAGGAAGTAACAAAACTTACTGCCACCTCCCATCCCACATCATGAATAAACAGGAGTAAGGAAGCTGCCTGCTACCTATCATTAATATATGTAGCAAGTACAGTCTGAGTACTTTAATACATAATGTTACAAGTACAGTCCAAGTACTTCATGATCATGTAGATAAACATTTGTTTTGTTAGGTGAAGCAGTGTATGTCTCATGGACCAATCCTTCAAATGCCACCAAACGTTCCTCAGACTCTACGCCTGGGACCACCACTCCAGCTTCACAAAGCTTCAGGTCGGGAATGGCATCAAGTTCTGCAGATGCAATCCAGGCTCCAGAATCCACCCACCAGGTGCTCTCACCCCACGAGTGCTTCTCTTCAACACAGGCTCACCAGCAACAGAGGTTTTCAAAGCCTGGACCCTCAGAAACAGAGAAGGGAAGTCCTAGAGGTCTAACAGAAACACTACTGCAAGACTTTGAGGAGCGCAAGATCAAATTGCGGAAGGATGACGTAGCGGTAAGTGTTACATTGTATAGAGATAGCATGGCGGCAGGTTCTATGCTGACATGCACCCAAACCCTTCTTTCCAATGGATCCTCAAAACCTCTGGAAATGTCTCACTTTAGCAGGAAGTGTTACCCACTAAAATTCTGGGATAGCTTTCAAAGCTTAAAGGGGAATTCTCATCAGTAAAACCCCACACCTCAGTGTGTGGCTGCCTCTCATTAGCATTTTGTTGTGCAAAATAGAAGTTTTTACTTACTTTTTTTGCTGTCAGTTTCTCTATATCTGGTTGATCCTACTGTCCGCTTGGCATGGCATGCTGTCAACAGGGCCACTCTGGCAACATCCAAAACTACCCCGTGACTGCTGTCAGCAATCAGGGAAGCCATGGGAGTTTCAATTAGCTGGTGAAACAGTGGCTGAGGTGGAATCCCAACCTAGGATCTCCCATTTCCCAGTTCAGTGCGACATCCACTAGGCCACATTGCCACAATGTCATCAACTATGTGATCATGCCATGCCAACATTATAAACTGATCCTCTTATCTTGCCTTCATCAGAACAATAGGAGTAATGAAAAAAAACTGTCTATAATGTCCCCACACACACCTATAAATCAAAGGACAACAACAGTGCTTCATTATGAAAGAAATAAACTAGGAAATTAACATTTTCAGTAAGTTACAAACTTGCTGCTTCTCTCTCTCTGCCCCACCACATTCAAAGATATATAACTACATCTTGGAGGCTGATGATGGTCGCATGTAACGCATTCTCTTCCAAGGTTTATTGGCATCACCAGAGCCCTTCAGTTCACTCAGATCCTAAAGGTACCTTGTGGGTACAGTTATCCACAGCATTATGCACTATAGATGCCAAAACGGATAAAAATCAATGTTTTCACTGCATTTTTTTCTTCCATTTGTTTTCCAGTATGCTGGCATTGAACCTACCGATGACGTCAACAATGAGGTAAGGTACTCATACAGTGTTTATAAGATACTTGATTAGGGTGCACATGGCCGATCCCCTGCTGTTGGGTACTGTGAGACCTCCACCTTGTGAAGCATCAGTCAGAGTTCTTCAATGTCTCTGATGGGGCGGGGGGGGAGACCACTGGGTACTGAGGTGGACAGAGCACCTTAAACATTCTAAATAAACAGTAGGGTGGGTGGGATATCTCTATAAATTGGTACATGTTTGCATAACATACCACTAATCAATGGGAGGAAAATAGCCTGAGGGTAGATCACTGCGTTATGAACTGGGAGAGATCCAGCAGACCTATCTGAATCCCACACCCACCAATTGCATACTGTGTCACCCTGACAAAGTCACTTAACCTCCATTTGCACCTGGAAGTGAACTGTGGCTCAGTGTGCCTCTCCCACCCAAAAATTCCAGACCATACCACTAACCCCTAAATCTACACTGGGTTGCAGATCAAAGGACATAACGTGTCTAGCTCAGTTGCCTCTCTGAACTCAGCACTGCAAATGTTATATTCCAGGGATTTTGTTCCTGTGCATCATCCACTCCAGCTTACATCACTCAATGAGTACGTGTCCTTTCTTTGGCATGGTATGCTATAAGTGGACATACAATAGAACTAAGCAAAAATTGACTCATGCAGTTTTCAAGAAAAACAGAATTTTTTTTTTTTGCTGTGGTGGTAGTGCCAAATTTTGCAAATGTGCAATTTCCAAGCAATGTATACACTATCTTCTTAAATCAACTGTCTGGCAATACATTTTGTCTCAAACTGGCAGTTTGAAACTGCTGTATCCCTTCCAGCACAACCTGACCAGCAAATGTTCCACTATTTTTAACATCTTCACAAAGCCCCTTTATTCCTATTAACTGAAACAACATTTAACCAGCAATGATGTGAGAAAATTGTGTGGTGCTTTAATCCATGCCAGAGAGGCTATAAAATGAAAAAGAAACTAAACTCCATACAAGAGCTGCAAAATTTACTGTTTTTCTTTCTTACTTATGATTTTCCCCCATAATTCTTTATTAATTAGCAGTGTTTCCTCCAGAAAACTACTAACAGCATAGGGGCATTTGCTGAGCAATGTCGGCATGATATGCAGCATACCCTTCCATGGTATTTGATTTTTTTTCCCCATTTCTTTCTGAGTCCATATACTTATTCTTTTCTCTTCGCACTTTTCACTTTCTCTCCGTTTTCTGTTCTTTAGTTTTCCTTTTCCCCTCTCTGTGCTTCCACAAATACTGTAGCTGTAATAATATTGGGTACCAGCATTTTGAAGGTCTATGGATTTTATACCTTTTGTGTTTGAGGCTATATTATTAAACTGCATTTATTTGGACATTCACTGTGTGTCTTTTGCCTTTTTCAGTGGTGGGTAGTGCTGGCTTTTTATGAGTTGTTTAGCTTAAAATTACAGCCTGGGGGCATGCTCATTTATACATGCTTTGGTAGGATTACCACTAAATTCATCTGTTTATGGTGCTCATTTCAAAGATAAGTGGAAAATGAGATATGTCCCTGGCTGCACACACCCCTAGAGGGGTAAAGAAGTGTGGGTCAGAGGAGTCTCTCGCGGCTAAGTCCAAGCCACTGTTACATAGCAAAACATACGTTTTTCAAAGCCACACTAGTCTAAACACACAATTACTCAGTGTATGTTCACTGCAAAAAGTACAGTTATGTAAGAACTTACCGTAACAGTAGATTTTCGAGAGAGGTTCTTGCAGTAGGTAATTACATATAGGACTGAAGCCGGCAGGCGTCAGGACCCATAACGGAAAAATTTCTAGCTAGCAGTCTCTGGCAGGGATCGCCCCCACGTCAGGTGACCCGATGTCATCTGACGTCCAGTATAAAGGCGGTCCCCCGCCTGTCTTCCAGTTCTTTCCTGCCAAGAGCCAAAAAGGCAAGACGAGACAGAAGCGGATAATTCCCATCCAGGAAAAGAAGCTGAAAAAGCTAAGGGGGATGGAGGGCGGGAAGGTATTACCTACTGCAAGAGCCTCTCTCGAAGATCTACTGTTAGGTAAGTTCTTATGTAACTGTACTATCTTACTTCAAAAGGGCTCTTGCAGTAGGTAATTACATATAGGACTGAGTCCCAAGCAGTCTGGAACAAAAAGAAGCACATGGGAGGAGGAAACTACACAAATGTAGACCCTCTGGCTGTGAAGGTCTTAGGAGAGATGACCCTACAGTACAGCCAACCCGAAGCCAGCTCTACGGCAAGAGGCAATGTCCAAACTGTAATGTTTTGTAAAGGTATGGACAGAAGTCCACGTTGTGGCTGCACAGATGTCTGCCGCTGACACATTCCTAAAACAAGCAGCAGAGCCAGTAACACCCCTGGTGGAGCGACCTCTGACTTAACCCGGCAGGGTCTTGTGGTACCTGTCATAACAGAAAGTGATACAATGAACCAACCATTTAGATAGGCATTGCTTGGAAACAGCATTGCCTTCTCTTTTTCGAGCAAAAGAGACAAACAGTTGATCAGTCTTTCTGAGATCCTTTGTACTGGTGGTGTAGTATCTCAGAATTCTATGAACATCCAAAGTATGCAAGAGGTACTCCCCTTGATTGGAGTGTTACGTAAAGAAAGCAGGCAGCTCAATGGATTGATTCAGCGTAGATTCCGCTACCACCTTAGAGAGAAACTTAGGGTTGGTGCACAGAGCTACACGTTCCTTGTGAAAAATCAAATACGGGATTTTGCACATCAAGGCCTGGAGCTCGGAAATCCTCCAAGCGGAAGTAATGGCCACTAGGAAGAGAGTCTTCCAGGAAAGGAACTTTAGGTCTGCTGAGACTGACGGCTCAAGAGGAGGCAGTGTAAGCTTCTCAAGAATAAAATTCAAATCCCAAGGAGGGGCAGCAACGCGAATAGGGGGTCTCAAGTGGAGAACCCCTCGAAGAAAAGTCTTAGAGACTTCCAACTGCGCAAAAGTTCTGTCCCCAAAAGGAACATGGTAAGCGGAGATAGCCGCCATGTGAACCTTCAGAGAGGAGTGACTAAGATCCAGATCAAAGAAATGGTGCATATAGTCCAGAACCCTCCCGACAGAGCAAGAGAATGGCTCAAAACCTCTGGAAGAGGCCCAAATTGAGAACCGTTTTCATTTCATGACATAGGTAGATCTTGTGGAGGGCTTTCTGGCCTCTACCAGAATCTCAACCACCAGTGAGGAAACCCCAGAGCGGCCTTGAGCTACGTCTGCAGGAGCCATGCGTGCAACTGAAGGGACTTGAGGCCTGGATGGACCAGGATACCCTGATCCTGGGTCAGTAGAAGTTGCAACAGAGGAAGAGGAAGAGGAGGTTCCTCTGAATACTGTTGCAGAAGAGAGAACCAAACTTGCCTGGGCCAGAAAGGAGCGATTAGGATCACGCAGGCTCATTCTGAGCTGAGTTTTTGTAAAACCCTCAGAATCAAGGGAATCAGGGGGAAGGCATAGACTAATCTGCCCTTCTAATCTAGAGACAGAACATCTCTCCAAAAAATGCCTCGCCCTGGAGCGAGCGAGCAGAAGGCGGAAAGTTTTGCATTGTGAGGAGACGCAAACAGGTCTACCTGAGGCGTTCCCCAGTGTAGGAAGATATCGTCTGCTACCCCCCGATCCAGTTCCCACTTGTGAGCCTGGGCAGATGACCATCTGAGGCGTTCTGCCAACATGTTATCGACCCCAGGGACGTAAACTGCCGTGAGGTGAAGTTTGTGTTGCACCGCCTAATCCCAAACTCACATCACCTCCCTGCAAAGAAGGTAGGAACGGGTTCCCCCCTTTTTGTTGATGTACCTGACTACGTACATGTTGTCCGTCTGGACAGCCAGATGACCGGGAAGCTGATACAGATGCAGAGCTTGTAGAGCATACAATACAGCCCTGAGCTCGAGCACATTTATGTGAAGAGTCTGTTCGAGCTTAGACCAGGAGCCCTGGGTCCTGTGAGACCCCAGGTGGGCTCCCCAACCCTCACCCGAGGCGTCTGTTGTCAACATCTTGGAGGGGGGAGAGAAGCAGAAGGGAACTCCCCGGCAAAGGTTCTCCTGAACCATCCACCATTGCAAGTCCCGAACCATAGGATAGGAGACCAGAACCTCTAGATCCAGGTCGTCCACATGCCCAGAGCGCACAGCCACTGTCCCGACCGAAGGAGGGGCAGAAGACTCTGCAAAGAGAGCATTCTGAACCACTTGTACTCCACGAACAGGTTCAGGGAGCTCAGGTCGAGAATAGGCCTCATGTCTCCTGATTTCTTCGGAACCAGGAAGAAATGGGAGTAGTAAACCATCTCCCGAAGGTGGGATTGGACAGACTCTATCGCTGCCTTCAGAAAAGGGAGGATATTTCTTCCCGAATCAGAAGAAGGTGTTCCGGGTAGTAAGATGACCTGGGGGGAGGTTTTCTTGGAGGTTTCTGGAGAAATTCTATTGAGTGTCCTTCTGCTACCAGCTTGAGCAACCAAGTGTCTGAAGTGATCCTCTCCCAACCCGGTAGATGGAAGGAGAATCTCCCTCCTATCAGTTTCTCTGGGAGGCCCAGAGGCTGTGGGAGAGGAGAGGAAAGGAGTCAGGAGGTGTGGGGCAGTGTCGTGGTTGCAGCTCCCGCCACTTTTTTAGGCGGGGGGGGGGGCTTGGCAGCCGGAGGGGCCCGACATCTGTTGGCCCGCTTTCCCTGAGGTTTCGCTTTGGGCCGAGAACATCTGCGAAAGGGACAACACTGACCCTGAGGGAGCTTGTACATGGAGTCAACAGACTTTAGTGCAGTACCCTTCTCTTGCAGATTGGTGATGATGTCCTTGACATCGCCACTAAACAGCACCGAACCCCTGAAGGGCACGTCCTGAATAGCAGACTGCACCTCCGGGACCAAACCTGACACCCAGAGCCAGGCATAACGCCGCAAACCCATGGTGTAAACCAAGCTCCGACCAGCAGCGTCCACTGCGTTGTACGTGGCACGAAGCATGTGCCAACTGGCTGAACATGCAGACTGGACTAGATCAGTCACTTCCTGCTGCGTCTGAGACTCAGGAAGGGAGTCCAATTTAGTTTCCACCTCGCTAAGGATTGCCTTCGGGTAATCCCCCATGTGAGCAATGTAGTTCAGGGCCCCGATTCCCAGAGTGGACGAAGTGAAGACCTTCTTCCCATACTGGTCCAGAAGGCGGGATTCCTTGTTGGGTAGTGATGAGCTCAAATGCCTCGGATTAGCTGTATGGCCGTGAGCGGCACTAATCATGACCGAATCAGCTTTGGGGTGTGAACTCAAGGAATCAACACCCTCCGGAGCCTGGTATAGCCTGTCCGCCTTTCTCGGAAGGGGGGCTAATGCTGATAGTTGTTTCCAAATAGTGGAAACAAGGTCGGCATGAGGCTCAATCCAGGGTGGAATCAGAGCTGGAGCGATCTCATGCAGATCCAGGTGCGCAGTGAGTTTTTTAGGCTGTGGATTTGGCTCCAAGGATTGCCACTGATGAACAGCCTGGATTTTATGCAGCAACTCCAGGAAAGAGGATCCTCCAGAGGGGACTTCACAGGAGTCCTGGGCCTGGGTTTGTCTGGAGTGCGTCGCTCGTCGTCTGGGTCAGCATGCCCATCGGAGTCATCTGAGGTCTCCGAGAAGGATGATGAAGAAGAAGAAGAGGAAGAGGAAGACCCCTCCTGGTGCGGGGGAGGAACGGACCCCTTGGGAAGCCCTCAGGGAAGCGTATCCTCCCCAGCCCTGGAACCGAAGGGCTCGCCTCTGGTGTCGGGGGGGAGGGAGTCTCTCGCCCCCGATGTCAGGGTCCAGAACCAAGTCCGGCGTCAGAAAAGGGCTCTCTACTTCCTTGGTGAGCTGAGCCTTGACCTCAGCCCACCAGGAAGCCAGAGTCTCCTTCAGATCCACCGGCAGCTGGGGAGGCAGTGGAGGAGGAGAAGGAGGGGGATATGGATACTGGGGATATCTGTACGGAGCGTATCAATAACCCAACGGCGGGAAGCCCGGTGTCAGGTACTGTGGCACTGGGTACTGCGGCATCGGGTAGGCTGGCTTCGGGTACTGGGGTGCCGGATACTGCGGTCCTGGATATGACGGCATCAGATACGACGGAGTCGGGTACCCAGGCACCAGGGGCTCTGAAGGAGCAGAAGGCCCTGGGAACGGCCCAGCAGGTGGGCCCGGAGCGGGAGGCCCAGTGGGCAATGGGCCCGGTGTAGGGACAGAATCCAGCAAGGGAATGTCACCCAGCGTCGGGTAGGCCAGCGTTGGCACCGATGTCTGAGGAAACAATGGCAGGTCATTCGGCCCAGCGGAAGGGAGACCCAACAGCAGCATGCCAACATCCTGTGTGTCACCCGGGGAAGTGAGGTTAATGTCGCCAGGGTCCAGCAAAGGAAATACTGGAGCCTTGGAATGTAGCGAACGTTGCAGCGAGCTCGGGATGATGGACAGGTCCGAAGGGTCCGGCGTCGGCTCTAACGCCGTGCGGCAGTCAAAGGGGCCGACATCCGACTGACCAGCGGGATCCGGGTGGACGTCAGACGAGCCAGCATCCGACTTATGCTCAACAAAGGCTGTGATGGAGGGGCAGCCTTGGCGGGCGCTTTAGAGGCCATCTGCTGCCCTGAAGGGTCGGGCGTCTTATCAGCCTTACCCGGGCGGGCATCGGAGGAACCGACGTCTGGCTTACTGGGGCTGCTCAGACCAGAAGGCCGCATGGTGGCGGGCCTACTGGGAGTAGCGGCCTCCTTTGACCCAGAGGCTCCCAAGGGGCCTAAGCGTGAGCCTGACAGGAGGGATGACGACGCCTTGGAAGCCTCCAAGACAGCCGTCATGGAACAGTCCCCCGGAGGGGACATTACTTCAGCACCGTGACCCTGGCCTGAGTCGCAGCGACCATAGAAAAGGAGTCCTGGTCCTGGTGCTTCTTCTTGCAATGGCCCTCAGGGGAAGTAGAGGCCTGCCTAAGTTTTTTCAGCTCCTTTTCCATGGAGGACATCTTCTGTTTTAAAACGTGAGCCTCCAGGGACTGCTGCCTCCGCTTTCGAGTGGCCACGTTGAACTGCTGGCAGTGCTGGCACTTCTCCACGGGGTGGTCGGGGTCTAGGCAAAAAAGGCACTGGGAGTGTCCGTCCTTGTACAGGAGCTGGGCGCGCAAGAATCGCACTTGCTTTTGTGCTCAGAAGGAGTCAGGGATGACATACACAGCAGCTGAAGGAAATGCTGATGAAAACTCGAAGATAATATCGAAAAAGAGACGGTAAAACTACCGACGATAGACTGACGAAGTAGTGAACTTAATCGCAAGGCGCTAACACGAGCTAACGGCAGGAAAGAACTGGAAGGCGGGCGTGGGGGACCGCCCCTTTATACTGATGTCATATGACGTCGGTCACCTGTCGTGGGGGCGGTCCCCCACCAGAGACTGCTAGCTAGAAGTTTTTCCGTGGGGTCCTGACACCTGCTGGCATCAGTCCTATATGTAATTACCTACTACAAGAACCCTCTTGAAGTAAGATCACAGGTTCTTCTCCTTAGTTCCAATAAGATCTTGCCAAGTTGCTTCATGTGTCATGCAAAGCATGTCATTTGGCTGCTTTTCTGCAAGTGCATCCTTCCTGTGCAAGTGAAAATGTAAATGAAACCAGCCATCTCCCAATTCAGCGGTCATGAAAAAGTGACTTGTCATGAAACAATGGCTTGTCCAACATTTGGGTAGCGTTCTGATTACAAAAGAATTCAAAATGATTAAAAAAAAAAATATGTAAGGAGCTCAGTCTGCCTCATTCTTTTGTGTTGGCGTTCCAAAGATGAGGTCATGGTCATCTGCTGCTAGTAACTTCACAGCAGTTTTCACTGCCACAGATTGTGAGGTCACAAGCAGGCACCTATGATAATGATTTTTAATTGAGAATAAGGAGTAGGAATGGGCGAATTCTAATGGACAAAGAACCAGTAGCCAGGGAACTGTCCTCCATAGTAAACAATACGAGGAGGAGATATGCAGAAAATGTATAGACTACTATACAGGCTACAACATTAGTTTTTTTGTTTAGATTTTTTTTTTTTAGTTTTCCCCAAGGTGTCAAGCAGCCTCCCACCAGGTGCTGAAAGTAGGGTTCATTGCCACTGGTCAGAAGAGCTAGTGGCTGGGAAAAACCACTGGCCCCACAGACATTCCACAGGCCCAACTGCTGTACTGATTAACATATTACCTTATCCAGCTCAAGCCAGCAAGGCTAATTAAAGTGAGCAGTAACAACTCCAGGGTGTTCAGTTATGCTGCAGCCACCACCTGGGATGTGTTTTTATAAAAGGGTGAAAAAAGTCCCCAAAGATTAAACAAAAATGCATTTTAAGTGAGATATGTGGTTATATTGTACTAACAGCACTCATGTGACTGGACCCCACCAATTCCAGCACAGGATTTCTGTTTTCTAGTTTATAAGGAAAATGTTATTGGCTGGATACAACATTTTATTTAATAACAACAGTTTAAGTACACATGCTACTCAAACTCTGCATCATACCACAGTCTGTAAAACATAAAGCCTGACTGTTGGTAAACATGTTTCATTGAGAAAATATGGAAAATGTTCCATTTCAAAATGCCAGATAGTGGTGCTGCAGCACACATCATGTTGCTACCTGGAAGACTGGGGTTAGCGTGGAATCCTGGAATCCCACATTGGCGTCAGTGGTTGACTCCCTGGGAGGAAGGTTATAGGCCATCCAACATTTGCACATCATCTGCTGATTACCTCATTAAATTACTTGCAATATCTCAGCTGAAAGTCCATACCACCCATTGCTTAACACCGATACAAAATGGCTGCCTAGGTGAAAAGAAGTTAACCAAGGAGTGGCAATCAGCATATTCAAATCATTGGTCAGTTACTAAAGCAACACTGCCCGTGTCTGAAGAGACTTCCTGTTATACTGTCTCTAACACAAGTTGCTTTGCTCCCTGCAGGTACTGGAGGCCACCAGAGTGACGCGGCGAAAGAGTGCAATGGCAATGCGCTGGGAGGCCGGGATATACCGAAATGAGGTTGACTGATGTGCAACCCCAGGAACTGCAGCCAGGATGGACAGATGAGCTGGGGTCAGAAGCCCAGCGCTGTATATGAACTTATAAACCAAGCCTTACATTTTCTAGCAAGAAGCTGATGCTGAGACTCACTGCATCTATACACACTGATGTGCCAAATTATGTTTCTTCTGATTGCAGAATGCCACCAGCATAAATGATTTGAAGTATTCTAATATCTTGTGCAGAATAGCAAGTAAAGAATTATCTGTAGTTTACATTTTATTTTACAATAAGCCTTACACTCCTTTAGAAGCTGAGGCATAAAAAAATGTGAGCTCAGTTTCACGTTTTATTTTCTCATTTTGAGACAACAAGCTTTAGACCGAAAAGTAGATTTTAACAGTCACTATTGTAACTTTGTGTGTTCGTCACCATTGCAAGTGTAATATAGTAGCAGTTTTATACCCTCTCCCACTTTATGAAGAAATGGTGTTGGAAAGATCCTCATTTGGAATTGCATAGCCGGCAGAACAAAGGGATTAACTTTACTGACAAATAATGACTAATTTTTGTGCAATATTTATTATATTATTTGAATTTCTATCAGTAATGGAAGATGTGTACAGTACTTTGCTTCTTTTCTAAGGTCTCAGTTTGGTTGTGCTTTGTTAAATATTGCATGTGTTCTTAAAACCCTAGTATAGTAACTTAATTCAGACATAAGGGTATGTACACTCCAAGTTCACGTAACACTGCCCTTCAGGATAGATAAAGGTGTATATAGTCAAGGTGAATGATTGTTTAATTTCTCGCTATATTGCACTGTTTTTTTCCTTTTTAATCCCACCCCATTCATAACTGAATACCCAGTAGTGCCATTTCAGTTATAGCAGTGCAGGCTACCCCCTGCAATACTCCTGCCATGTGCTCAGACAATGACAAGTTGCTTCCTCTTCTACCGCCTACACCTGCTCTTAGATGATGACACAGATTGACAGCTCCACTCAGTGCTTTATCACGCAGTTCATGGACTGGTGTGTTTAATATGTTCATGCATAGACACAATCACTTGGACTTGGTCTCTCACTGTATTTTTTTCATTTAATTGTTTGACCCCTGAGCCAATGCCTTCTACTGCTGTCGAGTCTGCACACTGGCAACCTCCAAACTCCCACTGCCACTCCCTCCACCATCATAGCCAGTAGGGATCAACATAAAGCAAGGCCACAGAGTGGCAGTGACCATCACTCAGGTAATTCTGAGTAATTTTTTTTTCTTCTCCTTGGATTCCCCACCCCCACCTCCTGCTTGGCGGCAGGCAATGCCGCAACAGGCCTCGCAAACATGCAGCGTCCCTCTGTGAAGAAGGTAATTTCCCTAGCGCACTGCAGGGGGCTCTGTGGCTGCAGAACCCAGCCAGTGCCAACATTCCATTGCTGGAAGAGATGCTGCACAGCAGCACAAATACAGCCCCCACGCGCCCCACCTCCAAACCTGGGTCGTTGGCATGGGAGCCCCCCGGGATATCAGGTGGCCCACTCACAGGATTTAAGTTTGTAAAAAAAGAGCTCTGTGGTGTAGTATAACATTCATGGACATACCACCTACTGTAAGTGCTCAAATTAGGAGGGTCAGCCTTCTTTTTTTTACCTGTCAGGATCTAGCGAGGTACTGAGTTATCAAATAAGAAATCACCCTCCTAATGTGTGAAAAAGAAGAGATACGGCCAGAATAGTTCTGAGTGGTCTAATGAGAGACATCCCTCCTAGTGTCAAACAGTTGAGAGATATCATATATACTTCCCTATAAGTCAACCTCTCATTTAAGCTGACTCCCTTTTTCCTTGCCAATTCTAGCAAAACTGGAGACATTTTGCTGCCAAAACTGGATGGAAAAATCTGTTTTGTGACAACATCTGTCACAGAATCTACCTTTGTGGCCAGAACTGGCCACAAAATTAGGTTACACCGTTGCAACAAATAGTTTACCCCTAGTAAATCCCCCAGACAGGTCAACCTCACAGATAAGTCAAGTCCCCATTCTTAGGGACCTATGTTTAGCCCAAAAACTAGACATAATGTGTATACAGATTGCTCATTTTTATTATGGTTACCTACTCTATTGTACAAACTGTCCACTGGTTATAGCAGCTGGTATTATAGTTCAGTTAGTTTAGTGAGTGGCCAAGGCAGTATTTGGGACTATCAAAAATACACAAGTAGTAGCCATGTGGACTACCAGGCTGTAGAAGTTTTTTTTTTCTTTTTCTCAGAATTCATTTGTCCAGGACTGCCCAGCTATAATGAAACATTTTGTTTCCTGTGAGGTACTGCTAGCACCCATTTCTGCAACAGGGTGGACTGGAGGACATAGAAGTTAAAGTGAGTTGCCCAGGGTCACACAGTTAGTATTTGTCAATAGCAGGGTATAAACCTGCAGTCTTCCAGTTCCTAAATCAGTGCGCCAACCATTAGACCACACTGCCTCCTTATTTTTTAAATCTAATTAGTCCACGTGTAAAATATGAAAATAAATAAATAAACCCCTGAAATAAAATTCATATGGGAGATGGGGCTCCCTGCTGAAAGCTGCCTGATTTGCTTTCTGTTCAGTTCTCTGGAATAAATGTAATTTATAGCAAACCACAAGATATGAGGGTTTCTAGTTCATGCCATTGGTTTAATAAAACATTCTTTAGTTTCCAGCTACGTCGTTATATAGTGACACCTGCCCCCTACTGGCAGACTCATTAAAACTACAAATGTCGCATAAGTAGATAGTAATAGTAACTGCAACCCCCCCCCCCACCAATACACACACACATGCTCACACCCCCAGAATAACAAAACCGTGCCAAACAGCCTTCTGATGAGTAAGGCCTGCAGGCCAGGCCAAAGGTATGGTGGAAGAAAATGCCTGACTAGACAGATTCAGGGAGGAGATGTGTTACTCCATCAGGTTAAGGGTTTGATATGTTGGATGCAGTGGAACTGGATTTATTTACAAGAATCTATCTGATGCTCCTGTACAGCTCTGGAAGGGACACGGTAAGCAGCACCTACTGACTATAATAAGATTCAGTGTTAAATCACAATGTCACTGATTGTGCATTTCACTCACAGTCCAACAATCCGCCTGGAGCTTATTCAAATCACAAAGCATGAGCATACTGCTGTTATTACTAACTGCAAAGGCAAGCAGCCTGTAAATCACGAAAAATGAACTACAGTTCAAAATTAGGAGTAACCATTTGTACATTTAGATTCTTCATTAAACAAGAGGATTACAAAAGGCACCTTAAAATGAAATGTGTGCAAGCAACCTGATTTTAATAGGTTGATTTGGACTGTCCACAGCCTAAAGTAGTGTGAGGTACAGCCTGTGACAAAGTACGCCTTTTGTCAGCTAATGGATTAGCCAAGTTAGTGCTTGTAGGATTTAGGTCCCCTGCCAGCATCCTTACAGCAATTCTAGCTCCCAGTGTAAGTCTGCCACAACTCACAAACACAGGGACTGTAGCCATGCTAGTCGTGTATAATAGCTGCAGCAATCTACAGAAAAACAAATAGTTTTACACTTTCAACCCAAACTAGACACTTAAGGTGGGGGGGTGCAATCTCCACTGCACCAACCCCACCAAAAGACTGCATCCTAAAAACATGTCGTATTAAAACATGGATCATGCTGAGCTGTGGCAGTTTTAACTCCCCCACTGCACAATTATGAGTGCCACTGATGACATCACCCCAACTGTGGCAGAAAATACAGCCTCAGCCATTCTCTTGAGGAACTGCTACTTGAACATGAGCATTTGCAGCACCATTTGCCACAAGCATGGGGACATTGTAAAATTCAATTGCAGACCTCTGCTTCGGTGTTTCTGTAAACATATTTCCACCTATTATAATTTTACTACGCAGGATCTGTTTTGTTTTTTTTCAGTCCTCTATCCCTGGGTTTACAGAACATTTTGCCAATATATCAATGTACTCTGTTGTTTTTAAACACACACAAAATTAAATGAGTTTATATAAATGTATTTAAAAGATCCATAATGGGGCAAAAGAAAAAATTACTCACCTTAGTAATGTTGTTTCTTCTAATGGAGTCTTGCTATATTATGACCATTGCAGTTTGCCCCAGCCTTAGAACTGCTCCGGAGGTGAAAGAGTTAACTTCCATGCAGAGAGCTTAGAAGCTGGGTTCAGAAAGCTCTGTTAGGCTGGTTTCAAGCCCGAGCAAGTCAGATCTTTATGAGCAAAACTCACTAAGGTTCTGTGTAGTTGTAACTCACACTAGCCAACTGGCCACTCATATATTAACACATATTTCCTGGTCCCAACACAAAGACTCAAGTCCAGAGGACCAGAAAAATAAGATAAAATAAAAATAAACACAACACCCAAACATGAAAGAGGCATCAATAAATGCCAACAGAGGACTACCACCCCATACCCAAAGTAGGAGTTCTGAGAGGGCAGGCTGGGGAGGTCATAATATAGAAGACTCCATTAGAAGAAACAACATTACTAAGGTGAGTAATTTTTCTTCAAACAACATGAAGTCTTGCTATATTATGACTATTGCAGACTCACAGCAGTACCTCCATGGAGGAGGGACAGAACCTACTTAGGAATAGGCTCTTCAAGCACGGCTGTGCCTAAACCGAGCATCCCTCCTGGCCTGAATATCCAGGGAGTAATGCTTGGTGAAAGTGTGTACTGTCTTCCAAGTAGCTGCCTGACATATCTCCAAGATAGGGATGTCTCTAGCAGCAGCTAGAGATGCAGCTGTACCTCTGGTAGAGTGAGCCCTCAGGCCTGAGGGGGGAACCTTACCCAGCTTTTGATAGCAAAATTGGATACAAGAAACGATCCACCTGGCAATGGATCTCTTAGTGGCAGGTCTTCCTTTCCCAACCTCACCATAAGTGAGAAACAGTTGGAGGGAGTCAAACCTGTGACCCTTGGTACGCTCTATGTAGTAACTTAGGGCCCTCTTAACATCTAAGCTGTGAAGCCTCCTCTCACCAGAGGAGGAATGGTCAGTGAAGAACACTGGAAGTGAAATAGATTGGTTAAGGTGGAAATCTGAAACCACCTAAGGCAAAAACTTCCTGTTAGTCCTGAGGACTACTTTATCCCTGTGAAAGGAAATAAAGTCAGTTTCTACTGATAAAGCCTGTAACTCACTTATCGCCTGGCAGAAGTGATGGCTACCAGAAATACAGTTTTCCAAGTCAATACTTAAGCTCTGCGAAGACAGAGGCTCAAAGGGGTTGCATTAGCTGAGCAACGATACATTAAGATCCCAAGCCGGGCAGGGTCCCTGAATGGAGGATTGGTGAAGCAATCCTTTAAAAACTTGGAAAATACAGGATGAGCAGAAAGAGAACAGGGCTTCCTGCTGAAATGAAGGCAGAGACAGCAGCCAAGTGCACTTTCAGGGTGGCTGGTCTCAGTCCCAAGAATTAAGATGGACCATGTAGTCCAATACAGTGGGTAGATCAGCAGATTCTGGGGAAACATGCTTCCCAGAACACCATATGGAAAACCTTTTCCACTTGGAGTTATAGGTAGCCCTGGTGGAAGGCTTCCTAGCAGCCTTCAGGATTTCGAGAACACTTTGAGAAAGTTGCAAATCAGCAAACTCTAACTACTCAAGAGCCAAGCCTTGAGGTTGAGGGATTTGAGATTTGGATACCAAAGTCTCCCCTGAGCACAGGTTAACAGATTGTGGTTCCTGGGGAGACACAGGGGAAGATGGACTGCTAAGGACAGAAGGAGTGGGTACCAGGGCTGCCTGGCCCAGTCTGGAGCAATCAGGATCATTTTGCAGGGCTGAGACCTGATTTTGACTAGTACTTTGAACAGGAGAGGAAGGGAAGGCATAAAGAACTTCCTTCCCAATCGAGGAAAAAGGCATCCAGGAACTGAGCCCAACACTGGGGCCTGCAACAAAACAGTGGAAGTTGATGATTGCCTGGGCTGCGAAAAGATCTATCTGAGGAGCCCCATCTGGCAAACACTATCCCCAGTACTAGGGGATCCAGTGACCATTCGTGATGGCCCTGGGAAATCCTGCTGACGGCATCTGCCAGGACATTGTCCTTGCCTGGGAGATGAACTGCTATGAGGGAAGTGTTCAGGGAGTAAGCCAGAGACCAAAACTTCATCGCCTCGGTGCACAAGGTCAAGACTGAGTGCCCCTTGTTTGTTGATGTACCACATTGTAGTGGTGTTGTCTGTTCTGACCTGTACCACCTTGTTCTGGAACAGATGCAGAGAAAACCTGAAGTGCTAGAAAAACAGCTCTGAGTTCCAACAGATTGATGTGGAGCAGAGATTCCTGAGGGGACCATAATCCCTGGGTGGAGAGGTCACCCATGTGAGCTCCCCATCCCAAGAGGGATGCATCTGTAGTAAGGGTCAAGGAATGGGACAGAGGGATGAAAGGCACCCCCTGTCTCAGATTGCTCTGATCCTGCCACCACTGAAGGGTCTGGATCAGGGATCGAGTCACTGGAATTAACTTGGATAGAGGATCTCTTCTTTGAGACCAGAAAGCTCTCAAATGGAACTGAATGTCCCTCATCTGAAATCTTGTTCCTTGCACCACAGCTGTGGAGGCAGCCATGTGCCCTAGGAGCTGCAGGAAATGCCTTGCTGGTTGAGAGACCTGCAGAGTGAAGGAGGCAGCCAGGGCCACTAAGGTCCTTACCCTTTCCAAGGGAAGGAAGGCTCTGGCCTGCTTTGTATCCAGTTCTGCGCCTATAAAGGTGAGTACCTGGACAGGTTCCAAAACTGACTTTGGAAGATTGAGAAGAAATCCCAGAGAGGTAAGCAGCTGCTGGGTAACTAGCAGGTGTGATTTGACCTGGTCTGGAGACTGACCCACAATGAGCCAGTCGTCCAGGTAGGGAAAAATGGCAATCTTTTGCCTTCTTAGGTGACGACTGCTACTGCCAGACACTTTGTGAACACCCTTGGGGCAGAAGTGAGGCCGAAGGGCATTGCTCTGAACTGATAATGGCCGAGGGCAGTTGAATCTGAGGTACTTTCGATGGAGCTTCTGATAAGAACATGGAAGTAGGCATCTTTGAGGTCCAGGGAGGCTAGCCAGTCCCTGGCCTTAGGGAGGGTAAAATCATTCCCAGTGTCACCATTTTGAACTTTGGCTTTAAAAGGTGCTTGTTTAGATATCTTAGATCCAGGATAGGCCGCCACTCTCCTGTCTTTTGGGGTAAGGAAGTACCTGGAGTACAGACCCTTGCCCTGGTGAAGGGAGAAACCTTTCTACAGCTCTGAGAGCCAGGAGGTTGAGACTTCTGTTTCCAAAGCAGAGTCTCTAAAGGGCTTGTAGGTGGAAAAGATCTGGCTCTCATCTTTGGAAATTTCTTGAAGCTGAGAACCAGACCTGGCTCACTACTTCCAGGACCCACCTGTCTGAAGTTAAAGACTGCCAGTCCTGGACGAGTGAGCCAACCTGCCTACAAGTAGTGGAGAGCCGACCCTGGGCATCCCATCAGGGTGCCTGTTTGGCAGGGGTTTAGGCTGAGGGGTGGGAGCAGGCCTGCTCGAACCTGTCTGCCTCTCCCTTTGAAGAACCCCCTCTGTACATAGGCTGAAGAGGAGGGGGCCTGAGTCTGGTAAAAAGGCCTGTGAAAAGGCCTACCCCTACCCCTGGGGGCTGCCTCTGAGGAGTGGCTTGCCGTTCCTTGGCTTGTGCACTCCTGTAAGTGGTTCTATATTCATCCATTTTCTTCATATAATTCTCTGTCTGCTCCCCAAACAGAGAATTTCCCACCACAGGAAAATCCATAGCTTTAGACTGGGTATCCTGTGACAAAGTAGTACACCTGAGCCAGGCCAATCTCCGAAAAGCCACAGATGTAGCCATGACTCTAGAGGATACATCGTTAGAATCCACTGCAGCATGGAATTGCACCTTAGATGCCTCAATACCATCAAGAGCCACCTGCTCCAGCTCCTTTGTGAGCTGGCCAGGGACCTGTTTGGCTAAGGCCATGACAGTATCCCATCTAGATTTCTGGTATCTTGCAACATAAGCCATATAGTTAGCTTGTCTGAGTCCCAAGGATGCTGCCATGTATTGTTTTTTGGCCACGGCATCAATCTTCCTGGAATCCTTGTCAGGAGGATGTGAAGCCAGTGGAATATTAGCTTTATCACAGGCTGCAGCCTGAACTACTAACATGACTGTATTGCTGTGAAAGAAAATCTGTATCAGGACCTGACAAAGTGTACCTCCTGTCCATCTTTTTATCCACAGGAGGCACAGAATTAGGAGCTTTTAAAATTTGTATTGTTTGTTTTCTAAAAGATTTATGTAAAGGATGGACAACCTCCTGGACTCTGGGATATCCATCATCTCCACATAGTCAGGCTCCTCTTGCTCATCCAAAGCCTCCTCTAAGGAAGCTGGAGGGTCTCAGCAACTTTTTATAAAACAAAAATGAGAAGGGACTCAGAAAGCCTAGGGGAGACTCACCTGAAGGTCTGTCTGGGGAGATGTCGGTTCAATGGGTACATCCAGACTTTCAAAGTCACATTCACACTGATCATAATCCTCATCCCCTCCTCTGGTTCATAGAACTCTTCTATATCATAATCCTGAACCACTGGAACCGACCGAACCGACCTTTGCCAGACAGTGGCGGTTCGGAGGGAACTGAGGACAGGGACTGGACAATCTGTATTGCCCTGGCTATCTCAGCAGCAGTTGGAGAAGGAATTTTGGACTCCAAACCTGCTGATTTTAGATTTCTTTGCTGGAACTGGCTCCTCAGAGCCAGCTTTTCGTTGCCGAGAAGTCTCGCCCTGGTCAGAGGGCACTCCTCGGTTCGGTTGGCACCGAACGGGCTGCACATCCGGGTCAGCGGACTTTTGCCTCTCGCTCCTGAGCCTGCCCACTCTTGTCCAGGGTGGCTGCAGGAAATTTTTACAATCTGGCAGTCTGAATTGAGGTGGTCAAACCCCAGACAATAGACACATGTAGTGTGTGGGTCAGCCTTGGCAAAAGCTTCCCCACAGACACTACAGTGTTGAAACCCAGTGGGCCCGGTTTTTCTTTTGGGTTTCTCCGACATGATGCCAGCCTAACCAACAAACTTGCCCTTTTAATGGCAGTGCCAGGCAAGACACCCTTATCGGTTCCAAACCGTGTCACGGGTCGTGGAAAAAACCGTAATGAAATCCGTTTTTTAGAACCGATAAGAACCGGGAACTGCACTCTAAGAAGCCTTAAAAGGCTTTAAACTTATATTTTAATACAACTCGATCTGTTCAACCGAACCGATAATACTTTACAAGTTCCACACAGAAAAAACCCTATCTATTACTTACGATTACCATAGACAGAGCCTGAACCGATCGGTTTTGCGGTTAAAATAATGAAATCACGGTTAAATTAAACCGAGAAATAGCGCTTTAAACCGAAGAAATGAACCGAGCAACAGGAGGAATCTCCGGAGCGACTGTTCAGTGAGTCGGAGTAAAGAATCTGACGGTTTCGGTTTGAAACCAGCCTAACAGAGCTTCTGAACCGAGCTCGCGCTCTAAGCTCCATGCTCTGCATGGAAGTTATCTCTTTCACCTCCGGAGCAGTTCTAAGGCTGGGGCAAACTGCAATGGTCATAATATAGCAAGACTTCATGTTATTTGAAGTGAAAAACCTAGAAAACATTAACCTTATTTACAGTTGCTGTAGGCATATTGGTTTTAACCTTTCTGTGTTAATTGATATCTGCTCACTGCTCTTTTAAATCATGTAACAAATTTCCTTTTGAGCCAATATGCTGTTTTTATTAACCACGTGAGGCTGAAGTATGGGAATGGTGACTGTAGTGTAAAGGGAAGCCGTGTGCAAACTTTTGATCTTGTAGAACATTTCCACTGGGTCCTATTCAACAATATAAACTGTGATAATTATAACACAGTTCAACCCCTCTTCAATTAAATACTGCTAATAAATAAAAGTGATAATACAGTTTTTTTCTGCAGTCTGTGCATTGCAGTTGTATTCTGATGACCTGCCACTGTAAAGGAATGTGAAATAAAGTCACAAATCGCAATAATTCATGTATGCAACATTGATTATTGTCTTGGTTTTCTTTTTGTAATATTGATGTGTTAAAGGGTAGAAATTTCTTTGTAGAGTGTTATGATGTTGTGAAAATAATGAAACTAATAAAAAAAATTAAAGGAAACAAGGATAATGGAACAGAAAGTAGTGTCCTCTAAACTGTCCATTCCTCCAAAGAATAACAAGAAATTGCCACCACCACCCCAACCTTGAACGTAAGTGCTGTGTCCCCCAATTCCTCTACTGACCTCCATATTACAGGTTACAATCCAGAGGGCATTATTCATTGATGTTATAATGGAAATTTTAACAACTACATCTCTCATAATATATATATATATATATATATATATATATATATATATATATATATACACACACACACACACACTGTATATTTCCGTTGGAAAAATTTAATAATCTGGTTAGGAACCATCATGTGGTGTCGTTATTTCAGGGTAACTGGACACCTCAATTCTAGTGGCTCATTTCTTGCTAAATTTTTCTTTTATTAATGATTCTAGAAGAAGCCCAGCACAGCCAACCTCAGAACAAAGAAAAAGCTTAATCAGGGAGTAGCCAATTCCAACCCAGGCCACAGTAAGTCTAAAGTGAAGATTGTAAACAAGCAGTCCACTCACCCAGAGTATGCCTATAAATGTATTAATATAGCTCTCAGAAAAATAGAAAGACCAGTGTGTTAGTTACAGCTAACTAATGTCAACGTTTTGGAGAAATCTTCCTTCATCAGGATAACACTGATATTCTATTTTAAATACATAAATACAGTATGATTAATACTAATTCAGAATTTGGATAAAAAGGTGAGAACATGTTGAAAATTCTACATACTCACTTCAGATTTATATAAATCAACTTCAAAAATCAGTTCCTTACTTTGTTTGGTATCTAATGGTTAATCATCATAATTAACATTTCTAACCATCAACATAATACTATATTATATCCAAATTAAATAAAGAGTACTACCTTATGTTTCAACAGCAGAATCATTTAAAGTGTTTTCTGTTCCTATTTAAGATTCTACACAAAAGAAAAGTATTCATGAAAATATCCATGTTCATAATTATAAACATGTTTTATGCTATATATCTATACATATTTTTTTTTACTTTCTATTTTTGCCCCTTCTTCACCACAGTTGGTCCACTCTCTCAGAGTCCCTAAGCACCATTGCACCCCACTGAGAAGACTGAGGAGTCTGCTCCCTAGAGTACACCACTCCATTTTTGCCTCTAGAGCCCCAGTTAACCCCCCCGGGTGGGGCGAAGGAGGCTCCCCACTTACCTCCCTTGAACCTCAGGGAAGTGTGCACAGTGGAGTCTGCCACTGGTTCCTCCGTGGAAATGTAGTGTGGAGGCTCATCACCCGGAATGGCTGCAAGGTGTTTTTCCTTGTTTCTGGTCCCGCCCCCTTGCTGATGTCAGTGCTCAGGGAGGGTCAATGAGACAGAGGCACGCCGAGACGTGTCTCCGCTCAGGACCTCAGCTAGTATTGGCCCCTTCCTTGATATATGCTTCCTCAACTGCACCACCACTACCCGTGGTCACCCAGGAGGTGGCAGTAATGTGGTGGGGTGAGCAGACCACCCATCCCGGAAAGAAAGTGGCCCATCAGGCGCTCCATCCCTCTCCCCCAGGCCGGCCTTCCAGCAGCCCAGGCTTGCTACCGAACCCAGGTCACTGGTGTTGCAAGTGGTAGCGCTATCACTGCACCAGCGGGCTGGCTTTTATGCTAAATTTTCAAACAGACTACCTTAAATGACTTTTCTTGCTCAAACCATATATTATTACTTTTATGTATTTAAATACCAATTACTTTGTTTAATTCATTGCAAATCATTTTATGTGCTAAATGCCTCTCTCTGTAATGTCAGCCAAAAATGTATTCGAGATTTAGCCCAATACTTCAGTAAATCATTT
Organism: Neoceratodus forsteri; assembly: GCA_016271365.2. NCBI lineage: Eukaryota > Metazoa > Chordata > Ceratodontiformes > Ceratodontidae > Neoceratodus > Neoceratodus forsteri. The sequence continues at coordinate 111,871,920 of JADMNL010000031.1, read as the reverse complement.
CTTCCTGTAAGATGCCTGTTGCACATTAGTTCTATTCAATTTAGCTCTGTTAATTTGCTGACGTTCAAACTACCCACTGCAGTGCTCCTTATTTAGTAAAATAATTCAGTAAAAGTCATTTTTGTTCTAGTTTTGTACCTTAATCAGTGGTGCCAATATGGGAATGAACTGAAAATTCCTATCAGTAACTTTTACTTTATTTCAAATCTTTTCATGCAATAATATCATGCTTCTTATCTTTTTTGTTAAACACTCACCAGCATTTCAGGGTTTTGTTGTGTCTTTTTTTTTGTAGCTCGGCCCACTGCTTTCTGTATTCAGGATGGCAAAGTGCCCTCACTACCCTCACCTTTTTTATAGTGAGAAGAGAACAGGGAATCGAGCACTGGCTCACATGACATGGCAATGTCATGTAACTCACACTACAGCATCTAGGTGCTCCCCTGAATGCCCAGCCCAGGAATGCGTCACCTAGCCCATAGAAAGACATGGCTAAGTGTCCCATAAGCTTTCAATAATCATGAAAAGAGCATCTTTTAGTTATTTATTTAATATAATAAAATTCAAATGCTCTTAGGCATTTTGTCATCTTGTTTTCTAAATATTTTATTTTACGATCATTTCACTTGACCTTTGGACCCAGGACAGTTGCTGCTAACAAAAGAGACCTTTCACGTCATAGTTTCCACTCATATAGTAGTAGTAGTAGTAAAATATTTTTATTCATTACAAATGAATAAAGGATAAACTCAATTGAGCATAGCTCATTTTCAACGAGGTCCCATTCAGTAAAAAATACAATATATAAAGGGAAAGTGTTACAACAACATACAACACCACTTAATAACATTTAACTAAGAAAGAAATCCTATTACAAAACCTAGAAAAAATTAAAAAAAATTTCATAGAATACATAAATACAAACAAATACAACATAATTTGCTCTAGATTAATAACAACAACACATACTATAAGTAATTATATAACCTTTATATATCAATAGCAGCATTGCCTTTTTTGTCGTGAGCTAATTAGATACCAGTGTTGAATCAAAGGCCAGTGATTTTTATGTTGCTTGCATGCATGTGCAAGAAACATAGTGCCATCATCGGAGATGTGTCACCTCCTCCTCCAATTCAGTCAGTGTGTTGGCAGGCGCGGCCCCTGTAAGCCAATGCATTTTGGAGCAGTCTATGACATGCTCCAAAATGCAGTGGCATACAGTTGAAAGGAGGAGCTACGCTTCAGTGAGCACCGATAAGAAGCGTAGCTCCCCCCCACACGCAGGCGTGCGCGCCCCTGCAGGCACTGTATAGTCAACAGGGTGCCCAATCCCCGTCGGCTGAGCTGCGTCCCCCTCCTCCCCAAATAGTAGTTGCCACGCTGGGAGCCCACCCCAGCGTGGGCAAGCGGTCCTTTACAGCGGGGTGCCCAATCCCCGTCGGCTGAGCACCCCGACCCTTTGCCATGCTGGGAGCCCACCCCAGCGTGGCAACAAATCCATGGCCGATGGGGTGCCCAATCCCCATCGGCTGAAACGCCCCCTGTCCTTTTGCCAGCTGGGGCCCACCCAGCGTGGCAACAAATCTATGTTGACAGGGGTGCCCAATCCCCGTCGGTTGAGCGCCCCCCAACGTCCTCGTGCCATGCTGGGAGCCACCCCAGTGTGGCAAAGGGTCCCACGTCTTTTTTTTTTTAAACCTGAAAACCGAAAACAGTCCCTAGCGCATCTCCCAAGCCCCCTCCCACAACCCGTGCCCACCCACTGCGCACTCCAGCCTCCCCACACCCCCACCCCATACTTACTCCAGACTCCGCGCGACGATCTTCGTGGACGGGAACACGCCTGCACTCTTCAAAGCCGACCGCTGAACTGAGGAAATGCCGTAAGCTGTATAATGGGCTACAGAGGGGTTTCAACTTTGTTGCATATCTCAGGCATTTTTGAATTTGGAATGATGTCACTGTCATGGCGTTATTCGGGCCTGAAGGGTGATTTGCAGAGTGACTGCACAGTGACTGTGAAATCACCCTTCGGGCCCGAATACCGCAATGACAGTGACATCATTCATGAGAAGGGGTCCCAAAAACCCCATGTTGAAAATTTGGTGCCAAAATTCCAAAAAATGACTGTTTTACGAGCGTGCATTGCGCAGTTCCTACGCAGGTTCGTAAGTTCACGAAATTTCAATATTTTCACTCCAGATTTTCAACATTGTCATTTTACCACACCTTCTTATGAGTAGTACAGCTGCCATTTTTCACATCTCACCCAAAATGTGTTTCCACCCATGTAGCGCAGAATGGCGCAGTCGGTGTGCGAAATCAATGTACGGGACAAATTAAGAAAATCACAGTGACACTGTTCATGAGCAGAGGTCTTAAAATGGCTATGTTGAAAATTTGGTGAAAAAATTCCTAAAAATGACTGTTTTACGAGCGTGCGTTGCGCAGTTCCTACGCACGCTCGTAAGTTTGCGAATTTTCAATATTTTCACTCCAGATTTTCAACATTGGCATTTTATCACACCTCCTCATGAGCAGTATAGCTGTCATTTTTCACATCCTGCCCAAAACATGTTTCCGCCCATGTAGCACACAATGGCGCAGTCGGTGTGCGAACTCAATGTATGGGACACATTAAGAAAATCACAGTGACACTGATCATGAGCAGAGGTCTTAAAATGCCTGTGTTGAAAATTTGGTGAAAAAATTCCTAAAATGACTGTTTTACTAGGTGTGTTGCACAGTTCCATGACGCTTGGTAGGTTTATGAATTTCACAGTGACACTGTTCATGAGCAGAGATCTTAAAGTGGGAATTTTTAAAATTTGGTGAAAGAATTCCTAAAAATGACTGTTTACGAGTGTGCATTGCTCAGTTCCTACACACGCTCGTAAGTTCGCAAATTTTCAATATTTGCACTCCAATGACTTCCAAATACCTAAACAGCACATAAAAGCAAGCAACATTCGGCATTGACAAATGCTTGTTTACATTAGACAGGAACAAAGTCTCAGGGATTACATTCCAACTCAAAACCCCTCTATAATATATAGACAGTTGTCCCATATCCAAATTGCATCTAGGCAGTTCCAAGGTAGGCACTTGACAATTTCTCAGTGAGGCCAATTTGTCCCTATATATCAAGTTTGCTACCACATACACCGGATACTTCCCCTGCAATCCTTTATAAATAAAAGCTAACAAATGTTCGTGGTTACGTTCATAGCGCGTTGTCCACTTTAACTGATCATAAAGCAAACATCTGTGGGTTAATCTAGGGGCCCCTAGAACACACGTGCCTAAATTGTTATAGCTTGCTTCCAGCTTCCTTAAATCCTGCTTTCTCCCACAAGAATAAAATATATCCCCATAATCAATCATGAGGGATAACCATCGTATTTACCACTTTTTTTCTTACTTCCATGCTCATTAATTATCTAACCCTACAAAGAGCCTCTATTCTTTTATTTACACTCTTTATCAAATTACCAATGTGTATATCCCAACATAATGAGCTAGCGATCCAAAGACCCAAATATTTATACATGTATGCCTATTGGATCGGGCCCCACCATGAGCAACCAATCCCAGGGCCATGTCCTTCAACTGTACTCTTTTTCAATGTATCAACATGGACTGTGTTTTCTTCATATTCAGAGTCAACCTGCTGTCTCTTAAAAAACTCTGCAGATTATCAAAGGCTAACTGAAGCCTATTTTGTAACACCTTAATAGATTCGTGTGATGTATAAATTATAGTATCATCGGCGTAAAGATGATACTTTGTTTCAGGATCCCAAAAAGGCAGTCCATTTACATATATGTTGAACAACAATGGCCCTAGGATGGAGCACTGTGGGACCCCCGACCCAACAGGCAAAAAACATGATTCCTGACCTCCCAATAACACCTTTTGACTCCTGTTCATCAAATATGATTCCAACCACTTTCCACTCAAACCCACCACCACAAGAGATGCTGCCCTGGACAGGAGGACACAGTGGTCCATAGAATCAAAAGCTTTGGATAAATCCACGAAGATGACCCCCACTAGTGTCCTCCTGTCCAGGGCTACCTGCACATCACCCACAACTTTAGCAAGTGCAGAAGTTGTACTATGAAGTTTCCAGAAACCAGACTGCATGCTATTCATTATTTTCTTAATTGTGCGGCCACCAATCTTTCCAATATTTTGGATACCTGGGACAAAAGAGAAATAGGCCTATAATTGTCCATCACTGTTCTATTTCCACCCTTAAATATAGGTATAACCTTGGATTGTTTCCAAGCTAATGGATATTCTCCTGTAGTTAAAGATATATTAAATAAGTACGTTAGGGGATAAGCTATAATTGGAGAAGCATATTTAAGCAATTTTGGTGAGATATTATCCAGGTCTACAGCCTTAGCAATGTTTTACTTTAGTAGTTCACTAATCACAGACTCAACTTTTATTTCTTCAAATACAAATGAATTGTTGGACCCATTGTCTTTCAACAAATATCCCACTAAATGAAAAACAAAAAAACTCAGATGAAGCGAAAACCAGCACAAAATGGGTGGGGGGCAAGCCAAAGGACGGGCAACTCGAGGCAGGGAATGGAGGGGAAAAGTGAAGAATTGGACTACATTGATTATAGTCAAGTCACTCACAGTTCTTATCATTACATAACATGGTCAGAGAGTTGGATCAAACCCACAGAATGGAGCTACCTCTCCAATAGGTCTCAACAAGTTAAGATCAATGGAACACTATCTGATTTCAGGAATGTTAACATTGGTGTACCCCAAGGCTCAATTCTTGGCCCCCTATTATTTGGATTATTTATTAATAATCTCCCTGCAACCTGCTCCTCAAATATTCTACTCTATGCAGGTGATGCAGTCATATACATTAGCGGCCCAAAACCAGAGATCCTAACTCAACAACTACAAAGCAGTTTCAAGGCTCTGGAAATGTGGTTCAGTCAAAACAAACTGCTGCTAAACTACAAAAAAACAAAAGCAATGCTATTTTCAAGTCCACTAGCAAGACACAAGACCCTGCACCTCACCATCTTAAATAATACTGGTATTCCCTGGAACAAGTTTCCACATTTAAGTACCTAGGGGTAACCCTAGACAACACACTGTCATTTGCCCCTCAGAGTCATGTGGGCAGCATTATAAAACAAATCAACACAAAATTAGGAACACTGTTTCGACATAGGCACTACCTCACCCCTGCAGCAAAACACATGGCAGTAACTAGCTCTATCCTCTCAGTACTAGACTATGGCCTAACAGTCTATGGAGCAGCCACTGACATAGTTCTCAACAGGGTCAGGTTACTACAAAATAAGGCCTGCCACTTTGTTCTTGGGGCACAGAGACTTACACACACATACATGCACACTTTACTCACAGACCGGCTGGCTCAAACTGGATGACTGAATCAAGTATCAGGTTTGTCTTCTTGGAATGAAGGCACCCATGGGCCTCTTATCTCCCTCAATCCAAAATCTCCTAACCCATATAAACAAACAATATGCAAACAGAAGCAAGAACAGGGATGCACTATTGGTGCCTTTCCACAAAACAAACCAAGCTCAATGCTCCTTTGCCTACAGAGCACCACACTGGTTAAATAACCTACTTGAACCCCTTTTGCAACTCTCAAAACTATCACAGTTCAAGACAAAACTAAGAAATATCCTCATCCTAAGGGCTAGGTGCGACTGCCACCTCTGAAAAAAATCCCTCTACCCCTCATTCACTATATCTTTTTTGCCTCACACTCCAATAATACTTCTATGACAGAACTCTGGCTACTCTACTATTTGTGGATTTTATAAATGATTCTATAACATATTGTTGCACTGTTTCCAATGTTATTCCTTTGTAACTAACTATGACAAAGGCTCCATGTGAGTTGACTATTGTACCCTGTACTCTAACATGACTGTATATTTCAATCTGTCGAGGAACCTTTGTAAATGAGCTCCCAAAAAAAGTGTTTTCTGAATGCAACAATAAATAAAATAAATAAATTGCTCTTTAACCGATCGCTCAAAGCATATGGGACACCTAGCCTTGTCTTTCTATGGGTTAGGTGCCCCATTCCTGCAGGTCAGGCATTTGGGGGGCACCTAGGTGCTGTAGTGTAAGTCACATGACATTGCCACATCATGTGAGCCAGTGCTCCATTCTCTGTTCTCCTCTCAAAAGGGAGGGTAGTGACAGCACGTTGTCATCCTGAATAGAGAGAACAGGGGGCCATGCTGCAAATAAAAAAAGACATAAAAACTTTGAAATACTGGTGAGTGTTTAACAAAAAAAAATAAAATAAGCTTGTAATTAAAAGTTACTAATAGGAATTGTTGGTTCATTCCCATGTAGGCACCACCGATTAAGATACAAAACTAAGGTAAAAATTACTTTTACTGAATGATTTTGCTAAGTAAGGAGCACTGCAGTAAATAGTTTGAACATCAGCAAATTAACAGAGCTAAACTGTTCAGTAGCCTCCCCATCCCTTTTCAAAAACCACCTCAGGCAATTCCTCCTTGGCAGATATGTTTGCAACTGCCCCTGACTTTCAATAGTTAATATCTCCTCCCAACCATTTGTAAGTTCTCGGTCTCTGCTCCCTTGAATTATGTTACTATAGTGTATATAGTTTTTATTGTTGGGGTTGGGGTTTTATGTTTGTTATGCGTTGTTCGTTTTGTGCAAGTTTGACTGTTTTTTGTTGTATTTTTAGCTGTGGTGAAAATGTGGGGTATGCGGATGGTCAGGCAGTATTCCCCCTCCACACTGAGAAATCTCCACCCCCTTTTTGCTGTCCTTCCCTGTCTCCGGAAGTATACAGACGGTGCAGGGTATTGGGGATAGCCAGGAGATCAAGGGCGGGGACTCTGCCTGTTGGGGGAATGGAGACGAGTGGGCGGATTGGGATTGTGGGGACAAGAAGATGCCCTGGGGCGAAATGGGTCCAAGAAAGGGGTCCTCCCTGTCTGGTTCCCATACCCAAGGGCTCTGCCTATGGCAGACAGGAAACTCTGTCTTCTTCGGCTGCTTATCCAACTCGGGCGGTGTTATGCAATGTCAGGTCTATTAAAAACAAGACCTCTATAATGGCGGGTCTTGTTAATTCAACTGACCTAGCGTGCATCACAGAGACCTGGCTGAATGGAAATGCTGGTCCTATTTTGGCTGCAGCAATTCTGGCTGGGTACTCAGTGATACACCGCCAGAGGACGGATCATAGGGCCGGGGGTGTAGCCATTTGTTTTAAATCGGAACTGAACCTGACAGAAGTTCCAGTGGGAACTACCAACTCCTTTGAATGTATCGTGGGTGAGGGTGTGGGGTGCAGGATTCTTCTCATCTGCCGTCCACCAGCGGACTTCATTGTCGACCTGACATTGGGATCCCACAGATGGATGATCCTGGGGGACTTCAATGCCTGGGTCAACGATGAACTTTCACAGTTTGGACAAGACTTCCTACAATTAATGAATTCACAGGGCCTCATACAGGTTGTTTCCACCTCAACTCACATTGGTGGTCATTCATTGGACTTGGTGTTTGTTCTGGGGATGGAGATATCAGACTTGGTGATGGAACCAGTCAGATGGTCGGATCATCATTCCGTCAGATTCGGTTTTGAGGACCCCCCGGAGGCCTGCCCCTATGGAGATGGTCCAATACCGCACCTTGAGGGGTGTATCCCCTGATGGCGGTGTTGGACCTATCAGGTATGCTGTATGAATGCTTGGATTCAGGGGATCTTGTACTTGCCTATAATAAAGCGGTGACAGAGGCCCTGGATTCCATTGCTCCTGTTCATGTCCATCCACTCACCCTTCGCCCCAGGTCTCCTTGGTTTGATGAGACTTTGAGGGAGTTGAGGAGAGTTGGAAAGAGGTTAGAGAGGCGATGGCAGAAGTCTGGCCTGGTATGTGACAGGCTTAGATTGATGGACCATTATTTGGTCTACCAATCAACAATCTCCCATAAGAAGGCAGAGTTGCTGTCCAGGGAGATTGTTGCTGCGCAGAATGGACCAGCTCAGCTTTTCCGGACCGTTGACAGACTGTGCAATCCACTCTGTCTCCGGCCTGGAAAGGCTTTATCACAAGAGCATTGTGAGGAGATTGCTCGATTCTTCATGGATAAGGTTGCCACGATCAGGTCCGAAATCCGCATGACCCTTTCTTTAGGGAGTAGCGATGGTCGACAGGAGATGTTGAACACCCATTTTATGTGGCACAACTTCAGCCGCCCCACAATCAACAATATTGTGGTTATCCAGTCATTACGTCCTACCAACTGTAGTTTGGATCCGGGACCTATGCGCTTGCTGGTTGGCTGTGTTGATGTTATCAGTCTGGTCCTTGCTGAGATTGTCTGGTTGTCACTGGAGAAGGGGATCTTTCCAGATCCCCTCAGGAGGTGGCTGTTCGGCCTCTTCTTAAGAAGCCCTCCTTGGACCCAGACTGTCTAGCAAACTACAGGCCTGTCCCTAACCTGCCCTTTGTGGGTAAGGTTATTGAGAAGGTGGTGGCATTAGAGCTGGAGGACCATTTGACCACCCACAATATTTATGATTCTCTCCAGTCTGGTTTCAGGAAGAGACATAGTACCGAGACAGCCCTTGTTTGGGTACTAAATGACCTCCTGATAGCGAGAGATCAAAGGACTCGTTCCACCTTGGTCTTTCTTGATCTCTCTGCGGCATTTGACACTGTTGATCATGGTGTGCTTTTGGATCACCTGCGGTCTATCTGTGGACTATCAGGATTTGTCCTCAGATGGCTTCATCTTTCCTGATGGGTAGGACTCAGAGGGTGGTGTCGGGGGTCTTTTCCTCAGCTCCATTCCCCCTATCTTGTGGGGTACCACAGGGTTCCATTTTGGCACCAATGTTATTTGCAGTGTATATGCTGCCATTGGGAGCAATTATTAGATGGTACGGTTTGAGTTTTCACTGCTATGCAGATGATACTCAACTGTACATGTCTTTTGTGCCTGATCAAGATGCTGCGGTCTCAGTACTAAAACAGCGGTCTAGCCGAAATCCAAGACTGGATGAACATGAGTTGGCTGCAGTTGAACCCTGAAAAAACTGAGGTGTTGGTTGTGGACCCAGGTCGTCATGAGGCGGTTGTGTTGGCTGGTTCTCCCTCGGGGCTATGCTTCAGAGGTGCCCAGCTACACACCTCAGACCGGGTGCGAAACCTGGGTGTTATGTTTGATGACTGTTTGACTCTAAAGTTGCAGGTGTCTACAGTTGTTACAACTTCCTTTTATCACCTGAAGAATATTGTCCGGGTTAAACACCTGGTCCCCGTCCCCCCCCGACGATCTTCCAACACTGGTTCACGCCTTCATTACCTCCCGTCTTGATTATTGCAATGTCCTTTACCTAGGGCTACCGGGGGTTGACATCCGCTGCTTGCAGCTGGTGCAGAACGCGGTAGACAGGCTTTTGACTGGTACTTCGAGAGCCAGTCATAAAACGCCTGTGCTCCACGGACTGCACCGGCTGCCGGTACGGTGGTGGATCACCTTCAAGGTTGCTTTGTTAACCTATAAGGCCCTACATGACCAGGGACCGGGTTACCTGAAAGATCTTCTGTCCCTACTGTCCCCCCGCCTCTTCCAATCCACCGATGGAGGGATTGATAGAGATTCCCAGGGTCTGTTTAAAGACATCTGGGGCAAGGGCATTTAGTTATGCAGCCCTGACCCTGTGGAACTCTCTGCCTCATCTGGTACGAAACTGCCTGACCGTCCAGAGTTTTAAGACAGCATTAAAAACATATCTCTTTGATTTGGCCTTCCCTGATTATTGAAACTATTATGGTATTTTATTGGTTTTATTTTAATTGGGATAACTATATAATTGTGTTTCTATTGTACAGGTGCCTTGGTTTGGAAAGGCCCCTTTTTTATAAATGAAGATGAATTGAATTGAAATATTAGAAAGTCATTCTGCTGCACTGAGGATGTCACACAGTAGGAAGCACGAGCTGAACAGTAAAGTACAAGTAAACACATGGCTCTTGTCACTACATGTCTGTGAAAGACCAACAGAAACGTTTTTCACTCAGTATCTCTCAACGTAAGCAGCATACAAGTAGTAGTTAATTTATTCAATCATACCTCTCGCTCAGATGTCAGCTGCGATTTTATCAACGCCCCTGTCATTGCCTGCATATCTGGAATTCATTTAGTAAAATCTGACGGGTCTGGTTAATATGTCGATTGTCATGTCTATTTTTTTTTTTATTTAGATTCGATCTGTCAAGAACGACAAATATACACTATAAAGAAAAGTGTATGAGCTGCAAAGCACAACTGGGTTACTCTCCAACCTCGCGGTTGCACTCTCGAGGTCAGCAATTGGTATAGCAACCGCTCAGTTGAAGGATAGCCCGGTTGTGCATCGCAGCTCATACACTATCCTATATGTTCCTTCCCTCCTCAGCCGTCTCTGTTTTGTTGTGTCTTTAGGGTGCTTGCCTCCTCATTTTTTTGCCATCTTCAAAACATCTGCCTGGTTTCTAGATGCTCCTGACTACATCCTATTGTAACATGACTGCACACGTCTCATTTTATTGTATGTATTTTATTCTGTTTTTATGATGTTTGTAAATTTATTTATTTGCTTTTGTTAACCAGGTAAGCACACTAGACATCCAAGTGCCTATTTTCAGGTGTGACCTGGGAGAGTTACAAAGTAACAGAGAGACATGATACAGTGTCGAGGTAACAAACAGGAACCACATGCTCCGACAATTAGGTGGTACAGCATAAGGTACAGACAGGCTCAAAGCTGGACTGAGAGCAATCAATTAACAGATAGGCATGACAACATTTGGAGGTAGAACATCATCATATAACACCTAGAAATTGGTATCAAAGAACATTAACCATTAAATGCTGGTCGCACTGGAAAAAGGGCAAAGTTGCTCAATGTGCTCTTCAGGGTAAACAATAAAAATGAAATGTGAATAGAACTAATGTGCAACAGGCACCTTACAGAAATAAATGATTTACTGACGTATTGGGCTATATATGTCATACATTTGTGGCTGCCATTACAGAGAGAGGCATTTAGCACATAAAATGATTTGCAATGAATGAAACAAAGTAACTGCCATTTAAATACATAAAAGTAATAATGCTGTATAGTTTGAGCAAGAAAAATCATTTAAGGCAGTCTGGTGGAAAATATAGCATAAAATACAATTATGGGTAAAAATGAGGTTAACAGGTGGCTACAAACAAGGATATTCTCATTAATACTTTTCTTTTGCATAGAATCTTAAATAAGAACAGAAAAACACTATTTAAATGATTCTGCAGATGAAATATAAGGTAGTACTCTTTAATTTGGATATAATATTATGTTGATGGTTAGAAAGAAAAAAATACTTACCATAGTAATCATATTTCTTCCAAGGGAATCTTACTGTATTCTGACTAATTCAGTATGGTCTTACCATAGGACTGCCCCGGAGCCAAAATGGTTAATAGAACCTATGCAAATGATGGAATGCTAGGCTCAAGCTTGGTTTTCAAACCACTGTCCTTGGTAAACAGTTCTAAACTATCAGATGCTTACGAAGCATACATGAAGAACCATCTAACTATGATACTGCTACTACTAACAACTAGTTAGTTATGGATTATCCTGTTATGGATTATCCTTCCCCCAAAAAAATGGTTCAGTCTGGCACTACTAAGACTGAAGTCACAGATGGCCAAGAGAAAAAAACATGTCTACAGGTTTGCCACGTCCTTAGTACAGCTGGAGTGCAGTGACCATAGGTTCTTAGTAGGGGAGGAGGGGAGGCAGCTCAGAATTCAGTACGATTCCCTTGGAAGAAATAAGATTAATATGGTAAGTAATTCTTTCTTCAAACCCCAGGAAATCTTACTGTATTCTGACTAATGCAAACTACCCAAGCAGCACCTTTAGAGGTGGGTACAGAACCTACTTAGGAAACAGGCTCTGCAGGACTGCTGTGCCAAACCTAACATCCCCTCTGACCTGACCATCCAAGCAGTAATGCTTGGTAAATGTGTGGACAGTTTTCCAGGTAGCTGCTTTACAGATTTCCACCAGGGGAGTATCTCTAGCAGCTGCTAAGGAAGCAGCTGTACCCCTGGTTGAATGTGAAGCACCACGGAAGAGCGATGGCAACAGTGTTGACACCCCCCACAGGGACACAGCCAAACCACAGCGGAGAACCTTGATGTGTGCCAGCCTGATGACCATAACAGTGACAGACAGCAGCGCACGCCCCACACACCGTTACGACCAGCCACACAGCGATGCACCGGGCACAGACACCCCCTGAGAGCGTGCCGCCAATAGTGCCTGCTCCCTCCCCGGCAGCCTGGCAGCTCACCGTCGGCAATGGACGGTCCTGGTGTGGACTGATGGGGCACAGCCTACAAACAATGTGGGATGCACAGTAGCAACCCCCGGCACAGATGAGTGGCTATTCCACCACCATTGCCCCCTTCGCACCTGGTGCAGGGTGCAGTCATACCGCGCCCATTGCTGTAGTGCTCCATCGGCGCACATGTCACGCTAGGGTGGGTCACTGTGTTCCATCGGGTGCTCTGATTGTGGTTGCCTCGGGGGATGTCGCTGTTGGGGGTTCACTGCGGGGGTGTCGTGCTTCTGTGGTGCTTCTGGTTGAATAGGCCCTGAGGCCTGTAGGTGGCTGATTACCCACCTTGTTGTAGCAGAACTGAATACAAGCCACAATCCATCTTGCTATGGATCATTTAGTAGCTGACCTCCCCTTCCCCACCTCTCCATAGCTGAGGAAGAGCTGAGTTTGATCTTGCCTATGACCTTTTGTGTGGTCGAGGTAGTAACTGATTGCCCTTTTTACATCCAGGTTATGCAGCCTGTGTTCACCTGAGGTGGAATGATCAGTAAAAAATACAGCTAGTGTAATGAACTGGTTAAGATGGAACTCTGATACCACCTTGGGCAAGAATTTTCTATTGGTCCTCAAGACAACTTTGTCTCTATGGACAGCAATGTACCCAGGATCTGTAGACAAGGCCTGAAGCTCACTAATCCTTCTAGCCAAAGTCATGGCCACCAACTGTTTTCCAAGTCACATATGTAAGATCTGCCAAAGACATGGGTTCAAAAGGGGGCTGCATGAGCTGGGAAATGCAAATGTTTAGGTCCTACATAGGGGTTGGTTCACTATGTGGAGGATGCAAATGCAGCAACCCTTTAAAAAAGTTTTTGAACACTGGGTTTGAGGCTAGGGAAAACCTCTTACCTGCAGATAAGTAAGCCGAAACAGCTGCCTGGTGCACTCTCAGGGTAGAGGCATTAAGCCCGTAGAGTGAAGATGGGTTAAGTAATCCAGAACTATTGGCAAACCAGCCTGGGTGTGGTCCACATCTCTGCCTTGGCACCAGATGGAAAATCTCTTCCACTTGAAAGAATAAGTTTTCCTAGTGGATGGCTTTCTGGATACCGTAAGTATTTCCATAACGCCCTCTGACAAATTCAGATCTGCATATTCTAAGTCCCCAAGAGCCAGGCTTTGAGCCTGAGGGATTGCAGATTGGGATACATGATCCTGCCCTGAGAGGATTACAGTAGGTTGTGCCTCCTGGGGAGGCTGATTGGTTTGGTTACTGACATTGATAGAATCATGGAGTACCAGGACTGCCTGGCCCAGTCTGGGGCAATGAGAATCATTGTTGCTGACTGGGCCCTGAGTTTGTTCAGCCCCCTTAGCAGTAAAGAGAAGGAAGGGAATGCATACAGGAACTTCTCCATCCAATCCAACAGAAGGGCATCCAGAGGAACTGTGCCCTTGGTGAGGGGTCTGCAGCAGAAGTGTGGCAACTGCTGAATGCCCGAAGCTGCAAACAGATCCACCTCTGGAGTGCCCCATCTCCTGAAAATGCCCTCCAGGACCTGCTTGTTCAGTGACCACTCGTGGTGATTCTGGTCGATTCTGCTTAGAGCATCCGCCAGAACATTGTCTTTCCCTGGAAGATGGACAGCAGATAGGGAAACCTCCAGGGAGTATGCCAAATTTTCATAGCCTCCGTGCACAGAGGAGTCGACCTTGTGCCCCCTTGTTTATGTAATACATGGTTGTTGTATTGTCTGTTCTGACCTGAACCATCTTGCCCTTTAGTAGATTGGTGAATGATTGGATACCCAGGAGTACTGCCCTGAGTTCCAACAAGTTGATGTGCAAGAGTGATTCTTGCTTTGTCCACGTGCTGTGTGAGCCCCCAGATGTGCCCCCCCAACCCAGGAGGGATGCATTTGTGGTCAATACCAGCAAGGGGGCCCTAGCCTGAAGTGTCCTGTCTTGCCACCACTGAAGAGCTTGCAGAAATGTTACTGTGACTGGTACTAGCTTTGACAGAGAATCCCTTTTTTGAAGCTAGTGAACTCTCAGATGGAACTGAATGTTCCTCATTTGGAACCTGGCTCCTGACACAGTTGCTGTGGATGCTGCCATGTGGCCTAGCAGTTGCAGGAAATGTCTTGCTGGTCTTGGGACATGTAGTTTGAAGGAGTTGGCTACTTGTATAAGGTTGTCCGCTCTGTCTTGAGGGAGGAAGGCTCTTCCCTTTTGAGTGTCCAGTTCTGTTCCTATGAATCTGAGCAACTGAACCGGTTCCAGACAGACTTTTTTTAGGTTCACCAGAAACCCCAGTGAATGCAGGGTATCCTGTGTGAGTGCCAATGCCTCTTTCACTTGCTGATATGACTGGCCTACTATCAGCCAGTCATCCAGGTAAGGGAACACTGATATCCCTTGTCTCCCTAGGTGTGCTATGACTACAGCTAGGCATTTTGTGAACACCCTTGGAGCAGAGGTTAGTCCAAAGGGCATTGCCCTGAATTGGTAATGGCCTGATGGCAGTCTGAACCGTGAGGTACTTTCTGTGTGACTGTCTTATAGGGATGTGAAAGTAAGCATCCTTTACATCTAGTGATGCTAGCCAGGCTCCCTGCCTTAGGATTGGCAAAATAGCAGTCAGTCACCATCTTGAATTTTGGTTTTGACAAATGTTTGTTTAGGTGTCTGAGATCCAGAATGGGTCACCACTCCCTGTTTTCTTTGTTGTGAGGAAGTACATTGAGTACAGGCCTTTTCCCTTCTGATCTGAGCTGATGGAACTGGCTCTATTGCCTTTTGTAACAGAAGGCTTGAAACTTCCTCTTTCAGCAAAGTTGTTTCTGACAGAGAAGAGGGACTGAAAACCCTTGACCTCAGCTTTGGCATGAGCTTGAGGTTGAGGACAAGACTCTGACCCACTACTTCCAGGACCCACTTGTCTGTGGTGATATTTTTCCATTCTTGGATGTAGTGGACCAGCCTGCCCCCTACTGGGACTGGGAAGGCGACCCAAGCAGGTACCTCAGGGTGCCTACTTCGTCTGGGCTGCTGGCTAAACAGTGGAGCTAGAATGGCACTGCCCCTTCTGCCCCTGCCTCTAAAGTATCCCCTTTGCTGCTGATACCATGCGAAAGCTTGAGGCTGGAAAAAAGGCCTGCAATGAGCTCTGCCCCTGCCACCTCTGGCCTGGTGCTTTTGGGGTGTAGATGTTCTCTCTTTTGCTGCAGCACTCTTGTAGGCAGACTTATACTCGTCCATCTTTTTCATATATGCCTCTGTTTGTTCTCCAGAGACATAGGGTCACAAGGAAAATCCATGGCTGTGGTTTGTGTGTCCTGCGTCAGATTAGTAGTTCTGAGCCAGGCAAACCTCCTAATGGACACTGATGCTGCCATTTGCCTAGATGCAGTATCACTGGAGTTCACTGCCATCCTAAACTGCATTTCAGCAGCTTCAGTTCCTCTTTTTGCAGCTTCCTCCAGGTCAGCTGCCATGGGAGAAGGAACTGCTTTTGAAATTTCCAGAACAGTAGCCCAAAGATTCTTTTGATACCTGGCCAAATATGACATGTATGTGGCCTGTCTAATAGCCAGGGATGACCCCAGATATACTTTTTTTTTTTTGCTATAGAATCCACCTTCCTAGAGTCTTTGTCTGGAGGGTGAGAAGACCGGAGGATGCCAGCTTTGTCACAAGCTGCAGCCTGAACAACCGCCTCATGACTAGGGTGCACAAAATTAAACTCAACACCAGTTTTGGCTACCCAGTACTTCTTGTCTGCCTTCTTTTCTGTAAGGGGTACTGAAGTGGGTGTCTGCAGAAGCTTAAGAGTCTGCTTTTTAAGGGACTTGTGGATTGGCAGCAATAACCTCTTTGATGCTGGCACATCCATCATTTCCCTATAATCCTCTTCCTCCTCATCTTCTGTGGATTCCTGAGTGGAGAGGTTGAGGGTCTGGGCTATTTGTTTCATAAATGAATAGTAGGAGGTAAAATTCTCTGTTCCCTTGTCAGGGGAATTTGGTCTGTGAGGATCAGGAGAAATGTCTTGATCAATGGGTTCGCCAAAATCCTCTTTCTCCTCTTCTTCCTCCTCCTCCTCCTCATCATCCTCTTCTTCAAATTGGTCCCCACCGAGGTCTGTTAAACCGGAGATCTGGGTTGAACTGGGAGTCTGGACCATTATCGGTAGTGGTTGCTTTCAAACCAGAACCAGGGTCTGATGAGACTGAATAATTCTGATGGCGTTAGCAATCTCTTCTGCAGAAGGAGCCTCAGCTTTTTTCAGTTGTGGTTCCTGATGTTTTTCTTTTCTCTTCTTTTTTACCACAATGGCCGGTTCAGCAGCTGTATCTGCGGTTCCTTTTTTTACTAGAAGAGCTATCGCCCCTGTTAGAGAGCAGCTCCTCTGGTTCTTTTTGAAGAGGAACTGATTTTTCAACGGCTGAGTCAGCAGCCTTGTCAGCCATCCTTTCCTGCAGTCTCTTTAACCGTCTCTCGACTGTAGATTGTGGAAAGTTACTGCAGATCTCACAAACTGTCTTAAGGTGTTCAAACCCCAGAGGGAAGTCACAAATTAAGTGTGGATCAGTTTGTGAACGATAAGGGAAATGACGGTTTCCTCTCGGTTAGAGAACCAATAAGAGAATCAGGCTACTTACCCAACGAACACTAAAATCTAAACAAATTCTGCCTGAAAACCAAGGACAGTGCTTTAAATACCAATTAAAACTAAACAGTACTAGGTAAAGCCGAGAAAAAAATGTTTTCAAACAATGAAGGAGAGCTTTCCAGAGACATCTTACTGAGGCAAACAAAGTAAAGAATCTGACGGTTTAGAACTGTTTATCAGGCACAGTGGTTTGAAAACCGAGCTCGAGACTAGCATTCCATCATTTGCATATGTTCTATTAAGCATTTAGGCTCCGGGGCAGTCCTATGATGAGACCATACTGCATTAGTCAGAATACAGTAAGATTTCCTGGGGTTTGAATATTAATTATGATGATTAACCATTAGGTGCCAAATGAAGTAAGGAACTGACTTTTGAAGCTGATTTATATAAATCTGAAGTGAGTATACAGAATTTTAGACATGATCTCAGCAATTTATCCAAATTTTGAACTAGTATTAATCATACTGTATTTATGTATTTAAAATAGAATATGGTACCAATGTTATCCTGATGAAGGAAGAATTCTCTGAAACATTGACATTTGTTAGCTGTGACTAACACACTGGTTGTTCCTTTTTTCTGAGATACATGAAGAAATTTCTTCTACATACTCTGGAAACAAGCAGCCCACTCACCCAATCTTCACTTTAGATCTTTTATTGACGAGCCAGCCTTTTCTGTGGGCCTGGCTTAGGCCCTGCAGGATTTCAACACAGAGCGTCTAATGCGCATAGGTATTTTAATTTTCCGCTAAACAGCATCCTGGACAAGACCCATGAGATGCTGACACAGCCCTTGGAGGCAGAGCTGCCCTGCAGAACCTCATAGATGAATATGCCCTCTTGGAAGTCTGGCCATCTTCCCAACTCACCGAAAGAGATTACACCTCCCCATTACCAGTACAGAAGGATCAATTACAGGCTCCTCTCCCCTGTTCTCTCATCTGTGCTACGTAGCGCTGACATGGGTAGCATCATTATAGATGATCATGCCCTGATCTCAGTGTTTTGGGGATTATCACCACTCCTCCCCCCACCGACACCAAATCCACACATTGGCGGTTGGACCACCTCCTGCTTAAAGATCCTAACTTCATTACAAGGCTGGTGCAGGAATCCAAAGATTATTTTGCACTTAATGCTACAGAGATGGTCCTGCCAGATTGTCTAGGCCTTCAAGGCCATCTTCGGTGGGAAAAATCACAGGTTTTGCTTTATGTCACAGAAAGCAATGAGAGGCAGAGGGAAAAGTCCTGAAAGAGCAGTTTAAAACCCTTAAAGAGCACCTTTCCCAGTAGTCATTAAACTACAAAAAGATTAAACTGGGAGCTCCCTTACCTCTTGAAGAGTTCCTCCAGACTATCTTTGTTTTTTTAATAAGGCACCAAAGGAAGGGAAAGGATCGTAATTTGACCTCCAGAGCTGGCTGCACTATCCCTCTCCACTTCCTGAATCTCCGATCCGACCATCTTTATAGGTTGGGGGGTGCTCCATTCACTTGAATGGAGCGTCTTTTTCAAATGTAATTTCCCCATTGTAAACTGGGTTTTAGTACCTATTAATGGCAGAGTTCAACTTAACAGAGCTTTGTTAGTTGAACTCTACCATCAATAAGTACCAGAATCCAATTTACAATGGGGAAATTACATTTGAAAAAGATGCTCCATTCAAGTGAATGGAGCACACCCTCGCACTCCGCTATAAAAAGTCACAGTAGGTCAGAGCGCAGGGACGGATCAGAGATTCAGGAAGCAGACAGGGATTATGTGGTCAGCCCCACCAGGGCACATTACGATCCCTTCCCTTGCTTTGGGGCCAGTATTACAAAAAGCGAAAAATGTTTTATTTATTAAGAATTCGGAAAGCACACCTTTGAGCTGTAGGCTCTTTTCTAAAGGTTCCATGTCAAGTAACAAAGAGAAATAGTAAAGAGCAAAACAGCAATATATAACATACAGTAAATATACAAAGAAGCAGCCAATTGGCATTGTCTAGTTTGTAAAGTGATTATTTTACAGTGGAACAGAGCACCAAGCATCGTACGATGTATGCCATGGGAGACTGCAGGAGACAGAGCAGGAGCAAATGGTACAGAGAGCAGCGTTGGATTCTAAGATACTAGGGGGAGGTGGATAGCAGCTCAGATGTATTGCCAAAGAGGGGGAAGAGTGGAAATACGAGGGTGAAAAGGGATAGGGAAACTAACATAGAGGAGCTCCTTATGAGGTAAGGGAGCTCCCTGTTTAATCTTTTTGTATTTGTAAAAGGCGCTCTTTAGGTATGAATTTAAAAAAGTGGCAGACACCTCGGAAAATAATATTTCCAAAATCATTAGAACAGAATATCAGATCAATTCCATACTCATGCGTAAAGCAGAGCTTGCACTACTCAGGCTAAAACATTAATGGTGAGAGAGAAGACAGGTGCTTGCCATCCCAGAAAGGAGCAATCTGTCAGATGTATCTCTACTCATGTCAGCACAATGGGTAATGCTTACGAAAGCAAAAGACATTAACGTGAGGATGAGGGAACTGTATTAATTTTTTATGCCCCCAATAGTGGCCAAGATTCATGATTTCTTTAACTCTCTTCCCCTCCCTCCTCTCACACCAGCACAGGCTGCCTCACTGGAGGTCCCCCTGTCTTAGCCAGAACTATTACTGCTATCAAAACCACGAAGGCCAGTAAGGCCCTGGGCATGATAGCATACTGGTTGAGCTTTACCGCCGATTCCATACCTGGTGTCCCCCACATCTGCAAGCCATGTTCACACAGTCTTACTCGGAAGGGTCTCTACCAGGGGTTAGCCTTAACCTTTTTTGCACTAGCCAGCAGGGCAAGTTGATTCAAAATTGCACTAGCCCACAGATGGATGCACTAGCCCTCAATTATAATGGTACATTTTTTTCACTTATACAGGAAACAATGGAAGCCAAGAAATACTCTGATTTATTGCACATTTATCCTGCTCCCACATTGCTTCCAGCTCCCCAGCAGAAAAAAAAGCTTGCAATGCCATCTCACACAGTAAGCCCCCCCCCCATTGTTTTGTACAATGGCATCCTCTCTTCCTCTTTCTGCACCCCCCCCCCAAACCACCAAACCAAAGGACCAGTGGCAGAGCCAAGTTTGGGAGCGTTTGGGAGCTGGGGGAGGCATTCAGTCAATTGTGGGCTCCACAATGGTCACTGAACAGTGAATAAAGATCATGATGGGACACCACTACTCACACTATGGAAGCCAGGACCACCACCCCCAGCTCCCCCTCTAGCTCCGCCACTGCAAAAGGACATCACAACAGCAAATGTTCAATCAAGCAGTCCTAGCTCTACACACACAATAGCTGACATCATCATGCACCTCACCACACTGTCACCACCACCCACAGGGCAATGAACAGAGTCTGGCAGAGAAAGACACTCTCAGCCCCAACCCTCTAGTCAACTGAAGACCTGCACTTCTGGAAGTTTTTGTACAGTCTCAACTGAGCCAGGAGCACATCTAAGATTTCCTTGGCATGGGGGCTACACAAACCTAAGGAGTTTAGGAAATGGAAAACAATTACATTTTTATTTTTAAAAGCACTGATTTTAATATGCTCTGCCCCAACAATAACAGATTTTAATTTAACATTGTCCTTTCATCAGCCATGGGGAACCTGTACACAGTTATAATGCTATACTATCTCTAGTTCTATATAGGATGATCTATGTACCCCAGGAATGCCTATTTTAAGCTTTCAAATTATGTATTTTATCAAGGTTTATTATTGTACCATACATGATTCAAAGCTTTGTTTTTAAGATGAAAGGACATGCTGGGTGGGATAAGGGTGGGACTGTATGGATGGTGATGGCTGGCATGGTCCATTTAGAAGAGCTGGGGATCCCCTGCACTTGCCAGTAATGACAGCTATGGATCTGTGGATGATCATTTCAGAGTCTGGTCTGCAGTGGTGTCTAGGGAAAGAACAGAGTTAAGAGATTTGTGGGGGGAAGGAAGTTATGGTTAGGTTGGGATAAAACCCACAACCTGCAGGGCCGACCCTGTATACCTCCTCGCATTTTGTCACTGAAATGTTGGATACAGACACTCAAAATGTAGGGAAATTAGGGGCACTGGTCTTAATAATACGGGAGAAATTGTTAGACAGAGACACATTGTGAACATAGGGCTGGCAGTATGGCCTAGAGGTTACAGTAATGAGCTGTGATGGAGCTTGGTATATCAAGCTAACAGACCTGGATTTGATTCCCACAACCTCCACTTGCATACTGTGTGACTCTGAGTAAGTCATTTAACCTTCCCAGTGCTCCCGGGTCACCCCTGAAAACAGGCACCTGTGCCTAGTGGGCCTTACCTGGTTAACAAAGAATAATTAAAAAAAAAAAATTCAGAAAACTGAAAGCTAGTGACTTAGTAGTACTTTACCCTTAATCACACCCTGGACACTAGCTGAAATTCCTAACAGTGGAGTGATAATGATTCACATTGAGTCTTTTGTGGGATCCCCCTCTTCAACTGCCAGGTAATTGCAGCTCTTAATGAGCTGTTAATCACACCAGGCCATCTGGAACATTGAGAGAGATTAGCATGAGGACTAGAGTTTGCTAAAGTAGAGACTTTTTTTTAACTTCATTAACAGCCATGAAAACCTGGACTAGTCAAGACAGACAAGTAGAGAGTTAGCTGCACTAGCCCTGATCAATTTGTACTAGGGTTTGGGCTAGTAAAAACAATGTTAAGATCAACCCCTGGTCTCTACCCACTTCTCTTTGGGAGACAGTAACCACAGTCCTTTCCAAGAAGGGAATAGATAAATCTCTTATGTGCCAGCTTCCACCCTATTATACTAATAAACTCTGACTGCAAGGTACATGCCAAAGCACTGGCGATGAGGCTGGAAACAATTCTATTCCTAATCTAGCTACTGCAGACATGTTTTCTCAAAGGGAGGCTAGGCTCCAACCACCTTGGTTCACTGTTCAGCTTAATCAAACTAGTGATATACCCACTCAGTCTTCCACAACTGCTAGACTTTAATAATGTGTTTGACTCGGAGGGGTGGGGGCATCTCCTAAGCTCCTTAACTGCCATGGGGATGGGGGTTCGGACCTTCTTGTTAAAATGGGTAATTACAGTATACGCAGACCCCACTGCCTGAATAGTCATGAACTGTCTCCTGACCTCCCCCTTTTCCCTTCAGAAAGGGACAAGAGAGTGATGCTCCCTATCCCCATCTACTATTAGTTCTGGACCTTGAGCCTCTTGCAATAGCAAGCTGCATGGCCCCTAACGTTGCTGGTATAGAAGTAGGAAACAGTACATAACTTGTCTATATGCATACAATCTCCTGGTCACTCTTTCTAACACTGGGAGGTCAGTCCTGGCTCTCCTCATCTTACTTAATTCATTTGTCACAATCTTGGGACTACAGGTTAACACGTAAAACTCAAGTTCTTCCCATGAACTCTCTTTGTACCCCAGTGATTTTCACTCAAGCAGTCTTGGAATGGGCTCCCTCAGGTATCACCTATCTATTTATTTATTTATTGTGATCTCAGATTAATACCTTTGAGAACAAACTCATTATATAGGTTCCACGTCAGGGTAGAAAAGAAAAGAAACAGTGGTGCAAATTACAGTAACACAGCAACAAACACTAATAAAGATATATAAATATAACAATTAAGAAAGTATATATACATATGAAAATAATCATAAACAAACAGAAAAAACAAGGAACAATGCATTATACAATGTGTGCCATTATTGTTAAAAGTAACAGGCTGAGATAGTACGAACCAAAATCCAGGAAGAATTCTCAGGAAGTACTGTCATTAGTGATAGAAACTAGACAGGAGGTCTCATCACATGAGAGACAGGTAGAGAGGACACTGAAATAAGTAATAAGGAGACAGTTATGACCCGCTGCAGAGATGATGGCGAGAAACCACTACTGTGCCATGTGGTGAGTTAGTGGAAACAATCACAGCTGGCCAACATGACTAAATGTTTCCTGAGCTTTCATTTAAAGGTGCCTAAGGTAGCAGCAGTGGAGATGTCAGGAGGAAGTGAATTAAACCAAGCAGGAGCACGGTGGAAAAACGCTCTCTGGTCTAACGAGGTACGGCATCTGGGAATTTTAAAAATCATGCTTTCCAAGTTTCTGGCACAGCAATTGTTTTCAAAGGGGGTGAGAAGCATCTGTTCACCAGACAGCAACAGGCTGAGACTAGCTTTTTTGGCCAATAGGCAGGTTTGGAACCTGAGTCTTCCAGAGAACTGGAGCAAGTTCGCCTGTTCATACAATTCACACGTATGTGTGAACCACCCAGATCCCGAAAAAAGTTGGCAGGCTTTGTTTAAGGCCACCTTAATGCAACGGAGGGCTGTTTCCAAGGCGGAACCATAATTTACAAGACCATAGTTAATGACTGAGACCACTGAACTAAGGATAGCAAGATTTAGAGCCTCCAGAGTCACACTTTGTCGATGCCTATACAGTAGGCCAATGCGTACATTGATAGTCTTGACAGTGTTGTCTATATGTTGTGCATATGACATAGTGCTGTCAAGTGTGACCCCCAGGTATTTAAAGTGCCACACTTGATCCAAGAGAGTACCTTCCACATCACAGATGGTAAGAGGGTGGAAGCAATGCCTAGTAAGGGAGCTGGAGAACATCGTTTTATTTTTTTTGTAGTTCATGATGAGTTTTTGCTCCCTGAACTGCCGTTCAACATCCATGAAACTATGCTGTAACTTGCATTGCAGTAACTTTGGGTCAGGGTCGCTAGTGAACAAGACTGCGTCATCTGCGTATAGCAGAATCCTACTCTGACAGGAATAAGGGAGCCGGTTGAGAAATATACTAAATAAGAGTGGGCCCAATATGGACCCTTGAGGGACACCAGAGCGAACAGGTCTGCTTTCTGAGAGGATGTTAGCTATTTTTACCTGTTGAGAATGGTTAGTAAGATAACTATTAAACCAGGCAACCGTATCAGCAGAGAGGCCAATGGATGCAAGCTGCTCGATCAGTAGGGAGTGAATGACCATGTTGAACACCTTAGTCAAGTCGATAAAAGCTGCGTGAGCAAGGGCACCTTGGTCCAAGGAGCTGTGAATGTACCCAGTAAACTCCAGCAAAGCAGTAGTAGTGCTGTGTCCTTTACGAAATCCGTGTTGATGCGGACATTGTATGTTGTAATTTTTGAAGTAATCAACCAATTGATCTGCTTTCAAGTGCTTTGGATAATGGTGGAAGAATGGAGATAGGTCTACAGTTTCCATGAAGGGTGCGATCCCCAGCCTTAAAGACAGGTGTCGCCAAAGCAGATTTCCAGATTTGGGGGAACTGAGAAAATCTAAGGGAAGTGTTAATAATACGTGTAAGTGGAGCCAGGATGTCATCCAAGGTTATTGCCACAAGTTTTAGGTCAAGGGAATCACCACTGAATCTAGACTCCCCTATGACCTTTATGAAGTATTTCCCAGCTTCCCAAACTATAAGAGCTCTGAAGTGGAATTGTGGGTAGGAGTGGGACTGGTCTTCAGTTGCCGAGTTGGTGTGGAGGAAGAAGTCTGGGGGGAGTATGCCACTCAGATCTGAAAAGGCTTTATTAAAAGTGTTTGCGAAGGTATAGGGGTCAAGTGTAGAGACACCATCGATGTTTAGCATCAAGGAGGTAGTTTTGTTTTCTTTACTCGTGACTTCATTTAGGTTTGCCCAGAATTTCCTGCCATCTGTCCATGACTATGTAAGAACTTCCTTGTAGTACTGGTTTTAGTCGCTCGTATGGCCCTGGTGCAACCATTGTGAGCTTTTTTGTAGCTCTGGATATTAGCCTGTTTATCCGTGGCCTAAGCTCTGTGCCACAAGTGGTCCCTAGCTTTCATACACTCAAGAAGGTCAGGTGCGAACCATGGGTTGCTATGCTCTTTGATTTTCCACTTCTTAAGGGGGGCATGCTTGTCACACACACTGTTGAAAAGGCAGATGAATTCAACAAGTGCTGTGTCGACTGTGCCGGAAGAGTAAATTTTAGCCCAGTCCTGATGATGGAGTTCAACTTTCAGTAGTTCAAGATGTCCATGTTTAAGGACCCTATTTGTAACTGTTCTAACTGGGGGTTTAGAGAAAATTATTTGACCAGAGGAACAGGACCGGTGAGTGGTCGCTACAGTCATCAGGGAGTACAGCTGTATGTGAAATGTGGTCTGGACGGTTAGAGAGTACCCGGTCCAGTAATTTAGATGATCCGGTCTTGTAGTTCATCCGAGTGGGATAGTCAACAAGCTGGGAGAGGTGCACTGCTGTGACTGCATCCCTGTAGGGGTACGCATCATGGGAGAGCCAGTCAATGTTAAATTCACTTAGCAAAATAGATTCTGAGTTTAGGTTCAGAGCACCTAGACACTCCATGAGAGAGTCTAATCCTAGTGCCTTCTGCTTGGGCGGGATAACAGTGAGGGATTTATTATGGGCCCCAAGGAGCACTTTTAAAGCAAGTGCTTCCATATTACCCCTAGTGTTGGGCAGTGGTAGGATTTGGCCTTGAAAGCTGTCTTTGAGATAGACTGCGTAACCACCACCACGCTTGGTTAACCGGACATTTTTGTAAATATCCAGGGATAGAGATTGAAGCACCTGGTATTTTGGGGGAGATCCAGGTCTCAACTATTGAGACAATATTGGGATTGTGTTGCAGAATCCATGCGTTCAAATTGTCCATTTTAGGTAGAAGGCTGCATATGTTTATTGAGGCAATTATTAGCTGCCCTGCAATTCTCATGGGAATGGTCGTGCTTTGAGGAGGGCCAGGGTTGGGGTGGATATTTCCTGACAGCAGTAATAGCAATAATGCTAAATGACAGAGGTATACTTTCAGCTGTTTGTTGCTGATTTTAACTAGTCTTCTATGGTAGTATCTAGGGATAAGGGTAGTCATTGATTTGTATTGCATAACCTCAGCTCAGTCTGGTGCCTCGACTGGAAACTTATAAGCTAAATGTCACAGGTGGACAGCACTCAAACTATCACTGATAGGAAAGATCGAGGTTCACCAGGTGGTCACCTCGGCTAAGCAGCTTTTCTGCTTTAGCCACCTCCCTCTGCATATTCACAGCTCTTGGTTTCAAAAAGTGGACAGGCTTTTTGGCTCCTTTTTATTTGAGGACAACCCCCATGCTACAGTAGGGATAAACTGCAGGGCACTGGTCCTCTGGGAGATGGGCACTCCCGCGGCTGAAAGGCTACCATACAGCTTTTAGAGGTCCAAACTCTGAAATGGTTTGAGAAGGCCACTGAGGACTCACTGCTCTGGGTACACATAGAAATTGGTGCTGGGGGGGGGGGCTCTTCTAGTGTGTAGCTTTAAAACTCACTACCACCTGCATTAAAGATTCACACCCCCATCTCAGTCTCTTGTGGTGAGTGGAAGGTATTGTGCAAAATGGCTAAGAAGAACCTATGTCTTATTAAGTTGGCTCCACTTTGTGGGAATGGGAGAATAACTATGTGTAGCAAACTTGTGGCCTAGTGGTGGTGAAGACTTATAGGGCAAAGGACCTTCTCATTCCAGGCTCGGTTATACTCCACTCTGTCAATCAACTCAAAAATCTGTACCATATCCCCACCTGTGATTTTTGGAGGTTCTTACAAATCTGGGCCAGGATTCACCAAAAATTGCAACGTGCCACGCAAACGTTTGTGTGGTACCTTCTGATTGCCCAAGTCGCAAAACTCACTATTCACAGTTGGATAGCGAATGGCGCTATCCAACTGTGAATAGGACTGGATAGAGGCAGCAGTAACACCGATAACGCTACCTCTAACCCCTCCGGCGCAGCCCTGACCCCCAGCCAAGTGAATACCTCCTGCAAGCATAGTGCCGGTGTGCTAAGTCAGTATTCACTAAGCCAGCTATGCAAATGAGCCCAATGGGCATGCATGGCACTAATGAGCCATTTGCATGGGCTGCACCGAGTGTAGCACCCGCCCCCCCCCATCACCAATTGCTGTCCCGTAATAAGGTATATAATTCCCTGGCAGTATAGTGATTCCCTCCCCAATCACCAATCCCGGAAGAATGAACATTTTCCATAGTGTAGTGGTCCTTTCCCAATGCCCAATCTCCCACCTGATATGTATAATTAAATTTTCCGTAATGTAGTGATCCACCCCGGTCCTCAATCTCCTACCTGATATGTAAAATTAAATTTTCTGTAATGCAGTGTCCCACCCCAGTCCTCGATCTCCCACCCCATACTGATACATCCCTTTTCCATAGTGTAGTGGTCCCTCCCCCCTCCCGTTGCCCAATCTTCCACAATGTTATAATTGGCCATCTACAGAGCCTGTGTCAAATATATCAATCAAGGGAAAAAAGCGGGAAAGCTCATGGCCCTATGCATACACCAACAGGAAGCCTTCCACACTATTCAGGGTTTAAATGTGCCCAGGAAACCTAATCTAATTATAGAACCTCAAATTACTGGAGAAGAATTCAAGTACTTATACAGCCCAATGACTCTGCCCCGCTTGAAGGCCACAATTCAAGACTATTTAGTGGATATACTCCTCCCTAAGCTCCCTCAAGACCAACAGACCTTTCTGGCTGCTGATCTCACACTGGGGAAAATTAAACAGGATATCCAAGATTTAACACCAGATAAGGCACCTGAAACTGATGGGTTTTTTTTTCCCTAATTTTTACAAGTGCTTTAAGGAAGCGCTCTGCTAATTGTGGAATTGTTTACGTCTCTGTACAAGGAAGGTATAAAGAATGGAGACTTGATGAGTGCACTGATCACACTCACACCCAAACCCGGGAGGGATCCTAGTATCATGAGTAATTATAGACCGATCTCACTACTGAACATGGATATGAAAGGTTTAGCTAAAGAGTTAGCAAATAGGCTCAGCAGGCCGTGGGGGATGCTAACTGCATGTGAGCAGGTGGGTTTTATGCCAGGCAGGGTTTCCTATGATCATCTGCGCAAGCTGGCTCATTTGATCTCTATGTCTGGGGAGCCCGACCCCACAGCAGTCTAGGTCTTCCTAGATGCAGAGAAGGCATTTGATAGGGTCTCCTGGGACTACCTCTTTATAACCAAGGCTCAGTGCGATATCCCTGATGACTACATTCAATGGGTGAAATTATTATATACCTATTCAGCTGCTCAGCTTTGTTGTAACGGTATATATTTGGAATCTTTTAACCTGTACAAGGGCATGAGGCAGGGCTGTCCTCTTTCTCCCCTATTATTTGACCTCTTCCTAAAATCACCTATTCTTAATAAGTATACCACAGAAATGATAGGTATTGGCACTGAAGGCACTCAGTACAAAATTTCATTTTATGTGGACGATATACTTAATTTTATTTATTTTATTTAAAATGTGGTAACTGGGAAAGGCATGGTGAGCCGAAACTCTTTCCCAGATGCTTCATATTACCCACCCCAGCATATCCCTGCCTCATACTCTTCAGGAAATCTCTAAGTTAGGGGAAATATTGAGTTAAATGGAGAGCCTTCCAGCTCCCCAATATAACTTCCTTGCTCAGTCTCGTGTACACGGCTTTCACCGTGACCTTCGGAGGCTGGCAGTCTCTGTAAGTTGTCCACTAGTTGGGCAAGGTCAGGATAAAGTTTGTTTGGAGTGGAGACACAGAGGGTTGGCAGGGTGGCACCTGTGTCATGATCTAGACCACCAGCCACAGTTATCCTATCTGACACATGACTGACCAAGACTATTTGATCTCGGTCTATGAAGGCAGTGTGTTCAGTAAAGTCTAATGTTCCCTTGTGGGCATAATTATTAGTCAGTGGGCAATGGGTCTTTCCTAGTTCCTCAAATATTCTTACATTTACTTTAAACCCATCTGTTAGTCTGTCTGGGACAGTCATATATTTTACACCAATGTTTCTTATCAGAATCAATGACACACCAACCCAAATATTTATGTAAAATTTTAGGACATTGAAAATCTGTACAATTTAC
Source organism: Neoceratodus forsteri (assembly GCA_016271365.2). Taxonomy (NCBI): domain Eukaryota; kingdom Metazoa; phylum Chordata; order Ceratodontiformes; family Ceratodontidae; genus Neoceratodus; species Neoceratodus forsteri. The sequence continues at coordinate 111,842,833 of JADMNL010000031.1, read as the reverse complement.
CATATGAATATAACCTGGAACTGTTATCTTAAGAGTACCGGCATGACCAATGAAACAGAAGTCTAATTCTGATTTACTTCTTAGGTTATCCTTTTCTAGACTAAGTGCCCTAAGCTTTATAATATTAAATTGAGAAGCATAAGTGAAGTCAGGTTTCATGGTTAGAAAATATTTTTACTTTTGATATTAATGTTCAGAGTTTACAGAGCAGTTTTGGCATTACTATGAATAGACAGTTACAATTTAAAATGCAATTACAATTTTATCTGAACAGCAGTGCAAAAGCGGAAAATAATGTCTTCGTCGCAAGTCAAAAATCATCGCAATAAAAGAAATAAGAATAAATGCAGGCAGATTGTCAGCCTCAGATCCTATGCCCAAGGTGGCGGTAACAAACTCACCGACCAGTACCAGCTGATGTCCAACTGAGTTCCTGAGAGTTGAGGTGACTCTTGGTTCTCCCTCTGAGACTCCTTACCTTGCCTTGATTCCTGGGGATTTATATACTCTGCCAAGGCAGAAAATAGGATCTAAAACTATCAAAGCATCTGGCCCTCCTAACTGTTTTACAAGCAAGGTGACCACTAATTGATGATCAGATGCTGAAGGCTGTCAGTGACCTGAGGACATCTGGCTGATAGAGAATTATTTGGGCTGTAACCTTGGCCTGACATCATGGTATCTTGCGTGAGAGATGGCCAGGGAAACTTTCCCAGGTATTAAAAATAAGACTGAGCTCCCAAGGGAGGCACTCAGCCCGAGAGATCACACCTCAAGCAGAGGTGTGAACAGCTGGCCATCCATTGTGGTTAGCTGTTTACTCGTCAGGACAAGGTTGACTGCCCATGTGGCAAATTATTTAATTAATAGGACAGGGTCAACTGGTTGTGATTGCCCATGCGGCCAGGCCTTCACATAATAGGACAAGGCTGACCGCTCGCTAACCTCTTATGGCTAGACTGGGTAGGTAAAAATATACTGCCTGTGGTTACCAGTGGACAGTACTCAACAGGTGTCTGAAGTTGAGAAGGTCACACTCGGGACTCATGAGGACACAGCAAGCCCGGAGGGTTAGAATTGTACCTCCAGTATTTAACTCTATTAAAAAACAAGCATTTGTCAATGCCGAATGTTTGCTTGCTGGCACTGGCAGTGGTAGTGTAGAAGTTACAGAGCTGCATAATAGGAATGGCAGTGAAGTATTGAACTGAAGCCAACCCCACCACCACCCTGCAGAGAGTGACAGGCATTGGGGTGTGCCTTTGAGTCGTCAGGCATAACGGCCACGCCATTTCAGTACACCCACCCTGCAGACACTGGCAAGTGTCACGGTGTTCCTTAGGGTCTTTGGTGGTTGCTCCTTCCCATTCCATTAGGAAATACAGTGGGATGAGTGCGATATAGGAGAATGGGTGAACTTTGGGCGAAGAATCCAAGGCATACCTCAATGCTTCTCACTGGCTGCAGGGTGTGGAATGGTATGAGCATTACAGGCAAGAATCCCAAGTCACACCCTGATGCCTGTCATTCTCTACAGGGTTGGGTGTTATGGTTGGAAACCCTAATACCTCAGGCATTCGTTGGTATTTTCACTCCAAATGTTCAACATGGTTTTTTTGTGACCCCACCTCATGAACAGGGGCATATCAGTTTCTTAGCCAAAAGCTGCTTATGCACAGAGACTACGGCATTTAGCACCACAGGTGCAAAAACATTCCAAACAGGATGTAAAAAATGACAGCTGTACTGTTCATGGGGAGGTGTAAAAAAATGGCAATGTTGTAAATCTGCAGTAAAAATATTTAAAAAAAATGGTGAAGTCATGAGTGTACATAGAAACTGTGCAACGCACACCCATGATATAATTAGGTTGGGGATTTTTTTATAGCAGATTGTCAACTCAGGCATTTTGGTGCCTCCAATCATGAACAGTATCACTGTGATTTTCTTCATATGTCCTGAACAATGATTTCCCACAGCGACCACGCATCTCTGCGCTGAAAGTGTGAAAAACACACTTCAGCCATGTTGTGAAAAATGACAGCTGTACTGTAAATAAGGCAGTGTGGAAAAATGCCACTGGTGAAAATCTGGACATAAAATATTACAAAGTCATGAACTTACGAGGGTGCGTGGAAACTGTGCAATGCTCACTCATAACACAGTCATTTCATGGACTTTTGTCACCAAATTTTCAACATAGCCATTTTAAGACCTCTGCTCATGAACAGTGTAACTGTGATTTTCTTAATCTGTCCCAAACATTGCTTTCACACACTAACAGCACCATTGTGCGCTACATGTGCGAAAACACATTTTGGGCGGCATATGAAAAATGGCAGCTGTACTGTTCATAAGGAAGTGTAATAAAATGGCAATGTTGAAAATCTGGAGTGTAAATATTGAAAATTCGCGAACTTATGAGCATACGTAGGAACTGCACAATGCACGCTTGCAAAAGTAATTTTTGGGAATTTTTTCACCAAATTTTCAACATGGCCATTGTAAGACCTCTGCTCATGAACAGTGTCACTGTGATTTTCTTAATTTGTCCCCGTACATTGATTTAGCACACCGACTGCGCCATTGTGCGCTACATGGGCGGAAACACGTTTTGGGTGAGATGTGAAAAATGACAGCTGTACTGCTTATAAGAAGGTGTGGTAAAATGGCAATGCTGAAAATCTGGAGTGAAAATATTGAAAATTTGTGAACTTATGAGCGTGCGTAGGAACTGCGCAATGCACGCTCGTAAAACAGTCGTTGTTTGAAATTTTTCCACCAAATTTTCAAAATACTTCTTGAGAGCCCACCTTATGAACACTGGCAGTGTAATTTCGTTAATCGGTCCGAAGGTGATTTGGCGCAGTGACTGTGAAATCACCCCTGGTATGCGAATCATTCCATGACAGTGACATCACTCATGAGAAGGGTCCCAAAAACCCCATGTAGAAAATTTGGTGCAAAAATTCCAAAAATGCCTGAGACATGCAACAAAGTTGAAAAACCCCTATCTAGCCCATTATACAGCTTACCGGCATTTCCTCAGTTCGCGGTCGGCTTTGAAGTGTGCAGGCGTGTTCCGGTCCACAGAAGATCATTACGCGAAGTGCGGAGGTAAGTATGAGTGGGGGGTGTGGGGAGGCAGGGTGCGCAGTGGGTGGGTGCGGGTTGTGGAGAGGCCAGGGAGACTATGTGGGACTGTTTTTCTTTACAGGTGTTCTTTTTGTTTCCAATGATGGCGTGGGCGTTTGCCATGCTGGGGTGGGCTGTAGCGTGGCACAAGGACAGTTGGAGGGCATTCAGCCGATGGATGATTGGGCACCCTATCGCCCAAAGCATTGATTGCCACGCTGGGGTGGGCTCCCAGCGTGACACCCAGATACTGGGGGGACAGTGGAGCCGGCGGGGATTGGGCACCCGGCTATATCATGAGTTGCCACGCTGGGGTGGGCACCCAGTGTGGCATTTGGAAAACTTTAGGGGCAGAGGGCGCGCACAGGCGATGGAGGTTGGGCACCCCCATCGGCTGACACGGTATGTGTGCGTGCGGGGGGGGAACGCGCGCGGCGTGTGTGTGTGTGGGGGAGCTGCGCATGAGCAAGTGATATCTTATCGCTGCTCACTGAAGTGTAGCTCCCCCTTTGAACTGTATGCCACTGCATTTTGGAGCTTGTCATAGACAGCTCCATCATGCATTGGCTTACAGGGGCCGCGCCTGCAAACACAGTGACTGAATTGGAAGAGCGGGTGACACACCTCCGAAATCTCGGATGATGGCACTACGTTTCTTGCACATGCGTGCAAGCAAACATAACAAACATAAAAAATGTATCTTCATTTTTGAAGACCGTTTTTTTGTGTGCGTGCATATGTGACGTATGAATGAGGGATCCACTCACTGTAGATCAAGGGAGGATGTGAAATGGTGCAGGTACATGGGGGTGAACAAAGTGGTAGACAGTAGCGCTACCAGAGCTTCAGGCTGATGTAGCACAGCGATACATTGGGGGTGAACAAAGTGGTAGACAGTAAGCCCTACCAGAGCTTCAGGCTGATGTAGCACAGCTGGACTAAGGCAAGGGAGGATGTGAAATGGTACAGATACATGGGGGGGGTGAACAAAGTGGTAGACAGTAAGCCCTATCTGAGCTTCAGGCTGATGTTGCACCGCTGGACTAAGGCACAAGCGCCCACGGCATGTTCTTATAGTCCCCATTTATATGTCCATTTATGTTCTTACAGAGCTGATTGCCTAACTGAGCCAAGATGTAAAACAGATACTAAAATGTCAGGTTTATTTCAGGTGACCAGGATCGTAGTGGGGAGAGGGGGCAAGTGAAACAATGTCCTGAGAATGTGCTTAAACTTATTAACCGTTGCTGTGCCGCGGTGTCCACGGTCCAGAATCCTATACATTCAAATTATGTTTGCAGCCTAAAGGTGCTTTGGTGGATTGGCATTTACATTACTCAAGCGCAAATCTTTTTCGTACTTTTTGTGATCATCGGTTAAGATATAACCACTAACTGATGAGACACTTGGGGGCATGAAACTGTGCTACCAGCAAAGTTACATTTGCAAAGCCCTGAATATTTATCTGTTGATAATGAAATTAAAACTGTCAGCTGATAACATTCAGCCACTGTCCATTGCACAGAATAGACATCTCACTGATAGATCTGGAGTAAAGGGACATGCACTTGCCAATAACACCACTACAGCTCCAGACACGGAAGAAAAGTTCATGCACTTTCATCGCTGTTAACTTTTCAGCATTTTAAAACAGTTACTTAGCATCTGCACTAAGATGTTACATCGCTGAACTGAATTGTGACACCAGAATCCCTGCGATCAACATTTGTCAGCAAAAGTGAATTGAAAAAATCAATAGATGTATAAAATGGTAAGTGACATGAGTCAATAACAACATATCTGCATGTAATACTTGGCTTAAAATTTGAGCACCACCATATTCCGCACCACAGCGTCAAACAGGGATGCCATTTATAATTCAGCTAATGTCAAGCAGTTTTCGAGCCATAAAAAGTATTACTGTATCAGTATGGTGGCAGTAACGGGATCAGGAAATTATGAAATAAAATGCAACAGCACCCCCGTCGGCCATATGTTGTGCGGGTGCAGGGAGTGCATGAGCACCCAGGGGTGGGCTGTTAGGCGGCTTCAGATTCACTGGAGAAAAGGGTGGATTTGATTGTGAGCTACGGTTGAATTTGTGTTTTCTTTTTCTATACCTACTTTTCACTATTTTGTTAGGGCACATGTCCAACCCTAATGTTTAGGGTCACAAGGTGATGTGACTTCATTGAGCATCTGATTTGAGAAAGAGCTGTGTGATTCTATCTAAATGCCAGCTCATGGCAATTCAGAGAAAAAAAAAATATTTTGAAGCTGCATTACCAAACTAAGTGTGCAGCTTAGTGAATTACCACACCGGGGTGTGTATATGACAGCACTAAAAAGCGCATTAAAGTGCTTCGGTCATGAAAACCTCCCCCACTGGCTGCTGCTGAAATGCATAGCAGTATGTTCTCCTTTGTGCATTCTGGCAGTTCTTGCTTCAGCTGCAGGTAGTACAGTATGCCTTAAGTTCGTTTGCATAGGTTTTAGCAGCGGGAGTTCACATTGACAGAGTCTAGTAAGAGAAAACACTTGGAATTACACATACAACGAAGTCTGAGTTTTCATATCAAATGCTGAGGTATTTTTTCTGGAGGATTAGAACCCATGGAGTCCATGAAGGTGTGCTTTGGAGAGCTGGCATGTGTAAGGACTGTTAGGCACCCACACATTTTGGTGGTCCTGCTTTGGCAGGAACAGTTTATTAAAGTAATGATGTGTGGCTTGTCTCTGAAGCCTAGACAAGACTGCACCATCCTATCAGGCAACAGACACAGTTGATCTGTGTGTGTGGGGGGGATGCTCACTGAAGCGTAGCTCCCTTTCAACTGTATGCCACTGCATTTTCAACTGCTGTCATACACAGCTTCAGCAGTGATTGGAGAACTGTGACCATGCCTGCAAACACACACTGACTGAATTGGAAGATGCTGACACACCTCTGAAAAACTCAGATGATGGCACTATGTTTCTTGCACATGCGAGCAAGCAAACATAATAATCTACCAGGTTATAAACTGTTAATCAATTAGTACAGAATCGGTCACACTAACATCCATTAGTAAATATTAGGTTATAAATTGATGATCAATCAATACAAAACCAAGCACACTAAAATCCATTACTAATTGTTGATTGAAAAATAAAAAGGCAGATGCCCAAACATTGTTGGCTTCAGTTATACTTCTAGTGTCCGCTGGGTGGAATGTTTGCAGCAATCCATCTGTTCACTATGGCCTCGATCTCCAGGTCCATTTCTTCATTTACTGGGGGTAACGAGGCACGTAGAACCCGTGGAGCAAGCAGTCTGAGCAATGGAGCAGGAAGAGTAAATGATGGGGCAGGCAGTCCCAACCATGGAGCTTGAAGGTTTAATGGCATAGGTAGGTTGTGTGGAACAGGTAAAATTAGTGGGGCAGGCAGAGCCTGTCCTGGCAACAGGGCAGGTAGAGCCGGACCCAGTCATGGACGAGCCTGAGGTGGCGCATCCTGTAATGGGTGGACAAAGCCATTGGAACAGGTGGACTTGGTTGCAGGTCCTCTAATAGGGTAGACAAATCCATTGGAACAGGTGAACTTGGTAGCAGGTCCTGTGATGGGGTAGACCTGTTTGGTGGGATGGTCAAATCTAATGGGGCAGGTGTATCTAGTGGCAGGGGCAGACTTGGTGGGGTCTGCGAGATAGGACTGCATGCAGAGCAATATCAAACTATAAACAAAATGTTGACAAAATGGAGGTAATGCCCTTGAATTATGGCATACAACGGCACAAAGTTGCTGCTCTGGGCCTCAAATGGAAACCTGATAACCTCAAAGAAAAATCACTTACCATAGTAATATTGTTTCTTCCAAGGCATCTCCTAGTAGGATCAGACATATGCAGTCAGCCCAGAATTCACCACATTCCCTGCGAAGTCATACCACCGAGGAGTGCAGTCCCAGTTCAGTCACTCGATTGAGGGGTTCAACTGTAGCAGAGAAGGCCATGGTCTCCAGCTCATGATCGAGGAGTGTGGTTGTGGCAGGTCACCTCTCACATTCGAGGAGCTTCATGTTAGGTTGACAGAGGTGTCCCCTGACCAGGGCACTCTGGCCTGCTAAGTAACAGCACCTAGGGACACGGCTTAGCATCGCCACAGTCCCTGCATCTCCAGTTCACCCTCCAGCTCTGGAGGAGGCATCCCCTGACCAGGGCACTCCGGCCTGCCAAGGAACAGCACCTAGGGACACAGCTTAGCTTCGCCACAGTCCCTGCATCTCCAGTTCACCCTCTAGCTCTGCAGGAGGCATCCCCTGACCAGGGCACTCCGGCTGGCCAAGGAACAGCACCTAGGGACATGGCTTAGCTTCGCAGCAGTCTCTGCATCTCCAGTTCACCCTCCAGCTCTGCAGGAGGCGTCCACTGAACAGGGCACTCCGGCCTGCCAAGGAACAGCACCTAGGGGCACGGCTTAGCTTAATCGCAGTCCCTGCATCTCCAGTTCACCCTCCAGCTCTGCAGGTATGAACTTCCATGTGGCTTGCCCCACTCTCTCCCTGGTGTTATCTCCAGCTCCTGATTGGACGGCGCTGGCGAATCCGGGCTCCCGATTGGCTCCCTACTTCTTTTCATTGTCTGAACTTTGCTGTATGCCTCCTAGCCAGAGTTTTAACTTGTGGACGCACATTTTTCAAACCATAACAGCTTTCTCCTGTCTAGTGAATGTACTTTACTGAACTGTGTGTGTAGTCATTTGAATTGTATTTATTAGGCTGTTCAGTGCAAGTAATTATAGCTCAGTTTGGAAACATTAAACTGCAATTTATATCTGTTTTTCCCTCTACCTTATACTCTTTTGTTCCCAATACCTCGTTCTCCCAGAGTAACTTGAGCCCCCCTTGGCCTCGGGCCATCCCTTTCTGTTTATTGCCCTCCTTTTGTCACTTAATTTGCTCCTGCTGTCTTCCTGTATCCACTCATTGACTGACTGACCCACCCTCTGATTGCCTTTTTAATTTCATCCCTATTTCTCCCATAGAACATAGAAACATAGACTTTGACGGCAAATAAGGACCGCTTGGCCCACCTAGTCTGCCCATTTCCCTACCTAGAGGATAAGCTGCAGATCCTATTTAACCAACAGCCTATTTCTTCCTACCCCACACAAAAATTGCCTTATGTCTGTCCCATGCATTCTGGAATTCTCCCACAGTTTTAGACCCCACAACCTCCTCAGGAAGGCTGTTCCATACGTCCACCACCCTCTCTGTGAAAAAATACTTCCTCACATTGCCCCTGAGCTGTCCCCCCTCTATCTTCAAATTGTGTCCCCTTGTTCTTGCACATCTCTTTTTCTGAAAGATGCTACCCTCTTGGACTTTGTTGATTCCACTGAGGTACTTAAATGAGGTACTCCCCTCTCTCATTTCTTCCTAGGAGGCGTCCCCTGACCAAGGCCTTCGCCTGCAAGGAACAGCACCTAGTGACTAAGCTTTCTCACAGTCCCTGCACCTCCAGTTCACCCTCCAGCTCTGCAGGTATAAACTTCTGTGCAGCTTGCCCCACTCTCTCCCCGGGGTTACCTCCAGCTCCTGATTGGATGACACTGGCGAATCTGGGATCCCGATTGGCTCCCTACTTCTTTTCACTGTCTGTACTTTGCTGTAAGTCTCCTAGCCAGAGTTTTAACTGGTGGACGCACATTTTTCAAACCTCCTGTTATCCTCTGAGCTTTTTTTCTTCCCATTAGCAAGTTATACTGTACTGCCACTAGAGGGACATAATCTTTATCTAAGCGATCCCTGGCTGTTGTTCATACAGATAACTTCCTAAACTACAGCTCCCACCTCCATCTGACCAGCCCCCTCCTCCACACTCCCTGCTTACAAATTCTTCCTCTTCCTAAATCAATTATTCACTAATTTCTCTACCTTATGAACAATGCATCCCCTACTCTCCTCTCTGTCCCTTGTTCTGCTCATATCCCCCTCTTTACCACCTCCACTTTCTCCTACTCACCTATTCCTAATAACTCTCCCAACCCCATCAGTTACTATCTTCAATCCCCTACCCACATCCATGTTATCACTCCCTCTCTGCCATCTGAAATATGGTCTCACTCTACCACTATTCCTCATGCAGCTTTGATAATAGTGTCCACTTTCACTGTGGTTCTCCACCTTCTTCTTCCTCACTCTTCCACTCCCTTCTCCTCAAAACTCCCAACCTCCTCACCAGCCCCCCCTCAAAATCCTCTAAGCTCCACTTTCTCATACTCGCCCTCCTCTTGCTCTCCTCCGGGGATATCTACCCCAACCCAGACCCTACTGCCCTTTGCTCCTCTGGTGCCTCCTCCTCTACTACCTCCCCCCACTCTCTTCTCTCAGCCCTCCCAAAGGGCTTAAAGATCCTTCTTCTAAACACCTGCAGCTTGTTGCAAAAAATAGACCAGATTCAGACCATGGTGTGCACGCTAAAAACAGACATTCTAATCATCTCAGAAACTAGGCTAAAGAGCAGTATGCCTGACCACTCTGTCTCCTCACTGCTAAGGCAAGACCGTGCTGGCAGGAGTGGTGGTGTGGTCATTTGTGTCCTAGCCTCCATCCAATATTCCATCTTCTACTCATCCTCTAATCCTGAGACCCATGATGCCCTAGCTAGCCATGTGACCCTCCCCTTCACTCTCCCAATCTTCACAGCTGGTATATATACTGCCGCCCAAATGTACACCCTTTGGTCGTGCTAGACCTCCTAACCTCCATCACTTCCCTTGCTCACTCTGGGGAATTATTCATGCTAGGTGACTTCAATATAAATTGGTTGTCACCTAAAACTACCAAAACTAAAAACGAAATCGGAGACCTAAACCTCTCCCAACTGATCTCCAAACCCACCCGCCCAAACCACAAAACAAAACAACACTCCCTACTCGATTGGGCCCTTATCTCCCACGCCCACCGCGTTATCACCTCTGGCATCCTCCCCAATGCTCTCCTTGACCACAACCCAATATTTTATTTATTGAATTTTGAAGACCGGGTAGGCCCGCTGGGCCCTAGAGTTCCCTTTTTCAGGGGTGACCCAGGAGTTACAGGACTAGTAGGATACACAATTAGTACAGCTGTAGATTATAGCATGTAACAGGTGAATATATATATATACATAGCAATGACATATTACATAGCAGGTTACAGTGATTAGCAAAAGTGAAACAATGGAGAGAGCCAGAGCAACACCTGGGTCGCAATTACCCGAGTGAAGTATTTTAGGAGGAGAGCCAGTAGAGAAGGATTAAGGTTCCCAGCTTAGGTAGGAGTGGGGTAAGTGCTCAGGCAGGAGGGTAGTATGGACGTGTCAGGTAACATAGCATTGGCTCGTGGCAAGCATGTGTGCCTTGAGTCTTGTTCGGAAGCTTGCAGGTGATGGAGCTTCCCGAACCTCAGGAGGAAGGTTGTTCCATAGGGAAGGGGCAGTGTGGGAAAAGGACATGCCCCTGTCTTGGTACTTACCCTTGGGACTTCGAGAAGAGTTTGGCCTGAGGTCCGTAGGTTGCAGGTTTGCTTGGCAGTTATGAGCCCTGCGAGGCTTGGGGGAGGTGCTGAGCTAATTAGCTTATGTGCTAAGCAGAGCACTGGGTACCTGAGATGGGCTTCGAACGAAGGCCAGCTGAGAAGTGCTAGAGAATCACAGTGGTGGCTCCTAGAGTGGCAAAGCGGACCACCTTGTTGTACAAGACCTGTAACTTATTGAACTCAAGCTTGGCCATTCCCTGAAGCATCGGGGCAGCATAGGTGAGTGTTGAGAGGAGGACACATGAGGCAATGGCAGTCCTGGCTTCTGGGATCAGCTGATCCTTGAGACGATAAAGTGTACCAAGTTTACCGTGAATGACTTTGGTAACTTGGTCAACATGTTGTTTTAGAGTGAAACCTTGGTCCAAAGTAAGGCTAAGGTATTTTGTGGAGGCAACCACTTCTAGTTTGTTACCCGCCCTGGCAGTTAGCTGTAGGTGTTCTGTTTAGGCCAAGGGATCTAGGTCCGAACAACATGGCCTTGGTTTTGGTAGTATTAAGGACCAATTTATTCTTAGTAAGACAGTCCTCCATAGTGAGTAGGTGCTCTTGGAGGGATGGACCTAGGTCACTAAGGTTGTCAGAAGATCTGTAAATCACGGTGTCATCAGCGTACTGGATGACAGTACTGCTCCCACAGTGGTTGTGCAGATCATTTATAAACAAGGAGAACAGGAGGGGACAGAATATGGACCCTTGTGGTACCCCCTCCTTTAGAGGCAGTGGATCAGAGATCTTGTCCTTCCACTTGACCCTCTGAGAATGACCAGTAAGGTAGCTTTCAAACCACCTGAGAGTATGAGTGTCCAGGCCTATGTTACACAATTTGTGATGTAGGAGTCGGTGGTCGACCAAGTCGAAGGCCTTGGAAAGGTCGATGAAAACCGCACATGTGTTGGACCCGGAGTCAAGTTCCCTAAGCACGTCTGCTGAGAACTTAGTTAGAGTGGTGTCTGTCCCATGCTTAGCTCTGAACCCATGTTGAGCCAGGGAAAGAAGCCGGTGTGCCTCTAAGTATTCATGGAGTTGAATGTACACCAGTTTTTCCTGGATTTTTGCTAGGGTGCAAAGCAGGGAGATTGGCCTGTAGTTGCCAATGGGTTCCGCTGGCCCACCCTTGTGAATGGGGACCATGTGAGTGTGTTTCCACAGCTCTGGGACAGTCCCTTCTAAAAGGGACCGGTTTATGAGCCAGGTAAGAAGCCTCATGAGAGCTGGAGCACCGTCCTTGAGTAGTCTGGCTTGGATAGTGTCAGGCCCACCTGATCCTCTGGTTTTCAAGGACTTTAGACGGGTGAGAACTTCTTTAACCTTGGCTAAAATCAGATGAAAAGATGGGTGGTCAAGGTTAGAAGGTTCCAGTATGTGGGACTCGTTGTTAGTCACTGGAAGCCCAGCCTTGTGATCGTCAAGGTTCGTGAAGGGGCGATTGAGGGCCTCAGCAATGAGGGTCCCATCGTTCAGTAACTGCCTATTGGCCTCGATAGGGCCTCAGGCTGCCTTGCTTTTTCCCTTTATCAGCTCGTTGATGTGAGACCAGAATAACCTCAGGTCGCCTAGGTTAGTTTTCTGGAGGTGATTGACGTATGCCCTTTTTGCCAGTTTGACTGCATGCTTACTCTGGTTTCTAAGAGCTCTGTAGGTTTCAAGGTCAGCTAGGAGTGAGGCGCTCTTGAACTTTTTCCAGGCTTTGTCACGGCAGATCATCAGGGCCTTTGGGGGGGGGGAGTGATCCACTTATAGTAACTGCCTTTAACACGATGGGTCTTCCACGGAGCAAAGAGTTTAGCGGCCCTCATGAGGGATTTCTGGAAGAAGGCGACGGCCCCATCCAGGGTAGGGAGGCATCATAGCGGGCTCCAGTCAATGTTACTGAGAAAGGTATATTGCTCGGGTGAGAATTTAGAGTAGTCCCGCGTTGTGAGGATTCTAGGTTGAATCCTGTCTGCCCTGTTCTTCCAGACACAGAAGATGGGTGAGTGGTCGCTCAGGGCATCGGCCATCGTGCCTGCCGACTGAATATTCTTTGGGTTTGACACCAGAGCCCAGTCGATGGTTGAGTGCCTTACCGTTCTATGATTCATTCTGGTGAGTTCAGTGATAATCTGGGCAAGATTTACCTCATGTAGCAGGCCATTGATAGATGACTTTGCCTTCTGGGGCCAGTTCAGGTTAAAGTCCCCCAGTATGAGAAGTTCAGATGAGACCTCATTGGCTAGGGCTTTAGTGAGTGTCTCCAGGGATTGGAGAGCATTCTTAGGGGGGCTATATACACATCCAATGGTAAGGTGCTTTGCACCGCCTAGGGTGAACCATATAAAGATCAGTATACATAGTTAGGAAAGTCCACATAACTAAATCACCACACAAAACCATACAACTACGCTCTTTAAAGTCTCTTGACCTTGAACCTCTCTTGAGTAACCTTGCCACTTCTGACTGGTCCCCCTTAACCTCCTTCCCCTCAGTTGATAAGGCCCTTGCCTACTTCAAAGAAACCTTTCCTGTAAACTGGAATGCCTTTGCCCCACTCAAACAAATCAGAGTCAGAGGTAACCACTTAACTTGGATAACCCCTGAACTTCTGGCCTGACTCAGGGCTAGAGATTGAGCCTGGAAGCGTCATAAAGCTACCCAGCATCCTAGTGATCTTGCGAACTTCTGCATGCTCAGAAATGCTTGCACCAGGGCTACAAGGTTAGCCAAGTCTGAATATTTCATCTCTGCCTTCATCACCAACATAAATTCCCCTTCAAAGTTCGGGAAGGTGGTCCACACCCTATTTACCCCCTCATCTTGCCCACCACCCCCAGTACCTAAAGTAAATAGCTCACTAGTGTCAGACTCACCAGCTGTAGCTGCAGAATTTAACTCCTACTATACCTCCTGCGCCACTGAGCTACTGAAATCCCTCCCCTCCTACCCTTCCCCCTCCCCTCCTACCTTTCTGCCTCCCCACCCTCTACCGGTGTGCCCCCTCCACCACCCTCCCACCTTCCCTTCTCTTTCACTACTGTAACCCTAAACAATGCCCTATGTGCCCTCCTCACCATCAACCCCTCTAAAGGTGCCTCCCCTGATGGCCTTGACCCAAAACTCCTCTCCCTCTCCACTCTGGCCATTGTCTATCCCCTCTCAATAAGCCTAAATCTCTCATTCTCTACTGCCTCTGCTCCCTCTTCATGGACACATGCTGTGGCCCTCCCTCTACCTAAAGGGGGTGACCCCTCATCCCCTGGCAATTATCGCCCAATTTCTCTCCTCCCTACCCTTGCCAAGCTTCAACAACACATTGTCCTCTCCCAACTCACCTCTTTTCTATCTGACACCTCCTTTTTCACCCCTTTCTAGTCTGGTTTCAGGAAAAAACACTCGACCACCACCTCTCTCATATTGCTCACAGAATCCATCCTAACCGGGGTGGACAATGGTCAAATCACCTCTGCCATTTTTGTCGACCTGGCCAAGGCCTTCAACACCGTCTCTCATTCCCTTCTCCTCGACTCACTCCCAGCAGCTGGCCTATCTCCCTCCGCTATAAACTGGTTCAAGGCCTACCTTATTGGCAGAACCCAATCAGTTAAGATCTTGGACGCCACTTCCCTTCCCCTCCTGACTAGCACTGGAGTCCCCCAGGGCTCGGTATAAGGGCCCCTCCTATTCTCCGTCTTCTTAAACTACCTTCCCTCTGTTTGCTCCCCATCCTCTGCTATAAATATGGATGCCAATGATACAGTCCTGTATGCATCAGGCTCCTGTCCTGATAAGGCTACAACCAGCTTCAGCAAGACTTCAACAAGGTTCAGCTCTGGTTTGCTAACCATAAACTTTTCCTCAATGCCAAGAAGACTGTCTCCATGACCTTTGGCACAAGGCAGAGAGTCTCAAGGCTTCCCTCCCTACCCACTTTTCACACCCTTGAGGGAACTTTACTTGAGGACACATCCTCCTTCAGGTACTTAGGTGTTTGATTGGACCAACGCCTAAACTTCTCTGGACATATTGATGCCATCCTGAAAACACTGCACCCCAAGCTTGGAGCCCTATTCAGGAAACATAGTTGCATCTCTCCTACAGCTAGGCGTGAACTTATTCAGAAGATGATACTGCCCATTTTTGACTACTGTGACATAGTCTATAGTGCTGCCGCTAAGTCCTTCCTGGCCAGACTGGACACCCTCTTCAATTCCTTCTGCCACTTTGTCCCGGATGCCCCCCTTGTACCCATCACTGTGATCTTTATCATGCCCTATCCTTCCTCTCTCTTACAAATAGGCGATTCTCCCACTGTGCTAAATTCACCTCCAAGCACTGGTTGGAAGAGCCCCCTTCCTACCTCACTTCCTCATTATAACATCCCCCGGCCCTCCCACTCCCTTAGCTCAACCGACTCCCATGCCCTGGTTGCCCCCAGAAGATCCACCTAAATCGGCCAATCGGTTACTCTCACCACCTCCCAAAAATTAGGAATTCCTTCCCCCCTCAAATCCGGCACTCATCTTCTGCCTATTCCATCAGCTTGGCCCTCAATAATTACCATGCACCTAGCTGCTCCTGCCATGTCCCTCCTTAATTCCCTCTTCTAAGCCATGGACAAACCCTACCCTCACCTTCATTTTACCCTGTGCATACCCATCCCCCAAATCTCTAGCCTTCCCCCCTTCCCACTAATTATTCCCCTTTACTGGCCTCTCTTGATCTCTCACAGAATGTAAAGGACATCACACTGAATGCTCTCCATGGGTCCCTCTCCTACCCCTCCCCCAGGGCCTGTATCTCTCATCTACTCCCTTCCCCTACCATCTTAAAGGGGTGTCTCTGGGACACTGCCTTATCCCCTTCTCTCTGGTCCCCCCCCCCCCAGTTCCTTTGCAGGGTTCCTCACATCCTGAAGGGGTCACCAAGGACATGACTCTTCCCCCTCACCCCTCCCTCCCCTTTTCTTTCACGTAAGCACTTGTTTACTTATTAACCCGGCACTTATTATTGTCCACTCTTTCTACATGTTATGCGCAACACTGTTGTAACACTGTTTGTAACACCTGCCTAACAACTGTATGCTAATTTTGATCTTGTAACTTGAAACATAGAAACATAGAATTTGACGGCAGATAAGGACCGTTTGGCCCACCCAGTCTGCCCATGTTTAATGTCTCAAGTTTAATGTATCATTCCAATTGTACCCCTTCCCCCCCAGGTCGCACCGGAAGATGAGCGACTTGCTGCTCAGTGTACCTTCCTAGTGAAACATTTCAATAAATAAAAAGAATCTCTGACTGCCCTGGAGCTGTAGTAATGTAATGCGGAATGTATGCAAATAGTGAAACTGGAATGTTAGTCAAACTGCTGCCTCTGGGTGGACTGTGTTCCATCTTAACAGTCAGATTCATTGTTGTAGCAGAAAAATACCAGACTATCTGAATTAATAAATCCCAACCCAAAACAACAATACCCATTCCCTAGTAAAGAGGACAGGTTCTAAACAGAGCTAGATGCGCTAGCCATACTTGTGTGCATCAAAACACATTAAATTAAGCCAATGAATAATAACAACATTAAGAACCCCATGTGAGTATTGCTGAACCTGATTCAGGTTATGCAAGGGGAGGTAGGGATGACAGGTCTAATACTACTGGAAGATCCCTTGGAAGAAACAATATTACTATGGTAAGTAACTTCTTCAAACCCCAGGAATCTCCCAGTAATATTAGACATTAGATCGGTACAGAACCTACTTAGGAAAAAGGTTATGCAATACTGCAGTGCCAAACCCTCGCATCATTTCTGGACTGGATGTCTAGGCAACAGTGCTTTTTGAAGGTGTGGACTGTACTCCAAGTAGCTGCTTTACAGATTTCCAGCAAGGGAATGTCCCTTACAGCTGCCACAGAGGCAGCAGTTCCTCAAGTGGAATGTGCTCTGAGGCCCCATGGTGAGTGTTTCTCAGCCTTACTGTAAGCTGTTTGTGGCTGACCCCTTTTAGGCAGGCCTGCCTTTTCCAACCCCTACAATGCCTCCAACACAGCATTATCCCCTCACACTGCAGTGTGCCTATGATGCCTCCAACACAGCATTATACCCCTTGCACTGCAATGCGCCTACAATGCCTCCAACACAGCAGTATCCCCTTGTACTGTAATACACCTACATTGCCTCCAACATAGCATTATCCCCTCGTACTGCAAAGCGCCTACGATGCATCCAACACAGCATTATCCCCTCACACTGCAATGCGTCTACGATGCCTCCAACACAGCATTATCCCCTCGCACTGTACATACCTATGATGCCTCCAACACAGCATTATCCCCTCGCACGGCAATGCGTCTACGATGCCTCCAACACAGCATTATCCCCTCGCACTGCAATGCGTCTACGATGCTTCTAACACAGCATTGTTCCCTCACATTGTAATGTGCCTAAGATGCCTCCAACACAGCATTATCCCCTCGCACTGCAATGCACCTATGATGCCTCCAACATAGTATTATCCCCTCGCACTGTCATGCACCTACTATACTTCCAACACAGCATTACCCCCTCGCACTGTAATGCATCTATGTTGCCTCCAACACAGCATTATCCCCTCGCTCTGTAATGCACCTATAATGCCTCCAACACAGCATTATCCTCTTGCACTGCAATGCACCTGTGTTGCCTCCAATACGGCATTATCCCCTCGCACTGTAATGCACCTATGATGCCTCCAACACAGCATTATCCCCTCGCACTGTAATGTGCCATGAATAAATTTATTATTTTCTCACAGAGGAATAAAATATTTTTTCTACTTTAAAAACTGATTTGAGGTTCGCCTGATGTCCCAGAGACAGTGCGCTGTACTGCAGTGCACATGCCTGGAGCTCAGAAGAGGACATTGTTCACTGCAGCAGGGGAAGGCCATGCTGTACGCATTCTCTGAAAGGCAGCACACCTTAGGCGGAGAGAGCTGGCAGCAGGTTCTAGTATAACAGTGGCTCCTGTGAGACAGCCAGGGAGCTTATTCCTCCTGCTGGAGTACTGCGTACATCCAAAGCTGTAAAACACCTTTCATGTCAGAGGGGAGGAAGTATGGGGTGAAAATCGTAGGAAATCTCTGCCATCTACGTAACAGCACCAGGAGCCAAAATAGGGTATATCCCTGACACACTGGGTATATCCTGCTATAACTATGACAAACTGGTGATATCCCTGACAAATGGAGTACTGTATATCTGTGACAAAATAGGTATATACTGTACCTGACTAACCAGGTGTATCCCTGGAGAGAGGCTAAAAAGCATATTGAAAAGTACAAAAAAAAAAAAAACTATTTTTATTCCAGTATTGAGTTAAGCTTCGTCCTCCCATTCTCATTCAGCAGGTTAAAACGCACACAGCTTGTTGTGCTGTAAACCTGCCAACTTTGGACATCTCATTTGATAAGGTGCTTCTCTTTTTTTGTTGACTTTCTCTTTTAATATTACACCACAACAGTATGCAGTTCCCAATTTTTTGCACAAAAAAGAAGTAGGAACAGTGCTGCAGACTACTTTATTTCTGATCTGCAATGGAAGATCTTAGAACGATGGGATGTTTCTTGACCCTTGTGGAGCCTCTCTTGGTGCTTAAAAGTCTTGCAGACTCTTTCTATGATACAGCTCTCCTGATGGTTGTGTACAGCCGGTGCAACAGTACAGCGGATAACAATACTTACCACAAGGCACAAACAGACTCTTCAAAGTTCTTTCTTGTCTACGATATAATTTCATACTTGGTTCCACTACTGCCTACAATGTGGCTCGGGAAATGGGCAGACAGAAGAGGTCAAAAAATCCAGATCGTACTTCCCTTAATCGGATACCTTTTGGGAAGACTGTTTCTCCTTTTTATTGAGATCTTTGATCTCCCCATATACATGATGTTTGTGGGAAATGCTATCACCGGGTTGTGTGGAAGCTATCCGACTTATTGGAGTGGCATCAACTCTATTGTTGCTTTGAGATCAAGAAGCACCAACCGCAGTGTGAGGCTGAACTCCCTGGAACTTTCATCTGGGATGGCAGCACTGCTGGGCAGCATGCTATCAGGACATATTTTTCTTGTAAAAATTCATTACACTGGGTTACCACTTATAGCTCTGAGCTTGACACTCTATGCAATAAGTGTGCTGTACTCAGCTTTTGTACTAAAATACCCAACTGTCCTCATGAATGAGCACAACATGCTTCCTGTCTCTCCCAACAAAGAAGAGAGGGACCTGATAGCAGTGGTTTCCCTGTTTTTATCCATTATGATTTTTTCTTTTGGAATGACTGGCGGGGAGAATGTGATCTCACTCTTTGTTTTAAAGCCCCCACTCAACTGGGATGCAGTCTGGGTAGGATACGGAAAAGCAGCAACCAATGTGATGTACCTCACCAGCTTTCTAGGAGTGCTGATCTGTTCCAGGTGCCTTAGCGACACCTCTCTTATCCTGATGGGCATTGTTTCTAATTGTGCAGGAATGGCAATGATGGCCTTTGTGGACCAAAGCTACCTCTATTTCATTGGTAAGTCTGTGGGAAAATTAACAGAACCTTTTTTTACTTAACAAAAATACAAGGGACCAAGGGACAGGAGCAGGTTTATACTTAATTCAGTTTACAAGATAGAATTCAGACAAGTTGCCCTGTCAGATCTAGGATTTTAAAAAGGGTCCTGTAGCAAAAATGAATGGGATCTCAGTAAGAGGTTGGCATGTCAGCAAGCAGGCAGAAAACGTTTGTATCTATCATCTTGCACTGAACATGACAGCACTGGTGGGCCATGGTAAAATTAATTTTTGTTATGTTGGAAATATGTTGCTGGTTCTATGCCATGTAAAAGTCAAAGAAGGGTCCTGCTGCCACAGGATCTCTAGTAATGCTAGATCCACCACTGTAAATTGTCCTTGCATAGTCTCGCTCTAATTAAATATTGTATTCCTTGGTGCCCGAGTGGGAGATGTCCTGAAGGCAAGCAGAGGATCCAGGGCAAAAAGGTAAGGGGAGATGCTTGCATAATTGGCACTTTATAAAACAAAATCTAAGATTCTTCTAGCTTATGAGAAAAAAAGATTTATTTTAGAGAATATTTACACATTACATGTAGTATGCTACGTATGCTCGCATTACATGTAGTATGCTATGTATGTTCACATTACATGTAGGATACTACGTATGTTCGCATTACATGTAGTATGCTACGTATGTTCACATTACATGCAGTATGCCAGTAATAATTCTTGTGTTTTTCACTGCAGTGTACGAGATCGTGCCATCCATCATCCCACAATAACTAGAAGTGCAAACATTTTGTCTCCACATCACAAAGCCTCATAGTCCAACATCTAACATGCCCCCAGCAAAATGCTGCTAGCCTCAAGCCTGCTAAATTGTTGCCCGACTCTTGTGAAGCATGCTTAAAACATGCCAGTCAAATGAGGGCCAGTGATCACTGTTAAACAGTATGGAAATTACCTGAATGGGATTTTCACGAGGGATGCTCAGATAATCTGCAGAACCTTCTGGATATCCAGTTTAATAGCAATTGCAGACCCATATTTTCTTTTTGTCAGTAGCAGATAATGAGGTATCTGGCAAAAAGTAATACACTGCAGCTCATGGGAAGCTGGAAGAAGAGTATGAAAGAACAGGTGGTAAAATCCTAACTCCACACCGCTGAGGTCCATCCCCAGATCCTGAATGAGTGCCTCTGCTTCCTTATGAGTCCTAAGGCAGGGATACATTCCACAGTGGCAACGACCAGAATAATGGGAATACGGAAGATAAGGCCCACCTTTATGCTTCAATGCCTCCAAAACCAGGAGAATAAATTATATTGCAATACAAGCTTATTTTATTTAGTTAGTTTTTGTTCAATGAGGGTGCACTAGGCATACATTTGCCTATTTTCAGGCAAGACCCGGGAGGTTATAAAGTCAGAGTTAAACAGTACTCTTAGAAGACATTTACAAAGTACCAGGAATAATGTAATACACAAGTGGGATGATACACATGTTAACATTAATCATAGGGATAAATATTATGCAACTAAATGTAACAGTGCAAAGATAAAATATATTTAACCTCATGTCAGTGAGCATATACCATGTAACACTATAGTAAGTCAGATTCATAAAGGAATGAACTAACCTCTTGGGGCTGTCTGGCTAGCACAGAGTAAGTAAGATGCCTCCGCAAGTCTCAGGTCACCCTAAACACCCACAGAGAGATGCGTAAGGTTTTGTACTCTAACTACTAGACCTAAATGGCATAATGTATAAGAGAGAGTGGTGGAATTCGAAGCTGGATCTCCTCCTCCTCACACACAAGTCTGTGCGCTAGCAACATGACTATGCCTCTCTCAAGTCATCGACTTGCACTGCAGCCATGCGGTCTCGATCAGAAGATGAAATGGAGGTGGAGGTGGAGAACAAAGATAAAACCTGAACAGGTTTAGTTTTGCAAAGCTTATTAACAGTGAGAATTCTGCTCTTCTGCAAATGACTACCCTCTTCACTTTTTTTTGAATACTGTACTGGGACTTCTCCCTATTGGGAGACGTGTTTCCACAGTCTTTGTGTCGCAATTAGTGCTGTTTAGCAGGTGTAAAACCCAATAGATCAGAGAGGATGTTTAACCACATACCAAGTGGCCGATTTAAGACTTTAATATGATGTTACTCTAGAGCACAACAGATGTTAAAATCTGCTTCCAAGTTATTTTAAAGTGCTGTATTTCTTTAGGGAAATGCATGGCATTGCAGGCTCTTTAGGGAGCCATGCTCTATATACTAATGGACATTGCTGGACAACATTTACTTCAGGGAACTGCCATGCTGCTCTTAGACTTGCTCGCACAGATATTTAGCTTATAATTTAGTACAATGTTGACTATTCCCCCAATGTGGTATCTCAATACAGTAGAAGCATTTTATCCTGTGATTAAGGAAATAATGTTCCTATGAGATGTAACTTTTTTTGGTCTGTCTACTATGGGTGGGATATTCAGAACTGCACCTAGCAGGGGCACAAGCCTGGCGCAGCGCAACTGGGATGCGCAAGGGCATGGACTGGGCGATATTCAATAGTGCTGCGCCATGGCTCAGCATCATTGAATATGGCACTGTGGCCACCCGCATTGCGCATGGTGCAGTGGCACTGTGCTAGCGCAAGTGGCCAGAGAGGAGCAGGGGGATGAGCTAGCGCAAGTGCCGTTGCGCTAGGCACAGCAACCGCGATATTCAGCGGTGGACATGCAAATGGGGCCATAATGCATGCAAGGCGCAAATGGGGCCATTAGCATGTCATTATGGCTCCATCTGCATACAGGTGCGCCGATCCCCGGCGACTTGCGCCCTGCCAGGCAACAGCTGTTGGGGACCCGACACACCCTGCCCCCACTGGCAATGCATTCCAATGCCCACTCACGGGCATGTGTATTAAATAAACCGTCCAATATCCCTGGTGGTCCAGTGGACTTCTTCCAGCATGATCACGGGCATATGTAGTAAATAAAATGACAAAACCATCCCTGGTGGTCCAGTGGTGGCCTACTCCCCACTGGGCCACTGAGCCCCACCCGCTCCCCGTCAGCGGCAGGCGGCAGCTCCTGCCCACAAGCGCCTGGCCGCACCAACTGACTTAATATGGTGCGGCTGTCGTCCACTGGTCCTGGCGTGGGCCAATGAGCATCGCGTGCCGTGCCGTACTACACAGTCAGATATGTGAATAGATCCATTCACATATCTGGACACAATAACAATACTGTTATGATCTACTGCATCATTATTGCAGCACAATCAATTCCAGATAGCAACCAACCGCCCCTGATCGGTCGGTGGGCGGCGAGGCGGACGCAGTGAGGGAGCTGCCGCCACGCCCGCTGATAGAGGCAAGTGTTGGGCTCAAGTGGGCAGAGATACAGCTGGACCACCAGGGATATTGGACGTTTAATTTACTACTTATGCCCATGATCGGGCTGGAAGCGGTCCACTGGACCACCAGGGATATTGGACATTTCATTTACTACATATGCCTGCGATCGGGCTGGAAGCAGTCCACTGGACCACCAGGGATATTGGACATTTCATTTACTACTTATGCCCACGATCGGGCTGGAAGTGGTCCACTGGACCACCAGGGATGATGGACGTATTTAATTCAATACATATGCCCATGATCGGGCATGGGGGGGTGCTACTGCGATGGACGGTGCCGCTGGAGCACGGGTGGCCACCCACAGCTGGCAGCTGCTGTGTTGCACCTGCAATGCGGTGGCTCACCTGTGGGTGGTCAGCTGTTGCTCCTGGTTTTTTTGGCTCAACTGTGTGTGGCACAGTTAGGGGTTGCAACTGCATCTGCTCAGCACATCCCGGGCTGAATATCAGGATGTGCGGAGTATGCATGGGCACGCCCCCCTACTTGCGCCGCATAAACTTCCTGTTTAGGGGCAGGAAGTGAGTGATCACAGAACCACCAAGGACCCACCATCCTAGAAGGGCAAGAGTAGCTCTCCAGCCCCCTCTAGCTGCTGGAGGTCTGCCTCTGAACAAGTAAGTGGTCTACTGAGAAATATAGGATATTCTTGTCTCAGAACAGGACAATCAGGAGCTTAAAGGGCACACAGGCAGAAAGTAAGGAGAGAGAAAAAAAACAGAGGAAAGAGTAAGGATTGCAAACAGTTAAGGGGCCAGAAATAAGACATGATTGGAGTGGTGCAGTGCAGTGGCTGTGGAGCAGCAGTCTTCCGGGAGATGTTCTGGAGGATGCGGTGTTGTCCCATCTGCAGGCACCTCTCTGGGCTGAGGGAGGAGGTTGCTCATCTCCAGGCTGAGTTAGCCAGGATTTGTGGGACCTCCTCTTCCATCCAGGGACCACCAGTGCCACTGCCGTTGCCTCAGAGGTTGCCAAGAAAGAGGAGCGGTTGGACCACAGTGGGCTCAGGGAGGGTGAGGGTGGTGGAACAGAGGCACATCCTCCAGTTGTACCTCTCCACAATTCCTATGCCATTCTGGCAAAGTGTGGTTCCTCTATGGAGGCACCTACAGTGGAGGCCAAGGAGGATGCTGGGAACCTCCACAAAGGAGACCCACAGGAGGGTGGCAGGGGACCCTGCAGGGGAAGGAAACTCCTGGTGGGGGACTCCACTGTTAGGAAGGTAGAACTGGGCAAGGAAGGGGAGAGGGAGGTAAGGTGCCTGCCTGGCGCCATGGCTTGGAGGGACAGGGAGCGAATCCTCAGGATTGCTGGAGTAGCTGCACAGGAGGGAGCTGGATGTCATTGTCCACCTAGGGACAAATGACCTGGCTAAGAAGGGATTAGAGAAGTGCAGGAAGAGTTTGTGGAATTGGGAGGGGCCTTGGTAAAGTGCATGCACGGTAACCTTCTCGGAGGTGCTACCCATCTATGGCATAGGAGAGGCTAGGGTGTTCCGCACCATGGGATTCAATCAGTGGTTGAAAAACTGGTGTGGAGCTCAGGGATTTGGCTTCATTGGGGACTGGGGGTCCACCTGGAGTGATGCAAGCCTATACTGGCATGATGGGCTGCATCTGTCCGGGAGGGGAACCAGGATCCTAGGTGATAGGTTTAAATGCTTCATTGCAAGCTTTTAAACTAGCCAAGGGGGGAGGCACTGGAAAGGAGCAGGAAAATCCTAGCCCCCAAAAATCACGGTAGTAAGTGTGGCAAACACCAACATGGAGGTGTCGATAGGAAGAAGGGCAGGAGTAAATGGAGAAAGTGACAAAGGCAAGAAGGACAGGGATGGGGCAAAAAGGGGTAAGACCATCAGGAAATGGAGGGTAATGAGTACCAATGCCCGTAGTCTGGGCAACAAGCTCCCTGAACTGGTGGCCTTAATGGAAGAGGGATGCCTGGATATCGTAGCAGTCACAGAAACATGGTACACAGAGAACCATGACTGGGATGTTAACATACCAGGGTACATAACCTACAGGAGAGACAGGCAGGGGAGAAAAGGGGGAGGAGTAGCTCTCTATGTAAAGGAAGGGATAAAAGCAACTGAACAAAAGAGTAAACAGGGAGGAGAGGAGGCACTGTGGGTCACCTTGGAGACTGGAAAGGGCACCACAATCCGCACAGGGGTTGTGTACAGACCCCCATGTCAGGGGGAAGGAATGGACAAGGATATGATGGAAGGCATTCTTAGAATGGCAGAGAAAGGGGAGATACTGTTGATGGGAGACCTGAATATGCCGGATGTTAACTGGAGCACATTTGCTGCAGCCACATCCAAGAGCAGGGCCATTCTTGATGCCCTACAGGTGGCAGGCATTAGACAGCTAGTTTTGGAACCCACTCGTGAGGGAGCAATCTTAGACCTCGTACTCTCAAACGGGGCAGTGAGAGGATCTCAGATCTAGAAGTGGGTTGCCATCTGGGGACAAGTGACCATCAGACAGTGTGGTTCACGTTAAACTCAGCTACAGAGTCAAGCCATACAAAAGTGAGGGTACTGGACTTTAGGAGGGCTGACTTTGGCAAGATGGGAGAGTGCCTCAGAAAAGCACTAGCAAACAGGCTAGAAGGAGGTGTGGAGCAACAATGGGAATTATCAAAACTGCCATCACAGAGGCAACAAGCCTTTGTGTGGAAGCAAATAAACAAATCAAAACAAAAGAAAAAGCCACTATGGTTCTCAAGAGGTGGCTGTGAAGAAAAGATAGCATTCCAGAAGTATAAGGAAACACAGAAGGAGCAGGACAGAGAGCTGTACCAGTTAAGGCAGAAAGAAGCAGGGAGGAAGTCAGAATAGCAAAGGCCCAAACTGAGGAAAAGATAGCCAACTCAGTTAAGAAGGGGATAAAACCTTTTATAGGTACATCAGCGCATGAAAGACAAAGGGAGGGATAGTGAGGCTGAATAGAATGAACGTTGGGTGAGCAGAGGGGACAGTGAAAAAGCAGGAATACTGAACGAATATTTCAGCTCAGTATTCACAAAAGAAGGAGAAGTGCCTAATCCAATTAACAGAAGCACTCTTCATAGAGTCGATCCCAGTCCTTTCACAGAAGAAAGGGTTCTGCAAGAACTCCTAAAACTGAAGGTGGACAAAGCAATGGGTCCTGATGGAATTCACCCCAGAATTCTAAAAGAATTAAGGAAGAACTAGTGAAACCACTGGCTACTCTTTTAATAAATCATGGGAGGATGGTGTGGTACCCGAGGACTGGAGGAAGGCGGATGTGATTCCCCTTCACAAAAGTGGGACCAAGACAGAGGCAGGAAACTACAGACCTGTTAGTCTGACCTCTGTGGTAGGGAAAGTGATGGAGTCACTTCTGAAGGAAAGAATAGTTGAGTACCTAGAGGTCAGTGGAGCACAGGATCCAAGGCAGCATGGGTTCAGCGGGAAGGTCATGTCAGGCGAATCTAATAGATTTCTTTGACTGGGTGACCAAAGTAGTAGACCAGGGAGGGGCTGTGGACATGGCCTACCTAGACTTTAGCAAGGCATTTGACACAGTCCCACACAAAGGATTATTATCAAATTAACCAGCCTGGGAGGTGGGTCCCAGGGTGGTAGCCTAAATAAAACATTGGCTGGACAACAGGACACAGAGGTAATTGTAAATGGAGTCCACTCTGAAGAAGGGGCGGTTACTAGTGGGGTACCGGAGGTTCAGTATGGGTCCAGTCCTTTTAATGTCTTCATCAGTGACATTGCAGAGGGACTGGAAGGAAAAGTATGCCTTTTGCAGATGACACAAAGATCTGCAACAGGGTTGATACAAAAGTGGCGTGGAAGGATGAAAAGGGACTTGGCAAGGTTGGAGAAATGGTCAGACGTATGGCAGCTGAGATTCAATGCAAAAAGTGCAAAATAATGCACCTGGGAAACAAGAACCCAGGGAAGAATACACAATGGGTGGGGAGGTAGTAACAACAACAAAACAGGAAAGGGACCTGGGGTAATCATATCAGATGACCTTAAGGTTAGCAAGCAATGTGAGAAGGCAGTAGGGGAGGCGGGGGTATACTGGGATGTATAGGGAGGCATCAGCAGCAGAAAACAGGAAGTTGTTATCCCTCTGTACAGACAGTTGGTGAGACCCCATCTGGAATACTGTGTCCAGTTCTGGAGACCCCATCTCCACAAGGACATAGACAGGATAGAGGCAGTCAGAGGAGGGCAACTAAAATGGTGCAGGGTCTGCAAGAGAAGCCGTATGAGGAGAGACTAAAGGAGCTTAATATGTATACCCTTGAGGAAAGAAGGGAGGGGGACATGATAGAAACTTTCAAGTACCTCAAAGGAATCAACAAAATCCAAGAGGGTAGCATCTTTCAGAAAAAGAGACTTGCAAGAACAAGGGACACAATTTAAAGATAGAGGAGAGGCGGTTCAGGGGCAATGAGGAAGTATTATTTCACAGAGAGGGTAGTGGATGCATGGAACAGCCTTCCTGAGAAGTTATGGGGTCTAAAACTGTGGGAGAATTCAAGAATGCATGGGACAGACATAAGGCAATTCTTGTGGGGGGCAGGAAGATATAGGCTGTTGGTTAACTAGGATCTGCGGCCTATCCTGTAGGTAGGGAAATTGGCAGACTAGATGGGCCTAGCGGTCCTTATCTGCCGTCAAAGTCTATGTTTCTATGATGAGCCCCGGCGCATCGGGATTTGTACCACGCACTTTCCCCTTTTGAATATTGCGCTGGGGCGCATCAGTGGCAGCGCCCATGCAACCCTTCTGGATATCCTACCCCATATGTATGATTTTTTGATGCTATGGTATCATGAACATTTCAATAAACATAAATTGAAAAAAAAATATATACGCACTATCAACGTCCACCTCCACAGTCAAAGTCTCATAAAAGCAACATATACACCTCAAATTCTAGCATGACTGGAAAAAACACAAGCCTACCTTGTCTTGACAGGTGAAATCACAGTTGACACATCTTACCTGTGCATCCTCTCTACTCTGTAAATCAACAACAGCTGACTAAATATTGTTGAAAAAAGGAACACAGATCTACCCTGTCTTAAGGGACAGTACTACATCAAACACATCTCATCTTGACCTTCTCTCTGTGTTTGCGATCAGCATCAGCTAGTTCTGTTTAATCTGGCGGGCTTCCAAACTTCAAATGCCTGTCACGAACACAAACAGAAGGTAAAAAGCAAAAACATCTGATCTCTCAATGAGTGGTGAGGTCATGCTGGATCCCCAGATGAACTTGACTTCAACAGTCTGGATGTCATAATCTACTGATTTACTGCGTAAGCTGAAGTTTATGTACTAGCCATCTGGAACCACATATGAATCGTTCAAGTGAAAAACTAAGCTACACCAACAAATATACTGGTCAACATCCTCCAGAGGAGCCAGTGGATCCAGGGCGAGGCCCACTGACAACATTGGAGCGAACAAAATGAAATTACGTTAAGTATGAAGGAATTTCTGCTTTCTATATCACTCCACGTTGTCAAGGAGAAGGTGATTAAAACATGTAGGTTCTAAAAAGCAGTACCCATCCAATATAGAGCAGGGTAGAATACTGTCCCATAAACGACAGTAATGGGTAGTATCTGGATTCATCTAATGCTGTCTTCTTTCAGTTCCATGCCAACAACCATAAGTGGCACTCTGGGCCTCAATTATGTAGAACCTTAGAAAAAGCCAGAGGAGCGAATTACATACTTGTCAATTGAATTCTGTACAGAACCATGGTCCTTGCAAGCCATGGAGCTACGATCACCCCAGAAGAAGATATTCTGCTCACAGTGAGTCTTTCCTTTCCATCACATATAACCTGAATACCTGGCCTTACTCACTAGGGTCACAAAAGCAATACATTAGGAACAAGTCAACCACATTCAAACATCTACTTAACTCTGATGTGTGGAGGTATACACTATCTTGTCCTTATTCATTATACAATGAGATTTCAAGAGCAACAAATGCCTGGCAGCTGTAAGGCTCCTGGCTATCACGCACCAGCCGGCGCAGCGGTAGGGCTACCGCTTGCGACGCCAGTGACCTGGGTTCGGGAGCGGACTCGGGCAGATGGAGGGCCGGTCAGGGGGAGAAGAACAGAATGCCCACAGGCTGTTCTCCTTCTCTGGGGAAGGAGGGAATGCCTGTTCCACTGCTCTACCACCGCCTGGGTGACTACGGGTGGAGGTGCAGTGGGACAACATGAACAGGGAGGGAGGATGTCGGCCAAGAGCCGGGATAATAGCACATTGCTACGTGCTCCGCCCCTTGGCTCTCCAAGTGTGTCAGCATCCTGAGAGGAGGGGCGGAACAGAAAAAAAATGGAAAAACCCCACAATGGACGTCTGGAGATAGGACCCGGCTGCCAGAGAGAAATCCAGAACCAGGCTTTAGGATGGGCCTACACAGCATACCCGATGCACACTAATGGACTGGAGGGGCCTATGGAGGGGTCCCTCTCCTCCCCGCACAGGGGGCAAACCAAAGCAGAATGGGGGCAGTGCTGACAGGACCCAGAATGGAGATACCTGGGGAGGACCTACGGGAGCATGCACAGCCTAGGGATCCCCGAGGAAAGGGTCCGGAGCGGTGAGTAAGGGGGCATAAACAGAGAATATTTATATATATATTATATATATATATATATATTTAAAAAAAAAAAAAGAAGGACCCTGTGCCATCCACCGCAGGTATCATGGAGGAGAAAAGGCAGTCCCGCTGAGTGCCTGAGAGAAGGCAAAGGATGGCAACCTCTGCAATGGCCTCCGGCAGCAACCATCACTGATGGTGCCAACACCATAATGGACACTAGACCACAAAGGGTGCTTAGCCCCAAGTCTTGTCCACACCCGTCTGCAGAAAAGAGGGCGTGAAATCTTTGTAGCATAGTCTTGATGGGTCGAATACATTAGACTCTGGTCCAAAAAGAAAAGTACCCACCAGACACCAGAGGAGCCCCAAATCTGGGTCCCCTCTCTGCAGCCTGGCTGACACTGTAACGCATCTTTATTAGTCCCTACCAATGAGGTCACTTCACCAGGATGATGCCTGCACGGACAAGAGACCAGACTGATAATCATGGCATCTTGACCTCTTGCTCTCTTGACAGGTGAAGGATGCTGCTCCCTGAGCAACCTTAGAAGAGAAACAGTGGTGAAAACAGCTATGCTCTATTAGCGTCCCACTGCCGAAACAATACATCCCCTGCCTCTGCCCAAAGGCACCAGTATTGACTGAGGCATCTTGATGCCAAAGAATTTTCCTTGACGTCAACAGGACAATCTGAGGGGGATCGGGACCTCCTGTACAGCACAGCAGACACCTCTAAGATTAACAACCACTCCCCCTGGAAATTAGCCTTCCAGTCTGAACATTAAGCTCCCCGCTAGGAGAAATGCTGTCAGAAGAAAAAGGTGTCCTCCATCCACCGAGGTGCTATGGCAAGTTCCAAGAGAAGTCCATACTTCTGCCCCTCCCCAGCAAGACCAAGTTATCTCTTAGTACTGAAGTGGTCCTAGAAGGGAATCAAGGATAAATACATTGATTTCATCCACAGCTCTATAGACACTGCACTGGTCCAGTCTAGGACAGCCTCTCAAGGCCAAGAGGCTTGCAATGGTCTAGGACTGCCTCTTGAGGGCAAGAGGCTGGCAACAGAATGCAATGGGATCAAATTGTGGCCCTGTTGGGGGAATTCTGAAGACTCTTCTAGCCTGGATAACTGAGGCAGTGTAGCAACTCCACTGTGGTAATAACAGCACCAAGAAAAACAGGCAGCCCATCTCATGCAGAGCCATGTGTCATGGAAGGCACATGCAGAAAAAATGACCCATGAAGAAGAGATCTACCATTGCCATTTCTAGACCCCATCACTCAAAGCAGCTTTGGAACAGCTGAGCTGTCTGAAATGTCAACCCCAGACTCTGTCAGAACAAGCTTCTCTACTGCTCGGAATGTCCCCAGGGCTATTCAAGAACCTGCTCTGCGCAGACGATAAGCTCACTAACAAATGACGCACTTCTAGATTAACCAACCTCGGATGGTTTGGGTTCAGAAGCTGACAAGACAAAAGATGAACCACTGTCATTCAATGGATGCCCGGGACAGGCATCTTTGCTAGACTACCTGAACGATGGCCTGCAGGGACTCTACCCTGACCACTGTGTGGGACACGTATGTATTCCAGAATACTATCCATTGTCCTGTCTCAGTTTGGAGACCTACAACATCTCATTCGGGGTCTTATCAAGGGCAAACTACCTAGCCAAAAGAATACAGTGCAGATTTCCCTGTATATCCAAAAATGTGGCCTAGTGTGACCATCACACACCTCAAACAGCCATCAGAGAAGGAGTGAATGAACCAACATACACAAACTGCCTGCTGCCACATCTCCTTGACAGGAGAGGCAAACAAAAATTAACTAACTGCAAAGTATTTTGCCCTTCCACATTTCTATGATCTCTGGATTTATAGGTGAACAAACCCAAGGCCAAAATCCAAGATGGCTAAGACCCTGAGTGAGGCAGAACTGTACTCACAAACTGATGCCAAAGAGCAGGTTTGTCTCCAAGTTGTGCTTTGATCTCTGGACCTATGGGTGAATCGACGCAAGGCTGAGATCCAAGAAGTCTAAGGCCCTGATACTGAGTTAGACAAACTGTACTCACAAACTGATGCCATTTGAGAAGCATGTTTGTCTACAAGATGCTGCATCCACTGAATGGCCATGAGTACCTCCCAGGGCTGCCGGATATTACTGTCAAAGCACTGCCCCGCAGAATGAGTAACACCGAACCTCAGATCTGGGTAGCTGGGTTTGCCTGCCCACCCTAGCCTCGCTTAATCACTGAGAAAGAAGTCAGGACTTAATCATGGAGACTGAAGTGGAAAGCACTTCATAACCAGGTCAGATGTGGATAGATTAAGATTCTACCTGCGAACTCCAATGTTGTGAGCCTTCTTAAGTCGGAACGCATTAAATGTATTGTAATAAACCATGTCAGTGACAATGAAATGAGTGAAAAAAGGGAAGAGTGGAGGGAGAGGGTGGAAGTCTCATACATCAGGTACCACCCATTCCCTCCTCCTCACAGGAAGGGTATCTTCTCTATTAGACAAAGCCGGTTCTGCCTAGTAAGGATTCTCCCAGACCCCCCCCGTGTCCACTTCTTGACCACTGGGGGCATCACCTGCAAATCTGAGTGAGAAGAATCACCTTGGTCTGGCACACCTGGATGTGCCTGTATGCCCCCCTCGCCCGATCTGAAGGGCCCTCTCGAATTCCAATGTCTTCACAGTTATGGTCTGAGGCCTGATCTGTGGATCATCAGCTTGGAGAATCTTGATTAAAAGAAGCATACGAACTTAGAGTGACTCAGCCTAACCACTGCCAGACATCACCACATGTGCTAATCCCCGCGAGGTCTGGTTCGAGAAGGAACAAACTAAACATGTTAGAGTGTATTATACACTACCGGTCAAAAGTTTTAGAACACCCTCATTTTTCCAGTTTTTATTGAAATTTAAGCAGGTTAATGTCTCAATGTACTCTGAAATTAAAGCATAGAACAAATAAACAATTGGAGATAAAAAAAGAAATCATAGAATCATTTTGTTTAACAAAATTTAATCTAAATGTTTGACTCATCAAAGTAGCCACCTTTTGCAGATATACTGTAACTGCCGAACACACTCGTGGCATTCTTCCTACAATGGACATCAAATATTGTTCGGGAAGTTCTTCCCAACACTATTGCAGAAGTTCCCACAAATGTGTCGCACTTGTAGGTTGCTTTGCTTTCACCCTTCTGTCCAGTTCATCCCAAAGCAGCTCGATGGGGTTTAAGTCTGGAGACTGTGCTGGCCATTCCATGATTTTGAAGCCTACCATCTTGTTCTTTTCCTCGAAGGTAGTTCTGACATAGCCTGGAGATATGTTTTGGGTCATTATCTTGCTGTAGGATGAACCCCTCAGTGGTGCCGAAACGGTTTGAAAAGTGGTAGGGCCAAGGATGTAAGGGGTTAAGTTTCCCCTAGTAAATATATTACCATGATAGCAAAAAGTGATAGGGCCACTTATGTAAGTGGTGGGGCCATGGTTTCTGGCCCCGTTCGGCACCTGGAACCCTGACCAACTAAGTAGACCAGAGGGTATTGCATGGCGCTGCAAAATGCTGTGGTAGCCCTTTTGGTTCAGGGTGCCAGTCACTCTGTGCTGTTGTCCTGTGAGCCGCCTATCCGCAAGCTGTTGACTCTCAGAAACTTGTCTTCTGATTCTATTGTGGCTTTGGGTCTGCCAGACCTCTTCCTGTCAGAGTTTCCTCCAGTTTCCAAGTGCCTTTTGATGGTGTAGGAAACTGTACTCACTGACACCTTGGCTTTCTTTGCAATTTCTCTACAGCAGTTTTTGCTAACCTAAACTTTTTTTTTAACCTCTAGCAGTTTACCGCTTACCTTTGTACCATTTCAGGTTATTCACTGGACTTGAATTGCTTAAATTTCAATAAAAACTGGAAAAATGGGGGTGTTCTAAAACTTTTGACTGGTAGTGTACATACAGTGGACAGTATTACTCCACTGGAGAGGGATGGGCCATAGTCCTTCTGCAGGTCTTGCATCTCTTGAAAAGTGTCTATGAGAAGCCATGGTGCCACCAGCCTTTGTCACAACTTGTTAAACATGCCAGAATGCATTAACCACAGGGATGACAGCATGACTCCATAGGAGAGAGGGGTCACAGTCCTGTGGCAGATCCAGTTACTGACCCTGCTGAACGAACCTGTCAAACATGCCAGACTGCACTATATAGATAGAACAGTATGACTCCATGAAAGAGAGGGGTCATAGTCCTCAGGCTGGTCCTGGAACTTACCCAGCTGAACTAATACCAGCCTCGAGCAACCAAGGATGTTGAATTCAACACAATGCCTGTCGAAGTCCAACCAACTCTACATGACCTGGGAATGGGGGTTTACTGTGTTCCCTAAATAGAACACCCTGCTCGTCTCTGTTAACTACAAAAAAATTTATCTTACTTCTGTTCTATGTCAGAGTACATCTATCTCGCTCCACATTATAATAGCGATATCCAAGAATGACCAACCTCCATTTTTAATTCACTTAGCTGGCACTTAAATGTGTGGCTGGGGAGGCTCACTGACTGAAATGAAGCTTGTTTCCAGGAAGGACTCATGAGAGAATAAGGCACATGCCATTGTCACAGATCATTTATTTATTTAAACATTTGGTTATCGGGAAAGGCACACTGAGCTGGGGCTCATTTCCAGGTGTGACCCAGGGAAGGGGGGACAAGTATACGTACACATGAGAAATTGTACAGACATTTCAAAGTAATTCATACAAATACAGTAAAAAAATAAGACAGGAATGGTTAATGTTGTGACAGCATATAAAAACTCAGTAAGTGCATTGTGTTTAAGTAATTACAAGTAGGATACATTCAGTAGTTATATAACAGGTCAGTAAGGACATTTGTATTTTCACGGGTACTTAGCGAGCTTCAGCTGCTTAAGTGTTGTACATTGGGTGTGGCATCAGGTTGGCAGAAGCACGTGTGGGGAGGTAGTAGACAAAGCTGCTGTTTCATACAGTAGTGCGAGGGACAGTTTCTGATGGGAGGAGAGAGTTTGTTCCACAGGAAGGGGAGCCTATAGGAGAAGGCAGACTTGCCAGATGAAGAGGATGGTTGAGGCAGCGAGAAAGACCTTGAATCCCTGGACCGTAGGCTGTATGGGGGTTGTTTTGCTGAGGATAGAGCCGCTGAGAGGTAGAAAGGTATCAAGTTGAACCAGTATTTGGATATAACAGTAACAGAGTGGATGTGACGGCGATGGGATAGTGGTGCGATACCAAGAGAGGCATAAAGGGAGAAGTGGTGCATTCTGGGGGGATGTTAGTGGCGAAATGGAAGAATGCGTAAAGGAGGGTGTTCAGTCTGGATAAGGTTGTTGCAGGAGCAGTCCTGCTGTGGAACCCCAGAAGATAAACTCCTGGGAGGAGACAATCTGGTCCACTAACTGCTCCCGATCCTCCTGGGATAGGGTCGAAAGGTCTGGAGTTCTGAAGACCGAGCTGTCATCGATCCCCTCAGACAATGGGTCGACCGGATCGAGAAAGATCTCAACTGCCTGGTCGGCCTGTCTCAAGGCCAACAAGCTTGACAAGGGCACCACAGAGATAGTAGCCTGGCCCTCAACCAACACAGCCTCAGCTAAAGCTGAGCGCTCGACGACCATTGAGCAATCAAGGGAATCGCGGGAGTGGGAAGAGCATGCTCGTTCCCATGATTGACGGTGGGATTTTTTTGCCCTTTTCACCATGGAAGGACCCTCCCCAAGTGTCTGGAGGTATCTGCACATTTCTCTAAATGTGCCTGTGAAGAATGCCCCAATAGGAAGCAGCACGGACACTGAGGAAGCACCTGCCACAACTTGGACTGCCACCTCTTCTGTGGGTGCAAGCCGGGCTGCCGAGTCCTCTGCCACTGACACCGCATTACGGTCATCCTTTGAGTGAACCATGGGGTCCCGTTCATCCAGGCAACAAAGGAGGAGGCGCATAATGATCCTAGAGCAATGAGGGCAAAAGAGTTTTACACAGGCTATAGTCCTGAGCAGTGTGCTCTGCTCTGAGGCAGCAAATGCACGATGAGTGTATGTCCGCCCAGGACATTTTTTGGTTGCATGCGATGCAACACTTGAAACCAGGGCCAGACCAGGCTTCTTCTTGATCCATGATGAAGTGGTAACTGAAAGAGAATGCGAAGCACAGACAAAACACTGATGGCGCACTTAGGATTTGCTTTTGGGCCTATACCACACAGGGACCTGTGAAAGAGGGGACCTGACTTTTCCAGGGGAAAGGAAGATCTGACTTTATGGGGCAGCGCAGAGGTATACCACCCCAGTGCACAGGAAGAGCTTAGCTTGAAGATGTTCTGGCTGGATTTAAAGAGGAAAGGAAAAATGCCTAAGTGTGGATAGTGCACAATATCACCATATTCATACCCCTATAAATAATATTTCTTTAGACACGGGAGACTAAGTCCCCCCCACACACACACTAGCTGCTGAAGAATGTTTTCCACTATTTGCGGGCACTTCCCTACCCAAATGAACTTATAGATATCCCTGTGAACGTTTTTCCAAAACTTTACTGGTATAGGTATGGGCAGGGTCTGAAAGAAAAGTAGCAACATGTTCATTTTGAGCACCTGAGTTCAACCATACACTATCAGCAATTTCCAACAGGCCATATTGGCCCGCAACACAAGTTGTAGCTTCTGTTAATTGTTTTTAAATAAGTATGAGGTGTCACCTGAGATCAGCACCCTAAGGTAGCAAATGGTATTATGCAGTGCCCACGAGAAAGAGAAGGATTTTTTTGGGGGGGAGGGTCCCCACTCAATATCATCACCTTGGATTTCCTCCAGTTTATCTTATACCCTGCCAGAGTCCCAAATTCAGTTAAGGTGATCAGCAAGTTGGGCACAGACTTGACTGGGTCTCCTAAAAAGAACAGGGAGCTGTCAGCATATAATGCTAAGTTCTGTTCTCTTCCTCCCATGGTCACCCCTACAATGCTTGGGTTGGTCGTCTGCACTGCAATTGTTAGGGGTTGCAGGTGAAGGATGAAAGAAATGAGGACAACGGGCACCCTGTTTGGTGCCATGCTCCATTCTAAACCGCTCTGACAGGTGGCCACTAACCTTCACCGCTGCCTCTGGGTTATTATAAAGGGAGGTAACAGCAGTTATGAAATTAGGCCTGAGAGAGAACCTTCACAGGGCAACCTCCAGAAAAGCCTAGTCCACCATATTGAAGGCCCTCTTGGTGTCCATACTGACATCTATTTGAAAGGCCCTCCATTTCTTCTGGGATGTGATAATGTTCAGGAATTCCTATAACAATCTCCCAGCAATAAACCCTGTTCAATTATGATGAATGACTGAGCCAATGCAGTTTTGCAATCTGTCAGGCAGTATGCCTGTGAAAAGCTGTAAATCTATCTGTAAAAGGGAAATGGGTTGGTATGACCCATACATCTCTGGATCCTTATCAGGCTTTAGAAGCACTGAAACCTGTGCTTGACCCCAAGAGGTGGGTACCTGGCTGCCATCCCTGAGGATGTGATTAAACATTTCAGTTAAGAGGAGGGGCTGCTGCCAAAGAGAAACCCTTGTAAAATTCAAAGGGGTAGCCATCTAGTCCAGGGGCTTTGCTATTCTTAAGGTGTTTTATTTTCACCATTTCTTGTGTAATTGGGGCATCCAATTTCTCCCTGGCCTACTGTGACGGCCTGAGGATTGGCAGGGTATCTAAGTATTGTTCTGCTTGTTCCACAGGATTCAGGGAGTGCTCAGTTGTATATAAATCAGCTTCTCATTTTCTAATAAGCACAATAATTTTATCAGTCCTCTCTCATAGATAAGGCTTACTTTATATTTAATAATTTTTTTTTTTCAATACATTGTATTTTCCCCTCATCTCCACACCCCCACATACTCCACCTCTAGCTTTGCCACCTGTAGCACTACTGCACTTTTTTTTCAGTACTTGCCTCGGCCCCAGTAGAGACGTCCTAATCCTCCTTTGCTTTTTGCATCATAATTATAATTCTTTCCATGGCAATAGATCAAGGTTCACAAGCAAAGC
The DNA here is from genome assembly GCA_016271365.2 of Neoceratodus forsteri. NCBI lineage: Eukaryota > Metazoa > Chordata > Ceratodontiformes > Ceratodontidae > Neoceratodus > Neoceratodus forsteri. The sequence continues at coordinate 111,805,491 of JADMNL010000031.1, read as the reverse complement.
TCTGAGACTTCAGTGGTGATATAAGCTGCCACAGCAGAAGAATTCCAAGGGACAAACATCATGCCTAAATTATTTATTTGAAAATTGGTGACCGGGGAAGGTACATAGATACACAGAAATGTGAGGGCAAAAAAGGACCACCAGGCCTACCTAGTCTGCCCACTTGCCTAGTTATCTGCAAGGACATGCCTCTCCCCCCCCCCTCAACAGTCCCTTGCGTCTGTCCCATGCTCTTTTGAACCCTTCCACTGTTGTTTCTCCAACCAACTCCTCAGGGAGCCTATTCCACTTATCCACCACCCTCTCTGTGAAATAATACTTCCTAATGTTACCCTTGAACTGGCCCCCAAAATCTACAACTCATGCCCCCTAGTCCTCTGATTTCCATTCAGCTGGAAGATGCTCTCCACTGGCACTTGGTTTATACCTTTTAGGTACTTGAAGGTCTCAATCACGTCTCCCCTTTCCCTCCTCTGCTCCAGGGAGTACATGTTCAATTCCCCTAACCTTTCCTCATAGGATAGGTGACTGAGCCCCTTTATCATCTTCGTTACCCTCCTCTGAACTCGTTCCAGCCTCCCCACATCCTTTCTGAGATACGGTCTCCAAAACTGGACCCCATATTCCAGATGCAGCCTAACCAGATGGGTGTATAAGGGTACTATGATCTCCTTCCTCCTACTGGTAAATCGCCCTCCCGATTCAGCGCAGCATTCTGCTGCTTCTAGCCACTGCTCTCTCACAGTGCTTTGCCACCTTCAGGTCTCTCGATATAGTGATGCCTAGGTCTCTTTCCTGTTCTGTTACTGCTAGGTCTCGGCCCCCCATACAGTATCCCGCCCTCTGGTTTTTGCAGCCAAGATGCATGATATTACACTTGTCCATGTTAAATGAAAGCTGCCACTCCTTTGACCATGCCTCAAGCCTCCTTAGATCCCTCTGCATTTTTTCCACCCCTTCCTGAGTCTCCACCCTATTGCAGACCTTAATATCATCTGCAAACAGACACACACACACACACCCTTCAAGGCCCTCCGTAATGTCCCCTATGAATAGACTGAACAGTAGTGGCCCAAATACTGACCCCTGAGGGACCCTACTGGTGACCATGCCCTCTCCTGATGCCACCCCGTTTACAAAGACTCTGTCTCCTACCCCCCCAGCCAGTTTCCCACCCATCGAACCACCGTCTGTCCCAGACCCAGGCATCTCAGAGTGCACAGGAGTCTCCTGTGCAGCCCGGAGTCAAATGCCTTTGTGAAATCCAGATATGCAATGTCTACCACCCTCCCCTGATCCACTTCCTTGGTGATCCAGTCAAAGAACTTGATCAAGTTCGTTTGGCAGGATCTACCCCTGATAAAGTCGTGTTGCCTTGGTTTTATCAGGCCGCTTACCTCCAGGTAATTGGTAATCCTGTTTTTCAGTAGCTTCTCCATGAGCTTGCCCACCACAAATGTCAAGCTCATCGGCCTGTAGTTTTCCACCTCCTCCCTCCCCTCCACTTGTGCAGGGGGACCACATTCTCCTGTTTCCAGTCATCCGGTACCACGCCAGACTCCAGGGACCTGCTGAAGAATGCAGTCAAGGGTGTGGCCAGTATATCCTTTAGTTCCTTCAACACTCTGGGATGCACCCCATCTGGTCCCATCGCCCTGTCCACTTCAGGCACTGTAGTTCTCCCACAGTCTCCTCCACCCAGAACGGACTCGTATCCACTCCCACCTCCACTGCTCTGGCTTCTCCTGCTCCACTACCCACCCCTTCATTTTCCCTACTAAACACAGAGCAAAAATAGTTGTTTAGTAGTTCTGCCTTCTCCTTGCCCCCTTGTATCAGCTCACCATCACTTGCTCTTAGTCAGAGTATTCCCTGCCTAGTTTTCCTCAGCTCACTGACATACCTAATAAAAGTTTAGTCCCCTTTTTTGACCATGCCTGCTATGTTATGTTCTCCTCTGTCCATGCCTTCGCCCTCCTTACTTCTATCCGTGCTTCTTTCTGACTTACCTGGTACCTTTCCCAGTCCTCCTCCATTTACATTACCTTGAACTTCCGAAAAGCCCTTCTCTTTGCCCTGACCTTTTCTGCTACAACACCATTAAACCACAGGGGTCTCCTCCTCCTCCATTTATTCTTACTTAACTTCTTGGTGCATAGGTCCAAGGCCCCCACAATAGCCTCTTCTATCCTCCCCCACATTTTCTTCACCTCTGTTAAATCCTCCAGCCCCTCAAGAGCCCTTCCCACACACTCCCCCATTTCCCTGAAATCTGTTCTCTTAAAATCAAGCACTTTTACCTTGGTCCGGTGAACATCAGCAGTGTTCCATTTTGAAAACCAAACAGTGCTGTGGTCACTCATACCAAGGTGTTCCCCCACTGACACATCTTCTACCCTATCCTCATTTGCCAGGACCAGATCAAGAACTGCTCCCTTCCTGGTTGGTTCCCTGACCAGCTACCTTAGGAAGGCTGTTTGCAGGGAGTCTACTATTTCCCTGCTACTGGTGGATGATGCAAATAGGGTGAGCACCACCTCACCTTCAGCAGCCATTTTCAAGATTTTATCTGTCATGTATCTATCCGCAGATTCCTGTTGTGCTGGGGGCCTGTAAATCACCGCCGGTATGCACCACCTCTCCTTTCCCCGCGGCCAATGAGACCCATAGGCCTTCAGCCTCCCCCACTCTAATTCTGTCACCCTGATGCCCTCCTTTACGCAAAGTGCAACCCCCCCCCCCGTCCTCCCTGTCCCACCTGAAAAGTGTATAACCTGGTATCTCCATGTCCCATTACTGCTACTAGATCTGGAATCTTTACACTGAGCCAAAGCTCGTTTCCAGGTGCAACCCAAGGGAAGGGAATTGAGGATACAAAATACATAGCACAGACACAATTCACAGTTACAATAAAGTGCACAGAACATGGAGTAATACAGGAGTTGGTGCAAAATGAGCAATCACGGTGAAAAGCAATTAGGCATTTCAGCCACACCTAGGATGGCAATTGCATGGTAAGCAGTCAGGGGAAAGGGAAAAATAGAGACAAGGGAGGTAAAGAGTTTCAGCTCAGGGGTGTGGCCAGGCATTTCAGATTTGTACACCAGCCGGCCACTGCTACCCCCTCACTGTTGTTTATGCCCCCGACTGTGATCAAGGTTCCTGGCTCCAGTCAGATGATTCCCACACTAGACCTGCTGTCTGTCTACACTGCTAGTGTGGTGCTCGCTGCCCAATGGTAAATGCCACTATCTGCACCCTGAGTCCAAGACCACGGCAGACATTTCTTCTGTCTCCCCCGCAGGTAGGCAGGCAGATTCGCTCCACTTGCCACTCCACGTGAAGTCTTCATTCTTTTAGCTGGCTCTATCTGTTCTTCCATCTGCTGCTCCTCAGTTCTTCTACTGCTTCTCTTGCTCCCAGTACAATTGACCTAATAGTACGGCTTCTAACTTTGCTGGGGCATTTAAACTTGCTGCCCCAGACTTGCCACACCTGCTACCAGATGCCGTAGCCAGTCACTATGAAGCTGAAGGTCTCAATTAGGTCTGCATGGTCCACCTGCAAAGTCCATGGTCCATTCTGCCATGACCCCATAACAAAGCTAAAAGAGAAAAGAAAAAGCCTGTGAAGCCAAACAAAGGAATTTAAACATGATAGACTAGAGAGGGCAGAGCAATGCTGGCCAGCTTGTTTGCTACCCCCTGCTACTAAACTTGGTACGACATGGCTTACTTGGAGTATCAGTAGCTATTTTCAGCTGATACCTGAGGGAACCAGGGGAGGCAGTGAAGCAGAAGGATGAGGGGAGCTGGTTCCAGAGTGACAGGAGGCAATAGGAAAAGGCTGACTGCCCAGCAGAGGAGTAGGGATGAGGGATGGCAAAGGTGAGAGTATCCCTGGAGCAGAGGGAGCAGGAGGCAGAGGGGATGAAGGAGAGGACTGATGAAAGGCAAGAGGCAAGGGACCCATACAAGTATTTGGATATGAAAGAGGCACAGTGGATCTGGCAATGTGAGGGTAGAGGGAGAATGGATAAGGAGGCGTAAAGTAAGCAATGATGAGTTCAGGAAGGGGAGTTGGTAGCACAGTGGCAGAAGAAAAAAGCACAGGGAAACAGGGAAGGTGGTGAGGGGCACAAAAGCGCAAACTAAAGTAAGGAAAGCCAAGAGGGTAACTAACGGGGACAAGCACTTTTTTTTTTTAATGTACATACGTGAAAAGTGGAAGATAAGGGATTGTGAGGTTAAGAAGAGAAGGGGGGGAGACTGCACAGAAGAAGATCAGGCAAAAGCAGATACCCTGAACATATACTTCTGCTCAGTCTTCACATGGAAAAGAAGGGGATGGACCACATAAAAGCAGCAGAAACGGGGTGGGGGGGTAGACACAAGTCCATTCACAGTGGAAAGTCCTCAAGGGGCCACAGAGGGCACACCCAAGGGTACTGACGGAGCTCAAGGAGGTACTGACTGTACCTCTGACAGCTCTATTCAACAACTCACTGGAAGCAGGAGTGGTTCCAGAGGACTGGAGGAGGAAGATGTAGTCCCACTTCATAAAAGCAGCAAGCAGCGAGGAAGCTGGCAACTACACGCCGGTCAATCTGATGTCAACGGTGGGGAAGTTAATGGAGTCACTTTTACAGTTTTTTTTTTATTTTATATTTTTATTTACTGTGCTTTTCTGCTCAGATTCTTGACCATCCGCCATTGATCCAGTCGCCTGCCCAGCCCCATCACCCACCATCTCTGTGACTTTCCTTCGCCTTGCATGTTCCTCCATGGATACCCCCCACCCCCGGTGGCAATGGCCATGGGGGGTCAGGCCTTTACTCTTCTGGCAGAGCTGAAGTGTTGGTTGGTGAAGCAAACAGCCCAGTTGGCAGCACAAGGCCTGCAACAGTTAGCAGATGGCATCCAGCATCGGTCAAGGGATTTTTCTCTTTTTTGTCAATCGTCCTGACGCAGGGAGGGTCTTTATGACACAGAGTGTCATGCTGCTGATGTCCCCTTCCAGTGATCCATGTGTAACCCCTAGGTGGCGCTATCCCAAGGGATACTACCCCTGCCTCCGTGGTGGGCCGCAAGTTGGGGGGCCTGGACTCTCCGAACGGGTGCCTCCACCTGGAGGACAGGGCTGTTGGCCATGTGACTGCCTTGGGTACAGCCCTCTAGGACACTGATATCCCCCTCTGGCTCCCCTAGCAGTCTAATTATGCCTGCAGCTGCCCCACACAAATACACTTTACAATACACAGTGAATGCCCCCTGATAACCATTTACCACCAGGGCTGCATTTGCTGGAATGCCCTAGAGACCCCCTGTAAAACAAGGCCTGTAACAATAAACATACAATATTACAGAGATTTCAATAGAAAGGTACACCACCACCAGCTGAGATGCAAAAAGACTGAGATATGATTTATTAGGGGGTGTGAACAAGGGATGGGGCGGTAATCTAGAGGTTGATTTCAGATCTGATTTAGTCAGGTTATAAGACATGCACTCAATGATCCCTGTATGACAGTCACACACACTTTGGGTACCCAGCTGGGACTACAGGCTAGCCTGAAGCGTTGCCTGGGGTAGGCCGGTGTTGCAGCTGGTCAGGACCCTTTGAAAGAAAGGAAACACAACATGCACTTTAACCCTTAATTTGTAATCCGGAGTTGGATGGCTCAGTCCGAAAAGATTAACAACAATTATTAAATCAGTTGACACACTTTGATTTGAGCTTTGTTGCAGGAAGCCACTCTGGTGGTTACTCGCGCTACCAAGTACAGGATGCAGGATGGACAAAATGGAGACCTCCAGATGAAGAGCTGGATGGCCAGGAGAAGCAGGGCCCACACAAAGCACCATGGTGTCGTTGCTGTCTGTTGTTGTTGAGCAGGGAGCTGAATCCCTGGCGGGTCTCTCGTCGGTTGTTTCTCTGCGGCGTGAGTGGCTGTCTGGGCCAGACTGGCAAGTCCCAGACCAGGTGAACAATTCGGATGCAGTCCATTTATGGGCTGGATACAGCTTCCAGCAAGCGTGATACATTAGGCAAGGTGGGGAACCAAATTGCAACCAACCCTCCACAATCACCACACATAGTAAGAGTAGGGAATTAGCACAGATTTGGATGACAGTCCGGTTGCAATTTACAGTGTCTCTGCACAAACCGTATGCTCTGCGGTCGTTTTGGAAGTCCTGACAGGCCGATCACATAAACGCAAGTCTTCGGTCCTCTTCAGGCGAAATGTAGTCACAAGTCAGCAATCCAGCAGCAATGCTTCTTTGGATGCAGTCCAAACTACTGAAGGCAATACTCCCTCATTAGGGAAGATGGTGGCAGATAAGCCAGACACAGCCTTCCCGCCGATTTCCCCAGCGCACTATGCAGGAGCAGCTGCCTGACTCTCTCGAGCTGTTCACTCCTTTCTTTCCAACACTACTCTCACCTCTGCGGCGGGCAGCACAGAACTTTCTCCCTGATCCAAAAGGTTCGATTCGTGGATCCACCTGTCTGGCACCATGGTATCATTCCTGTTTGTTGTTATTGCGCAGGGGCCGAATCCCTGTTGGGTCTCTCGCTGGTTGTTTCTCTGTGGTGTGAGCAAATGTCTGAGCCAGATTGGCAAGGTCCAGACTGGGTGAGCAATTCGGATACAGTCCATTTACGGGCTGGATACAGCTTCCAGCAAGCGTGACACATTAGGCAAGGTGGGGAACCAAATCACGACCCACCCTCCACAATCAGCACACTTATGGTAAGTATAGGGAATTACCACAGATTCGGAGGACAGTCCGGTTGCAATTTACAGTGTCTCTGCGCAAACCTATGTTCTGCAGTCGTTTTGGAAGTCCTGACAGGCCAATCGCGTAAACGCAAGTCTTCGGTCCTCTTCAGGTGAAATGTAGTCACAATTCAATGATCCAGTAGCAATGCTTCCTTGGATGCAGCCGGAACTATTGAAGGCAATACTCCCTCACTAAGAAAGATGGTGGCAGATAGGCCAGACACAGCCTTTCCGCCGATTTCCCCTGCGCACTATGTAGGAGCAGCTGCCCGACTCTCTCGAGCTGTTCACTCCTTTCTCTCCAACTCTATTCTCACCTCTGTGGCGGGCAGCACGGGACTTTCTCCCCAATCCAAAAGGTTCAATTCATGGATCCACCTGTCTGTCACAGTTAGCGCTCCCCCTCCAGATCCATGTAAACGCCAAACTGTTAAAAACTACAATTCCTACAGAATTTTACTCTCACAAGACCCCTGGGGCAGGCTCCATTTTAGGCCCCCAAAAGTGCTGATTGGTGCAGATAGGCAGTCTAGAACCAAAATGGTGGTAGATAACAAACTGTCCATGCTGCAAAGAAAGGCAGATTAGACAAACCACAATATCATTTTCTATTTAGCACAGATGATCAGTAAACATTCACAGAGTCCTATAGGGCTCTCTCCGTAGTGACGGCAGAAAGAAGCGGCTGTACTGCAGCCCGGACGGGACTTGAGCCTAGAAACACTCAGTCCTCACCCAGATTAATTATAACCCGCAAAATAGGCAGCTCTTAAAGAGACAGGCATGGAGGCCAACTGGGCACTCACATGCAAACACTTTTAAACCTGCTGAGACACAGAACACCACCCTAGCAGTGGGCATTTAGGCTCACCCAAGGAAGACTTTTGGGAACCCCCATTTGTGAGGGGGGTTACACCTGGCTCCAGCTGTACCTCCATCTGTGGTCACCCAGGTTGTAGTGTTGCAGTGGAGACCATTCACCCTCCCTCCCCTGCGGAGGCGAGCATTCATGAAACGCTCAACCATCCTCCCCCAGCCGGTCCTCCGATGGCCCAAGCTTGTTCCAGAACCTGGGTCATCAGTGTTGCAAGCGGTAGTGCTTCCACTGTGCTGGTGGGTCTGCAAAATGGAAACACTTTTAAAGGAAAAGGCCAGTGGAATATCTTGAATACAGCGGGTTACAAGACCTGAGGCAGCATGAACTCACAGGGGGGAGGTCATGTCAGATATACCTGATCATAGAAACATAGAAGTTGATGGCAGATAAGCACCATGCGGCCCACCCAGAATTTCTTCAACTGTGTGACCAGGGAAATAGATCAGGGTGAAGCGGTGGACATGACCTACTTAAGACTTTAGCAAAGTCTTCAACGCCCATACCAGACAGAAGACACATAAGGAAACAGGGTAATTTGGGGTGGGACCAAAGGTAGTAAACTGGGTACAAAACTGGTTGATGGATAGGAAACAAAGGGTGGTGGTAAATGTCACTTACTCTAGGGAGGGCGAGTGACCAGCGAGGTACCGCAGAGCTCAGTACTGGGATCAGTCCTCTTTAATGCCTTTATTAGTGATATTGCAGAACAGCTGCAAGGGAAAGTATGCCTCTTTGCAGAGGACATCAACATCTGCAATAGGGTAGACACTCCAGAGGGAGTGGAGAGAAAGTGTAGAGACCTGAGAAAACTCAAGGAGTGGTCAAGGGTATGGCAGCTGGGTTTCAATGTGAAAAAGTGCAAAATCATGCACCTAGTGCATAGAAACCAAGAAGTGGAGCATACAAGGTAAAATTGGGGGGATACTGACTGTTATTAACCAGGAAAGGAAACTAATGCTGATATGAATGCCCTTGTTGACAGAAAAGAGGAAACGACATACAGGAACTAGATCAAATGTACACAATGCTGTTTTTGTGTGATTTCAGCAGCCCCTAAGTAGCAGTCCATAATTTCATGAATGGAGTTTATTCATCCATTATTAGATATCTTTTCCTAGGTTTTGCAGGGCACTGGGTATAAGATCCACTCTTTTGTGTAGTTTAGTATCTCAAAAGCAAGTCTAAGAAAACAAATCGAGTAGCATCAACACACTGCTATGCAATAAACCCACAACAAAATAACTTTTTAAAGATGTTCTCACACATTCAATGCAGCAATCAAAAGCAGATATTTGTGCATATATATATATATATATATATATATATATATATATATACACACACACACACACACACACACAAGTGGTCACCCCTTCTGGAGATACCGGCAGGAACAAAGAAAACTCCAACTGGTTTGCGTTATTACATCATCAGGGAGTGCTAACAATCAGTGTGCTTAAATAGTGCATCGTCTAGTGCTAAATAAAGTGCATAAAGTGAACATGTACATAAGTGAAATATAAGAACAAAAGAAACAGATCCATAATTCAGCAGCATGGTCTAGAGGCGCTGTGTTGGTCTATTTGTTTTCCCAAATATATTTTTTTTAAAGCTGCATTAAACATGTGAGCATCTTTAAAAAGTTATTTTGTTGTGCGTGTATTGCATGGTGGTGTGTTGGTACTGCTTTATTTTTTTTTTTTTTTGCAGTGCCAACTTGTCCTTGAAGACTATATGAAATAGGATTTTCTTTTCGTCAAGCTTGATCTCCCATGGTCCGAACGAGCAGGGCTTATTGGTCCCATCCCTGCCCCCTCCTGCTCAACAACCTGCCTCAACCCAGCCAGGTCCCTTAGACCCAATGGATTGCCCCTCTGGCAGGGAGGGCCATCCTCCCCAACCCGAAGACCCACATCCAGTTTCTGGGTTCTGGCCAGGTAGCAGGGCAGAGCAGAGGGCTGGCAGGCAAGATGTCACAGAGCCCGGGCAGACTTTTTCTGTCTTCTCCCTTCCCAGACCCATAGTAGCACGGAGGATGCATGCACATGGAGGTGCGCACACAACCTGGAACTGCAGTTCTTTCCACACACGCCTTTGACATCAGTCTGCCTCCCTCAGCTTGATGTTACCACCAGGCCTCCACCTGGTGGCAGCCAAGAGCCAGGATAACACACCACCCAAGTATGGGAGAGGAGAGCAGTAAAGCAGCGCTCGATCCCTTCCTGCCCTCCCCACCCCTGACTGGAGCTCGTTGCTGAACTCGGGTCGCCAGTGTGGTGAGACATAAGGCACTACAACTCCTCTGCCCTCTGCACCAGTGGGCCGGGTCTGAAAGTAGGATTCTCTAACATCACTGTAAACTTGTACTGCTTACCATGACAACAGACTGTGTTGTCATTAACAAGGCTGCTGTGAGATCAGTTGGGGAGAGCCAGAGGTTTTTGAAACAGAGGAAAATGTACTTGTTAATACTTAAACGTCTCCAGGTTTGAGAATGAGCCTGGGACATCAGGGGCAGGCCAGGGGAAGGAGGATTGGGAATACCAGGGTACGCTCCCTTCCTCTGGAGAGGGTGAGCAGCAGGACCCACTGCAATTCTGCCACCTGGGTCACCACAAGCAGCAGTGCAGCTGAAGCAAGCTTGTGGAAGGAAGGAAGCCTGCTGGCATTGGGCACAGTCATGCATCTCCACGAGCAGGCACACATGGCACCTGTGCCACCAGCATCTTCAAGAAGGGTACAAAGTGAAGGAAACACTCCTAAGGGAACAGGATGATGCCACTGCCTTTCAGGCCCTGCCCAACTCACTGGCCAGCCTTCACCCCACACCTGACAGACTGGAGGGGAACCCCCTGCCATCCACAGTGGAATTCACCACAGCCACAGCAGCAGTTTTCTATAAACCCCATGGATGGAAGCACATGCACCGGAGAGGGTTAGGATGGAGCTGTAGGCAGCAGGGCAGAGTGGGGCAGCAGCAGAGAAATGAGGGAAGAATGGCCTCTTTTATATATTGTTTTTATCAATGAGACAAAGACACCCCCCCCCAACTCAAAAGTTAATTAGAATTTCTCTGAGTGTAAGTTTTAAAATAAATATTACATTTTATTTTAGCGGACACCTGCTCTTTAAAGCAATACCAGCTCACAAAGTATTGATTACTGTAAATGACAGTGACTGCTGTTCTGTGTCCGGCCCTTAATGCAGGGCAAGGTGAATTATCTAACAGGAATTGCAAAGATGCAATCAGTATGTTGCAAAGCCCACTAGTAACCTAGTCTGATTGGCTGATTCCAGTCATTACATTTATACTCTAGCAGATTACATTTTTAATTGGTTGATGCCTGTCAGCTACAAGAACATGTGCTTGAATAGTTTACCCATTATTCTTGCAGCCAGAGGTATAATGATGTTCGCCTGTATTCCCATGCCAACCATCAGAGCACAGCTTTCTAAGTTAACGGATGCAACCTCCTATGGTAAGAGAGATTTTAAATACTTTTTTTTTTTTTTAAACATTACACTTGTGCTGCTGTTAATCCCAATTTTTGTATGCATGCAGCTTACTACACACATGCTTTTTCAAAAGAAATGTCAACTCAACAGACTGCAGTGGTCCATAACAGAGTTGCCAATTTATAAAAAGAGTAAAACACACTGTATAACTGTAAATAATGCATCTTATGAGACATAAAGCACATTAGGCAAGGTAAAACAATTTTATTTATAATGTGCCCTTCCCCAAGGGCTCAGGGTGCTGTACATAATTTAAAATTATAAAACCAACATATCCCACAGAGATAAAAAAAACATAAAAATAAATACATCATAGCTATTACAATACTTACTATACATCTGTAAACTTGCTAGCTGAGGAAGGCCTGCTGGAATACGTAAGTCTTAAGTGATCTTCTGAAGGCCTCCACTGTTCCAGCAGAGCCGACAGTCCCCAAAAGGGAGTTCCAAACACTAGAGCTGCTACCGCAAAAACTCTGTCCCCAGACTGTCTCAATTGGGAGGAGGGAACGATAAGTAGGCCAGCATCAGTGGAGTGGAGGGGTCAGGTTGGGAGGTAAAACAGCAGATCTTTCAAGTAGTCAGGATCCAAATCGCGCAGGGCCTTATGTTAACAAGCCTATCTTGAAGGTTACGTGCCACCACAAATGCAACCAGTACAGCATGCAAAGGATCAGCGTGATGTGGTCCCTCAGGAAGCTCCCATCACCAGCTGAGCTGCACCATTTTGGATCAGCTGTAGGCATTGTATTAAAACTCCAGATAGCCCCAAGTACAGAGCACTCAACCTACAGGTAATAAAAGCATGAACAATCATTGTCAGGTCAGTAGGAGTCAGATGCCGCTTGATCCTGGCGATGTTTCACAGATGATAAAAGCCAGATTAGACCAACGCCAACACCTGCTGGTCCAGTGTCAGCTTGCGGTCTGAAATGACAAGATTCTTAACCGCATTAACCACATCAAGAGGTCTGCCACCCAACACAGGATGGGCTACCAAATCTCCCATCGTTGCTGCACCCTGACTCAGATCGATCAATTTGAACTCTGTCTTCCCTGGGTCAAGACATAACCAATTTGAGGCCATCCAGTCATTTATTTCGGCAAGACGTCACCCCAGCACCAAAGCCACATGATCTTTACCAGGAGAACAAGACAGATACAGATGAGTATCATCTGCATAGCAGTGAAACTCAACCCTGTACTGTCTAATGATCTCCACCAAGGGCAACATGTACACAGAAAACACAGGAGCAAGGGATGAACCTTGAGGAATCCTATAGGAGAACGCAGAAGCCCCAGAAATAAAACTACCTATGGCAACCTGCTGTGTTCTCCCAGTTATGTAGAACTTGAACCAGCACAAAACAATGTCAGTGAGACCAACACAGACCCTTAGGTGATCCAGCAGCACCCCACGGTCAACTGTGTCAAATGTCTAAGATAGATCAAAAAGGACAAGGATGGAACAAAGTCCTCGATCCCTCACTAGGAGGAGATCATGAGTCAGCTGGACAGCTGCAGTCTCAGTGCTGTGGCGGGGCCAAAAACCCAACTGGAGAGGTTCACAGATGTTACAAGTACCCAGGCGACCTACAAGTTGGTCAACCACCAGAACCTTCCCCAGTATGGGCAGGTTTGAAACAGGTCTGTAATTTGCCAGAACTTCAGGGTCCAAAAAAGTTTTTTTCAGCAGGGGGTCTAACCACCACCTTTTTCAGGGCAGATGGAAAAACACCCTTTCTCAAGGACCCACTGGTGATCTTGGCAATCACCAAACCCAGGAATTTGCTGCAGCCCAAAAGCAGACAAGTTAGTCCCGGGTCCAGCATACAGCAGGCGGGATGCAAACCAAAGATCACCTGAAGCCCCACACCCTCCAAAACCAGCCAAAACTCACTCCAGATAGGCAGATCTGCACTACTAGAAGGTAGAGGTGGACCTCCATGGGCCCATGACAAGCCACTTGAAGAGATCCCAGATCTAATGGAGGACACCTTTTCAGAGAATAATTTACCAAACTCCTCACACTTATTTGCTGAAAGGGCTCTAGTGGATTGCAGACAGAAGGACTTAATCTGTCTACAGTGTAAAAGAGCCGAGTTGGCCAGTTCTTCCCTGCAGAAATCGACCTTGATGGGAACACTTCTTTTTCATGTTGACTGTCCACCGATACTCACTGTAGTGAGTTTTCAACACCAATATGTCCTCCTCAGGCCGTGACCTTCTCCAAGAACGTTCCAACTTCCATCCCTTAGTCTTCTACTTACGCAGCTCATCACAATACCACAGTGAACTGCAACAGGACATCAAGGGACGACCGTGGTAAGGTGCCAGGGAGTCTAAGGCAGCCAGAGGAACTATATTATAGTGCTCCATGGCCTTCTTGGCCCTTGGGGGAAAAGCAAGCATCATATCAGAGATATCTAGTACCTCCTGGAGCTTGTGAGGCTCCAAATTGTGCTTCGGATGGTACTGGACAATCTCCATAGAAAGGGTATTAAAACAGGAGCCCACAAAGTAATGACACGGCATGATGATCCGACCAACTGCCGGATCAACCTTGACCACACTAATGTCAAATCCCAATGAGAAGATCAGGTCCAGAGTGTGACCATGTTGATGATTTCCGGAGGCAACTGCCTGTGCTAGTCCCAGTGAAGACATCAACTGGAGAAACTGTTGTCCAAAATGCGAGGATTTATCATTGACCCAAACACTGTAGTCCCCTAGAACCAACAATCTGGAGGCATCCAACACCTATTCAACCATGAAGTCCACCAAATCCTGCAAGAAATCACTCACATACCCCAGAGGATGGTATATGAGAATGATCCTACCACTAACATCCAGAGCAGATCTAACTGCCACATATTTGAAGGACCTGCAAGTTCCCATGGGGAGTGCAGTCAGTTTCAAAGTGGATTTAAAGCAAATGACCACTCCATCCCCTCTGTGATACCTCCTCAGGCAGGCGGGACTGATGCCTCCTGGACAGGTCCAGAGTCATCACCCAACCAGTTCTCTGTGATGAGTCCGTGACAACACCTTCCATCGCTGCTATTTTATTCCTCAGTGATCTTGTATTACAAATAACAGGCTGAAGGGGAGAACTAGAGCTGGCTGAACAGACTACTTTCTGCTTGATGCCATATGGCTGGGCCCTGGGAAGGGGAATCAGACAGGACGTATCATGATCCAGATTCCATATCCTCCCGGGCATCTCCTGAATCTAGCCATGCCAATCCCCCGCCAATCATCATACCTGAGACCTACACTGCAGGTGTTGCCCTGCCCTCAAAGAATCCTCAGTCCCCTACAGTGGCTGAGAACCTCTGCAGGGAGAACTAATGGGGTTCCTCCAAAAGGATGGAAGTGTCTGAGGTAGTCACTGGAGCAGACGAGCCTATCTGATCTCAAGCCTTCACACATAATACAGTCCCAGCAAGCATAAAACACAGAAATATCCAACACCCCACACCGGAATAAAATAAATAAACCAAAGCCAAAACAAAAACTAACGTTCCAAAACCACCCTATCACAGAAACATGCACACGCCCACTCACTAAATAAAAGTTTCATACCCTATCAATCACACCCCCCAACTCATATTTACCCCACCCACAAACCAACACATTAAACAATACTGATAAAATACACACCCACCACACTAAGCAAGCACTCAAAAATACACTAATAAAACAAGCTAAATCGACCAATCACACTGCCCAACCCACCACAAAACCCAACAGATTAACAAACAACACAGCACAGAAGAACCCAAAAATAACAGCCCAAACTATAAAATTCCAGTATAAGGTACCAACAACACAGATGAAATCAGTTTTTTTTTAACTCTGTTTGCCGATACTGTTGGTCCGTGGGATGAAGTTCTCTCTGCTCTCACCAGAGTAGAAAGTCAGATTTGCAATAACTGAAATAGGGAGCTTGTTTGCTGCTCCCTCACAGCAGCCCATGCAACACAACAACCTGGAATTTGGGAGGGAAAGGGAGAAAAATGAAACCGTGGGTTCTCTCACCACCCCAAGCCTCCTGCTATGGTCCCAGTGTCCAGGTTGCACCACAACAGGCATTTCTTCAGTCAGGAAGTCATACCCAGAGTTTGGAGATCAGATATACAACGGTGGCTGCGGAAGTCCCAGTTTCACTGGGAATCAAACAGTAGCTCCCGGTTGCCACTCCGCAATCACAGGCAATCCACAGCGACATCCCAAGTTGCTATTTATCAATTTATGAGCAGACAGGTCTAGGTGGGCCACCCAGCTGCGCAGCACTGGCTCCGCTCAGCCATAAGCACTCTCCAGGACAAATTTGGGTCAGTCCTCAAGCAGACTCTGACGAGCGATCGCCTCCCTTGTGGCTCCGACAGCCAGGCAACCAGGACTACAGCTCTCTCTCTCTCCCAAGCTGCCGTAGTGGCAAGGCAGTAGCACTAGCATTAACTATGTTAATCACTACATTGGATAGTGAATTCCATGTCCAATTTTTGTATGTTAGAAGCTCGAAGTATACAAATTTTATTTATTTCAAATGTGTTGACCAGGGAAGATACACAAAGCAATGGCTTGTTTCCAGATGTAACCTTGAGGAGGGGGGTTACAACAGGGAGGAATACAGTGAAAATGACACCACAATAAAATAACAAGTACAGTGCAATGATACTAACACAAGATGAACAGTGCATACAATAGCATAAGGACTCAAAAAAATGAACAAGACAGGGGAGTAAATTCCAAAAAAAAGGTGCATTTGACAAATACAAAAAAACAAAACAAATAAGGTCTAAAAAGTGACAGGCGTTTATGTAGAACTAAGGACCCTCTGCTGAAGTTACACTGCATGGGACAGTTACAAGACTGTAGGCATAACAATTCATCCACATGCTGAATAATTACAAATGGATTTATTATTTGTTCACCAAGAAGGCTCGCAGAACAAAGGTTCTTTTTACAGAGATGATCCAGATAGCAAACAGTCAGATCCAATTGCCAAAGAATACGAAACAATCTGGCAACATGCAAATACCAAAAAACGTGCCAATGCCCAAAAAGTAGGCTCACAAGCAGTATTCAGAATAACAAACTTTAATTAAACAAGTGCTGGTGAGGTCAGCCGGATGTCGCAACAGTCGGGAAAGTGCTTGACAGGAATCCGGGTTTGTGACCCAAACTGTTAACTGTATAAAGTAACAAGGCAGGAAGGGTAGCATATAAAAGGGTAACAAACCTTGTATAAACATAAGCATAAACATTGTATAATATAAATATATATTTCTACATTACAAACCAATCACAAAAAAAAAAAAAAAAATGTGGGGAGTACTGCAATGTAATGGCTGTGGGGCAGCAGTCTTTCTGGAGGCTGAGATGCTGCCCTATTTGCAGACAACTGTCTGCCCTGAGGGAGGAAGTTGCCCGTCTTCAGGCCACACTGGACAGTAGTACGGGGACCTTCCCCAAGGCCACAATGGACAGTAGGAAGGGAACCTCCCCATCCAGGAGCACCAGAACCACCACCACTACCTCAGAGGTTGCAAAGAAAGCACAGCAGTTGGACCACAGTGGGCTCAGGGAGGATGAGGATGGTGAAACAGAGGCACACCCAGTCACATTTACACACCACAATCCATACGCTATTCTGGGGAGCATAGCTCCCCTATAGATACACCCGCAGAGGAGACTAAGGAGGCTGAGGACAACTGTCACAAGGGAGGCCCACAGGAAGGAGGCAGAGGACACCACAAGGAAAGGAAGCAGCTCCTGGTGGGGACTCAATTATTAGGGGATAGAACTGGGAGGAGCTGGGAAATCTGAAGTAAGGTGCCTGCCTGGTGCCATGGCTTGAGGACAGGAACGCATCCTCAGGATCACAACAACAGCTGCAAGGATTCTGAGTTGGACGTAATTGTCCACCTAGGGACAAATGACTTGGCTCATCATGAGGTTAGAGCAGTGCAGGAGGACATTGCAGAGTTGGGGAGGGGCCTAAGACAAGTAGCAAACACAGTATCCTTCTCAGAGGTGCTGCCTGTCAAAGGCATGGGGAGGCGAGGGTAATTGACACCATGCAGTTTAATGAATGGTTGAAAAATGGTGCGGAGCACAGGGGTTTGCTTCATTGGGGACTGGGGTTCCACCTGAGGGACACCAGCCTATACTGCAGAATGGTCTGCATCTGTCCAGGAAGGGAACAAGTCTTTTGAGCAATCGGTTTAAATGCTTCATTGGCAAGCTTTTAAACTAGTCAATGGGGAGGCACTGACAAGCAGCAGAAAATCCCAGCCTCTCCCTACAAAACAGGGTACTAAATGAGAAAAAGACCAAGGTAGAACGGTCAGTGGGGGATGCTGCAACAGAAGGTAAGGCCATCAAAAAATGGATAGCAATGAGTACCAATGCCCGTAGTCTAGGTAACAAGCTTCCTGAATTAGTGGCCTTGATGGAGGAGGAACATCTGGATATCGTGGCAGTCACAGAAACATGGTACACACAAAACCATGACTGGGACGTAAACATACCAGGATACACTATCTACAGGAGGGACAGGGAGGGTAAAAGAGGGAGGAGTAGTTCTTTACATAAGGGAAGGAATAAAGCAACAGAACAAAAGGTAAACAGGGAGGAGAGAAGCACTGTGGTAAATTTGGAGACAGGCAATGGCACCACAATCCGCACAGGGGTTGGAGACAGATCTCTTCTCAGGGGAGGAAATGGACAAGGAAATGATAGAAAGTATACTTAGAATGGCAGAAAAAGGGGAGATATTGCTGATGGGTGATCTGAATATGCCAGATGTTAACTGGAGCGCAGTTGCAGCTGCCACTTCGAAGAGTGCAGTTATTCTAGATGCCCTACAGGGGGCATGCCTTAGACAACTAGTACTGGAGCCCACTCGAGAGGGAGCAATATTAGACTTGATACTCTCGAATGGAGATGGAGAGAGGATCACAGATGTAGAAGTGGGTAGCCATCTGGGAACTAGCGACCATCGAACAGTATGGTTCACAATAAACACAGCAATAGAGTCAAGCCATACAAAGACAAAAGTACTGGACTTTAGGAGGGCTGACTTTGCCAAAATGGGTGAGTGCCTAAGGAATGCACTAGCAAATGGGCAGGAAGGAGGGGTGGAAGAACAATGGGAAAATAAAACTGCCATCACAGAGGTAACGAGCCTTTGTGTGAAGCAAATAAACAAAACAAGGCGATGTAAGAAACCACTATGGTTCTCAAAGGAAGTGGCAGTGAAGGTTCAAGAGAAAAGAAAGCATTCAGGAAGTACAAGGAATCGTAGCAGGAGCAGGACAGAGAACTGTATCAGTTAAAGCAAAAGGAGGCTGGGAAGGCAGTCAGAACAGCAAAGGCCCAAACTGAGGAAAAGATAGCCAACTCAGTTAAGAAGGGAATAAAACCTTTTATAGGTACATCAGGAGCAAAGGAAGACCAAGGGAGGATAGTGAGGCTTAATAAAGGGAGGGAGGGTGGGCAGAGGGAGAATGTGAAAAGGCAGAGATACTAAACAAATATTTTTGCTCAGTATTTACAAATGAAGAGGGGGAGGTACATAAAACAAACAGTAGTAACACTCTGGATACAGAAGTTGATACCAGCCCATTTACAGAAGAAAGGGTTCTGAAAAACTCTTAAAACTGAAGGTGGACAAAGCAATGGGGCCTGAGGGATTCATCCCAGAATTCTAAAAGAACTAAGGGTAGAACTAGTGACACCACTGACTACCCTTTTTAACAAATCATGGGAGGATGGGGTGGTACCCGAGGACTGGAGGAGGGCAGATGTGATTCCCTTCACAAAAAGTGGGAGCAAGGCAGAAGCAGGAAACTATAGACCTGTTAGTTTAACCTCAGTGATAGGGAAAATGATGGAATCACTTCTAAAGGAAAGCATTGTCGAGTATCTAGAGGCCAGAGGGCACAAGACCCTAGGCAGCATGGATTCACAGCGGAAGGTCATGCCAGGCAGATCTGATAGATTTCTTTGACTGGGTGACCAAAGTAGTAGATCAGGGAGGGGCTGTGGACATGGCCTACCTAGACTTTGTAAGGCATTTGACACAGTCCCACACAAAAGATTAATATATAAGTTAGCCAGCCTGGGAGTGGGTCCCAAGATGACAGCCTGGGTAAAGAATTGGCTGGAGAATAGGACACAGAGAGTAATAGTAAATGGAGTCCACTCAGAAGAAAGGAGGGTTACTAGCGGTGTACCGCAGGGTTCAGTATTAGGACCAGTCCTCTTCAATGTCTTTATAAGCGACATTGCAGAAGGACTGGAAGGAAAAGTATGTCTCTTTGCAGATGACACTAAGATCTGCAACAGAGTTGATGCACAGGGTGGGGTGGAAAGGATGAGAAGGGACTTGGCAAGGTTAGAGGAATGGTCAAATGTATGGCAGCTTAGATTCAATGCTAAGAAGTGCAAGGTAATGCACCTGGGAAACAAAAACCCAGGGGAAGAGTACACAATGGGGGGTGAGATACTAACAACAACAAAAATGGAAAGGGACCTGGGGGTAGTCATATCAGATGACCTAAAGGTGGGCAAGCAATGTGAGAGGGCAGCAAGGAGGGCTGGGGGGATACTGGGATGCATAGGGAGAGGCATCACCAGTAGAAAACAGGAAGTTATTATCCCTCTGTACAGACAGCTGGTGAGACCCCATCTGGAGTACTGTGTGCAGTTCTGGAGACCCAATCTCATAAAGACATAGACAGGATGGAAGCTGTCTAGAGGAGGGCAACTAAAATGGTGCAGGGTCTGCACCAGAGGACACTATGAAGAGACTTAAGGAGCTTAATATGTATAGCCTCGATGAAAGGAGGAGAGGGGACATGATAGAAACTTTCAAGTACCTCAGGGAATCAACAAAGTCCAAGAGGGTAGCATCTTTCAAAAAAAGAGGTGTGCAAGAACAAGAGGGCACAATTTGAAGATAGAGGGGGGGCGGCTCAGAGGTAATTTAAGGAAGTATTTTTTCACAGAGAGGGTTGTGGATGCATGGAATGGCCTTCCGGAGGAGGTTGTGGAGTCAAAATCAGTGGTGGAATTCAAGCATGCATGGGATAGTCATAAGGCAATTCTGGGGGGTGGGGGTAGAAAGAAGTAGGCTGCTGGTTAACTAGGATCTGCAGCTTATCCAGTAGGTAGGGAAATGGGCAGACTGGGTGGGCCAAGCGGTCCTTATCTGCCGTCAAATTCTATGTTTCTATGTTTCTAACAAGGAAGAGGCCTAGGGGTTACGAAGCAAGGCAAGAAGGGGATAGCAGCTGATCCCCATCTCAGGTCAGGCTCCATTTGTGATACAGCAACAAGGCAGGAGGGGTAGCAGAGAAAAGGAGACTTGAGGAAACTAAACAGCACCACCAACTGGGCAACAGCAGAGACGCATAGCTAGGGCTGGGATAGCTGAAAAGGGAGGATGTGGGGGAATAGGAGCAGGTACAGGCAGCAGAATAGCTAGGAAGGGTGGAGGTGGGGGACTTTCTTTAAGAGTTTCACCAGGAAGGCATACTGAGCAGAGTACTGCTCGATTCCAGATGCAACAAGGGGAAGGGGATGAAAACATACAAAAACAGATAGCACACAGTACCAACGATGCATAGCAAATAGGTTACATCTTGATCAATGATAACATGAATGAGGAAACAACTAGTACAACAGAGTATGAGGGGAGGCTAGCTAATGCACAGGAGCCAAGATGGTGAGGGGAGGATGGTAAGCCATAATGGATGTGTGGCCCCAGTCTTTCTGGGGATGGTGTGGAAAGCAGGGGGCTGTCCAGTGTGCAGGAGCATAGAACAAAATCAGGGCAAAGGTGAGAATGCTCAGATGGGAGCTAGAAAAGAGGGGCGGGGCAGCAGGGAGGTAGAGCAGTGAAGGAAGGGTCAGCCTTGGAGCAAGTGGATGGCAGGTACAGGTTGGGAGCAGGGAGGTTACCACAGTGTCCAGGGATATCTCCTCTTCAAAGATCCTGGGTAACCACCAATGTAGAGGAATGGTAAGGGGAAATGGTAGGTGGGTAAGAGGATCGGCAGGGGAGGGAAAGGGAAGGGCTGGGAGAGGAAGAACAGGGGTGGGATCTGATGTTAGGGTACCCTCATTGAACAGGTATGCAATAATAATCAGCTTGGGGGGGGCAGGTGGTGTGGTGGAAGATTGAGGAGACCCAGAGTCAAAGGCTGGAGGCATAGCCGGTTTTAGGCACCAGCGAATCCTGCAGTCGCTGGGGGCCCCCTGATCATGGGGAGGGGGCCTCCAACTCAAGCAGTTTATGTTATTCATTTTTACATTTTTTTCTTGTGTTCTTAAATCAGCAACAAAGGACTGTGCAGCTCACTGTGATGAGGCATCATTATGTCATGAAACATCTATGACCCAGCCAATAAGAGGTAGATGGGCAACAATGGATGGAATGAGAAAAAAGCCCCAAGGACTACCACTGCTGTCTCCCCCTAAAAAATATAAATATACTACGGGTTGTACTGAAAATAAAATAAAATGATGTGTATATGGGCTACAGTCAAACACATGCGTTAAAAGTGGGCCAAGTGGGGCCCCATGAGTTCACTGATCCTGCTGGGGGCCCCCAAAATCCTAAAGCCGGCCCTAGCTGGAGGTAAGGGGAGGAGAGAGGCGAGTAGTTTGGGGAAGCATGGAGGAAAAGATAGTCAGGGTGGAGTAAAGGGGAGGGAGGAGTTAAGAGTATGGGAAAGGGAGGGAAAGATAGGAGGTTGGAAAACACACCTGTGTGAGACGGAAGAGTGGTAATCACTGGGGACTCCATAATTAAAGGTATTCATTGTGGGAGGAAAGGGGACCCAAAGGCAAGAAGAATGGCAATTTGTATGCTGGGGTGATAGCGGGAAGGGCAGAACAAAGAAACAGGGAAGTTGGTTTAAAACCTAACAGTCATCCACCCAAGAACCAACGACTTGGCAGAGGAAGAGGTGGGGGTGGTGCAGGGTAGATTCAAAGAGCTGGCAAAGGCCTGCAGGGAAATAGTGAGCTCTTAGACCATTTCAGAAATGATTGCAATCCCCAAAGCCAGCACAGTCAGGGAAAAGCGGATAGAGGAATTTAATGACTGGCTGATGAGCTGGTGCTGGGAGGAAGGGTTCAAATGTACTGGGGGCTGAGGGGCACACATGGTCGGACAAGAGACTGTATTCGGCAGATAGACTGCCCCTTAGTAGGGAGGGCTCAGATATACTGAGAGACAAACTGAGAAGTACAAAGTCAATGATCTGAGTTTAAACTACTTGGGGGGTAGCCGGCCCAGAGACTTTATTTATTTGAGGTATTCAGAAAGACCTTTGACTCAAAGACTCATTTACAAAGGTTCCACGTCAAACATATAGAGAAACAGGGATAACATTGATACAGTTTCCGGACATTACATAACATCATAGTGCAGGATACATGCATGGTACAGAGAGTGACCTGAAGACAGGGATGACATGAAATACAATATTATAGCACAGCCACAAAAGAATCAGTGAGACTGTTTGTCAAAGTAGGAAGTTTGGTGAAGATCGGTCAGGCGACCGGTGAGAAACTGGTCTTAACAGGACAGGGGCAGTCACATCGGTTTGCGGTCTGGAGGTCATTACTTAGAGCGGGACGAGGTGGTCAGTGGACCCCCCCATACCGGCAGTAGTAATCATTGGGGAGGGTAACAAGATGGCAGACATGTAGGCTCTCTTAGTGGAGGGGAAGGTGAATATAGCAGCAATTACTGAGACCTGGGCTACAACACACCATGACTGGGACTTCTCGATCCTGGGTCACAGGTTATACAGCAGAAACAGGGTATAAGGTAAATGGGGGGCTTATATCAGGGAGAGGAGAACATGCACAAGGGAGGAGAGAAACGCTGTGGATTCAGCTCCACACCAATAGAGGGAGAAAGGTCAGGCTGGGAGTGGTCTACAGACCACTCAACCAGGGGGAAGAAAGAGACAGGGAGCTGAGTTCACAATTGTAGGAAGCTGCAAGAAAAGGGGAGGTGGTAGTGGTGGGGGACTTTAATCCACCCAAGGTGGACTTGGGTACATTGGCCGCATTCTGTGCCAGGAATCAAGTGATCCTGGATGCGAAACAGGGTGGGTTTCTGACTCGAGGCACTGCTGAGCTCACTAGGGAGGGGGCGATCCTTGATCTGGTGCTTACAAATGGGGAGCATGTACAAACGATAACAGTTAAGGAACTCTGAGGGGTATCGACCACAGCACAGTGTGGTTCAGGTTGGATACGGGCAGGAAAAGCTTCTCCACCAAGACCAAAATCCAAGATTTCAGGAAGGTGGACTTTAGGAAGATGGGTGAGGTGCTAAGGTTTCATCTAGAGGGCATCAGAGTGGACATGGGGGTGGACCAAAAATGGTCCATCATCAAAGAGGCAATACTGGCTGCCACAGTGGAGTGTGTTAGGCTTAGGGGGAAGAAATTAGGGGCCAAATCACTCATCTGGTTCAACTCTGAAGCTGCCAGGGCAGTGAGGGACAAGAGGGCGACTTACATAGAAACACAGAGTTTGATGGCAGATAAGGACCGCTTGGCCCACCTAGTCTGCCCATTTCCCTACCTAATGGATAAGCTGCAGATCCTAGTTAACCAACACCCTACTTCCTCCTTCCCCCACAAGAATTGCCTTATGTCTGTCCCATGCATTCTTGAATTCCCCCTCTGTTTTTGACTCCACAACCTCCTCAGGAAGGCTGTTCCATGCATCCACAACCCTCTCCATGAAGAAATACTTCCTCACATTACCTCTGAGCCATCCCCCCTCTATCTTCAAATTGTGCCCCCTTGTTCTTGCATATCTCTTTTTCTGAAAGATGCTACCCTCTTGGACTTTGATTCCCATGAGGTACTTGAAAGTTTCTATCATGTCCCCCTTCTCCCTCCTTTCCTCGAGGGTATAAATATTAAGCTCGAGTCTCTCTTCGTATGGCTTCTGGTGCAGACCCTGTACCATTTTGGTTGCCCTTCTTTGGACAGCCTCCAACCTGTCTATGTCTTTGCAGAGATGGGGTCCCCAGAACTGCATGCAGTACTCCAGATGGGGTCTCACCAACTGTCTGTACAGAAGGATAACAACTTCCTGTTTTCTACTGGTGATGCTTCTTCCTATGCATCCCAGTATCTCCCCCAGCCCTCCTTACTGCCTTCTCACATTGCTTGTCCACCTTTAGGTCTTCTGATATAACTGCCCCCAGGGCCCTTTCCATTTTTGTTGTTGCCAGTATCTCACCCCCCATTGTGTACTCTTCCCCTGGGTTTTTGTTTCCCAGGTGCATTACTATGCACTTCTTTGCGTTGATACTAAGCTGCCATACATTTGACCATTCCTCTAACCTTGCCAAGTCCCTTCTCATCCTTTCCACCCCACCTTGTGTATCAATCCTGTTGCAGATCCTAGTGTCGTCTGCAAAGAGACATACTTTTCCTTCCAGTCCCTATGCGGTATCACTTATAAAGACATTAAAAAGGACCAGACCCAATACTGAACCCTGTGGTACCCCACTAGTAACCCCTCTTTCTTCACTGTGGACTCCGTTTACTATTACCCTCTGCATCCTGTTGTCCAGCCAATGTTTTACCCAGGATACCCAATTTATTAATCTTTTGTGTGGGACTATGTCAAATGCCTTGCTAAAGTCTAGGTAGGTCATGTCCACAGCCCCTCCCTGGTCTACTACTTTGGTCACCCAGTCAAAGAAATCAATTAGATTCATCTGAAATGACCTTCCCACTGTGAATCCATGCTGCCTTGGGTCCTGTGCCTCACTGGCCTCTAGGTACTCAACAATTCTTTCCTTCAGAAGCAATTCCATCATTTTCCCTACCACTGAGGTCAAACTGACAGGTCTGTAGTTTTCTGCCTCTGTCTTGCTCCCACTTTTGTGAAGGGGAATCACATTCGCCCTCCTCCAGTCCTCAGGTACCACACCATCCTCCCATGATTTGTTAAAAAGGGTAGTCAGTGGTGTTACAAGTTCTCCAACATGTGATAAAAATATTTTAGATTTAGTCTTATCTTCAGACTGTGTGGTGACATCTCCTTTGGGGGATAGTGACCATAGCAGTGTAACATTTAATATACAATATCTACAGGATATATTGCAGGAGATTACTGAGATTTTTTTTGTATAAGACTGCAAATGAAAGGATGATAAATAATGATATTAGTAAAATTGATTGGTACAAACTATGTAAAGATAAGAGTGGAGAAGAAATCTGGTTAAGTATCAAGGAAGTATTATTAAGTACTTGTATTAAACATATAAAAAGAATAAAAAAATAATGAAAAAGGGTTAAAACCAAAATGGATGAACAGGAATATCATTAAATTGATTAAACAAAAAAAAAACGTTCATATGTATTATATAAAAACAATAAAACAGGTCTTAATTGGACTAAATTTCAGATAAAACAGAAACTGCGTAAGAATGCTATAAACAAGTCAAAGAAAAGTATGGAACTAAGATTAGCATATGCAGCAAGTAAAGGAAACAGTAAACAGTTTTATGGATATATAAACTTGTTAAAAAAATTCTACAAGTGTGTTAACTGCAATAATGGATCATAATGGAATAATTTGTGAGCCAGCACAAGTGGCAGATTTGTTTAATACATATTTTTGTTCAGTATATACTGAATCTAGTAGTCAAATACACACACATACTTGTCCCAAAAAAAGTTCCCACCTGTGAAAAGAAATGTATAGTAAAAAAGATTGAATTAAAAAAATTTGGAGCACCAGGTCTGGATAATATTACTCCCCAAATGCTTTTGATAGCAAAAAACACTATTTGTATCCCCTGAAAATATTATTTAACAAGCTGTTGGAGACAGGTGAGGTATCAGCAGACTGGAAAATAGCTAAAATAACTCCTTTACATAAAAAAGGCCCAAAAAATAATAAAACAAACTTTAGACCCATTAGCCCAACATCAGTACCAGGAAAAATATTTGAGTCAATTATAAAGGATAAAATAAGTGAATACATTAAAACTCAGGATATGGTAGACAATACACAACATGGATTTACAACAGGTCGTTCATGTCTTATGAATTTGATATGTTTTTACAATCCAGTTAGTAAATTTTGGATAAAGGAACAGCAGTAGACATTATACTGTTGGACTTTTCTAAGGCATTTGATACCGTCCCACATTGGGCTATGATTCACAAACTAAAGACACTTGCAATTGATCCATATCTAAGAAACTGGATAAGAAACTGGTTGGTCAACAGGAAGCAGAGAGTGTCTGTGAACGGAGTCCTGTCCGGGATAGGGAGGGTGACCAGTGTCCCGCAGGGCTCAGTTTTGGGCCCTGAGATTTTCCAGTTTATGGCAGACCTTGGGGAGGTCTAAAAAATAAATGAAGTATGCAGATAATATTAAGTTGGGAGGACCTTGTGAAACCCAAATATGATATTGATTCCATTCAGTATGACCTAGATTTAATAACCCACTGGGCATATAAATGGGGCATGGTATTTAACACTGATAAGTGCAGTGTAATTCACTTAGGGAAAAAGAATAAACATAATCGGTATATACTGAGTAACTCTATACTGAACAATTCAACAGGTGATAAAGATTTAGGAGTTTATATAGACAGTAAATTAGATTTTAGTACCCAATGTACTAATGTGATCTCTAAAGCTAATAGGGTAGTTGGAGCAAATCGTAGAAATATAAGGAGTAGAAGGGCAGAGATACTGTTGCCTCTTTACAGGTCACATGTGAGACCCCAGTTGGACTTCTGAAGTCAGCTCTGGAGCCCGTATAAAAGAAGGGATATCATAAGAATGGAAAGAGTACAGTGTGGCACGACCAAATTAATAACAAATATAAAAACTTTTAACATATAAAGAAAAAATTGATAGACTGGGTCTTTATACCTTGGAAGAGAGGCGAATACAGGGGGGATTTAATTTTATATTTTGACATTTTCAAGAACAACACTGGATATAAAGTTAAAAAAAAATCAAGATTTAAGTATTAGAGGTCACTCATTACAAGTACAGGGTAAAAGAATTAAGACAAATAAAAGGAAAGTTTTCTTTACTGAGAGAGTGGTGAACTTATGGAATAGTTTACCTGAAAGTTTGGAACAGAGTGGTAACAGACATATTTAAACAAGGTCTTGACAATCTTATCCAAAATGGCATTAAATTACAACATTACTAAGAATAAAACAGGAGCATTTATGGGCGAAAGCCTTCTTAGCTCCTTACTGCAATAGTGACAAACCCTCAGGCACCATTGCTTTGTCCACCTTCAGTTTTAGGAGTTCTTTCAGAACCCTTTCTTCTCTGAAAGGACTGATATCAACCCCCCTATCCAGAGTGATTCTACTGATTGAATTAGTTACCTCCCCCTCCTCTTCTTTTGTGAATACTGAGCAGAAGTATTCATTCAGTATCCCTGCTTTTTCACTGTCCCTCTCTGCCCACCCACCCTCCTCTTTATTCAGCCTCAGTATCCCTCCCTTTGTCTTTTTTCACTCTCTAATGTACCTATAAAAGGTTTTATCCCCCTTCTTAACCGAGTTGCTTGTCTTTTCTTCGGTTTGGACCTTTTCTATTCTGACTGCCTTCCCCTTCTGCTTTAACTGGTACCGTTCTCTGTCCTGCTCCTTCTGTGTTTCCTTATACTTCCTGAATGCCTTTTCTCCCTAACTTTCCCCGCCACCTCTTTTGAGAGCTATAGTGTTTTTTTCTTTCTTTTTGATTCGTTTCACACAAAGGCTTGTTGCCTCTGTGATGGCAGTTCTGATATTTTCCCATTGTTGCTCCACCCCTCCTCCTTGCCCGTTTGCTAGTGCTTTTCTGAGATACTCTACCATTTTGACAAAATCAGCCCTCCTGAAGTCCAGTACCTTCACTTTTGCATGGCTTGATTCTACAGCTGAGTTTATCGTGAACTACACTGTTTGGTGGTCACTTGTTCCTAGATGGTTACCCACTTCTAGATCTGAGATCCTCTCACCATCCCCATTCGAGAGCATCAGGTCTAAGATTGCTCCCTCCCGAGTGGGTTCCAACACTAGCTGTCTGAGGCATGCCCCCTGTAGGGCATCGAGAATGGCCCTGCTCTTGAATGTGGCTGCAGCAAAGGTGCTCCAGTTAACATCTGGCATAGTCAGGTCCCCCATCAGCAATATCTCCCTTTTCTCTGCCATCCTAAGGATGCCTTCTATCATTTCCTTGTCCATTTCCTCCCCCTGAGATGGGGGTCTGTATACAACCCCTGTGCGGATTGTGGTGCCATTTCCAGTGTTCAGGGTGACCCACAGTACATCCTTTCCTCCCTGTTTACCCTTTAGGAGATATAGGAGGACGGCGAGTGAGGTGGATAAGGAATACTACCTGAAGTTGGCTAAACTGGCAGGCAAGGTGGTGCTGCAAGCTAAGGCACAGAAGGAACTACAAATAGCTGAGGGGATTAAGGGGGCTTCAGAAAGGGGATGTTTTGGTAGAGGGAGAAAGGAGCATGGCGGAGGTATTGAACGATTACTTCTGCTCTGTCTTCACTAGGGAAAAAAAAAGGCAGGTGCCATGTGGGGGGGGAAGGCGGGGGGGGAGAACACAGATGTAGTGATAGAACTGGATAAATTAAGGGAGGGACTGCTGGCACTGAAGGTAGACAAATCCCCATGACCAGATGGTGTACACCCAAGGGTGCTACAGGAGCTGGCAGAGGAGACTGTGGGGCCACTGGCAGACCTCTTCAATAGTTCCCTGGAGTCAGGCATGGTGATGCAGGACTGGAGAATGGCACATGTGGTGCCTCTCTACAAGAGGGGACCCAGGGACGAGTTGGGGAACTGTGGGCTGGTCAGTCTGATCTCAATCGTGTGCAAACACATGAAGACCACAGTTAAGGAGAGGCTGGTAAGGTACATGGAACAGAATGGTCTCCAGGATGAGAGGCAGCATGGATTTATGGGAGGAAGATCATGCCAACTGAACCCAACTGACTTCTTTGACTGGGTCACCAGGGCGGTGGACAGGGGCCAGGCAGTGGATATCATTTACCTGGACTTCAGCAAGGCCTCCAACTCAGTGCTCCACAAGAGGCCAATTAGGAAACTGGCAGATCTAGGGGTTGGGGAGAAAATGACCAAGTGGGTAGAAAGTTAGCTGAGGGACAGAACCCAGAGTGGTGATGGGGGAAGAGTTATCCAGCACCAGGAAGGTCAAATGCAGGGTCCCGCAGGGCTCGGTATTGTTCAATGTCTTCATAAAGGACACTGGGGAGGACATTAAGGGCAAGATGTGCCAGTTTGTGGACGACACCAAACTCTGTCAGAGGGTGGACACAGTGGAAGGGATACAGGTCCTGTGGGAAGACCTCAGAAAACTTGGGAAATGGTCAGGGATCTGGCAACTTGGCTTCAATGGCAAGAAATGCAAAGTTATGCACACTGGAGCCAGGAACCCTCAGGCCGAGTACTACCTGGGGGGTTCAGGCAGCAGCAATGGAGGAAGAAAAGGGTCTGGGGGTGGTGATTGCTAGCGACCTGAAGCACTCCTTGCAGTGCAAACAGGCAGCAGCAAATGTAAACAGGATGTTGGGGTGTATAGCCAGGGGACTCGACAGTAGGCGGAGCAAGGTTATACTGCCCTCGTACAGGTCACTAGTGAGACTGCATCTAGAATGTGGGGTAAGATACTGGTGGTTGATATGAAGAACATCAGCTTGCTGGAGAAAGTCCAAAGGAGGGCAACCAAAATGATCATGGGTAAGCTGGGGAAGTCTTATGGGGAGAGGCTGGGAGCCCAGAAGATGTACTCCCTGGAGAAAAGACAAGAGAGAGAGGAGATATGATAGAGACCCTCAAGTACTTGAAGGGGATACAGTGGATAGGGAAGGTCTCTTCAAGCTAAGAGACAACGGAACCACGAGGGGGCACAGTTTAACGCTGGTGTGGGGGGAGGTTTAGGAGGGATGTTAGCAAGCATTTCTTTACAGAGAGGGTGGTAGCCAAATGGACTACACTGCCAGAGAATGTGGTCTCAGAGAAGACAGTGGGTGGCTTTAAGGGGGCCTGGGATAGGCATAAGAGGAAACCTTGGGACCTTGGAGGGCAGATAGGGAGGAAGGAAAGAATGGGGAGGGAAGGGTCAATGGCATAAGCTAGGAATCCTGCAATAAGAAGCAGACTCGATAGACCAAATGGCCTTATTTTGCTAGCTCTTTCATATACTCATATCATTGCTGTAGGGGGTTGTAGAGTCATCTGCCTAGATGCCGCCAACCTCCAAGCAATGGAGACAGGTTAACTCAGCGTGGATTTGCCCCCTGGTGACACGGCGGGGGATGCACCTCACTGAAGGAAGGGTCGATGTCAGCTAGCTCCTGGCTGGGCCCTGCTACCAAAATTCAGGGGGGGCACTAAAGGAAATCTTTCAGCCAGCAGGATGATGACTTTGAGTACTCTTGAGCATTACAGGAAACCCCCCAGCCAGGAGGATGACAGCTCTGAGCACTCTTGGGCCTCAGATTAACCAACCTTCTGTGAAGGGGGCAATCCATGGGGGACATAGTTCAGGTGGGTGTCTGTTGAGGCTGAGATTACCAGTAGGGGCTAGCTAGGTTAGGGGAATAAACAGAGTACGGGAAAAGGCACCAGACATCCTTAGCGACAAAGCTTTAAGACGTGGTCAGTTGAGCGAATGATCCACTACACAAACAGTTTTTGTTTTTTTTTTCCCCAAAGGAAATGCCCACTCAATAGACAGCGATGGTCTATAATACAGCTGCTAATTTAGAAACGGAGTAAAACACACTGTATAACTGTAAATACTGCATCTGATGGAACATCAATAAAGAACATTAGCAAGCCAGTCCCCTGGCAAGGTGGAAGTGTTACCGCCTGCCACAAATTTTCTTTTTTTTTGTTTTATATTTTTATTAGGCTTTCATGTAAGAAACCAGCTCACACAAACATAGATACATAAAAGGTTCCATCACAATGTGATTTTCATGTACATATAACATAAAATAAAGGATGGGATAAGGACCCCCCCCAATATACTCTCCACATTGGGGGAAATATAACATAAGGTTTCCTAAATCATGGCATTTGGCATGCAGTTCCAGGCGTGTCTCAGAGGAGTACCTGGTGCCTCTAGCAAACCACGCTAGCCGGGGCGAGTCAAGTGACCCACCTCCTCTGAGGATAAATCTCCATTATTTATTTAATAGCCTCATAACCCTTACCATAAGATAGCTTGTTACAACTTTTGTGTTTAAAATTCTAACATATAGGATTAACTGCCTGATGTCATAGGTCTACTTATAAAACAATACCCACAACTAGATAGAGGAGAAATATATACATAAACATTTGAATATACACCATCCTCCCTCTCCTCTAAATGCATCCAGGCCTCCCCAATGCTGATAAAGTCCGCAAAGCCCACAAGTTCTCAACAAATAATACAGGCTGTCGTCTGGAACTCAGGAAGGAAAAAGAAAATCAGAAGGGCAACCTCAGGGAGATATCTCATAAAAAGCATCAACATATTACCCCGTCTGGGGATTAGATCTCATTCCTTGATGGTTTAACTTCCCCTCTGATCTACCACATGGCCCTTAGTAATATCTAAATATAAGGATCAGCCCCTCTCCATGCTATTAGGCCCCAGCTGAATAACAACTCCAGCCCAACTAAGAAAAAATGTTTAATACATGGACTAAATCTCAAAGGGAGGCGAAAGAAAATCAGTACATTACACAGTTACAAATCTAGGCAGTCAGTCCCCCTCAACTCGAGTTTCTGCAGCCTCCTGTTCCAAGATTGGTAAAATCTTCTCAGCTTCCTCCGGGGTCCCAAACATGTACGTTTTGTCCTGCCAAATGATTCTAAGTCGAGCGGGGAATATCAGCTGATGTGGGACCTTTAGGCTACGGAGTCGACATCTCACCCAGTCATAGGCCTTGTGTCTCTGCCGTGTACCGTAGGAAAGGTCAGGGAACACCATAATCTCCGCCTCGCCATATTTCAGCCATTGCTTCCTCCTGGCCTCCTGTAACACCCGATCCCGATCTCCAGTGCCTGAGCATACCACCACAGTTCGCGGCGTGGTCTGCATTGACACTCCTCTGCGCGGGGTAATCCTGTAGGCCCTCTCCAATGATAATGGCGGATCTTCCTCGCCCAGCCCCAGCAGTCCTGGCAAAAAGGTGTGCACGAACCCCAGCGGGTCATCTCCTTCAGCATCTTCAGGTAAGCCTAAAATCCGTAGATTTCTGTTACGGATCTGGTTCTCCACATTGTCTAATCTTTGCCTTAGTCAGGTATTGTCCCTTATTAACTTCGTTGAGACGTCAATGGTTTTATTAAGGCTGGCATCCATTTTATTAGGTCTTTGGTCTGCGAGATCAATCTTTGTCTCTAGCTCCGCTACCCGAGGGGTTAGGGGCATCGAACTTCCTGTCGAGTTCCTGCATAGAGTTGACCAGTTTTAGCAGAGTTGCATTTACCGTAGCCAGTGTGATTTCTCCCGGGTCCACCACAATAGAGGACCCTGTTAAAGCATTTCTTGTAGGCCCCTCATCCCGTTTACTCCTCGGAGAAAAGAACTCAGCAGAGGCAGCCGCGTTGCCTTTAGTTTTCCCCCATGACCACCTTGTAGGCTGCTCAATCAAATAAAGAGGTCGAAGGCAGATGAAAACACCAAAAGAGGTAACTTTTAAGTAATTTTAATTAACAGTTCATGGCAGCTCCAATTATGTGCTGCCTTCTGATGAGCTGCTCAGCAGCTCCCCCCCCACAAATTTTCTTTGTCAAAATTGTATGTGATCCTACCCAGGTCCATCTTGTAAATGAATTCTTCTCAACGATGTTACACCTGGTTAAAAGAAAGAATTGACTGGGGAGCTGGGTTCAGAAGCAGACTCTAGATGCCTCAGATTGGCCAAGGGGAGAGGACTGAACATCCAGAAGACTGGTTTCCTCTCCTGGGGGAGGGTTGCGGGTTGCAGCTACCACAGTACACCTGACTGACACTCCGCCTCACTGCACATCCATGTCCCAAGGGTCTGCATAAATGGAGGAAAAACTTGGCTGATGCAGGATGATGGACAGCCCTAGCTCAGGCTTTGCACCAACCATTTGACACCTACTGGATCCTGCTTTGGAGGGGCATGGGCAAATCCTAAAGTCTTTCACAAGGGGTACATTGTGGGGGGAAAATAAATGGGTAAAAACCAGGGATAGTGGGTGACTGGGCGGGGGGGGGCGCATAGCAGGAGGCAAGGAGAGAACCAAAGTGAAAAAAATAAAGAACATTAGAGATCAGAAAGAAA
The DNA here is from genome assembly GCA_016271365.2 of Neoceratodus forsteri. NCBI lineage: Eukaryota > Metazoa > Chordata > Ceratodontiformes > Ceratodontidae > Neoceratodus > Neoceratodus forsteri. The sequence goes on along the minus strand of JADMNL010000031.1, from coordinate 111,771,946 downwards.
ATACATATTCAAGCAATATCTTTCAAAAACCCTTCATGTCTCTACAAGCAATCAGACACAAAAGGGTGGGCATTATACCAAGACAACTGCCTTCCCTTGGAAGGATGATTCTCAGCAAAATTCTTACCTAGAGTGTTTCATTATGCTTATAAAATGGATAGGTACTTTTATTATAGAAAAACATTTTTTTAAAGGAAAACTGTCTAAATCCTTGCCCCCCCCCACCAGATTTAGTTTTTTATTCAGAAAAGTGAATTTTTCTCACGCTGCAACCTACTTAATTTTTATTCCGAAAAGCCCATGAGCCAGGAATATTGCAAATGCTGGGGGGCTCCATTTACTTTAAAGAGTCGGTGCCCTTTACAGTAAATGGAGCCTCCTCAGTCTGCCCATATTCCCGGTTGGAGACTTTGGAATAAAAAACAAAGAAGCTGCAGCACGAGAAAACGCGCTTTTCTAAATAAAAGCAAATCAGGGTAAGCCTTTTGGGGCGGGGCCAAGGATTTAGGCAGTTTTCTTTAAAAGAAATAAAAGTGGCTTCTACAAGTAAAGTATTCCTCCACAAGCCATCACTAGGAGGAGCTGTTATGTCTTGTCACAATGCTGTCTCCCGGTCCTTGCTGCCTGCCCGGAAGACCAGGATTGAGTGACAGACTGTTTATTCATTTTTTGTCTCTCATTGTGGCTTCCAGTCATTTTGGGTTCTTCATTCCCAGTCCTTGATGTCTGCTGTGAGAATTGGGAGTGACTGTGCATGCGTCCCTTGTTGCAGTTTTCAGCCATTTTGTGTTGTTGATTCCTGGTCCTCGCTCCCTGCTCTGAGGACCAGGAATGAGTTACAGACTATCTTTTTTTCTTTTTGTCCTTCGTTGCAGTTACCAGCTGTTTGGGGGTCTTGATTCCCAAACCTCGCTGCCTGCTCTGAAGACCAGGAGTGCCTGTTCATGCATCCCTCATTGTGGCTTCCAGCCCAGACTTTTTTTCTGTCAATTCCCAGTCCTCTTTGCCTGTTCTGAGGTACTGGGAGTTACTGTGTGCACTTTTTGTTTTGACTAGTATCCTTCATTGTGGCTTCCTGCCATTCTGTTTGGCCGTTTTCCCAATCCTAGCTGCCAACTCTGATGACCAGGCAGCACACATTTAATCAGGCAGATGGTCAGTGCTGTCCAGCGGGGGGTTAACTTATTTGCTGGACACTGGACAGCACTTTGAAGTAGGAGGCAAACAGAAAATGAATGATTTGTGCAGAAAAAGTAAGTGACTGAGGACTAAGCAAGGGGAGAAAAAAATGCAAATTACATACCTACCATAATTCTTGTTCTTTCTGTATATCTTCACCATTCATCACTATTATGGGTATCTGGCCGGAGGCTAGGACCCCGTGGGAGCTTTTTTTTATTCTCAGAGGCGGAGTCGACACAAGGGCGGCGGCTCCCTTGAGACCAACGTATTACGTGGCGCTGACAGGTTGACCATCATCTGCCATCGACTCCGCCTTGGCCCCAGTTCTGAATGCCGGCAAGAGAGATAGGAAGGGATGGAGGGGTGGGGCAAGGAAGCCCAAGGGATAGAGAAAAGGAAAAGATATAATAACTGAAAGGAGAAATAAACGACTAAGAGGACAGCAAAAAGTGAGAGAGAACTGTCTGAGGGATTGGAAAGGAGGGGACCCCAATCTCTAGGTGAAAAGAAAGGGTGGAGAAGGGAGGGTAGAAAGAGGAGAATAAAGGAGGTCCCATCTGCCTGGATTGGTGGTAGTTCAGGTGGATGCTAAAGATCCCATGGCATTTATCGAAAAAGAGTAGGGAAATTTTTTATTATAAACTTCAAAATTCAAACAAATACAAACAGTGTGAACTCACAAAAAAGGAAAATACACATCATAAGAAAATCAGGTAAGTATTAAAGTCATACATTGTCTAAAAATAAATTAATAATAACCTAAACCAAATCCTAATACAGAAAAAGGTCTCTCCCACTCCCAGTAAAAGAGATGGGGAATTTGTTTATTGAAATACAAAAGTAAATCATTTATATAACAGTGTTACATCACACAAATCAAAATGTAAAAATTAAAGAAAACATAAATAAGTATTTCCTCATACATTCAATACAACAGTTCGTGTTTATAATCCTAAGCCGTGTTAATAGATGCTAACCCTTCCCCACCCTAAAAGAGTAGGGGATTTTTTTAAATATATACAGATCAGTATTACGTCATACAAAAAGAACATCAAAAGAAAAGGAAATAAAACGTAAATAAGTATTAATTCATACAAGAAAATTCCCCTGATTCCCACCTCCTTACTTCTCTAATGCATCAAACTGTGAGGAGGCAGGATCATTCTTATCCCTTAATACAAACCCTCCACTTAACCAGTATCTAACCAGGACATCTGTCTCCACCAGAGTCTATATAAATCTGGGTGTACTCTGTCTTTTTCTAATGTCTGCCATTTCTTAACATCACGTTGTATATTCAGTAAAACCTGGTATTCTGATTTCAACTGTTGTCTTAGGGTTAGACCACAACGAGCCTGCCAAAGCTGGTAACTTAGGAAACCCATTAAAAGGTGAATTGTAGTTGCATCATATATGACCCAAGAGCCAGGTAGTATACCCTCAATCCATATATCCGGTGACTGTCCTTTGAAAGGATTCAAGGGCCATTTTACATGAAAACTTGACCAAAAGAAAATAGCATAAGGGCAATCAAGTAAAAAATGTGGGAATGTCTCGATTATCCTCATGCATGTCTCATGTCTTGGACAAAATTGTTCTGTAGTTTCTTTGTGTTTTAAATTACCCCGTACCCCTAGCTTTTTATGCATACATAACCATAAAAAAATCCCATAAATAGTGTGGTATTCTTTTACTAGTTAAAAAAAACTGTTTTTGAGTTTTGATCTGCAATAGGCAAATCGTGGTACCAAGGGTCAACGTAAAAAAATGATTCTACTACCCATGTATATACCACTTTCTGGGAGGAGGAACAAAGAAAGTCTTTAACAATTTTCCATAATTTTAGTTTTCCAATCACCCCATAAAAATGTTTTGGTAATCATGATATCCATGTTTGGCGAGAAAGAAAAGTGGTGGCTTCCCAATTGTTCAACAAAGGTCCAAACCTTATGTATGTCCTTCAAAATAGGTACTAAATTGTAAAGAATAAAAGTGATATACAAAAACACAATTGGATTCAACATCCCCAATCCACCCTCATGTATGGGTAAATAAGTTATACCTCATTTTATCGGGTTCAGTCTACTACCCCACAGACACTGGAAAAAAAACGCTATACACTGAAGCTTCCAAGGACTGTGGGGGAGGAAATATTGCTGCTATAAACAAAAAGTAAGGCAACAAATAGGTTTTAATTAAATAAATGCATTTTGTTTTTGTCATTTGCCATTTATTCCATGTAACCACTCTGTCTCAAGCAGCTATCAATTGCATATCCCAGTTATATGTCTGACGGTCTATACCACCAAAATATATACCTAATATCTTCCTATAACTGAAGTCTACTGGTATACCCCAGAGTAAGGCAACATCAGCCGCATCATAACCTAATGGCAGAATACCACTCTTCAAAGCATTTATTATTGATCCAGAAACTGGTGAAAAGTCCTGTAAAATAGATCTAGCACCCAGAGCTGAAGATTTATCTGCCAATACTAGAACCAAATCATCAGCATAAGCTACAGTAATAATCTGTCTATCTGCACAACCAACTGAGAGACCAGTGATCAAATCGGCTTGAACTCAAGGCATGCAACAACGGGTCTAAGGCCAACACATAGAGCAAGAGACTTAGGGGGCAACCCCGTCTTACACCTCTATGTATTAGAACAGCTTTCCCTGTCCAACCGTTAATGCTTGGTAAAAGACTGATGCCGCTATAACATGTTTTCAGCCAATCTATAAAACAGGAAGGCAACCCATAGCACTGTAAAGTTTCCCAAAGGTATGTATATTCTACCCGATCAAAGGCTTTTGCTTGATCAAGACAGACAAGATGACCAAACAGTTCTCGTGAGTCACCCTTATGTATGATTTCATGAAGGAGAATAAGGGCATCCTGTATCTGTCTTTTAGGGATCCTCTATACTGGGAGGAATGGATAATGTCATTCAAAACTGTCCGCAGACGGTTACTTAAAATTTTTATCAGAAGTTTGTAATCAGTGTTTAATAGTGACAATGGTCTCCAGTTTTTCAGATCACCCATGTCCACCTTTAAAAATTAATAACAACAGTTCTTGAAGCATACTATCAGGGAGTTTTCCGCCTATCAAACAGTTATTTAAGACCTCACAAACCTCAACCCCTAAAATTTCCCAGATTTCCTTATAGATCTCATGCGGGAGTCCATCAGAACCTGGAGCCGTTCCCAATTTAAATGGCCAGATCACTGATCTTAATTCCATCTGCGTAATTGGTTTAATCAAGGCAGTTTTAAGCTCTGGTGCTATCTGAGGCAACTCTCTGTGTAACAACCAATTCCGCATCGCATCCAGCGGGGGTGATTTGCTAGTGAAAAATTTGGAGAAATAAGCATGTATTTCATTTAGAATTTCAACATTATCTGTAACCCATCTGTGGTATCCAGACATGCCATGCTGTGGCCCTCCCCAAGAAGCCGTATGAATTCAAAGAGCAATGTATCTTTTGATTTCCCATTTATCCCATATTTATGTTTCTTCTCCATATTTTTCAACACCTCTGACTGTAACCTAGCTAATTCAGCTTTTAAACCTTTAAGCAATCTGTGGCAATCAGTCCCTAAACATTGTCGAAAGTTCGTCCAAAAATGAATACGTTTCCTAATATAATTTAACTCATTATGCTTAAACTTCCCATTTATTCAGCCAATTTTCTGAAAACAGACCCTCATTTCTGGTTTAGTTTCTTCCCACCATTGTTTAGTATTTTCATAAAGAAAAAAAACAGACTTGTGAGCATGTAAAAGAGAATGAAACCCCTCCCTTACCCGGGGAATATTTAACAATGTAACATTCAGTTTCCATACCCCAGGCCCTTCCTGTGCTTCTGGTAAATCACCCAGTACCAGTGTCAAAAGCCTGTGATCTGATGTAGCTACCTCGTGTAGGTGCTTTTGATTGTACTACCATGGAAGGAGACAAAAAAAAAATCTATCCTGGACGCCCATGGTCCACAAAAATACGAATTACAGTTACCACCAGAGCAGGGCATAAATGCTTCTATTAATCCCACATCTTGTATTAATTGAGCTAGGCATCTTGCCTCACAATAGGTATTTTCCCTCAAGGCAGACGAAGCTAGGGATGGTAAGGAAATGTTGAAATCACCCCCCAAAATGACCAAATAAGTGGTGCACAAACATGGGTATAGGGATTTGAACAAAGCTGCTTTATCATATTTAAGTTGGGGGGCATACAGGTTAATTAAACGAATAATCTGGCTCCCCTATTTAATATCCAACAACAAGGCCCTGCATGCCAACAGCTCTAGCTGATGTATCACCTGAATATGAGATGTAAAAAAATAAATTATCACCCCAGAACATAAATCCTCTCCCTGAGACCAAAAGCAGTCCCCCCATATCCATCCATTAGTTGCTGCATTCATCTCAGCAGGAGAGTGTAGCCGAACGTCCTGTAGACTCACACAATCCAAGTTACTGTGTATAAAATGAGCAAAAGTACTTCTACATTTAGCCAGCGATTTAATACTGTTGACATTCAGAGATGCCATACTAAATCGAAAAGGGGCCATATTCCCAAAAGTAGAAAAGGCATCTTCACTTTACTTTACTGGATGCTCGTCACCCGACCGCTTTTATTATCCTGAGGTCTAGGGTCCGCTTGGCCATCCTGTAATACTGTAGGCTCAGGCCCCGTGGATGCAAAAGCAGGCATGCCCCCGTCTTCTGTATCCATTGTATCTTCTATCAAAATGTTGTACAAGTTCGGGTCTTCCACAGAGATTTCTACAATAGTATTATTTTTTTTCTGCTTGGATTTTGTTTTTGACAATTTCCCCCTTTTTCCCCACTACCAAAGTAAATTCCCCATTAGGTAACTTTTGCCCCGGGGGATGGGATACCGGAATCACTTGCTGTCCTCACCCCACAATCTGTGACCAAGAGATTGGGGTTTAAGGGATCCTTATCAAGTTCTTGACTCCCTACGTCCTCAGGGTTCTGATGGACAACCTGGAATCCTTTTGAAAGTGGTATAGGAGGGCCCCCCCAAGGGAAGATTGAGTCTGCTTCACTGCCAGCCGAATATAATGATATTGTACTCCAAAATCCACCTCCTCTGTATTTTTCGTAGCTATGGGACACATTTCAAAGGTATGCCCCATGTCATCGCAAAGGTTGCATTTTGGTGTCTGAAAGCAGTGCACACTAGGGTGACCCGTTTCCCCACAGTGTGTACATTTCAGCACATCGTATGAAGTGCTGATATGTTTCGTAGACCCACATTTAAAACAGACTCTAGGCTGTCCGGGATAGAAAAGGAACCCTTATCCCTCCCAATGAAAAAACAGTTTGGCAAATGAACAAGGTCTAGATCTGTGTGGTGCAATTTTACTCTAAATTTCCACCCCCCATTCCAAAAGCCCTCTGCACCCATAATGGGCATGGAATTTCCCTGAATATCACACCTTCTCTCCAACCAATGTACAATATCGACAATATTAACACCCTCATTCCTAAAAAGGATCGTTATTACTCTAAATGGCTGTTTTGTCAAGGGAAGAACTATGAAATCTGACCAAAGGTGATTAGTTTTGAGATTGATGTATCTATACCAAAAGGCCTCCAGCAAAGCTGGTGTACGAAAACTTACATCAAAAGTGAACTCCCCCTGAACATGAATTAGTGCATATACTTCCGCGGGAGAGAACCCCATACTTTTTTTTAAGCAAAATCTTTCCGACATAAAACCTGTCAGGGGGGTGATCCCGGGGACCCACATATCTGAGACGAATAGCATTGCGTCTCTTTGCTAGTTCCACAGTTTGTCGAAAGTGACTCGCATAGGTCGGCTTTTCTGGTTCCCCAATATTGGTAAAAGACGTTTGGTCAGGAACATCAGGGTCCGTAACCTGATCATTATCCAGCCTATCCTCTAGTCCAAATATAAGAGCAGATCCAGTCTCTGAAGGAACCCCACAATTGCCATTATCTACTGTAGTTACAAAACTGGTGTCAGTACTTATCTGTAGAGGAGGTCTGTTCTTCATCTCACTTGTGAAATCCTTTGGTTTTCAGTGCCCATCCGACACAGGAATCTATCCTGCATCCTGCAGGGCCTTGTCTGGTGACCAAGCTTCTTCCACTACAGTTCCCCAATCTCATCGGGGGGACGTCTCACCGCCGTTCGACAGCACTCCAAGCCGCTCGTCAGCCATATGGATTTTAATCGGGCCCTCAGATCCTGCACAGCCCGTTGAATTCTCTGTGCGTTTACATTTTTTCTCTTCTTCCTGTTTCTGGCTCTCGTTTGTAAGCAGCTCGCTTACTCTAAGCAACTCCGCCTCCAAACACTGGCATTTTTCTTCCAGGCTTAACCATTTCTGTTCCACTATCTCAGAGGGACCACTGACTTGGGCGATATGCTGGCCACCCATCAGGTGCATCCAGCCACCTCTGCAGCAGATCCCTCAGCCTGCGGGATCAATAGTGGATCCATACCTTCTTGGGCCATCGTAGCCAGAGCTGCCAGCCTTCTCCCAGTGTAACCCCTAGATGGTGCTATCCCAGGGGCTACTACCCCTGCCTGATTTGCCACTAACAGGTTGAGGGGCCTGGATCCAATGGCGGGTGCCTCCACCCAGAGGTCAGGGTTTGCAATAGTTAAACTAACTTGGTCACAGCCCTCTGGGACACTGCAACCCCCCTTTCTTCCCACTAGTGGCCCACACAATATATCAATCAGAATTACCTTCACAGTATACACTTACCCCCAGGTCTGGTTCCGGCACTGGGACCTCCTGTGAAATGAGATACAGTGCAACAATCACAGTACAGTACTTTAACATAGACAAATACCTCAGGCAGTATAACTTTGCTGAAACAAGCAGCTCTGATTTATTTAGGGGATATAACAAGGACAGGGGAAATCAGGTTAATTAGCTTATCACTCTAATAATCTACCTATGGCTCTGTGCACAGGCCTATCCCTATCAGTTACTGTCCCTGGGTACCCAAGCCCTAGTGGCTAGTCCAAACGTGGTAGCTGGTAGGGCCCTCACACAGAGAAAAGGAGAATTAAACAGTCAGCAGTACAGTAATTCCATTTGGATTTAATGTGGCAATTCAACAGGAGCGACTCTGAATTAGTACTCACGACCTCCAAATAAGATAGGGTCCTTCAATGTCAGCAGGGCTCACTTGAGGTACACAAACCTCTTCACACATCCATATAAAGAAAGCACTATACCAGGCAGGCTGCATCTGTATCCCGATCGCAATTACTGCACAATACCCGGAGAACACACAGCAGATTCAGTTCCTGACAGACCGAGTGCAATTTTCGGCAATTCCTCCAGTCTTCTACAGGGTGAGCCTGGTTTCTACTCTTCAGAGATCCTTTGATTCTTTTCACAGGACGGATTCAGTCCTAACAAGCTGTTACACAAGCTGCAGACCGGAACTTGGGCCTTACACCGCTTTTTTGACTAAAACTGCACACTGAAAAAGCACAGGGCTCCTTCCTTCTTCACTGCCAAAGCTCAACTGAAACTCCAACCGACAAAACCGGGCACTTCCTTTGAGTTCCTCCCAGTTCTTGACTGGATTGGCTGTCACTCACAATAGACTGCTGCTGTTGGTCCAAAAAGGTGCTGAAGTCTAAACTACATCTCCCAGAGTCACTGCTCATACAATCCTCTTGTGGCTGGCTCAGATTATGAGTCCAAGTTCTGATTCGTCCAAGGCACCATTTTAGAGCTAGCTTACCCCACACTGATTGGTCCAGTTCAGCAGTTCAAAACTAGAATGGGGAACTAGCAGACACAGTTCTGACTGCAAAAGAAAGCAGGTTAGACAAACTGTAATTTCATTATTACTGTAAATGATTTCTGGCAAACAGTTACATCTTTCAGATAGGTTCCCTTTGCACTCCTAGTGACTGCAAAATAGAGTGAATTGGCAGCAGCTGAGTGGTACTCAATCAAAGAAACACACAGTCCCCCATACAAACTAATTATGTCTGCAAGCAGACAGCTCTTAAAGAGACAGTACCAGAGGTTCTAAAAACACTCACTGATAAATGGCTTAAACGCCAAACACCATTCAGGCTTGGAGCATTCAAGCAAGCTCCTGGAAGTCTTTTGGGAACCCCCATTTGCAGGGGGGTTACACCAGCAAGATCTGGCAAGAAGTGAAAATTGTCCTCACAACACAAAGGTCTCCCTACTGCAAGAGCAGGGGAATTTCCCCGGAGTCCTGGCCAAATTTTTCCCATTCACTAAAAATACCACCAACAGCTTAATCTGGTTCAATTTCAGTTGCTTACCATCTGTATCCCCGATCGCCCCTGAAAAGGGACTTCTAGGCCCAGTGTGCTTACTGGATCAACATAATTCAATAAATAAATAAAGGTGGGAGATGGGAGGACACCGCCACCAGACAACTCAAAATGCCTGGACCTTGAGAGGGGTAGCTCAAATCTGTAACCTCCATGCTGCAGAGTGTAGAAGCAGGCATAAGAGTGCCCCCTATGCAGCCAGGATAATCCCAACAGGGACTAGAGTTTAAGGGAGAAAAGGGCTAGAGGTCTAAACAGGCCAAGACAGGTCGGGCGTTGTCCACCCCTCCTCCCAAATTAAAACTGAATATCCTCAAGAGGGGAGATAAATAATGCATAGGGAAACAACAGGGGACCTGCCCCTGTTAAAACTCAGCATGGAGAAAAGTTGTGGTGTGACAACACCTTAAAGAGGGAGGAGTCGTCCTAAGGGGACATTAAAATAATAAAGGATTGTTGAGTGGGTACTCAGGCATCCCCATTCCCTCTCCCCATCTCAGAACCACAGGGGGGAGGGGGGCAGAGAGCCAAGCCTTGAGAGGCAGGGAAGGGGACAGACAGAGAAGACACCCTGAGACCCCCAAGCAAAAATTCCTCCCCGTCTGTCTCCAAGAGTCCTCTTCCTCCTAACCACAAGGAAGAGGAGAGGTGCTGGAGTGCAACAAGAGAGACACACAGGGAGGAGGATCGCCCAGAGACAGAGGCCCCAGGTAGAAGGAGGGTGGGATTTAGTGATGAATGGTGAAGACACACAGAAAGATCAAGAATTACGGGAGGTACGTAATTTATATATCTTCTCGGTGTCAATCTTCACCATTCATCATTATTATGGGTGAGTACCGAGCCCCCCCAAAGGGGGCCCAGCACCTCTGTAAGGGAAAGAGTCCCTTAGCCTCCAATGGGGGAACACTGGAGGGGAGAACCCTTGCAGGCCTGGCTAGGCCTGGGACTGGTCTGGGTGAGGCAGGGATCTCTCCGGAGGAGAGAAGAGCGCCCCTGCAAATCCCATTTCACCTTACGGATGAAAATCTGGGTTCTCTGGAAAGCGGAGGTGGTCACCCTACACAGGGCCAAAGGTGACAACCGGGAGAGATGAAGCCATGCTGACCGCCTAATGCAGATCACTGTCCCCACTAGCCTGGAGGCTTCACTGGCATCATAAGATGCCCTTGCTGGGTGCCTTGCTAGCTCCAGGCCTTGCACGGAGAGGCCCATGGCTTGTCTGGTTACCTCCACATCAGGCAAGGAAGCTAGGACCTGACCTAGCCTCGACTACAAGTACTTGTTATAGGCAGCATGGTGGGCCTGATGAGCTGCAACTTCCTCCTGCCCCAAAAATCAAACTCCGAAGAGCCATAATATGGGGGCCGGTCACGGCTTGGGCGTCTACGCCCAGAGGGGTATCCAAGCATCACGCCCGAAGAAGAGGAGGCAAGTTCCTAGAACCCCGGGAGGCGCAATACACCTGAGGCGAAGGTCCCTTGGGGCTGGGGAATCGGGACACTGCCACACCCGGAGCTATGCTTCCTGAAAAGGAACAGGCCCGACAGGGACCAAAAGGTCATCCGCATTGAACTCCCTAAAAAAAGCATGCGCCACCCAGTCCGGATTGCGCTCTGAAGGGGAGGAAATGTTGAGCTCGTCGAGCAACCTTGACAGGAGATAAGCAGACAACTCAGCAGCTGGGGAAAGGTGAACCGATGATGCCCTTCCCTCAGAAGAGGAAGATGAGGAAGCCGATGAGCTCAGAGAGACAGGGTCAGGCTGAGCAGGGGGTTGGTGAAACACCTGTTGGTCCACAGCCCTAAAGTAGGTAAGGGAAAAACTCAACTGTGACCCTGAATTGTGCCCAGGTGAGAGGCCCCATAGGGCCAGAGATCCCTGGGAGAGAGGGAGGGGTTGGCAGAGGCAATGAGGCTAGGCTCCTCCGAGAAGGGGCACTGCCTCTGCCTGGGCAGGAGGACCTGATAGGAAGCCTTAAAAGAGGAGTGGTCTCAGCAGACGTTGACTGCTCAACCAGACCGGAATGAGCAATGCAGTGCCCAGAGGAAATCCCCCGTGAGGTAGAAGTCCCTCTCGAAGTGTCTCCGGGGGAGAAGCGAGGATCTGCACTACAACTCCTCCCAGAACCCGGATGGATCCCAGGGAGAGGCTGCTAGGCACTCATCCCCTCGGACTGAGAAAGGGCCCTCTTCTTCACAACCACCAGCCTAGGCAACTGGCAACCTCCAGCTGACCCCTCGGAGACAGCCGAAGGTACAGCACCCTCCCCTTCCTGAGACACCCTGGACTGTCCCAAACAGGGACTGGCCAGGATCACCTGGGGGGGGTACCCCACCCGAAGGGACGGACATGTACGTGGTCCAAGGCTGTGCTGTAGTAGCCATCTGGGCAGCTACAGACTGGTCAGTTCCACTGACCCCAGAATCAACAGAACTTGCCTGGCCAACAGAGGGAGGCTGAGTGGGTGCCGAGGCGCTGGACACAGAGGGATCGGAGGATTCCTATGAATCTGGGAGTCAGTTCGGATCAGACCCGGAGTCGTCCAAGGAGGAGGAGGAGGACTGAGAGGCCCGAACCCAGACCAATCCACCATGATCCCTCCCAGTCCCAGGGCCATGAGACACGCCACCTCCAGCTCCGGCACCACGAACAGTACTACAGCCTGGAGCAGCACCGTGATTGGTACCGACTCTCTCCTCGGCGCTGCGAATGCACCGGAGTCGAAGGCAGCACCAGCCGTGGCACAGCTCCCTTCCTGGCACCGCGAATGGCACCAGAGTCGGAGGTGGAGCCAGAGCCAAAGACGGCACAGAGAGCAAGTCCTGCACCGCCCACAGTGCCACTCCCATCCCAGTACCGTGAACGGTGCCAGAGCCAGAAGTGGCGCCGAGGGACGGCTCGGCACCGCAAGCAACACTGGAACCAAGGGCAGCGCCGACAGACGGTGTCGAGGAAGGTGCCAGCCTGGGGCCACGGGCCCCAGAGCTCGACACTGGGGGAGCCTTCGCTTCCAAGGAAGCAATTGGCAAAACGGTGCCTCCCGCATGGTCCCCAAGAGGGCCAGACTGGACCTCCTGCACCATGGGAGGAGCCCCTGACATGGCAAGGCAGAGACTGGCGGAGGCCCCCTCCTCCTCAGGCCATATAGGACAGGGAGGGGACCCTGATGATGGGTTGAGAGTCCTTACCTTGGTCCGCCAACTGCTAAGCCGCCTTCCAAAAGTCGGCGGTGCATGATGTTCGCCTGATTAAATAAAGATTTTGATTGATTGATTGATTGATATCCAACTCTGAACAAACGCATCTCTAAAACTCGACGATCCATAGAAAAGCAGGCATCGCAGTGATCCATATCATGGCCTGGGTCTACGCAGGAAAGGCACCAGTCATGCTGGTCCGTTACAGAGTAAAGACTGCTGCAGGGACACCGACGCGAAGGAAGGTCGCCCCGCTTTTGACTTCTTTTTGTCCCCAGGACGAGGCACGATCGGACGGAAATAAACCAAAAACTAGTACTCTGCGTCACTTATAAAGAAAAATAGAATGATCTTACTGGAGATCACTGAAGTAGTGCCGAGCAGGGTGAACAGAAACTGAGCCGAAACTAACACAACCGATGGACTAGGCCACAGAGTAGGCCGCAAACGCAGATGATTTTCAAGTCTTCCCACAAGGGTCCTTTCTCGACAGCGGGAGAACTGGGGCCAAGGTGGAGTCGATGGCAGATAACGGCCAACCCGCAAGATCCATGTGATACGTCGGCCTCGAGGGCGGCTCCGCCCCACGTCAACTCCGCCTCTGGGGGAAAAAAAATGCTCCCGCGGGGTCCTTTTACAATTTATTTGCCTAGGATACCCAAGTTCAGATACCCATAATAGTGATGAATGGTGAATATTGACACAAAGATGATCATAGCTGAGGCTGACTTGAAAAAATGATTCTAAACTTCTGCCCATTGATATCTCTGGGATGTCGGCAGGCTGGCACCAGTGCTTCTTCGTACCTAGGCATTATGTTGAGGTAAATATATGGGTGCCAGCCTGCCTCGGCCAATCGGAAGCCTGAACTGTTCCTACCCATTTTGCATCAGTGCAATACAATACAAGAACTTGTACGGGAGATTTTTAAACTTACCACCTCAAAACTATCACTGCCTCTGTGAAAATGGTCCTACGTCAACAGAACACAGCCAGCAAGAAATGATAAGCAAGAGATATTTAAATTATGCTACTTTACCTTCTGTGTTAAACTAAATTATTTTTTAAAGGTTACATCTTTGCCTGGTTGCAGTGCCTCCTAGCTCTCTCCACTGTTATCTCGGCTACCATATTCAACTGTGTCTACCCACTCACTCTGGACTGGTACAGTGGTTTCTGCTTGCTGCTTTCAGCAGGAATTAGTTTGCTCAGCATCCTTCCCAGCTGGTGAGTATAAAAGGACTGCCATTGTAACTGCTACAGCTACTTTCCTAACAGAATAGTACAAGACAGACCACACCTTTTTGTAACATCACATCACGGTTTCACAGCAGTTTTTACAATTTATTTGCCTACGATACCCCAGCTGAGATGCAGCATCTCATTTTCAGTGAGGTCCTTCTACCCATTTCTGCAGCTGGGTGGACAGAAGTATTTTCCCCCAGCTGAGATGCAGCATCTCATTTTCAATGAGGTCCTTCCCCATTTCTGCAGCTGGGTGGCAGAAGTATTTTGCCCCCCCCCCGAGGTTTTTCTGCTCCTTGGCAGGCTGGACAGCGGCATCAGCCTGTCCCATAAGCATCGGCCATCCCAATCCCACCTTGCCAATTCTGGAACCTTTCGGGCCGTTATTGCTCTCTCGGGGAAGGCTTCCTGTAGCCCAGCCCACATATTTTCCAGCAGTTTTCTCCCCTGGGCCCTATGGACATGATGACTGAGATCCACTTCTGTGGAGATGGCCCTGGCATCCTTAACATGGGATCCCTTCCCTTGCATGATGGTGTCACATGTGTTGGCATCCAGGCACTGCTGGGTGTCAGGCAAGCAGCACGCCACACTAGCCCCCTTCCCCAAGCAAGGAGATACATAGATACATAGACAGTGTCGGCAGATAAGGGCCTACGGCCCACCCAGTCTGCCCATTTGAGCTTGTAAGTTCAGTTATAGATACATAGACAGTGTCGGCAGATAAGGGCCTATGGCCCACCCAGTAGAGGAGAGCTATCCTAGGGATGCTCAATCCCTCCTCTCCTTGCCCCCCCCCCGTCCATTCCCAACCCCGGGTCGCTGGCATGGCAAGAGGTAAGGCATGCAGTGCCTCAACCATCCACGCCACTGGGTCGGCTAGAGTATTTTGTTTAAGTGACGGTGGATGGCAATGGGTGTTTACCAGAGAACCAGAGACAAAATGATATGGCCTGGTCAGAAGAGCAAGAGTTTGATAATTTACCTGCGTGAATCACTTGTTCAGAAATAATAAGGGCCCATTTAACTAGTCAGACTAGCATGCATGTGAACTGCACAATGCCAGCCCACACAGCTCTGCAAAATCATGCTATGTAGCGTGTCTTGTGCGGTGGCAGAGCTGCAAGGAGGAGGGCTATGCATGGCCACAATTTTTTTAGTAGGAGTATTCCTTGTCCCAAGTAATGTAGCTGGGGTTTATAAAGATTTACATCTCGCCCCCCAAAAAAAAGCCATCACACAACACATGTAAAGTACAGTAACATAAACCATAACAGTAGATCTTCGAGAGAGGCTCTTGCAGTGGGTATTCACATATAGGACTGACCCGCCAGGCATCAGGACCCCACGGAAAAATTTCTAGCTAGCAGTCTCTGGTGGGGGGACCACCCCCACGTCAGGTGATCGGCGTTATGCGACATCAGCATAAAGGGGCGGCCCCCCACGCCCGCCTTCCAGTTCTTTCCCGCCAAGGGCCAAAAGAGGCAAGACAAGAGAGAAGAGGATATTCCCCCCCATGGAAATGGAGCCAAAGAAGTTTAGGGGGATGGAGGGCGGGAAGGCAATACCTACTGCAAGAGCCTCTCTCGAAGATCTACTGTTACGGTAAGTTCTTACGTAACTGTACTATCTTACTTCGAGAGGGCTCGTGCAGTAGGTATTCACATATAGGACTAAGTCCCAAGCAGTCTGGAACAAGGAAAAGCACTCGGGAGGAGGAAAACTATCCATAACATGGAACCTCTGGCTGAATGGGTGTTATGAAAGACCTTGAAGCACAGCTAGCCCGAAGCCTGCTCTATGGCGAGAGGCAATGTCCAAACTGTAGTGTTTCGTAAAGGTATGGACAGAAGTCCAAGTTGCGGCTGCGCAGATGTCTGCCACTGACACATTCTTGAAACAAGCCACAGAGGCTGCTACTCCGCTGGTGGAGTGACCTCCGACTTGACCTGGCAGGGTATTGTTGTACTTGTCATAACAGAAAGTGACACAATGAGCCAACCATTTTGATAGGCATTGCCTAAAAACAGCATTGCCTTGTCTTTTGTGAGCAGCAGAAACAAAAAGCTGATCGGTTTTCTCGAGATCCTTAGTTCTAGTGGTGTAGTATCTCAGTATTCTGTGAACATCCAAAGTATGCAAGAGGTATTCCCCCTGACTGGAGTATTGCATAAAGAAAGCAGGTGGCTCAATGGATTGATTCAGCATGGATTCAGTCACCACCTCGGGAAGAAACTTAGGGTTGGTGCGTAGAGCCACACGTTCCTTGTGGAAAATCAAGTAAGGGATTTTACACATCAGGCTCAGCTCGAAACACACAAGGAAGTACTGGCCACGAGGAAGAGTGTCTTCCAAGAAAGGAACTTTAAATCTGCTGTAGCTGCCGGCTCAAGGAGGCAGGGTAAGCTTCTCCAGAATGAAATTCAAGTCCCAAGGGGGGCAGGAATGTGTATAGGGGGGCTCAAATGAAGAACCCCTCTAAGGAAGGTCTTGGAGACTTCCAATTGAGCAAAAGTCCTGTCCCCGAAGGGAATATGGTAGGCTGAAATCGCTGCCATGTGGACCTTTAATGAGGAATGGTTGAGACCCAAATCAAAGAGATGGCGCACGTAGTCCAGGACTCTATTGGCTGGGCAAGAGAAAGGTTTGAAGTCCTTTGACATGGCCCAAATTGAAAACCGTTTCCACTTCATGGCATAGGTGGACCTGGTGGAAGGCTTTCTGGCCTCTACCAAGATGTCCGCAACAAGCGGATAAATTCCGCATCAGGCTTTTGCTACATCTGCAGGAGCCACGCATGTAAAGGAAGGGATCAGAGACCTGGATGAACAAGGGTTCCCTGATCCTGGGTCAATAAGTGTTGCAACAGAGGAAGAGGAAGTGGAGGTTCCTCTGAAAACTGTTGCAGAAGTGAGAACCAAACTTGCCTGGGCCAGAAGGGAGCGATGAGAATCATTTGTGCTCCCTCCGATCTGAGTTTGTTCAGGACCCTCAGAATTACGGGAATTGGAAGGAAGGCATAAACGAATCTATCCCTCCAAGCGAGAGATAGAGCGTCCTGCCAAAAAATGCCTTGCCCTAGAACAAGTGAGCAGTAGGTGGGAAGTTTTGCATTTTGGGGAGACACAAATAGATCTATCTGAGGCGTTCCCCATTGCTGAAAAATGCTGTTTACGATTGCTTGGTCCAGTTCCCATTCGTGGGCCCTGGCTGAGGACCGACTGAATCGGTCCGCCAGTGTGTTTTCCACTCCTGGAACGTGGACTGCCGTCAGGTGAAGGAGATGCTAGGTTGCCCAAATCCAGACCCTCATTGCTTCCTGGCACAGAGGGTAGGAACGTGTTCCTTCCTTCTTGTTGAGATACCAGACTACGCACATGTTGTCTGTTTGAATGAGGAGATGACTGGGAAGGATAAGGGAGTGAAGAACCTGAAGGGCGTAAAGAACTGTCCTCAGTTCGAGCACATTTATGTGCAGATTTTGTTCGGACTTTGACCAGCTGCCCTGAGTCCTGTGAGACCCAAGATGGGCTCCCCAGCCTTCCCCTGACGCATCTGTCATCAATGTCTGGGAAGGAGGTTCGATATTGAAGTGAACTCCCAGGCACAGGTTCTCCTGTACCATCCACCATTGTAAGTCCCTGATCATGGGGTCATAGCACCTCTTGGTCTAGATCGTCCAGGATATGGTCCCATTGAGACCGAAGCATCCATTGAGAGATTCTCATATGGAGCTGAGTGAGTGGAACTGTCGGAATGGCAGCCGCCACTAGCCCGAGAAGGCGAAGGACTGACCTGGCGCCGACCCTCCTGTGACCGGACAGAAGACGAGCCTGAGTATGGAGGGTGTCCACCCTGTCCGGAGGCAAAAAGGCTTTCCCAATGATCGTGTCCAGAATTGCCCCTATAAACTGGAGGCATTGGGAAGGGACCAAATGGGACTTCGCCTGGTTGATGGTGATACCCAGGCTGGTGAAAACCTGCAGGTTAAGGGAAAGGAAGTGCAGGAGTTCCTCCCTGGACGGGGCTGCCAGGAGCCAATCGTCCAGGTACAGGAATAACTGTAATCCCTGGGTACACAGGTGGGCTGCTACCATAGATAGGCATTTGGTAAAAACACAGGGAGCTGAGGAAAGACCAAACGGGAGGGCCTTGAACTGGCAGTGGTCCCCCTGAAAGCAAAAATGGAGGAATTTGCGTTGGGAAGGGCAGATAGGGATATGCAGGTAGGCATCCTGCACATCCAAAGCGCACAGCCACTGTCCCTGCCGAAGGAGAGGCAGAAGGCTCTGTAAAGAGAGCATTCTGAATCGTTTGTACTCCACGAACATGTTCAGGGAGCTGAGGTCTAGAACAGGCCTCACATCTCCTGTCTTCTTTGGGAACAGGAAGAAATGCGAGTAATAGCCTGACCCCCGAAGATGGTCAGGGACTGGTTTTATCGCCGCCTTCGACAGAAGGGAGGTTATTTTGTCTAGTACCAGAGGAAGATGTTGCGGGGAGTAAGACGACTGTGGAGGTGGTCTTTGGGGTGGTTTATGAAGAAACTCGACTGAGTGTCCTGCTGAAATCAACTGGAGCACCCAAACATCTGGACAGTTGCAGCTACAAAAGGGATGCCGCTGCCCTTGAGGGGGCCTGTACATGGAATCAACAGACCTGAGTGCAGTGCCCTTCCTTGCAGGTCGGTAATGATGTCCTTGACATCACCCCTGAACAGCACCAAACCCCTGAAGGGAGCATCCTGGATAGCGGATTGCACTTCAGGGACCGAACCTGACACACGGAAACAAGCATGATGCTGTAAGCCTACGGCGAAAGCTGAGCTCCTTCCGCCAAAGTCCACTGCATCGTAAGTAGCACGGAGCATGTGCCTACTGGCCAAACGAGCAGAACGGACAAGGTCTGCCACTTCCTGTTTAGTCTGAGACTCAGGAAGGGAGTCCAGTTTTTGATTCCACCTGACTGAGGATGGTCTTCTGAAAGTCCCACATATGTGCCACATAGTTCAGGGCCCTAATACCCAGGATAGAAGAGGAATAAATCAGTTCAGGGCCCTAATACCCAGGATAGAAGAGGAATAAATCTTCTTCCCGTATTGGTCTAGAAGCCGTGACTCCTTGTCAGGTGGTTATGAGCTGAGGTGTTTCGGATTAGCAGAACAGCTGTGAGCAGCGCTAATGTCAACCGAATCCGCCTTGGGGTGTAGATTCAAAAAATCTATACCCTCAGGAGCCTGATATAGCCGACCTGCCTTCCTCGGACGGGGGGGGGCTAACCTGGAAGGTTGTTTCCAAATAGTGGAAACGAGGTCCGCGTATGCCTCTGTCCAGGGTGGAATCACTGTGGGAGCAGTCTCGGGCAGATCCAAGTGAGCAGCGAGCTTTTCACACTGTGGGTCTGGCTCCAGTGATTACCACTGATGAACTTCCTAGATTTTCCTCAGTAACTCCAGAAAAGAGGGATCCTCCGGAGGAGACTGGAAGGGTCCTTGGCCTGGGGTGGTCTGGAGTATGGGGCTCCTCATCAGGATCAGAGCATCCATCGGAGTCCAAATAAGACATGTCAGACGTAGAAGAGGAAGACTCCTCCCTGCACGGGTGAGGAACGGCCCCTTTGGGGAGTTCCCTGAAGCATGTGTCCTCCCCACCCCGGGCACCAGAGGGCTCCCCTCTGGTGTCGGGTAAGGGGAAGGGAGTCTCCCATCTCTGACGAAGGGGATCCTACAAAGGATCCAGCATCGGTAGATGACTCTCTACCTCTCTGGTGAGTTGAGCCTTGGCCTCCGCCCACCATGAGGACAGAGAGTCTCCTTCAAGTCCGCCGGCAGCTGGGGTGTGGGCAGCAGAGGAGATGGGGAATATGGACACTTAGGATATCCGTAACAGAAGTATCCATAACCAGGCGTCGGGTATTGAGGCGCCGGATATTGCGGCATCGGGTAGTGAGGCCCCGGATACTGCGGAGCCGGGTATGGAGGCACTGGGTATTGAGGTGACGGATACCCAGGAGCCAAGGGCCCTGGGGGGGGGGCAGAGGCCCAGGTAGCAGGCCAGGCACAGGGAAAGGCGTGGGCGTCGGGCCCAGCATAGGCACATTGTCCAGTAAGGGGACATCGGCAGGCATCGGGGCCAGCGTCTGAGGGTCTAGCATCTGGGTATCTGGTCCAGAAGGAGAGGGCCCTGATGGCAGTGTGTCGAGGTCCTCTGTGATGACTGGGGAGGGAGGATTAGAGTCCCCGGGGGTCAGCAGAGGGGACGTAGGCACCTCAGAGGGCAATGCAACGTGCTGCGGAGAACCTGGAGCGTCAGATCTATCAAAGGGGTCCGGCGCAGGCTCCTTAGCCAGACGGGTGTTGGAGGAGCTGACGTCCGATTTATCGGATCCCTTACCAGAGGAATGTTGCACTGGAGATGCAGCCTTGTCAGGCAAAAGTATGGCTGGGCGCCCTCCCGAAGGAGCGAGCGGCTTAGCAGCCTTGTCCGGGCGGACGTCGGAGGAACCGACGTCTGACTTAGCAGACCCGCTCAAACCCGAGGACCGCGTGGTGGAAGCAGCCCTCCCGGGAGCGAAGACCCCAAGTGTCAGCCAGATGGGGAGGGTCGACACTTTCTTTGTGACCACCAAGACGGTTGTCATGGAGCGATCCCCCTGAGGGGACGTTACCTTCAATGCTGCGACTCCAGCCGGAGCCGCAGTAGCTGTGGAAGCCGATTCCCACTCCCCATGCTTCTCCTTGTCCCATTTCTTCTTGTGACCTTCAAGGGAAGTGAACACCTGCCTTAACTTCGTCAGCTTCTTCTCCATAGATGTCATCTTTTTCTTTACAGTATGGGCTTCCAGGGACAGATGCCTTCTTTTCCGGGTAACAGAGTTGAATTGTTGGCAGTTCTCCACGGGGTGGTCTGGACCCAGACAGAAAAGGCACAAGGAATGGCCGTCCCTGTGTGGCAGCTGAGAGCCGGACTTATGCTTTTGCAATTCGGAGGGCATCGGGGACGACATACATGGCGAATCGAACAATTAATCGAAAAGAGAGAAAAAATAAGGTCTAAAAGTTCAAAAACTAGACCGAAGAATGACTGACTAGCATTGAACTCTACCGCAAGGAACTCTGACAAGCCGACGGCGGGAAAGAATGGAAGGCGGGTGTGGAATCGCCCTTTATACTGATGTCGTATGACATTGGTCACCTGACATGGGGGCGGTTCCCCACCAGAGACTGCCAGCTAAAATTTTTTCCGTGGGGTCCTGACGCCTGGCGGGTCAGTCCTATATGTGAATACCTACTGCAAGAGCCCTCTCGAAGTAAGATGTGGCCTCATGAATGGGATGGACAGTGCCCACAAACCTAATCCAGTCATCCATGTAGCTCCATGGTTTGGCCAAGTTCAGGTTGCATATAAGGTCACCTAGGAGGAAGGGACATTATGAATGCCCATGCCCCCTCTAAAGCAGGGGGGAAGGCATCCCTGGCCACCAGGTAAATAGATCACAGCAATAAATAAGCTTACTCATGGCAATCTGCTTGACAAATACGGCCCTCAGGCACAAACTTATGCATGCACACTTCATGTTACATTTGGATCTACAATATTTAAACATTTCATAAAATACTAATATTTATGTAATTAGCTTGTTTACCGTAAAAGGAGGGCAAATCAGTTCTGCCTATTTTCAGCCTCATCCCACAATGGGGAGCAGTACACATGCAAAATAAATTTAATCAAGTTAAGCTGTTGGTGGTATTTTTAGTGAACTAACTTCCTCTGATACACAGTTTATTTAATACAGTGCTCCCTTTTATCCGCCAACCTCCGTACATCCTGTATTTTGGCAGATAATACAAGATGGATGTTAAAGGGGGAAATCATTTCTAGAAAACTGGACAGGAGCTCACATTGACAGTAAGAGAAGGTCGCAGATGGGGTGCAGATAAAGAAGCATGCACCTGCTGTTACTTAACCTTTAAAGAGCAACAACTGTGCTAATTTTGAAACAATCCCACGTACCCCCCATAGTAGCATACCTATGCAGAACTTAAAAGTCCACTTTGCTGCATTTTTCATTTCTTAATCTTTAGAGGTGAAGGGATCATTAATTCTGCTCGTCTACCTGATCCCTTCCTCTTCCTGTTTCCAATTCTCAAATGCGCTGCCATGTGCTCTGATGTTCTGTGATGTATTAGTTTGTTGAAAGTGGAGGTGTGTTCTGTTGGAAGCAGGGTTTCAATATACATTTTTTTAAATATTTTAGAGGGTCACTGGGGTCAAATCAAAGCCACAGCTCAACTAGCAAGCGACTAAACTGGTGAATCATGTTAGTTAGTAATGGGCTCCACACCTGGAGGGGGTTACAGTACACTGTTGAAATGTTATGTTCCTTGTTTGTATATGTATGTTGGAAAATTAATAAAGTATACTTTATATAAAAAGAAAATCATGTTAGTCAAAAAATAGTTGGTAATGAATAAAGCAAAATGAAAAGGCAGTAATTGGGGATTTGTAAACAGTACCCAAGTCGCACGTGCTCAGTTCTGCAGGCACAGTGGTGAGAAACCTTGCTTTTAAGCCAAGAAAGGATTCACATTTTTGCATGTCTGTTGTCTCAAAAGTTGTATATTAACTGTACCTTATTTTCATTTTTAACTTGAAACATTATCTGCATTTGTTTGTTTGCACCATACCCATTTATTTTGCTGTTCACCACTCCATGTATAATCCAGGCAGGCCTTGCGCCTAGTGGGTCTTACCCGGTTACCAGAGAGTAAAAATTAATACATAGTCCCACACCTGGAAATGAGTTTATTTATTTGAATTATGAGAACCAGGTAAGCCCACTGAGACAATTGAATCATTTTTTCAGGGGTAACATGGAATTAGTTACATAAAACAGAAAAGAGCAATTAGAATACATCACACAGAAGGTAGGATTGATGAACAATAACAATTATGATACAATCAGTGATCAATAGTATTAGTTAAATACATTTTGTATACATCGAAGTAGTAAGTACATACATTACATGAGTTGCAGTGCGTTTCACAGTGCTTGCGGACATATCTAAAGGCTTATATCCTATATAGTATATGTTTATTGTTGGCAAAAAAAAAAAAAAAAATCAATAATCACCATTTTGTGTTTTTTCTTCCCAGCTTTTTTCACTATAGAATGGAACGACTTGGTTATACTAGGATTTCGGGAGCATAATCAACTCTGAAAGACATTCAGAACAAAGTTAATATGTATGGGACTAACTGAAACACATCCTGTTGATGCTTGTTATATATGTAGAAATGTGTCTTGCTTATTGTTGGAAAATTCTACATCAAGATGCACACATCATCATACAAGACGTTACAGTCATCTCAACATATAAATAAAAATTGAACTACCAGTTGTACACATTTAGTGTCTCACGAGTGTTTCGGTTATTCCAGCTTTCGTCCATTACTATAGCAATATAAAAAGATTCCATGGCAGCTGCCAAAAGTGAGCTCTGTGTTGGAAAAAATGTAAAATAATGAGCTATCGTGTAAAATGTGTTTGATTTATGAATGTCACCTCACTGGAAGGAAGGGCAATATGGTCTAGAGGTTAAAATACTAAACTGTGAAACAAGACGTATCCGTAGGCCTATTCTCCTCCTCCTCCTCCTTCGAGGACAGAAGGCTGCTGCGCCTGGAGTAGCAATGACCCCTAGTGACAGCTCGGAGTCAGGTATCCAGGGACAGTATTTCAGAGGTGAAGGAGTGGCAGCCGCCGACTGGGTGTACACGCAGGTACATCTGGGTGGCACTGCATGTCCACCCTCCTAGGGTATGTAAAAGAGAGGTGGAAAACATGGCTGGCCAGCATGACAGGACCGAGCCTTCGCAGGCACCGCACCTGGCTCTACAGCACATACACCTCCAGTTTGAGGATCCATTTCACAGCCCGGGGGGGGGGGTGGAGGCCTCCGGACTTGGAAGGTAAGTCCACATGGCACCTGGGTGGCAGAGCTGGGGGGAGGTCTCCGATATGGGGCTGGTCTGGAGCTGAATAAAGATCACTAACTGAAAAAAAAAATTCTCTGTAAATCAAAAAATTCTAGAAGACTTACTGTAATTTCATTTTTATGTTGGCTGGCATGCTTGCGCGCCAGCCACCATCTTGCGGTGGTAGCACATTTGGAGGTGCGGCCATTGTTGGGCAAATGCAGGGCACGCATCAGAAGGTGCGTCCCTCATTCCCCAATCAGCCAGCAGCAGGCTCTGACCTCACGGATACCAAATGTGGCCACCAGAACAAAGAAAAGATCCACTGCAATGAGGGCGAAGCTCTCATGCAGCATGACCACAACATACCTCCCGAAGTGCAGGCAACATGGCGGCAGTGATTGCCGCCGCTGCCTGTCACAATGCGATGGGGAGCCCACTCCCCGTCGGCGTCAATGTCTTGCCTACATATGCAAATGTATGCGAGGGGTGGCCTCGGCATCTTGCGTGCCCCTCCCCCAGTTTTCCTTTGCCGACAGGGGCCCAATCCCTGTCGGCGCTTATCCCTGTCATTTTGCCGACAGGGGCCCACTCCCATCGGCATAATGTATCTAACCTTTAGTTGCTTGCGGTGCCCAATCCCCTCGGCTCATTGCTCCCAGTATGTGCCGACAGGGGTGCCCAATCCCCTCGGCTGCAGACCCCCAACAAAAAGATTTAGGTGGCATGCTGAGGTCCACCCCAGCATGCCAAAGCTCTCTACAAAAAAAAGTCCCACAATGTGTGTGTGTTTTTTTTTTTTTTAAAACTATGGCAGCAGGTCCCTCACCGCCCCTGCCCCCAACCCACGCCCACCCTCTCCGCACTCTGCCTCCCAACAACCCCCACCCCATACTTACCTCCGAGTCTTTGGTGGACTGGGACACGTCTTCACTCTTCAAAGCCGACCACGAACTGACGAAATGCCGTTAAGCTGTATAATAATGTTTTTTTCAACTTTGATGCATATTTCGGGCATTTTTTGGAATATTTGCACCAAATTTTCAATATGGGGTTTTTGGGACCCCTCCTCATGAATTCTGCCACTGTCATGGCGTTATTCAGCCCCGAAAAGTGATGTCGCGGTCAATGTGCGGAATCACCTTTCAGGATCGATTAACGAAACGACAGTGCCAGTGTTCATGATGTGGGCTCTAAAAAAGCCTATGTTGCAAATTTGGTGGAAAAAGTCCAAACAATGGCTGCTTTACAAGCATGTGTTGCGCAGTTGCTACACGCGCTCGTAACTTCGCGAATTCGCAATATTTTCACACCATATTTTCAACATTGGCATTTTTCCACACTTCCTTGTGAACAGCACAGCTGTCATTTTTCACATCCTGGCCCAAATGTGTTTTCGCACTTCCAGCACAGAATAGCGTGGTCGCTATGGGAAATCAGTGTTTGGGACAGAGTTCGAAAATGACAGTGACACTGTTCATGAGCAGAGGTCCTAAAATGCCTATGCTGAAACTTTTGTGACGATACTCCATAAAATGACTGAGTTACGAGCGTGCGTTACGCAGTTTGCATGTACACTCGTAAGTTCGCGAACTTGTAATATTTTCACTCCAGATTTTCAAATTTGCCATTCTTCCATACCTCCTTATGAACAGTACAGCTGTCATTTTACATATCCTGGTCGAAATATCTTTTCGCACGTCCGGCGCAGAATAGCGCAGTCGCTGTGTGAAATCACTTTTCGGGACAGTTTGAGGAAATGACGGTGACACTGTTCATGAGCAGAGGTCCTAAAATGCCTATGCTGAAAATCTGGGGCCGAAAGTCCACAAAATGTGTTACAAGCGTGCGTTGCGCAGTTTCCATGCACCCTTGTAACTCCGCAAATTTGCAATATTTCCATGCCAGATTTTCAACACTCGCATTTTTTCACACCTCCTTATGAACAGTACAGCTGTCATTTTTCACATCCTGCCCAAAATGTGTTTCCGCACCTGTGGCATACAATGGTGTGGTCGCTGTGGGAAATCAAATTTTGGGACATATTAACAAAATCACAGCACCACTGTTCACGAGGGGAGGTCCCAAAATGCCTATGTTAAAAATGTGGGTGACAAACTCCCAAAAATAATTGGGTTACGGACGTGTGTTGCGCACTTTCTATGCATGCTCATGACTTCACAAATTTTTCATATTTTCACTCCACATTTTCAGTGTTGCCATTTTTTACGCCTCCTCATGAACAATACAGTTGCCATTCTCCACATCCTGCCCAAAATGTGTTTTCGTCCCTGTGTCGCTAAATGGCATAGCCGCTGTGCAAAACCACCTTTCAGCGAACAAACTGTGCCACTTTTCATGAGGTGGGCTCACAAACAGCCCATGTTGAAAATTTGGAGTGAAAATTCCACCACACGCCTATGGTGTTAGGGTTTCCAACTGTAGCACCCAACCCAGTACAGACTGACAGGCACCAGGGGTGTGACTTGGGATCATCGGATGTAATGCTCGCGCCATTCCACCCCCACCCTGCAGCCACTGACAGGCATCGTGGTGTGCCTTGCACTGTTCGGCCACACAATTCACCCCATTCTCCTATACCACACATTCTCCTATACTGCACCCACGTCAGCTTATTTCCTTATGGAATGGGGTAAGTATAATGCCCAAAGACGCCCAAGCACACCACGACACTTGTCAGTTCACAGGGTAGGGTGAGGTACAAATGGCATGAGCGTTATAGCCGACGACCCAAAGGCACACCCCAATGCCTGTCGCTCTCTACAGGGTGGGTGTGGGGTTGGTGTCACTTCAATACTTCACTGCCATTCCTGTTATGCATCTCTAACTCTGGCACTACCAATGCCAATGCCAGCGAGACAACATTCGGCACTGACAAATGCTTTTGTTAGTTATAATGTTGTCACTAGGCTACTCACTTACTGCTGGATTACACATGTTCACCTACAAGAGGCCAACACATTCCAACGCTGTGACATCATCACAGAATCCCTGGCTCCATACCATTCAGTGTTAGCTTAGAATGTTCAGTTGCAAGTCTTTCAGAGTCGTAAGGCAACATAACTTTGTCAGGGTTAACTTGCAGATTCCTTAACAGATATAGGAGAAACAGATCTGCCGTCGACCAGCAGAGCACAGCACCTCCGCGAGCCCGAGTTCAAGTTCTTCTCCACATGGCTATTTACATATTCTTTCATATGCTCCTGGGCAGCTTGAGTCGTCAGGCTAGCTGCACAAGTTAAGCATAATGAGGGATTGCTGGGGTTTGAAAATGCAGAGGGATGGCTGGTCTGGCAGTGCAGGAGCCCTACTGCCCAGAAAGAAGGGAGAATATTACTAGGCGAAGGAATTTGAGCTGAGATTCTAGCATACTTCTCCTGGTCCTCTTGTACACCTGCCTTCTGTTTGTTTCTTTCTTAAACAGAAGGAGAGAGGAGCTGCTTTAAACAGCAAACAGCTTACAGATGGCCCGTTCAAAATGGGGCAGGATGAAAACAGGGAACAAAAGATTAAAAAAATGTTTTTTTGAAAAACGTAACAAAACAAAAACACCACCAAGTAAGTACAAGGGACCTAACAAGTATAATCTTGGATGAAAGGAGGGTGACCAGTGGGGTGCCACAGGGATCAGTCCTAGGGCCAGTCCTGTTTAATGTCTTCATAAGTGACATTGTGGAGGGTCCAGAAAGGGAAGGTGTGCCTCTGCAGATAACACTAAGATCTGCAACAGCATGGACACTCTGGGAGAGGTGGAAAAGATTAGAAGGGACCTAGGTAAACTGGAGGAATGGTCTGGAGTGTGGCAGCTGAGCTTCAATGCGAAAAAGTGCAAAATCATGCATTTGGACGCAAGAACCCAGAGGAGGATTACATGACGTGGGGGGGGGGGGAGAGAAGATACTGATAGTTACCAAAGAGGAAAGGGATTTTAGGGTAATCATATCGGATGACCTAAAGGTGGCCAAACAATGTCCCAAGGCTGTGGGGGAGAGCCAGTGGGATGCTGGGGTGCATAGGGAGAGGTTATCACCAGTAGAAGAAAGGAGGTGGTGATGCCACTGTACAGATCATTGGCGAGGCCTCATTTGGACTACTGTGTCCAGTTCTGGAGGCCGCATCTCCATAAGGACATAGATAGGGTGGAGGCAGTTCAAAGGGCAACAAAAATGGTGCAGGACCTGCACCAAAAGTCATACGAAGAGAGACTGGGAGACCTTAAAAGGTAAACCCTGGAGGAGAGGAGAGAGACAATGTAGATATGACAGAAATCTACAAATATCTAAAAGGCATAAATAAGGTACCACAGGGTAGCATCTTTCATAAAAGATGTCCAGGAACGAGGGGGCATGACATAAGGTTGGAAGGGGGTAGACTAAGGGATAGCGTGAGACAATATTTCTTCACAGAAAGGGTGGTGGATTGTGGTGGATGCATGGAATAGACTCCCAATGGAGGAGGTCGGGGCAAACACAGTGGGGGAATTCAAACATGCATGGGACAGGCATGGGGAACCCTAGAAATAGGAACGAGAAGGTAAAGCCTTCCCCTCCTCACTGGATTCTACCCTCACATCTTGGTATACCCAGTGCTGCACTTTTCACCCTCTCCCCACCCTTTCTACATTCCTTCCCCCCCTCCCCTCTTCCCTCTCCCTATGACTCTGGCACTTCTTATCTGTTGTCTGTTTTCTCTGACAAATGCCGCTGGCTGCCTTGTTACAATGCTACCCTTGAATTGTATTAATCTGTACGCTGTTTGCAATGTCCACATTGTTGTAATGTCTGTCTTGATGTTCCCCATAATTTGTATTTCTCTGACGTGGAACCTTTGTAAAAGAGCCAGGGCTCAAAGGTATTTGTAATCCTAGACTTAATAAATAAATAAAATAAATCAAGTATGGTCTGCGGCTTTTACAGTAGGCAGGGAAAATGGGCAATCTGGATGGGCCTAGCGGTCCTTATCTGCCATCAATTTCTATATACATTTTTTTTTTTAAAGTGGCAAAAGGGGTATTAATGAGCCAGGTATAGCCCTCAAGCAGATTTCCCCCTGCCCCTTGTCTCTCCCTTTTCTTTTTTTTTTTTTTTGCAGTTTCTTATTTTTGCCTCCGGAAGTCCTCTGCCATGCATCTGACGTCCCCCTCCCGCTCAAGCACCAGGTATGAGGCCGGAGATCAAGTATGGTCTGCGGCTTTTACAGCAGGCAGGGAAAATGGGCAATCTGGATGGGCCTAGCGGTCCTTATCTGCCATCAATTTCTATATACATTTTTTCAAAGTAGCAAAAGCGTATTAATGAGGCCACGTATAGCCCTCAAGCGGATTTCACCCCTGCCCTTGTCTCTCCCTTTTTTTTTTGTGTTTCTTTATTTTTGCCTCCGGAGTCCTCACATGCATCTGACGCCCCCTCCCGCCAAGCACTGGTATGAGGCCGGAGATCAAGTATGGTCTGCGGCTTTTACAGTAGGCAGGGAAAATAGGCAATCTGGATGGGCCTAGCGGTCCTTATCTGCCATCAATTTCTATGTTTCTATATACATTTTTTTTTAAAGAGTGGTAAAAGGGGTACTAATGAGCCAAGTATAGCCCTCAAGCGGATTTCCCCCTGCCCCTTTTCTCTCCCCTTTTTTTTTTTTTTTGCAGTTTCTTATTTTTGCCTCCTGGAGTCCTCTGCCATGCATCTGACGTCCTGCTCAAGCATCGGGTATGAGGCCCCTTCCCCTATACCCGACTTACCCATTGTGGCAGGGGTTGGGGAGCGACTCGACCCACCGGACCGGATTCAGTGTTCGGGGAGGTGCCTTCCTGGGTCATAGCAGAAGGGGACCATCGGCATTCGCAGAGGACTCGCCATTTTTTTTTTTTATGTTCCTTTATCCCCCTGAGGTTGCGACGCGGCAATGGCGCCCAGCAGCGGCAGCGCGCACGCCACGTGCAGCACACCCTCGTTAAGCGCCTGCCGCAACTCTCCCCACAGTCTCCAGTGTGCCGACATGTCACCTCCCAGCTTCCGCGGTGGCAGGTGAATGCCAAGCCCGCAAGCCCCCTTCCCTGGAGAATGAGAGCAGTCCTGGGGACACTCAATCCTTCTCCACCCTGCCAACCCCCAGTGTCCCATGTCCGTTCCCGAACACGGGTCGCCGGCATGACGCGAGGTAAGGAGACCAGTGCCTCAGCCCTCAGCGCCACCAGACCGGCTTATACTTTTCTTTTTTTAAACTGTGCGTAGCAGAATAAAAGCAGAAGAACAAGAGAGAGAGACAGGTGATCTGTCCAGGAGCCTGGTCATGAAGAGGGACAGCGGGCAGGTTGCAGTAATGAATGGTGAAGATATACTAGAAGATCAAGAATTACAGTGAGTATGCAATTTTCATATCATCCAAGAATCAATCTTCACCATTCATTACATCATGGGTCAGAGTGCCAAGCTTACCACCAGAGGGTGATGTTGGCTCACCCTGAGGGAAATTGTGATTCCCTCAGCCTCTTGGGGGTGAAAAACACAAACAGGCAGGGGCCCCTTATGGGCCTGGCAAGGCCTTACACTGGGTGGAAGCAGAACAAGGCTCTTGTGACCTGGGATCATGAAGATGCCCTTCAGGCTCATGCCGGGCCCTGCAGGTGAAGAAGTGGACCCCCTGGAACTGTAAGGCAATCACCCTATGCTGGACCAAAGGTGACAGATGAAGCCACGCTATCCACCTAATGCAGACTGCAGTGACTACCAACCTGGAGGCTACCTCACTGGTGTCGCAGGATGCCATTGCCGGATGTCTCGCTAGTTCCAGGCCCTAGGCAGAAAGGCATATGGCCTGCCTGGTTACCTGTCTGGCATGGACTCCAGAAGCTATCTTAGCGTCGCCTACAGGTGCCTGCCATGCTTGATGTGCCAAAATGCACAAAACAGTGTGTGCTGCCAAGAAGACTCTTTGACCCCTGGCATCAAAATGCGCAGAGTCCAACTCTGGAGGACGGTCATACAGTGGCGCCTATGCCCAGAGGGGGTGTCCAGGAGCTGGACCCAGAGGGTGTGTGTGGCATGGCTCCTGGAGACCCCATGGGTGCGCAATACCTGTGCTGGGTGTCCCTTGGGACTGGAGAGGGGACAGAGGGAAGGAGCCAGATGTCTCTACAAGCCTCTGCAAAAGGCCTAGGCCACGGAGGTATGACTGTAGTCATTGACTGTACTCCCCAAGGAAGGACAGCGTCAGACAAGCAGGATTGGTGTGTGAAAACAGTCTAGTTGCAGCTCCCTCATCACCTCTGCAAGGAACTGCTGGTAACAAGGGTACTCAGCATCTGAACAGAGATGAAGCAGAGTCCTCTTCCTCAGAGGAGGATGATGAGGAGCTAGACTCAGAGGGTGGTAGCGCCGGAGTCTCCGGATGGAAGACAGCCTGGTCTAGTGCACTGAGGTAGGTGGGAAAGGCACTCGCTGATGCCCTGAACTGGTCCCAGGTCAAGGGCCCCGTAGGAACCGAATGCCCAGGAGAGCAGGAGGGGAAGGTAGAGGAAGAGGAGTGTCATGGCAGACTAGGCCAGGTCCTCTGCCAGGGCTACGACAGCGCACAAAGGACCTCGTCCAATGGGAGGGTCTGACAAAGTCATCCACCTGAGAATGCTCAACCATGGAGGAATGATCTAGGTGGTGACCCTGGGGAACAACCACTAGGCGGGGAGTTTGGATCTGCAGAGGTCCCACAGGGTGGCCCCATCCCACCTTTGACAGGCCTAGACAATTCTAGTAAGGCCAGGGGATTCGAGTCAGCACTACAACACCTGCAAGAGTCACCACAAACTCTGGACATAGAGTGAGGCACGGACCGAGATCCACCAGCCCCAGCCTCACCAGAATGGGCACGGCTTCTTGGGCCAGGCCTAGCGATCAGGGCCCTGTCTCTACTGCGGCAAACTGAACCTACATTCTGTGACCAGGCCTCATGCTTACTGCGGTCAGACTATTAGCAATTCTGCTGTAATTCTGTGATAGGCTTTACATTCTCTGGCAACTCAATGAGCCCCAAAATAAAATCCAGTTACTCAGAAAGAATGCCCAGAAAAAGGCAGCATGGGGCAGTTTGGCAGATGCACAGGCAAGGCAATGCAAAGCAATTCTGGCATCATGATTTGGACTGGATGTAGGGCATGGGGGGAATTGAATTTTTTTTTTTTTTTTTAACTGCAGTCCGTTTTATTGTCCCATGGCTCCCTCCCACCTGTCCAGTGCAGGTTTGCCACAGCTATGCTCCTGAGAATTTCTTCCACTGCCTGCCCAGTTGCTTGAAGATCAGTACTGCTTGGTTACAAAACAATGCTGCTCCAATGGCTCCCTCCCACCCACTTGCTTGACACCTGGTGATGATGGTTTGTGCTGTAACACTGCTCTAGTTGCTTCCCCCTGCTCATGCAGTTCAATACCGGTGGTGTCGTTTATATCCCTGTCACTTATCTTCCATATCTTCTTCTCTCTCTCACCTTGTAAGGACTTACTGTGAGGATAGAGAGTAGCAGCCCAAACCCCTTCCAGGCACAGGAAGCAGCACCAGCTCCAGAAGACAGAAAGGGGACAGCACTGTGACCGGCACTGGACTGAGAAGCAGCCAGAGACAATGACTTTGAAGTCAACACAGCCCTAGAACTAAATCCAGAAAGGCCCCTTTCATCGTCAATGTCTGGGAGCATCCCAGTCCTCATCCGCAGAGTCATCCAACCACTCAGGGCACAATATCCAGAAGCTCTCCACTGGGCTGCTAACTCCATGTGCCTTCCCTCTTGCAGCACCACAAGCAGCATCAGGAGAGAATCCGGTCACGCAGGCAGCACTGCCTAGCTCACCAGCACTGGACCGCAGCCCCAAGGAGCCCACTGGTGTAGGACCAGCGTATAGCTCCAACCGCAGTGAAGGAGTGTGCAACCCAACCCACCAGGAGTCAGATGTCACACACAACCCTCCCCTAAGCTCTCCATCTCAGCTAGACGAGGACAAAAAGAGGCCTGGTCTCCCGCAGTAAGCATAGTACTGAGGCCTTCCCTCGGGGAGGAGCCCGGGGACCTTACCTTGGAGTCCCTCATGCAACAGACCACAACCCCAAGAAGCCCACCGGTGTAGGACCAGCGTATAGCTCAGACCTCAGCACCGGAAGGGGTGTGCAACTGAACCCAATAGGAGTCAGATGTCATAGACATAGAAGATGACAGCAGGAGACAACTAGGTCCATCTAGTATGCCCATTTGTTTTAGACCTATTTTGACACTCTAGTTGCCCTTTGTAGTCAAGAGTTCCCTTGTATCCATCCCATGCATTCTTGAATCCTCCCACTGTGTTGACCCCCACAACCTCTTGGAACAGGCTGTTCCAGGCATCTACCATTCTTTCTGTGAAGAAAGACTTCCTCGTGTTGATAAAGAATCTCCTTCCTTGCAGTCTGAGGTCATGTCCCCTGGTCAAGGAGCCCTTCTTGAAGTGAAAAAATTCCTGTGCCTGTACCTTATTAATGCTTTTCATGTACAAATGTTTCAATCATGTCCCCTCTCTCTCTCTCTTCTCTGCTCCAGGTAGTACATATTCAGTTCCCCAAGTCTTTCCTCATAAGACATATACTGCAGAGCCCAATCACTTTCTCTGTACTGTTTCCACATGGTCAATGTCCTTCCTGAGGTGAGGCCTCCAGAACTGGACTCCGTATTCCAGGTGAGGCCTGACCACTGATCTATGCAGTGGTAGTACCACCTCTCCTCCTGCTCGTGATTCCCCTTTCAATGCAGCCCAGCATTCTGCTGGCTTTCAATGTTGATGTGCCTTCTCACACTGCTTACTAACCTTCAAGTCTTCTGAGATTATGATTCCCAGTTCTGGTTCCTGGTTTGAGGCCACCGGTCTTTTGTCTCCTAGGTAATACTCCTTTCTAGGATTTTTCTTTCCTATGTGCATGACCTTGCACATTTTGGTGTTAAATCTCAGCTGCCACTCTCCAGACCATTCCTCTAGTTTCTTGATGTAGCTTCCATCTTGCTCACTCCTCCTCCTGAGATGTCCACCCTGTTACATATCTTGGTGTCATATGCGAACAGACACACCTTCCCTTCCAGTCCGTCAGCAATGTCCATTATAAAAACACTGAAGAGCAAAGGCCCCAGCACTGAGTCCTGGGGCACCCCGCTGGTCACCCTGCCTTCTGTTGATTGCGTTCCATTAACCTGTACCCTCTGGATTCTGCCTTGTAACCAGGTTTGTACCCATCTGACTACTTCTGGACCAACCAATGTGGTCAAGCTTCTTTATCAGCCTTCTGTGTGGAATGGAGTCGAAGGTCTTACTAAAGTCTAGGTAGACCACATCTACTGCCCCATCGTCGTCCACTATTTTTGTAGCGTAATAAAAAAACTGGAGCAGATTTGTCTGGCATGACCTACCTGCTGTGAAACCGTGCTGTTTAGGGTCTTGTTGGCCGCTAGTTTCGAGGAGTGCTATTATCCTCTGTTTGAGTACTGTTCCCATTAGTTTCCCTACTATAGACGTGAGGCTCACTGGTCTGTAATTACTAGCCTCCACAACTGCCCGATTTGTGAAGTGGAATCACTATTGCCTTTTTCCAGTCTTCAGGTACCACACCGCTCTTCAAGGATTTTGTGAATATAAGTGCCAGAGGGGCTGCTAATTCTGCCCCCAGTTCCTTACGGATTATGGGGTGCATCTCGTCTGTCCCATGGCTTTGTCTGGTTTTAGTTTATTTAGCGCCTCCCATACTTTGGCTTCTGTAAAGGGACTCATGTCTACCCCTGGTCCTGGGGTGTTGTGTCTTTTCAGGGCTGGGCCATTCCCCTGAGTCCTCTTTGGTAAACACCAAGCAGAAATATTTCTTAAGGATTTCAGCTTTCTCTGGGTCATGTTTTGTGCATTTCCCCTTCTTCAGTAGCAATCTTTACTATCCTCCCTTTTTAATTCTTTTTTTTTTTTCCCTACTCCACTGTGCCCTGGGAAACTCTTTCCGGCAACCTCGGGGCTCCATATCTCTACCAACCACCTGAGACCTCTAGCTCCCTCCCTCAAGCAGCCTGACACAACCCCTGGATCTCAACCCCCCAGAGGAAGGGCCGCCCTATCCGCCCAGGACACTCTATATATGGTATAGAGTGCCAGTCTACACAAGTCGGCCATGGAAAGGAGAACGGGTCCAGCGCCTGGAGTGTGGACCCGGAGGCCGAGGTGCCTTCGCCTATCCCCAGGAGTGGGGATTTTTCCTTCTTTTATGTTTCCTGCCCCCTCGGAGTTCAGCTGAGCAAGGCAACGTTGTGCTGCAACACCACCTCCTGACACAAGCATCGCTGCGTTGTGCGACCCCATCCGCCGCCAGAGACCGCTCTTGAGCGACAGCTCCCCTGAAACCCTCCCCGGGAAGAGAGAGCAGTCCTCCGGATGCTCGATATCTTCCCTCCCCAGCCAAGCCCCGACAACCCGGGCTCGTTTCCGAACCTGGGTCGCTGATGTGGCGTGAGGTGTGGCGTCTAGCACCTCAACCCTCAGCACCACTGGGCCGGCTACTATCACTCCTTTTGCCTTCCTACATTCCCTAACGTATCTAAAAAATGATTTGTCTCCTCTCTTTGCTCCTTCTGCTATCTTTTCCTCTGTCTGGGCTTTTGCCTTTCTAATTTGTTTGTTAGACTCCCTCATGTTTTCCTTGTACGACTCCCAGTCTTTCTCAGTTTTGGTTTCCTGGTATATGTTGTACGCCTTCTTTTTTTCTTTAACTGTGGTAGCCACTTCCTTGGAAAACCATAAAGGATTTATTTTTCTTTTTGCTTTACTGACCCATCTGGCACATTGATCTATGGCAGTCTTTATTGCTCTCTCGAGTCTCTCCCACATGACTTCCACCTCCTCAACCTCTATTTCCATTAACTGGCTACTTATGTTGCTCCTCGTTTTCTGGAAGTCAGCCTTTCTGAAATCTAGCACCTTTACCTTTGAGTGGCTGGTGTCCTGTGTTATGTTTACCTTAAAGCTTGCCATAAATTGGTCGCTGTTGCCCATATAGCAACCCACTTCGATGTCCTTGATCCTTTGAGTTTGTGAGGACAAGGTCGAGAATGGCATCTCCCCTTGGGGTTTTAACAAGTTGGCACAGTCCCACGCCTTGTAGTGACAATAAGAAGTCCCTACTTCTTGCTGTTGCTGCAGTTTGTGTGCTCCAGTTAATACCTGGTAGGTTGAAGTCCCCCACCAGTATTATTTTGCCTTTATCAGACATTTTGTGGATTTCCTCTATCAGGTCTTTGTCTCCTTGATTTGGGGGCCTGTACACAACGCCAATTCTGAAGGGTTTTCCCTTGCCCATGTTCACTGTTAGCCACAGGAACTCTAAGTCCCCAGGTTGCCCTTTCACTTCTGTGGCTTTTATTTCCTCCCAAATATAAATGGCTAGCCCCCCCCCTTTTTTTTTGCCCTGTCTATCTTTCCCGAACAGACTGTAACTGGGAATGGCCGTATCCCATCCGTGGTTTTCCATGAACCACATTTCTGTTACAGCCACCCAGTCCAACCTTTCTGTTTCCAAGATGGCTGTGAGTTCAGGAAGTTTGTTGGTTAGGCTCCTAGTATTTGAAACCACTGCCTTCCAAGAATGTACAACCTCTTTGGTGCAAAGTTGTACCCTCTTCCTGGACTGCTCCAGTTTGCTCTTTCCGGCCAAGAGATTATGGAGGTTGCTGGTTTGGGCGGATGTTGGATCGGATTTGTTTTCTAAGGATGTATGCGAGCATTTGGCGTTTTGGGGAGTGATGACCAGCCCACCGACGGCAGGGGTGTGAGCTGCATCACACTCCTTTATTTTATACTTCATGTTTATTGATTTACAACAGACATTCAGCAAGAAACTTCCTGAGACAGTACATGAGGATTCAGACATAGAATGACCACTTGAGGATGCCACCCCTCTTAATACATGCAAGACAAAACACACTGAATCAATTAAATACATCTTTGGAGAGGCAAAAAAGATGTTAAAATTCTCATCTGAATATCACTTTTGCTGTTTATATAAGCCCATGAACGGCATGAAATATACCAATCAATTAATTAAACAAAATGATTCAATTTTCAACTCCTCCCAGAAGGAGATGAGTGGTTATGCATGTATCAAGTTACAGCACCCAATTAGGTAGCATCAGTAAAGAAATGACTTCTGAAAAACTACATAGGTCTAGACAATAGAAATTTTAAACTTATAAACTCCATAAAAACGTTTAGCTTTTTAATATAAACTTTTTCTTTTTTGGTAAGCAACTTAGAAAGTCAAGGACCCCCTCCTGTAAAAGAGCAATCAGTTAATTCCTCAACATTATGATTTCCAGTAGTAATTAAACTTAGGAGAATCTAGGTGTAGTACAGTTATGCAAGAACTTAACGTAAAGTACACTTACGCAAGAACTTACCGTAACAGCAGATCTTCGAGAGGAGCTCTTGCAGCAGGCTGTTACAATAAGGACTATGCCGCAGGCACTAGGACCCACTGGAAAACTTCTCAAACAGCAGTACCCAGCAGGGACCACCCCCGACATTGGCTCTACCCCGACGTCAACCCTGGTATAAAAGGGGGCAGACCCAGCTCCACCTCAGTTCCCCCACCCAGACCCGCGAACGAGCCCCGACAAGAGAAGGAGGCAAAGCCTGAAGACAACGATCTGCATACCTCTTTTGGGGGATGGAGGGCAGGAAAGCAACGCCTGCTGCAAGAGCTCCTCTCAAAGATCTACTGTTACGGTAAGTTCTTACGTAACTGTACTATCTTACTTTGAGTGGGAGCTCTTGCAGCAGGCTATTACAATAAGAAATGAATCCCAAGGAGGTATCTGAACCCGGGAGGTGGAAGAGAAGAAGCTGGACACAGCAAGTCAAGACAAGAGTCCCTGAAGGACTGCCAGGCGGCAGCCGGCACGGCGTCTGAATGCAATGTCCAAGCTACAGTGCTTTACAAAAGTATGTACCGAATTCCAGGTAGCAACGCAATATGTCCCTAATAGAGACATTCCACAGAGCGGCGAAAGAAGCAGACACTCCTCTGGCGGAGTGACCACTA
Organism: Neoceratodus forsteri; assembly: GCA_016271365.2. Classification (NCBI taxonomy): domain Eukaryota; kingdom Metazoa; phylum Chordata; order Ceratodontiformes; family Ceratodontidae; genus Neoceratodus; species Neoceratodus forsteri. The sequence continues at coordinate 111,733,904 of JADMNL010000031.1, read as the reverse complement.
ACCAGGCCCAGAATGGGCTTATTGTGCTTCTCATAACAGAAAGTAACGCCGTGGACAATCCACTTGGAAATGGTCTGGTTGGACACTGGTTTACCCAAGTGTTGTGGTGCAAATGCCACAAACAGCTGCTCCGATTTACGGTGATGAGCCGTTCGTGTAAGGTAATACCTCAGCGTCCTGTGGACGTCCAAAGTGTGAAGGAGAGCTTCTCCTCTGTTAGAGGGAGAAGGGAAATAAACTGGAAAGTCAACCGACTGACTGAGGGTCAACTCCGAGACCACTTTAGGAAGAAAAGTACAGTTACGTAAGAACTTACCGTAACAGCAGATCTTCGAGAGAGGCTCTTGCAGTGGGTAATTACATATAGGACTGACGTCAGCAGGTGGCAGGACCCCACGAAAAAATTTCTAGCTAGCAGTCCCTGGCAAGGGACTGCCCCCACGTCAGGTGACCGGCGTCAGGAGACGTCAGTATAAAGGGGCGGTCCCTCACGCCCGTCTTCCAGTTCTTTCCCGTCACATTCCACAAGAGGCCGGACGAGAGAGAAGCGGATATTTACCTCACTGGAAAAGGAGCTGAAAAAGCTTAGGGGGATGGAGGGCAGGAAGGTATTATCTACTGCAAGAGCCTCTCTCGAAGATAGTACAGTTACGCAAGAACTTACCATAACAGTAGATCATCGAGAGGAGCTCTTGCAGCAGGCTATTACAATCAGGACTACGCCGCAGGCACTAGGACCCTCCGGTGAAACTTCTGCCAGCAATATACAGCAAGGACCACCCCCGACGCCGGCCCTGCCCCGACGTCGGTCAGGGTACAAGAGGGGGCGGACCCAGCTCCACCTCAGTTCTCCCGCCAAGACCCAGCAGAAGGCCTGACAAGAGAAGGAGACGAAGCCTACCATGAAGAGAGTTCGAGAAGAAAAAACGAAAATGGATCTGTACACCTCGAGGGGGAAGGCGGGTGGGAAGTAGCGCCTGCTGCAAGAGCTCCTCTCGAAGATTTACTGTTACAGTAACTTCTTACGTAACTGTACTATCTTACTTCGAGTGGGAGCTCTTGCAGCAGGCTATTACAATCAGGACTGAGTCCCAAGCAGTCCCACAACAAGGAGCTAGACGACCCCGGGAGGTGGAATATGCTGACTCCAGAGGCCTTAGGACAAAAGCCCTTGTAAAACAGCTAGGCCGAAGCCAGCTCGGCATCTGGAGACGACATCCAAGCTGTAATGCTTGATAAAGGTATGCACCAAGTTCCAGGTTGCGGCCGCACAAATGTCCTGTATGGTGACATTCCGCAGGGCGGCGAAGAAGCTGACACTCTCTGGTGGAGTGACCCCAACCGGCCCGCAGGGTTTAATGTGATGCTCGTAGCAAAACGAGACGCAGCGAACTATCCATTTAGAGATAGTTTGCTTGGACACCGGTTGACCCAAGCAATGTGGTGCAAAAGCCACAAAGAGCTGCTCCAATTTATGGTGCTGAACTGTCCTTTTGAGGTAATACCTCAGAGTCCTGTGGACATCCAATGTGTGGAGGAGAGCCTCCCCTCCATTGGAAGGGGAAGGAAAATAAACAGGAAAATCAACCGACTGGTTGAGGGTCAATTCTGAGACCACTTTCGGAAGAAACTTAGGATTTGTTCTGAGGGAAACCCTTTCCCCGTGGAAAACCAAATAGGGCTCTTTACACATCAGAGCCTGAAGCTTGGAAACCCTTCGAGCTGAAGTAACAGCAACCAAAAAGCAAACCTTCCAAGAAAGGTAACGCAGCTCACAATCCGCTGCTGGCTCAAAAGGAGGGAGGGTGAGTTTCTCCAACACAAAAAGGAGGTCCCAGGGAGGGACAGGGTCCCGAATGGGAGGTCTCATATGTAGAATTCCCCAAAGAAAGGTGCGGGCCACATCCAATTGTGCTAATGCTCTCTCTCCCAAGACAGCATGATAGGCAGAGACTGCCCACATGTGCACCTTGATAGAGGAGTAACTCAGACCCTTATTGTACAAGGAGAGGAGCTACTGTAAAGCTGAGTTCACAGGGCAGGTGACAGGGTCCAAACGCTGCAGCAATGCCCAAAGACAGAAACGCTTCCACTTCATAGCATAGGTGGAGTGAGTAGAGGGCTTTCATGCTGACACTAAGACCACCACCACTTCCAGGGAAACCCTGTATCTATGTTGAGCTACGTCTGAAGGAGCCAAGCATGTAGGTGTAAGGACCGAAGATCCGGATGGACCAGCGACCCTTGGTCCTGGGACAGTTACTGCGAGCATATGGGCAGCAGAATTGGAGGTTCCGTGGATAACTGCTGCAGTAGTTGGAACCAAATCTGCCGAGGCCATTTGGGGGCCACTAGGATCATCCAGGCCCCTTCTGCCTGTAACTTGAGCAGTACTCTCTGAATGAGAGGGAAGGGCGGAAAGGCATAGAGAAACCTCCCTGCCCAGTAAAGGGATAACGCCTGGCCAAAAATCCTCAGGCACGTGCCTCGCGGAGCACAACGCTGGCAGTTTGGCGCTGCAGCAGGACGCAAAGAGGTCCAGCCTGGAAGATCCTGCACCTGTCGAAGAGCTGGTCCGCTACAGATTGTAGCAGCTCCCAATCGTGCGCTCTGGAACGCGACCTGCTGCGGCTGTTGGCCAGATTGTGTAGGACACCTGGAACATGCATCGCAGACAGCAGGATGCCCCGCTCCAGCGCCCAGTACCAGATTCTCATTGCCTCCCTGCAAAGAGGATACGAATGAGTGCCTCCTTGTTTGTTGATGTAAAAGACGACCGCCATGTTGTCTGTCTGAACTAGAAGAGAGCATGGCACCAGATCCTCTCGAAAAGCCTGGAGGGTGTAGAGGACCGCTCGCATTTCCAGCACATTGATGTGGAGGGACTGCTCCTCGGGTGACCAAACCCCCTGCGTTCGACGTGCACCCAGGTGCGCCCCCACCCCAGGTCCAATGCATCTGTTGTCAGAGTCTGACCTGGTGGCTCCGGACGAAAGCTGACCTCTTTCTCCAGATTGTTGGGGTCCATCCACCAAAGCAGAGTACTCCTGACTGGCTCTGAGATCTTGACCGGGGAGTCTAGATCGTCGTAGCTTTGGTCCTACTGCACCCTGAGCATCCACTGCGGGACTCTCATGTGGAGGCGGTCCAAAGGAGTGACAGGAATGGCCGCCGCCATGTGCCCCAGTAAACTGAGGAAGATCCGAGCCGGAACTCGAGGAGTTATGGAGATCCGTTCTGCCATCTCTCGCAAGCGAACTCCCCTGTCCTGTGGGAGGAAGGCCATGCCCTGGACGGAATCCAGGATCGCTCCTATGAAGGCAAGCTTTTGGCTGGGCTCCAGGGATGATTTTCGTAAGTTCAGGGTGATCCCCAGCTCTCGGAACAGAGTATAAGTGTCTTCGAGAGCTCGTAAGAGGCCTACTCTTGACGGGGCCGCAAGCAGCCAATCGTCAAGGTAGGGGAACACATAGTATCCAATACGTCTTAGAGCCGCAGCCACCACTGCTAGACATTTGGTGAAGACTCGCTGAGCGGAAGAGAGGCCGAACAGAAGCACTCAAAACTGAAAGTGCTCCCCTTGGAAGTGGAACCTCAGAAACTTCCTGTGGGGAGGATAGACCCCGATATGCATATATGCATCCTGCATGTCGAGAGAACATAGCCAGTCCCCTTGGTGCAGCAAGGGAAGGAGTCCTTGAAGAGTCACCATCCTGAATCTTTTGTACTCGATGAAGAGGTTTACAGGACCGAGGTCCAGAATGGGAGGAGGTCCCGAGTCTTTTTTGGGACCAGAAAAAAGTGGGAATAGAACCCCTGCCCTTGCTGATGCAAGGGAACCCTCTCTATTGCTCTCTTCTGCAGGAGGGTCTGTATCTCTCCTTCTATTAATGGGATGTGAGAAGGAGGATAATGGGAGAGCTTTGGCGGAGTATGCGGAGGAAACTCTGAACTCTAGCATGTGTCCTCTCCGTATAATATCCAAGACCCACTGGTCTGTGGTAATAGACTTCCACCCTTCGAAATGAAGGGAGAAGCGGCCCCCAACCGGCTCCCCTGGGTCGTCCCGCGGAAGAGGGGGGGACGGAAGGGAGTCACTGGGCAGAGCCGGGAGTGGGGAGAGAGGCCTGGGAGGACTTGGGCCCACGGGCAGGAGGTCCACCAGAATGCTGGTTCCTGGATCTCCTGCGGAAGCCTCCTCTCTGCTCCTGTTGGTTGCCACAGGCTGGACCTTGACTGCCTGAGGACTTACGAAAGGGCCGTCTATGGTGCTGTCGTCGCTGGTTGCCACGGTACATCTGGCGGACCGACCAGATCGACTTGCCCGACTCCTGGAGGTGGGAGATCAAAGCCTCCGTCTCCTCCCCAAACAGCATGGTACCCTGGAAGGGCAGATCCTTGATATCGGCCTGCAGATCCTGGTGAAAGCCCAAGACTGTCAACCAGGCATGGCGCCGGAGGCACACCCCGGAAGCGGCTGCCCTGGGTGCCGTGTCTGCAGTGTCATACGAGGCCCTCAGTACATGGGAGCCTACGTCTGAGCCCAACTGGGGGAGGGCCAGGAGCTCTGCCTTTTGGTCAGAGTTTGGCATGGTCTTTGCCAGCTCCAGTCCCTTTTCCCACAACGCATTCTGGTACTGTACCATATGCATTAGGAAATTGAGGGAGTGGATGGAACAGGTGGAGGCAGCATATACTTTCTTGTCCACCTGGTCCAGATAGCGGGACTCCGGGTCAGGAGGCTGGGAGCTGAGGTGCTTCGATTGCCGAGACTTGTCATGGGCAGCCATGATCACCGATGAATCGGCCTGAGGGTGCTCCGCTAGAAAGGGTTCTGCCCTCGGGGCCTTATACAACCTGTCCAACTTTTTTGGAACTGCTGGGATTGAGGCTAGATGCATCCAGGTGGTTCTAGTAAGGTCCTGGAATGTATTGACTAAAGGAGGGATAACCAGAGGCTTTGGCTCCTTTTGCCTCAGGTACTTAGCCAATCTCCGGCATTCTGGATCCAGGTCCTCCACGTCCCACTCGTTGGAGGCCTGGATGTGCCTCATGACGTCCATAAAGGTAGGATCGTCTGGAGGCGAGCGAGGCTGGTCCTTCTCTCCCGAGAAGCTCTTGAGGCTGAGAGAGGAAGAAGAGGTCGACATTGGGGAGGAGGATCGACTATCCGACTTGGAGTAGTCTGACCCCGTCCTATGACCATGCCTTCGCTGACGTCGATAGCTAGGGGACCGACGTCGGTCCGAAGACCAACTCCGGTCCCTGGACCGGCGACGAAGCAATGACCAGCGTCGGTCCTCTTGGAGTGAGAAAGGCTCTGGAGCGTGACTTAGACCGACGTCGGTCACCCGAATCCCGGGAGCGACGTCGGTGGTCCTGAGACCTTGTGCGGGAACGAGCCCTGGAGGGAGGTGAAGGCTGGCGCTCCAGTGACTTCCCCGTGGAAGACTCACCTCCCGGCTGTGGTTTTCCCGCAGGGTCCAGTACCGGTGTCTGGGCCGGCGACGGGGAGGACCGTTTGTGGACCTGCCCCCACCAAAAGGAGAAAAGATCATTGAGCTCGTCCTTGGTAAATATTTCAGCCACTCGTTTCGGGAAGGAAGTCTCCGGAATGTCGGTGCATGAAGGAGAGCTCTCCTGAGGGCACAGGGGGGAGGAGGACTTGGGCGACGGGGACGTCGGTTCCTCCGCGATCGTCCCTGCGTCCTTCGCCCCTTCGACCGGCGTCGGTGTAGGGACCAACAATGGAGTGACGCCAGGGGGTGCCGGAGAGTCCTTAGTCTCCGGAGGCGCGCCTTTGGCAGGCGGCGTCGGTGCCTTAGCAGGTGGGGCCGAAGCAGGCACCTCTAAAGGCTTAGCGATGACCCTTAGCGGGGTCACCTTTGGCTTGGCCGGCTTCTCCCCTGAAGCGCTGGCCTTAGCCTGAGGAGTCTTCTGAGGATCGCCAGAACCCGAGGGACGGGCCATTTTGGGCGATGGCCACAAGAGCGACCGTGACCAGTGATGGGACCGACTACGGTCCTTGTTGTGGCACTTCTTCTCCTTCCGCTTCCCCTCCGAGGAGTGCAGATCCATCTTCTGCTCCAGCAGGTAGGCCTTAAGAGCCTTCAGGCGGCGGATGTGGGTCTGGCTGGTAAAGGCCTGGCAATCTGCACAATTGGCGGTGTCATGGTCCGGACCAAGGCAAAAAACGCACCGCCAGTGGCCATCCTTCGCTGGGATCTGCCTCCCGCAGTCACACTTGTTTAAGTGTTCAGGAGATGCCGACACCAGAGAATACATCGAACTCGGCCGGGAAAAACAGCTGACGTCGGTACTCGAAAAAAAACGGAGCTGAGAGCGAGGAAAACAACGTCCTAAAGCGGGTAAAACAACCGACGGGCAGCGGACTGACATCGGGTACCAGAACACGAGGCAATCCGTCGAAAACTGATGAATAAATATTGATTGGAGATCAAACCTTGAGCTGCAACTGCAAGCAGAAGCTGTTCCTTCGACTTCACATGCAGGACGTGGCGGGAAAGAACTGAGGTGGAGCTGGGTCCGCCCCCTCTTGTACCCTGACCGATGTCGGGACGGGGCCGGCGTCGGGGGCGGTCCCTGCTCTGTATTGCTGGCAGAAGTTTCACCGAGGGTCCTAGTGCTCTGTATGAAGTCCCGATTGTATTGCCTGCTGTAAGAGCTCCCACTGGTAAGATCTACTGTTACGGTAAGTTCTTACGTAACTGTACTATCTTACTTCGAGAGGGCTCTTGCAGTAGGTAATTACATACAGGACTGAGTCCCAAGCAGTCTCGAAAAAGAAGAAGCACACGGGAGGAGGAAAGCTACTCAAAGTAGATCCTCTAGCTGTGAAGCCCTTGAGAAAGGAGGCCTTGCAGAACAGCGAGCCCGAAGCCTGCTCTACGGCGAGAGACAAGATCTAAACTGTAATGTTTTGTAAATGTATGGACCGAAGTCCAAGTGGCGGCAGCACAAATGTCTGCCGCTGACACATTCTTGAAACATGCTGCCGAGGCAGCAACCCCTCTGGTGGAGTGACCTCTTATTTGACCCGGAAGGGTCTTGGTGTACTTGTCATAACAGAAGGTGATACAATGAGCCAACCATTTAGACAGGCATTGCTTGAAACAGTATTGCCTTCTCTTTGGGGCAAAGAGACAAAAGTTGATCAGTCTTCCTGAGATCCTTTGTTCTGTTAGTGTAGTATCTCAGAATCTGTGAACGTCCATATGTGAAGTAGATACTCCCAGATTAGAGTACTCATGAAGAAGGCGGTAATTCTATGGACTGGTTCAATGTAGATTCCGCTACCACCGTGGGGAGAAACTTAGGATTGGTGCACAGAGCCACGTGTTCCTTTGAGAAAATCAAGCACGGATTTCACATCAGGGCCTGAGCTGGGAAATCCTCCGAGCAGAGGTAATGGCCACTAGGAAGAGCGCCTTCCATGAAAGGAACTTCATGTCTGCGAGGCCGACCGTTCAAAAGGAGGCAAAGTAAGTTTCTCAAGAACAAGTTCAAATCCCAAGGAGGGGCGAGAACTCGGATAGGGGTCTCTCAAGTGAAGAACCCCTCTGAGGAAAGTCTTAGAGACTTCCAGTTGAACAAAAGTCCTATCTGCGAAGGGAACATCGTAGGCCTAAATGGCCGCCATGTGTACCTTCAGAGACGAGTGACTAACACCCAAGTCGAAAAGATGGCGCAGGTACTCCAGCAGTCACCCAACTGAGCAGGAGTAAGGCTCGAAGCCTTTTGAAGCGGCCCAGATTGAGAACCGTTTCCACTTCATGGCATAAGTAGACCTAGTGGAGGGTTTCCTAGCCTCCACCAAGATCTCAGCCACCTGGGGAGAAGCCCCAAAGCGGGCTTGAGCTATGTCTGCAGGAGCCACGCATGTAGTTGAAGGGACTTGAGACCTGGATGGACCAGGGGTCCCCTGATCCTGGGTCAACAAAATTCGTGATAGCGGAAGAGGAGGTTCCTCTGAGTTTTGTTGCAGAAGAGAGAACCAAACTTGCCTGGGCCAGAAAGGAGCAATCAGAATCATTCGTGCCCCTTCTGAGCCAAGTTTCTGCAAGACACGTGGGATCAGAGGAATCGGGGGGGGGGGCATAGACGAATCTGTCCCTCCAATCTAGAGACAGAGCGTCTCTCCAGAAAATGCCTCGCTCTTGAACAAGCAAGCAGAAGTTGGGAAGCTTTGCGTTTAGAGGTGAAGCGAACAGGTCCACCTGAGGTGTTCCCCAACGTAGGAAGATATCGTCTAGGACCACCTGATGCAGTTCCCACTTGTGAGCTTGAGCAGACGAGCGACTTAGTTTGTCTGCTAAGGAGTTCTCGACCCCCGGAACATGAATTGCCGTGAGGTGAAGGTCGTGTTGTGCTGCCCAATCCCAGACTCTCATCGCTTCCCTGCAAAGAGGGTAGGACAGAGTCCCGCCCTGTTTGTTGATGTACCATACCACACACATATTGTCCGTCTGGACGGCTAGGTGGCCAGGAAGAAGATGCAGGTGGAGAGCCTGGAGAGCATACAGCACCGCCCGAAGCTCGAGCACATTGATGTGCAGGGATTGTTTGAGCTTGGACCAAGAGCTCTGGGTCCGATGTGGACCGAGATGGGCTCCCCAACCTTCGCCCGAGGCATCTGTGATCACAGTCTGGGAGGGAGGAGGAAGGAAGAATGGAACTCCCCGAATAAGGTTCTCTCGAACCATCCACCACTGCAATTCTCGAATCATGGGAGAGGAGACTAGGACCAACTGGTCCACGTCGTCTAACAACTGATCCCATTGAGAGCGAAGCGTCCACTGAGAGACCCTCATGTGGAGCCGAGCACGAGGGACTGTCGGGATAGCAGCTGCCATAAGCCCGAGGAGGCGAAGAACTGACCTGCACTGACTCCGCGCGGCGGACAACAGGCTTTACTCTGAGTCTGGAGGTGCCGCCCTGTCCAGTGGCAGGAAGGCCCTGCCTAGGGTCGTCCAGCATCCCCCAATAAACTGGAGCCTCTGGGATGGGATCAAGTGAGACTTGGAATGGTTGATGGTAATACCCAGACAGGCAAAGACCTGCTGGGTGAGGGAGAGGCAGTGCAAGAGTTCCTCCCTGGACGAGGCCGCCAGGAGCCAATCGTCCAGGTACGGGAAAACCTGTACCCCCCGGGTACTCAGGTAGGCTGCCACCACCGCAAGGCATTTGGTAAATACTCGAGGAGCCGAGAAGAGGCCAAATGAAAGTGCCTTCAACTGGTAGTGGTCCCCCTGGAAAGCAAAACAGAAATATTTACGGTGAGATGGGCGGATAGAAATGTGCAGGTAAGCGTCCTGCATATCCAGAATGCACAGCCACTGGCCCGAGCGGAGGAGGGGCAGAAAGCTCTGCAGTGAGAGCATCCTGAACCTGTTGTACTCCACGAAAATGTTCAGGGAACCGAGATCTAGAATAGGTCTTACATCTCGTATCTTCTTCGGGACCAGGAAGAAGTGGGAATAGTAACCCGTTCCTTGCAGGGAAAGAGGGACAGGTTCTATCGCCTCTTTCAGTAAAAGTGCTGAAATTTCTTCCTGGACCAGAAGATGATGTTCCCAAGAGTATGACAACCCTAGAGGAGGGTGACGAGGTGGTTTCTGCAGAAACTCTATTGAGTGTCCTTCTGCGATTAGCTGGAGCAACCATGAATCTGATGTTATCCTCTCCCAGCCCAGAAGGTGGAGGGAAAACCTCCCTCCTACCGGTTCCTCTGGGAAGCCTGGAGGTTGTGGGAGAGGGAAGGAGTCAGGTGGTGTGGGGCTGCACCGCAGCTGAAGCTCCCACTGTGTTTTTGGGCGGGGGATTTGGCAGCTGGTGGGGCCCGACGTTTAGTGGCCCTCTTTCCCTGTGGTCTCGCTTTGGTCCGATTCCGTCTGCAAAAGAACAGCACTGAGATTGATGGGGATGATACACAGAGTCCACAGACTGTAGTGCCGTCCTCTTCTTCTGCAGGTTGGTGATGATGTCCTTGACATCACCACCGAACAGCATCGAACCCCAGAAGGGTGCTTCCTGGATGGCGGACTGCACTTCCGGGACCAACCCTGACACTCGGAGCCAAGTGTCACGCCGCAGACCTATGGCAAAAGCTGAGCTCCTACCAGCAGTGTCCACTGCATCGTAGGTCGCACGAAGAATGTGCCGAATGGCCAAACAAGCAGAGCGGACAAGGTCAGCCACTTCCTGTTTGACCCGAGAGTCCAGAAGGGAGTCCAATTTAGATTCCACCTCACTAAGAATCACCTTCTGGTAATCGCCCATGTGGCCAACATAGTTCAGGGCCCTAATACCCAGAGTGGAAGAAGCAAAAATCTTCTTGTCATACTGGTCCAGAAGGCGGGATTCCTTGTCAGGTGGAGACGAGCTAAGGTGTTTGGGTTCAGCTGACCGGCCATGAGCGGCGCTAATCACTACCGAGTCAGGTCAAGGGTGGGAGTCTAAGAAGTCAACACCCTCGGGAGCCTAGTATAGCCTGTTCGGCTTCCTGGGAAGTGGGGCTAAGGCTGACGGCTGTTTCCATATGGTGGTAATAAGGTCGGCATGAGGCTCGATCCAGGGTGGCACCAAAGTGGGAGCTGTCATGGGCAGATCCAGATGCTCAGCGGGTTTTTTACGCTCAGGGTCTGTCTCCAAGGAGTGCCACTTATGAACTTCCTGGATCTTCTGTAGCAACTCCGTGAAGGAAGGATCCGTCAGAGGAGTCCTTGGCCAGGGCTTGGACGGAGAGCGTGGCTCGTCGTCTTGCTCGGAACAACCGTCAGAAGCGTCTGAGGAAGAAGAAGATGAGGAAGAGGTAGACTCCCTCTCCCGACGAGGGGGAGGAATGGACCCCTTGGGAATCCCTCGGGGAAGCGTGTCCTGCACTTCTCTGGACCCAGAGGGTTTAGCCTCGGGGAGGGAGTGTGTCGTCGTGGATGTACAGGAACCGGCACCGGCATCAGAAGACGACTCTCCACCTCTCTGCTGAGCTGAGCCTTGGCCTCAGCCCACCAGGAGGCCAGAGTCTCCTGCAAGTCCATCGGCGGCTGAGGGGGATACAGGTATGGACTAGATCCATAAGGCTCGTATCCATAACCCGACGGCGGGAAGCCCGGCGTCTGGTATTGAGGAGCCGGGTACTGCGGTCCTGGGCATGACTGCGTTGGATATGACGGGGTCGAGTACCTGGGAACCAGGGAGCTGCCGGAGCAGACAGCCCGGCCGGAGGCCCCACGGGCGGTTCTGGAGCAGGAGGCCCGGGGCGGAGGGCCCGGCGTCGGGGTGGCATTGGGGGGTGGGATGTCGCCCGGAGCCGGCAACGCCGGCGTCGGAGCCGGTGTCCAGGAAACCGACATCAGATCGGTTGTACCAGAAGGTGGACAGTCTGACGGAGGTGGAACAGGAACCTCAGCGCCACCCGGGATGGGGAAGAAAAAACCTAGGGGACGGGCTGAGGAGACTCAGGGTCCCCAGAGGGCAGGGAAAGCTGTGGGGAGCCGGAGCAGCGGACATGGGGGGGGGGGAGTTCCGTAATCGGCTCATCCGCTATGCGGACGTCGGGCGAAACAACGTGTGGCTTAGCAGCGGGATCCAGGCGGGCGCCAGAGGGTCCAACATCCAGCTTAACGGACTCTTCGCCGGAGACAGGCCACGATGGGTGGCCTGGTCGGGCGGAATGGGGGCCGCGCGCCGCCTCGACCTTCTTCTGTTTATCGGAGCTGCTCGCACCAGTAGGCCGTGAAACCATGACTTTACTGGGAGCGGGGCATCGGCACCTGAAGGGCCCGAGCACGAGCAGGCCAGGCGGGCCACGCCGCCTTCAGAAGCCTCTAAGGCGGCCGTCGGGAACGGTCCCTGGGGACTTTACTTTGCACGCACTCCGGAGGAAGTCGCGGTGGGAGAGGAGCCCTTGTCCCGGTGCTTTTCTTTATCCTTTTTCTTGCGATGGTCTTCAGGGGAAGTTGACGCCTGCCGAAGCTTTTTCAATTCTTTCTCCATGGAGCTCATTTTCTTTTTCAAAATATGGGCCTCCAGGGACTGTTACCGCCTTCTCCAGGTGGCTGTGTTAAAGCTAAGGCAGTGCTGGCACTTCTCTACCGGATGGTCGGTGCCTAGGCAAAAAAGGCACAGGGAATGGCCATCCTTGTGCAGGAGTTGGGCGCCGCACGAGTCGCACTTGTTTTTGTGCTCGGAGGGTGTAGGGGACGACACACACCGACGAATACCTGACGAATGATAAGAAAAAATCGAAAATACTCGGCTAAAATACCGACAAAGGAGTCTGACAAGCAGGGAACATTTCCACGAGGCGCTGGCATGAGCTAACGGCAGGAAAGAACTGGAAGGCGGGCGTGAGGGACCGCCCCTTTATACCGACGTCTCCTGATGCCGGTCACCTGACGTGGAGGCGGTCCCTCGTCAGAGACTGCTAGCTAGAAATTTTTCCATGGGGTCCTGCCGCATGCCGACACCAGTCCTATATGTAATTACCTACTGCAAGAGCCCTCTCGAAGTAAGATCTTAGGATTCGTTCTTAAGGAAACCCTTTCCCTAAGAAAAATTAAATACGGCTCTTTACACATCAGAGCCTGAAGCTCAGAAACTCTTCGAGCTGATGTAATGGCAACTAAAAAGCAAACCTTCCAGGAAAGATAACGCAGGTCACAGTCTGCTGCAGGTTCAAATGGGGGAAGAGTAAGCTTCTCCAACACAAACAGAAGGTCCCAGTGAGGGATAGGATCCCGAATGGGAGGTCTCATGTGTAGAATCCCCCGTAAAAAGGTGTGGCCACATCCAATTGGGCTAAGGTTCTATCTCCCAAAAGGGTGTGATGAGCAGAGATGGCCCACATGTGCACCTTTATGGAGGAGTAGCTCAAACCTTGTTGGTATAAGGAGAGGAGATACTGCAATGCTGAGTTCACAGGACAGGTAATGGGATCCAGACGGTGAGACAACGCCCGTAAGCAGAACTGCTTCCACTTCATATCATAAGTGGAGCGCATAGAGGACTTCCTCGCTGAGACGAGTACGTCTGCCACCTCTGGAGATACCCCAAACCTGGACTTTGCTACGTCCGAACGAGCCAAGCATGAAGGTGCAAAGACCTTAGATCGGGATGGACCAGCAACTGCGAGCATATTGGCAGCGGGATTGGAAGTTCTGTGGACAACCGCTGAAGTAGTGGGAACCAAATTTGCTTAGGCCACAGCAGGGCAATTAGAATCATCCGAGCCCCCTCGGCCTGTAACTTCAAAAGAACTCTCTGGACAAGAGGAAAGGGAGAGAGGGTATAAAGAAACCTCCCTGCCCAACAAAGGGACAACGCGTCTGGCCAGAAAACACCAGGCGCGAGCTCTCGCGACCAAAAAACTGGCATTTTGGCATTGCGTGGTGATGCAAGGAGGTCCAGCTCTGCACGATCCCATGTGTCGAACAGCTGATCCACTACTAATTGCAGTAGCTCCCTCTCGTGCGCCTTGAAATGAGACCTGCTTAGGCTGTCTGCAAAGTCGTTTAGGACACCTGGAACGTGCACTGCAGACAGAGAGATGTGCCGCTCCAGTGCCCAGTACCAGACTCTCATCGCCTCCCTGCACAGGGGGCAAGAATGAGTGCCCCCTTGCTTGTTGACCGCCATGTTGTCTGTCTGAACAAGGAAAGAGCCTGGCACAAGGTCTTCCTGAAAGGCATGCAGCACACTGAGGACCGCTCACATCTCCAGGACATTGATGTGGAGTTCACGCTCCGTGGGGGTCCACATGCCTTGCCTCTGGCGGGCCCCCAGGTGCGCCCCCCAACCCAAATCCGAGGCATCCATTGTCAGTCTGATTCAGGGGCTCCGGACAGAAAGGGACCCCTTTTTCCAAACTGAGTGGGTGCAACCACCAAAGAAGTGTCCTCTTTACTGGCTCTGAGACTTTGACCATGTAGTCTAGGTCATCTGAGCACTGATCCCACTGCACCCTGAGCATCTACTGTGGGATTCTCATGTGAACGCGGGCCAGAGGAGTGACTGGAATGGCTCCCGCCATGTGCCCCAGAAGTCTGAGAAAGGTCCTTGCATGGACCTGAGGGGTTACTAGGACCGATCTGGCAATCTCCCGCAAGCGATCACCCCTCTCTGGGGTTAAAAAGGCCATGCCCTAGACCGAATCCAAGACTGGTCCTATAAAGACGAGTCTTTGGCTGGGTTCTGGGGAAGACTTTGGAAGATTTAGGGTGATCCCCAGATCTCGGAAGACAGTATAGGTGTCTCCGAGAGCTTGAAGAAGGCGCGACCTTGACGGGGCCGCAAGCAGCCAATCATCCAGGTAAGGGAGGACAATGTCCCTGGCGCCTTAGACCAGCAGCCACTACTGCCAAGCATTTTGTGAAGACTCAAGGAGCAGAGGAGAGGCCGAATGGAAGAACCCAAAACTGATAATGCTCCCCTTGGAAGTGAACCTCAGGTATTTCCTGTGAGGGGGAAAGACCCCGATGTGCATGTACGCATCTTGCGTGCCCAGGGAACAGAGCCACTCCCCCTGGTGCAGCAGAGGAAGCAGTCTGGGAAGAGTCACCATCCAGAACCTTCTGTACTCTACATAACAGTTTAAAGAGCTGAGGTCCAGAATGGGACGAAGGTCTTCTGTCTTTTTTGGGGCCAGAAAGAAGTGAGAATAGTACCCTTTCCCCCGTTGCTGCAGGGGAACTGCGTCTATTGCCCTTTTGTGCAAGAGGGCCTGTATCTCTCCTTATATGAGTGGACTGTGAGAAGGAGGATATCTGGAGGACCTTGGTGGGGTGTCTAGAGGAATCTCTGTGAACTCATAGAGTATGTCCTCTCCTTATGATATAGAGGACCCACTGGTCCGCAGTTATAGAGCTCCATCCCTTTAGATAAAGGGAGAAGCGACACCCTACCGCCTCCCCTGGAACCTCCGCCGGGGGGGGGGTCTGGAGGGAGTCACTGGGTGGAGCCGGGAGTGGGCAGAGAGGCCTAGAAAGACTAGGGATGAGGAGGAGTGCCTCCAGGCTGCTGGTTGCCGGCTCTCCTTCAAAAGCCACCTCTTTGGCCCTGTTGGTTGCCACGGGCTTGGGCACCTGAAGGCTTATGAAATACAGGTTACTCACCTGTAACAGAAGTTCTAGGAATGGTATATGTTGTTCATCCACACTGTCTGGCAGGTTCCATGCCGGTTTAAATCTTGCCGGAAGGTCTTCAAGCTGCCTCCCACCCACCGGTGGTAAACTCTCGGCTCCATACGGCACATGTGAATCTAGCCAGCTGGAAGCAAGTTGTGCGTCAAAGCCGGGGAGGCCGGGTGGGTCGTATGGATAAACAACACATACCATTCCTAGAACTTCTGTTACAGGTGAGTAACCTGTATTTCAAGGGACATGGATATGTTGTTCATCCACACTGTCTAGCAGTTCTCTGGGAGGAGGGAGGCAAGGTGCACACCCCCTACTTAGGAAATAAGGACTGGAGAACCGAGGCCCCAAAACCAGCATCCCGGCGTGACTCAGGGTCGATGTGGTAGTGGCTGATGAAGGTGTGTGCTGACTTCCAGGTAGCAGCCCTGCAGATTTCCTGGATAGGGACGTCCCTGGAAGCAGCCACCGATGCAGCGGTATGGCGGGTAGAATGAGCTCTTATCCCGCTGGGAGGCTCCATGACCACCAACCTATAGCAGAGATCTATGCTGGAGGTGACCCACCTGCCTATCGTCCGCTTGGCTGCAGGTCTGCCAGGTGCGGCTTCAGCGTAGGTGACAAAACAGCTGGCGAACCTCTCCCCGAACTTCAGCCATCCGCTCCTTGTAGTAAGCGAGTGCTCTTCTAGGGTCCAACGTATGGAGCCTATATTCGGCCTCCGAGGTATGACTGGGGTAGAACATCGGCAGAGTCAACACCTGGTTGAGGTGAAACTCCGACACCACCTTCGGAAGGAATTTCGGGTGGGGGCACAGGACAACCTTGTCCCTGTGGAAGACCAGATAAGGAGACTCGATGGAAAGTGTCTGGAGCTCTTCCATCCTTCTGGCTGATGTGATAGCCACCAAGAAGGCGATCTTCCACGATAGGTGAGAGATGTCACACCTGTGCATCGGTTTGAATGGCTTGCCCACGAGCTTGGCCAATACCAGCAGTAGATCCCACAGAGGTGGAGGTTCTCGCACCGGAGGAGATATGTGATCAAAGCCTTGGAAAAAGTGCCCGACCACCTTCTCCTGCACCACCGACTGCTTCCTGGCCCACGCCCGGTAAGGAGAGATGGCTGCCAGGTGCATCTTGATGGTCGTCGACCGAAGCCCTTGCTGAGAAAGGGACCACAGGTAGTCCAGAATGCTAGCCAAGGAAAAGGGAGGAAGGGTCCAGGCCCTTGCCCTGACACCAAATGGAGAATCTCTTCCATTTAAAGGCATAGCATTTCCTGGTCGACTCCTTACGGGACACCTCAACAACGTTGAGGACCTCGTTGGAAAGACAAAAGGCCTGGAACTCTAGCCGCCAGGAACCAGGCCGCCAGGTGCAGGGATTGAAGGTCCGGATGGAATACCTTCCCTGATTGACTGAGATCAGGTCCGGGCAGGCTGGAAGCTGCCTCGGGAGCCTGGAGCTGAGACTGAGAGATCTGGATACCAGAACTGGCCGGCCAGTCTGGAGTTACCAGAATCACCTCACGCCTTGTCCTTCCTCGCCTTGAGAAGCACCTTGTGGATCAAGGGAAATGCGGAAGAAAAATTACTCACCTTAGTAATGTTGTTTCTTCTAATGAGTCTTGCTATATTATGACATATGCAGTGAGTCCCAACCTTGAACTGCTCCGGAGGTGAAGAGTTAACTTTCCATGCCAGGCATGGAACTTTGAAACACAGAGCTCGGTTGAAAACTCTGTCTATTGTTCTTAAACTCAAACTGTCAGATCTTTACGAGCAAAACTCACTAAGGTTCTGTGTGGAAGCTGTAAACCTACACTAGCCAACTGGCTACTAAATATAACACATTTTGGTCCCAAAACAAGACTCAAGTCAGGGATCCAAAATGAAAACACAACACCCAAACACCCCAAAAGGAGGGTGAAAAACAAGGTGGGCATCTACTAAGTGCCAACACTGCACTGCCCACCCACATCCCAAAAGCAGAGGTTCTGAGAGGGGCAGGTGGGGGAGATCATAATATAGCAAGACTCCATTAGAAGAAACAACATTACTAAGGTGAGTAATTTTTCTTCAAACAACATGATAGCTTGCTATATTATGACATATGCGACTACACAGCAGTACCTCCATGGAGGAGGACAGAACCTACTTAGGAAATAGGCTCTGAAGCACAGCTGTGCCAAACCAGCATCACTCCTAGCCTGGATGTCCAGGGTAATGCTTGGTAAAAGTGTGAACTGTTTTCCAGGTAGCTGCTTGACATATCTCTAGGATAGGGATGTCCCTGGCAGCAGCCAGAGACGCAGCTGTACCTCCGGTAGAGTGAGCCCTCAGGCCTGAGGGAGGAACCTTACCCAGTTTTTCATAGCAAAATTGGATACAAGAGACAATCCACCTGGCAATGGATCTTTTATTGGCAGGTTTCCCTTTACCAACCTCACCATAAGTGAGGAACAGTTGGAGGGAGTCAAACCTGTGACCCTTGGTACGTTCTATGTAGTAACTAAGGGCTCTTTTGACATCTAAACTGTGCAGTCTCCTCTCGCCAGAAGAGGAATGGTCATTGAAGTACACAGGGAGAGACATAGATTGATTAAGGTGGAAGTCTGAAACCACCTTAGGCAAGAACTTTCTGTTAGTCCTGAGGACCACCTTATCTCTATGAAAGGAGATAAAATCAGGCTCCACTGACAATGCTTGTAATTCCTTATGCACCTGGCAGAAGTGATGGCTACCAAAACACAGTTTTCAAGTCAAGTACTTAAGCTCTGCTGAAGACAAGGGCTCAAAGGGGTTGCATAAGCTGGCGATGCAAATATTAAGATCCCAAGCAGGGGCAGGGTCCCTGAACGGGGGGTTGGTGTGAAGCAACCCTTTAAAAACTTGGAGAATACAGGATGAGCTGAAAGAGAAGAGGGTTTACCTGCTGATAAGAAAGCAGACACGGCTGCCAGGTGCACTTTTAGGGTAGTTGGTCTCAGCCCCAAAGTTTTCAAATGCACCATATAATCCAGGACTGTGGGTAAGTCAGCAGATTCTGGGGAAATATGCTTGCCAGAGCACCATATGGAAAATCTCTTCCATTTGGAATTATATGTAGCCCTGGTGGAAGGCTTCCTAGAACCTTCAAGATATCCAATACACCTTGGGAGAGGTGTAGGTCAGCAAACTCTAACTCTTCAAGAGCCAGGCCTTGAGATTGAGAGATTTGAGATTCGGGGACCAAACTCTCCCCTGAGCACAGGTTAACAGGTTGTGATTCCTGGGAAGACACAGGGGAAGGTGGACTGCTAAGGACATAAGGAGTGGGTACCAGGGCTGTCTGGCGCAATCTGGAGCAATCAGGATCATCTTGCAGGGTTGAGATCTGATTTTGACTAGCACCTTGAACAGAAGAGGGAAGGGGGGGAAAGCATAGAGAAACTTCCCTTCCCAACTGAGAAGGAAGGCATCCAGAGGGACTGAGCCCAACACTGGGGGCCTGCAGCAAAAAAGGGGAAGTTGGTGATTGTCTGGGGCTGCAAAAAGATCTATCTGCGGGGTGCCCCATCTGGCAAATACTACCTCCAGTACTAGGGGATCCAGTGACCATTCGTGATGGCCCTGGGAAATCCTGCTGAGAGCATCTGCCAGGACATTGTCCTTGCCTGGGAGGTGAACTGCCGTAAGGGAGGTGTTCAGGGAATAAGCCAGAGACCACAACTTCATTGCTTCGGTGCACAAGGCCGTAGACCGAGTGCCTCCTTGCTTGTTGATGTACCACATTGTAGTGGTGTTGTCTGTTCTGACCTGTACCACTTTGTTCTGAACAGATGTGGAAAAAACTTGAAGTGCTAGAAAAACTGCTCTGAGTTCCAACAGATTGATGTGGAGCAGAGATTCCTGAGGGGACCACAATCCCTGGGTAGTGAGGTCGCCCATTTGAGCTCCCACCCAAGAGGATGCATCTGTAGTAAGGATTAAGGAGTGAGACTGAGGTGAAGGGACCCCTGTCTCAGATTGCTCTGGTCCTGCCACCACTGAAGGGCTTGGATCAGGGTTCAAGTCACTGGGATCAATTTGGTTAGAGGGTCTCTCCTTTGAGACCAAAAGGCTCTCAAATGGAACTGGATGTCCCTCATCTGAAATCTTGCTCCCTGCACTACTGCTGTAGAAGCAGCCATGTGCCCCAGGAGCTGCAGAAAATGCCTTGCTGGTTGAGAGACCTGCAGGGTGAAAGAGGAGGCCAGAGAGACCAGGGTCCTTGCTCTTTCCAGAGGAAGAAAGGCTCTGGCCTCTTTTGTGTTCAGTTCTGCACCTATGAAGGTGAGATGCTGGACAGGCTCTAGAACCGACTTTGGAAGATTGAGAAGGAAACCTAGAGATGTGAGCAGTTGCTGAGTTACCTGAAGGTGTAGTTTGACTTGGTCTGGAGACTGGCCTACTATGAGCCAGGCGTCCAGGTAAGAAGATGCAATCTTTGCCTTCTTAAGTGGGCAACTGCTACTGCCAGGCATTTTGTGAATAGCCTGGGGCAGAGTGAGGCCAAAGGCATTGCTCTGAACTGGTAATGGCCTGAGGGCAATTGAATCTGAGGTACTTCGATGGGAGCTTCTGATAAGAACAAGGAAGTAGGCATCCTTGAGGTCCAGGGGCTAGCCAGTCCCTGGCGTTAGAGAGGTAAAATAATTCCCAGAGTCACCATTTTGAATTTTAGTTTTAAAAGGTGCTTGTTTAGTATCTGAGATCCAGGATGGGCCGCCATTCTCCTGTCTTTTTGGGGTAAGGAAGTACCTGGGTACAACCCTTTGCCCTGGTGTGAGGGTGAGAACCCTTTCCACAGCTCTGAGAGCCAGGAGGTAGAAACTTCTGTTTCTAGGGCAAGTGCCTCTGATGGATTTGCAGGTGGAAAGGACCTGGTTCTCATCTTTGGAAATTTTTGGAAGCTGAGAACCAGTCCCTGGCTTCTACTTCCAGGACCCACTTGTCTGATGTTAAGACTTCCAGTCCTGGACAAAGTAAACCAGCCTACAGGGTAGTGGAGAATGGCCTGGCCACTCCATCAGGGTGCCTGCTTGGCAGGGCTTTAGGCTGAGGGTGGAAGCAGGTCTGCTTGTGCCCGCTCTGCCTCTCCAGCTAAAGAACCCCCTCTGGGCATAAGTTGAAGAGGAGGCCTGGGCTTGGTAAAGGCCTAAGAAAGGTCTGCCCTGCCTCTGGAAGGCTGCCTTTGAGGAGTGGCCTGCCTTTCCTTGGCCTGTGCACTCCTATAGGTGGTCCTATACTCATCCATTTTCTTCATGTAATTCTCTGTCTGCTCCCCAAACAGAGAATTACCCACAACAGGAAAATCCATGGCCTTAGTCTGGGTATCCTGTGACAGGCTAGTACATCTGAGCCAAGCCATTCTGCGAAGTGCCACAGATGTAGCCATGACTCTTGATGAACACATCATTAGAGTCCACAGCAGCATGGAATTGCACCTTGGATGCCTCAATACCATCAGCAGCCACCTGCTCCAGCTCCTTGAAAAGCTGGCCAGGGACCTGTTTTGCTGGAGCCATAACAGTATCCCATCTGGATTTCTGATATCTAGCAAGATAAGCCATATAATTTGCCTGTCTGAGTCCCAAGGATGCTGCCATGTACTGTTTCTTTGCCATGGCATCAATCCTCCTGGAGTCCCTGTCAGGGGGGTGTGAAGCCAAGGAATATTTGCCTTGTCACAGGCTGCAGCCTGCACCACTAACATGGCTGCATTGTTGTGTAAGGAACTCCATTATCAGAGCCTGACAATGTTACCTCTTGTCCATTCTTTTATCCACAGGAGGTATAGTGTGAGGTTTTTAAATTTTTACTGTCTGTTTCCCAAAAGATTTATGCAAAGGAATAGACAGTCTCCTAGACTCTGGGATATCCATCATTTCTGTATAGTCAGGCTCCTCTTGATCATCCACAGCTTCCTCCATAGGGAGCTGGAGGGTTCAACCACTTTTATAAAATATAAAATGAGAGGGACTCAGAAAGCCTGGGGAGACACTTCTGAAGGTCTGTCTGGGAGATGTCCAGTTCAGTGGGCACATCCAGACTTTCAAATCCACATTCACTCTCCTCATACTCCTCTTCCCCTCCTCCGGTTCATAAAATTCCTCTAAATCATCTTGAACCGGTGGAACAAGACAGAACACGTCAAGCTACCTGATGGTGCGGTTCAGTCGGAACCGAGAGCGACTGGACAATTTTAATCGCTTTGGCTATTTCTTCAGCGGCTGGAGATGGAAATTTGGCTCCACACCTGCTGATTTTCTAGTCCTTTGCTAGAATCGGCTCCTCCAAGTCGGCTCTCCTTTACTTGAGGAAGTCTCGCCCTGGTCAGAGAGGCACTCCCTCAGTTCGGTTACAACTCGAACCGGGCTGGCTCATCGGGTCCAGCGGACTTTTTGCCTCTCTTTCCCTGAGCCTACCAACTCTCTTATCCAGCGTAGCTGCAGGAAAATTTTTGCAAATCTGGCAGTCTGCACTGAGGTGGTCAAACCCCAGACAATAAACACAGGTGGTGTGAGTGTCAGCCTTGGCAAAGGCTTCCCCACAAACACTGCAGTGTTGAAACCCAGTGGGCCCGGTTTTTCTTCTGGGTTTCTCAGACATAGTGCCAGCCTAACCAAAACTTGCCCGTTTATGGCAATCCGCCAAGCAAGACTCTTTTATTGGTTCTCAACTGTGTCACGTGTCGTGGAAAACACCATAAATGAAATCCGTTTTTTTTAGAACCGATAAGAACCGGGAACCGCACTCTAAAAGACAGATTTAATGTATTTACAACAACCTGATCGGTTCAAACCGAACCGATAATACCATTTACAAGTTCCACACAGAAAATAAATGTAAAACCTATCTAGTACTTACGATACCACAGACAGAGCTTGAACCGACCAGTTGCGGTTTAAATTCGGTTAAAAAAACGAAAAATTAATACTTTAACCGACAAAATGAACTGAGCAGAAGGAGAAATCTCCGGAGCGACTGTTCAGTGAGGCGGAGTAAAGAATCTGACAGTTTGAGTTTGAAGAACAACAGACAGATTTTTCAACCGAGCTCGTGCTCAAAGTTCCATGCCTGGCATGGAAAGTTAACTGTTTCACCTCCGGAGCAGTTCGAAGGTTGGGACTCACTACATATGTCATAATACAGCAAGACTTCATGTTGTTTGAAAGGCGTAGAAGAGGCCCGGGGTCCACGGCCTCGAGAAGGCATCCCCCTACAGCGAGCCCCGCTGAGGGGGGCGGGCATGAAACAGTCTCAGCTTCGCATTCTCCCTGGAGGCAAACAGGTCCACCTGAGGCATGCCCAGTGGGAGAACAGATCTTGTACTACGTCCGGCAGAAGAGACCACTCGTGGGCCGCAGCCTCTATCCGGCTTAGGGCATCAGCCAGAATGTTGGAGGCTCCTGTCAAATGGATGGCAGGAGATCCGCCTCCAGGCTGCACACGAGTGACCAAATGCGGAGAGCTTCCCAGCACAGAGGCATGGAGCGCGTCCCGTCCCTGGCGGTTTAGGTAGTACATGGTCATGGTATTGTCCGTCTGGACCTGGACCACTTGACCCCGTAGAAACGGAGCGAAGGCAGTGAGGGCTAGACGAACCGCTCGAAGCTCCAGCAGGTTGATGTGGCATTGGGACTTCCAAGGGGACCAGAGGCCGTGCTCTCTGTGCTCCCCCAGATGGGCACTCCAACCCATCAGAGAGGCATCGGTCGATAGAGAGACTGGCAGCTCGGGGTGGACAAACTGGATGCCCTCCTGCAGATGTGCTGGAATGGTCCACCACTGGAGTGCGTTCCACATTCCCTGGGTCACTGTCACTAGCTGATTCAAGGGATTGGAGTGCTGTGACCATTGGCTGGCTAGCCCCGACTGAAGGGGACGCATGTACCAACGGGCCCAACGGACCACGCTGGTGCAGGCTGCCATGAGGCCCAGGAAGTCCCAGGCAGGGTGCAACTGCCCAACCTGAAATGATTGGGCAAAGGAGGAAAGAACCTGGACCCTGTCTGCCGGGAGCCATGCTCTGGCTCGTAGAGAGTCAAGCTCTGCCCCAATGAATTGTATCACCTGCTTTGGCACGAGTTCCGACTTGGCCTCGTTGATGAGGAGGCCAGCTTGAGAGCAAACCTGGAGGGCCAGATCTCTAGACCGCTCCACCTCCATTCTGGAGGAGGCTGCAATCAGCCAGTCGTCCAGGTAGGGGTACACCCGGACCCTTCGGCGCCACAGGAATGCTGTCACCACTGCCATGCATTTGGTGAAGACCCTGGGAGATAGGGAAAGGCCGAAGGGCATGGCCAGGAACTCGTAGAGGGATCCCTCTGCCCTGAAGTGGAGGAATCTCTGGTGGGACGGACGGATTGGGACGTGAAAGAACGCATCCTGGAGATCCAGAGAACAGAACCACACGCCTCGTTCCAAGGATGGAATGATCTGAGCCAGAGTGACCATCCTGAAGGTTCGAGACTTTAGAAACCTGTTCAGGTCGTGCAGGTCCAGAATGGAGCGCCAGCCCCCCGTCCATTTCGGGACCAGGAAGTACCTGGACACAAACCCCGGGTCTGGTGGAGGATCCGCCACCTTCCTGATCACCTCTTTTTCAAGGAACAGGGCAATGTCAGCTCGGCGAGCTGACAGAGAGACTGCGGACCCCGTAGCCCCCCGAGGGGCGACGACTCGGAAGGGCGGTGCCTGCTCGAACTCCAGAGGCAGGCCCTTTCCTACCACCTCCAACACCCAGCGGTCCGTGGTGATAGCGGACCAGGCGGAAAGGAACAAGAAGAAGAATCTGCATTTATATAGCGCTTTTCTTACATCCAAAGTGCTTTTTACAAGCAATGCTAGACTGGTAGTGAAGTGACTGAATGTGTGGTGGCGGCCATATCGCACATCATCACCCACACACAGCCTGGATAATTGGATGAACCGGCTAATGGGAAGGGGAATGTTGGCCAGGACATCGGGAATGTTCTCTACTCTTTGTGAAGAGTGCCCTGGGTTCTTTTACTTCCAACTGGACACCCACAAGGACAACACCAGGATGGGTAGAAGGGACCTCAGTTTAACGTCTCATCCGAAGGACGGCACACCCCAGCAGTACAGCACCCCCCAATACTGCACTCAGATGCCAGCGATTTTTTAGGTGCAAGTCCAATCCCGGTGTGGGGCGAGAATCCATGACCTTCTGGTCCAGAGGCGGATGTGCTACCAACTGAGCCACGCTGACACCCAAGTGGCGGAGCCGTCCCTCCACGGGGGGGGGAATCCTAGGGGGGAGTGACGAGGCTGGGAGCAACACCCCTCAACCCGTCACCAGGCAGGCTTGGAGGAGGGACCAGCCGAGGGACCTCCTGGGCCTTTCCTCCCTGCTTCCTGTTGAGGAAGCCGCGGAAGCTAGCTTTGGGATGCCAGCGAGCCTGCTAGCCCTGATGCAGGTGTTGTTGGGCGGATGTGCACTTGGCGCAGAAGGCGAAAGGACTTATGTTGTTGACGGCCCTTGTCCTTCTGGGCAGAGGTGACCGAGTCCAGGGTAGCATTGGACTTTTCGATCTGCTGGAGGTGGCCTTCCACTCCAGGGCCGAACAGGTCAGTCCCCAAGAAGGGGACGTCCGCCAATTTATGCTGGGTATCCGCCGTGAAGGTGGGTATCCTCTGCCATGCTCTGCGGTACATGGCCACTGTGGCCACAACTGATCTGACACAGGAGTCTCCAATGTCCAGAGCTGTTTGGAGCTGCTGTTTTACCACCGCCCTTCCCTGGTCCCGCACCTGCTTGACCGTGGTCTGCAGGTCGGCCGGGAGATGAGGGATCACCTCATCCAGGGAGCCTATGAGGACGTGGGAGAAGTGTGCCATCAGCACGGCCGAGCTGGCCTGGTGGAGGCCTAGGGAGGACGCAGCGTACACCTTGCGCCCGGCATAGTCCAGCTTTTTGGACTCCTTGTCAGGGGGCTTATCCACATCCCTAGCGTTCCCGGAACGCCGGAAAACGCCATCTGTGACAAACCCCTCCGCAGAGGGGTGCTCCGAAAAACTGGACAAAGAGCCGGTAGGGACCGCATACTTCCTGGCCATCCTGGCGGAAGGCGCAGGGCAGGAAGCAGGCCGCTGCCAGAGCTCCAAGGCTGGGCCAACAATGGCTTCAGCCACCGGAAAGGCCTCCGTGGGCGAATCCCCTCAGTCCAGTATCTCCGTCAGGAAACTTGGCCGCTTGATGGGGCTCGGGCTGCATCCGGTGGACTCGAGATAAGCCGAGCAGACCCATGAATGGCGATGGGCTCTTGTCCATCGACTGCCCCCGGAGGACTCCAGGTCAAGGGGCCTGGAAGCGGGAGGAGTCGTCATCAGACCTGAGAGTCCGCAAAGAGCTGCCTGGGGCCTGCCACCTCCACCTGCCGAGGACGGGTCGGGAGTGAGGGTGACCGACAACCTGTGGGCAGACCCTGACCCGACCGAGAGTCCTTGGTCGGCGCCTCCGATTTCAGTTGTGAAGGCGGAGGTTCCACCACAATCGGTGGGGCAGCTGGTTTCGGCCAAACAACTGGCCCAGGCTTGGGCACCTCAACTACAGCAAGGGGTTATTTCGGCCTTTCAGGTGACAGCAACTTGATGGCCGGGAAAGCGGCAGGGCGTCGGCTTGTTCCCGGACAAAAGTAACTGCTGCCACATTAAGTCCTCGTAGCGTTGATGCAATTTGCGCCAAAACCTCTCTCCTATACGGAGGAGGAAGGCGAGGATGAGCGCCGCCGCTTACCGCGTTGCGAGACCAAGACCGCGATATCGGAGGGATCGGCTGGACGAGAGGATGTCCGAGACAGAGACCCTTGGTGTTTCCGAGGGCGGGTCTGGGAAGGGGCGGGGGACACCCGTTCTTCCCTCGGCTCAGGAGCCTTGCCCAGGGACTCCGGCACAGGAGGCGCAGGCAAGTCCTCGGTCTCCACCGGGGGAACCGGTGAAGAAGGGTTGTCGGCTTCACCAGTCGACAGCCCATCCGACGGGTCGAGAAAAATCTCGACCGCATCGACGGCTTTATCGGCCGGGTGACCTGATGGGGACACCGTGAAGCCAGCGGCCTTAGTCGCACCCTCGACCGAAGTAGAGTGTCGACTGTTCGGAGAAGGGGACCTCTCCCGCTCCCGCGAACGCTGACGGTGGGACTTACCTTTCAAGTCCTTCTTTTTGGACCGAGAAGAGTGTCCTGATGGCCCCTCTCCCTTCGTGGAAAGGGACTGGTGAAGCTCCTTAAAAGAAGCTGTGTAGGAGGATCCCAGAGAGAGCGGGATAAATGCCGCGACCGAGGAAGATGAGGATGCGGCCTGGGCCGCCTCCTCCTTGAGGGCGACCATCTGCTCGAGTTGCTCAGCCGAGCCAGCCACTGGACACTGCCCAACGGGCCTCCTTGGACTTCACCAGCGGGTAGCTCTTCTCGGAGCGCCCGAGCTGTAACCGGCGGGGACCGACCCTGACGTCAGACGTGGTATAAAGGGGGCGGTCCCCCAGCACTAGCTCAGTTCTCCAACCGGAAACCTGGCTGGAAAACATATGGAGAACCAAGAAGGATCTCCCATTCTCAAAGAGAAGATGTGAAATTTGTCCCTGAGGCAGGTGGGTGGGAAAGCTGCAAGAGCTCCTCTCGAAGATTTACTGTTACGGTAAGTTCTTATGTAACTGTACTATCTCACTTCGAGGGGGAGCTCTTGCAGCAGGTAATACCATTAGGACTGAGTCCCAAGCAATGCCCAAGAAGAGACCCAGGTCAGAAGGGTGAAGGACAAAAGGCTGTAGGAAATTAGGAGAGAAGTCCCTGAAGAACTGCTAGGTCGAAACCTGCTCTTCTCCTGGAAACAATGTCCAGACTGTAGTGCCTCACAAAAGTGTGCACTGAACTCCAAGTAGCACCCACACAGAGGTCCACTGATGAAACATTCTGAAAGGAAATGAAGGATGTCGCTATCCCTCTGGTGGAGTGACCCCCTAACCTGTCCTGGTAAGGGTCTGTTGTGGTGCTGGTAGCAGAAAGCGATGCAATGCACAAGCAACTTATTTAGTGTTTGTTTTGTGACTGGTGCTCCAAGTTTCCTGTGGGCAAAAGAGAAAACCAACTGGTCTATCTTTCTGGCTGAACTGGTCCTGGTCAAATACTAACGCAAAATTCTATGTACATCCAGAGTGTGCAACAATGCCTCCCCTATGTTCGAGTCCTGTGGGTAATAAACTGGTAGTTGGACGTCCTGGTTCAACGTGAACTCAGACACTACCTTTAGTAGAAACTTAGGGTTTGTACGCAGGGCTACTCTGTCCCTGTGAAAAATAAGATAAAGTTCTTTACACATCAGAGCCTGCAGCTCGGAAATCCTTTGGGCTGAGGTAATGGCAACTAAAAATAACACCTTCCAAGAGAGAAGGCGGAGCTTGCAACTTGTGGCTGGTTCAAAGGGTGGTAAGGCGAGCTTTTCTAAAACAAACAGGAGATCCCAAGGTGGCACCGGGTCTCTCCTGGGGGGATTAATATGCAAGACGCCTCTTAAAAAGGTCTTGCAGATGTCCAGCTATGCTAGACTCTTTCCATTCATTGGTGCATGGTAAGCTGAAACAGCATAGAGATGCACCTTAATGGACGAGTAACTGAGACCAAAGTCCAACAGGTGGAGAAGATAATACAGCACGGATTCCACCAGGCAACTGAGGGAATCCAGAGAATGGGGAATCGCCCACAAGCAGAAACGCTTCCATTGCATGGCGTATGTAGCCCTGGTAGAGGGTTTTCTTGCTGCCACGAGCACCTCTGCCACTCAGAGTTACTCCAAAACAAACCCTAGCTAAGTCCGGAGGAGCCAACCATGCAGACGCAGGGACCGGAGAGCCAGATGGACCAACGTCCCTTGCTCCTGGGAGAGCAAATGAGTGAAGAGGGGCAACGGAACTGGCGGTTCTGATGCTAGCTGTTGCAACAGCAGGAACCAAATCTGTCGAGGCCAGAAAGGTGCTAACAGTATCGTCCTGGCTCCTTCTGCCTGCAACTTGAGCAGGACCCTCTGAAAGAGAGGGAAGGCAAACAGAAACCTCCCTGTCCAAGAGAGGGACAATGCGCCTCGTCAAAAAACACCAGGCCCTGGATGTAGCGAGCAGAAATTGGGTAGTTTAGTGTTGTGTGGGGACGCAAAGAGGTCCAGTTCTGGCTAACCCCACTTTTTGAAGAGGTTGTCTAGGACTTCTTGCTATAGTTCCCACTCGTGATTCTGAGACCGAGAGCGACTTAGGCTGTCTGCGAAGGCCTTGTGAATCTCTGGAACATGGACTGCCATATGTCCAGGTTGTGATCTACTGCCCAAGACCATACTCTCATCATCTCTCTGCATAGGGGATATGAAAAAATTACTCACCTTAGTAATGTTGTTTCTTCTAATGGAGCCTTGCTGTATTCTGACATATGCAGCTAGGTCCTGCCTTTCAACTGCCCCAAAGAACAAAGAGTTAAACTTTCCATGGCCAGCATGGAATGTTCACCGCGAGCTCGGTTGAAGCCCTTGTCTGCTGTTGTTTAAACTCCAACTGTCAGATCTTTACGAGCAATACTCACTAGAAGTTCTGTGTGGAAACTGTAAAACTCAAAACTAGCCAACTGGCAACTATATCTATATAAAAGGGTTTTTTGGTTTTAAAAAGAAGACTCAGGTCAGGAAACCCAAAAAACAAAATACATCCCAAAACATACTCACTCACCCAAAATAAAAGAGGGTGAAAAAGGGACACCCCATAGGGTGAAAACATTGCTCCTGCCCACCCACATCCCAAAAACTAGGTTCTGAGAGGGGAGGCGGGGGGGGGTCAGAATACAGCAAGACTCCATTAGAAGAAACAACATTACTAAGGAGAGTAATTTTTTCTTCAAACAACATGAAGTCTTGCATATTTTCTGACATATGCAGACTACCATGTAGTGCCTCCATGGAGGAGGGACAGAACCTACTTTGGAAACAGGCTCTGAAGTACTGCTGTGCCAAACCGAGCATCACTCCTAGCCTGGATATCCAGAGAGCAATGCTTGGTGAATGTATGGACTGCTTTCCAGGTGGCTGTTTGACAAATTTCTAAGAGAGGAATATCCCTGGCAGCAGCCAGGGAAGCAGCTGTACCTCTAGTGGAATGAGCCCTCAGGCCTGAGGGTGGAGTTCTACCCAGTTTCTCATAGCAGAAGTGTATACAAGAAACAATACACCTGGCAATAGATCTCTTAGTGGCAGGTTTGCCCTTACCAACCTCTCCATACGTGAGGAACAACTGGAGAGATTCAAACCTGTGACCCTTGGTGCGCTCTATACAGACATATTAGAATACCTTGACTCCCTACGTTGTGTTGTATACTATAACTTTTCTGCTTGCCTAGCCTTGCTTGAGCCTGACCAGTGCCTCTCACCTATGTAGAGCCTGCGGCTCCTGACTGTAATCTTTTACTTTGTATTCTATTTCCTTGACTTGTATTTTGTTACTGTATGCTCTGTAACTCTCTCGGGTGCACCTGAAAATAGGCACTTGGTTGTCTAGCATGCTTACCTGGTTAACAAAGGCAAATAAATAAATAAATGTAGTAGCTCAGGGCCTTTTAACATCTAAGCTGTGTAGCCTCCTCTCTCCAGATGAGGAATGGTCAGTAAAGAAAACAGGGAGAGACACAGACTGGTTGAGGTGGAAATCTGAAACCACTTTAGGCAAAAACTTTCTGTTAGTTCTTAGGACCACTTTATCTCTATGGAAAGAGATGAAATCAGGTTCCACTGACAGGGCTTGCAATTCACTGATACGCCTGGCAGAGTTAATGGCCACCAGAAACACAGTCTTCCAAGTCAAGTACTTAAGCTCTGCAGAGGACAAAGCTCAAAGGGGGGCTGCATAAGATGAGCAATGCAAACATTACGGTCCCAAGCAGGAGCAGGGTCCCTAAAGGGGGGGATTGGTGTGAAGCAATCCCTTGAAGAACTTACAAAACACAGGATGGGCTGACAGAGGGGATGGTTTGCCTACTGACAGAAAAGCAGAAACAGCTGCCAAATGCACTTTAAGGGTAGCTGGACTAAGGCCTAGGCCATTGAGATGGACCATATAGTCCAGAACCATAGGCAATTAAGCAGAATCTGGAGAAATATTTTTCTTAGAACACCAAATACTGAATCTTTTCCAATTGGAGTTGTAAGTCTTTCTGGTGGAAGGCTTTCGAGAAGCCATAAGGATATCCAGAACCCCTTGGGAAAGATGCAGATCAGCAAACTCTAACTCTTCAAGAGCCATGCCTTGAGATTGAGAGACCGAAGGTTCAGGTACCAAATCCTCCCCCCTGAGAGGATGTCAACAGGTTGTAATTCCTGAGAAGAGACAGGGGAAGGTGGACTGCTAGGGACAGCAACAGGGGATACCAGGGCTGTCTGGCCCAGTCTGGAGCAATCAGAATCACTTTGCATGGTTGTGACCTTATCTTGACTAACACTTTGAACAGGAGAGGGAAGGGGGGAAAGCGTACAGAAATTTCTCTTCCCAATTCAGGATCAGAGCATCCAGGGGGACTGAGCCCAAGACTGGGGGTCTGCAACAAAAGAGAGGAAGTTGGTGATTGTCTGGGGCTGCAAAAAGATCCATCTCTGGAGTGCCCCATCTCGAGAAAATCACTTTCAAAACTAGAGGATCTAGGGTCCATTTTTGATGGCCCTGGGATATTCTACTCAGAGCATCGGCCTGGACATTGTCCTTCCCTGGGAGGTGAACTGCTATCAGAGAGGTTTGCAGGGAATAGGCCAAAGGACCACAACTTCATTGCTTCTGTGCACAAGGCCGTAGACCAAGTGCCTACCTGCTTGTTGATGTACCACAAGGTGGTGGTGTTGTCTGTTCTGACCTGGACCACCTTGTTCTGCACAGATTTGGAAAAAGCTTGCAGTGCCAAAAACACTGCTCTGCGTTCCAAGAGATTGATGTGAAGCAGAGATTCCTGAGGGGACCACAGTCCTTGGGTGGTAAGATCCCCCAGATGGGCTCCCCAGCCCACCAGGGAAGCATCTGTGGTGAGTATCACTGAATGAGACTGAGTGACAAAAGGAACCCCTTGTCTCAAATTGTCCTGATCCTGCCATCATTGCAAGGCCTGGATCAGGGTTCGAGTCACTGGGACTAGTTTGGTAAGGGAATCCTTTCTTTGGGACCAGAAGGCTCTTAAGTGGAACTGAATGTCCCTCATCTGGAATCTTGCTCCTTGGACCACTGCTGTGGAAGCTGCCATGTGGCCCAGAAGCTGAAGGAAATGCCTTGCTGGTCGAGACACCTGCAGGGTGAATGAAGAGGCCAGTTCTGTAAGGGTCCTTGCTCTTTCCAGGGGAAGGAAGGCTCTTGCCTTTATTGTATCCAGCTCTGCTCCTATGAATGTGAGGCGCTGTACTGGTTCGAGAACTGACTTTGGAAGGTTGAGAAGGAATCCTAAGGAAGTGAGCACTTGCTGAGTTATTTGCAAATGTGACTTGACTTGGTCTGAAGACTGACCTACTATGAGCCAGTCGTCCAAGTATGGGAAGATGGAGATCTTTTTTCTCCTCAGGAAAGCAACCACTACTGCCAAGCACTTTGTGAAAACCCTTGGAGCTGATGTTAGGCCAAAGGGTATTGTTCTGAATTGATAGTGGCCTGAGGGCAACTCGAACCTGAGGTACTTTCTGTGGGAGCACCTGATGGGAATGTGAAAATAGGCATCTTTGAGGTCCAGGGAGGCTAGCCAGTCCCCTGCCCTTAGAGAGGGAAGGATTATTTCCAGAGTCACCATTTTGAACTTTGGTTTTAAAAGGTGTTTGTTCAGATATCTTAGGTCTAGGATGGGCTGCCATTCTCCTGTCTTTTTGGGGGTTAGGAAGTACCTGGAGTACAATCCTTTGCCCTTGTGTTGGGTGGGAACCCCCTCTATAGCTCTGACAGCTAGAAGGGAAGAAACCTCTGCCTCTAAGGCAAGGGTCTCTGATGGATTTGCAGGTGGAAAGGATATGGTTCTCATCTTGGGAATTTTTTTTGAAGCTAAGAACCAGTCCCTGGCTTACTACTTCCAGGACCCACTTGTCTGATGTCAGAGACTTCCAGTCCTGGACAAAGTAAGCCAGCCTGCCCCCTACTGGTATTGGAGAATCGGCCAGGGCAGACCCATCAGGGTGTCTGCTTGGCAGGGGCTTTAAGCTGAGGGGTGGATGCAGGCCTGCTCATCCCCCGTCTGCCTCTCCTTCTAAAGAACCCCCTCTGAGAGTAAGAGGAGAAGGCCTGAGCTTGGTAAAAAGGCCTTTGGAAAGGCCTGCCCCTACCCCTGGACTGCTGCCTTTGAAGAGTAGCTTGCCCTTCTTTGGCCTGAGCACTCCTGTAAGTGGTCCTGTACTCGTCCATCTTTTTCATGTAATTCTCTGTCTGCTCCCCAAACAGAGAATTACCAATAACAGGGAAATCCATGGCCTTAGCCTGGGTATCCTGTGATAGGCTAGTACATCTGAGCCAAGCCATCCTCCGAAGAGCTACAGATGTAGCCATGACTCTTGATGAAACATCATTGGAGTTCACAGCAGCATGAAATTGCACTTTGGATGCCTCAGTCCCATCTGCAGTCACCTGCTCCAGCTCCTTGGCAAGCTGGTCAGGGGCCTGTTTAGCCAGAGCCAGCACAGTGTCCCACCTGGACTTCTGGTATCTAGCTGTGTAGGCCATATAGCTAGCCTGCCTGAGTCCCAAAGATGCTGCCATGTACTGTTTCTTTGCCATGGCATCAATCTTCCTGGAGTCCTTGTCTGGGAGGTCTGATGCCAAGGGGATATTTGCCTTATCACAGGCAGCAGCCTGCACTACCCTAACATGGCTGCATTGCTGAGAAAGGAACTCCATGTCTGAGCCTAAAAGAGTATACCTCTTGTCCATTTGTCTGTCCACAGGAGGTATGGAATTAGGAGTCTTAAGAATTTTATGTGTCTGTTTCCCAAAGGATTTGTGGAGGGGAACAGACAGTCTCCTGGACTCTGGGATGTCCATCATTTCAACCAAATCAGGCTCCTCCTGATCCTCTACTGCTTCCTCCACAGGAAGCTGGAGTGTCTAAGCCACTTTTTTTTGTAAAACATAAAGTGAGAAGGGGACTCAGAAAGCCTAGGAGGAGAGACACCTGAAGGTCTGTCTGGGGAGATGTCCGGGTCAATAGGCACATCCAGACTTTCATAATCACCATCATCATCCTCATACTCTCCTTCCTCCTCCTCCGGTTCATAAAATTCTTCCAAAGTGTAATCCGAACCGGGGGAACCGACCGAACTGAACCCCTGCCAGATGGTGCCGATTCGGTCGGAAAGCAATAAGTGCACTATCCTTATACGCCTTGGCTATCTCATCGGCGGTTGGAGTATGAATTTCTGGTTCCGAACCGGACAATTTATCTTTCCTTTTTCTTTTTACCGGAACCGACTCCTCAGAATCGGCTCTCCTTTTGCCCGAAGAAGTATCGCCCTGGTCAGAGGGCACTCCTTCTGGTTCGGTCGGAATCGAACCGGGCTAGCCATCCGGGTCAACGGACTTCTCGGCCTCCCTTTCCCTCAGTCTACCCAATCTCTTTTCCAGGGTAGATTTGGGAAAATTCTTACAAATTTGGCAGTCTGAATCGAGGTGGTCAAACCCCAGACAATAAACACAGGTGGTGTGGGGATCAGCCTTGGCAAAGACTTCCCCACACATGCTGCAGTGTTGAAACCCAGTGGGCCCAGTTTTTTCTTGGGTTTCTCAGACATGGCCAATCCTTACCAAAACGTACCCTTTTTTTGGCAATCCGCCAGGCAAGACTCCCCTATCGGTTCCTGACCATGTCACGGGTCTTGGAAAAAAACGTAATAAAATCCGGGTTTTTTAGAACCGATACGAACCAGTTACCACACTTTAAGTAAATCACAAACTTCTTTACCTGAAAACTGATCGGAAATTTACAAGTTTCACACAGAAACTAAACAGAAAACCTATCTAGTATTCACGGTACCACAGACAGAGACTTAAACCGACTGATCGGTAACAGCAATTCGGTAGAAACCGAGTGAAAAAACTACACTTTAACTGACTTTTTTGAACCGAGCAAAGGAGAAATCTCCGGAGCGACTGTTCAGTGAGGCGGAGTAAAGAATCTGACGGTTGGAGTTTAAACAACAGCAGACAGGGGCTTCAACCGAGCTCGCGGTGAACATTCCATGCTGGCCATGGAAAGTTTAACTCTTTGTTCTCCAGGGCAGTTGAAAGGCGGACCTAGCTGCATATGTCAGAATACAGCAAGACTTCATGTTGTTTGAAGAATGTGTGCCCCCTTGCTTGTTGAGATGGAAAACTACTGGGGTATTGTCCAACTGGACCAGCAGAGGTCCAGGAAGGAGCACCCCTTGGAAGGCTTGAAGGGTGTACAGTACAGCTCTCATCTCCAAAATGTTTATGTGGAGAGCTTGTTCCGTTGAGTTCCAGGAACCCCTCATCTGATGAGAAAGAAAGATGTGCTCCCCATCCCAGTCCCAAGACGTCGGTAGTGAGGGTGTGCTGTGGGCTGGGCAACTGGAAGGGAACCCCTATGCTCAAGTGGGCTAGGGTGAGCCACCAGGTCATGGACTGTCAGATCACACTGGAGATCCGAATGGGCTCCTCTAGCTCATCCATGCCTGGAATCCCAATGAACCCTGAGGTGCCACTGCAGGATCCTCATGTTCAGACGCGAGAGTGGAACCATGACTATGGCTGTGGCCATGTGACCTAGCAGTTGTAGAACCCCCCTAGCGGGAACCAAGTCAGAGTCCTGTACCTGTGTGAGCAACTTCTCAGCCTTGATGCCCAGTCTGTGGGCAGAAAGGCTTTCCCTTGGACTGTGTCCAGGACTGCTCCTATGGCTCCTATGTATTGTAGCCTTTGAGCTGGCCACGGTTGTGACTTGGGCAGGTTTAGGATAATGCCCAGAGTTTGGAATAGACTATGTCTCCTCCAGGGTTCTGTTCAATTGGTCTTCTGCTGGAGCGGTAAGAAGCCAATCATCAAGGTATGGGTATACGAAGTGACCCCCTCTCCTGAGGGCTGCCACCACCACTGCTAAGCACTTGGTAAAACCCTTGGTATCGAGGATAGACCGAATGGCAGCGCCCTGAACTAGTAGTGTCCGCCTTGAAAGATAAAGTTGAGGTACTTCCTGTGGGACAGCAGGATCTTGATATGCATGTAGGCATCCTACATGTCCAGAGAGCAAAGCCAGTCTCCTTTGGTGGAGCACTGGAAACAGGCTTGCCAAGCTCACCATTCTGAACCATTTATATTCGATAAAAGTGTTCAGTTGACTCAGATCCAGAATAGAACAGAGGTCTCCTGTCTTTTTTGGCACAAGGAAGAAATGGAAATAAAATCCCTTGCCCCGTTGAGCAAAAGAGACCTCTTGT
This sequence comes from Neoceratodus forsteri, assembly GCA_016271365.2. NCBI lineage: Eukaryota > Metazoa > Chordata > Ceratodontiformes > Ceratodontidae > Neoceratodus > Neoceratodus forsteri. The sequence goes on along the minus strand of JADMNL010000031.1, from coordinate 111,698,273 downwards.
ATGGCTCTTTTGTCCAACAAGGCCTGTATCTCTGTCCTCAGGAGGAGCACAAGGAAGGGTGAGCAGTGGGAGGGAACTGGTGGGTTGTCCGGTGGGATATGGGTGAACTCAAGGGAGTATCCCCTTTCCACGATCTGGAGGACCCATTGGTCCGATGTTATACTTGACCATCCGGAGAGGTAGAAGGAGAATCTCCCTTCTACCCCTTCCCCCTGCATTTCCTGCAGTGGAGGGGGGGTCGGTAGGAAGTCAAGCTGTATTGAAGGGCATAGACAGGGGAGGTCTGGGCGCCTTGGGATTTTTGGGGCCCTGGGCGCCTGAAGGGACAGGGTGGCCTTTTCTTTTAAAACCTCCCTTGTGTTGTGTCTGGCGCCTTCCTTGCTGTCCCCGATTTTTCTGAAAGGGACGGCGACATGTGGGCTGTGGCTCCAACCTGCACATCCTGCGGACTTCAGATACTGTTTTGCTCAAATCTTGAAGTCCTGGCCGAACAGGACTGGTCCCTGAAAAGGAGCATCCAGGATAGCATCCTGTAGATCTTGTCGGAAGCCAGAAACTCTGAGCCAAGCATGCCTCTGCATGCAAATGCTGGTGGCCGCTGCTCTTGCTGCTGTATCTGCAGAGCCATTAGAACTCCTTAGGACGTGTTTGTCCACGTCCATGCCACACAGTATGACAGCAAGGAGTTCCGCCTTACCCTACAAATCTGGCTGGGCCTTGGTCAGGTCCATCGCCTTTGCTCACAGGGACTTCTGGTACGTGACCATGTGGGCAAGGAAGTTTAGTGACCGAACAGTGCAAGTTGCCAATGAGTACACTTTATGACCCATCTGGTCCAGTTTATTAGATTCAGGGTCTGGTGGCTGGGCACTCATGTGGCGTGGCTGTTGTGCCCTGCCATGGGCAGCCGTCAGGACCAGAGAGTCTGCCTCTGGGTGTTCACCCAGAAAAGGCTCCCCTTTTGGAGTCTTACAGACCCTATTGGCCTTGCATGGCACTGCGGTCGTAGTCGCTGGATGTCTCCATGTTGACCTGGTTACATCCTGAAAAAGCTCTACCAATGGGGGAATGACCAAGGGTTTACGGTCAGTGGCCTCCCAAAATTTCGCCAATCTGCGTCTTTCAGGGTCCAGTTCCTGTTTCCCACTGGTATAATGCCTGTATGTGCCGCATAATATCCAAAAAGGACTGGTTATCTGGGGGTAACCTCGGCAAGTCCCTTGGATTTGGAGATGGGACGGGTAGCTCGTCCTCCAAGGAGTAATCCAAAGACGAGTCCCAGGCATCGTCCCCTGAAGACAGTGGGTATCCACTAGAAGATGGGACGGACGATGAGTGCCTTTTTCGGGTGCCCAACCCAGGCGTCCACCTGTCTTCTTTCTCTTTCTGGGGAAGCTCCTTCAGTAGTAAAAGCCACTCAGGAGATAGATCCTTAGGTGGTGGCCATACCAGGGATGGATCCCTAGGTCTGAAGAGAAGATACCCTTTAATGGTGTTCCAGCAAGCGTTATAGAGCACTCCCGATTCGGCCAGTGGAACAACTGGTGGTGGGGGCATCTGGTTTGAAGCGCCGGAGGCCCTAGGCATCTGATCTGGAGGCACGGACATCTGGTCCTCGGGCACATTCTCTATAGGTGTTTCTGGTGTCAGATCCGCACTGTCTGATGGTCTGGCATCCAGTTCCTTTGGAGGAGGTTGCTGGGAGTCTGGTGTCCCTGTGTTCGTGGATTCGATCACCAGGGCAGACAGCCATTCTTTGGCCGGTGGCACCTGCTCCTTCTCTGATGCAGAGTCAGAGTGTCTGGTGGTCTGCCTTCTGACGCAGGCAGACGACACCCATTCCTCGGGTGGGGGAGGCATCCGGTACCTGACAACCTCCTGGCATTTTGTGGAATAGTCCTTTTTTTAATGCTTCTCTGACAACCCAGAATGCTTGCAGGCACCGGACTCTGGATTTGCCCGCAGCTAGCACCTGTCCCTCATGGGTCAACCCATGTTTGTGGAGTCGGTGGGCCAAGGGGACCTGGGTGGATGGCTGCTCCTGGGAAGACAACTCCCTACCTTTAGCGTGTGTTGAGATAGTCAACTTCTTGTGGGTCTCCCCCTAAGCTGCCTTGGTACCGGGGGGGGAGGGGACAGACTCCGACCTCCTGCCGGAGATGGAGATAGTAGACGCCCAGTGAGGGGACTTTGGGCAGGACTCCGATCTGGCTCTCTCCTTCTTCCAGTGGTGGTGTCTCCCCCCCTCATCTCTTCTCCTTAGGTGGAGGGGGGAGAGAGACTCCCTGGCTGAGGAAGATGAATTATATCCCGATGGGGCCTTCTGCATGGCGGCACTTGTTGCTCGAGTAGATAGGCCTTCAGAGAGTTGGCGCGTGAATCGTTTTGTTGTCGCACTTCTGGCAGTGCAGGCAATCATCAGGCCAGTGGTCTGGGCCTAGGCATATCAGGCAGGCAGAGAGGCTGTCTTTCGCCAGGATCTGCTTCCCACATTCACACTTAGATTTTCGCCGCTGTGCCGATGAAGACAAGATGAAAAAAAGGGCCAGATGATCCCCCTTGCTCCGTTCCAGCATCCCTATAATGCGGAGAGTCATTGCAGGAGCCTGGTTATCAAGAGTCTTGAGCCGGGTTCTCAACTGCATATTTTCCTTCACTAAGTTGGCTGTGGTGCCCAGAGCAGATTCTGCACATTTACAGGATTCCAAAGATTCCATTTTCAAATTACTTGGGTCTGATTCAACAGTGGTAACCCGGGTTGTCAAGGAATAGTACAGTTACGTAAGAACTTACCGTAACAGTAGATCTTCGAGAACAGCTCTTGTAGCAGGTTACACCATTAGGACTGAAGTCGGCAGACGCCAGGACCCCACGGAAATTTTCTAGCTAGCAGTCTTCAGCGGAGACCGCCTCCGACGTCGGTCCCGCCCCCAATGTCAGGCGTAGTACATAAGGAGACTGTCCCTCCATAATCCTCAGTTCTCCCGTCAGAGACTCCTGGCCGCTGTATGACATCAGAAGAAGAGGCTGAGGATCCGCCACCAGATGGCAAAGACTACTGAATAGGAATGTCCCAACCCATAAGATGGGTGCTTGACTACGACCTACCTCCCAAAAAATGGGGGATGGTGGGCGGGAAGGTACCTGCTGCAAGAGCTGTTCTCGAAGATCTACTGTTACGGTAAGTTCTTACGTAACTGTACTATCTTCTTGAGATACAGCTCTTGCAACAAATTCCTAAATAGGACTGATTTCCAAGCAATAGTGGCAATCATGCACCACGGGGAGGAGGAAAGGTAAATATCTCGATATTACTCGAGCCTAGGACAGAAGTCCCTGAAGGATGGCTAGACCGAAACCCGCTCTTCACCTCGATGCAATGTCCAGACTGTAATGCCTGATAAAGGTATGCACAGAGCTCCAAGTCACTGCAGCGCAAATAGCTGAGGTGAAGACTTTCTTTAACGCCGCAAAAGTAGCCACCCCTCTTGTGGAATGACCCCTGATCGCGCCCGGTAAGGGTTTATTGCGCTTGTCATAACAGAAAGTGATGCACTGAATGAGCCACCTCGAGAGTGACTGTTTGGAGACAGGAGCTCCTTTCATCCTGTGAGCAAAGGAGACGAAAAGTTGGTCCGACTTTCGGAGCTGTTTGGTTCTGGTCAGATAGTATCTGAGGCACCGATGCACGCCGAGGGTGTGCAGAAGGGCTTCTCCTCGATTAGTGTACTTTTGGGAAATACACTGGTAGATCAATATCCTGGTTAAGGGTGAGGGCTGAAATCACCTTAGGCAAAAACTTTGGGTTCGTCCTTAGGGATACCCTGTCCTGATGGAAAACCAAATAAGACTCTTTGCACATAAGAGAATGCAATTCCAAGATCCTTCTTGCTGAGTAACAGCAACTAAAAATAACGTTTTCAGGAGAAAAGCGTATTTCATAATCATGACGCTGGTTCAAAGGTGGCAGCTAAGCTGCTCCAGAACGAAGAGTAAGTCCCAAGGAGGATTGGATCTTTAACTGGCCTAAGGTGAAGGGACTCCCCTTAAGAAGGCACGAGTAGTGTCAAGCTGGGCCACCGTCCGATGGCCTACGGGGGCATGGTAAGCAGAAATTGCACAAAGGTGCACTTTAATCGAGGAGTAAGCCAGTCCAGAGTGGAAGAGGGAAAGCAGGTAGTCCAGAACCAGCTTTTCAGGACAGTCTAACGGCGAAAAACCGCTCGCTTGAGCCCACAAACAGAATCTACGCCATTTCATGGCGTACGTGGCGTAGGTTGCCGGTTTTCTGGCGGCAGAGAGTACGTCTGCCACTTCTTGTGAGACCCCGTATTGCATCATGGCTATGTCTCTAGGAGCCAAGCGTGCAGGTTCAATGAACGTAAGTCTGGGTGGACCAATGAACCCGCCTCCTGAGACAATAGATGGGAACTGATTGGCAAAGGAACTGGAGGTTCCCGGGATAGCTGGTGCAGAAGAGGGAACCAAATCTGTCTGGGCCAGAAGGGTGCGATCAAAATCAGCGTTGCTTGCTCCCTGCAAAGTTTTAAGAGAACTCTCTGGATCAACGGGAAAGGAGGGAAGGCATAGAGGAATCTGCCCACCCAGGAGAGGGACAACGCATCTCGTCAGAAAACACCAGGCCCTGGATCTAGCGAGCAAAAATTGTGCAGTTTTGCGTTGGATGGGGACGCAAAAAGGTCTAACTCTGGAGTGCCCCATCTGTGAAACAAATCCTCTGCCACCTCCTGTAGAAGTTCCCACTCGTGGACTCTGGCCTGAGAGCGTCTCAGGCTGTCTGCAATGGTGTTGTCCACTCCCGGGACATGTACTGCAATGAGGTTTGCACCATGTTGCAATATCCACTCCCACACTCTCATGGCCTCCTTGCAAACCGGGTAGGAGTGAGTGCCTCCTTGTTTGTTGAGGTAATACATCACCGCGGTATTGTCTGTTTGTAACAGGAGTGTACCCAGTGGAATCTCCGACTGGAAGGCTTGCAGAGCGTAAAGGACTGCCCTCATTTCCAAAATGTTGATGTGGAGATGAGACTCCTGAGCTGTCCATAGGCCCTGAGACCAAACCCCGTCGAGGTGTGCTCCCCACCCGAGCCCCGAGGCGTATGTGGAGAGGGTCACAGTCGGGGACGGCATTGCGAAGGGAACCCCCGCAGATAGGTTCCCAGGATTTAGCCACCATTGCCAATCCCGAATTACGGCATTCGTGATTCGGATTGGATGCTGCAGATGGTCTTACCTTTGGTATCCCACTGCACCCTTAGCATCCACTGGGTTACCCACGTGTGGAGACGTGCCAGCAGGACTGTTGCAATGGCCGCAGCCATGTGTCCGAGCAGACGAAGGACAGATCTGGCCGGGACGGTCTTCTTCACCAACAAGTCCCTGATGAGGGATCTGATGTGTTCCGCTCCGTCCGAGGGAAGAAAGGCTTTCCCTCTGACGGTGTCCAGAACTGCTCCTATAAACTGCAGTTTCTGGGACGGCACCAGGAGTGACTTCTCGTAGTTGATGAGAATACCCAGTGATCGAAAAAGGGACTGGGTGCAGTGAATGGCCGTCATCAGTGCCTCCCTGGAGGGCGCCATGAGAAGCCAGTCATCCAGGTATGGGAACACGTAGTGGCCTTGTCTCCTCAGAGACGCCGCTACGACCGCCATGCACTTCGTGAATATGTGAAATGCCGATGACAGCCCGAAGGGAAGTGCTCGGAACTGATAATGGCGATTCTGAAACTCGAAGCGCAGGAACCTCCGGTGCGCTTGAGCAATCGGAATATGCAGGTAGGCATCCTGCATGTCCAAAGACACCAGAAAGGCGTCTTGCTTCAGCATGGGAATTAAGCCCGGAAGGGTCACCATGCGGAAGCGTTTGTAAACGACCGAAAGGTTGAGATCGCTGAGGTCCAGTATTGGACAGAGGTCCCCTGTTTTCTTTGGAACCAGGAAGAAGTGAGAATAGTACCCTAGTCCTCTCTGGTTCTCTGGAATGTGCTCTAAGGCTTCCTTTTCTAGAAGCGCGAGCACCTCCTGCTGTATGAGCAGGACATGCTGACCTGAATATCGGGAAAGCAGGGGAGGTCTTGTGGGTGGACTGCCTACAAATTCTATAAAGTGGCTTTTGACCAGTTGCAGAACCCACCTGTCGGTGGTGATCGACTGCCACTCTGGCAAGTTGCATGCGATGCGACCCCCGACTTTCTTTTCCCCGTTGATCCTGAGGAGGGGCGGGGGCCGGGAAGGAGTCATGCTGTGGCAGCGTTTGATCTGGCAGGCTGTGCAGACTTTGCAAATCGTTGACCTCTGCCTGGGGATGACTTGGCCTGGGCCTTGCGGGTGAAAGTGCCCCTCTGCTGTTGGCCGGAACGTGGCTGTTGCCTTTGTAGCCGCCCGCAGGCGACTCTGGTTCCCTCTGAAAGGAATTGGGCAGAGACCTGTACATGGCCTGTACAGATCGGACTGCCTTCCCTACGTCCTGAAGTTTGGTGATTATCTCTCAGAGGCTTCACCAAATAGGATCTCGCCGTTATAAGGGATGTCTAAGATGTTCTTCTGAACGTCCGGGTAAACGGAGACATGGAGCCAAGAGTGTCTCCGGAGACACACGCCTGAGGCTGCAGCTCTGGCTGAAGAGTCCGCAGAATCACATGCGGCTCTGAGCACCTGGGTCCCCACATCCGAACCCGTGCAGAGGAGGTTCAAGAGCTCCTCCTTTGGTCACCATCGGGCATCCTCTCAACAGGTCTGTCCCTGTTCCACAGTGCGTCTGGAACTGAATCAAGTAGGTGAGGATGATCAGTGACCTGATGGCACAGAATCGCATGCCAGACGCGGCGCCACCCAGGAGCATCTAATTGCTTGGATTCCTGGTCCGGTGGCTGTGTGCTCAAATGCTGAGGTCTCAGACTGGTCATGCGAAGCAGTGATGACCAGGAGTGTCAGAGGATGGTTTGCCAGATACTGGTCCTCCCTAGGGGCCTTGTATAGGCGGTCAGCCTTCTTCGGCACTGCTGGAGTGGAATGCGGACGTTTCCAGGCAGCCTTGGTGACGTCCGCAAAGATATACACCAAGGGAGGCACTACCACAGGCTTTGGGTCTTTCTGCCGAAGGTAGCGGGCAAGGCGTTGTCTCTCAGGGTCAAGCTCTTCAGCATCCCACCCCATATTCTCCTGGATGTGCCTCATGATCTCCGCGAACGAGGGATCATCCGGAGGAGACCTAGGTAGGTCGTGTGGGTCCGGACAGGGAATGCTGATGGGAGAAGGAGATCTGGAGCGCCCTGAGGTGTCAGATCTGGAATCCTCCCCAGACAGGGGTGTACCAGCGTCATCTGGGTCTCTTGGGACTGGGTGACCCTGAGGTGGATCTGGAGGGAGGTCTTCTCCTTTCTGAGGATCTGCCCCAAGGAGGTGGTGTCTGCTCCTTGGGGGTTGGTGACCGTCCTACGGGCCCCTTGGGTGGAGGAGAGGGCGTAGGCGGTGAAGGAGTAGGAGGCGTCGGAGACGTAGTAGGAGGAGCACGTGTGGCAACCACATCTTTTCTGATGGTGTCCCACCAGAAGGTAAAGAGTTCCTTTACCTCTGCCAAATTCATGCCCGACGACGGGCCCGGCACCGGTGGCCTGTCGCCAGGGTCGGGCGTCGGGTCCCCGTGGGAGCCCGGCATCTCCGGTGTCACCTGCCTGGTCCTCTGGCTGTGTGGTATCCTCCTCCAAGTCCTTCTGACTGGCGTCCGCCGGCGACGGTGGTGAGGTCCTCTTCTCTGAGGTAGCCGACGGCGGTCCCCTGGCTGACCCCCTCGGAGGCGAACGCCTGGCCGGCGACAGGTGTTTAGGTGTCGCCAGCTCCTGGAGTGCGGTGATGCCCAGCGGCGTCGCGGGTCCGATGTCCGTTTGCGGGACGTCAGGTCCTTGGTCTTCGAGGAACCAGATCCGACCCACGGAGACTGGGAAACCGACCTTGCGTCGGAGTCCCGCCGGCGGGAAGAAGATTTGTGGCGCTCCCCGGACTTCGACGAGGCCTTAGATGGAGTGGAAGAGGCAGACGGCCTGGAAGTCTTCAGGGGCTGCAAAGAAGAGGAACCGCTGGAGGATCTGACCTGAACCGGGGTAGGTTGCGATTGAGCCCTGGAAGGAGAGCGGTCCGATCGCGAGCCGGAGCTTTGGGAGTCCGAGACCCTTGCAGGGGACCTGGGCCTTTCCTTTTCCCGGTGTTTGTCCCGGTGCTTGTGGGTTTTACCCGACAACTCCCCCCCGGAGGAAGGTTCTTCATCCATGGTTTTCAGTTTCTCCTCTAAGAGAAACGCTTGAAGAGCCTTCTGGCGGGGATCCTGGTGCAACTGTTGAAGCCCTGGCAGAAGGAGCAGGCCTTGAGTGTCGTGTTCAGGCCTGAGGCAGGCGCACGCCAGGCAGATGTGGATCCTTGAGGGGATCTGTTTGCACGCAAACTTACTTTGATTAGTGACCATCAGAGAGGTAGTTGGAGAGGACATCAGTTGAATCCAAAGTCGTGAAGAAAGACGAAATCGTCGTAGCTCTAAAGGTTGTCGCACGCTAGAAAAAGGACCGAGAGGCCGATATCAACAACAGGAAAAGAACTGAGGATTATGGGTGGACAGCCTCATGTACTACACCAGACGTCGGAGGCGGTCCCCGCTGAAGACTGCTAGCTAGAAAATTTCCGTGGGGTCCTGGCGCCTGCCGGCTTCAGTCCTAATGGTGTAACCTGCTGCAAGAGCTGTATCTCGAAGTAAGATCAAACTTTTCAGCTAACCCAGACACTGTGAGGACAAGTCTATTTATCTTGTGTCCCAGCATTTGCAAAAGGTTTCCTCTCCTTCTGGGTTTTCTTCCGACGTGGAACGGCCCTGTGCACACCTCGTAGCTGGGGGACCAGAGGCAAATTTACTTTTATTCCAGTCCTGGTGCCCCTCATCTTTCTTCGTGTTGCCCATCTTTGTGCTGCTAGTATTCAGATTACCTGAAAAGTAGCTTGTGAGTTCTAAATCCACCGAAAAAGCCCACTTTTATTTAATAGTTTAATTTTTATTTAGAACGCAGTAGTTTCAGGACGTCCGTCTCGCTCGGGCTCAACAGCTCCTCCCCCATACTCCCCTTTATTTAGTTTAAACTACCGGTACAGACATCAAATTTTTGTCTGAGTGCTTGCACACCTTCACTGTTTAGGTGCAATCCATGGTATTTAAAAAAAAAAAGCTTTTTCCCAAAAGTTTGCCAGTTCCCTATGTAGTGGTATCCCTGGTCTTGGCACCAATCACGCAGCCATGAGTTGAATTCACTTAATTCAATCTCTCTGACTCGCTTGGTGCTTCTTCCTTTTCCCCACAGTGGCATCACTCCTGAGAAGGCTAATTTGGATGGAAGGAAATAAAGTTTGTTGATCAGGTTGTCGAAGTGTTTCTTGGCCTCCTGAACTGTGTGATTTGCCAAGTCAGTGGTACCAAGGTGTATTGTTAAATTTATAACATCCCCCGATTCCTGCACAATTGTCTTTATGCGGTTTGTGTCCCCTACTTGCAGAGGCTCCTGGTAGACACTTTACCACAATATCGCTTTTAACATTTTGTGTTTGGATCAAGGAGTCCCTAATTATGAGAATTTTGCTATTGTTTATATTTGTGTCGTTTTTATTTTGAGTTCTAGTATTTTTGTTATTGCATTTGGTTTTGGTATTGTTGGTTATATTTTGAGTGTTAGTATTTTTGTTTTTATCGTAGTTTGTATTGGTTTTAATTGGTGTGTTAGCCTTTTCTGGTAGTTTGATTTCTTTACCTTGTATTACTTTGTCTGTCGTTGGTAGCTGTGGAGCGAACCTGTTTTTGGTTAGGATGGCCAGGAAATGCTCCTGGTTTTTGGCTTCCTTCCTGGGCCTATGATGCCTCTTTTTCCTTACCACCTGCCAGTCTCTGGGCCCTGCCTCGAGTCCTGGCCGACATGCTGGTACTGGTGGTGGTGGGGGTGGTTGAGAAGGTGTGCTATAGAGCTCCCGGTATTGGAGGTCATATATTATAGTCCAAGCATCCTGTAGTTAGGTTGCAAGATCTGCTATGGCGCAGCATGCATGGCAGGGTACTGGTTGCCGTTTATAGATCCTATTTTACAGTGCACCGCAGTTTTCGCAAGTGACGAGGTCCATTTTTGGAGGGGTTTAGTTGAGAGGTAGTGCTGATTCCTGTTTCTTGGCAGGAAGTGTGGACGAGAAAGAAAACAGAACAGTGAGCTGTTTTTTTTTTTTTTTACCTTACTACCTCCTATTAGGTGTTGTGGGCGGCCCTACACACCTATAAAGCAAAAGCACTCGGAGGAGGGTGGGTGGGTGTATCAGACTGTTCCCTGTATGCTGTAGAAAACAATTAGGTAGCTGTTGAACAGAACTGAGATGAGTGGGGGGGCTGGCTTTGGTTACTGGCCAGCCCACGAGTGCCATGTCATGCATCTCCCTCGTGGGCGGTGCTGTCCCTGACATCGGTCCCCTAGCTCAAAATCTGTAAAGCTATAGGCTCCCACGGTGTCCTAGCACCTCTAGCACACACCCATGAAGTAATAAGTGGTGAAGACTGATTCTTTGAAGATCTTGCTGGTCACCCTCCCTTCCTCGGAGCCAATTCCATTTACCACCACCCTCTGTTGTCTGTCCCCTAACCAATTTCTTACCCAGTTTACCACCTTTTCACCCACCCCTAACCAAACTAGCTTGCTCAATAATCTCCTATGTTGAACGGTGTCAAAAGCCTTACTGAAATCCAGGTAGGCCATGTCCACTGCTCCTCCCAATTTAACTGCTTGGTCACCAAGTCAAAGACATTTTTTTTAGACTTGTCCATGAATCCATGCTGCCTCGGGTCCTGTAACCTGTTGGATTCAAGATATTCCACAATCCTTTCCTTCAGTAGTGTTTCCATCAAATTTCCCACCACCAATGTCTGGCTGACTTATAATTTCAAGCCTCTTCCCTGCTACCACTTTTGTGAAGCGGGACTACATCTGTCCTCCTCCAGTCCTCTGGAACCATCCCGGTTTCCAGTAATCTGTGATACAGGACAGTTAGAGGTGTAGCCAGTACCTCCCTGAGCTGTGGATGCACTCCTGTCTGGTCCCATTGCTTTGTCCACCTTCAAAATCAGCACCAGCCTTCGAGACTCACTCCTCTAATTAAGTCCAGTGTCGTTCCCGGCCCCCCAGGCTCCTGCTGCTTTTTTGCAGTCCCTCCCTTTCCCCTACAGATCCCCTTGACCAGACAGTAATAATGCTTTGGGATCAAATAGAGATAGGATTGAAGACTTGCTGTCCCCTACCTATTCACCTTTCTCTTTCTACTCCTCTCCAGAATCCTGAAGGTCAGTAGCATTCCTATTGCTTTTGACAGCCTTCCAGTCCATTTGGCCGATGGATGGTCCCTTGCCTGGGCAGGTCCAAGGGTGTATTTCAAATCTGAAAGAACATTCTTTCAACCCAAAATTTGTGATAGCTAGATGCACCTGTACCCCATCCCAGGGGGGTGGGGGCTGCTGCGAATCGGGTTTAAGAGAAGGAACATTCTTCTGCATCCCAGTTGCTTGATCCTCTTTCTGGGAAAGCCCCTTTCCATTAACGAAGATGGGACACGTCTCGCTCGCCACTGCCTAACATGAAACCTGATGTACCGTACCTTCACCTGAACACTAGCAGTTTGTGGACTGGGTGCACAAGAATTTGCATTGATCCTGCTAATACAGAATGGACAGAATACACCATATGGAAACTGTCACAAAAGGTTATGGCAACCTTTACATGGTACCTTTAGGAACTGCTTTACCACCAAAACAAGCAAAGAGACATGCCTCAGAGGCTTCAGCCACTTGCATCAAATTTCTTGTGCACCTGCTTCAATTTCTGCGCATATGCATCAAATTTTGTATACCTGCAGCAAATTTCTCATTTGTATTAACATTTTTAGGCAGACTTCCAGTAGTGCTGGGGAACTAACGCAGCCTAAGGCACCAGCTCCTGAACCCACCCAACCATATCCTTGCACATCTGCCTAATACAGAGATGAATTCTCCAGCCAAAAGTACTCAATCTAAAGGCCACAATTTGAAGGCTCAAGGAACACCAGTATCGAAATTAAAAGAGCTCATCTGCCAAGGAAAACGGGGCTCAACTTCTCCTACAGCTGAAACCTCCGCGAATATCTGACGTGGAACCTTTGTAAAAGAGCCTTGGCTCAAAGGTACTTGTAATCCTAGAATAAATAAATAAATAAAAATATGGCAGCCGTTAAACTCTCAGACGAGGAGTCAGACTCAGTCGCCAAAATCATCCAAATGGCTAAGACAGTGAACAAAATTGATCAGTCGCTAACAGACATATAAGGTGACATCAATAACATTGAACATTGAGCCGACCAGCTGGAATTGGGCTTCATGGCAGTCTCAGAACAATCCGAACGTCACAACTAACTTCAGCTCTATTTGCTGGCCCGGGAAAGAGAACTAACAATCAAACTCAATGACCTGGAGGGCCGCAGCAGAAGACAAAACCTAAGGGTCTATGGAATACCTGAAGGGGCAGAGGCAAAAGCACCCAATGTGATAGTGTTCCTACAGGGAGTGCTTAAGGAGGCTTTACATCTCCAAGACGACTTCGACCTCGGCATGGACTGAGCACATAGATCCTTAGCCCTGCAGCTCAATGCAGGGGGCCCAACCGAGGTCTTTTGTTATAAAGCTGACATCCTATGCATCGAAAGAGGAGTTGCTGACAAGGGCTTGGAGACAAAGAGACATCCACTATCAACAACTTAGAATTACCCTGGACAAAGATTACACTACACTAGTTCAGGAGAATCGCAAACTGCTCTAGCCTATCCTCAAGTAACTTCGGTCCAAGAATATTAAAGCACAGATTTTATACCCAGAGAGACTCCAGGTAGAAACAGACAATAGGATGCACACCTTTCCAGATCAACTAGCTGCAACTTCTTACCTGGAGGAACAGGAATTGTTGTACCGCCACTTCAAAAGGAGCATCTTGAGAGGGAGCTACTTTGATCAGTCTGGTCAGTGTCCCAGAGGGGGCACAAACAGCAAGAGATCAAGCCTGCGAACAGATGTCATGTCCACTCTAAAGCCCTACACGTCGTCGATTCTTTTGGAAGGCCTAACGAGAGATGCACAGGGTAGTCCAGAGAAGGGGCAAAGTATTCTGGACCAACAAGAAGAAACATCGCTCACCTGAGAGGACAATGCACACTTTGTTCCTTTCTTAATGCTCCCCTTGCTGCATCATCTTGGGGCCCCCCCAAGACTCAATGGGAGGCCTCGAGATGGAAACGCAGCACTATGCATGCTATGCACTTAGGGCAGTTGAAAAGACTAAACCTGATGGCTCTGTTTTACTGGTACGTGAGCTCCCTCTGCCCCACTTAACTTCTCCTGCTTTTCTCATGTCTTTGAACTTTCTTTTTATTAAAGTTTTTCCTGACTGGGAATAAAGGGTTTGGGGGAGGAGCTCACAAATATGAGTACAGCGTAGCTCATATGCGAAATATTAAGGCATTACAAAAAACTGTTGGTGAAGTTCAAAGAGCTTGATCCCTAACTGGACCTGTATGGGAAGACATTCTTTCTAAAGGATCTTTAGACACATACAGAGTAGATAATATTCTGAAGTATGGTATAATTTGTTTTAACTGTCTCGTTGCTCTTTTACTTACTTAACAAGTGGTGGACCTGAGCCATATATTCCCATTTTTTTTTACTTCATCTACAGGTGTTGGATTTAAGCAATGTTGAATTTATCTGCCATTTATTCATTTAAATTGGTTGGGTCCCTTAGGTTGGGATTGTGGGGGCAGGGTATATTCATTACATTTTAATAGAAAAAAGCAGTTATTTTAAAACATTCGAGGGGGACATCGAAGGGAAGGATTCCCTCCCCCCATCTATCTCTCGACCTGGAAATTCTACTTACACCAGCTACTCAAATAAGGTACAACTTAAAAGAAACAGGCTCCTCAAATGTTTAAATCAGCAACACTCCTTTGTAATACAGGAGCCCACTTAAAAGAGGCAGTAACATTTTTTGTTTTACAAACAGGTCGGGCGGGATTCAGGGGACCCACCACAAACACAGGGCAACTACATTCTTCTTGCCCAGAATCCCCTCGCTAGTTAAGCCATCATGGCAGAGGCGGACTCGCCATCCTTGCTCACAAAACAGCTAATCTCACACATTACATGTGAGTAAAGTGTCACAGAGGTGACACAACCCAGACGGTAAGCAGTACGTCTGACCTAGGAGGCAAAACACAAGATGGGATTTAATCCTGTCCACCCAATTCCCCTCCCAAGTTTACACACAGTTTGAGGCCCCCCTGGAAGGAGGGTCTTATACTATTTTGTTCACACCTTCCAATGTTGTATAAGTTCTGTTTTTGTTGTTGCATATATGCTGTTTGAAGTTTTACAAGGGTGCACTGACTTTGTACATTAAGAAATCAAAGAGTCTATGTCTGTGGGACAAGAGGGGTGACGTGGACCTAGAACAGTGGGCTTCCTCCCCAGAGATCCCAATATGGCTAGTAATACTACAAAAATGTTATCTTACAATTTAAATGGGATTAAGAGAAAGCAGATATTAAAATGTATTAAGGATCAGAAATGTGACATAAAACTCATTTTACCACGGGGAGGCTGGGAAACTTAAGACTAAGACACATCCGTTTTTATATCAGGCTTCTATGGAGAAAAGGAGAAGGGGGAAGGGGGTGGCGGCCATTCTGCTCTCTTCCACACTGCCCTTCGTGGAAGATGAGGTAATTTCCAACCCTGGAGCCAGGTACATCTTGGTGTCTGGGAGGATTCAAGATACTCCACTGACCTTACTGAATGTATACGCCCCACCTGGGTCCCATATCACATTCTATGTGGACTTGCTTAAACTGATAACAGAAAAAGCCAAAAGTATATTGATTATAGGCGGAGACTGGAATCCTATCTTTAATAGGAAAATAGACACTATCTCACATTTTTCTACCCTGAGAAACCGGATGGCTTCTCTTTTTATTCTTATTTTAGTCTTTGGTAACCTAGTAAGGCCCACTAGCAAGGTTCGACCTTAACATTGTTTTACTAGCCCTGAACCTAGTACAAATTGATCAGGGATAGTGCAGCTAACCCTCTACTTGTCCGTCTTGACTAGTGCAGGTTTTTCATGACTGTTAATGAAGTTAAAAAAGTCCCTGCTTTAGCAGGCTGTAGTCCTTTTACTAATCTCCCTCAAGTGTTCCAGATGGCCTGGTGTGATTAGCAGCTCATTAAGATTTGCAATTATCTGACAGTTCAAGTGGGGGATCCAACTAAAGACTCAATGTGAATTGTTATCACTCAATTGTTAGGACATTCAGCTAGTGTGAATGCTGTGATCAAGGGTAGAGTGGTCAAGTGACTAGCTTCCAGTTTGCTGAACTTGTCTTTGATTTGTCCCACAATATTAAGACCAGTGCGCCTCATTTTCCAACCTTTTGAGTGTCTGTATCCAACACTGCAGTGACAAAATGCTATGATGTATACACAGTCTGCCCAGCCAGGTGGTCTGTCCACTCTATACTTTCCCTGGACACCACTGCAGACTAGGTAGATTCTGTGAGTGGCCATCCATAGACCCATACAGTAGCTGCCATTACTGACTGGTGTAGGGGTCCACAGCTCTTCTTAATGGATCAAACCAGTCAATGCCATCCATGCAATCCCACCCTTCTACCACCCAGCATGTAATTTCATCCTAAAAACAATGCCTTGGAGCATGTATGGTACAAAGCAAAACCTTAGTAAAATATATCATTTGAAAGGTTAAAAAAGGTATTCCTGGTGTGCATCGATCATCGTATATAGAAAGAGAGGTAGTACAGCATCATGCCTGTATACTGCTCCCCCTTTGACTGATGAAAGGACACTGTTATGAAAAATCTGTTAGGACAGAGCATGTTAAATCAATACTTTTGTGCTTGGTATATATAAACAGATATGTCAAAGTTTCTTACATCCCAAGCCTCCTGTGTTTAACTCTCTCAAATCCTAGAATGCCTCAGCTCACTTTGCAGTGTAAGAAAACTTCCAGAAGTGCAGGCCTGGTTAATCACAGTGTGGGATGAGAATGTATTTCTCTGCCTGACTCTGTACATTGCCCTGCAGGTCATGTTGGGACTCTGGGGAGGTGCTTGATGATGTTGGCTATTGTGTGTGCAGAGTTAGAACTGCTTGATTGAACTTTTGCTATTATGGTATTTTCTGGTTTGGTGGGGAGGGTGTGAAGGAAAAGGAAGCAAGGGGCACATGGTAAAAAAACAGTGGGGGTACACACTATGTGATTGTTTTGCAGTCTTTTTTGCTGTGGCAGGAAGCAATGTGAGAGCAGGATAAATATGCAATAATTAGAGTATTTCTTGGCATGCATCTTTCCTGTATAATCGATCAAAATTTACCATTATTATTGTGGGCTAGTGTAACCATCTGCGGGCTAGTGAAATTTTTAATCAACTTGTCCGGCTGGCTAGTGCAAAAAAACTTAAGGTTGACCACTGCCCACTAGGCACAAGTGCCTGTTGTCAGGGGCGACCTGGGAGCACTGGGCGGTTAAGTGACTTGCTCAGAGTCACACAGTATGCAAGTGGAGGCTGTGAGAATCAAACCCAGGTCTGGTCTGCTGGACGTACCAAGCTCATTCACAGCTCGTTACTCTAACCTCTAGGCTATACTGACAGCCTAGTAATGACGCAGCAAGGAGAGCATTAAGAAAGGAACAAAGTCTGCATTGTCTTCTCAGGTGAGCGACGTTTCTTCCTGCTGGTCCTGAATACTTTAGATTTTAGTAAGCTATTGGCGGACTTCGGTCTAGTAGATGTTTGGCAGGAGAAATATCCACAGGCCAGAGACTACACTTGCTATTTTCCTCGATTTAAGACCTATTCAAGGTTAGATACATTCTTGACTTATTTTAAAGACTTAGCCTCATTTAGACACGTGGGTTGGTACTGCGACCCATTCTGACCACCAACCTATCTTCCTAGAACTCAAACTGCCTAAAAAGAAATCATTTTGGAGGCTTAAGACCTATCTCTTGAGGGACAAAGAAATTATAAAGACACTCCAAATGGTTATCTCACAAACAGTGGAGCTTAACTCTGGCCTGGGGACTTCCCCGCAAATACTGTGGGACACAGTGAAGATGATACTGAGGGGAAAACTTATCTCCATTGCATCATAAAAACAAAAAGAGAGAAGGAAGCAATTAGATCATCTCCTAACGCATCTGAGGGAACTTGAGGCGCAACAGAAGTCCAAATGGACCAGACAAGCTGAAGTGGATATTAAAGAAACCAGAACCAAAATTCATAAGATCAAAAACAATGAGACAGAGAGAGCACTATGTTATTTAAAACAAACATACTTTGAAGGGGGCCGTTAGGCCACCATATTCCTAGCCTATAGACCGAGGCAGAGGGTGGCTAAGGCCACTATACCCAAGATCAAACACCCCAAAACCAGTCAGATAATGTATAAGGGGGAAACAAATAGCAAGTGCCTTTGTAGAGTACTACAGATCCCTGTACCAGACTCCCAAAGATACATCTCCAGTGGAAAAAATGAAAATGACATGCCTCCCGTAATTGTTGATCCTTCTGTGCATCTTCACCATTCATCACTATTTGGGTATTATGCCGGAGCTAGGACCCCGCGGGAGACTTTTTTTTTTTTTCATGGGCAGAGCCGACACAGGGCCGGCGCCACCCTCGAGGCAGACGTTCCATGTGGCACTCGAGGGCTGGCAGTTAGCCATCATCGACTCTGCCCCAGCCCCAGTTCTGACATGCCAGAGAGTGTACAGCAGGGAGGGTGGGTTGAGGCAAGACAGCCTAAGTGATAGATGAAAGGAAAAGAAGAATCAACCAGAAGGAGAAATAAACTACTAAGGCAATGGAAGAAGGAGACTTAAAAAAAGGAAACTGGGGAGAGGGGGCCCCAATCTCTGGAAGGAGAGGAAAGAGAAGGAAAAAGGAGGAAAGAAAAGGGGAAGTGGGGGGAAAGAGTAGCACACCCGCAGGAACGGAGCTGCACTTTATCCTTTTCAGGAGATAAAGTCCAGACGTGGACATAAAGTTCAGCTGCAATACATGACTTGAAGGCAGCCTAGGTCTTAAGACTAACCAACTAGACAGTGCAGACTGAGGGTGTGTCTCAACTCTCCCCCCCTCCCTCCCAAATAAGGGGAAAAATTTTAACAGCCAAAGGCTTAGAAGAGAAAGATGTGGGCTCGAATTTTGAGCTCACAAACAACAAAAAATGTTGAAAAGGGGGGAAGAGAAAAGAGGATCCCCCCCCCACTCCATGACTCCCCAGATAAGGGAGAAGAGAAGGGGGAGGCCCCCTCCAATCTCTATAGCCCTCAAAAGAATTCACCCCGTGCGTCTTCACAGTCCCCTCCCGCCTACACACAACGGAGAGGAGAGCGAGGAAAGGAAAGACACATGAGGGAGGGGTGGAGTCCAGAGACTGAGGCCCCAGGGGGAAGGAGGGTGGGATTTAGTGATGAATGGTGAAGATACACAGAAAGATCAACAATTACGGTGAGTGCGTAATTTCATATCTTATCTGTGCAATCTTCACCATTCATCCTATTGAAATACAGGCCCCAGAGGGGCCCCTGAAGCACCCTAAGGAACTAAGCCCTTGGCCCGCAGTGGGTGAGACACTACAGGAGAGAACCCTTACAGGCCTGGAGAGGTCCGAGACTGGTCTGGGTGAGACGGGGATCCCCCAGTGGGGAAGGTGCCCGAGAGCCACCGTCTCACCCATCGGGAGAAGAGATGGGTTCTCCGGTAGGCGGAGTAAATTATCCTACGCCGGGCCAGGGGTGACAATCGGGATAGGCGAAGCCATGCCATCCGCTGAAGGCAGATCGCTGCCCCTTACCACTCTGGAAGCTACCTCATTGGCATCGTAAGATGCCACTGCTTGGTGCCTTGCTAGCTCCAGACCCTGCGCAGAGAGGGCAATGGCTTGCCTGGTTTCCTCCGAATCAGGCATCAAGGCTAGGAGTTGTCCTAGCCTGGACCACAAGAACCTGTCATAGGCTGCATAATGGGCTTGATGTGCTGAAATTGACAGAGAGATCCGTGCCGAGTAGAACACTCGTCTCCCCCCAGAAGTCAAAATCTGCAGAGTCCTAATCCAGAGGGTGGTCACGGTAAGGGGTGCGAGGCCCCGAGGGGGTGTCCAGGGAGGTCAATCCCGAAGGGGGATGAGGCAGAGAACCTGGAGACTCAGGGGGAGCGCAATACCGCTGGCGTAGGTCCCTTGGGGCTGGCACTGTGGAAAAGGGATGTAGCCAGAGCCGACGTGACACCTCCTGAAAAGGAATAGCCCAGGCGGGAGCCACCAGGTGAGCCACACTGTATTTGCTCAAAAAGGCGTGCGTCACATGCTCGGCATTGCTAATTGGGACCAGGGTCAGGTGAAGCTCATCCAGCATCCTCACAAGGAAGCGCTGATATGAGGACAGATCAGACGCTGGGGAGATGTAGATCAAAGGTTCCACTCCCTCAGCAGAGGGAAAAGAGGAGCTCCCAGGTTCAGGGTCCGGCTGCACGGGAGCGTGGTGAAACACCTGCTGGTCCAGGGCATGGAGGTAGGTGGGAAAATGTGCAGCCGAACCTCTGAACTGTTCCCAGGTAAGAGGCCAGCGAGGACCAGGAATACCTGGGACTAACGGGGATGGAGACAGAGGCTTGGGGAACAGGCTCCTGGCAACAGGAGAACAGTCTCTGCCAGGGCAGGGAGGCCAACAGGAAACCCTTCGCAAGGAGGGGGAACCAAAGGCCGCTGCAGCTAACAGCCGTTCAACCGGGTCAGAATGGTCAGAGCTGTGCCCAAAAGAAGAAATCCCCCCATGAGATGACCGGGACCGTGTGAGTCCAGAAGGACAGCCCCTGACCTCAGAAGTAAAAGTCCCCCTCTAGGGAAAGGCGAGGGCCTGCGCTTTGGCTCTTACCAGAACCCGGATGGGCTCTAGGAAGGGCTCGCTGCGCCACACCCCTACCTCGCAACCCTTCGGAGTCAGAGAGGGACCTAGCCCTCTTAGCCACCAACCTAGGCAGCTGGCACCTCCAAGCAGTCTCCGAGGAGTCCACCCAGGGAACCATACCCTCCCCCTCCTGATGTACCCCGGGCTGCCCCAAACTTGGGCTGTCCAAACACACCAAGGAGGGGGGTACCCCTACTGAAGAAACAGTCATGCTAGTGACCTCAGGCTGCTCAGCAGTAGTCACAGGGACCACCGCTGGCAGGTCAGATCCCTTGACCCCGAGATCTACCAGCGAGAGCAGAGTCCCAGAGGGAGGTTGAGTGGGAGCCGAGGTGCTGAAGACAGAAGGATCCAAAGATTCAGAAGAACCCAGGAGCCAATCTGGATCCGACTCAGAATCCGCCTCCGAAGAGGTAGGCTCCGAGGTCCGATGCCAGATCACCCCACGGACCCCTCCAGTTCGCGGACCCAGAGGCCAGGAACCCTGGGACTTGACGCTTCCGATGGCCCCAGAAGGAAGAAAGAACAGCCCCACGCCCAGCACCAACACCCATCCCCGCGAACGACACCAGAGTCAGGCGCGACCCCGAGCATGGCTCCATGCTCTCCCCCGGTGCCGCGGAGCGCCAAATCCAGTGCGGCATCACGTCCGGTGCTGACACCCAACCCGGCACCGCAAGTGGCACCGAAGATAGGCGCAGCCCCACACAACACTCCGGCACTGTGAGCGGCACTGAAGGCAGGACCGACCACGGCACTGACCCCATCCCCAGCGCAGGGAAGCGGTACTGAGGACTGGGACGGCGCTAGCTCCCGCCCCGCGCATGGCGCTGGGACCAGAACCAGACCCAGAAACCTCCAGATTATCCAACCCGACACCGCTGAGAACCCCGACGCTGCGAAGAGCATCAGGGATGATGGCGGTGCCGAGAGCAGGCCTGACGCCGACCGCGGTGTCACACTCAAAGCCCACAGTGCCAGCCCGGTCCTGAGGGACCCAGCATGCGACACCAAGGGAGCCTTCGCTACCAAAGTAGCGACTGCCGAAGCGGTGCCTCCCGACCGACCCACAAGGGGGTCAGCCTGGGCCTTCTGCACCGTGGAAGAAACCCCGCAGCATCACCCGGCTAGAAGAGGCGGGGGTTCCCTCTTCCATGGGCCACATAGGACCGGGAGGGGACCCGGAGGAAAGGCCGAGAGTCCTGGCCTTGGCCCAGCGACTGCGAATTCGACCTCTGAAAGTCGGCGGCGCACGTTTTACTTTCATTGCGCGGTTTTCAATGACATGGCGGTCCATGGAGAAACAAATATCGCAGTTATCCATATCATGTTCGGGGCTGAGGCAGGAGAGGCAACGGTCATGCTGGTCCATTACGGAGTAAAGACGGCCACAGAGGCACCGATGCATGGGGGGGGCCACCCCGCCTTCGACAACGTCTTGCCCCCTGGACGAGACATGACCGGATGAGAAAGAAAACAAAACGCAGTACTCGACACCGCTTACTAAAAAGGAAAGATCTTATTGGAATTTTGAAGTGACGTCAAGCAGACGAGCAGAACCGAGGCAAATACTAAAAATACTCGACTGACAAGGCCACAAACCTGCAGTCTACTTTGGATCCTCACTTTCGGCGGCGGGAGAAAAAGAACTGGGGCTGGAGCATGAGTCGGCGACAGCTAACTGCCATCACAGGCGCCACGTGGGCAATGGGCCTCGGCGGCGCCAGCCCTGCGCTGGTCTACCCCATGGAAAAAAAAAAAAAAAGCCTCCTGCGAAGTTCAAGCTCCGGCATAGTACCCAAATAGTGATGAATGGTAAACACGGACACAGATAAGATCAAAAATTCCTGAGGGAGTTCAACCTCCCATTCCTGACACCTCAGCAGAAATTGGGCTTAACAACTCCCATTACACAACTGGAAATAACAACACCCATACAAAACGTAAAGTCTGGGAAATGTCCCGGTCTGGATGGATTTGGAGGGGAGTTATACAAATCACTAACCAAAGAAATCATCCCGCTCCTTCTCACCACCTATAATGAAATCTGGACAAGTGGAGAACCAGCTCCCCCCCACCCCCCAAGGAATTAGGCTACTATTTCAGTCCTACATAAGCCGGGCAAAGACCCAGCGGAATGTGGTTCCTCATACAGACCTATTTTGCTATTAAATGCAGATTATAAACTCTATACATCAATAATAGCAGTCCGCTTGAATTAGTTGATCCTTCAGCTGGTCCACCCGGATCAAACAGGATTTGTGGTGAGCCGACAGGTCTCTGACAATGTCAGAAGAAAGTACAGTTACGCAAGAACTTACTGTAACAGTAGATCTTCGAGAGAGGCTCTTGCAGTAGGTAATTACATATAGGACTGACGCCGGCAGGCAGCAGGACCCAACGGAAAAATTTCTAGCCAGCAGTCCTTGGCGAGGGACCACCCCCACGTCAGGTCACCAGCGTCAGGAGACATCGGTATAAAGGGGCGGTCCCTGACGCCCGCCTTCCAGTTCTTTCCCGCCACAGGCCAGAAAGGCCGGACGAGACAGGAGCGGATATTTCCCTCACTGGAAAAGGAGCTGAAAAAGCTTAGGGGATGGAGGACGAAAGATATTACTTACTGCAAGATCCTCTTGAAGATCTACTGTTACGGTAAGTTCTTATGTAACTGTACTATCTTACTCAAGAGGGCTCTTGCAGCAGTTAATTACATACAGGACTGAGTCCCAAGCAGTCTGGAACAAGGAGAAGCACCGGGAGGAGGAAAAACTACTCCAAAAAGTAGTTCTAGCTGTGCAAGCCTCAAGACAAGAGGCCTTGCAGAACAGCCAGCCTGAAGCCTGCTCTACGGCGAGAGGCAACATCCAAACTGTAGTGTTTAATAAA
Source organism: Neoceratodus forsteri (assembly GCA_016271365.2). Classification (NCBI taxonomy): domain Eukaryota; kingdom Metazoa; phylum Chordata; order Ceratodontiformes; family Ceratodontidae; genus Neoceratodus; species Neoceratodus forsteri. The sequence continues at coordinate 111,675,290 of JADMNL010000031.1, read as the reverse complement.
GGTATGGACAGAAGTCCAGGTGGCGGCAGCACAAATGTCTGCCGCAGACACATTTTTGAAACAAACCGCTGAAGCAGCTACCCCTCTGGTGGAGTGCCCTCTTACTTGACCCGGGAGGGTCTTGTTGTATTTGTCATAACAGAAAGTGATGCAATGAGCCAACCACTTAGACAGGCATTGCTTGGAAACAGCATTGCCTTCCCTTTTATGAGCAAAAGAGACGAACAACTGATCAGTCTTTCTGAGATCATTCGTCCTGTTGGTGTAGTATCTCAGAATCCGGTGAACATCCATAGTATGGAGTAAATACTTCCCTTGATTAGAGTACTGCGTAAAAAAGGCAGGTAACTCTATGGACTGATTTAGAGTAGACTCAGCTACTACTTTACGGAGAAAAGTACAGTTACGTAAGAACTTACAGTAACAGTAGATCCTCGAGAACAGCTCTTGCAGCAGGTTACACCATTAGGACTGAAGCCGTCAGGCGCCAGGACCCCACGGAAATTTTCTAGCTAGCAGTCTTCAGGGGACTGCCTCCGACTGTCGGTCCACCCGACGTCAGGCGTAGTACATAAGGAGGCGGTCCCCCCACAATCCTCAGTTCTCCCGCCGGAGACTCCCGGCCGCTGGATGACATCAGAAGAGGAGACAGAGGATCCACCACCAGATGGACAAGACTAAAATCAGAACATCCCATCCCGTAAGGTGGCTGTTTGGCTACGACCTGCCTCCAAAAGAAGGGGGATGGTGGGCAGGAAGGTACCTGCTGCAAGAGCTGTTCTCGAAGATCTACTGTTACAGTAAGTTCTTACGTAACTGTACTATCTTACTTCGAGATACAGCTCTTGCAGCAGGTTACACCATTAGGACTGATTTCCAAGCAATAGTGGTAATCTTACTCCACAGGGAGGAGGAAAGGTAGAAGTCTCAAAACAACTCGAGCCTAGGACAGAAGTCCCTGAAGGACGGCTAGGCCGAACCCTGCTCTTCGCCTCTATGCAATGTCCAGGCTGTAATGCCTGATAAAGGTATGCACAGAGCTCCAAGTGGCTGCAGCACAAATAGCTGAGGTGGAGATGTTCTTTAACGCCGCAAAGGAAGTGGCCACCCCTCTCGTGGAATGACCCTTGACAGCGCCCCGTAAGGGTTTATTGCGCTTATCATAACAGAAAGTGATGCACTGGATGAGCCACCTCGAGAGGGACTGTTTGAGACAGGAGCTCCTTTCATCCTGTGAGCAAAGGAGAAAAAGTTGATCTGCCCTTCAAACTGTTTGGTTCTGGTCAGATAATATCTGAGGCACCGATGTCGTCAAGGGTGTGCAGAAGGGCTTCTCCTCGGTTGGTGTACCCTGGGAAATACACTGGTAAGTCGATATCCTGGTTAAGGGTGAGGGCTGAAACCACCTTAGGCAGGAACTTTGGGTTTGTCCTCAGGGATACCCTGTCCTGATGGAAAACAAAATAAGGCTCTTTGCACATTAGTGCATGCAATTCAGAGATCCTTCTTGCCAAAGTAACCGCAACTAAAAATAACGTTTTCAACGACAGAAGACGTAGCTCGCAATCCACGGTTGGTTCAAAAGGTGGCAGCATAAGCTGCTCCAAGATGAAGGGCAAGTCCCAAGGAGGGAACGGATCCTTGATGGGCGGCCTAACGTGGAGGACTCCCCTTAAAAAGCCACGAGTAGTGTCCAACTGGGCCACCATCCGATGGCCTATGGGGGCATGATAAGCCGAAATTGCACAAAGGTGCACCTTAATCGAGGATTAAGCCAGTCCAGAATGAAAAAGGGAAAGCAGGTAATCCAGAACCAGCTCTTCGGGGCATTCTAACGGCGAGAAACCGCGCACTTGGGCCCACAAGCAAAATCTATGCCATTTCATGGCGTACGTTGCATGGGTTGCTGGTTTTCTGGTGGCAGAGAGTACATCTGCCACCTCTTGTGAGACCCCGTATCGCAACATGGCTATGTCTCCAGGAGCCAAGCGTGCAGGTTCAATGAACGTAAGTCTGGATGGACTAATGAACCCTCCTCCTGAGACAACAGATAGGAGCTGATTGGCAAAGGAACTGGAGGTTCCCGGGATAGCTGATGCAGAAGAGGGAACCAAATTTGTCTGGGCCAAAAGAGCCCCTCAAGGAAATGAGCATCGCCTGCTCCTAAAGAAGTTTAAGAGAACTCTCTGGATCAACGGGAAAGGAGGGAAGGCATAGAGGAATCTGCCCGCCCAGGAGAGGGACAACGCGTCTCGCCAGAAACCACCAGGCCCTAGATCTAGCGAGCAAAAATTGGGCAGTTTTGCATTGGATGGGGAAGCGAAAAGGTCTAACTCTGGAGTGCCCCATCTGTGAAACAGATCCTCTGCCACCTCCTGTAGAAGTTCCCACTCGTGGACTCTGGTCTGAGAGCGACTCAGACGTCTGCGACGGTGTTGTCCACTCCCGGGACGTGCACTGCAATTAGGTTCGCGCCGTGTTGCACCACCCACTCCCACACTCTCATGGCCTCCCTGCAAAGTGGGTAGAAGTGAGTGCCTCCTTGTTTGTTGAGGTAATACATCACCGCGGTATTGTCTGTTTGCAACAGGAGAGTACCTGGTGAAATCTACAACTGGAAGGCCTGCAGAGCATAAAGTACTGCCCTCATCTCCAAAATGTTGATGTGGAGATGAGATTCCTGGGCTATCCAGATGCCCTGAGACCGCACACTGTCTAGGTGTGCTCCCCATCCGAGACCTGAGGCATCTGTGGAGAGAGTCACAGTCGGAGACGGCGCTGTGAAGGGAACCCCCGCAGAGAAGTTCCCAGTATCTAGCCACCACTGCCAATCCCGAATCGCGGCATTCGTGATTCAAATTGGCTGCTGCAGATGGTCTTGCCTTTGGTCCCATTGCACCCTTAGCATCCACTGGGTTACCCGCATGTGGAGCCATGCCATTGGGACTGTTGCAATGGCCACAGCCATATGTCCAAGCAGGCGAAGGACCAGTCTTGCCGGGATGGTCTTCTTCACCGACAAGTCCCTGATGAGGGATCTGATGTGTTCCGCTCTGTCTAAGGGAAGAAAGGCTTTCCCTCTGATGGTGTCCAGAATTGCTCCTATGAACTGCAGTTTCTGGGACAGCACCGGGAGAGACTTCTCGTAGTTGATGAGGATACCCAGTGATTGAAAAAGGGACTGGGTGCGGTGAATGGCCGTCATCAGTGCCTCCTTGGAGGGAGCCATGAGAAGCCAATCGTCCAGGTATGAGAACACGTAGTGGCCTTGTCTCCTCAGAGACGCCGCTACAACCACTATGCACTTCGTAAAAACGCGAGGTGCCGATGACAGCCCGAAGGGAAGAGCTCGCAACTGATAATGGCGGCTCTGAAACTCGAAGCACAGGAACCTCCCGTGCGCCTGAGCAACTGGAATGTGCAGGTAGGCATCCTGCATATCCAAAGAAGCCAGAAAGGTGTCCCGCTTCAGCATGGGAATTAGGCCCGGAAGGGTCACCATGCAGAAGCGTTTGTAAACGACCGACAGATTGAGGTCGCTGAGGTCCAGAATTGGACAGAGGTCCCCTGTTTTCTTTGTAACCAGGAAGGAGTGAGAATACTACCCTAGCCCTCTCTGGTTCTCTGGAACGTGCTCTAAGGCTTCCTTCTCCAGAAGCATGAGCACCTCGTGCTGTATGAGCAGGGCGTGCTGACCCGAGTAGCGGGAAAGCAGGGGAGGTCTTGTAGGTGGGCTGCCTACAAATTCTATATAGTGGCCTTTTTCGACCAGTTGCAGCACCCACCTGTCGGCGGTGATCGACTGCCACCCTGGCAGGTGACATGCGATGCGACCCCCGACCTTCATTTCCCATTGATCCTGAGGAGGGGCAGGGGCCGGCAAGGAGTCATGCTGTGGCAGCGTTCAAACCCGCAGGCTGGCCGACTTTTGCGACTCGCTGGTCTTCTGCCTGGGATGACCTGGTCTGGCTTCGGCAAAAGTGCCCCTCTGCTGTTGGCCAGGACGTGGTTGTTGCCTTTGTATCCGGCCACGAAAGCGACTCTGGTTCCTACGAAAGGAACTAGGCCGGGACCTGTACATGGCCTGGACAGATCTAACTGCCCTCCCTGCGTCCTGAAGTTTGGTGATCACCTTCTCGGAGGCTTCACCAAAAAGGACTTCACCGTTGTAAGGGACGTCTAGGATGTTCTTCTGGACGTCCGGGTTAAAACTGGAGATGCGGAGCCAAGAGTGTCTCCGGAGACACACGTTTGAGGATGCAGCTCTGGCTGAAGAGTCCGCAGAGTCGTATGCGGCTCTGAGCACCTGGGTCCCCATATCCGAACAGGTATTTCTGCTCAGTCTTTACTGAGGAAGAGGAGGGTAATGGGTCTGAAGGGAGTACAAGGAGTGAGAATGGTGCAGAAATGGACACAACTCCCTTTACACGAGAAAGGGTCCTGAAGGAACTGGAAGTAATAAGAGTTGGTAAAGCAATGGGGCCAGATGGTGTGCACCCCAGGGTCCTTAAAGAACTAAGAGAGGTGGTGGCTGAACCTCTGGCTATCCTGTTTAGCCGATCACTGGAAACAGGAGAGGTACCCAAAGACTGGAGGACAGCAGATGTAGTCCCTTATACAAAAGCCGGAACAAAGAGGAAGCAGAGAACTACAGACCAGTCAGCCTCACCTCGGTAGTGGGGAAGATCATGGAAGCACTACTGAAGGAGAGATTGGTGGAACATCTGGTTGTCAATGGACTACAGGACCCAAGGCAGCATGGTTTCACCAGGGGAGGTCATGTCAGACCAACCTCGCTGAATTTTTGACTGGGTGACTAGGAGGTGGATCAGGGAGGGCAGTGGACATGGCTTATCTGGACTTCAGCAAGGCCTTGGACACTGTGCTGGAGCATAGAAGACTACTACCAAACTGGGGAATATGAGTGTGGGCAGGACAGTAGTGTGGTGGTAGGGGTAACTGGCTGGGTGGCAGGACACAGAGGGTGGTGGTAAATGGCTGTCACTCCACAGAGGGAAGAGTGACCAGTGGGGTACCACAGGATCAGTGCTGGGACGGTCCTATACAACATCTTCATCAGTGACATTGCGGGACCTAGAAGGCAGAATTTCACTGTTGCTGATGACACAAAGCTCTGTAACAGAGTAGACACACTAGAGGGTGTAGACAGAATGAGAAGGACCTGCAGAAACTTGAAGAATGGTCAGGGGTTTGGCAGTTGAAATTCAATGCAAGAATGCAAGATAATGCATATAGGGCACAAAACCCTGGCACAATATATCAGTTGGGGGGTGAGGATATAGCATGCACCAAACAGGAAGGGGATCTTGGGGTTCTCATCTCTGATGACCTCAAGGTAGGGAAACAGAGTGACAAGGCAGCAGGTAAAGCAAATAGGATGCTGGGATGTATAGGCAGGGGCATCACCAGCAGGAAAAGGGAGGTCATAATTCCGCTATACAAGACACTAGTGAGGCCTCACCCGGAGTACAGTGTACAGTTCTGGAGACCATACCTACATAAGGACATAGACAGGGTAGAGGCACCTAGCTTCACCTGAGCTCTTTCCTTCTAAGACTGCTTGAAAGGCAGAGTAGAGAAACTTACCAGAGCAAGGGAGAAGGATTAAGACTTAGTTTGGCTAAGCAGATTTACTGTGTGGTGGTGTTTTAATTTTTTATTCACAGGGATTGCTACTGTTTGTTGCTAACATTTCATTGCTTTATTTTTCTCTGATTCAAATTGTTGTTGCTAGTAGACCTTCTTCTGCATTATTACAAGGTGTGCTTACAGGTAGTGCTAACAGATTACTGCTGTAATCTTCTGATTCAAATTGACTTTGCAAGGTATATCTTCTGTTACTGCTTTATTTTTCTCTGGAGCAAAGTGTTTCTTACAGGGTATATCTTCTCTGAAATTACTGTATTACAGGTGGAGCTTACATTTTTGTGACTTTTTATCATTGGGCTAAGCAAAATTACTGTTTGACACTGTGTTTTATTTTATTCTTGTTTGTTGAAAAGGTTTGTTGTCTCAGAGGTGTTTCAGTCTCCTTCTCACATTGAAGGAGCCAATTGCTTTTCCTCCCACAGCTCTTCCAAAGGATTAGGTGTGTATGTGGGGGTGGAGCTGGCAAACTGTCAGTAATTTCCAACAGAAAGAAGGGTTAAAAAGTCAGGTTAGTTTATATCTTGGAGGTGGCTAAGCAGATTTACTGTGTGGTGGTGTTTTTATTTTTTACTCACAGGGATTGCTACTGTTTGTTGCTAACATTTCATTGCTTAATTTTTTCTCTGATTCAAATTGTTGTTGCTGGTATACCTTCTTCTGCATTATTACAAGGTGTGCCTACAGGTGTGTGCTAACAGATTACTGCTGTAATCTTCTGATTCAAATTGTCTTTTGCAAGGTATATCTTCTGTTACTGCTTTATTTTTCTCTGCAGCAAAGTGTTTCTTACAGGGTATATCTTCTCTGAAATTATTACAGGTGGTGCTTTACAGGTTTTACAGTTTTATCTAACATTAGGATAAGCTTTCAGGGTTACTGCATTTGTTGTTGACTGATTGTTTCTGCTCTTACCTCCTTGTTCTTTCGTCCGTGGTTCTTCTTTTTAGGCAGGGGAAGGGCCCAGCCACCCACCCCCATCCCCAACCACCCCACGCTACACTCCTTTTATAGGGTACCAGTTGTGACATTTCCTGTGGCAGAGCAGGAAGGGGCAGATCAGTGGGGCCTCCACAAGGTGATCTCATTTACAGGGGCACTAGTAATTTAACTTGTTATAACAAGTTAAACAAAGCACAATTAAACCATTACTTGCATTTTTTCCTTTTTTTTCCTTCTAATTACTCTGACTAGGTTACAAACCCAGCAACTTATTTGGAATGGATTTCATTAACTGCAGGTACTGTGGAACAATTTTCAGAAGGACAGTCTTACAGGATTTAGGACACTGTCCTACATGCTGGGCCTTTGGAGATCTTAGGTCTCAGCTCCGGGCAGCATGGGCAGAGATTGCACGCCTCAAATTTCATATTGAAGAGGAAATACATTATAAGAACCACCCGCCATTTCCCAGCATCCAACAGAAAACCTCGACCGCAGGAGGGTAGTTGGTCCAGGAGGTGGGCAGGTGGTTAGGAGGAGCAAATCAGGTGCCCCATCACTCTCTGCTCTCCAACACATTACCTCCAAAACCATATAAACACTACAAACAGGTATCTGCCTCTATCTCTGAAATCAAATAAAGAGGCAGAAGACACTGCAGAGCAGGACACTACTGCACAGGAGCTAACACAACAATACTCACCCAAATCAGGAACCAAAACTAAACAAGCACAAAGGAAATCCAAAAAACTTTGATCATAAGAGACTCCATGATTCAGGGAGTTGATACCCATCTCCAGCCAGGGTGATGGTCAGATGTCTCCCAGGTACATCAGCATGGAGAGACACTGACCGCATTGCTAAATGTTCACAAAGCAGGAGAAAACATTGATGTCCTAGTACACATAGGGACTAATGATCTCGCCAGCCGGTCAGTTGTGGAGACCAAGGAACACCTGACTAAGCTGGGTGACAAACTATCATCTATTTCGTCTGCATCTCCTCTCTGAGATTCTGCCAGTCTGGGAGAAGGAGCAGATGGACGGAAGGTCAGAGAAGGGGAGATAGGGAGCTAAACACGTGGCTCAAGGACTGGTGCCAGGAAAAGGACACAGATTTGTAGGAACTGGCAACAGTTCTGGGAGCAAAGTTCTTAAATTTGATGGACTGCATCTGACTAAAGAGGGAGTCAGTGCATTGGGGCAGAAGTTTGACATCTTTGCAGAATATTTAAACTAGCAAATGGGGAGAGGGGTGCAGCACCCATACATCGAATGGGAAGAACACCCTCCCCTCAGCTAGTGGTCAAACAGGAATTCAGCGTGTTTGCCGTTCATTTGCATCACCAGGTAAGAAAAAAGGTTTGTCTCCCCATACGATGCACAGGGGTAATGCCAAACTTCACCCAACAACTAACACACCAAAATCTGGCCAATGGAAAATCATGTACACAAATGCTCACAGCCTGGAAATAAGATCCCAGACCTGCAGGCAATAATGTCAGAGGCTAAACTGGACATAGTAGCAATTAGTGAGACGTGGTTTACCAGTAACCACACCTGGGAGACTTCAGTACCTGGCTATGTATTGTTCAGAAGAGACCGAGGTGGAAAAGGGGAGGAGTGGCCCTGTATGTTAATGAAAATATCAAAGCTACAGAAATTCAGAATACACATAAGGAGCCAGAAGAACTGTGGGTCACCCTGAAACAGGAAATGGGACAGCCATAAGAACTGGGGTTGTCTACAGGCCCCAGACCAGAGGAGGACATAGACACATTACTGTTAGAAGATATACTAAACATGACAGCTAAAGGGAGGTTCTGATAATGGGAGACTTCAACATGCCAGATACAGATTGGTCAATACCAGCAGGAACACCTGCCAGAACTAACTCATAGTGGATTCCTGCAGGAGGGCCTCAAACAACTGGTACAGCAACCCACAAGAGACAGGGCTATCCTAGATCTAGTACTGACTAACAAAGAAGGGATCACAGATCTCCAGGTAGAAGGTCACCTAGGGGCCAGTGACCATCACATGGTATGGTTCAATTTGGCTACTACATCTAAATCATCCCATTCCAAGGCAAAAATATGGGACTTCAGAGGAGCTGACTTTGATAAGATGGCCAACAGAGTTAAGCTAGCCCTGGCAAAAGAAACACAGGTGAGGAGGTACAGGCAAAGTGGGCAAGCATTAAGGATGCAATACTTGAAGCAACATCCCATTGTGTTAGACAGAAAGGAAGTGCAAAGAAGGAGGAAACCACTTTGGTTCTCAAATACAGTAGCAGAAAAGGTCAGAGCCAAAAGGCTGGCCTTCAGGAAATATAAAGGGAACACAGCGGGATGAAGATAGGGAGGCATACCAAACTGCCCTAAGGGAAGCAGGGAAGGCAGTAAGGCAGGCAAAGTCCCAAACTGAGGAAACACTAGCACCGAACAGTAAAAGAAGGTGACAAGACTTTCTATAGATACATTAGTGAAAGGAGAAAGTCCAGAGGGGTATTGCTAAGCTTAATGGAGAAAAGGGAGCATGTGAGGAGGAGGACCCTGTAAAGGCATCTATCCTAAATAGATACTTTGCTCAGTATTTACTGAAGAGAAGGTAGGGCAGGGCCCACAGCTCAGCATCATGGACACAGGGGAGGGAGGTGAGCACTACTCCCTTCACAAAAGAAAGGGTCCTACAAGAGCTTGCTAAGCTCAGGGTGGATAAGGCAATGGGACCTGATGGCATACATCCCAGGGTACTTAAGGAGCTAAAGGAGGAACTAGCAGAGCCATTAGCAGAATTGTTTAGTGAGTCTCTGAGCACAGGAGAGGTCCCAGAAGACTGGAGAAGAGCTCATGTGATCCCGCTCCACAAGAGTGGTAGCAGGGAGGAGGCGGGGAACTACAGACCAGTCAGTCTTACCTCAGTAGTGGGCAAGATTTGGAGGCACCTTAAGGAAAGGATAGTGCAACACCTGGAATCCATAGGGGCACAGGATCCAAGACAGCATGGGTTTACAAAGGAAGGTCCTGTCAAACTAATCTCATAGATTTCTTTGACTGGGTAACCAGAGTGGTGGACCAAGGGGGAGCAGCTGATGTCACCTACCTTGACTTCAGCAAAGCTTTTGACACTGTTCCATAGAAGATTGATAAATAAGCTCGGTAGGCTCGGGTGGGTCAGAAGTTGGTCAACTGGGTGGCAAACTGGTTGACTGGCAGAAAACAGAGAGTGGTGGTAAATGGTATACAGTCAGAAGAGATGCAAGTCACAAGTGGGTAATTCTAGGGATCAGTCCTGGGGCCAGTCCTATTCAACATCTTCATTAGTGACCTCGCAGATGGACTAGAGGGTAAGGCTTGTCTGTTTGCAGATGACACCAAGATCTGCAACAGAGTAGATGATCCAGATGGGGTGGGCAGAATGAGAAGAGATCTGGATAAACTAGCAAATGGTCAGAAGAGTGGCAACTGGGATTTAATGCAAAGAAGTGCAAAATCATGCACATAGGGAAGAGAAACCTGAAGCCACTTATAGGCTGGGAGGGAGTTGCTAGCAGTCACAAAGGAAGAAAGAGACTTGGGCATCATCATCACTGATGACCTAAAATCATCAAGCAGACCTCTAAAGCAGTAGGTAAGGCTAGGGGTGTTGGGTGTATTAGTAGGGTATCACAAGTCGTAAGAGGGAGGTAATAATCCTCTGTACAAGACATTGGTTAGGCCCCATCTGGAGTACTGCGTGCAGTATTGGAGGCCACACCTTCACAAGGACATTAACCAAATTGAGGCAGTCCAGAGAAGGGCAACCAAAATGGTGCAGGGACTGCATCAGAAGACATATGAGGACAGATTAACGGAGCTCAATATGTATACCCTTGAGCAAAGGGGGAGAGAGGTGATATGATCGAGACATTTAAACACCTTAAGGGCATAAACAAGGTGAAGAGTCTAATATGTTTAAATATAAGAAAAATAGCAGGACAAGAGGACACAGCATGAGATTAAAGGAGGCCGATTAAGGGGAATGTGAGAGATTTTTTCACAGAAAGGGTGGTAGATGCATGGAATGGCTTACCACAAGAAGTGGTGGCTATGAATACAGTGCAGGGCTTCAAACAGGCATGGGATAGGCATAAGGGAGCAATACAAATGACTATGAATAGATAGGTCACTGACAGAGCAAAGGCCGATGGCACATTTATAAGGCAGAAAAAGAAATGGGCAGACTGGATGGGCCTTGCGGTCCTTATCTGCTGTCAACTTCTATGTTTCTATGTAGAGAAGGTTCAGAGGAGGGCAACAAAGATGGTGCATGGACTGCATCACAAGTCCTATGAAGACAGGTTGAAGGAACTGAACATGTACTCCCTGGAGGAGAGGAGGGCAAGAGGGGATATGATAGAGACATACAAGTATCTCACAGGGAGGAACAGGGTGCAGGAATACACTATTTTTAAGCGAAAAAGATGTACCAGGACTAGAGGGCATGGGATGAAGTTGGAGAGAGGACGATTCAGAGGAAACATGAGGAAGAATTTCTTCACAGAACAGGTGGTGGACAAGTGGAACACCCTGCCAGAGGAAGTGGTGGGGGCTGAAACAATCACGGGATTTAAGAATGCATGGGATAGACATAAAGGAATTCTGGAGGTCAGGGGTAAGGGGCAACAGACTTCTAGGAAAACATAAACGGAACTTACAAGCTCAAATGGGCAGACTGGGTGGGCCATAGGCCCTTATCTGCCGACACTGTCTATGTATCTATGCATCTATGTACGGAGGAGGTTCAAAAGCTCCTCCTTTTCACCACCATCGGGCATCTTCTCAACCAGGTCCTGTCCCTGTTCCCACAGTGCGTTCTGGAATTGAACCATGTGGGTGAGGTAATTCGGAGACCTGATGGCGCAAGTCGCAGCCGCGTACGTGCACCTACCCAGGACATCCAATTGCTTGGATTCCAGGTCCGGTGGCTGTGTGCTCAAGTGCTGAGGTCTCTGAGCCGGTCATGCGAGGCAGTGATGACCAGGGAGTCGGCCAGAGGATGGTTCGCCAGATACTGGTCCTCCCTCGGGGCCTTGTATAGGCGATCAGCCTTCTTCGGCAGTGCCGTAGTCGAATGCAGACGTTTCCACGCTGCCTTGGTGACATCCTCAAAGGTGTCCACCAAGGGTGGCACTACCATAGGCTTTGGATCTTTCTGCCGAAGGTAGCGGGCAAGGCGCTGTCTCTCGGGGTCGAGCTCTTCAGCATCCCACCCCATATTCTCCTGAATGTGCCTCATGATCTCCACGAAGTAGGGATCATCCGGAGGAGACCTGGGTAGGTCGTGTGGGTCTGGAGAGGGAATGCTGATGGGAGAAGGAGATCTGGAGCACCCTGAAGTGTCAGATCTAGAATCCTCCGCAGACGTGGTGTACCAGCGTCGTCTGTGTCTCTTAGGGCTAGGTGACCCTGAAGTGGATCTTGAGGGAGGTCTTCTCCTATCTGAGGATCTGTCCCTAGGAGGAGGTGCTGGCTCCTTGGGGGTTGGTGACCGTCTTACGGGCTCCTTGGGCGGAGGAGGGGGTGTAGGCGGTGAAGAAGTGGGTGGAGGCGGAGCCGGGGTAGGAGGAGGGTGCGTGGCAACCACATCCTTCCTGATGGTGTCCCACCAGAAGGTAAAGAGCTCCTTTACCTCTGCCAAATTCAGGCCCGATGACGGGTGGGGCACCGATGGCCTGTCGCCAGGGTCAGGCGTCGGGTCCCAGAGGGTCTTCCACTCCGGGGAAGGTTCCCGTGGGAGCCTGACGACTCCGGTGTCGCCCGCCTGGTTCTCAGGCTGAGTGGTATCCTCCTCTGATGATTCCTTCCGACCGACGTCAGCCGGCAACGGTGGTGCAGTCCCCCTCTCTGGGGTAGCCGACATCGGTCCCCTGGCCGACGCCCTGGGAGGCGAACGCCTGGCCGGCAACGGGTGTCTTGCTGTCGCCGGCTCCTGGGAGTGCCAGTGATGCTTGGCCGATGTCGGGTCCGGCATCCGTTTTAGGGACGTCAGGTCCTTAGTCTTACAAGGGACTGGGTCCAACCCACGTGGAGGCTGGGACACTGACCTGGCGTTGGAGTCCCGACGGCGGGAGGAAGATTTGTGGTGCTCCCCAGACTTAGACGAGGCCTTAGAAGGAGTGGATGAGGCCGACAGCCTGGAAGTCTTGAGAGGCTGCAGAGAGGAGGAGGAGCCGCTGGAGGATCTGACCTGAACCGGGGTATGCTAAGATTGAGCCCTGGAAGGAGAGCGGTCTGACTGCGAGCCGGAGCTTCGGGAGTCCGAGGCCCTCGCCGGGGACCTGGGCCATTCCTTCTCCTGGTGTTTTTCCCGGTGTTTGTGGGTCTTCCCTGACGACTCCCCCCTGGAGGAACGTTCCCTATCCATGGTCTTTAGTTTCTCCTCCAAGAGAAACGCTTGAAGGGCCTTCTGGCGGAGGATCCTGGTGCGACTGTTGAAGCTCTGGCAGAAGGAGCAGGCCTTGGTGTCGTGTTCCGGGCCTAGGCAACGCACGCAGGCTGAGTGAGGATCCTTGAAGGGGATCTGTTTGCGCAGGCACACTTCGATGGGTGATCTTCCAGAGAGGTATTTGGAGAGGACATCAGATGAATCCCAAATCGTATAAGAAAGAGAGAACGTCGTAGTTCTAAGTCGTCGCACACTAGAAAGTGACCGAGAGGCAGATGCTCGCGATGTTGACGGCGGGAAAAGAACTGGGGATTGTGGGGGGACCGCCTCCTTATGTACTACGCCTGACGTGGGCGGGACCGACGTCGGAGGCGGTCCCCGCTGAAGACTGCTAGCTAGAAAATTTCCGTGGGGTCCTGGCGCCTGACGGCTTCAGTCCTAATGGTGTAACCTGCTGCAAGAGCTGTATCTCGAAGTAAGATCTTAGAATTCGTATGCTAAGAGCTACACGCTCCTTGTGAAAAATCAAGTAAGGGATTTTATACATCAGGCCTGGAGCTCGAAATTCTAGCAGAAGTGATGGCCACCAGGAAGAGAGTCTTCCACGAAAGGAACTTCAAATCCGCAGAAGCTGCAGGTTCGAAGGGAGGGAGAGTAAGTTTCTCGAGGACAAAGTTCAAGTCCCAAGGGGGAGCAGGAGTACGGATGGGGGGGCCTCAGATGGAGAACCCCCCTGAGAAAGGTCTTAGAGACCTCCAGTTGAGCGAAAGCTTTGTCTGCGAAGGGAATGTGGTAGACCAAGATGGCCGCCATGTGTACCTTCAGAGAAGAATGACTGAGACCCAGGTCAAACAAATGACGAAGATACTCCAGCAGAAGCCCCGCTGAACAGGAGAAGGGTTCCACGTTCTTGGAAGCAGCCCAAATAGTGAATCTTTTCCACTTCATGGCATAAGTGGATCTGGTGGAGAGTTTTCTGGCCTCCACCAAAATCTCCGCCATTTTGGGAGACACTCCAAAAACGGGATTGGGCTAAGTCTGCAGGAGCCATGCATGCAGTTTAAGGGATCTGAGGCCTGGATGGACCAGAGTTCCCTGATCCTGGGTCAGTAAACCTCGAGAGAGAGGAAGAGGAAGAGGAAGAGGAGTATCCTCTGAGTATTGTTTTAGAAGAGAGAACCAAACTTGCCTGGGCCAGAAAGGAGCAATCAGAATCATTCATAGAAACACAGAATTTGACGGCAGATAAGGACCGCTTGGCCCACCCAGTCTGCCCATTTCCCTACCTACTGGATAAGCTGCAGATCCTAGTTAACCAGCAGCCTACTTCTTCCTACCCCAACCCCCCTCCTTCTGAATCTAGTTTCTGCAAGACTCATGGGTAAGTGGAATTGGGGGAAAGGCATAGACGAATCTGTCCTTCCAGTCTAGAGATAGAGCGTCACTCCAAAAAGCGCCTCGCTCTGGACCGAGCGAGCAGAATACGGGAAGTTTTGCGTTTAGAGGGGATGCGAACAGGTCGACCTGTGGTGTTCCCCAAAGTTGGAAGATATTGTCTAGGATCCCTTGGTCCAGCTCCCACTTGTGAGTCAGAGCAGAAGAGTGACTTAGCTTGTCTGCTAGGGTGTTGTCGACTCCCGGAACATGAATTGCCGTGAGGCGAAGGTCGTGTTGTGTTGCCCAATCCCAAACCTTCATTGCCTCCCTGCAAAGAGGGTTGGACCGAGTCCTTCCCTGTTTGTTGATGTACCACACCACGCACATGTTGTCCGTCTGGACGGCTAGGTGGCTGGGAAGGATGTATTGGGGAAGGGCTAGAAAAGCGTACAACACTGCCCGAAGTTCGAGCACATTGACGTGGAGAGCTTGTTCTAGCTTGGACCAGGTGCCTTGGATCCCATGAGGGCCTAGATGGGCTCCCTAACCTTCACCTGAGGCGTCTGTGGTTAGAGTCTGGGGGGACGAAAGAAAGGAACTCCCTGAAACAGGTTCTCTCGAACCATCCACCATTGCAAGTCTCGAAGCATCAGCGATGAGATCAGAACTGGGTGATCTAGGTCGCCCACTAGCTGATCCCACTGAGAGCGTACAGTCCACTGAGAAATCCTCATGTGGAGTCGAGCGCGAGGAACCGTCGGGATAGCAGCCACCATGAGCCCGAGAAGGCGAAGGACCAACCTCACAGAGACCGTCTTGCAGTTGGGCAACAGACTTATTTGGGTCTGGAGGGTGGACGCCCTGTACGGAAGCAGGAAGGCCTTGCCCGTGGTGGTATCAAGAATCACCCCAATAAACTGTAGCCTCTGGCATGGGTCCAGATGAGACTTGGAATAGTTGATGGTAATACCCAGGCAGGCAAAAACCTGCTGGGTAAGGGAGAGGTATCGGAGGAGTTCCTCCCTGGACGAGGCCACCAGGAGCCAATCGTCCAGGTACGGGAAAACCTGCACTCCTCTGGCATGTAGGTGGGCCGCCACCACTGCCAGGCATATGGTAAACACTCGGGGGGCCAAGGATAGACCAAACAGGAGCGCCTTGAACTGGTAGTGGTCCCCCTGGAACGCAAAACAAAGGTATTTGCGATGAGATGGGCGAATGGGAATGTGCAGATAAGCATCCTGCATATCCAGAGCACAAAGCCACTGACCTGGCCAGAGGAGGGGCAGAAGGCTCTGCAAAGAGAGCATCCTGAACCTTTTGTATTCTACAAAAAGATTCAGGGAACTGAGATCTCCTGTCTTCTTTGGGACCAGGAAGAAATGGGAATAGTAACCCGTCCCTCGCAGATGAAGTGGGGACGGGCTCTATTGCTTGTTTCAGCAGTAGAGCTGAAATTTCCTCCTGGACCAAGAGAAGATGTTCCCATGAATATGACAACTTCAGAGGGAGGTGGCGGGGTGGTTTCTGAAGAAACTCTATCGAGTGTCCTTCTGCTATGAGCTGGAGCACCCAAGAATCTGTGGTTATCCTCTCCCATCCCAGAAGGTGGAGGGAAAACCTCCCTCCTACCGGTTCCTCTGGGGAGTCCGGAGGCAGTGGGAGAGGAAAGGAGTCAGGTTGTGTGGGGCAGCGCCGCAGCTGAAGCACCCGCTGCTTTTGGGGGGCTTAGCAGCTGTGGGGGCCCGGCGTTTTGTGGCCCGCCTTCCCTGGGGTTTTGCCTTTGACCGATTCCGTCTGTGAAAGGGACGGCGCTGCTGCTGATGGGGACGGTACATGGAATCAACTGACTTCAGTGCCGTCCCATTCTCTTGCAAATCGGTGATGATGTCCTTGACATCACCCCCGAAAAGCACCGACCCCAAGTAGGGTGCTTCCTGGAGAGCAGATTGCACCTCCGGAACCAATCCTGACACACAGAGCCAAGCATGATGCCATAGGCCTACAGAGAAAGCTGAGCTCCACCCAGCAGTGTCCACTGCATCGTATGTCGCACAAAGCATGTGACGACTGGCCGAACGAGCAGAGCGGACAAGATCAGCCAACTCCTGCTTGACTTGGGAGTCAGGCAAGGAGTCCAGTTTGGCTTCCGCCTGAGTCAGAATGGCCTTCTGGTAGTCCCCCATATGGCCGACATAGTTCAGGGCCCTGATCCCCAGCGTGGAGGAAGCGTAAATCTTTCTCCCATACTGGTCCAGAAGGCATGATTCCTTATCAGGTGGTGACGAGCTAAGATGTTTGGGGTTCGCCGACCGGCCATGAGCGGCGTTAATCACGACCAAGTCAGCACGAGGGTGAGAATCCAGAAAATCAACACCCTCTGGAGCCTGATACAGCCTGTTCGACTTCCTAGGAAGTGAGACTAAGGCCAACAGCTGTTTCCATATTGTGGTAACGAGGTCGGCGTGAAGCTCTATCCAGGGTGGCACCAAGGTAGGAGCTGTCACGGGCAGATCCAGATGTTCAGCGAGTTTCAGACGTTGAGGATCTGGTTCCAGGGAGTGCCACTGATGAACCTCCTGGATTTTCCTAAGCAACTCTGTAAAAGAAAGATCCTCCGGAGGAGACTTCGGAGGAGTCCTTGGCCTGGGCTTCGACGGACAGCGTGGCTCGTTGTCTCTCTCGGAGTATCCGTTGGAAGAATCCAACGAGTCAGAGGGTGAAGAAGAGGATGAAGAGGAAAAAGACTCCCTTTCCCGACCCGGGGGAGGAACGCACCCCATGGGAAGTCCCCGGGGAAGCGTGTCCTGCCCTTCTCTGGATCCAGAAGGAAGAACCCTGGAATACGGAGGTGGTGAGGGAGTGTGCCGCCTCGGACGTACGGGAACCTGGGACGGCACCGTCATCGGAAGGCAGCTCTCGGCCTCTCTGGTGAGCTAAGCCTTGGCCTTAGCCCACCAGGAGGCCAGAGTCTCCTGCAGGTCCACCGGCGGCCGCGAGGACAGTGGAGGAGGAGGAGGAGGAGGGGGATAAGGATACAAGTTGTAACCGTATGGAACGTATCCAAAACCCAGCTGTGGGTAGCCCAGCGGCGGGTATTGTGGCGTCGGGTACTGCAGCGTCGGGAATCCCGGCATCGGGTACTGTGGCGCCGGATACTGCGGTCCCAGGCGCCAGCATCGGATAAGGCGGAGGTACCCGGGGCCGGGGGCTGCGGAGCAGACGGCCCGGCCGGTGGCCTCATGGGCGGGTCCATAGTGGAGGGCCCGGAGGGCCCAATGGGAGCGGGATGTCTCCCGGAGTCGGTAAGGCCAGCGTCAGGCCCGATGTCAGAGGCCCTGGCGTCGGAGGTACCAATGTCAGAGGGGCCGGCGTCGGAGCCGGCATCCAGGGAGCCGACGTCAGGTCCAGCGCACCAGGTGGCGGAAGGACTGACGGAGGCAGAAGATCCCCAGCTTCGCCCGGGGATGGAGGGGAAAAATCCCCGGGGTCGAGTTGGGGAGACTCTGGTTCCCCAGACGGCAGTGAAGGCTGCAGGAACCGGGTACGACGGACGTGGGAGGGGTCCGTCGTCGGTTCCTTTGCCAGCCGGACGTCGGAGGAACCAGCGTCCGACTTATGAGAGCCATCACCGGAGGCGGGCCGAGTAGAGTGATCGGCCTGGTCCGGTGGAGTGGAGGCCGCGCGCCACCCCGAAGGGTCGGACATCGGAGGAGCCAACGCCCAGCTTACCGGAGTCGCCCACAGAGGTAGGCCGCAAGCCTGCAGCCGAACCAGGGGCGGAGGTCTCCAACTGCCCGGAGGCGCCCGCAAGGCCCAAGCGGGAGCCAGGCAGGCGGGCGGCACCCTCGAAACCTCCGAGGCAGCCGTCGGAGGCGATCCCCGGAGGATGTTACCTGCATCCCAGCGACTCCCAGGGAGACGCGGTGGAGGAGCCCTTTCCGTGCCTCTCCTTCTTCTTCCGATGGCCTTCGAGGAAGTGGACGCCTGCCTCAGTTTTTGAGCTCCTTCTCCATTGAACTCATTTTCTTCTTCAGAATATGGGCTTCCAGGGATTGCTGCTGCCTTTTCCGGGTAGCCGCGTTGAAACTGAGGCAGTGCTGGCACTTCTCGACCGGGTGATCGGGGTCTAGGCAGAACAGGCACAGGGAGTGGCCATCTTTGTGCGGTAGTTGGGTGCCGCACGAATCGCACTTATTCTTGTGCTCGGAGGGTGTAGGGGACGACATACACAGACGATTGTACTGATGTTAGTCGAAAAAGCAATTATTTTCAGTAAAAAACCGACAAAGGTAGGGCTGACGAAACACGAACTTTTCCACGAGGCACTGCACGAGCTAACGGCAGGAAAGAACTGGAAGGCGGGCATCAGGGACCGCCCCTTTATACCGACGTCTCCTGATGCCGGTCACCTGACGTGGGGGCGATCCCTCGCCAGGGACTGCTGGCTAGAAATTTTTCCGTGGGGTCCTGCCGCCTGCCGGCGTCAGTCCTATATATAATTACCTACTGCAAGAGCCCTCTCGAAGTAAGATCTATCAATCTTACAGACTTGGTTACCCAGGAACACACTCCAACATGTGTAATGAGCCTTGACACAGAAAAAACATTTCATAAGGTATCCTGGCCTTTCTTATTCCTGGTTCTGGAGCAGTTCAGCTTCCCACAAACCTCTATAGACGGCCTCAGGGTCCTTTATGGGGCTCCCCAGGCTTTGTCAGGGTCAACGGTGGAATGTCTGATAGATTCTCTCTGAACAGGGGCACCCATCTGGGTTGTCCCCTATCATTTTCGCTCTTTATAGTGAACCCCAAGCTAACGTAGTTAGTGAACATCCGAACATCACAGGGATCCGGGTGGGAGATATTGAACACAAGATTTCGTTCTATGCGGACGATGTTTTACTGTATCTTACCGACCCTGAGAGATCAATTCCTCACATCTGGTCTCTATTAGAGAAATTCGGTTCACACACACGATATACGCTCAAAAATAAAACAGAGGTTCTAAAATTCTTTTATGGCCCTTCACCTAAAATCATGGATTGATGCCCTCTTAACTGGAACAGAAACAAAATTTCATACCTTGAAATTCAAATTCGTAAGAGTCTTGGTAAATTGTTCTCCACTAACCTGGAGCCACTCTCCTTACAAATCCACCAGGACAAAGCCAGATGGTCCCCTCTATTCTAAGATACAATCTATACCTATGAATGTTTTACCTAGATTCCTGTATGCCTTCCAGTGCCTATCTCTTAAAACACCTAAGAAACAATTCCAAATTTGGACTTCAGGTAAACCCAGAAATTAAAACCATCTCCATGCAGGCCAATAAACACAAGGGAGGTAGAGCACTCCCAGATTTCGAAGACTACTATCTGGTTGCACAGCTGCGCTTAGCACTTTTGTGGAGTACAGCAGGATATGAAACACACTGGAAATCTATGGAGCTGATCACAACCGGGGGGGGGGGGTGCTCCACTGAATACCACAGTCATAGTCTCTTCCTTACAACAGAACAAAAAAGATACACTACTTCACAATACTCGTAACACCCTAAGGGCGGTACATAGGATATGGGTTAAATATAAGTTAAGAGAAGCTATCTGGCCTTTGCAGTGGTTTGCAAGGGACCAAACATTTCTACCCGCACGAAAAGGGGTGTAGCCAGGCATTTTCGATTTGTACACCAACCAGCCACATTGCTACCCCTTCCCCTACTGTTGTTCATGCCTGCCCCCCCCCAACCAAACGACTCCAGTCCAAGGCTCATGGCTGCAATCAGATGAATCCCACACTAGACCTGCTGTCTGTCTGCGCTGCTAGTGTGGCGCTAGCTGCCCGCTGGTAGACACCACTGACTGCACCACGAGTCCAAGACCACAGCAGAAATTTCTTCTCTCCCCCCCGGGTAGGTAGATTCGCTCCACTTGCCACTCCACATGAAGTCTTTTTTCTTTTAGCTGGTTCTGAGTCTGTTCTTCCATCTGCAGCTCCTCAGTTTTCTACTGCTTCTCTCGCTCCCAGTACAACTGAACTAATAGTATGGCTTCTAACTTTACTGGGGCATTTAAACTCACTGCTCAGACTTGCCACACCCCCTACCAGATGCCGCGGCCAATCACTATGCAGGCAGACTATGCAGAACTAATTGAGACCTTCAGCTTCAACATCCACAGTCCACTCTTGCATTCCCTCAAAACAAAGCTGAAAGAGAAAAGAAAAAGCCTGCAAAGCCAAACAAAGAAATTTAAACATGATGGACTAGAGAGGGCAGAGCAATGCTGGCCAGCTTGTTTGCTACCCCATGCTACTAAACTTGGTACAACATGGCTTACTTGGAGTATCAGTAGCTATACCCTTGCGCACGAATGGATCATTCTTTTAGACAGTGGACTAGACTAGGCTTTTGTTAGTATGACCAATTGCTAGAGGGTGGAACAGTACAGGAATTCCAGGCCATAAGGGACTCCTTCCACCTAAGAAACTCAGATTGCTTTCGCTTTCTACAATTAAGAACCCATATAGTAGACCTTAAGAAAAAAACCTGATATTTCCCCACAGGCCAACCCTTTCCTCCAGACAATGCAGGCCATCACACATTGGGAGCTGGTCAGAGGGCTCATGTTTGAAGATACAGTGTATATACACACACACACACACACACACATACAGACATACATACATATATATATATATATATATATATTCCTCAGACATCTATATGACACCACACAATAAATCAAAAGAAGATGGGAGGGAGAAATCGACCAACCCATGGAGGAGAGAGAGTGGGACAGGATATTTGGGCTGGCCAATAAAACCACTTACTCTCCTGCTTGGCAGGAATTTGGGTGGAAAGTAAGGACTATATTTTTCTTCACTCCACTTATACAGCACAAGTGGAAGGGGGGGGCCTCTTTGGCTTGCTGGAGATGATGCGGGACCCCACTGGCCTATCACTCTCATATATTCTGGCAATGCCCAGTGTTACAAAATGTTTGGAACCAGATGGTGCGGATACTCTCTGGTCTGTTCTCCTGCTCCTCTACCTTAACTCTTCCCAACACTATTCTGGGTCTGCCCCCACATGAGGTCAGGGGTGCTGATGGTATTTACCTCTGGAACATCCTGTTAGCTGTGGCCCACAAGGCCATTACATGCAAATGGCTTGCCAGAGATCCTCCAACATACCAACAATGGCTTTCCATTGTACAAGAAATACAAGACAGGGAGGAGCAAACATATAAAATTAATCTAAAAAACACACATTTTCACCCACAGATGGACAAGATGGCTCCTGAGACCAGGTGCGATGGCTGAGCCTCAAACTACAGACGAATCAGATGTCCCATAGAGTAGGATGTCTGAGACTCCACTTTCACTGCCTGGGGGTTGGTGGGATGGTTCCTGTGTTGTTCAACTGCAGAAGATCTTTGACATGGTGCTTAGGACTGTCAAGACAGGGTGGTCGTGAAATAAAGTAACAGATGGATAAGAATGTAATTAAGTAATTTAACTCTATAATTCGTAACCCGAATGTAACCTCCACATGACTTATATATTATGAATTGTGCATTGTTTTTGTACCCAAATGTTTCAATAAACTTGAATTAAAAAAAAAAAACATTTTTAGGCAGCTGCAAAGAAATTCTTACTAAAATTACACAACCTGTATAAAATGCCAAAAATATATCACAATCATGGCAGTGATTATCAGGAAGTAAAACTACTTCAATTACAAAAAAAAAAAAAAAAAAAACAGAGGTGGGAGAGAAAATTGTCCTGAAGAAAAGAAAATTGCAATTAGCTAGGCATCAGATTAAATGCAGACCATAAAAGCAAGATTGTAACACTTATCGTATGCCCTTTGAAGAATTCTGAGCCAAATTTAGGCGCAATGGCAAAACATCAGGCATCCTACAGGAATCTGGAGCTAAAGCAGAAGTCTTAACAACAAGCAGTTTAAATTTAGAAATTCTGCTGATCAGGTAGTACAGAAGTAGTGCTTCTACTCAGTGGCGGAGCTAGAGGGGGGGTGGTCACCCCTCCTGGCTGTCCCAGTGTGAGCAGTGGCTTCCACCACCACCTTTATTCACTGTTTAGTGCCCATTGTGGAGCCCACGATTGACTGAGTGGCCCCCTTGGCTCCCAAACCTGGCTCCGCCACTGCTTCTACTCACTACTTTAGTGACCTGGGTATGGTAATGGACTCAAGTTGCAGGGTGTGGCTGGAGAACTGGTGACGAGCAACCTGCAGGACAGCTCCCCTATGGGGGAAGGGGGGACTACTGTCCTCTGCCACCATGTGGAGACTGGATGGCAGCACAACAGAGGCTGCCAAGGGATGGAAAGCCATCATTTGCCAAGATGTGCAATGCATGTTGCGTCACTGCAAGTCAGCTAGCCCAGGAAAGATAAGGCTAAGCTTATTATGGACTTAATTATTACTCAGTATATTATATTTATAATATAAAAATAAACATATGACAGTACCCAAAACTTGATGTTATAACATCCCCAATTATGTACTCTGGCGTTTAATCTCTTCAGTGTACCATTTAATGACCAGGATATTCAAAGCCCTGCAATTGTGCTCACTGTTCGCTCCAGGAGTACACTTGGAGCTAATTACAGGTATACTGGAACGTGCTTGAAGCACACTGAGAGCATATAAGCATTTTCTAATATACAAGCCAAAGGATGCAGACACTAGCCAGTTTGCTCCTTATGAACCACGACCCCCTATTGGCCATATGAGGAATGTGGCTAGTCAAAAGTCAATACCAGGAGCAAACAAGCTGGTTGTGCTTGCAAAATGTGACTGTTCCTATCAAATCGGTGCCCATGCAAATGATTCCCATAGCACAGGCAAAGCACTATGGGGTCATCTGCATCCCATTATGGCCTCATTATAAGCCGAAGAGCACACAGGTACTCCCTGGATAGCGCCCTTCCCCAACACACAATCGCCATTCCCATTTTTTGTAAATATCACCCCGGTAGTCTAGTAGACCCTCCCAACCCCTCAATGGCCATTCCAATCCCATCGATATCACCCTGGTAGTCTAGTGGGCCCATAGCCCCCTACCAATCCCAGTCCCGATCAGTTTGAAATACTTCCCTAGTAGTTTACCGGCTCCCCCCCTTAATAAAGGATGCTGGACTTCCAATAAATCAAATTAATGTTTCCCCAACATGAATGCTTAAAAAACACACAACTCCCCATATCAAACCTATTTTGTATAACCTGAAGCTGTACCTTAACTCCCCAAATGTTTTATTTCTTTTTAACGCAGGAGTGGAACAAAATTGGGCAAAAAAATTTGACCCTACAGTTTCTTCACTATGAAATATTCCAGGCCACTTCCAGTTTTATTTGGTTGTAAATTTCTAGTTCCACCAGAAATTTGAGTACTTTATAAATGTATTCATTTCGGGGTTTTTTCTCAATATATAAAGCTGGTCTTATTTTCCACTAACATCTTTCAGCCACCCCCTTAATTTCCCTAAAGTCTGTTTGTATCTGTACTCATTTAATTTCTTTCTCATTTTCACCATAAGTCTCCACCTCCGCCTCCTTCTCCCACATTTGTCACCTTTCAGCCTTCTTACTAGGCCCTGTTAATTAGTCCCCACCTGGGGACTTCTCTAGCATTTTCACTCCTATTTTACTTCACCTTTCCCATCATCACCTTTTTGTTTCACATATTCTCTCTCAATCTTGCCATTTATCTTGGCTTCAACAAGATTTGCGATATCTTTGCACCACTGAGGAAAAGAAAAATTCGGGGTCAAGTTAATGGTTGGATCACAGGGGAT
Source organism: Neoceratodus forsteri (assembly GCA_016271365.2). Classification (NCBI taxonomy): domain Eukaryota; kingdom Metazoa; phylum Chordata; order Ceratodontiformes; family Ceratodontidae; genus Neoceratodus; species Neoceratodus forsteri. The sequence goes on along the minus strand of JADMNL010000031.1, from coordinate 111,651,055 downwards.
CTCCTCGCCCAGATGAAGGAAAGGGACAATCTCTGGGAAAAAGCCAGGTTCTCTCACAGCAAACACAACTTCCAATGCTACAGAGCTGCAAGAAACCACTGCACCAATCTCATCCGCCAAGCAAAGGCCAACTTCCACAAGGAGCAGCTTAAAAAAACTTGGGGCAATGGGAAGAATTTTTGGGATAACATCCAAAACCTTCTTGGGAAGGATGAGAAGAAGATCCCCCACTCGCTCAACATTGACAACATCACAATTACTGACCCTCAGCACATCGCAGATTCTCTCAACACAGCGTTTACTGACCTGACTGGAGTGCTACCCCCTGACTACCTGCACCCTGCTGGGGAACAAACCAACTGCACGCCTCAAGAGGGCTCAATCCCTGTCTTCTACTTCAAAAAAGTGTCAGTGAAGGAGGCTTACAAATACATAAAAAAAATACTAGGCAAGACCAGAATGGGGAGTGATGGAATCGATATGAAACTCCTATCCCTAATACTGGATGTCATCATCGTGCCAGTTACAAAACTATTTAACAAATCACTGGCTCTTGCACAGTTCCCCGGGATCTGGAAACAGGCTCTCGTGACGCTGGTGCACAAGAATGGTGATATGACATGCGCCGCCAATTACAGGCCGATATCCATCCTCTCTCCCTTATCTAAAGCCCTGGAAAAATTGTGGCCACCCAACTCACAGATTACCTCAACAAATACAACTTGTTATGTCCAAACCAACATGGCTTCAGGCAGAATCATAGTACCTCCACAGCTTTGCTGGACTACACTGACTACTTGCACAAGGCACTAGATGAAGGAAAGCTGGTGGGGTCAGTCTTCATAGACCTCACCAAAGCCTTCGACACTGTCAATCACTCTCTCCTCCTGACTCAACTACAGAACCTGGGGGTTGCAACCAATGTTGTCTGCTGGTTCAAGGACTACCTAACACACAGAAGCCAACGTGTAAAAATTGGGCACACAGTATCTAGCTCCAACGAGGTATCTTTAGGGGTCCCACAGGGGTCAATACTGGGGCCCTTACTATTCAGCCTCTTCCTAAATAATCTTCCTGAAGCCTGTGACACTAAACTGATACTTTACGCAGATGACGCTGTGCTTCTCACCAGCAGTTCATCAATAGTTGCCCTCCACTCCCAGCTGCAGGCATCCTTCTACAAACTGGAAGACTGGTTCTGTAGCCATAAACTTCTATTAAACTACAAAAAAACCAAGGTGATGCTCACAGCCAGCCCACAGCACAAAAAGCTCCCTCCCCTCACCATCTCCAATAAAGTCAATGAGCTGCTGGAACAAGTTCAGACCTTCAAGTACCTGGGGGTCACCGTTGATGACTGCCTCACCTTCACCCAACACATCAACACAGTGGTAAAGGCAGTGAACACCAAGCTGGGTGTACTATATAGGCATAAAAAGTATCTCACTCCAGAGGCCCTCCGTCTCTCAGTCTCCAGCTCCATCCTTTCTACCATCGACTATGGATTGGTGGTCTATGGCGCAGCAACAGACACTGCACTAAAAAGGATTCACATTGCCCTCAACACGGCATGTAGGCTCACAATGGCTGCAGATCGAAATACCCACACCTGCTCCTTATACAAGGAGACCAATTGGCTGCCACTAAAGAACAGGATTATATTCCAAACATGTCTCCTTGGAAAAAAGGCACTAATGGGTAAAACCACCCCATGCATTTCTAGCATCCTAACACCAAGTGCTACCAGCTATACCACCAGAGGCAGGATGAGGGAGGCCCTATCAACACCTTTCCGTCGAACTGTGCAGGGACAGCGCTTTCAGCTTTAGGGCCCCAATGGCTCAATGAAATCCCAGTGCACATTCTAAACTCCCAATGCATCTGCAATTCAAAATGGCCTAAGGCAACACCTTCTCACTAGGACAGTTTGTGACTGCCACTAGGACTGTAACACCATTAATGCCCACTCACCCACACTCCTCCTTCCCTTCCTTTTACACCCACTCTTCCCTATTGCCCTATCCCTCTGTCTTCCTCTCCCCTGTGCCTTTTCTCCACTGGATCAACCTTAAACAACATACTACCACTACCTCCCCAACCTCCTAGACAAAGCCACTTCTTCTGGCTGCCCACTCCCCCCCTGTCTCCCCTCCCCCTCACCTTGACTCCTCCGTGGACTCTCACACTAGGTGTCACACCTGTTTATCTCCTTCACTACATATAAACACTGTCCTTTACCCTAGTTGAATGCTTTTGACGCTGTACTATCACCATTGGTACTATGAATGACGTATCCTCACTGTATACTAGCTACCTACTATTCGAGTATTGTATGTAAACTGTTTGTTATTGCTGTCATTGTCACTGTTTGACGTGGAACCTTTGTAAAAGAGCTCTGAGCTCAAAGGTATGATCCGAATCCCTAAATAAATAAATAAATAAAATAAAAATTTATCACTTCTTCTCACCAAGCCTCCCCTTTTTTCTTTCCCCACATATTACACACACACACACACACACACACACACATATCCCTCATTTTACCTCCCCTCTACACTAAATACAGGTTACTCACCTGTAACAGGAGTTCTAGGAATGGTATATGTTGTTCATCCACACTTACTGGCAGGTTCCTTGCCGCTTTAAATCTTGCCGGAAGGTCTTCAAGCTGGTTTCTCCCACCCATCCGGGTGGTAAAACTCTCGGCTCCGCCCCATGACGCCAGATCTAGCCCGCTGGAAGCCAGGTTGCAGGTCAAAGTCGGGGAGGTCGGGTGGGTTGTGTGGATGAACAACATATACCATTCCTAGAACTCCTGTTACAGATGAGTAACCTGTATTTCTAGGGACATGGATATGTTGTTCAATCCACACTTACTGGCAGACTCCTAGCCGTTCTCCGGGAGAAGGGAGGTAAGGCGCACCCTCTATACTTACTTGGGACATAAGGACTGGAGAACCGAGGTCACAAAACCAGCATCCCGACGTGACTCAAGGTCAATGTGGTAGTGGGTAATGAAGGTGAGTGCTGACTTCCAGGTAGCAGACCTGCAGATTTCCTGGATAGGGACGTCCCTGGAAGCAGCCAACCGAAGCAGTGGTATGGCGGGTAGAATGAGCTCTTATCCCTCTGGGAGGCTCCATGCCCGCCAACCTATAGCAGAGATCTATGCAGGAGGTGACCCACCTGCCTATCGTCCGCTTGGCTGCAGCTCTGCCAGGTGCGCTTCAACGTAGGTGACAAACAGCTGGCGAACCTCTCCCCGAACTTCAGCCATCCGCTCCTTATAATAAGAGAGCGCTCTTCTAGGGTCCAAAGTATGAAGCCTATATTCGGCATCCGAGGTATAATTGGGGTAGAACACCGGCAGAATCAACACCTGATTAAGGTGAAACTCTGACACCACCTTCGGAAGGAATTTCGGGTGGAGGCGCAGGACAACCTTGTCCCTGTGGAAGACCAGATAAGGCGACTCGATGGAAAGCGCCTGGAGCTCTCCCATCCTTCTGGCTGACGTGATACCCACCAAGAAGGCGGTCTTCCACGACAGGTGGGAAATATCGCACCTGTGCATCGGTTCGCATGGCTTGCCCATGAGCTTAGCCAATACCAGCAGTAGATCCCACGGAGGTGGAGGTTCTCGCACCGGAGGGGATATGTGATCAAGGCCTTTGAAAAAGTGCCCGACCACCTTTTCCTGCGCCACCGACTGCTTTCCGGCCCACGCCAGGTAAGCAGAGATGACTGCCAGGTGCACCTTAAGGGTCGTCTACCGAAGCCCTAGCTGAGAAAGGGACTACAGGTAGTCCAGAATGCTGGCCAAGGAACAGGAGGAAGGGTCCAACCCCTTATCCTGACACCAAATGGAGAATCTCTTCCATTTGAAGGCATAGCATTTTCAGGTCGACTCCTTACGGGATGCCTCAATAACGTTGAGGACCTCGTCGGAAAGACCCAAGGCCTGGAACTCTAGCCGCTCAGGAACCAGGTCGTCAGGTGCAGGAATTGAAGGTCCAGGTGGAGTACCTTCCCCTGGTTGACTGAGATCAGGTCCGGGCGGGCTGGAAGCCGCCTCGGGAGCCTGGAGCTGAGGCTGAGGAGCTCTTGATACCAGAACTGGTGGGGCCAGTCTGGGGCTACCAGAATCACCTGCGCCTTGTCCCTCCTCGCCTTGAGAATCACCTTGTGGATCAAGGGAAATGGGGAAAGGCGCAGAAGAGGCCCGGGGTCCACGGCCTCGAGAAGGCATTCCCCTGCAGCGAGCCCTGCTGAGGGGCGGGCATGAAACAGCCTCAGCTTCGCATTCTCCCTGCAGGCAAACAGGTCCACCTGAGGTGTGCCCCACTGGGAGAACAGATCGTGCACTACCTCCGGCAGGAGAGACCACTCGTGAGATGCAGCACCTATCCGGCTTAGGGCATCAGCCAGAGTGTTGGGAGGCTCCTGCCAGATGGATGGCTAGGAGATCCGCCTCTAGTCTGCTCACGAGAGACCAAGTGCGGAAAGCCTCCTTGCACAGAGGCAAGGAGTGCGTCCCGCCCTGGCGGTTTAGGTAGCACATGGTCGTGGTGCAGTCTGTCTGGACCTGGACCACTTGACCCCATACAAACGGAGCGAAGGAGGTAAGAGTTAGTCGGACCACTCGAAGCTCCAGCAGGTTGATGTGGCATCGAGACTCCTGAGGGGACCAGAGGCCGTGCGCTCTGAGCTCCTCCAGATGGGCACCCCAACCCATCAGAGGCGCGTTGATCGTTAGAGTGACCATCGGCTCTGGGCGGACGAACGGGATACCCTCCTGTAGATGAGCCCGGAACGATCCACCACTGGACAGCGTTCCCCATCTCCTGCATCACTATCACTGGCTGGTCCAGAGAACTGGAGCGCTGTGACCATTGGCGGGCCAGCCCCCATTGCAGGGGACACATATGCCAGCAGGCCCAATGGACCACGCTGGTGCAGGCCGCCATGAAGCCCAGGAGGCGCAGGAAGTCCCAGGCAGGGCGCAATTGCCCAACCAGAAATGATTGGGCAAAGGAGGAAAGAACCTCGGCCCTGTCTGCCGGGAGCCGTGCTCTGGCTCAAAGAGAGTTGAGCTCTGCCCCGATGAACTGAATCACCTGTGTTGGCACGAGTTCCAATTTGGCCTCGTTGATGAGGAGGCCACTCTGAGAACAGACCTGGAAGGCCAGATCCCTGGACCGCTCCGCTTCCAGCCTGGAGGGAGCTGCAATCAGCCAATTGTCCAGGTAAGGGTACGCCCGGGCCCTTTGGTGCTGCAGGAATGCTGTCACCACTGCCATGCATTTGGTGAAGACCCTGGGAGCTGGAGAGAGGCCGAAAGGGTATGGCCCGGAACTCGTAAAGGGATCCCTCTGCCCTAAAGCGGAGGAATCGCTGGTGAGACGGACGGATTGGGATGTGAAAGAACGCGTCCTGGAGGTCCAGAGAACAGAACCACACGCCTCGTTCCAAGGATGGAATGATCTGAGCCAGAGTGACCATCCTGAAGGTACGAGACCTTAGGAACTTGTTCAGGTCATGTAGGTCTAGAATGGGGCGCCAGTCCCCCATCCATTTTGGGACCAGGAAGTACCTGGACACAAACCCTGGGTCTGGTGGAGGATCCGCCACCTCCCTGATCACCTCCTTCTGGAGAAGCAGAGCAATGTCGGCTCGTCGAGCCGACAGAGAGGTTGCAGACACCTTAGCCCCCCGTGGGGAGACAGCTCGATAGGGTGGGGACTGCTCGAATTCCAGAGGCAGACCCTTTCCTACCACTTCCAGCACCGAGCGGTCCGTGGTGATATCGGAGCATGCAGAAAGGAAGTGGCGGAGCCGTCCCACCCCCACGGGGGAACCTGGTTAGGAGTGACGAGGTTGGGGGCGACACCCCTCAACCCGTCACTGGGCAGGCTTGGAGGAAGGACCAGCCGAGGAGCCTCCTGGACCTTTCCGTCCCTGGCTTCCTGTTGGAGGAAGCAGCAGGCTTGGCTTTGGGTGCAAGTGCGAGAGCCTGCTGGCCCTGATGCTGGTGTTGCTGGGCCGGACGTGCCGCAAGGGCTGAAGGCCGAAAGGGCTTACATTGCTGCCGGCGGCCTTTGTCCTTCTGGGCAGACGTGACCGAGTCCAAGGTGGCACTGGACTTCTCGATCCTTTGCAGATGACCCTCCACCCCGGGACCGAACAAGTCGGTACCCAAGAAGGGAACGTCTGCCAGCTTGTGCTGGGTATCTGCCATAAAGGCAGCGATCCGCAGCTGCTTTCCGCGGCGATGTATTACCGCGGCCACTACCGACCGCGCATGAGTCAGTGATGTCCAGGGAAGTCTGGAGCTACTGCTTGGCCACCGCCCTTCCCTGATCCCGCACCTGCTTGACCATCGTCTGAAGGTCAGCTGGGACATGAGGAATCACCTCATTCAGGGAGCCCAAAAGGGCGTGTGAAAAGTGTGCCATCAGAACGGCCGAGCTGGCCTGACGAAGGCCTAGCAAGGAAGCTGCATAGACTTTCCGCCAGGAGTAGTCCAGTTTCTTGGACTCCATATCGGATGGCTTGTCCACATCCTGAGCGTTTCCGGAATGCTGGAAAACGCTGTCGGTCACTAGCCCCTCCACGGAGTGGTGCTCCGAGAAACCGGAGAGTGAACCAGTGGGAACAGCATATTTCCGAGCCATCCTGGCCGAAGGTGCTGGACAAGAAGCTGGCCGCTGCCATAGCTCCAGGGCCGGGCCAACAATAGCTTCGGCCACCGGGAAGGCCTCCATAGGGGAATCCCCTTGGTCCAGTATCTCCGTGAGGGGATACTTGGCCCGTTTTGAACCGGGTTCGAGCTTCATCCCAGGGGACTCTGAGATGAGTCGAAGCATTCCAAGGAACAAGGATGGGCTCTCGTCCACCGACTGACCCCCAGTGGACTCCAAGTCAAGCGGCCTTGAGAACAAGGAGTCGTTGTCATCAAGACTCAGGAGTCTGCGAACAGCTGTTGAGCGCCTGAGCCACCCTCCACCTGCCGAGGTCGATCGGGAGTGAGGGTGACCAACAATCAATGGGGCAAGCCCTGACTCGACAGAGAATCCTTGGTCGGGGCCCCAGTTTTAGGTTGTGGAGGTGGGGGTTCCACCACAATGGGTGGCGCAGCCAGTCTTGGCCAAACAACCCGGTGCCAGCTTCGACACCTCGACTACTGCGAGGGGTTGTTTCGGCCAGTCCAGTGACAGTCACTTAATGGCCAGAGAAGGCAACGGTGTCGGCTTATTCCCAGACAATAAGAGCTACTGCCACATTAGATCCTCGTAGCGCCGACGCAACTTGCGCCGGAGCCTATCTTCCGAAGAGGACGATGAGGATGAGTGGCGCCACCTCTTTCCATTGAGCCAAGACCGAGACCGCCGATGTCGGCAGGACCAGCTGGACCTGGAAGAGGTCCAAGACCGAGACCAAGACCAAGACCTTCGGGAATTCCGAGGGTGGGTCTGAGAGGGGCCGGGGGAAAAACCTGCTCCTCCCTCGGTTCAGTGACCTCAACCGGGGACTCCGGCACGGGAGGCACAGGCAAGTCCTCGGTTTCCACCGGGGGAACCGGTGAAGAAGGGTTGTCGGCTTTTCCAGTCGACAAACCGTCCAACAAGTCGAGAAAAATCTCGACCGCGTTGACTGTTGTCTCGGCCAGCTGACCTGACGGGAACACCGTGAAGCCAGAGGCCTTAGCCGCAACCTCGACCGAAGTAGAGTGTCGACTATCCGGGAAAGGGGACCTCTCCCGCTCCCACGAATGTCGACGGTGGGACTTACCTTTGGAGTCCTTCTTTTTGGACTGAGAGGAATGTCCCGAAGGCCCTTCTCCCTTGGTGGAGAGGGACTGGCAAAGCTCCTTGAAAGAAGTTGTGTAGGAGGAGCCCAAGGAGAGCGGGATAAATGCCGTGACCGAGGACGATGATGATGATGTGACCTGGGCCGCCTCCTCCTCCTCGAGGGCGATCATCTGTTCCAGCTGTTCAGCCGAGCCCGCAGCCGCGGACACTGCCCAATGGGCCTCCTTCGACTTGACCGAAGGATAACATTTCTCAGGATGCCCCAGCAGCAATCAGGCAGCGTGGTCCTCTAAGACCGAAGTCGAAAAGGATTTGCACAACTCACAAGCCTGTGAGTCATGGCCAAGTCCAAGGCAATAAACGCACGTGGAGTGCGGATCGGTCTGGGACATCTTCTGCCCACAGGGGCACCGACGAAAACCGGGAGACGATTTGTCCATTGCAGTCATGAAAGAGAAGACCGCCTGAATTTAAGAATAAGTTTCGATTGACCCAAGAGTGTGGATCCAGGCCTAAAACGCAGAGTGCTAAGGAGGGAACCTGAGCTTCCAAGCGGTAAGGAAGATCTGGCGTCATGGGGCGGAGCCGAGAGTTTTAACACCTGGGTGGGTGGGAGAAGCCAGCTTGAAGACCTTCCAGCAAGATTTAAAGCAGCAAGGAACCTGCCAGTAAGTGTGGCTTGAACAACATATCCACGTCCCTAGAAACAGATTTTTTGGATTTTTCCCACCAAACTTGCAACACAGGCTTTTTGAGAGCCCCTCTCATGAACAGTGGCACTGTCATTTTGTTACTCGGTCCCGAAAGGCGATTCAGCGCAGTGACTGCGAAATCACCTTTTTGGGACCTAATAACGCCATGTCAGTTCAAGAATTCATTTAGAAGGTCCCATAACCCATGTTGAAAATTTAGGCTAAAATTTGCAAAAATGCCGAGATATGCATTAAAGTTGAAAAACCCTATTCATTCTATTATACAGCTTACCGGCATTTCTTCAGTTCGCGGGTGGGCTTTGAAGAGTGTAGACATGTTCCCGGTCCACAAAGATCGCTATACCGACTCCGTAGGTAAGTATGGGGTGAGGGGGGTGAGGGAGGGCAGGGTGCGCAGAGGGTGGGTGCGGGTAGGGAGGGGCATCGAGTCTCTGAGGGACCGTTTTCATTTTACAGGGGAAAAAGAAAAACATCGCGGGACAGTTTTTGTTTTGCAGGGGATTGGCACGCTGGGGTGGGCTCCCAGCGCTGCACCAAACTGTTTGGTGGGGTCTATAGCCGACGGGGACTGGGCACCCTCATCGGCACACAACACGGTGGGGGGAATGATAATGCCGACGGGGATTGGCACCCAGTTGGCACATAAAAGAAAGTGTGGGGGGTGAGCCGAGGGAGTTGGGCACACCCTCAGCATTCAACAGGTGGGTGGGGTTATGCCGACGGGAGTGGGCTCCTTGGCCGGCACACAAAGAGGGGCGGGGTTAAACCTGACAGGGGATTGGGCATCCCCTAATCGGCAGTAGGGGCTCACTCACTGACCATGCTCATAATGTCGGGCGCGAACGTAGGAAGGGCCCTCTGCATATGCCCAGCTTTGCTCGGATTGCAGCGGACCTTTTCTTAGATGTGCTCGCCACATTATGTATGTACGGTGTGGTGCCGGCATGCAGGCTAACTGGGGAATGAGGGACGCACCTACCGGTGTGTGCCCTACATTCACCCAACAGCGACCCAGCCTCCAAAGCTGCACTGTCCCACGATGTTGGCTGCGCATGCGCGCCAACATAAAAAATATTTGATTAGGAGGTTGTGTGGGCAGTGTCATGGTTACACCAAATGGTACTGTTGTGGGTGACTGAAAGAACAGAAGTACTGCCGGCAGGGGGTGCAGTGGCTTTTGTATCTATGCCTATTGCATAAATAAGCAAAAAACCTAAACATGTCCACAATATATTGCTCCCTCATGCAATAAACAGTTTTACTACAGCGGTGACATCCCCAACAGCGACAGACACAATGCAGTGTCGGCATTTGTACTGTTAGGATGGGAGTGGACATGCCCCGGTTTATATATAACTCCGAGTCAGAGTTGTCTCGGGGAGGGGCGAAACACTGGGCAATACAGTGCTGGTGCCAGCAGGGACCATCACAGCGACCCGATGTTGTTGGTCGAATTCTGTCGCTGTGATAGTCTTCGATCTTGCGGTTTCGCTATGCGGTCGGCACATCACAATAAACCACATTTTGTCTCAAGAAGATGACATAATAAATTATTCCACACCTTATTTGGTCGAGCAGAATAATGGAAGGATGTTCACCTTCTGCATTTCTCCTGTGCTGAATCTTCTTCAGATTTCTTATCCAGCTACCATAAGACCGACCAAAAATTTAACATAAAAGCTATATTCTATGTAACAACAGAATAATGCAAACAGAAAGGAACCACTCTCTGTGCGGAAATATCAACCTGTTAACCTGCATGCCAGAAACCAAAACTTTTGTAGCCTAATTCACGTCAGCAGATAATCAGAGAAAGTCCTCTCCTAACACTCAAGCCTTACACACACAATGCCATCGGATAGCGGGAACCTCTTAAAGGCCGCGGGACTCCAGTCCTCTCCTAACACTCAGCCCTGCACACACAGGATGCCATCAGACCGTAGGAGCCTCTTAAAGGTAATAGGCTCACCTTGCTTTGGACAGACCTCTGCAAGGGGTGTTTCCGCATCATCTTATCTACCCTCCGAACATCGCCGATAGGATTTGCAAGCCGCTTTTCTGCCTGTATTGAGCGCACTTGTGAGGGGATTCTACGGGGAGCTTTACGGCCGAGATTTCCCCTTAATGGACACAGGTTTACAGTATGTAGTAAGGCTAGTGGTTAGCCGTGTTAGACTGTCACTAGGTGCTATTGTTAACTGTACTGCAAACATAGCCTGTCTTTGTCCATTTTGTCTACCCACTTTTTACAGACTGATCGTGCATGGAAGTGCTGACTTACTGCCTTTATACTGTCGGGTGTAGTGGTAACTACTTGCTGAATCTGGGTACTCACAGGGTCTACGAGCAGGAGCAGGCCTAGGGCCTGGTGCATGTTTCTGGCGTCCTCCTCGCCACTGCCTCCAGCCCTCACCTCACCCTTCTGCTCCACGCATGCGCACTGGTGTCCAGTTCGCGCATGCGCACTAACGACCACCCCTGAAACCAGTCTCCCGCTGCATATTAATCTGTTCTTTTGTTTCTGCCCTACATAGGCCGCGAGACCCCAGTCCTCTCCTAACACTCATGCCCCACACACACAGGATGCCATCTGACCGCGGGAGCCTCTTAAAGGTAATAGGCTCACCTTGCTTTGCACAGACCTCTGCAGGGGGTGTTAGCCCGCCCCAGCCACCCTCAGCCACCCTCCCACCCAGGGTCGTCTCTTAATTTAAGGACCTAACCGATCACATGACTTCCTGTCTGCCTTTTTACTAAGTCCCCACTTTCCCATTTGCAGGTTATCCTTTTCCCTTCCTCCTCTCCCATTCCCTGTCTTGCCCTCTATACACCTATATGCTACTACACTTCCTGTGTCTCTCCCCTCCCACTCTCAGATTGATCCTTTTACCTCCACAATCTCTCTCTCAGATTCCCACTATCTAACCCTCCGCATGCATTACCCTTAGTGCCCCTAGGAGTCACTACTGGTCCCTACTCTGCCCCTCATTCCCCCCACACTTTTTCTGGGCTCAGACACCCTGGTGTCCCAATAACGTAGGTCCAATCCAGGCCCCCCCACCCCAGGATTCGAACCTTGTACCTTCCGCATCATAGCCCGTGGCACTACCGCTGCGCCAAAGTGGCTACCATGATTCTGAAAGCGACACTATCTCCCTTAAACCTTTGAAACATGTCCACCAAATATGTGGTACAGGCACCCGCCCAACTTACAATGCTTGTCCTCATCCTGCTCCACTCCGGCACTTCACCTCCACCTCTGATACCATGCCCTTGCCAACCCACCTGCACACACATCCCACCCAAACCTTTCCAAACTCAACAACCTTCTTCACCACCTACATCCACTCACCACCCAGCTCATCCCTCCCTACCCCCACTCCCTGACTCACCCTGGCCACCACTCTACTTAGCCATCCCAGAGCTCCGTTCCTTCCCCCATCCCTATCTCCCCCCCCCGGGGACAGACCTCTCATAGTAAGCAGCTCACACACCAAAAACAGCACCCAATAATCTTCAGGCTCATCTCCATCCTCCTCTTGCTATCTGGTAACGTCCATCCCAACCCTGGCCCACATGCAGCGAACTCTAACCACCCACAAACATCGGCTGGTCTCCACCTAGCCTCAATGAGCATATGCAGCATCCTTAAGAAATTCCCCGACCTTCAGGCATGGGTTGCCCAACACCAGCCAGATGTCCTGGCACTAGTCGAAACCTGGCTCTCCAATTCCACTCCAGACTCCTTTATTGCCCTGCCAGGGTACACACTTTTTAGAGAAGACAGAGTGGGGAAGCGTGGAGGAGGTTGTGCCATCTACCTCCGGGATACGTTGCAAGGAAATGCCTTCCCCCCCGTCCAGCTGGGACATGGAGCCCAAGCTCTCTCCATCAAAATCACCTCTGGCTATTCCAGAGCTCCTCTAGTGATCACTGCAGCATATATCCCCCCCACGACTTCAAAATGCAGCACTCCAGTCACTACTGCAGCACCTCGCCAACTTTTCCAACAAAATGGAACAGATCACTATGGGAGACCTAAACAGCAACTGGCTAGCCAGCGCTGCCTCCCACCCTAAAGATGCCATAGCTGCCCTTTACCTCAGCCAGCTAGTCACTTCCCCCACCAGGCCCCACCCTACCAATGGCACCGCCATTACTGGACATTGTCCTCACAAACAGACCCCACAAAATCACTGACATCACAGTGCTGCCCAATGCCCTAAGTGACTACTCCCCCATCCTCTTCACCTGCTCCTGTAAAACTAAGAGACCAACTAATAAAGTCACCTTTCAGCTTCGCCTGCAACCTGGCAAACTGGCCAAACTCAGAACACCTTGCCAACTGGGATTGGTCCCCAATTAAGTTAGCACAGAATGTGGACACTGCTTTTAGCAATTTTGTCCATTCTTTTAACGCCGCTTGTGACATTTTTGCCCCCGTTTCTAAGCAGACTATAAAGAAGCATGATTCCCAGTGGATCACCCCTTCCCTCATCAACCAACTGCGGAACACAGACAACCTCTGGTATAAGGCCTTTGACTCTGGCAAACCCATAGAAACATAGAATTTGACGGCAGATAAGGACCGCATGGTCCACCTAGTCTGCCCATTTCCCTACCTAACGGATATGCTGCAGATCCTAGTTAACCAACAGCCTACTTCCTCTTACCCCCCACTAGAATTGCCTTATGCCTGTCCCATGCATTTTTGAATTCCCCCACTGTTTTTGACTCTATGACCTCCTCAGGAAGGCTGTTCCATGCATCTACAACCCTCTCTGTGAAGAAATACTTCCTCACAGTACCTCTGAGCCATCCCCCCTCTATCTTCAAATTGTGCCCCCTTGTTCTTACTTGGTTTCAAAGGACAAAAGAAGGCTACTGCCCATCGAGATTGTTCCCCACCACATTGGTGGGATAATTATACCTTGAAGTTGTTAGACTCGAGCCAACAATCCAGCCCCTTTTTGAAGACTGTATTACAGCTACTGTTCACTAAGTATTGTGGAAGGAGATTCCACAGTTTGGGGGTTCTTACTGTAAAGTAGTTTAACCTTTTGTTGTTTTAGCTTTAGAAACAAATATCTGGTTGTTATGATACCGTGGGAAGTCCAGCTGGAAGAGAAATGTAGCCACAGTGGTGCATCAACTCCTGAGAATTCTTGATTTTGTACAATAGGAGAAGGTCACCTCTAGTATGTCTTGTGCGTAGTGAGTGTAACCCTGTAACTCTTAATCTTTCCTCGTAGTCAAGTTCGGATAAATAAGGGACCATTCTTGTAGCTCTTCTCTGCACCCTCTCAACCCTGTCAACGTCCTGCCCCAGGTAGGGACTCCAGCAGGGGGATCCATAGTCCAGATGGGGCCTGACATAAGCTCTGTACAAGGGGATTATGCATTCCTGTGTCCTAGACACAAACGAACGTTGGATTTGAGTGAGCAAGGCGTTAGATTTCCTAGCTATCATCCTGCAATGATCACTACAGGATAGTTTATTATTAATGATTCTTGCACATCTCTTTTTCTGAAAGATGCTACTCTCTTGGACTTTGTTGATTGCCTTGAGGTATTTGAACGTTTCTATCATGTCCCCCCCTCCCTCATTTCCTCGAGGCTATACATGTTAAGCTCCTTTAGTCTTTCTTCATATGTCTTCTGGTGCAGACCAGGCACCATTTTGGCTGCCCTCCTCTGGACAGCCTCGACCCTATCTATGTCTTTGCAGAGATGGGGTCTCCAGAACTGTACACAGTACTCCAGATGTGGTCTTACCAACCGTCTGTACAGAGGGCCAACAACTTCCTGTTTTCTACTGGTGATGCCTCTCCCTATGCATCCCAGTATCCCCCCAGCCCTCCTTACTGCCTTCTCACATTGCTGGCCCACCTTTAGGTCATCTGATATGACTATCCCAGGTCCCTTTCCATTTTTTTTTTGTCAGTATCTCACCCCCCATTGTGTACTCTTCCCCTGGTTTTTGTTTCCCAGGTGCACTACTTTGCACTTCTTTGCGTTGAATTTAAGCTGCCATACACATTTGACCATTCCTCCAACCTTGCCAAGTCCCTTTTCTTCCTTTCCACCTTTCCACCCCGCCTTGTGCATCAACCCTGTTGCAGATCTTTGTTACATCTGCAAAGAGACATACTTTCCCTTCCAGTCCCTCTGCAATGTCACTTATAAAGACATTAAAAAGGACCGGCCCCAGTACTGAACCCCGCGGTACCCAACTAGTAACCCTCCTTTCTTCACTGTGGACTCCATTTACTACTACCCGCTGTGTCCTGTTGTCCAGCCAGAGTTTTACCCAGGCTACCACTCTGGAACCCACTCCCAGGCTGGCTAATTTGTTTATTAATCTTTTGTGCAGGAATGTGTCAAATGCCTTGCTAAAGTCTAGGTAGACCATGTCCACAGCCCCTCCCTGGTCTACTACTTTGGTCACCCAGTCAAAGAAATCAATTAGATTTGTTTGACATGACCTTCCTGCTGTGAATCCATGCTGACTTTGGTCCTGCGCCCCACTGGCCTCTAGGTACTCAACAATTCTTTCCTTCAGAAGTGATTCCATCATTTTCCCTACCACTGAGGTCAAACTGACAGGTCTGTAATTTCCTGCCTCTGTTTTGCTCCCACTTTTGTGAAGGGGAATCCCATCCGCCCTTCTCCAGTCCTCAGGTACCACACCATCCTCCCATGGTTTATTAAAAAGGGTAGTCAGTGGTGTTACTAGTTCTTCCCTTAGTTCTTTTAGAATTCTGGGGTGAATTCCATCAGGCCTCATTGCTTTATCCACCTTCAGTTTTAAGAGTTCTTTCAGAACCCTTTCTTCTGTGAAAGGACTAATATCAACCCCCCCTATCCAAAGTGTTTCTATTGACTGGATTAGGTATCTCCCCCTGCTTTTCCACTGTGAATACTGAGCAGAAATATTCATTTGGTATCCCTGCTTTTTCACTGTCGCTCTCTGCCCAACCACCTTCCTCTTATTCAGCCTCACTATCCCTGCCTTTGTCTTGCTTTGCTTCCTAATGTACCTATAAAAGGTTTTGTCCCCCTTCTTAACCGGGTTGGCTATCTTTTCCTCAGTTTGGGCCTTTGCTATTCTGACTGCCTTCCCCGCTTCCTTCTGCTTTAACTGGTTCAGTTCTCTGTCCTGCTCCTTCTGTGTTTCCTTATACTTCCTGAATGCTATCTTTTTCTCCCTTACCTTCCTCGCCACCTCTTTTGGGAACCATAGTGTTTTTTTCTCTCATTTTGATTTGTTTATTTGCTTAACACAAAGGCTTGTTGCCTCTGTGATGGCAGTTTTGATGTTTCCCCATTGTTGCTCCACCCCACCTTCTTGCCTGTTTGCTAGTGCTTTTCTGAGGCACTCTCCCATTTTGACAAAATCAGCCCTCCTGAAGTCCAGTACCTTCATTTTTGTGTTGCTTGACTCTACAGCTAAGTTTATTGTGAACCACACTGTTTGGTGGTCGCTTGTTGCCAGATGGCTACCCACTTCAAGATCAGAGATCCTCTCTCTGTCCCCATTTGAGAGTACCAGGTCTAAGATTGCTCCCTCCCGAGTGGGTTCCAAAACTAGCTATCTGAGGCATGCCCCCTGTTGGGCATCGAGAACGGCCCTGCTCTTAGATGTGGCTGCAGCAAAGGTGCTCCAGTTAACATCTGGCATATTCAGGTCCCCCATCAACAATATATGAAAATTATGCACCTACCGTAATTATGATCTTTCTGTGCATCTTTATCATTCATCACCTTTTAGTTACTGGCCGGAGGTCATGACCCCGCGGGAGTTTTATTTTTTTGGGATAGGCGGAGCCAACGCACCACTGGCGCTGCCCTCGAGGCTGAAGCACTGCGTAGTGCTCACGAGTTGGCTGTCAGGTGCTGTCAACTCCGCCTTCCCGCCAGTTCTGAGTCGCCGGAGAGGTGAGGAAAAAAGGGTGGGGAAGGTGGGGCAAGGAAGTCCAAGGGACAGACAAAGGAAAAGATATATAAACCAAAAGGAGAAATAAATGACTGAGAGGACAGAACAAGAGGAAGACTAAGGGGATTGGGTAGGGGCCCCAATCTCTGGAAATCATAAAATAAGAGAGGAAGGATTTAGGATAAGCTTAAGCGGGGGGGGGGGAGAGTTAACAACCATACCCTGGAACCTTGAATGTTGACTTGTCTCCAGATTTTATAGGGACTGCAAGGAGTAGCCAAAAGGCTCACTGTCAGAATTCAAGACACAGAATCACTGATAAGAACTCCTAAAAGCAGAAAACGGCTATTCTGCAAGAAAGACAGGACACAGGGCTATTTCCCCCCTCCCTCCCCAGGGGAAAAACAACATTTTGGTTTCTTGAGGAAATTAAGGATATGTCCACAGGACAAGGGAACTAAGGGTTGACGGGACAAGGAAGTGGAGAGAACAGAGGGCAGCTACCAACTCCCACCTACAGGGTTGGAGCTAAAGCACTGGAGGAGTGCCCCCAATCCTGACCACTCCCTCTAAAACATTATTCCCCTATGTGTCCCCGTCTTACCCCGCCCCTGACTAACAGAAAGGAGGGGGGCGAGAAAGGACACAGAGAGGGAGGGGGACCCAGAGACTGAGGCCCCAGGGGGATGGCAGGTGGAACTGTGAAGAATGGTGAAGATACACAGAAAGATCATAATTACAGTAGGTACATCATTTTCATATCTTATCTGTGTCAATCTTCACCATTTATCACCTTTGGGTGAGTGCCGAGCCCCCCCGAAGGGGGTTTTCAACCCTAAAGAACCAAGTCCCTTAGCTTTCAGTGGGTGAGACACTAAGAGGGAGAACCTTCTGGGCCTGGAGAGGCCCATGAGTGGGGAGAGTGAGACAGGGACCCCCCCCCCGGAGGAGGAAGGAAGTTGCCGTGACATACACAGTCTCACTCTATGGGAGAAGAGATTGGTTCTCTGGTGAGCAGAGTTAATCACCCTACACCGGGCCAAGGTTGACAACCGGGAAAGATGCAGCCATGCCGTCTGCCTAGTGCAGATCGCTGTCCCTACGACCCTGGTAGCTACCTCACTGGCATCATACGATGCCCTTGCTTGGTGTCTTGCTAGCTCCAGGCCACGCGCAGAGAGCGCAATGGCTTGTCTGGTTTGCTCCGTGTCAGGCAATGAGGCTAGGAGCTGACCCAGCCTGGACCACAGGAACCTATCATAGGATGTGTAGTGAGCCTGATGTGCTGCGATAGAGAGCCGCAACCGTGCCGAGTAGAATGTCCTCCTCCCCAGAAGTCAAAATCCAAGGAATTTTGATCTGGGGGTCGGTCACGGTGGAGGGCGCGAAGCCCATCAGGAGTGTCCAGTTGCGTCAATCCTGACTGAGGATGAGGCATGGAACCTGGAGACTCCGGGGGGTGACGCAATACCGCTGGCAGACATCCCTAGGGGAAAGAACTCCGGAGAAAGGCCTCTGCCAGGAATGCAACGACCCCTCCCAAAAGGGAGCAGGCCAGCTGGGCACCACAAGGGTGTCCTCACTGAAATTGCCTAGAAAGGCGTGCGCCGATTGCTCTGGATTGTTTTGAGTGGGAGGGGTGATCTGCAGGTCCTCCAACATCCCCATGAGGAATCGCTGATAATCCGTAAGATCAGCAGCTGGAGAGATGTGGACAAATGGCTCCTCTCCCCCAGAAAAGGGGGATGAGGAGTCAGAGGACTTCAAATACTCAGAGGGTGGCTGCTCGGGGGAGGTTGAAAAACCTATCTGTCCATGGCATAAGCAGGGAATTGAGCAGCCACGGCCCTGAACTGCTCCCAGGAGAGAGGACCAAAGATGCCTGGGAGCCCAGGAGAATGTGGCAGAGGGATAGGGACAGAGCCGACAAGAAAAATCAACTAACCTCCACCTGGGCTAGGGAGCGCACCAGAAGCCCCAGAAGATGAAGGCGCTCGGAAGACTCCACAGCCTACAGCTGAACAACCATACCGGAACTACCTTGGCTGCACCAGAAAGAATCCCCCCTGTGAGGTGACCGGGGCTGTGTAGGTCCAGAAGGACGGTCCCCTACCTCCAAAGAACGGCCCCTCTCAAGGAAACCGAAGGGGAAGAGCAGAGATCCGCACTACGGCTTCTCCCAGAGCCCTGGTGGGTTCCAGAAAAAGGCTGACGCACAGACCCCATGCCCCTCGACCACTCAGAATCCAAGGGCGCCCTCCTCCTCGAGAGAGAGAGCCAGCCTAGGCAACCGACAGCCCTGGTCGGCCCCCGAAGGAGCTAACCAGGACGCAGTACCCTCCCTTCCCATGGGTGCTCGGATCGGCCCCAAAGTTGGGCGATCTAGGCACACCACCTGAGGGGGTACCACCGCTGAGGGGTCAGAGAACCCTCCGAGGCCGGGCTGCAGCTCAATGGTGGCCTGCACCACTGCCTGCTGGTCAGAACCCTTGACCCCGGCCCCGGCAGTCACTGTTCGCTCCTCAGCAGGGGTCTGATTCCGGCCTGTCGAGGACACTATGAGGGTGCCCACGCCAGCAGCTAACTCCAAAGAGCCAGACTGCCTGTCTGACTCAAGAGTCCAACTCCTCCTCCGAAGAGGTGGAAATCGAAGCCCTGTGCCAAACAGTTGGTGGGTGCCTGCTGCCATCCCGACCAAATAGAGTACCAGAAGCAGAGACCACACCAGAGTCAGTACCAGCGTCCTCCGCAGCACCGCGAATGGTGGCAGAAGAGGCCACGGCTCCAACAAGGGCAGCAGTCTCAGAGCCAGAACCTGACACAGTGCCGTCCCGCCCCATGGCACCGAGGACAGACACGGCGCCTACGATGGTTCCAACAGCGCTCTCGGCGCTGAGGCCAGAGACGGCACCGACGACGGCTCCAACAGCGTGAACGACGCCAAGATCCGAAAACCCCACAGCGCCGTGCCCATGCCTGGAACCGCGAACAGCTCCAGAGCTGGACATGGCACCGTGCTCAACCTCGACGCCACGGATGGCGCTGAAGCGAGAAAAGGTCAGAGACAGCGCCGTAGAACCTCCCACAGCGTCGCTAGCACCATTGGCTCTGCAAATGTCGCCGACAGAAGCCACGGCGCCGATGATGGTGCCATCAGGGCCCACAGTGCCACGAACGGCACCAAGATCCGAAATGGTGCCAACAGACGCCATCGAGGACGGTGCCGACCTGGGCCTTCCGAGCCGCGGGTCCAACACCAGGGGAGCCTTCACCCCCAAAGGGGCGACTGTCAATGCGGTGCCTCCCGCCCGTCCCCCGGAGGGAACAGACTGGGCCTCCTGCACCGCGGGAGGAGCCTCGGCCATGGCTAGGCTACGAGAGGTCAAGGCTCCCTCCTCCTCGGTCCATGAAGAACCAGGAGGGGACCCGGAGGAAAGGCAGAGAGAACGCGGCCCTGGCCCGATGAGTGCGCGCCCAATCCCCGAAAGTCAGCAGAGCTCACCCCACTATCCACGGGCGTTGTTCGTTGACCCGGCGGTCCATGGAGAAGCAGGCATCACACGAATCCATGTCATGAAGCGGGCCAAGCCACGCAAGGCAATGGTTGTGCTGGTCGGCCATAAGGGCACCGTCGCATGGAGGGTCATCCCATCTTCGAAGATTTCTTGCCCTCTGACTGAGACATGACCTACGAAAAGAAACACTAAAACAAGACTCGACATCGCAAATTAAACAAATAAAGGAACAATCTTACCAGGCGACGTCAAGTAAGCTATCATAACCGGCAGGAGAATGGGGCAGACGAACTACGGCTCGGAGTCGACAGAGTCAAAAAACGATGAAATGAAACTGTGCAGCAAGCCTCAAAGTTGCTCTTAGAAGTTTCCCATGAGGTGACCTCGACGGCGGGAGACAAAGAACTGGCGGGAGGGCGGAGTCGACAGCACCTAACAGCCAACCCACGGGCACTACACAATGCGCCAGCCTCGAGGAGGCGCTAATGGTAATGTTGGTCTACCACCAAAAAAAAAGTTCATGGGGTCATGACCTCCGGCCAATAAACCTAAATATGATGAATGGTGAAGACTGACACAGATAAGATCTCCCCTTTCTCTGCCATCCCAACGATGCCTTCTATTTTTTCCCTATAGGGCTGTACGCAACAAATGCACCGAGTCCTTTCCCAAGGCAAAATCAGAATACCATGGATCCATCCTTGCCTCCACTTGGAGGTCTACCCAGAAATTTTTGGATACTATAAAAGAGCTCAATGGAAAAACCATATCCTCCCCCCCCCCACCCCAACTAGATGTCAATAGCTCCTCTCCACTGATCCACAAGTCATTGCTGACAGTCTCAACATCACCTTTACAGACCTCAGAGCAGTTCACCCCTCTACCTTCTTCGACCCTGCTCCTGCCCACCCTCCCTGCGCATATCACCTATCCCCCGTTCCACTTCCGGGCTCTCGCTCCGAACAAAGTCAAAGACTACCTGCTCACATCCCTTAACGGCACTAATCACAGTAACAACACCCTCGATCTCAAGTTCCTACGGCTTGTCCTGGAGATAGTGCTTTTATCCCTCACCGACATTCTCAACTACTCCCTCTGCCACGGCCAATTCCCTCATGTCTGGAAGACTGCCATGGTCACTCCTATACACAAAGGTGCGGTGGGGATAGTACCTGCCCCGGGAACTACAGGCCGATATCAATCCTCCCTCCCCTTCCTAAAGCACTAGAAAAAATCTTAGCAGACCAGCTAACAGACTACCTTGACAAACAAAATGTCCTCTGCGCAGAACAACATGGTTTCCGCAAAGGGCACAGTACCTCCACAGCTCTCCTTGAATTCTTCAACTATATTCACACAGCCCTTGATAAAGGGCTTATCTCAGGTGCTGTTTACATCGACTTATCGAAGGCTTTCGATACCGTCAGCCACCCACTTCTCATAGCCACACTATCTCAGCTAGGTCTCTAGCAAGGCCCCTTGGACTTGTTCACTAACTATCTCACCTCCTGCTCACAATGTGTGAAAATCGGAAGCACTCTTTCCAGCACTCTGCTAGTTCGCTTGGGTGTCCCCCAGGACTCAATCCCCGGCCCACTACTTTTTCAGCCTTTACCTAAATGCACTCTCCAAGTTATGCTCTGAAAAAATACTACTTCACGAAGACAATGCGGTCCTCTTCTCATCCTATCGTGCCCCGGATCACCTCCAGAATGCCCTCCAAGGTGCTTTCAACTAGGCTGAAAACTGGTTCCTTGACAGGAAACTTGTAATCAATCTTAAGACAAAGCCCATGCTTTTCGCGCACAACCAGAATAAGTATAAAGACACCCACTTCCCCACACTATCCATTACACTCCTTCCCCTTGAAAGAAGTCAGCACCTACAAATACCGTGGCATTACTTTTGACATGGTCCTCACTTTTCATGACCACATACGTACCCTTGCATCAGCCATAAACTCACGTGTTGGCCTGCTCTACCGCCACAAGAGCTGCCTCCCCCCTGAGGCTGGCCATCACCTCCTCAGTCCTCTTCCTAGTGGACTATGGCCTACTAGTATATAGGGCAGCGGACAAACCTTCACTCAACAAGATCAAAACAGCACTAAACAAGGCCTGCCGGCTGCTCACTGGGGCCCCCAGACTCACCCGCACCTGCTCACAATATGCACAAGCAGAATTACGTGACTTTGATGGAGGCTGTGCTACCAAACGTGCCTTCTATCCAAGAAAATATTAGCTGGCCTAATTCCCCCTGACCTACCTGCTGTCCTCAGCCCTTCAGTCTCCTCGGCCTCCACCCGAAGCTCCCACAAAAGGTCCTTACAGATACCCAGAGTCAGAACATCACTAGCCCAAAGATCCTTCCCTTGCCAAGTGCCATCCTGTTTCAACTCCCTACCTCCTGAGATCTCATCAATACAAAGGATTGGCCCCTTTAAAAACGCCCTTAAGCATCACCCGTTTGCCACCCGCTCCTGTAACTGTATACAAGTCCCCAGGACTCCAGCTGCCTGCAGCCCATTTCTACCTCACACTCCTATGTGTGCTTGTCACAGGATGAATAATGTTACATGAATTTGTGTTTAGCTACCAACTTGTACAGGATCTGACCCACTTGCTTAATTATGTATATATTGTATTGAATGTTATACCCTCTGACCTGTTTCTCTCTGCAACTGCTATGTAGATATGTTTTATAAGATGGATATATGATTGTTTGCAGTACCTATCTCTGTACCTTGTCGAGAAGCCTTTGTAAATGAATCTGCTGACTCAAATGGTTGCAATTCCGATAACAATAAATAAAAGCATTTACAAATCAAAATTTCTGAAGACAAAATATGGACATCCCAGATGCATACGAGACAATATTCTCCAGCAGGAGACAGGCTCCGTAGAAAGGCCCCACTGACAATGTTGGAGCTAACAGAAAAGGAAATTATGGCAAGTATGAGGAATTTCTTCTTTCTATAGTGCTCCACACAGTCAATAGGTAGTTAATACTTATGGGTTCTAATAATCAGTGCCCATTTCCACCTGGGTGGGGGAGAATATTGTCCCATACAATCCATACACAATACAATTATTGTAAGGATTTATCTGCTAACTGCCGCTTGCAAAACCCTGCAACCAAAGGCTGCATCCACAAAGTTCTGAACATCCAATCTTTAGTGCTTAATGAATGTGTGGACAGAGGACCATGTTCCCGCCTTGCATAATTCTAACACAGATGCCTCCCCTCTCTCTGCCCAGAAAGTTGCCGCAGCCTTGGTGGAGTGAGCCTTGATGAGAGCTGGAAAGTACAGTTACGTAAGAACTTACCGCAACAGTAGATCTTCGAGAACAGCTCTTGCAGCAGGTTACACCATTAGGACTGAAGCCAGCAGGCGCCAGGACCCCACGGAAATTTTCTAGCTAGCAGTCTTCAGCGGGGACTGCCTCCGACGTCGGTCCTGCACCCGACGTCAGGCACAGTACATAAGGAGGCGGTCCCCCCATCATCCTCAGTTCTCCCGCCGGAGACTCCCGGCCACAGGATGACATCAGAAGGGGAGACAGAGGATCCGCCACCAGATGGCAAAACAAGGAAATAGGAAATGTCCCATCTAATGAGATGGGTGCTTGACTCCGACCTACCTCCAGCGGGGATGGTGGGATGGAAAGTACCTGCTGCAAGAGCTGTTCTCGAAGATCTACTGTTACGGTACGTTCTTACGTAACTGTACTATCTTCCTTCGAGATACAGCTCTTGCAGCAGGTTACACAATTAGGACTGATTTCCAAGCAGTAATGGCAATCATGCACCATCGGGAGGAGGAAAGGTAGAGACCTCGAGATAACTCGAGCCTAGGACAGAAGTCCCTGAAGGACAGCTAGACCGAACCCCGCTCTTCGCCTCGATGCAATGTCCAGACTGTAATGCCTGATAAAGGTATGCACAGAGCTCCAAGTAGTTGCAGCGCAAATATCTGAGATGGAGACGTTCTTTAACGCCGCAAAGGAAGTAGCCACCCCTCTAGTTGAATGACCTTTGACCGCGCCCAGTAAGGGTTTATTGCGCTTCTGATAACAGAAAGTAATGCACTGGATGAGCCACCTAGATAGTGACTACTTAGAGACAGGAGCTCCCTTCATCCTGTGGGCAAAGGAGACGAAAAGTTGGTCCGACTTTCGGTGCTGTTTGGTTCTGGTCAGGTAGTATCTGAGGCACCTGTGCACATCTAAGGTGTGCAGAAGGGTTTCTCCTTGATTAGAGTATTTTGGAAAATACACTAGCAGATCAATGTCCTGATTAAGGGTGACAGCTGAGACCACCTTAGGCAAAAATTTTGGGTTTGTCCTTAGGGATACCCTGTCCTGGTGGAAAACCAAATAAGGCTCTTTGCACATAAGAGCGTGCATTTCTGAAATTCTTCTGGCGGAAGTAACTGCAACTAAAAATAACGTTTTCCAAGAGAGAAAACGTAGCTCGCAATCTGTGGCTGGTTCAAAGGGTGGCAGCGTGAGCTGCTCCAGCACAAAGGGTAAGTCCCATGGAGGGACTGGATCCTTAATTGGAGGCCTAAGATGGAAGATGCCCCTTAAAAAGTCACGAGTAGTGTCCAGTTGGGCCACCGTCCGATGGCCTATGGGGGCATGGTAGGCTGAAATGGCACAAAGGTGCACTTTAATCGAGGAGTAAGCCAGGCCGGAGTGGAAAAGGGAAAGCAGGTAGTCCAGTACCACCTTTTCTGGACACTCCAACGGCGGAAAGCCGTGCACTTGAGCCCACAAGCAGAACCTACGCCATTTCATGGCGTAAGTTGCATGGGTAGCTGGTTTTCTGCCGGCAGAAAGCACATCTACCAACTGAGCGTGGCTCAGTTGGTAGCACATCCTCCTCTGGACCAGAAGGTCGTGGGTTCTCGTCCCACACCAGGATTGGACTTGCACCTAAAAATAGCTGGCATCCGAGTGCAGTATTGGGGGGTGCTGTACTGCTGGAGGTGTGCCGTCCTTCGGATGAGACGTTAAAAACCGAGGTCCCTTCTGCCCATCCTGGTGTTGTCCTGGTGGGGGTCCAGGTGGAAGTAAAAGAACCCAGGGCACTCTTCGCAAAGAGTAGGGAACATTCCCGGTGTCCTGGCCAACATTCCCCTTCCCATAAAACTGGTTCATGCAATTATCCAGGCTGTGTGTGGGTGATGATGTGCGATATGGCCGCCACCACACATTCAGTCACTTCACTACCAGTCTAACATTGCTTGTAAAGCACTTTGGATGTATGAAAAGCGCTATATAAATGCTGATTCTTCTTCTTCTTCTTACGAGACCCCGTATCACATCATGGCTATGTCTCTAGGAGCCAAGCGTGCAGGTTCAATGAACGTAGGTCCGGATGGACTAAGGAACCCGCCTCTTGAGACAGTAGATGGGAGCTGACTGGCAAAGGCACTGGAGGTTCCCGGGATAGCTGGTGCAAGAGAGGGAACCAGATCTGTCTGAGCCAGAAGAGTGTGATCAGGATGAGCGTCGCTTGCTCCCTGCGAAGTTTTAAAAGAACTCTCTGGATCAACGGGAAAGGAGGAAAGGCATAGAGGAATCTGCCCGCCCAAGCGAGGGACAACACGTCTCGCCAGAAAACACCAGGCCCTGCATCTAGTGAGCAAAAATTGGGCAGTTTTGCGTTGGATGAGGACGCAAAAAGGTCTAATTCTGGAGTACCCCATCTGTGAAACAGATCCTCTACCACCTCCTGCAGTAGTTCCCATTCGTGGACTCTGGCCTGAGAGCGGCTCAGGCTGTCTGCGATGATGTTGTCCACTCCGGGAACATGAACTGTAATAAGGTTTGCGCCGTGTTGCAAGACCCACTCCCACACTCTCATGGCCTCCCTGCAAAGCGGGTAAGAGTGGGTGCCTCCTTGTTTGTTGAAGTAATACATCACCGCGGAATTCTGTTTGTAACAGAAGTGTACCCAGTGGAATCTCCGACTGAAGGCCTGCAGAGCGTAAAGTACTGCCCTCATTTCTAGTATGTTTATGTGGAGATGAGACTCCTGGGCTGTCCACAGGCCCGGAGACCGAACACCATCGAGGTGTGCTCCCCACCCGAGCCCTGAGGCATCTGTGTAGAGAGTCACAGTCGGGGACGGCGCTGTGAAGGGGACTCCCGCCAAGAGGTTCCCTGGATGAAGCCACCATTGCCAGTCTCGAATTACGGTCTTCGTGATTCGGATTGGATGCTGCAGATGGTCTTGCCTTTGGTCCCATTGTACCCTTAACATCCACTGGGTTACCCACATGTGGAGACGGGCTAGTGGAACTGTTGCAATGGCCGCAGCCATGTCTCCGAGCAGGCAAAGGACCAGTCTGGCCAGGACGGTCTTCTTCGCCGACAACTCCCTGATGAGGGATCTGATGTGTTCCGCTCTGTCTGTGAGAAGGACAGCTTTCCCTCTGACAGTGTCCAGAACTGCTCCGATAAACTGCAGCTTCTGGGACGGAACCAGGCGTGACTTCTCGTAATTGATGAGAATGCCCTGAGTTTGGAACAGAGACTGGGTGCAGTGGATGGCAGTCATCAAGGCCTCCCGGGAGGGCGCCATGAGAAGCCAGTCGTCCAGGTATGGGCACATGTAGTGGCCCTGTCTCCTCAGAGACGCGGCTACAACCGCCATGCACTTCGTGAACATGCGAGGTGCCGATGACAGCCCGAAGGGAAGAGCTCGGAACTGATAACGGCAGCCCTGAAACTCGAAGCGCAGGAACCTCCGCTGCGCTTGAGCAATGGGAATGTGCAGGTAGGCGTCCTGCATGTCCAGGGACGCCAGAAAGGCGCCTTGCTTCAGCATGAGAATTAGGCCAGGGAGGGTCACCATGCGGAAGCGTTTGTAAGCGACCGAAAGGTTGAGGTCGCTGAGGTCCAGTACTGGACGGAGGTCCCCCGTTTTCTTTGAAACCAGGAAGAAGTGAGAATAGTACCCTGGTCCTCTCTGGTTCCCTGGAACGTGCTCTAAGGCTTCCTTTTCCAGAAGCGCGAGCACTTCCTGCTGTATGAGCAGGGCATGCTGACCCGAATAATGGGAAAGCAGGGGAGATCTTGTAGGTGGGCTGCCTACAAACTCTATGTAATGGCCCTTTTTGACCAGCTGTAGAACCCATCTGTCGGTGGTGATCGATAGCCACCCTGGAAAGTGGTGTGCGATGCAACCCCCGACTTTCTTTGCCCGTTGATCCTGAGGAGGGCCGGGGGCCAGGAAGGAGTCATGCTGTGGCAGCATTTGTCCCTGCGGGCTGGGCCGACTTTGAGAATCGTTGGCCTCTGCCTGGGGATGATCTGACCTGGGCCATGCGTGAGAAAGTGCCCCTCTGCTGCTGGCCGGAACGTTGCTGTTGTCTTTGTAGCTGGCCACGGAAACGGCTCTGGTTCCTACAAAAGGAACTAGGCCGAGACCTGTACATAGCTTGTACAGATTGGACTGCCTTCCCTGCATCCTGGAGTTTGGTGATTACTCTCTCAGAGGCTTCACCAAACAGGACCTCGCCGTTATATGGGACGTCTAGAATGTTTTTCTGGATCTCCGGAGTAAATCCAGAGACACGGAGCCAAGAGTGTCTCTGGAGACAAACGCCTGAGGCTGCAGCTCTGGCTGAAGAGTCCGCAGAATCATATGTGGCTCTGACCACTTGGGTCCCCACATCTGAACCCGTGCGGAGGAGGTTCAAGAGCTCCGCTTTCTGATCGCCATCGGGCAGCTTCTCAACCAGGTCCTGACCCTGTTCCCACAGGGCGTTCTGGAACTGAACCATATGGGTCAGATAGTTCAGTGTCCTGATGGCGCAAGTAGCAGCCACGTACATGCGCCTTCCCAGGGCATCCAATTGCTTGGATTCCTGGTCCGGTGGCTGGGTGCTCATATGCTGAGGTTTCTGAGACCGGTCATGTGAAGCAGTGATGACCAGGGAATCAGCCAGAGGGTGGTTTGCCAAATACTGGTCCTCCCTAGGGGCCTTGTATAGGCGGTCAGCCTTCTTCGGCACTGCGGGAGTGGAATGCGGACATTTCCATGCAGCCTTGGTGACGTCCGCGAAGGTATCCACCAAAGGCAGCACTACCACAAGCTTCGGGTCTTTTTGCTGAAGGTAGCGGGCAAGGCGTTGTCGCTCGGGGTCAAGCTCCTCAGCATCCCACTCCATGTTCTCCTGGATGTGCCTCATGATCTCAGCGAAGGAAGGATCATCCGGAGGGGACCTAGGTAGGTCGTGTGGGTCAGGAGAGGGAATGCTGAGAGGAGAAGGTGATCTGGAATACTCTGACGTATCCAACCTGGAATCCTCCCCCGACAGAGTGTACCGGCGTCGTCTGGGTCTCTTGGGGCTGGCTGACCCTGAGGGGGATCTGGTGGGAGGCCTTCTCCTGTCTGAAGATCTACCCTAGGAGGTGGCGTTTGCTCCTTGGGGATGGAGGTCGTCCTACGGGCCCCTTAGGTGGAGGAAGGGGCATAGGCGGTGAAGGAGTAGGAGGAGGAGGAGTAGCAGGTGTAGTAGGAGGAGGATGTGCGGGGACCACGTCTTTCCTGATGGTGTCCCATCAGAAGGTAAAAAGACCCTTTACCTCCGCAAGATTCCTACCCGACGACAGGCCTGGTGCCGGTGGCCTGTCGCCGGGGTCAGGCGTCGGGTCCCCGGGGGTCTCCCGCTCCGGGGAGGTTTCCCTTGGGAGCCCAGTGTCCCCGATGTCGCCCGCCAGGTCTTCGGGCTGTGTGGCGTCCTCCTCAGTGGAGTCCCTCTGACCGGTGTCCACTGGCGACGGGAGTGCGGTCTTCCGCTCCAGGGTAGCAGACGTCTGTCCCCTGGCCGACGTCTTCGGAGGCGAACGCCTGGCCGGCGACGGGTGTCGTCGCCTCCTGTGGGCGCCGGTGATTTCTGGCCGACGTCGGGTGGCCCGATGGGTCCGACGTCCGTTTGAGGGACGTCAGGTCCTTAGTTTTGGGGGGCGCCAGATCGGGACCTTGGGGTGGCTGGGAGACTGACCTGGCGTCGGTATCCCGGCAACGGGAGGAAGATTTGTGGCGCTCAACTGACTTCGAAGAGGCCCTGGAAGGTGTTGAGGAGGCCGAGGGCCTTGAAGTCTTCAGAGGCTGGAGTGAAGAAGAACCGCTAGAGGAACTGACCTGGACCGGGGAGGTTGCAACCGAGCTCTGGAGGGAGAGTGGTCCGATTTGGAGCCAGAGCTTCAGGAGTCCGAGGTCCTTGCAGGAGACCTGGACCTCACCTTTTCTCGGTGCTTGTCCCGGTGTTTATGGGATTTGCTTGAAGGTTCTCCCCGGGAGGAAGGTTCCTGGTCCATGCTTTTCAGTTTCTCTTCTAGGAGAAACACTTCAAGTGCCTCCTGACGGCGGATCCTGGTGCGGCTGTTAAAACCCTGGCAGAAGGAGCAGGCCTTGGTGTCGCGGGTCCGGCCCAGGCAGCACACGAGGACGAATGGGGATCCTTGAAGGCATCTGTCAGCCGCAGGCGCACTTCTCAGTGGGTGACCTCTAAAGATGGAGTTGGAGAGACATCAGTTGATCAGAGCCAAAAAGAGACGCAATTGCGTGAGTTCTGCAGTCGCTACGCTAGAAAGGAGACAGAGAGGCCGATACTGGCGAAGTCGACAGCGGAAAAGAACTGAGGATTATGGGACCGCCTCCTTATATACCCTTGACATCGAAGTGGACCAACGTCGGAGGCGGTCCCGCTGAAGACTGCTAGCTAGAAAATTTCCGTGGGGTCCTGGCGCCTGATGGCTTCAGTCCTAATGGTGTAACCTGCTGCAAGAGCTGTATCTCGAAGTAAGATTTTTCTTTACTGTCGTATAAGCTTTGACAATACATGCCCTCACCCATTTTGCTAAGGTGGCCTTGGAAGCCTTTTGACATTTTTTGGCTTCTCCAAAGAGCACAAACTTTTAGAGTTCCTGAACGCTGCAGTTCGCTTGATATTTGCCATAACTGCCCCCATATATCTAACTTGTGCAATTTTCGTTCCTTTGGATGAAGCAGCATTGGACAGGACGACGTGAGACATATGTTGATTTGCGTGAAAAGATGTTGGATCTTTCAGAATAAAAGAAGGAACCGTTCTCAGAACCACCTTGTCCTTATGAATAATAAGGTAGGGTTCTTTGTGGGACAAGGCCTGAAGCTTGCCAGTCCTTCCGGCTGAGCATGTAGCAATTAAAAAGCACACGCTGTATGACAGAATGCCAAGCAGAACTGATGAAAGAGCTTTCAAAACCAGACTCAGATCCCCATGGAGGTACTAGAGAGCAAAACAGAGGTCTGCTTCTGCTAACCACTCTTAGGAATCTTACAACCTCCCAGTTTGTCCATAGAGATGAGCTTTTGGATGCTCCAAGTGCCGATACCTGGCTTCTCAAGGTGCTCAATGCCAATCCTCCATCTACTGCTGCCTGCAGAAAATCCAAACTCTGTGGAAAGTAGTTACGTAAGAACTTACCGTAACAGTAGATCTTCGAGAGAGGCTCTTGCAGTAGGTAATTACATATAGGACTGATGCCGGCCGGTGTCAGGACCCAACAGAAAAATTTCTAGCTAGCAGTCTCTGGCGGGAGACCGCCCCCACATCAGGTGACTGACGTCATGCGGCGTCAGTATAAAGGGGCGGTCCCCCACGCCCGCCTTCCAGTTCTTTCCCACCAAAGACCAAAAGGCAAGACGAGAGAGAAGCGGATATTTCCCTTCCTGGAAAAGGAGCTGAAAAAGCTTAGGGGGATGGAGGGCGGGAAGGCTATTACCTACTGCAAGAGCCTCTCTCGAAGATCTACTGTTACGGTAAGTTCTTATGTAACTTTACTATCTTACTTCAAGAGGGCTCTTGCAGTAGGTAATTACATATAGGACTGAATCCCAAGCAGCCTGGAACAAAGAAAAGCACTCAGAAGGAGGAAAACTACCAACCAATAGAATCCCCAGCTGTAAGAGTCTTAAGAGAGAAGACCTTGCAGAACAGCCAACCCGAAGCCTGCTCTACGGCGAGAAGCAATGTCCAAACTGTAGTGTTTCGTAAAGGTATGGACAGAAGTCCAAGTTGCGGCTGCACAGATATCTGCCGCTGACATATTCTTGAAACACGCTGCAGAGGCAGCTACTTCTCTGGTGGAGTGACCTCTGACCTGACCCGGCAGGGTCTTGTACTTGTCATAACAGAAAGTGATACAATGAGCCAACCATTTGTATAGGCACTGCTTGGAAACAGCATTGCCCTCTCTTTTATGCTCAAGAGAGACAAAAAGCTGATCAGATTTCCTGAGATCCTTAGTCCGAGCAGTGTAGTATCTCAGTATTCTATGAACATCCAAAAGTATGCAGGAGATACTCCCCTTGACTGGAGTGTTGCATAAAAAAAGCAGGTAGCTCCATGGATTGATTCAGCATAGATTCTGCCACCACCTTAGGGAGAAACTTAGGGTTGGTGCGCAGAGCCTCACGTCCCTTGTGGAAAATCAAGTAAGGGATTTTGCACAACAAGGCCTGAAGCTCGGAAATTCGACGAGCTGAAGTAATGGCCACTAGGAAGAGAGTCTTCCAAGAAAGGAACTTCAAGTCTGCTGAAGCTGCCAGTTCAAAAGGAGGCAGAGTAAGCTTCGAGAACAAAGTTCAAATCCCAAGGAGGAGCAGGAACGCAGATGGAGGGCCTTAAATGGAGGACCCCTCTGAGGAAAGTCTTAGAGACTTCCAACTGCGCAAAAGACCTGTCTCCAAAAGTTATTGAAAATGATTGTATTTAAAGTATTAAGTAGTTTAGTATTCATTTGCTTTTTGTTGTTTGCTTCTATTATCAGAGCAAATAGAAATAAATTAGGAGCACACTGGTCAAATTCTGTTTCAGAGAAGCAATTGAAATCTACCAGGAGGAATGTTTTTACTAGAAATTGGGGGAGTTTTGATTATTTTAATAACATTAAGATTTTTACTGTAAACTTATTAAGGATAGTACCTGATTATAAGGGGACTTGTTTTATAATGTTGATGATTATGGAGGAGACATAGAACTGAATCCTGGCCCAGTAAATAATATATGTAAAGTTATGCATGATAATGCTCGAGTGTGGTTCCAAAACTGATCAATTGGCCTTACTGGTAGAGGAACATGACCCAGTTGTACTGGGACTGAGTGAGACTTGTTATCAAATAAGATTGGGGATAGTGAATTAACTTTACCAAATTACCAACTTTTAGATCAGATAGAGATAAAAGGGGGGGTAATGTTCTATGTTAAAAATGTGGTAGGCCATGTGAACTTCTTTTAAAGGGAGTGAGAATAATACTGAATATTTGGTAGTATATGTGGATAGACTCAAATTAGTTTTTGCTGTGGTTTATTCTCCTCCAAAATCAAGTTTGGTATTTATTGAAGAAGTACTAAATAAGATTTGTGGTTGCATAGGGGATAGGTCATTAATTGTTATTGGAGATATGAATTGTGATTGGTTTATGCCTAGAGGTAGGAAATTAAAGGAGATAACTTCGGCTCTGGGACTAACTCAGCATATTAAAACACCTACTCGGTATACTAATACCAGGAAAGAAGGAACTATACTGGACCCAAGTATTTACAAATCCTTTTATAGATATTGAGGCATTAGGAACTTTACCACCGTATCTTGGTGACTATAATCCAATATGGGCTGTGGTAACAAAACAGGTCCGATGCTTGTTAGAACATTCAAATAAAAAGAAAAGGGATATGGCATTTCTCTGAACAGAGATTTCTGCAGTGTGTAGCAATGAAAACTGGGATAGATGCAGGTTAGTACCAGAATTGGATCAAGCAGTGGAATATTTTTCACTACTTTCGTATGATTTGTGATTACCATGCACCAAAATCCAAATTTTGTGATAAATATATTAAATTACCATGGATTAATGAAAAGATTCTTAAAATTATTAGAGTAAAAATAGGTTGTGGAAAAGGCATTAAAATCTAAATTAGTCTCTGATTGGGAGTTGTTTAAAATAAACGGAATGCATGTAAATATCTTATAAGGAAGACTAGGGCACATTACTATCGAAATAAGATGAATCTTAATTCTGACCCACGTAAGTTTTGGCATACTATTAATCATTTAACAAATCCTGGTAAATCTGGAACACAAACAAATTTAAGCTTACAAATTGGGGCAAATCTAATTGATAAACCGTAAAGTACTTGAGGCCCTGAATAATTTTTTATAGACCTGCCAGGTTGTAATGAGTTGGAGGTTCTATATTTGGAGATATGAGCCTAAGCAAATAGAGAATTCATCTTGTTTACCACCATTTAGATTTAGGGCCTTGAAAATATCAGAAGTATGTAGGGAATTGAGGTCAATAAATGCCTATAAATCAGCAGGGCCAGATGAAATTGAGGGTAGATTTCTTAATTAGCGGCAGACTATATAGCTCCAATTGTAACTTACATCTTTAATTGAGCTTACAGTCTGAATGCTTTCCTATATCTTGAGAGAAAGTAAGATCATTCCCATTCATAAAGGGGTGATATTGCAGAATTGAATAATTATCGGCCTATAGCTCTACTTTCCATATTGTCCAAGTGTCTGGAAAAATGTGTTAATAGGCAGATTTCCGAACACTTGGACAAATATGGATTGTTGACACCCCACCAATCAGGGTTCAGAAAGGGTTACTCTACAACTACGGCATTGTTAGAGTTTAAAAATCTGGTTTGTACTTCTTTAAATTTGGGTTTGGAAACTGCTGTTGTATTTGTGGATTTGTCTAAGGCCTTGACCTGGTGAGCCACTCCTTCTACTGGACAAATTAAAGATATAGGCATAGTTGATGGGCCCAGAAATTGATAAAATCTTATTTAACAGGACGTACCCAGAGGGTAGAGGTCTCACAGACATTGTCCACATTTAGAAATGTTAGTAGAGGAGTTCCACAGGGGTCCATTTTAGGCCCTTGTTATTCCTCTTGTTTAATAATGATCTACCCTAAGTGGTGAGGCATTCAGCGTGAGGCTTTATGCTGATGACATAGCGATCGTCACCACGGAAGTTCTGTTTGGATCTTCAACTAAAGCTTCAAACAGATTTTGCCGGGTAGGGAGTGGCTCACCAGGTCGAGGCTTTTGATGAATGTTAAAAAAACAAAATTAGTTTATTTTTCAAATAAGAAGCCTAAACCACAGATTCATATTGTAACACACACAAATAAACTTATAGAACAGGTGGATAGTTATTGTTATTTGGGGGTGACTTTTGATTATTTGTTGACCTTTGATACCCACATAAATAATAATATAAAAAAGGTGACCAAGAAATTAGGAGCTTTGAGACGAACTACTAAATGTTTACAAATTAAGGATAGGAAAAAAGTGGCCGAACAGCTGATTATGCCAACCCTGACGTATGGGGATTTAATTTATAGAACAGCGAGTAAACATCAGTTGATTAGACTGGATAGGGTGCAACATAGAATAGCTAGATATGTTTTGCAGTGTTCCTATCAAACTCATCATTGTAATATGTTCACAAAGTTGAACTGGCAGTCTTTAGAAATGATTTTTCAAAAAAACTGGTTAATACTGATACATAAATATAAGATATCTTACCTGAACATTATATCACACAAATACTTTTTCGTAAGTTAGTAAAGGTAGGCATGAGTTTCTAAGATCTGTGCATAGACATAGAGTTTGTCCCATAAAAATTATAATAAATATGGAAATGGTTCCATTTCATGTCAGGCAGCTAAAGTATGGAATATTTTACCCCTTCCAATAAGATCTCTAGAAGACCACACGATTTTTAAAAACGAAATTCTGAAACTCTACAAAATAGAATGTAGTTGTATATGATTATGTATGGGAAATCCTTATTGTGAAATTTTGTATTTTTTGTATTAGTGTCTTAATGTATTGTTGGATATTGAAATGCTGTGTATTGTGTATATTTTGTATTTATTTGATTAATGTTATATGTTTAGATGTAACTAAGTGAAATATAAACAGGACTATCTTGAGAACAGGATTGTATAATCCTAATGATTAGAATTTCCTGCATAAAAATAAAGTTTTCATCATCATCATCATCAAAAGGGACATGGTAGGCCAAGACAGCCGCCATGTGGACCTTCAAAGAGGAATAACTGAGACCCAGGTCAAAGAGATGACGCATATAGTCCAGGACTCTCTCGACAGGGCAAGAGAAAGGCTCGAAGTCCTTCGAAGAGGCCCAAATCGAAAAACGTGTCCACTTCATGGCGTGAGTGGACTTAGTGGACGGCTTTCTGGACTCCACCAGAATATCTGCGACAACCGGAGAAAACCCAAACCGGGCTTGAGCTACGTCTGCAGGAGCCACACATGCAACTGAAGGGATAGGAGATCTGAACTGATACTGGGTCAGCAAATGCTGTGACAGAGGAAGAAGAAGCGGGGGTTCCTCTGAAAACTGTTGCAGAAGACAGAACCAAACTTGCCTGACCCAGAATGGCGCGATGAGGATCATCCGGGCTCCTTCTGAACTGAGTTTGTGTAAGACCCTTGGAATTAAGGGAATTGGAGGGAAGGCATAGACGAATCTGTCCTTCCAGTCGAGAGACCGAGCATCCCACCAGAAAAATGCCTCACCCTGGAGCAGAAGGCGGGAAGTTTTGCGTTTTGAGGGGATGCAAACAGGTCTACCTGAGGGGTTCCCCAGCGCAGTAAGATATCGTCTTCTACCTCTTGATCCAGTTCCCATTCGTGCGCTTTGGCCGACGACCGACTGAGATGGTCCACCAGCGTGTTTTCGATGCCTGGAACATGAACTGCCAGCAGGTGAAGGTTGTGCTGAACAGCCCAACTCCAAACTCTTATTGCTTCCCTGAACAGAGGGTAGGAATGAGTTCCTCCCTGCTAGTTGATGTACCAGACTATGCACATGTTGTCCGTCTGGACTGTCAGATGGCCAGGAAGAACGCAAGAGTTCAGAGCCTGGAGAGTGTACAAAACGGCCCTGAGCTTGAGCACATTTATATGAAGAGTCTGCTCGAGTCTGGACCAGGTGCCCTGAGTCCTGTGAGACCCTAGATGGGCTCCCCAGCCCTCTCCCGAGGCATCTGTTGTCAATGTTTGGGATGGGGGTTCAAAGCAAAAGGGAACTCCCCGGCAAAGGTTCTCTTGCACCATCCACCACTGCAAGTCCCGGACCATAGGATCAGAAACCAGAACTTCCTGGTCTAGGTCATCCAATGTCTGGTTCCATTGAGACCGAAGCGTCCATTGAGAGATCCTCATATGGAGCCGAGCACGAGAGACTCTCGGAATAGCAGCCGCCATGAGCCCGAGAAGGCGAAGGACTGACCTGGCGCTGACCCTTCTGCAACTGGACAACAGGCTTGCAAGAGCCTGGAGGGTGTCCACCCTGTCCGGAGGCAGAAAGGCCTTGCCGATGGTCGTGTCCAGGATCGCTCCTATGAATTGGAGTCTTTGGCAAGGGACCAGATGGGACTTAGCCTGGTTAATGGCGATACTCAGGCTGGAGAAAACCTGCAGGGTAAGGGAAAGACAGCACAGAAGTTCCTCCCTGGAAGGGGACGCCCAGGGAGCCAGTCGTCCAGGTACGGGAATACCTGCACCCCCTGGGTACGCAGGTGGGCTGCTACTGAAAGACATTTGGTGAACACTCGGGGAGCTGAGAAAAGACCAAATGGGAGGGCCTTGAATTGGTAGTGGTCCTCCTGGAACGAAAACTGAAGGAATTTTCGGTGGGAAGGGGCAGATGGGGATATGCAGGTAGGCATCCTGCATATCCAAAGCGCTCAGCCACTGTCCCTGCCGAAGGAGCGGCAGAAGGCTCTGCAATGAGAGCATTCTGAAACGCTTGTACTCCACGAACATGTTCAGGGAGCTGAGGTCTAAAACAGGCCTCACATCTCCAGTTTTCTTTGGAACGAGGAAGAAACTGGAATAGTAACCTGTCCCCAAAAGGTGGGTCGGGACAGGCTGTATTGCCGCCTTCAAGAGACGGGAGGAAATTTCTTCTAGGACCAGAGGAAGATGTTCTGGGGAGTAAGACGACTTGGGGGGTGGATTTCTGGGTGGTTCATGGCAGCCGGAGGGGCCCATTTGTTGGCCCGCTTGCCCTGAGGTTTCGCTTTAGGGCGAGAATGTCTGCAAAAAGGGCGACGCTGTCCCTGAGGGGGCCTGTACAAAGAGTCAACAGACTGGGTCGGTGATGATGTCCTGGACATCCCCACCGAACAGCACAGAACCCCTGAAGGGTGCATCCTGAATAGCGGACTGCACTTCAGGGACTAACCCTGACACCCGGAGCCAGGCATGACGCCGAAGACCTATGGCGAAAGCCGAGCTCCAACCTGCTGCGTCCACTGCATCGTATGTGGCACAGAGCATGTGCCGACTGGCCGAATGAGCAGACCAGATGAGATCATCCACTTCCTGTTTGGTCTGAGACTCAGGAAGGGAGTCCAATTTGGATTCCACCTGACTCAGGATAGTCTTCTGGTAGTCCCCCATATGTGCGACATAATTCAGGGACCTAATCCCCAGTGTGGAAGAAGCATACACCTTCTTCCCATACTGGTCTAGAAGACGGGATTCCTTGTCTGGTGGAGATGAGCTGAGATGTTTCGGATTGGCCGACCGGCCGTGAGCGGTGCTAATCACGACCGAGTCAGAATCCACACCCTCAGAAGCCTGGTACAGCCGATCCGCCTTCCTCGGAAGGGGGGGCTAACGCGGACGGTTGTTTCCAAATAGTGGAAACAAGGTCAGCGTGAGGCACGCTCCAGGGTAGAATCAATGTTGGAGCAGTTTCAGGCAGATCCAAGTGGGCAGCAAGCTTCTTCTGCTGTGGATCTGGCTGCAAAGATTGCCACTGGTGAACCTCCTGGATCTTTTTCAGTAACTCCAGAAAGGAAGGATCTTCCGGGGGAGACTTCGGAGGAGTCCTTGGCCTGGGACAGTCTGGAGTACGTGGCTCGTCAGGATCGGAGCACCCCCCGGAGTCTGAGTCAGAGGTCTCCGAAGAAGAGCAGGAAGACTCCTCCCAAGGCAGAGGAGGAACGGACCCCTTGGGCAAACCTCGGGGAAGCGTATCCTCCCTACCCCTGGCACCTGAGGGTTCACCTCTGGTGTCAGGTAAGGGGGAGGGAGTCTCTTGTCTCTGACAAACGGGGTCCTGTGCAGGGTCCAGCGCCAGCAGATGGCTCTCTACCTCCCTGGTGAGTTGAGCCTTGGCCTCAGCCCACCAGACAGCCAGAGTCCCCTTCAAATCCACCAGTGGCTGGGGGCAGTGGAGGAGGAGGGGGATACGGATACTGAGGGTATCCAAAGGCGAGTATCAGACCGATGGCGAAGCCCGATCGGGTATTGAGGCGCTATACTGCGGCTGGATACTGCGGTCCCGGTAGGACGGCCCCGGATAAGACAGGGTCGGTACCCAGGAACCAGGGGCTCCGCCAGAGCAGAAGGCCCTGGGAGAGGCCCGGCAGGAGGGCCAGGTACAGGTGGTCACGCGGGCGTCAGGCCTGGCGTTGGAACAGCGTCCGGCAAAGAGATGTCATCCAGCGTCGGAACCAGTATCCAAGGGTCTGGCGCCAGGGGTCCAGTCCTACGGGAGGGAGCCCTGATGTCAGCATACCCAAATTCTCTGCATTGCCTGGGAATGGAGGACTGAAATCCCCAGGGTCTAGCAGAGGAGACGCTGGAACCTCGGTAAGCAGTGACAAGCACTGCGGCGAGCCTGGGACGGCGGACTTGTTCCGAGTGTCCGACGTAGGCTCTTTCGTCGTGCATTCAGACAGGCAGACATCCGCCTTACCGGCGGGATCCAGGCAGGCGGAGGAGCCAGCTGCCTGACGGCCGCAGAGGAAGCGACCTGGCAGGCGCAGGGACCGTGTGTTTCCTAAGGGGCCATGCTTACCAGTCCTGTCCGAGCAGACGGAGGCCCCGCGTCCGCTTACTGGACCCGCCTCACCCAGAGGGCCATATGGCAGCAGTCCTCCCGGTGCGGTCGCCTTTGTCCCGGGAGGCACCCAAAGGGTCCGAGTGCGAGCCAGACGGGAGGGATGACAACATCTTGGAAACCTCCAAGACGGCCGTCGAGGGTCGGTCCGGGGGGGGGGGTGTTACCTAAAGTATGGCGACTCCAGCTGGAGCCTTGGAGGTGGAGTCCCAGTCCTGGTGCCTCTCCTTTTTTTTTTTTCTTTTTAAAAAACACAGTGTCCCTCGGGTGAAGTGGAGGCCTGCCTAAGCTTCTTCAGCTCTTTCTCCATGGAGGCCATTCTCTTCTTTAAAACATGGGCCTCCAGAGACTGCTGCCTCCGTTTATGGGTGGCGGCGCTGAATTGCTGGCAGTGCTGGTACTTCCCCATGGGGTGTTCCGGGCCTAGTCATAAGAGGCACAGGGAGTGTCCATCCTTATGCGGTAGCTGTGAACCACACGAGTCGCACTTGTTCTTATGCGAATCAGAGGGTGTCGAGGACAACATACACAGCGTTTTTAAGAAAAAATTTGAAATAAAAATGGCGAAAAAACTCGGTAAACGAGACTGACAATAAACTGACGAGCAGAGGAACTTAAGCGCAAGGTTCATAAGTTGACAATGGGAAAGAACTGGAAGGCGGGCGTGTGGGACCGCCCCTTTATACTGACATTGCCTGACACCGGTCACCTGACATAGGGGCGGTCCCCCACCAGAGCCTGCTAGCTAGAAATGTTTCCATGGGGTCCTGACGCCTGCCGGCTTCAGTCCTATATGTAATTACCTACTGCAAAAGCCCTCTCAAAGCAAGATGTCCATTTTCAGTCTTCTCCTTCTCTCCTTCCTGGAGAGATAAGAAAATACTCAAACAAAAAAGGGTGTAAACCCTGCTGAAATATACTCCATTAATATAAATGGACTTCACAGCCCGATAAAGAGAGCATATTTGATGGAATCCCTAAGGAGGCAGGCAACCGATGTTTA
Organism: Neoceratodus forsteri; assembly: GCA_016271365.2. Lineage (NCBI taxonomy): Eukaryota > Metazoa > Chordata > Ceratodontiformes > Ceratodontidae > Neoceratodus > Neoceratodus forsteri. The sequence goes on along the minus strand of JADMNL010000031.1, from coordinate 111,611,112 downwards.
TTATTTACAAGAAAGCCACCTTTCAGACTTGGAACACCAGAAACTAAAATGGGGAGATAGTTGTAGGGTTTACTCATTTTCCCACCTTAGATGTCATAAGAGGGGGTGACCATCCTTATCCCAGCCTCTACTCCTTGGGAGTTAAAGGAGATGACCGCAGACACTCAGGGAATGTTTATGATCCTCTCCGGAATATGTACTCACAGGAGGTTACTCTGGTGAATACATATCTACCCCCCAGTCATCCCAAACTGTGATCAGTTTCTTTCTTAATAAGGTGATTGATAACCTTCGGGGCACTGTATAATGGGAGGAGACTTTAACCTTGCTCTATCCCCACATTTGGACTCCTCTTCCCCAAGAGCTTACAGGTCCAATTGTGCGTTAAAATATTTAAAGGGGATGCTGTCTCACCTGGGTATAGAGGATGTCTGGAGAAAACTATTTCCCATGAATTCGGGCTTCACATATTTTTCCCCTCGCATCAGAACTTATTCCAGACTAGATTACTTTCTTGTCTCTTGTGAACACTTTTCCCAGGTACAGGATCTGATCTTGGGCCCTTGTGTTCTATCGGACCACCTCCCCCATTTTAAAAATTAACCTGGGAAAACCTAAATTTTCAAAAATGTGGAGGTCTAATCCCTCCTTGCTTAAAGATCCAGAGTATATAGATTTAATGAAAAAGTACAGTTATGTAAGAACTTACCGTAACAGTAGATCTTCGAGAGGAGCTCTTGCAGCAGGTAATACCATTAGGACTGAAGCCGGCAGGCGTCAGGACCCCACAGAAAACTTGTAGCTAGCAGTTTAAGGCACGGACCGCCTCGGCGTCGGCTCCGCCTGACGTCCATGTGGTATAAAGGGGGCGGTCCCCTGGCGCCACCTCAAGTTCTCCCGCCGGAGACCCGGCTAGATACAATTTGGAGAACCAGGTAGCAAAAAATTCCGCATTCTGGTTGGATGGAAACCCAGAATAATAATACTAATTATAATCCCCTAAGCTATCCAGGAGGAAGGAGGGCGGGAAAGCCACCTGCTGCAAGAGCTCCTCTCAAACATCTACTGTTATGGTAAGTTCTTACATAACTGTACTATCTGTCTTCAAGGGTGGAGCACTTGCAGCAGGTAATACCATTAGAACTGAGTCCCAAGCAGTACCCAAGGACAGGTCCAGGTCTGCTAGGACAGATGGCGATATATAAGAAGACGGAGCGGACATCTATAAGAAGGCCTTACAGGACTGCTAGTCCAAAACCTGCTCTCCTTCTGGAAGCGATGTCCAGGCTGTAATGCCTGATGAAGGTGTGGACAGAGGACCACCTGGCAGCAGCACAGAGGTCTGCTGAAAAAACGTTCTTCAGTACCGCAAATGAAGAAGCCACCGCTCTGGTGGAATGACCCCTAACAGCACCCGGGAGACGTCTGTCGTGGTGCTGATAACAGAACATAATGCAATGCACTAGCCAACGGGCTAGTGTCTGCTTAGATACAGGAGCTCCTGACATTTGCTTCACGAAAGAAACAAACAACTGGTAAGATTTCCTGGAGGAGCGAGTCCTGTGGAGATAATATCGTAAAATGCGATGAACATCAAGGGTGTGCAACAGTGCTTCACCTGGGTTGGAAGAGTTAGGGTAGTATACCGGGAAGGTTAATATCCTGGTTCAGGGTCAGTACAGATACCACCTTTGGCATGAATTTGGGGTTCGTACGCAGATTCACCCTGTCCCTGTGAAAGACTATGTATGGTTCTTTACACATCAGAGCCTGGAGTTCCGAAACCCTTCGAGCGGAGGTGATGGCCACCAAGAGTAGAGCCTTCCAAGAGAGGAAGCGCAGCTCGCAAGATGCTGCCGGTTCGAAGCGAGGAAGTGTGAGTTTCTCCAGAACGAAGAGGAGGTCCCAAGGAGGAACGATGTCCCTCTTGGGAGGTCTGACGTGAAGAAAAGTCTTGCAGGCATCCAACTGAGCCGGAGTTTTGTCTCTGATTGGGTTATGATATGTGGAAACCGCACACATATGCAACTTGACTGACGAGAAACTCAACCCTAAATCCAAAAGGTGTCGGAGATACTCTAGCACGTGCCTGACCGGGACAACCCAAGGGATCTACAGAATGGGCAGACGCCCACAAACAGAAGCATTTCCATTTCAGAGCATACGTGGCTCTTGTAGAAGGCTGCCTGGCTGCCACCAGAATTTCAGCCACTCTGCTTGACACTCCTAATCTCTCTTCCGCTAGAACTGCAGGAGTCAAGCATGCAAGTGAAGAGAGTGAAGAGCAGGATGGATGAGAGTCCCCTGTTCTTGAGAGAGCAAGTGAGTGGAGAGTGGCAACTGAACTGGAGGTTCCAGAGACAGTTGCTGAAGCAGCGGATGCCAAATTTGATGAGGCCACAGAGGAGCCACCAGAATCATTCTTGCTGCATCTGACTGCAATTTGAGCAGTACTCTCTGAACGGAGTGGAAAAGGAGGGAAGGCGTAAAGGAACTTCCCTGCCCAGGAGAGGGACAATGCGTCTCGCCAGAAAACACCAGGCCCTGGAGCAAGCGAGCAGAAATTGTGCAGTTTGGCGTTGCACTGGGACACAAAGAGGTCCAGCTCTGGCTGGCCCCATTTGTCAAAGCGGTCGTCAGTGACATCTTGGAGGAATTCCCACTCGTGATTCTGAGAGGAAGAGTGACAGACTGTCGGCGAGAACGTTATGGACCCCTGGTAGGTGAACTGCGGTGAGGTCGATACTGTGTTCTACTGCCCAATCCCACACTCTCATGGCTTCTCTGAAAAGGGGGTACGAGTGAGTTCCCCCCTTGTTTGTTGATGTAGAAGATGATGGGTATGTTTTCTGTCTGCACCAGAAGAGAACCCGGTAGAAGCTTGTCTCCAAATGCCAAGAGTGCATTCAGCACTGCTCTCACTTCCAGGACACTGATATGAAGAGAGCGCTCGGTGATAGACCAGGACCACCGTGTCCTGTGATCCCCTAGATGAGGCCCCCCCCAACCTGACAGAGAGGCATCTGTGGTCAGGGTCTGAAGCGGTCGAGGTCTGCGGAAAGGAACGCCACCTCTCAGATTGTCCATGCAGAGCCACCATTCCAGAGAACGATGAATTGCTCAAGATATCCGGATTTGGAGATCCAGATAGTCCATCAACTGGTCCCATTATACCCTGAGGTACCACTGCAATGCCCTCATGTGGAGTCTGGCTTAGGGAACCGTGGCGATGGCCGCCACCATATGACCTAGCAGCTGTATAACCACACGCACAGGGGAGGAGGGCTTTCGTTGAAGGCTTCTGGCTAACCCCTGAAGGCGTTCTGCTCTGTCTGGTGGCAGAAAAGCCGTGCCCTGTTAGGTATCTAGGATGGCTCCTATAAACTGCAGCCACTGTGTAGGCCAAGGGTGTGACTTCGGCCAGTTGACTGTGATGCCCAGGGACGAAAACAGGGCCCACGTTTCTGTTAGGGCGATTAGAAGCTCCTCCTCTTACTGAGCGGAGAGGAGCCAATCATCCACGTAGGGGTAGACAAAGAGGCCTCTCCTGCAGAGGGCCACTGCTACCACCGCTAGGCACTTGGTGAATACCCTGCGTGCTGACGAGAGGCCGAAGGGCAGAACCCTGAACTGGTAATGCTCGTCTCTGAAGTAAAACCACAGAAATTGTCTGTGGGTCTTCAAGACCTTGATGTGCAGGTAGGCCTCCTGCATATCCAGAGAGCATAGCCAGTCTCCTTGTTGGAATAAGGGAAAAAGAGACCCCAGAGTGACCATGCGGAACCTCTGATATTTCACTGAGAGGTTGAGCTGGCTGAGGTCCAGAATGGGACGAAGGTCTCCTGTCTTCTTCGGGACGAGGAAGAAGCGGGAGTAGAAACCTTTCCCTCTCTGGGCCGGAGGGACTCTTTGAATCGCTCTTTTGACTAACAGCTGCTGTATCTCCCCTTCCAAGAGGAGATCGTGCTGCGGTGGACAACGGGATGTGGGGGGGGGTTGTCCGTTGGGATAGAGGTAAATTCTATTGAATACCCTATCCAAATGGTATCCAGTACCCATTGGTCAGTTGTGATACTGGACAACTCGAGCGGGTAAAGCGCAAACCGCCCTCCCACCTGCTCATTCTACCTGTCCCCGAAAGGAGGAGGGCAGTCCTGGGAGTCAGGTAGAGGGAGTTCGAGGGGCTTGGGCCCTGGGAGCTTTAGGGTGTTTAGGGCCCTGGGAACCTTGAGGGGCAGGGTGACCCCGTCTCTTAAATCCCTTTCCTTGGAATTGTCTGCCGGTTTGTCCTTGGGTCTGACACTGATGAAAAGGACGTCGGCGGGTAGTCTGGGCTTGAGACTTGTACATCCTATGTACATCTGCAACCGCTTTCCCCGATTCCTGCAGTTGTTTCACCATCTGCTCCACCTCAGGGCCGAACAAGATCGGGCACTGAAAGCAGGAATCCAGGATAGAGTCCTGAAAATCTTGCTGGAAATCAGTAAGCCAGAGCCAATACTGCCTTCTCATGCATATGCCTGATGCGGCAGCCCTGGAGGCCATATCAACGGCATCATAAGAACACCAGAGGGCATGTTTGTCCATGTCCAGGCCCGACTGAGCGTAGGCCAAAATCTCCCGTTTTTAATCGGAGTCAGGGAGAGTTTGTGCGTTTCTCTCAGTATCCCATTCGTACATAGTCTGGATGTGCCTCATGTCGTCAAGGAATGAGGGATCATCCGGAGGGGACCGTGAAGAGTCCCTGGGTCCTGTCCTCTGAGGTGTCTGAGTCGACGCCTGCCTCATCCGAGGAGGACGCATTGGGGGGGGGTGACGAAGGAGATGGGGATGGAGACGTGTTTTGCTTCCCCTTTGGAGGTGGAGTTGGGTGCTCATCCGGTTGGCCCTTATCTGGGGTAGGAGGAGGACCCATAGGAAGTGGAGTAGGGACCTTGTCCAGTGGTCTGTACAGCAGGTCCCCCTTGACAGTATTCCACCAGGTGGTAAATAAATTCCCTATGTCCGCCACTGGGACGACTGCTGGAGCTGGCGCCGGGTCCTTGGGGACGGGCATTGGGTCTACTAGGCCAGCATCCGAAGGCTGGCGTCAGCCGACGTCGGGCCTGTAGGAGGAGGAGCAGATGGCTGATCCTCGTCCGGCGACTGTCCCGTGTCTGATGTCAAGGAGTGGGTCATCGGGGTAGGCGAGCAGCTAGGAGGGCGGACGTCTGGCGGTGGGCGAACCTTAGCCTGGGGGGGGGGAGGTGTCTGACCCCAGATGTCCCTTTGCCTACCAGAATGTTCCTCAGAATGTTTCCTCTTTTCCAAGGAACTTGGCCTGTCCAGTGCCCTGGGCAGGCTTTCCTGGTTCGATCCTGTGGGTTTATGAGGTCAATGAGCCAGGGAAGAAGAGGGATGTCCCACTGATGCCGACTCCCATTAGCGGCCCGGGGGGACTTAGAAGAGCGGGAAGAGTCGGGTGTTGGAAGATAACCCAACCTTTTGGTGGAAGACGACGATGACGCCTGTTTAGCTGGCGTCAGATGGCGGGATTCAGACCTGGCTCGATCCTTCTCCTTGTGATGCTTCCCCCTGAAACCTTTTCTTTGGAAGGGGAATCTCTAGCGGGAGAGGAAGAGCTGGCCCCTGAACCTTGCTGCATGGCCGCAAGCTTCTTTTCTAAGAGAAAGGTCTTCAAGGCGTGGGCTCTCCTGGCGCGCGTCTTCTGATTTAATTTCTGGTAGTGGCCGAAGGAGTCAGGCTGATGGTCCAGGCCTAGGCAGATGAGGCAGGCCACGTGGTCGTCTTTCGCCGGGATCTGCTTCCCGCAGGCACACTTAGATTTTCGCCGTAGTGGTGAGGACGATGACATAAACGAGGCGTTAGGTTAAGATTTAGACAAATGAAAATAGAAATGACTTATCTGGCGTTCGGAGCTGTCGACTGCAGAGACAGGCGCCCGTGGAGCCGAACTACGCGGGACGACGGTGGGAAAAGAACTGGGGTGGCGCCAGGGGACTGCCCCCTTTATACCATGTAGGAGGTCTGGCGCAGCCGACGTCGGGGGCGGTCCCCTGCCTTAGGCTGCTAACTACAAGTTTTCCGTGGGGTCCCAATGCCTGCCGGCTTCAGTCCTAATGGTAATACCTGCTACAAGAGCTCCACCCTCGAAGACAGATCAAAAATTCCCCAAATATTACATGACAATGCTTCCCCGGATATTACTGACTCCATCATATGGGACACCTTAAAAGATGGTCCTTAGAGGCGAAACTATCGCCTTTACAATCAGGAAAAAAAAGGAAAATAGAAGCCTCCTACAATTACTTGTTAGAACAGTTACAATAATATCAACTACTATACAAAGAGGGAGATAGGACACTACAGAGGAAGATTGGATTGGTGAAACAGGAGATACAAAAAATTGTGGATCTCAAGATCCTGCAGACTCTTACTTTTTTAAAATGATCAAACTATGAGGGGAGAACAAAGGGCTCCCAGATGCTGGCTCGTAGGCTCAGAGCAAGAAAACGGGTGGCAAGTATTGTTAAAATAAGACATTCCATCACTAAACAGCTCTCTCATACTGAAGAACATTTACACTTTGCTTTTCTCTCTTACTACCAATCTCTTTACGCGTCATGCACTGATCTTTCTCTATTGGATGAAAGGAAGGCGTTTCTTTCCCAACTCTCCCTCCCCAAGTTGTCAGACACTCAACAGTCCTTCTTGAGGCCCCAATCAGACCAGACGAGATCTTATCCCATATTAAGGCCCTTAAGCCAGCTAAATGTCCTGGCTTTGTAGCCGAATGGTACAAAAAAATTCTCAGAGCCCCTTCTCCCTACTCTTATCTACATATAGAGCCATAACAGAGGGTGAGACTCTTCCCAACCCCCCCGTGGAAATACGCAATCCTGACCCCAATTCCACAACCAAAAAAAGATGCAACAGATATCTCTTCTTACCACCCAATCTCCATCTTAAACGTTGATTACAAAACTTACACAGCAATATGGACATCGACGTTGGAAACAATTTTGCCAACTCTCATGCATCCAGATCAATCCAGGTTCATAAAATACCACAGTACCATGGATAATATTAGATGCACCATGTTACTTTTGGAACATGTACATTCTAGACAGATCCCCCTAGCACTATTAAGCCACGACGCAGAGAAGGCCTTCAATAGGGCCTGGGGGGGGTTCCTCTGGGAGACTTTAAGGACCTTTTCCTTTCCTGATTCTTTTCTAACTTGGCTCCAACATTTATACATTCAACCAAAGGCTTATATCTGCATCACTGGGAATTTTTCTTCCCCATTCTCATTCGAACAGGGAATTCGGCAAGGCTGTCCCCTTTCCCCAGCCCTATTCGCCTTGTATACGGAACCCTTAACAGCAGCCCTATGCCTGGACCCGAAGGTGGAGGAGATCCCTTTGGGACAAAAACAATTACAAGGTTTCCTTGTTTGTTGGTGATATTCTTTTGACTCTTCTCTCCCCAGAACTCTCCATCCCTGGTCCTGGGAAATTTTCCGTCAGTATGAACACTTGGCAAACTTTAAACTAAATATATCAAAAAATTAAAATTACGTACCTACCATAATTCCTGATCTTCTCTTATATCTTCACCATTCATTACTGCTGGGTGTACGCCAGAAGCACGCACCCACTACGGGAGGTTTTTTTTTTTTTTATTATTAGGTTTTTTTTTTCCTTTATTATTACATTTATATCAGGAGACATTTTACAAACAGAAGATTTTCTGTGATTACTTCAGGTTTGTTATTATACAGGAGAGCAATGCATATATTTCTTTTACATTGGTAACACATAGAGACCAAAACCAAACTTTCCTTAACTGATATGGAGTCAAGTCTGTCCAAGCCCCAACTCCCTCCTCCCCATCCCTCTCGAGGACCCATTCTCTAAAGGCAGAAATTGGGGTCAATTCTCGCCTGATTTGATTGACCATCTCCGCCATAGGGCGCCAAAACCATCCATTTGATTGTTTAGTTTCGCTGTAATGTTTTCCATCTGATATATACCGTACACAATATGTCTCCAATCTTGTACACTTGGTACAACTTTCGTCATCCATTTCCTTGTCAAAGATTTTTTTGCCGCCAATAGCAGAATGGGAAGTAGAGTCTTTGTCCAAGTGGGGGGGAGCGATCCAGGTAGATGGCCACCACTACGGAAGTTTTTTTGGTTTTTTTTTTGCTTTGTTTTTTTTTTTTTTTTGAAGGGAGGAGTCGGAGCCGCCCATGAGAGCGACGCACTATGTGGTGCATGAGGGGCGGCCGTTAGGCGCCGCAGACTCCTCCTCCATCCCAGTTCTGTAAGCCAGAGAGGCGAATAAAAGAATAGAAGAATAAGAGCGAGGCAAGAGAGCCGAGGGATAGTAAAAGGAGAGGAAACAAACTGAAAGAGGAATAAGCCGATAGAGGACAGTAAAGAGGAGAACCCTACCCTAAGGGACCGCAAGGCCTCACTCCTGGAAGGAACAGATAAGGAACAGGGGAAGAAGGAAGAAGAAGAAGAGAGGGGGGTGTTGGAAGGAGGGAAAAAGTCTGCCAAATTGCGAGTTAAATTGGCTTAAAGACTTATTAGCTCGGAACCAAAGGGCACGGAAGCAAGGATCCCTTCAACAAAACTGACCTAAAAGGTTCGACCAAACCTTTTGCACAGTTTGATACACAAAAGGCAGATTTCCAACACCTCCCGCCATCCTGAAACCTATCACTCAAGCTGAGAGCTCACAGATTGCCAAGGCAAATCTGTTCCGGAGGGAGAGCGCCCAACCAAGAGAGGGGAAAAAGGGACCCCACTAGCACAGTGCCATATGTTAATAATGGTGTGAGAGGGGGGAAGGGGATTTGTAGCCCTAAGAGGCGCCCCCTTGGGAAGGCAGACAAAGACAGAAAAGGAAATTCATTCCGACTCCCTGAGAGGCAGGGGCCAAAGAATCAGATCACCGGTTCCAGAAGGCAAAAAAAATATGTTTTTTTTTTTTTTTTTTTGGCTAGAAGACTTTGACTAGCACCAGACTGGTGAACACAGGACAAGATCAAGAGATACCAGCGAGGTCCGAGAACCAAAGAAACAGGACCATTCAAGAACTTTCCTGTTAACTGGTGATTGAACTAACTTGGCCTAAGAAAAAAGGTGCCAGAAGGGACAACGTCAAGGGTAATCAGAAAGAGTTCCCTCAGGAGAAAGATGATGCTCTACTCGCTCTCCTCCCTCTCCAGACTTATGATACCTTCTTCTGAGAGAAGACCGGAAGACGTGAAGGCTAGGGGATTTAGGCTCTAAAGGCCATGAAAGGAGTAGGGGAGGGAGAGCGAGCAGGGTGTAGGGGATACCCCAGAAGGAAGCCCATGAGGGGAAGGTGGGCGGGATTCAGTAATGAATGGTGAAGAGAAGATCAGGAATTACGGTAGGTATGTAATTTTAATATCTTCCCTTGTCAATCTTCACCATTCATTACTGATGGGTGAGTACCAAGCCCCCCTAGAGGGGGACTAACATAACCCTGAGGGAACAAGACCCTCAAGCCTCCTGTTGGTGAGAAACAGGAAGGAGAGATCCTGGCCGTACTAGTCTGGAAGCCTAAGGCCAAGGAGAGCTAGAAAGTGTCCCCTGAAGATGAGGGGATGGAGGAAGCCCCTGAAGCAGCCTCCTAGCCCTGGTGGAAAAGAGGCAGGTCCCTCAGTAGGTGGAGCGAATCACCATACGCCGGGCCAGCGGTGACAACCTTGATAATCGAAGTCATATCATCCGCCTTATGCAGATCGTTGTCCCCGCAAGCCTGGACGCCACCTCACTGGCGTCATAAGATGCTCTTGCCTGGTGCCTTGCCAGTTCCAGGCCTATAGCGGAGAGGGCAATGGCCAGTTGAGACTGCTCCGTATCAGGCATCGACACTAGTACCTGAGCCATTATCGACCACAAGTGCATGTTATAGGCAGCATGATGTGCCTGATGTGACAATGCACATCATCACACGAGAAGCAGAGAACACTCTTTGCCCCCACCGGTCGAATTGTAGGAAATCAGAGTCCGGTGGTCGGTCGTACGCCAGGCGTCGGCGCCCAGAAGGGCTCTCTAGGAACACCAAGCCCGAGGGCGGGTTAGGGAGAGAACCTAGGGACTCAGACAGAGTACAATACCTCCTCCTGCAGTCTGCTGGGGCTGGGAAAGGGTCAGCTGGAGACTGCCAGGTGCGGACAGATGCCTCCTGGAAAGGAATAGGCCAGGATGGCACCACCAAGTGCTGGGCACTGAATTCACTGAGGAATTTGCATGTCTCCCACTCAGTATTGTCCCGTCTCACATACGAAATACGGAGATTCCCCCAACCATCCTCGAAAGGAAGCGCTGATATTCAGTGAAATCACCTTCGGAAGAGAGATGAGTAGTGGGTTCCTCTCCCTCCAAGGAGGGAGCTGAGGAGGACGATGAACTTAAATGTCCAGAAGACTCCAGCATCGATGGGAACAGGCTAAAGACCCGTTCGTGCATGTACCTAACATATGACAGGAAGGCCGCCACAGTGCTTCTGAACGTCTCCCAGGATAATGGTCCCATAGGACCCACATGGCCTGGAAGAGAGGGGGGGTGGCTGTAGAGGAATGGGAGAGGGGCATCTACAAGGAGGCGACTGTCCTCTGCCAGGGCTCTTAAATGAAGGGAACGGAGCCCGAGTTGGAGGGATCCCTGAAATCAAACTGGGTCACATGACGGAACCCTGGGAATGCGAACTCCGGAAGAAGCCAAACGGGGAATCTCCCGTGACGCACCTGGGGTTGCATGAGTCCAGAATGGCAACCCACGGCAGCGCCACTGGAAGGGACCCCTGAACCTAAGAAGGAGAGGCGGGGCTCGGCGCTATGGCTCCTCCCTGCACCCCAACTTATAGAGACTATACGTATGAACATTCTCCCAAGATTACCATACCTATTTCAGAATATCCCAACGGATTTCTATTTTAGGTCCTGGAATAAAATTATTTTCTCCTTCATTTGGGAGGGCCAGAGGCCAAGGATTCGTTTCTCTATATTATCTCTTGCTTTGGAGCAGGGGGAGTCAATCTCCCTAATTTAAAACACTACGGAATAGCCGCTTTTTAAAAAATATTTATAATTTGCTCACTCTGACATCCCAGTCAGTATTTGGGGGGATAGAATTCTACTTAATAACCATATACAATTTAAGGCCTCGAACGCAGCTCTCAAGGACCCTCTCACTTTACAGCCCAGGTTTTAAGGATTTGGCAAAAGATAAACCAAAAAAAACCCTTAAAATAAATATTTTTCCACATTCACTTTAATTTCAGCTGACAAACTTTTTCTACCAGCCAGTCTCGACACCACGTTAAAGGCATGGAGGAGGTTAGGCCCTAATTTTTACTTGCACTTCCTTAAGAACACCGGGGTGATCCCCTTCTCCGATTTACAAATTCAATATTCCCTCCCGGAGAGAGATTTGTTCCGCTATACCCAGGTGAGAAACTTTATACGTCGGCCTGCCTGCCCCCCAGCTGTGTGGAAATTGCTAAGGGACACTTAGAGGCAATCTATGGGGTAAATTAATTAGCCACCTTTACAACATAACAAGAGCGCCTGGGACCTCTTCCCTATCAATATTGGAAGCCTGGAATAGGGACCTACAATTAGAAGTTCCCTTTGAAACATGGAAGGAGGCAACTTTGAAAGCTATTAAGATTACTGCCTCAAATACATGGAGGGAGTTTGCGTGGAAATCCCATTCTCGGTATTACCGCTCCCCGGCGATACTTATAAATACCTTCCTGCCTCCTATGGTTTCTGCTGGAGAGGCTGCAACTGCAGTCTGGCTGACTTAGGTCACATTTTCTGGTTTTGCCGCAGGTTGGCATCCTTCTGGTGCACCTTGCAGGTGGAATTAATCGGAGTGCCTGGGAGAGGATATTGAATTAACAGTAGAGATAGAAGTCCTATCTATTTACCCCCCTCACAGACCACACTGGGACAGGACTTTGCTTCCCCTATTTATTTTAGCAGCCAGGAAGACCAGCAGCCAACGCTGGATAACAACCACGACACCCTCAGTCCAAGACTGGCGTGACATAATAAAGGAAATTTACCATTATGAATGGCTTATAGACAAATTCCATGACAGACTCCCCCAATTTGAAATAAAATGGCGTACAAGGGTGTTCCATGCCTCAGGAAGTGACCCGGAATTTATCCCATAAGTAGAGTGGTCTCAGCCGGACTGTGGTTACCCCATGGAAGGAGAGGCCCTCCTCGTGACGTGGTGGGAGGGAGATAGCATTGGTATGAACCTTGAATGCTTTTCATACTGGGAATAAGTCGGCTGCCTGCCCATGGGGGGGGGAGAGAGAATTAATAGAAAGGGCAGAAATGAATGAGAGAAAGCTAATATATGAAGGCTGTGTGGAATTAATTGTAGTAATGCTAATTGCCTCGTAACTAAATCTGCGAATGTAATTACTAGCTATAGAGGTACGACAATGGCAAATATCTGTATGTAACATCATGTCTCTATTCTCAATAAAAATAAAAAATAAAAACATCTGCTGTTGTGGGATAGATTTAAACCATACATTTGGACTAAATGTCCATTGTGTTACTTCATATACCCCATGCAATTAATTTTTGGGGGTAACCATCATGAAACCTTAATTTTACCTAAGGGGTAATGTAATTCAAATTAACAAAATCCATTTGGTTTCAGTCCCCAGAGGGACTATTCTAGAAAGTTCAAAGTACATCCCCTTATTTAACAAGGTAAAAATCTATTTTATTTGTTTGTATGTATATATGTATATATATATATATATATATATATATATATATATATATATATATATATATATATATATATACACACACACACATACACATACACACACACACACACACACATATACATATACATACATACATATATATATATATATATATATATATATGTATATACACACACATACATACATACATACATACACACACACACACATATACATACAGGGCCATATATTCAAAAAAGGGTTAGATGCTCAAGTCCCACATTGCGCCATTCTGCGATATTCAGCAGGGAGGCAGTTACAAGAACTGAAAACAGGCTGAGCAACAGCGCAATGCAAATGAATGCATGCTCAACAGGAGGGAGGAACCATGCATAAACTGCACAGCCCGATATTCAGTCGGTTGTGTAGGAGTAAGCAGGCGCACCCCAACCCGCGCCTGCACAACTTTGAGCCAAAAAAGGCTTAGTTGAGGCCCCCCACAGAGAGTGAGCTGCTGTATTGCAGGGTGCAACACAGCAGCTGCCACCCGTGGCTGGCCCCCAACTCAGTCCCTGTGCCCCCCACCAGCTCGATCGCGGGCATCAATGTGGCCCCCTCCCCGCTCATTATCGCTTGGTGGTCCAGTGAACTCAATGCCCGATCGCGGGCAGAATGTAAAGAACCCCCAATGCCCGATCGCGGGCAGAATGTAATAAGAACCCCCAATGCCCGATCGGCGGGCGGTAAAAGTAAGTGCCCTCCCCAACCCGGTCTCCCTGGTGGTCCAGTGGACCGTAATGCCCGATCATGGCAGAATGTATATTGACACCCCCCCACCCAAATACCTCGGTGTCTAGTGTCCCCCACCCTACCCACCCATTTTCCCCGCTGCCACTTGTGGCCAGGGCTTACACAGGTTCCCTATTCCTCCTCCTTGGGAATAACAGCAGTCCAACGGATGATAAGTCTTCCTCCCCAAGCCAACCTCTGTCCCGTTTGCTCTGAACCTGGGTCATCTGTGCCAGCAATGGCCCTACTGCTTCGTTGGTGGTTGAGCTCTTCTGAACCGTCCAAACCAGAACGCTGTGTAATATCAGGGTTCCTCTTTTTAAACCATGTTCTTTTATTTTTCATGAAACAGCCTGTAATTGTTGTGCATGATGTGCTCAACCCTTGGGATTGACATGAGAACTTAAGAACACTTACGCCTAGAACACGTAATGGAATAGCTAAGTCTGAACTGAGGTTCCTTAGATGAAAAGCTGGGCATCAGTGAGCACTTGTTACCTTTTGTACATTGTTTGCTGCTTGTTTCTCCTCTCTTCTGCCTCCTCTGCCAGGTTTTCTTTGGTCGATGTTGCAGAGCCGCCATTCTCCAGTAGTTCCAGCTCTTTCTCCAGTCTGGAAGACAGTAAATTTATGTTTTAAAACCAAGGCCAGAGAGCTGGGTTTGTTTCAGATTACAGCAATGCAGGGATCAGTTGGGGGTGAGCCAAGTTGAATTTGGCAACTAAAGGGTGGGGTGGACAGAGAGGTAGTTTAGCAACAACAGCATGAGCTCACAGTAACAAATTGTCTTTCTTTTAGCTCAGCTATGGGGTGGTCACTTTTAGAATGATTCACTCTATGGTTCAATTCCCTCTAGTGGAAAACTGACCTTGCTCTTCCACCCTTTATGTGAATGTATGCATACATGATTTTGTCTTCTTTCAGTATGCTTGGGTGGCCAAGGGTAGTGGAAGAGAGTAATGGTCTCAGACAAATCCTGCTGCCTCAGTGCGGCTGCACTGTTCCTTTTTTCAGACCTTAGAAAGGGGGAGAAAAATGGGGCCACCTGAAGGTTCAGTGGAAATGCTCTGTGCTTCCATGCTGACGATCCAGGTTCAGAAGTGAGCCAGGGTCTGCTGGGATCAGGCAGCCAGGTGTGGGAGTGCTCCTGAATGGAGCTTGAGCCAGCCAGGGAGGGAGACAACCAGAATCTGTGCAGCATTGGCCCCTCATGGCAAGCCAGGGAACTTGCTCCCTTGCGAGAGGTGGCATCAGCGCAGTGCATGCTGCTGCTGTCAAGGTTGATAGAGATTGCGCTACCATCGCAGGGTGATGGGAGGGACGTGGGAGAAAAAAATAATGCCAGGAGGAAAATGGAGCCTGGGCTACATCAAGCTCTGCTCGCTCACTGCGGACCTGCACTTTCGCCTGGACACCTTGACACAAGTTAGATGGATGAGTGCTTGGGGGGGGGGGGATGGCCCACCCCTCTCCAGCCTGCCATGGAGGGTGATTCCGTTGGTACCAAGTCGAGGTAAGTCACAAGTGATGTGGATGCCAGTAGTGCTGGAGTAGGACAGGGGCTGAAGCAGCCGCCCAGTCATCTGAGGATAAATAATGGAAGGAAAAAAGGGGGAGAAAAGGTAGAGTTGGCTTTTGCTGCCGGAGATGGTCTAGTGTAAGTTCTCTGGGAGGCAATCAGTACCAATACATTGCTTTCTGAGGAGGATAAATGCCTTCTCACAGTTTGCAGGGACAGCCCTCTAATTGATGACATCCTTTTAGCTGCTGGGTGATGTTGCGGTGGGGATGTAGTTACTGCCAAGATGCAGCTTAACTGGAGCCCCATCCGGGCTGTGCTGGGGACTCTTTGAGTAATCTCTGCAGTACCAGCTGGGATTGAGGACTAGTATTCCTGCCACCCATACAGCTACTGGTCATGTGACCCATATTTCTATATGGCCCTCAACCACTAGCATCTCAGTAACTGGGAGGCCCACACCAGAAATAAGTTCTATGGGACACTCTCTTCTCCACCTGTTGGCACTCTGATGCTAAGTTCACGGTATGAACTTAAGTCATCAGTGTTGAAAGTGACTGTGCTCCCACTCCACTGGAAGGCTGGCTGTGCTACAGTTCTTTAAACATATAAACACCTCTGACCTGAACTGGCTGTGTAGGGGAAGGAGAGGCAGTCCCTACCACTCACTGTCATTCCCAGGGAGAGTTTATTTTATAGAATGACTGTCATGTGATTACACTGTAGCAACACATGCAGTAAAAGCTGACTCTCGCACAGTACAAACTGACTCTTGCTTCAGTGTACAAAATAATGGTTTTACAAAGCATCTTGGATCTATGTATTACAAGAAATAACAAATAGGGAGCTACATAACTTCACTACAATTCCATCTTGAGGTGCTGCTTGTGGTTAATGTGTCACCAAAATCTCCCTGATTATTATTCGATGCATTACTTGGGCTTTGTTCACTTGGTTATCCTGTCACCAGACCCCCTTCATGGTAGTATGTAAGCAGTGAGACACGATGGGGTGTGGGTTGTTGTCTGATAAGAGCATGCACCAGGTGTGTAGTGAGGCATATTATGATTGTGTGAAATGCCTTAGCACCCAGGAAGTGCTCTTATCCGACAACATTTACAATAACAAAATTGTCTATAGTTTAAAAGTATTTGTTTGTTGTATTTTATTTGTTTAAGTAGTTCCATTTCAGTGGTGCGGTTTCATCAGTGGAGGGCACCTGTAGTAGCAGGAAGAGCCCTTTTCCTTCTAATGCCTTGCCCCCCACCCCCACCCCATTATTGGGTAGTTTGTGTTTATACTTCTTGTTTTTGTGATTTTGTTTTTAAGAAAGTTTCTGAGCTGACTGACTGTTTTCAAAGCAAGCATAACGGGAGCCAAGTGGCTTTTGAAAGCTGCAGTGAGGTTGAAAGCAAAGTAGTGCAGGTCTTTGTCAGGCTTTAAAAGCCCACTGTATATATTGTGTGTAGAGAATCTTTTTTAATGAGCTTGGACTAGTGAGTGAACTGCAAAGTTTTTAGGCAGGAACTAGCGCCTTTCTATTTCCGCTGCTTTGGCTGGCCGTGACTTCGGTTTCACCGATCAGGATTGGTAATTGTTTGACAGGTGCAATTGGGAAATAAAGGAAACGTGGCTTCTCTGTCTCACTCGGACATGGATGCGTGTATTTTAAAAATAACAAAAAGCCAGACTGTCAGGAGAAAAGGTGGCAGGTGGGAAGGAGAAAGAGGCCTACCCAGCCTGGGAAAGTACAGTTGGCTTGAATGCAGTAACTAGCAACTGAGGATTACTGACCTGGAAAGCAGACTATAAAGAAAAAGTTAAAACTGGTCAGTTATTCTTTAAAAATGATTTTTCTCATCTGTGTTATGTATTTTTTAGGTGTGGTGTGGATATAGGTATTTATTAAAATGCCATTTAGTGGGTAAGGGCAAGCAATGGGTGTTAAGTGTTTTACTGTACTAACATGGTTAAGTTTCTGGCAGGCATGGATATGTGGGCTGTGCTGCGTTCTGCTTGGCTTTAAAAGTGGCAGCCACAGAGTTGTTGTCCTATAAGAACCCAGGTCCTGACCAATCAGGATGCAGGATTTGCTTTTACCTATTTTATATGTAAGCAAGAAGATGCAACACGTCGCGGGTTATGATTTGATAAGAGCACACCCAGGTGTGTGTTATGAGGCATGAAGCGATTAGCGCGAGTGCCTTTAGCACCTGAAAGTGCTTTATCAGGCCATAAGCCATACCTTGAGTGTGTTATTGCACACAAAGTAATATTAAAAAAAATAAAATAAGGAACAAAAGATGTCAAAATGTAAAAATAAAAGAAAAAAAGGAGGTTTTAATAGTTAAAATAGTAAACATAGTTCCCTATTAAAGTAGTGTAGTGTATTGTATTCCATAAGTGTTTGGTTTGCTAGTAGAGGGTAATGGTACACACACGCACAGACACACACGCACGCACACACACAATGCTCTTTTGCATTCTGAGTAATTGTGCAGTACCTGGGCATCAGTGCAGCTTCTAACAGAATAGTCCCTCCCACACATGGAAGCACGGTGTAATCCTGACACCCCATAGCAACACAGCCATGGAGCAGCCTGCAATTCCGACCACAACAACAGCGCAGCTCCACAACACCGACACGCCCCACAGTGTCAGCAGGTGTGCCAGTGGCTACAAGCGAACACCGCACCTGCACCCACTGGTCACAGAAACCCACTGAGAAATGGAAGCAAAGTACGCGACAAGAAAGGGCCACTGACTGCTGGTGGCAGAAGGACATGCCTATCAGCGAGAGAGGACCCGTGGCGAGCGCACATACTGGAAGTGCTGCGAGTACGCAGCCAGCGGATGCAGGGGCCGGGAGATAACCGTGACTGGGGACCCACCAACACTAACGGGCACACACAACCATGTGCCGGACACCACTGCTGTAGGTGTCTGCAGGGGCTGTGCAGCAGTATGGTAGAGAGCAAAGGACACCATCGAGAGCAGCCAGCAGATCATTGTGGCATGCTGCTCGGGGGTCAGCAAGGTTGTGGGAGGGAGCCTACCATTGGTACCCTTCTGAAGAGATCAGCACAGCGTGTCGGGAGAAGCATGAGGAGGTTCCCTGGATCTGTGATCACTGGCCAACATAACCATCCCTGAGGAGTAACGCAGGACCCACGGAGGTGAGCCATTCCTGCTCCATGACTCTGGGGAGGGGAGGGGCGCAGCGAGTACAGAGACCTGCTCTTCAGCAGCACAAGGAACCTAGAGTTCCTGGCCTGCAGTCCAGCCTGGCTAGGTGATGAGACATTCAAGTGCTGTCCCAGGCTGTTCACCCAGCCATACACACTCCATGGGGTGGACAGGGCCACTGTGTTGCCCACTGTGTACGTCCTCATGTCCAAGAGGACCGTGACTGCATACACAGCGATGGTCCAAAAGGTGTCTGAGCTGTGCCCCGTAGACGGACCCCGCTGCATGCTCCTGGATTATGAGCTTGCAGCACACAGAGCCATCCGGACAGTGCTGCCCCAAATGGAGGTGCATAGGTGATTCTTCCACCTGTGCTAGTGCATGTGCACCAATACAGCAGACGGGAGGCTTTGCACAAGTACAGCACAGACGATATGTACGCCCATGCACTTCTGGATGCTGCCTGCCCTTGCCTTTGTGCCCTGGGTGATGTCTGCACCACCTATGAGGAGCTCCTGCTGGGAGTACTTTTGGGAGCATGAAGAGGAGCTTGCCCCCGTCCTCGACTATTTTGAGGACACCTGGCTGGGCAGACCCATCCGCAGTGGGCACCGCTGCAAACCGCTGTTCCCTGTCCCTGTGAGGAACTGCCATGCCGCTGTCCTGGAGAGGATGCCATGGATCAACAATGCCATTGAGGGCTGGCACAGGGTGTTTAATGCCCTGTTGGGTGCGGTACACTCCTCCTTGTGGTGGTTTCTGGATGTCCTGCATGGGGAACAGCGGCTAACGGAGGTTAAGCTGCAGAAGGCAGTGTCGGGCATGGCCGTGGGGCGCACCCGTCGTCGGTGGCAGGAGAGTGCCTGGAGGATCACGGACCTGGTTGAACAATACAGCACCCATAGCCACAGGGACTACCTGATGGTGCTGGTGCTGAACATCAGCCTGCAGGTGTGAGTTCTGGGGTGCATGGGGGGTTCCAGAGCCTTGCCTGTGCCACCACATGCAGACCCCTTCCATGCCCCTGTCCTGCTTCTCATGGGGCAGCATCCTTCCTGTGGTTCATGCTCCTCACCAGTCTAGTGGCCTCCATTGCCTTCTGAGGTGTCTCTCTGTTGCCTGGCTGCATTGGGGCCATCCCCCTGTGTATGTATGTGCAACTTTATCAGTAAATCACTGTTGTAATTATGTTCTTATTGTTATCTGTATTGCACCTGTATGTTACCACTGTTGTACTCACACTGTATTCATGTCTACCCTCCCTGCGATGAGGTGCCTTTGTAGATGAGTCCATGACTCAAAGGTTGTAAATCCGACTTCTAAAATAAATAAATAAATAAAATGTTTCCCTGCTTTCGTGTGTCCCTGGCCTGGTTGCTGATTCTGTGCCTCCCGGTGTACCCCACCCCCCCTTCCATTGCACCATGGTACTGCTCGTCGGATCGTCCATGGCTTGGGGTGCTCACCATCGTGTCCTGCGCCGTGGGTACTACCAGTGCTAGTGCTGCGGTGTTCTGTTGCTGTTCGTGTATCTGTCCGTCGGGGTTCCTGCTGTGGCGGTATTTCGAACGTCGGTGTCAGGGGCCTCAGGACCATTTGCAGCGTTTACAAGGTGTCGCTGTAGGGGATGTTGGCCAGGATGCTGGCACCCTCCTGTGGTGCTTTCCCCCACACGCACATGTGCACACAAGCACCCCCCCACACCTACACACACACACACACACACACAGTTTCTGATCTGATGCAGTCTGAGTGATCACACAGTGCTGGGGCTTTCAGCGTGGATTGGGCAGTACTCATGAGTGAACAATACTTTGTTTTTTAAATAAAAAAAACCCAGCTTTTTCTTTATAGTACATGCAAACAAAAATGATGACGGCACAGAAGTGGAGGCAGCCAGAGGGAGGGCGGTACTGCAAGAGCAGCATGAACTTGAAGATTACAGGCCTGTAAAATGAAAAAGGGCTAAACATGTTATAGCAGCTTAGTTATGAGTAGTAAATTTTTTCAATCAGTATTTTCTCCCCCAAGTCTGCCGGATGGCACCACCACCCATCAGCGATCACACACACACACACACACCTCCCACACCACCACCCACACACACCACACACTATACTCACACCCATACACACACACACTACACATCTGCTCCCCACACACACACCACACAGGCACACTAACACACACACCCTTCACACCACGCCCCATGCCCCCACCCCCACTACCCACACATCCTTCACCCCACACACACCCATGCTCCCCACACACACACTCACACACCCACACACACACCCTTCAATCACGCCCATGCCCCCACACACACTACACACACACACACACACACACACACACAATTCCCCACCCCCACACACACCCATGCTCCTCACACACACACCACACACACAACACACACACACACACACTTCACACCATGCTCCATACCCCACACACACCCCATGCACACAGCCCCACACCACACCCCCACACACACACACCAGACCCCACGCCCACACACACACATCCATACACAAACATCACACACTCACATCACACCACACCACACCACACCACACACACACACACACACACACTTCTTGGGTGCTAAATGCTCTAGTTTAAGCACTTTGTGCCTCATAACACATCTGGGCGGCTCCTGTCAGGCGAAACAGTCGAGGTGGTGGGCACCAAAACCATAAGTGGTTTCAAGCATGGCTGCGAGGGACAGCGTGAAAGGTACAGTGGTTACTCAGGCTGACAGTAATAGGGAGGGGCATAGTGGGATGGATAGTGAGGGCTGAACCCTGGAATGCTCAGTAGGTCCTGGAGTTAGCTAGGAACCATGGGCAGACTGGAGGGACCATGGCTCTTTCTCTCCAGTCATTGTCTATGTTTCTAATGGACTTCTCGGTTATCCACCACTTATACAGATCCCACGGGGGGGGGTGGCCAGCTGGGTCAGTCATCCGAGAGCCTATGGGGGGATGCCAGCTAGGAGCAGCCTGGCAACTTTGTCTTCTGGATTTTTCCCCTGGACTGGAGTGTCGGGACGTGTGCACCAACACGTCATCTTCCAGCCCTCCCCCTTGCTTACGTGTGCTCCTACTGGATTGCCACCTGGCCTCTGCCAGGTTCAGTCCCCTCAGTGGAAACTGGTGTCTCCCTCCTCGAGTAAGGAGAGCTGCCACTGGGCACCAGGTGTCAGTCCCTGCAGCAGGAACTGGTGTCTCCCCTTCCTGAGGAAGGAGAGCTGCCGTTGGGCACCAAGTGTCAGTCCCTGCAGCGGGAACTGATGTCTCTCCTACCCAAGGAAGGAAAGCTGCCATCGGATGCTTGATCTTGCCTCACCCTCACCCTGCCAGCCCAGTGAGTGGACCTTCGTCTGTTCCCAAACCTGAGTTGCCAGTGTGGGGGCCGGAAGTGCAACCGCTCCTCCGCTGGGTCAGCATTACATTTTTTTTATGTCTCATTTATTTGCTAAGTGTAGGATGGGGACTGGTATTTTGAGTGATGATTGGAAATGGTATTTTGTGCATTAGGGCAAGTACTGACTATCCTGGGTGTGTAGCTTCATTAACATGGCTACCAGAAATTTCTTTTTCAAAACTTTTCTGGCAGGCATGGATCTCTGGCTGTGCTACATTCTGACTGGCATAAGTAGGACCAATTGGCACAATATGTGCCGATAAGGACCTGGCAAGTGGTACTTCTTAGCTAACCAGAACGCAGAAAACCGGCCAGCCCAGTGGCATGGAGGACTAAAGTATTGAACACCTTACTTCGTGCCACACTGGCAACCTGTGTTTGGGACTGAGCACAGGTTGCCAAGTGGTGGCCTGGGGGTCTGGGAGAGGATCGAGCGGCCACCTGGCAGCTCTACCCTCCTGAACTGGGCAGGTTGGCTGTCTTGGCTCTTGGTTACCACCAGGTAGAGGTCTGGTGGTAGCCCAAAGGAGCTTTGGGAGGCAGACAAGAGTCAGGGGTGGGGAAGGGAGATGTGGTCCTGGGACACATGTTTGCCTTCACATGCATGCACTGTCCAAGAATGCCGCAGCCATGGGAAGAGATGGGAGAAAAACAGGAGGAAAGAGGAAGGCACAGAGGGGATGCATGACACCTGCACACCGTGCTTCCACCCACCATATCACTGGGGGACCCTGTCAGCAAACACGGGATTAAGGCATTGGAGGTTGACCCTTTCCCCTCCTGACCTTGCTGGGGGGGGGGATCAGTGGGGGTACCAAGTTGACAAGTAAGCCCAGGGTGATGATAGACAGAGGGGGAGCAGTGGGGCCAGGGTTGATGGAAGCCAAGCCCCGTTGTGGCCTTGGAGCACAAACAGATTATGGAAAAAAATAAAAAGAGAACGCAGAAAACTTCTACCTGTGTTATAAAGCCTCATAATACATATTTATTTATTTGAAAATTGGTAATTAGGAGAGGCACACTGAGCCAAGACTCATTTCCAGGTGCAACCTGGGGGAAGGGAATGGTGGAGACACAGCAGCACAGTGTATAGTAGCAAAACAGCTGAACAACATATGGTTACAAAAAAATAAATTGGTACAAGTTACAATAAATGCTAAATAATTGTATGTGCAAAGAATAAAGTGCAGTATAGCTCAAGGAGAATGCCTAGCAAGTGCATATACAGAATTATACAATGGCAAGGATAATCCCAGCAATCTGATTGGCTGCCATGCCCTAGAGGCAGTGAAGTTATCTGACAAAACATCACTATATCTGAAACAGGCATAGAAAAGACTGCATGACCAGTTTTTTCATCTTTGTTTATCACTCCTACCTCCTGAACTCTCTCAGGAGAGGTCTCGGCACTTGCCTTTATCCTGCCTGCCTGAAGCTCTCTCTTGCTCCTCCTGGGCCCTGGCACCCATCCTGCTTCCCGCCACCCAGCCCCCCAGCTCTGAGTCCCCAAGGCGGGACCGCCAGATTCTCCTTCTGGTGCTCTATCTAGAATCTAGATGACGACCAGGAGTGGAGGAGAGCAGAGGGTAAGAGAGGAGCCCGACATTGGGCGTGGTTGGCTAGCACCTGGACCTCCATCGCTTATCAGGAGGCAGAGGGTTTTTCACTTTGTATGGTTACACCCTCCCCTCCCTCTCCCTGCAGAGCCCGAGGTGCAATGACGCCAGGACATCCATCATGGCTCTGCGACCCACTTGCTGAGCCCTGAGTGTTGCAGTGCCTCCGGTCTCCACCAGGGGTTGCTGCAGTGCCAGGCTAACCCTGGATCCCTCCGCCCGAGAGGAGAGGGAGAGCAGTCCTTCGGACGCTTGATCCTCTCTCTTCCCTGCTGACCCCCGCCCGGCTCGCTCCCGAACCCAGGTCGCTGGTGAGCGAGGTGTGGTGTTCAGCACCTCAACCCTCAGTGCCACCGACCGCCTACATGACCAGTTGAGATCACTTCCTGCTCATTTCACACAGAACCCAGCCTAGCTCAGCCATCATGAGTTGATCAACTACCTTCCCCAACACTCACACACACACACACACACACACACCACTCCTCCAGGCAACTCAGTAAATTAATTTTAATTCAAGAAACTGGCACTGAGTACAAGTGGCTTCACTATTGCTAGTAGTTCCGTGCCTTAATGGAGTGCACGCTTGCTTCTTGGCACACGGTGTTTGGCCACAAAACTGCATGTAGCAGCTGTTTGTAAAACATTTTCATTAACTGCCTTCCTCAGTTTGATCGACAGCGATTTACTGATTGAAATGGGATGCTGGAAGTGTCCACCTGGCTCCTTCTGAGTGTCAGCATGGTTTCAGTAGATCACAGTTATTACACACACAAAACACACACACACACACCTTCACATGTCCCAGGGCAGGCAGCGGGACCAGGTCAGTTCAACTCGAGGGGCAGCAAGAGTTTGGCAATCAAAGAGAAGTGAATGTGCTGGGGGAGAAGACCCACTGTAGTTGAAAAAACAAACAAAGCAAAGAAAGCAGCAGCACCACCTACTGGGCAAACAATATAGCAGCACTGTTTTCCTGTATGTAAAATACGATAAAGACACTCCAGGGTGTGTGTTTATTTAAGCAATAAGGCACGACAGGGTGTGTGTTGTCGTGTAATAACGTCACTCCTGGGGTGGGTTTGAAGCTGCGAGGGTGAAGCAGTGCTTCCCACACCAGGAGGACGTTATTACACGATAACACACACACTGGATGTCTTATATTATCTAAAGGACTCGTTGTTATACAAAATAAAAACATTTAAAAATATTTTTAGAAGATTTTTAGTCTGGCAGTATTTCTTAAGAGAAGAGTCGTTAATGTGAGATCCATACAGTGACGTTATTGTATAATATCATCACTGTCTCAGGCACCCATTGACCAATCAGAATACAGGAAATTTCTTGCCATTGTATAATATGCATTATAAAATGTGGTAGGATTTCAGCTATTCTGATTGGTCATCAGTCATGTTAGAAGTGTCTGATGCATAGCTAAAACTAGAAATCCCATGTAGAATACATAGTCCCATTTATAAGTGCAATAAGCCACTCTGGGGTACGTTAGTTTTAATGCATGGCTAGGGGCTGGAGGTTCTCAGCCTGTGGCTTAGTGCCTCACTATGTGCCCCCAAGCCATACATTAGAACTGTCTAATGCACCCCATCATATCTTATTGCCTTATATAACGTCACTTGAGAGTTGAATGACCGCCTGCAGCCCGTGTTTTAACCACCTGAGGCATGGCGTATACACAACACACACCCTGTTGTGCCTTACTGCTTAAGTGGCAGCAATACTTGGTGGACAAGAGCAATATTGACAACAGGTGACTGACCTGAGGAGCACGTTAATTGCCCAACCTTGTAATGGAGGGAGAAACTGTAGTGGTGGAAGTAAAACCAAGGCAAGAGGTGAGGACCCAGCTGGCTGCTTAACAGGATGGTTAAGGCTCAGCTGTGGTGGTATCAGGAGGAAGGGTAACAGGAACAGGTGGAAAGAGGTTGAAGTTTCAGCTAGTGCCTGAGGGAGCCAGGGGATGGGAAGTCGATAGGAGAAAACAGGTTGCCCAGCAGAGGAGCAGGGGTGAGAAGTTGCAAAAGTGCGGTGGTCCCTGAAACAGAGGGAACAGGAAGCAGGGGGGGAGTTGGAAGAGGAGAAGTAAAAGGGAATGGAACCAAACCAGTATTTGGATAAGAAGGATGGACAGTGAGCTTGGTGATGAGAGGGCAGAGCGAGGATGGATAGAGATGAATACAGTGAACAATGGTAGGCTGTTCTCGAGGTTCTTATGTTCCCAGAACCTTTTGACGGTATTCTAGCTTGGTAATACATAGTTCCATACTCTGAAATTACCATACGAAGTGTAATTACATCTGACCGTCAGCCCCCTGGGGCCCAGACTAACAGGACTTGGCAATAAAAAACCAAAAGATCCAGTATAAAATCAGTGCTGGAAATCCAGATTTTTGATTGACTTCTGCAGTGGGTGAGAGGTGGGAGATACCACAGGGGTTGTGTGCCTACAGTGCAGTTGTGCTTGTGGAGAACTGGCAATGATTACTTCGCTTTTTTAATGACGTGTATTAACATGTTTTATAATTTGATAAGGTACTAACATGGGCATGCTCCCTGCCTTTGTGGTTACTGCATGGTATCTGCATAATGCCAACCGGTCAGAATGCTACATTTTCATCTAAAAGCTTAATATATTTAGTCCTTCCCTCCCATCATTTTCTTCCTTCATACTTACGACAATCCTTGTTGCTCACATGGTTCCCTCTCTTTGGGGTCATTCAGTTGGCTCCATGCAGTGCTTTGAAGGGACCAGTTGCTCTTCCTCACTCCCCAGAGTACCTCAGTCTCATGGCTTTCCCCCACAGAGTGGGACCCTCTGTCAGAGACACTTACTGTTACCCAGGCAGTTACCTTCCTGTACCGCTCCCTCTTACTCAGCCGGTTACCGATCTATACTGGTACCTGTCACCCAGGCAGTTACCTTTCTGTACCACTCCCTGTCACCCAGGCAGTTACCTATCTACACTGGTACCTGTCACCCAAACAGTTACCTTTCTGTACCACACTCTGTCACCCAGGCAGTTACCTATCTACACTGGTACCTGTCACCCAGACAGTTACCTTTCTGTACCACACCCTGTCACCCAGGCAGTTACCTAGCTACACTGGTACCTGTCACCCAGACAGTTACCTTTCTGTACCGCCCCCTGTCACCCAGGCAGTTAGCTATCTACACTGGTACCTGTCACCCAGACAGTTACCTTTCTGTACCACACCCTGTCACCCAGGCAGTTACCTATCTACACTGGTACCTATCACCCAGGCAGTTACCTTTCTGTACCGCCTCTCTGTCACCCAGGCAGTTACCTATCTACACTGGTACCTGTCACCCAGACAGTTACCTTTCTGTACCACACCCTGTCACCCAGGCAGTTACCTATCTACACTGGTACCTGTCACCCAGACAGTTACCTTTACCGCTCCCTGTCACCCAGGCAGTTACCTATCTACACTGGTACCTGTCACCCAGACAGTTACCTTTCTGTACCACACCCTGTCACCCAGGCAGTTACCGATCTATATTGGTACCTGTCACCCAGGCAGTTACCTTTCTATACCACTCCCTGTCACCCAGGCAATCACCCATCTATACTAGTACCTGTCACCATACCTCTCAACCTCTTGCCTCATAAATCAGGGACAAAGACCTAAAATCAGGGGCATGTCTTAAAAATTGGTACTATTCACTCAGAAAGCTGATAGAATAAAGGGATGTGTGTTAAGATGCATTTTTTGAAGAAGAACCAAGTCTATAACTTTAATGTTTGATATTATTTTGTGATTTCAATCCCCACTGTTCTGTCACAAAAACACACATTTTATGAGGGTCAGAGGAAGATTTTGAGGCTAAATCAGGGATGTCCCTGAAAATCAGGGACAGTTAAGACATATGCCTGTCACCCAGCCAGTTACGTATCTACATTGGCACCTGTCACCCAGACAGTTACTTTTCTGTACTGCTCCCTGTCACCCAGGCAGTTACCTATCTACACTGGTACCTGTCACCCAGACAGTTACTTTTCTGTACCACACCCTGTCACCCAGGCAGTTACCTATCTACACTGGTACCTGTCACCCAGACAGTTACCTTTCTGTACCGCACCCTGTCACCCAGGCAGTTACCTATCTACACTGGTACCTGTCACCCAGACAGTTACCTTTCTGTACCGCTCCCTGTCACCCAGGCAGTTACCTATCTACACTGGTACCTATCACCCAGGCAGTTACCTTTCTGTACCGCTCCCTGTCACCCAGGCAGTTACCTATCTACACTGGTACCTGTCACCCAGACAGTTACCTTTACCGCTCCCTGTCACCCAGGCAGTTACCTATCTACACTGGTACCTGTCACCCAGACAGTTACCCTTCTGTACCGCTCCCTGTCACCCAGGCAGTTACCTATCTACACTGGTACCTGTCACCAGACAGTTACCTTTCTGTACCACACCCTGTCACCCAGGCAGTTACCGATCTACATTGGTACCTGTCACCCAGGCAGTTACCTTTCTGTACCACACCCTGTCACCCAGGCAGTTACCTATCTACACTGGTACCTGTCACCCAGACAGTTACCTTTCTGTACCACACCCTGTCACCCAGGCAGTTACCTATCTACACTGGTACCTGTCACCCAGACAGTTACCTTTCTGTACCACACCCTGTCACCCAGGCAGTTACCGATCTATATTGGTACCTGTCACCCAGGCAGTTACCTTCTATACCACTCCTGTCACCCAGGCAATCACCTATCTATACTAGTACCTGTCACCATACCTCTCAACCTCTTGCCTCATAAATCAGGGACAAAGACCTCAAATCAGGGGCATGTCTTAAAATTGGTACTATTCACTCAGAAAGCTGATAGAATAAAGGGATGTGTGTTAAGATGCATTTTCTGAAGAAGAACCAAGTCTATAACTTTAATGTTTGATATTATTTTGTGATTTCAATCCCCACTGTTCTGTCACAAAAACACACATTTTACGAGGGTCTGAGGAAGATTTTGAGGCTAAATCAGGGATGTCCCTGAAAATCAGGGACAGTTAACATACTAACATACTAAAATGCCAGCAGAATAGGCCTAACGGTCTTTCGTGTCTGCTCGTTTGGTCAGCCCACCCTGGGTGCTGACCTTGCTGTCCCTCGCCTTCTCTGGCGCCTCCTTCCCAGTTCCAGATATTCTTGCTGCATTGGATTTTGCTTCCTGAACCCTTCCCTGTACCTGTCCCACCCCTCTTGAACCCCTCCACTGTCTCTGCCTCCACCAGCCCCCTAGGTAGTGCATTCCATGGCTCCACCACCCTCTCAGTGAAGTAGCACTCCTCCTTTCTCCCCTGAATCTTTCCCTCCAGCTTCCACCCATGCCTCTAGTGGCCCCTTCCTCCCTTCCTTCAAAGCACCCTGACTGTTTCCTTCCCTATTTACCCTCTTCATGTACCTGAAGACCTCTATCATGTCCCCGGTCCCTTCTCTCTTCCAATGTGTACATATTTAGCTCTTTGAGCCTCTCCTCATAGGTCCTGTCCCCAAGCCCCAAATCATTTTGGTTGCCCTCCTCTGGACCCTCTCAGGAGGTTAATGTCCCTCTTTAAGTGTGGCCTCCAAAACTGCCACGAGTACTCCAGGTGCGGTCTCACCAAGCAGTTATACAGAGGGTATCACTTCCCTCATTCTGAGGTGATCCTAGCATGCATCCCAGCATCCTGTTGGCCTTGGCTGCTGCCCTCCTACAAGTCTCAGAGTTGTTCATCTTGACATCCACCACCACCCCAGGTCCCTCTCAGCCATTGAGACTTGTAGTATTTCCCCCAGGTGTACACTTGGCCTGGGTTTCTGCCCCAGGTGGAGTACCTTGCATTTCCCGCATTGAACCTCAGCTTCCACTTTCTAGACCATCTTTCCAGAGCCTCCAGGTCCCCTGCAGGGCCACCCTCCTCCTCCTCCCCATCCACCACTGCCCCAGTTTGAGTCATCTGCAAGAGACTCATCTCACTCCTGTTCCTGTCCTTATGTCAGATCACGTGGGCGTTGAACAGAAGGGGCCCAGGACTGATCCTGTGGGACCCCACTAATGACCCTCCTTGGGATGAGACTATCCCACCAACTACGACCCTCTCGTCCGTTTCTGGAGCCAACTGCCTATCCATCTGATCATCTGGTTTCTCACCCCATTTCTCCTAGCTTATCCAACAGGCCCACGTGAGGAACAGAGTCAAATGCCTTGCTGAAGTCTAGAAAGAGGACATCCACTGGTCTCCCAGGTCCAAGGCACTTGTCACCCAGTCATGGAACTCCACCAGGTTTGTCTGACACGATTTCCGGGATGAATCCATGCTGTCATCGTCCAGGCACCCTGACTTATCCAGGTCCCCAGCCTCTCCTTGACAATGCCCTCCATCACCTTGCCCACCACGATGTCAGGCTGACAGGCCTGTAGTTCCCTGCCACCTCCCTTGATCCCCCTTGTGGATAGGCACTACATGCGCCACCTTCCAGTCTTGGGGCACCCACCCTGTCCTCAGAGAGATGGTGAAAAGCTCTGCCAGGGGTTTCGCCAGGACATCTGCAAGTTCCTTCAGCACTCTAGGATGTAATTTATCCGGCCCCGGTGCTTTCTCCGTCTTAAGGGAGCTGAGGGCTTCCCTCACTCTCTCTGCTGTGATTTCCACTTCTGGTACCTCTTCTCCCTGCTTAGCCCTCCCCACCTGCCAGTGATGCCCCTCCCCAGACCTGCCCGATCGGTAAGGGTCCCCGCTCCTCATTATCTCTGTCTCCTCCCATGTGATGATGCAGCATCCCCATTTTCCCTGGTGAAAACTGAGGTGAAGTACTCATTTAGTACCTCAGCCCTGCTCCCGGGTCTTGTGCCCATCTCTCCCCCTGATTTAATTCTGCTAATCTGCCCCTTCACCCTTAGTCTTTCCCAATGTATCTAAAGAACCTTTTTCCCTCTCCTAATTTCCCTGGCCAGGTTCTGCTCCTTCCTTGCCTTGTACGCCCTCACCACTCTAGTGGCCCTTCTAGCCATCAGCTCGTACTCTCGATCCTTTCTCCTTGAGCACTTGAATTTCTTATAGGCTGCTTTCTTTCCCGCACCACCTCCTGGACCTCCTTGGTCCACCAACAGGTTTTTGGGCCTCCAGATTTTCGTTTACTCTTGCACAGGTGCTGGTAGCATCCTGCACCCCTCTCCTGATGATTTCCCACCTACTATCAGCGTCCATGTCTGACCCAATCCCATCCAAATGCTCCTTAAGGATCCTTCCCATTTCCTTAAACTCTGCCCCCTGAAGTCGGTTACTCGCCTTTGTGCAGCCTTCTACCCTCCTAGGTCCAGGCAGAACCAGACCGTGATATGGTCACTCCCGCCATGGGTCCCTTACCTCCAGGCCCCCAATCTGGTCACTGTCTGCCAGGACCACATCCAGTACCCGTGCCTCCCTGGTCGGTTCCCTCACCTGCTGAGTTAGGAACGCGTCTTGAAAGACATCCAACAACCTCTGTTCCCTGGTCACAGAGGATGTCATAGTCTCCCAGTCTGTTCCTGGCATGTTTAAGTCCCCTAACACCACCACCTTTCCTCTGCCCAGTCTGCAGTGTCTCCTAACATCTGCCACCAGACTGTCCTGCAGCTCCTCTGCCAGGGCAGGGGGTCTACACACCACTCCTATTTTTACTCTCTTGCCCCCCCTTGTTATCAAGGTGACCCAAATTGCCTCCATGGTTCCCTCCGCCTCCTCTACTCCCCTATGCCAATGCAGTTTTTTGACTATCATTGCTACCCCTCCTCCCCTTCCCTCCCCCCTGTCCTTCCTGAACATAGTGTAACCCTCCAGGTTCAGGTCCCAGTCATGTCTTGCAGTGGCCCAAGTCTCAGTGACCGCTGCCACATCCACTGCTCCCTCAGTTAACATCGCCTGGAGCTCATGCATTTTATTGCCCAAGCTCCTGGCATTTAGCAGGACTACCTTCCACCTTTTCCCTATAGTTCCATTTCCCCTGCTCGTGTTCCCATGGGGATTCTGTTTTCTCCTGGTCTGCACTTTGCCAGTTGGCCTTTTCCTGCAATCCTCCTGGTCCCCAGGGGGGTGGAGACAGATCCCTCTTTCGGCACGCCTTGACAGCCTTTTCTCCCATCCCAACCCCTTCACAAGTTTAACCCCACTTTTCACCAATGAACTCCTCTATTTTCAACTTAAGATTCCCTCCTCCAAATTGAGATGTAGTCTATCTCTAGCATACAGCTCCTTATCCTCCCAGGTCTCCCCAATCCCCATCAACCCATACCTCTGGCCTCACACCACTCCCTGAGCCACTGGTTTATCTCCCTAATTTTCCTTTTGTGTCTCCACTAGCCCTTGGCACTGGCAGGATTTCTGAGAAGGAAACTGTGCAGTAAGAGGTATGCCTGTCACCCAGCCAGTTACGTATCTACATTGGCACCTGTCACCCAGACAGTTACTTTTCTGTACTGCTCCCTGTCACCCAGGCAGTTACCTATCTACATTGGTACTTGTCACCCAGTTACCTTTCTGTACCACTCCCTGTCTCCCAGGCAGTTACCTGTCTACACTGGTACCTGCCATCCAGGCAGTTACCTTTCTATACCGCTCCCTGTTACCCAGGCAATTACCTATCTACACTGGTACCTGTTACCCAGGCAGTTACCTTTCTGTACTGCTTCCTGTCACCCAGGCAGTTACCTATCTATACTGGTACCTGTCACCCAGGCAATTACCTCTCTGTACTGCTCCCTGTCACCCAGGCATTACCTATCTATACTGGTACCTGTCACCCAGGCAGTTACCTTTCTGTACCACTCCCTGTCACCCAGCCAGTTACGATCTATACTGGTACCTGTCACCCAGGCAGTTACCTTTCTGTACCGCTCCCTGTCACCCAGGCAGTCATATATCTACACTGGTACCTGTCACCCAGACAGTTACCTTTCTGTACCGCTCCCTGTCACCCAGCCAGTTACCGATCTATACTGGTACCTGTCACCCAGGCAGTTACCTTTCTGTACCACTCCCTGTCACCCAGCCAGTTACCGATCTATACTGATACCTGTCACCCAGGCAGTTACCTTTCTGTACCGCTCCCTGTCACCCAGCCAGTTACTGATCTATACTGGTACCTGTCACCCAGGCAGTTACCTTTCTGTACCACTCCCTGTCACCCAGGCAGTTACCTATCTACACTGGTACCTGTCACCCAGACAGTTACCTTTCTGTACCACACCCTGTCACCCAGCCAGTTACCGATCTATACTGGTACCTGTCACCCAGGCAGTTACCTTTCTGTACCGCTCTCTGTCACCCAGGCAATCATATATCTACACTGGTACCTGTCACCCAGACAGTTACCTTTCTGTACCGCTCCCTGTCACCCAGCCAGTTACCGATCTATACTGGTACCTGTCACCCAGGCAGTTACCTTTCTGTACCACTCCCTGTCACCCAGCCAGTTACCGATCTATACTGGTACCTGTCACCCAGGCAGTTACCTTTCTGTACCGCTCCCTGTCACCCAGGCAGTTACCGAGCTATACTGGTACCTGTCACCCAGGCAGTTACCTTTCTGTACCGCTCCCTGTCACCCCGGCAGTTACCGATCTATACATCTACACTGGTACCTGTCATCCAGGCCAGTTACCTTTCAGTACCACACCCTGTCACCCAGGCAGTCATATATCTACACTGGTACCTGTCACCCAGACAGTTACCTTTCTGTACCGTTTACTGTCACCCAGGCAGCTACCTCCCTGTTCTGCTCACTGTTACCCAGTTACCTCTTATATTGGTACCTGTGACCCAGGCAGTTATCTCCCTATACTACTCAATGTCACAAAGGCAGTTACCTCTCCATTTCCACTCGCTGTTACCCAGGGAGTTACCTCCCTATACCACTGACTGTGACACAGGCAGTTACCTCATTTACTGGTACCTGTCACACAGGCAGTTACCTTCCTATACCGCTGTGATTCATGCAGTTACCAGCCTATAATGCTCGGTGTCACTAAGGCAGTTACCTCTTCATTTCCACTCGCTATTATCCATAGAGTTACTTCCCTAAAGCACTCAATGTCACACAGGCAGTTTCCTCCCTATACCGCTCACTGTCACACAGGTAGTTACCTCTCTATACTGGTACCTGTCACCCAGGCAGTTACTTCCCGATACCGTTTGCTGTCACCCAGGCAGTTACCTCCCTATACCGCATGCTGTCACCCAGGCAGTTACCTCCCTGTACTGCATGATGTCACCCAGGCAGTTACTTCCCGATACTGCTTGCTGTCACCCAGGCAATTACCTCCCTATACCGTTTGCTGTCACCCAGGCAGTTACCTCCCTATACCGTTCACTGTCACCCAGACAGTTACCTCCTTATACCGCATGCTGTCTTCCAGGCAGTTACCTTCCCATATCGCTTGCTGTCACCAGGCAGTTGCCTCCCTATACTGCTTGCTGTCACCCAGGCAGTTACCTCCCTATACCGCTGGCTGTCACTCAGGCAGTTACTTCCCTTATACAGCTTGTGGTCACCCAGGCGTTACCTGTATACTGCACACTGTCACCCAGACAGTTACTTCTCTATACTGCACGCTGTCACTGAGGGAATTACCTATCTATACTGCTACCTGTCACCCAGGGAGTTCCGTCCCTATAGTGGTATCTGTCGCCCAGGCAGTTACCTCTCTATACTGGTACCTGTCACCCAGGCAGTTACTTCTCTGTACTGGTACCTGTCACCCAGGCAGTTACCTTCCTATACTGGTACCTGTCCCAGAAGCAGTTAACTCCCTATACCACTCGCTGTCACCAAGGCAGTTACCTCTCTATACTGCTCACTCTCAGGTAGGCTATTACTACCTCTCTAAACCTTTCACGTTCACCCAGACCTTGCAGCGCATGCTACGAGACAATGCAGGCCTTGCAGCGCTATGCTAGGAGACAAGACAGGCCTTGCAGCTATGCTGGGAGACAATACAGGCCCTGCAGCACTATGCTATGAGACAATACAGGCGCTTGCAGCGCTTATGCTAGGAGACAATGCAGGCCTTGCAGCGCTATGCTAGTAAACAATGCAGGCCTTGCAGTACTATGCTAGGAGACAATACAGGCCTTGCAGCGTTATGGTAGAAGACAATGCAGGCTTTCCAGTGCTATGCTAGGAGACAATGCAGGCTTTGCAGTGCTATGCTAAGAGACAATACAGGCCTTGCAGCATTATAGTAGAAGACAATGCAGGCTTTGCAGTGCTATGCTAAGAGACAATACAGGCCTTGCTGCATTATGGTAGAAGAAAATGCAGGCTTTGCAGTGCTATGCTAGGAGACAATGCAGGCCTTGCAGTGCTATGCTAGGAGACAATGCAGGCTTTGCAGCGTTATGCTATGATCAGTGCAGGCCTTACAGCACTATGCTAGGAGACAATGCAGGCCCTGCAGCACTATGCTAGGAGACAATGCAGACCCTGCAGCACTACGCTAGGAGACAATGCAGGCCTTGCAGCGCTATGCTAGGAGACAAGGCAGACCTTGCAGCGCTGTGCTAGGAGACAATGCAGCCTTGCAGCGTTATGCTAGGAGACAATGCAGGCCCTGCAGCACTATGCTAGGAGACAATGCAGGCCTTGCAGCACTATGCTAGGAGACAATGCATTCCTTGCAGTGCTATGCTAGGAGACAATGCATTCCATGTAGTGCTATGCTAGGAGACAATGAGGCCTTGCAGCGCTATGCTAGGAGACAATGCAGCCTTGCAGCGCTATGCTAGGAGATAATGCAGGCCTTACAGCACTATGCTAGGAGACAATGCAGGCCCTGCAGCACTATGCTAGGAGACAATGCAGGCCTTGCAGGCTATGCTAGGAGACAATGCAGGCCTTGCAGCGCTATGCTGGAGACAACGCATTTCTTGCAGCGCTATGCTAGGAGACAATGCATTCCTTGTAGTGCTATGCTAGGAGACAATGCAGCCTTGCAGCGTTATGCTAGGAGACAATGCAGCCTTGCAGTGCTATGCTAAGAGACAATGCAGGCCTTGCAGAGCTATGCTAGGAGACAATGCAGGCCTTGCAGCGCTATGCTAGGAGACAATGCATTCCTTGCAGCACTATGCTAGGAGACAACGCATTCCTTGCAGTGCTATGCTAGGAGACAACGCATTCCTTGCAGTGCTATGCTAGGAGACAATGCATTCATTGCAGTGCTATGCTAGGAGACAATGCATTCCATGTAGTGCTATGCTAGGAGACAATGAGGCCTTGCAGCGCTATGCTAGGAGACAATGCAGCCTTGCAGCGCTATGCTAGGAGATAATGCAGGCCTTACAGCACTATGCTAGGAGACAATGCAGGCCCTGCAGCACTATGCTAGGAGACAATGCAGGCCTTGCAGCGCTATGCTAGGAGACAATGCATTCCTTGCAGCACTATGCTAGGAGACAACGCATTCCTTGCAGCGCTATGCTAGGGAGACAATGCATTCGCCTTGTGGTGCTATGCTAGGGAGATAATGCAGCCTTGCAGGCGTTATGCTAGGAGACAATGCAGCCTTGCAGTGCTATGCTAAGAGACAATGCAGGCCTTGCAGCACTATGCTAGGAGACAATGCAGACCTTGCACCACTATGCTAGGAGA
Source organism: Neoceratodus forsteri (assembly GCA_016271365.2). Taxonomy (NCBI): domain Eukaryota; kingdom Metazoa; phylum Chordata; order Ceratodontiformes; family Ceratodontidae; genus Neoceratodus; species Neoceratodus forsteri. The sequence continues at coordinate 111,575,130 of JADMNL010000031.1, read as the reverse complement.
CAATGCAGGCCTTGCAGCGCTATGCTAGGAGACAATGCAGGCCTTGCAGCACTATGCTAGGAGATAACGCAGGCTTTACAGCGCTATGCTAGGGTAAATGCAGGCCTTGCAACACTATGCTAGGAGACAATGCAGGCCTTGCAGCGCTATGCTAGGAGACAACGCATTCCTTGCAGCGCTATGCTAGGAGACAATGCATTCCTTGTAGTGCTATGCTAGGAGACAATGCAGCCTTGCAGCGTTATGCTAGGAGACAATGCAGCCTTGCAGTGCTATGCTAGAGACAATGCAGGCCTTGCAGAGCTATGCTGGGAGACAATGCAGGCCTTGCAGCGCTATGCTAGGGAGACAATGCATTCCTTGCAGCACTATGCTAGGGAGACAATGCATTCCTTGCAGCTGCTATGCTGGGAGACAATGCAGTCCTTGCAGTGCTATGCTAGGAGACAATGCATTCCATGTAGTGCTATGCTAGGAGACAATGAGGCCTTGCAGCGCTATGCTAGGAGACAATGCAGCCTTGCAGCGCTATGCTAGGAGATAATGCAGGCCTTACAGCACTATGCTAGGAGACAATGCAGGCCCTGCAGCACTATGCTAGGAGACAATGCAGGCCTTGCAGCGCTATGCTAGGAGACAATGCATTCCTTGCAGCACTATGCTAGGAGACAACGCATTCCTTGCAGCGCTATGCTAGGAGACAATGCATTCCTTGTAGTGCTATGCTAGGAGATAATGCAGCCTTGCAGCGTTATGCTAGGAGACAATGCAGCCTTGCAGTGCTATGCTAAGAGACAATGCAGGCCTTGCAGCACTATGCTAGGAGACAATGCAGACCTTGCACCACTATGCTAGGAGACAATGCAGGCCTTGCAGCGCTATGCTAGGAGACAATGCAGGCCTTGCAGCACTATGCTAGGAGATAATGAGGCTTTGCAGCGCTATGCTAGGGAGACAATGCAGGCCTTGCACACTATGCTAGGAGACAATGCAGGCCTTGCAGCGCTATGCTAGGAGACAATGCAGGCCTTGCAGTACTATGTTAGGAGACAATGCAGGCCTTGCTAGCGCTATGCTAGGAGACAATGAAGGCCTTGCAGTGCTATGCTAGGAGACAATGCATGCCTTGCAGCACTATGTTAGAGAGACAATGCAGGCCCTGCAGCACTATGCTAAGAGACAATGCAGGCCTTGCAGTACTATGCTAGGAGACAATGCAGGCTTTGCAGCGCTATACTAGGAGACATGCAGGCCTTGCAGCACTATGCTAGGAGACAATGCAGGCCTTGCACCGCTATGCTAGGAGACAATGCAGGCCTTGCAGCGCTATGCTAGGAGACAATGCAGGCCTTGCAGCACTATGCTAGGAGACAATGCAGGCTTTACAGCGCTATGCTAGGATAAATGCAGGCCTTGCAACACTATGCTAGGAGACAATGCAGGCCCTGCAGCGCTATGCTAAGAGACAATGCAGGCCTTGCAGCGCTATGCTAGGAAACAATGCAGGCCTTGCAGTACTATGCTAGGAGACAATGCAGGCCTTGCAGCGCTATGCTAGGAGACAATGAAGGCCTTGCAATGCTGTGCTAGGAGACAATGCATGCCTTGCAGCACTATGCTAGGAGACAATGCATTCTTTGTAGCGCTATGCTAGGAGACAATGCAGCTTGCAGAGCTATGCTAGGAGACAATGCAGGCCTTGCAGCGCAATGCTAGGAGACAATGCAGCCTTTCAGTGCTATGCTAAGAGACAATGCAGGCCTTGCAGCGCTATGTTAGGAGACAACGGCATTTTCAAAATGGTTCAGACACTAAATGATGGGGAGAAATAAATGTTCATGTTTGGGTGCTGGGGCCCTGTGGAGCCACTTGTTTTGAGACAGACCCTAGGGGTTTTGGTGTGGCACAGGCAGTGATCCTAAATGTGATCTTCTTATAGCGCATCCAATGCCTTACAGTAGTTTGACCTGATGTAAAGCCAAACATGTAGGTCTCAGTCAGTCAGGCAATGCTGAGACCTTCCTTGCCTCAGCAAAAAGGCAAATAGCCAGTTCTCCCCTGAGAGCCCACTCTAAGTTACTGGAGAGCAGAGAAGGTTAAAACTGTAAAGACGGATACATTAATCTGTGAAGGCCATTCTCCTCCCAACCTTCTACTGCCTGGCAAACCCTCAGGGTGTGACTCATCCCAAGACTTCGCTTTTTGTTCTCTCCAGCAATTTCCTAATTTTTCCATTAAGTCCGCCTATGACACCAGCAGTGGAGAATTCACTAAAAGCATTGCCTTAATGTTCAGCTATCAAGTCCCTTTTGGAAATATAACTATCTTGAAAAATCATTATAAGAAAAAGTGATGATGGTAAAAAAAATAATAATAATCATAGCGGAGTCATTGCAATACTGAAAATTTCCTGACAGCAAATTAAGACCTCACCCCTTGTCAGCTGCTCCTGATATGAGGTTTACAATAAGTGCCAGTGGAACCATCCTCTACTTGCAGAAACAGGAGGCCCCAGAACTAGGGAGATTGATGGACATAGAAGGTTTAACTCATTCTGTACCACTTGGCCAGCCTGTATTTATATTTGCCCAGCTCTGTTTCTGTAATTCTTTTTTCTAAATGGTTTCTCACAACTTGGGCTGATTTAGATAACCGTGACCATGTAGTAGAGCCTCTCAGTAATGGCCACAGGAGTAACTGGTCACTCCACATGCTGACAGTGGCTACGTCCACCTGGAACTGTATTATTTAGCAAGGCTATTACATCTAGCTGTTAGAAACGAGAAACAGTAGTTTCCAGGTTTGAATCCCACCATAGCAACCTATTCTTTTTGGGGTTTAGATCATTCCATTGGTTTTCATGTATTCAGTTTTGGGAGAGCTGTGAGTAGAACTGTTAGTCCGTAGCTGACCAAGAACGTGAGGTGTTCATGGCTGCATTTTCAGTAGCACTGCATGAGTTATGTGCTGGCCACAGAAATTGCTTTATTTTAATTAGAGATTTCTGCAGTAAGAAAAATCAGTGGTCTGTACCCAGTGGAATTCAAGGCCTTGGGATCTGCATGTTAGGCACTGACAAGCTATAGCCCTTGCCAAATGCTATGAGCCCCAAGATGGTGGCTAGGAGACAGTGCAGTGGTTAGAGCACAGAGCTGTGAACCTGAAACCCAGGCTGGAATTCTATTACCCTTGCTTACTCACTGTGTGACCCTGAGCAAGTTATGCCACCTTCTCTCTCACTTTCATTCACTTTACTGAACTCCTGAGTCATTCCTCAACCTTCCTGAATTTCACCTAACCTCTTTGCACCCTTAATGACTTCCCGACTGTTAAGTGTTTCAAGTAGACTGTAGATGTAAAACCAAATTACAGTCATTAGTTTCTTTCTTCCCTTCCTTCCACTGAAACTATTTTTCAATGTGTTTTTGAAAAACGATAGTGGAACCCTTGTCTGTAGAGGAAGGAAGGTAATGCTGGTAGAAATACAAACCTAGCACTTTTAGAAATGCCAAAACTATTTGCAACTGAACAATAACCCTCTTGCTCCAGTGCAACTGCTGTTGTCCTTACGTGTTTCAGTCTGCCACTGACACTGGCTTAGTTTTCTTCCATTTACTGGTTCTGCAGCAATTTTCCTCCCTATTAACTCAATTTCCTACAGCTATGTGCCCTACCCCTCATACTTACGGCACACCTAAGCTCACGTGACTTTCTCATATAATTGCTCAGCCCCTGCTATCACACACCATACCTCAGAACAGCTTCCTCCAGGTCCTTGGTTCTTTGCTCATCCTTCATCTCTTCTTCAGACCTTCATCTTCCTCAGAAGTGGAGGAAGGTGCCCTTCCAGCAGCCATTTCTCTCGCAGAGCCTTTGACTATAGAAGCACATAAACACCAGTTAGCTTCTGAGTGACCCCCACACAGGATGTAATCTGACAGATCTTGACCCCCAACACACGCAAGTAATCTGACAGGGATCCTGACCCCGCCACACAGGAAGTAATCTGACAGGAATCCTGACCCTTGCCACACAGGAAGTAATCTGACAAGGATCATGACTCCCAGTACACAGAAAGTAATCTGACAGGGATCCTGACTCCCAGACAAGAAGTAAATTGACAAGGATCATGACCCCAGACAGAAGGTAATCTGATAGGGATCCTGACCCCCAGTGAAGTAATCTGACAAGGATCCTGACTGCCACACAAGAAGTAATTTGACAAGGGATACTGACCCCACACAGAAAGTAATCTGACAGGAACCGTGACCCCTATGCAGGCAAGCAATCTGACAGGATCCTGACCCCTACATAGGCAAGTGATCTGACAGAGATCCTACCCCCATACCAGAAGTAATCTGCAGGGATCCTGAACCCCACACATGAGGTAATCTGACAGAGATCCTGACTCCAACACAGGCAGGTAATCTGACAGGGATCCTGACCCCAACACAGGCAGATAATATGACAGGGATCCTGACCCCCATGCAGGAAGTAATCTGACAGGGATTATGATTTCCAGTTTGGATATAAAATTGCTTCCTACTTGTTTGCAACTTCTGGGACACAGGAACCAAGAGAAACAACACACATACAGTATTTAGTGTTCTGTTGGATCCTGACCCCCCCACACAGGCAAGTAATCTAATAGGATCCTGACCCCCACACAGGCAAGTAATCTAATAGGATCCTAATCCCCACACAGGCAAGTAATCTATTAGGATTCTGACCCCCACACAGGCAAGTCATCTTACAGGATCCTGATTTGACGCCTACACCGACAAATAATCTGACAGGGATCCTGAGCCCCATACCGGCAAGTAATCTGACAGGGATCCTAACCACCACACGGGAAGCACAGTAATCTGACAGGGATCCTGACTCCCACACAGTTAAGTAGTCTGAAAGGATCTTGCCACCCCACCGGAAGTAATGTGATAGGATCCTGACCACCAGACAGAAAGTATGGTAATCTAATGGGAATTCGGACCCTGCCCCCAGCCACAGGCAAATAATCCAAAAGGGATCCTGAAACCCACACATGCAAGTAATCTGACAAGGATCCTGAACCCCACAAAGGAAGTAATCTGACAGCAATCTGACATCCCATCTAACAGCCTTAGCTGCAGGCACTAATTTACTGTAGGGGGAGGCAGTTCCCTTCTCCCTTCCCTTCTCCCACTGCAGGGTTTGATTTGGCACCAGAGCCTGATGTCATCCTTCCTGACTGCAGTGCACTGGAGGTGTTGTGGCAGCACTGGAGCCCAACATCATCTCTTTTTACTGAGGTGCACTGCAGGGGTCACTAAAGCACCAGAGCCCAACACCATCCCTCCTTACTGCAGCACACTGCAGAGGTCACTGCAGAACTGGGCCTGAATACCATCCTTCCTTACTGCAGCACACTGCAGGGGTCACTGCAGCACTAGAGCCCAATACCATCCTTCCTTACTGCAGAGCACTGCAGAGGTTGCTGCAGTGCCGGAGCCCAATACCATCCCTCCTTACTCCAGCGCACTGCAGGGGTCACTGCAGCACCAGAGCCTAATACCATCCTCCCTACTGCAGCACACTGCAGGGGTCACTGTAGCACCAGAGCTCAATACCATCCCTCCTTACTGTAGCACACTACAGGGGTTACTGCAGCACCAGACTGCAATAAAATCTCTCCTTACTGCAGCACGCTGCAGGGGTTGGTGCAGCACCAGAGCCCAATACCATCTCTCTCCTACTGCAGCACACTGCAGGGGTCACTGTGGCATCAGAACCTCAATACCAGCTATCCTTACTGCAGCACACTGTAGAGTATGTTAGTGCACCAGAGCCCAATACCATTCCCTCCTCACTGCAACACACTGCAGGGGTCACTGTGACACTGGAGCCCAATACCATCCTTTTACTGCAGTGCACTGCAGGGGTTGCTGCAGTACTGAGCCCATCACCATCCCTCCTTACTGCAGCACACTGCAGTGGTTGCTGAGGCACCAGAGCCCAATACCATCCCTCCCTACTGCAGCACACTGTAGGGGTCACTGTGGCACTGGAGCCCAATACCATCCCTCCCTACTGCAACACACTGCAAGGGTCGCTGCAGCCCCAGAGCTCAATACCATCCTCCCCACTGCAGCACTGCAGAGGTTGCTGCAGCACCAACGCCGAAATACCATCCCTCCCTTCTGCAACACAATGCAGAGGTCACTACAGCACCAGAACCCAACACCATCCCTCCATACTGCACTGCAGGGGTCGCTGTGGCACTGGAACCAATACCATCCCTCTCTACTGCAGCGCACTGCAGGGTTCACTTTAGTGAACCATGGTAGAGATCATCCTCGAATCGAGGGATTGCCAACGACAACGACTACTGCATACCGCAGCGATTGCTGTGGGACCTGAGCCCAGCACCATTATTCCCTACTGCAGTGCATTGCAGGGGTCTCTGCATCACTGGAGTCCAGTATCATCCCTCCTTACTGCAGCACACTGCAGGGGTCACTGCAGCATTGGAGTCCAATACCATCCTTCCTTACTGCAGTGCACTGCAAGGGTCACTCGCGGGCACTGAAGCCCAACACAATCTCTCCTTACTGCAGTTCACTGCGGGAGTCACTGCACCAGAGCCCAATACCATCCCTCCTTACTGCACCATTCTGCTGCACTGGAGTCCAATACCATCCCTCCTTACTGCAGTCATCACTGTGGCACAGGAGCCCAACACCATCCTCCCTTCTGCAGTGTACTGCAGGAGTTGCTGCACACGGAGCCCAATACTATCCCTCCTTGCTGCAGCACACTGCAGGGGTCGCTGCAGCACTGGCACTCAATACAATCCTCTTACTGTTGCACACTGCAGGAATCACTGCAGAACCGGAGCCCAACATCATCCCTCCCCGAATGCAACACACTACCAAGCGTCAGCTGCTGTGATCTGGTCTGCTTCCCAAAATGGCGTAATTAAATTTGCTCTGGAACTCGGGTCACTGGCAGAGCAGCAGAGTGTGCTGCTGCTGGGCCATCATGGCGGCCAGCTACAAGATGTTTTAAACAACATTTTGAATTGGTTCCTTACTAACGGGCACTACCTAGGAACAGGGCATCAGCTGAGTTAAGAATTCGTGTCAGGATTCCAATTTTTGGACAACTGTACCAAGTTATGATGCACAGTGTTCTGTGTTTGGGTTCAGGACCCAAATATTGATTACTTGTTTACAGAAATACACTTGTGAAGGGATGTGCATGAGGCACACTTGTCCACACAACAGTTTCCCAAACAATTAGATGTGGTTATGAGAAAAGCAACTGTCTTCTGAGTTGGATGCAGGACTGGAGCAGCTGACTTCTCTGTTTGAAATGGCTTCTTGTAATTTCCAAAGGGCACTTAAATCATCTGAATGTAATGGGAAATCGCAGCTCATGACTTCTGGTCATTACTGATGGGGTTATAACCATATGTTAATGTATATATTTAATGATGCCAGAATGTGTCTACAGCTGACTCTGTGACTCTTTTGTGAATGTGCTGTCATTTTTGTGTAACTTTTCTTTCGGGACAGCTTTGGAAGGAGACTCTTTTTCATAAAGTCTTTTGGGTGACACAATTTATTAAAGGGAATGAGGGAGCTCAAAGCTACTTCGGTCCCAGCTTCTCTCAGCAGAAGTCATTGTGGATAATGTTGTTTGAGCTTTGACTGGGGAGAAACACAGGGTCCAGTTACTCCATTTGAAGCAGGAGTCACTGTAGGCCTTGACATATAAGAACTGACTGTAGTCTGAGCTCATAAGTACTCCACCCCCATTATGTCCCTTGAGGACTTGTAGATGACAGTAAATCTGTATTCAATAACAGCAGAGCAACAGTACGTTTCCTGCACCTTACTACAGTACTTTGTATATTTCAGCATATTTGCACACCACTACTATGCGTTTTTTGCATATTTTGTCTCCCTCTTCCCTTTCCCCAGGTCACACCTGGAAACGTTCCTTAGCTCTGTGTGTCTTTCAGTTACAAATTTTCAGTAAGTGAAAGAGACAACTCAGCAAACAATAACAATATCAACCACTGAGGTTTTATTATATCAGAGATTTCAGTGCCAGTAATTAGACTCAGTTTAATGCTTCTGCTGTTAGCTGTCTGACTCCATGTTTAGAGAGATTTTCTCTCTTTCCCAGCAGCTTATTCCGGCAAAAGCCCTTTCAGGGAAGCACTTAAGCCCTCCTAGCCACGTGCAGGTCTGCTCTAATTACACATGATCCATTGGCCGGCACTATTGAACTTGACAGATTGTGGCCAGGGGCCGGAGCTGGAGGACTCTCTTAGACAGGCTGACATGATGAGTTGCCGTGCCTGACCGTGCAGGCAGGAATCTGACGTCCCGCTGATCTGTTTCTGAAGAGAGAAAAAAGCCACATTAGCTTCCCCCTCTCTGATGAGCATGTGATTGACCTGTTTGCCTGAAGCACTGGCTCTACACACGGGTTAAAGATCAGGAATAACCGCCCCATTATTAGTGCCCTATTTAATTCTATCTCACGTCCTCCCTGACTGGAGGAGAGACCACTGCTGGTCATCTCCAGCCATAGGCTGACTTTTTTTGTGTCCTCAGCCCCAGCGGCAGGTGTCACAGTAGGGCAAAAGTTGTACAGAGTGGGGGAGGGTGCGATGCCTCCAGATCCTTTGATTCTGGAAACTGTATGGATGAATTCTGAGATTACAAACAGGATCCTAACATTAGATTTAAGAACCTAATTTACTTATGGAATCATTATTTTATGGCACTAGAACACCACTGTAAAGCAGCAAAAGGCTCAGTGGTATTCTAATAAGTAACAAGCATTTGTCAATGCCGAATGTTGATTGCATTGGTCTGTTGAGCTCAAGCAGTGGGCCTCTGTCAGTGGCTCAGTCTGTTAGTCCCAGTGCTGCAGGCTGCTTTTTGTACTGGGCTGGTGCGTGCATTGGCACCTTGTTCTGCCGAGAAGGAATATGCAGCTGTCACGAGAGAGCTCCATTGAGGTGGTCACTCCCCTGTGTCACTCACTCATTCTGTGTCTCCTGGCACTGCAGGCTGCACCTTTTGTACTGGGCTCCTGCCTGTGTTGGTGGCTTTTCTACCCATGAAGAAATCCACAGCTGTCGGCAGAGTCCGTTGAGGTCGCTCAGTCCGCCTGTCTCACTCACTATTCCGGTTCTCCTGGTGCTGCAGGCTGCCCTTTTGTACTGGGCTTCTGTCTCTGTTGGTGCCTTTTCTGCCCACAAAGAAATCTGCAACAGTCTGACAAAGCTCCGTTGAGCTGCTCCACTCCCCTTCTCTCACTTCTCATTCTGTTCTGCGGCTGCAGGCGCCTTTTCTACTGCTCCTGCCTGTGTTGCTGCTTTCTTATGCTCATAAAGAAATTTGTAGCAGTTACAATACAGCTCTGTTGAGCTCACTCACTCACTCATTCTGGTTTTCGTGCCACTGCAGGCTGCCCTTTTGTACTGGGCCCCTGCATGCATTGCTGCCTTTTTCTGCCCACAAACAAATCTGCAGCAGTCCCAACAAAGCCCCATTGAGCTCACTGACTCCCCCTCCCTCACTTGCTCATTCTGTGTCTCCTGGCGCTGCAGACTGCCCTTTTGTACTGGGCTCCTGCCTGCAGTGGTGGCTTTTTCTGGCCAGAAAGAAATCTGAAGCAGTCCTGACACAGCTCTACTGAGCTTGCTCACTGCCCGTCTGTCACTCTTGCATTCCGTTTCTGCCGGTGCTGCAAGCTGGCCTTTTGTACTGGGCTCCTGTCTGGTTGCCGCATTTTCTGCCCACAAAGAAATCTGCAGCAGTCACACTACAGCTCCGTTACATAGATACATAGACAGTGTCGGCAGATAAGGGCCTATGGCCCACCTAGTCTGCCCATTTGAGCTTGTAAGTTCAGTTTGTTTTCCTAGAAGTCTATTTCCCTTACCCTGACCTCTAGAATTCCTTTATGTCTATCCCATGCATTCTTAAATCCTGTGATTGTTTCAGCCCTCACCACTTCCTCTGGCAGGGTGTTCCACTTGTCCACCACCCGTTCTGTAGAAGAAATCTTTCTCATGTTTCCTCTGAATCGTCCTCCCTCCAACTTCATCCCATGCCCTCTAGTCCTGAAACATCTTTTTCGCTTAAAATAGTGTTTTCCTGCACCCTGTTCCTCCCTGTAAGATACTTGTATGTCTCTATCATATCCCCTCTCTCCTCCTCTCCTCCAGGGAGTACATGTTCAGTTCCTTCAACCTGTCTTCATAGGACTTGTGATGCAACCCATGACCATTTTGTTGCCCTCCTCTGAACCTTCTACGCTGTCTATGTCCTTATGTAGTATGGTCTCAGAACTGTACACTGTACTCCAGGTGGGGCCTCACTAGTGTCTTGTATAGCGGAATTATGACCTCCCTTTTCCTGCTGGTGATGCCCTGCCTATACATCCCAGCATCCTATTTGCTTTACCTGATGCCTTGTCACACTGTTTCCCTACCTTGAGGTCATCAGAGATGACAACCCCAAGATCCCTTTCCTGCTTGGTGCATGCTATATCCTCCACCCTCAACTGATATATTGTGCCAGGGTTTTTGTGCCCCATATGCATTATCTTGCACTTTTTGCATTGAATTTCAACTGCCAAACCCTTGACCATTCTTCAAATTTCTGCAGGTCCTTCTCATTCTGTCTACACCTCTGGTGTGTCTACTCTGTTACAGAGCTTTGTGTCATCAGCGAACAGTGAAATTCTGCCTTCTAGGTCCTGCGCAATGTCACTGATGAAGATGTTGAATAGGACCGGTCCCAACACTGATCCCTGTGGTACCCCACTGGTCACTTTTCCCTCTGTGGAGTGACAGCCATTTACCACCACCCTCTGTGTCCTGCCACCCAGCCAGTTACCTACCCACCACACTACTGTCCTGCCCACACCCATATTCCCCAGTTTGTGTAATAGTGTTCTATGTGGCACAGTGTCAAAGGCCTTGCTGAAGTCCAGATAGGCCATGTCCACTGCCCTCCCCTGATCCACCTCCCTAGTCACCCAGTCAAAAAATTCAATGAGGTTGGTCTGACATGACCTCCCCCTGGTGAAACCATGCTGCCTTGGGTCCTGTAGTCCATTGACAACCAGATGTTCCACCAATCTCTCCTTCAGTAGTGCTTCCATGATCTTTCCCACTACGGAGGTGAGGCTGACTGGTCTGTAGTTCCCTGCTTCCTCTTTGTTCCCACTTTTGTATAAGGGGACTACATCTGCTGTCCTCCAGTCTTTGGGTACCTCCCTGTTTCCAGTGATTGGCTGAACAGGATAGCCAGAGGTTCAGCCACCACTTCTTAGTTCTTTAAGGACCTGGGGTGCACCCCATCTGGCCCCATTGCTTTATCAGCTCTTATTACTTCCAGTTCTTCAGGACCCTTTTCGTGTAAAGGGACTTGTGTCCATTTCTGCACCATTCTCACCCTTGTACTCCCTTCAGACCCATTACCCCTCTTCCTTAGTAAAGACTGAGCAGAAATACCTGTTCAATATGTCAGCTTTACTGTTGTCATCCTCCATGCGGCTCCCATCCTCCCCTTCAGTCTCACTATCCTCCTTTGTCCTTCTTTTTCACTTATGTACCTGTAAAAGGTTTTGTCCCCTTTAACCACTGATTTTGCAATGTGTTCTTCTGTCTGAGCTTTGGCTTCCCTTACTGACTTCCCTGCCTCCCTTTGTTTCTCCTGGTACTTCTCCCTATCCCTGTCTGCCTGTGTCTTTTTGTATTGCCTGAATGCAATCTTTTTGGCTTTCACTTTCTTTGCTACCTCTTTGGAAAACCATAATGGTCTCCTCTTTCTTTTCCTCTTGCTAACCTGCTTAATGCATAATTCTGTTGTTCTTATAATCCCCATTTTAAATACTGCCCACTGTTCCTCAATCCCTGATTCCTGTCCCATTCCCCTTAATGCCTCTTTCAAGCATCTCCCCATTTTCCCAAAGTCTGCCCTCCTAAAATCCAGGATACGTGTTTTTGTGTGGTTTGGTTCTGCTCTTTCTGTGATTTCAAACCACAATGACTGTGGTCCGTTTAGCTCGCTCAGTATCGCTCTGTCACTCGCTCGTTCTGTTTGTCTTGGCGCCGCAGACTGCGCTTTTGTATGGGGCTCCTGGCTGAAATTGGCACTTTTGTCTGTCCACAAAGAAATCCGCAGCTGTCCTGACAGAGCTGCGTTGAGGTCGCTCAGTCTCCCTCTCTCATCACTCATTCTGTTTGTCCTGGCGCTGCAAGCTGCCCTTTTGTACTGGGTTCCTGTCTGCATTGGCCCCTTTTTCTGACCACAAAGCAATCCCAGCAGTCCTGACAGAGCTCCGTTGAGGTCACTAAGTCCCCTTGTCTCACTCGCTCGCACTGTTTGTCCCACCGCTGCAGGATACCCTTTTGTACTGGGCCCCTGCCTGTATTGATGCCTTTTTCTGCCCACAAAGAAATCTGCAGCAGTCCTGACAGTGCTCTGGTGAGTTCGCTCACTCCCCCTCCCTCACTCGTTCTCTCATTCTGTTTCTTCCAGTGCTGCAGGCTGCCCTTTTGTACTGGGCTCTTGTGTTGGGCCTTTGTCTGCCCACAAACAAATCCATAGAGTCCCGGCAGACTCAGTTGAGCTCGGCCACTCCCCCTGTCCTTTCGGTCGATCTTAATCTGTCCCAAACACTGATTTCCCAGAGTGACCGTGCATATTATCGTGGCAGGAGTGCAGAAACATATTTTAGCCAGGATGTGCAAAATGACAGCTGTAGTGTTCATATGAGTTGTGAAAATGCCACTGTTGAAAATGTGGCATGATAGTATTACAATTTCACGAAATTAGAAGGGTGCGTGCAAACAGTTCAACACACGCTTGTAACACAGTCATGTTATGGCAGTCCCAACAGAGCTCCGTTGAGCTCGCTCACTCCGCTTCTCTCACTCGCTCATTCTGTTGTGCCAGCACTGAAGGCTGCCCTTTTCTACTGGGTTCCTGCCTGCGTTGCTGCCTTCTTATGCCCACAAAGAACTTTGCAGCAGTTACAATATTGCCCTGTTGAGCTCACTCACTCGCTCATTCTGGTTTTCCTGCCACTGCAGGCTGCCCTTCTGTACTGGGCCTCTGCATGCATTGCTGCCTTTTCCTGCCCACAAACAAATCTGCAACGCAGTCCCAGCAAAGCCCGTTGAGCCGACTCCCCTCCCTCACGTGGTGTTCTGTGTCCCCTGCACTGCAGGCTATCCCTTGTGCTGGACTCTGCCTGCATTGGTGGCTTTTTCTGGCCAGAAGGAAATCTGAAGCAGTCCCACACAGCTCCACTGAGCTCGCTCACTCCCCTCTGTCACCTCAAATTCGTTTGCTGCGCGCCTGCAAGCTGGCTTTTGTACTGGGCTTCTGCCTGCGTGTCGCATTTTCTGCCCACAAAAGAAATCTGCAGCAGTCACACTACAGCCCCATTGAGCTCACTCACTACCGCTCTGTCACTTGCTCGTTCTGTTTCTCTTGGCGCCGCAGACTGCGCTTTTGCATGGAGTTCCTGGCTGTGTTGGCAACTTTGTCTGTCCATAAAGAAATCCACAGCTGTCCCGACAGAGCTGTCATCGCTCATTCTGTTTGTCCTGGCGCTGCAAGCTGCCCTTTTATATGGGGCTTCTGCCTGCATTGGCGCCTTTTTCTGCCCACAAAGAAGTCCCAGCAGCTCTGACAGAGCTCCGCTGAGCTCACTAAGTCCCCTTGTCTCACTTGCTCGTACTGTTTCTCCCACTGCTGCAGGCTGGCTTTTTGTACTGGGCCCCTATGCCTGTATCGACACCTTTTTCTGCCCACAAAGAAATCTGCAGCAGTCCTGACAGCGCTTCGGTGAGTTCGCTCACTCCCCCTCCCTCGCTCGCTCTCTCGTTCTGTTTCTCCCAGTGCTGCAGGCTGCCCTTTTGTTCTGGGCTCTTGTGTTAGGGCCTTTGTCTGCCATAAACAAATCCGCAGCAGTCCTGACAGAGCTCAGTTGAGCTCGGTCACTCCCTCCTCTCACTCGATCGATCTTAATCTGTCCCAAACACTGATTTCCCACAGTGACCGTGTTATTGTCTGCAGGAGTATAAAACATATTGTAGCCAGGATGTGAAAATGACAGCTGCAGTGTTCATATGGAGTTGAAAAAATGCCACTGTTGAAAATGTGCATGACAGTATTACAAATTTGCGGTTGTTAAGGGTGCGTGAAACAGTTCAACGCACGCTTGTAACACAGTCATGTTATGGAGTTTCGGCACCAAATTTTCAACATAGGGATTTTTGGACCTCTGCTCATGAACAGTACCACTGTCATTTTCTTAATCTGTCCCAAACACTGATTTCCCACAGTGACCATGTTATTCTGCGCCGGAACTGTGAAAACACATTTCGGTCAGGATGTGAAAAATGACAGCTGTACTGCTTATAAGAAGGTGTGAAAAAAATGGCACTGTTGGAAGTAATTGTGTGACAATATTACAAATCTCTTGATTACAAGTGATGACGTGGAAAGTGCTACTTGCACTTGTAACACGGTCCTCTGATGGGCTATCATCACCAAATTTTCAACATAGCCATTTTAGGACCTCTGCTCATGAACAGTACCATTGTCATTTCTTTAATCTGTCCCAAACAGTGATTTCCTAGCGACCGCTCTATTCTGCGCCGGAAGTGCGAAAACACATTTTGGCCAGGATGGAAAAATGGCAGCTGTACTGTTCATAAGAAGGTCTGGGAAAATGGCAATGTTGCAAATCTGGAGTGAAAATATTAGAATTCGCGAGTTATGAGCGTATGTACCAATCGTGCACTGCACTGTAGAACACAGCTCATTTTATGGAGACGGTACCAGATTTTCAACATAGGCATTTTAGGACCTCTACTCATGAACAGTGTCACTGTCATTTTCTTAATCTGTCCTGAACACTGATTTCACAGCGACTGCGCTATTCTGCGCTGGAAGTGCGAAAACACATTTGGCCAGGATGTGAACAATGACAGCTATACTGCTCACAAGAAGTTGTGACAAAATGCCAGTGTTGAAATCTAACATAATATTGTACATTACGTGAAGTTACGGCGTGTCAGCAACTGCACAACACACTAAGTAAACAGTCAATTTTGGATTTTTCCACCAAATTTGCAACATAGGCTTTTAGAGCCCACCTCATGAACACTGGCACTTCATTTGTTCAGCACCGCCCCGAAGAGTGATTCCGCAGTGACCGCGAAACCACCTTCGGGCCGATTAACACCATGACAGTTCAAGAATTCATGAGGAGGGTCCCAAAACCCATGTTGAAAATTTGGTGAAAAATTCCCAAAATGCCAGAGATATGCACTAAAGTTGAAAGATCCCTATTCATTACATTATACAGCTTACGGCATTTCCTCAGTTCGCAGTCGGCTTTGAAGAGTGCAGAGCGTGTTCCCGTCCAGCAAAGATCGTCGCTACCGTGCTCGGAGGTAAGCATGGGGTGGGGGTGTTGGGGAGGCTGGGTGCGGGTTGTGGGGGTGAGAGTTCTGAGGGACCGTTTCCTTTTTTTCAGTTCAAGAAAACGTCACGGGATGCTTTCCATGTTTGGGCATGGGCACGCTGGGGTGGTCTCCCAGCGTGCCACCGAGGTCTGGGGATAGCTGGCCGACAGGGGATTGGGCACCCCATCGCAAACAACAAAGGATTTTTCGCCGACGGGATTGGGCACCTCGTCGGCAAACAACAAAACCGCAGCTGTCCTGACAGAGCTGCGTTGAGGTCGCTCAGTCTCCCTCTCTCATCGCTCATTCTGTTTGTCCTGGCACTGCAAGCTGCCCTTTTGTACAGGGTTCCTGTCTGCATTGGCCCCTTTTTCTGCCTACAAAGCAATCCCAGCAGTCCTGACAGAGCTCCGTTGAGGTCACTAAGTCCCCTTGTCTCACTCGCTCGCACTGTTTGTCCCACCGCTGCAGGATGCCCTTTTGTACTGGGCCCCTGCCTGTATTGATGCCTTTTTCTGCCCACAAAGAAATCTGCAGCAGTCCTGACAGCGCTCTGGTGAGTTCGCTCACTCCCCCTCCCTCACTCGCTCTCTCATTCTGTTTCTTCCAGTGCTGCAGGCTGCCCTTTTGTACTGGGCTCTTGTGTTGGGGCCTTTGTCTGCCCACAAACAAATCCATAGCAGTCCCGACGGAGCTCAGTTGAGCTCGGCCACTCCCCCCTGTCACTCGGTCGATCTTAATCTGTCCCAAACACTGATTTCCCAGAGTGACCGTGCTATTGTGCGGCAGGAGTGCAGAAACATATTTTAGCCAGGATGTGCAAAATGACAGCTGTAGTGTTCATAAGGAGTTGTGAAAAAATGCCACTGTTGAAAATGTGGCATGACAGTATTACAAATTTGCGAAATTAGAAGGGTGCGTGCAAACAGTTCAACACACGCTTGTAACACAGTCATGTTATGGCAGTCCCAACAGAGCTCCGTTGAGCTCGCTCACTCCGCTTCTCTCACTCGCTCATTCTGTTGTGCCAGCACTGAAGGCTGCCCTTTTCTACTGGGTTCCTGCCTTGCATTGCCTTCTTATGCCCACAAAGAACTTTGCAGCTGTTACAATATAGCCCTGTTGAGCTCACTCACTGGCTCATTCTGGTTTCCTGCCACTGCAGGCTGCCCTTCTGTACTGGGCCTCTGCATGCATTGCTGCCTTTTCCTGCCCACAAACAAATCTGCAGCAGTCCCAACAAAGCCCGTTCTGAGCTCACCCCGACTCTCCCTCACGTGGTCGCTCTGTGTCCCCTGGCACTGCAGGCTATCCTTTTGTACTGGACTCCTGCCTGCATTGGTGGCTTTTTCTGGCCAGAAGGAAATCTGAAGCAGTCCCGACACAGCTCCACTGAGCTCGCTCACTCCCCCTCTGTCACTCTCGCATTCCGTTTGTGCCGGCGCTGCAAGCTGGCCTTTTGTACTGGGCTTCTGCCTGCGTTGCTGCATTTTCTGCCCACAAAGAAATCTGCAGCAGTCACACTACAGCCCCATTGAGCTCACTCACTACCGCTCTGTCACTTGCTCGTTCTGTTTCTCTTGGCGCCGCAGACTGCGCTTTTGCATGGAGTTCCTGGCTGTGTTGGCAACTTTGTCTGTCCATAAAGAAATCCACAGCTGTCCCGACAGAGCTGTCATCGCTCATTCTGTTTGTCCTGGCGCTGCAAGCTGCCCTTTTATATGGGGCTTCTGCCTGCATTGGCGCCTTTTTCTGCCCACAAAGAAGTCCCAGCAGCTCTGACAGAGCTCCGCTGAGCTCACTAAGTCCCCTTGTCTCACTTGCTCGTACTGTTTCTCCCACTGCTGCAGGCTGGCTTTTTGTACTGGGCCCCTATGCCTGTATCGACACCTTTTTCTGCCCACAAAGAAATCTGCAGCAGTCCTGACAGCGCTCGTGAGTTCGCTCTCCCCTCCCTCACTCGCCTTCCTCTCGCTCTGTTTCTCCCAGTGCTGCAGGCTGCCCTTTGTTCTGGGCTTTGTGTTAGGGCCTTTGTCTGCCATAAACAAATCCGCAGCAGTCCTGACAGAGCTCAGTTGAGCTCGGTCACTCCCTCCTCTCACTCGATCGATCTTAATCTGTCCCAAACACTGATTTCCCACAGTGACCGTGTTATTGTCTGCAGGAGTATAAAAACATATTGTAGCCAGGATGTGAAATGACAGCTGCAGTGTTCATATGGAGTTGAAAAAATGCCACTGTTGAAAATGTGGCATGACAGTATTAATTACTTATGGTTACAAGGGTGCGTGGAAACAGTTCAACGACGCTTGTAACACAGTCATGTTATGGAGTTTCGTCACCAAATTTTCAACATAGGGATTTTTGGACCTCTGCTCATGAACAGTACCACTGTCATTTTCTTAATCTGTCCCGAACACTGATTTCCCACAGTGACCATGTTATTCTGTTCGGAACTGTGAAAACACATTTCAGTCAGATGTGAAAAATGACAGCTGTAACTGTTTATAAGGAGTGTGTGAAAAATGGCACTGTTAGAAATGTGGTGTGACAATATTACAAATCTCATGAAGTTACAAGTGAAAGTGGAAAGTGCACAACGCATTACTTGTAACACAATCCACTGATGGGCTATCATCACTGAATTTTCAACATAGCCATTTTAGGACCTCTGCTCATGAACAGTACCATTGTCATTTTCTTAATCTGTCCCGAACAGTGATTTCCCACAGCGACCGCTCTATTCTGCGCCGGAAGTGCGAAAACACATTTTGGCCAGGATGGGAAAAATGGCAGCTGTACTGTTCATAAGAAGGTCTGGGAAAATGGCAATGTTGCAAATCTGGAGTGAAAATATTAGAAATTCGCGAAGTTATGAGCGTGCGTGCCAACTGCGCAATGCACGCTCGTAACACAGTCATTTTATGGAGTATCGTTACCAGATTTTCAACATAGGCATTTTAAGACCTCTACTCATGAACAGTGTCACTGTCATTTTCTTAATCTGTCCTGAACACTGATTTCTCACAGCGACCGCGCTATTCTGCGCTGGAAGTGCGAAAACACATTTCGGCCAGGATGTGAACAATGACAGCTATACTGCTCACAAGAAGGTGTGACAAAATGCCAGTGTTGAAAATCTGGCATGAAAATATTGTACATTCGTGAAGTTACGAGCGTACTTAGCAACTGCACAACACACACTCGTAAAACAGTCAATTTTTGGAATTTTTCCACCAAATTTGCAACATAGGCTTTTTAGAGCCCACCTCATGAACACTGGCACTGTCATTTTGTTATTCGGCCCCGAAGAGTGATTCTGCAAAGTGACCGCGAAACCATCTTTCGGGGCCGATTAACGCCATGACAGTTCAATTCATGAGGAGGGTCCCAAAAACCCCATGTTGAAAATTTGGTGAAAAAATTCCCAAAAATGCCAGAGATATGCACTAAAGTTGAAAGATCCCTATTCATTACATTATACAGCTTACCGGCATTTCCTCAGTTCGCAGTCGGCTTTGAAGAGTGCAGACGTTTGTTCCTCGTCCAGCAAAGATCCGCCGCGTGCTCGGAGGTAAGCATGGGGGAGGGTGGGGAGGCTGAGTGCGGGTTGTGGGGGGTGCGGGAGATTATGAGGACCGCTTTCTTTCTTTCAGGTACAAGAAAACGTCATGGGATGCTTTCCATATTTGGGCATAGGGCACGCTGGGTGGTCTCCCAGCGTGCCACCTGGAGTCTGGGGAGACAGCCGACAGGGGATTGGGCACCCCATCGGCAAACAACAAAAGGGGATTTATTTCTGCCGACGGGGATTGGGCACCCTGCCGGGTAAACAACAAAACCGCAGCTGTCCTGACAGAGCTGCGTTGAGGTCGCTCAGTCTCCCTCTCTCATCGCTATTCTGTTTGTCCTGGCACTGCAAGCTGCCCTTTTGTACAGGGTTCCTGTCTGCATTGGCCCCTTTTTCTGCCCACAAAGCAATCCCAGCAGTCCTGACAGAGCTCCGTTGAGGTCACTAAGTCCCCTTGTCTCACTCGCTCGCACTGTTTGTCCCACTGCTGCAGGATGCCCTTTTGTACTGGGCCCCTGCCTGTATTGATGCCTTTTTCTGCCCACAAAGAAATCTGCAGCAGTCCTGACAGCGCTCTGGTGAGTTCGCTCACTCCCCCTCCCTCACTCGCTCTCTCATTCTGTTTCTTCCAGTGCTGCAGGCTGCCTTTTGTACTGGGCTCTTGTGTTAGGGGCCTTGTCTGCCCACAAACAAATCCACAGCAGTCCGACAGAGCTCAGTTGAGCTCGGCCCTCCCTGTCACCGGTCAATCTTAATCTGTCCCAAACACTGATTTCCCAGAGTGACCATGCTATGT
This sequence comes from Neoceratodus forsteri, assembly GCA_016271365.2. Classification (NCBI taxonomy): domain Eukaryota; kingdom Metazoa; phylum Chordata; order Ceratodontiformes; family Ceratodontidae; genus Neoceratodus; species Neoceratodus forsteri. The sequence continues at coordinate 111,555,270 of JADMNL010000031.1, read as the reverse complement.
GTGCGGCAGGAGTGCAGAAACATATTTTAGCCAGAATGTGCAAAATGACAGCTGTAGTGTTCATAAGGAGTTGTGAAAAAATGCCACTGTTGAAAATGTGGTGTGACAGTATTACAAATTTGCGAAATTAGAAGGGTGCGTGGAAACAGTTCAACGCACGCTTGTAACACAGTCATGTTGTGGCAGTCCCAACAGAGCTCCGTTGAGCTCGCTCACTCCGCTTCTCTCACTCGCTCATTCTGTTGTGCCGGCACTGCAGACTGCCCTTTTCTACTGGGTTCCTGCCTGCGTTGCTGCCTTCTTATGCCCACAAAGAACTTTGCAGCAGTTACAATACAGCCCTGTTGAGCTCACTCACTCGCTCATTCTGATTTTCCTGCCACTGCAGGCTGCCCTTCTGTACTGGGCCAATGCATGCATTGCTGCCTTTTCCTGCCCACAAACAAACCTGCAGCAGTCCCAACAAAGCCCCGTTGAGCTCACCGACTCCCCCTCCCTCACGTGGTCGTTCTGTGTCTCCTGGCGCTGCAGGCTACCCTTTTGTACTGGGCTCCTGCCTGCATTGGTGGCTTTTTCTGGCCAGAAGGAAATCTGAAGCAGTCCCACACAGCTCCACTGAGCTCGCTCACTCCCCTCTGTCACTCTCGCATTCCGTTTGTGCGGCGCTGCAAGCTAGCTTTTGTACTGGGCTTCTGCCTGCTACGCATTTTCTGCCCACAAAGAAATCTGCAGCAGTCACACTACAGCCCGTTGAGGCTCACTCACTACCGCTCTGTCACTCGCTCATTCTGTTTCTCTTGGTGCCGCAGACTGCGCTTTTGCATGGAGTTCCTGGCTGTGTTGGCAACTTTGTCTGTGCACAAAGAAATCCGCAGCTGTCCCGACAGATCTCTCATCGCTCATTCTGTTTGTCCTGGCGCTGCAAGCTGCCCTTTTATATGGGGCTCCTGCCTGCATTGGCACCTTTTTCTGCCCACAAAGAAATCCCAGCAGCTCTGACAGAGCTCCGTTGAGCTCACAAAGTCCCCTTGTCTCACTCGCTCGTACTGTTTCTCCCACTGCTGCAGGCTGGCTTTTTGTACTGGGCCTCTATGCCTGTATCGACGCCTTTTTCTGCCCACAAAGAAATCTGCAGCAGTCCTGACAGTGCTTCGGTGAGTTCGCTCACTCCCCCTCCCTCACTCGCTCTCTCGTTCTGTTTCTCCCAGTGCTGCAGGCTGCCCTTTTGTTCTGGGCTCTTGTGTTGGGGCCTTTGTCTGCCACAAACAAATCCGCAGCAGTCCTGACAGAGCTCAGTTGAGCTCGGACACTCCCTCCTCTCACTCGGTCGATCTTAATTTGTCCCAAACACTGATTTCCCACAGTGACCGTGCTATTGTCTGCAGGAGTATAAAAACATATTGTAGCCAGGATGTGAAAAATGACAGCTGCAGTGTTTATAAGGAGTTGAAAAAATGCCACTGTTGGAAATGTGGCGTGACAGTATTACAAATTTGCGAAGTTACAAGGGTGCGTGGAAACAGTTCAACGCACGCTTGTAACACAGTCATGTTATGGAGTTTCGTCACCAATTTTTCAACATAGGGATTTTTGGACCTCTGCTCATGAACAGTACCACTGTCATTTTCTAAATCTGTCCCGAACACTGATTTCCCACAGTGACCATGTTATTCTGCGCCGGAACTGTGAAAACACATTTCGGTCAGGATGTGAAAAATGACAGCTGTACTGCTTATAAGGAGGTGTGAAAAAATGGCACTGTTGGAAATGTGGTGTGACAATATTACAAATCTGCGAAGTTACAAGGGTGCGTGGAAAGTGCACAACGCACACTTGTAACACAGTCCATTGACGGGCTACCATCACCAAATTTTCAACATAGCCATTTTAGGACCTCTGCTCATGAACAGTACCATTGTCATTTTCTTAATCTGTCCCAAACAGTGATTTCCACAACGACTGCTGTATTCTGCGCCGGAAGTGTGAAAACACATTTTGGCCAGGATGAGAAAAATGGCAGCTGTACTGTTCATAAGAAGGTCTGGGAAAATGGCAATGTTGCAAATCTGGAGTGAAAATATTAGAAATTCGCGTAGTTACGAGCGTGCGTGCCAACTGCGCAATGCAAGCTCGTAACACAGTCATTTTATGGAGTATCGTTACCAAATTTTCAACATAGGCATTTTAGGACCTCTACTCATGAACAATGTCACTGTCATTTTCTTAATCTGTCCTGAACACTGATTTCCCACAGCGACCACGCTATTCTGCGCTGGAAGTGTGAAAACACATTTCGGCCAGGATGTGAACAATGACAGCTATACTGCTCACAAGGAGGTGTGACAAAATGACAATGTTGAAAATCTGGCATGAAAATATTGTACATTCGCGAAGTTACGAGCGTATGTAGCAACTGCGCAACGCACGCTCGTAAAACAGTCATTTTTTGGATTTTTCCACACAATTTGCAACATAGGCTTTTGAGAGCCCACCTCATGAACACTGGCACTAATATTTCGCTAATCGCCCTCAAGGGTGATTCCGCGACAGTGACCGCGAACCACCTTTCAGGGCCCATTAACGCCATGACAGTTCAAGAATTCATGAGGAGGGGTCCCAAAAACCCCAAGTTGAAAATTTGGTGAACAAATTCCCAAAAATGCCCGAGATATGCACTAAAGTTGAAAAATCCCTATTCATTACATTATACAGCTTACCGGCATTTCCTCAGTTCGCGGTCGGCTTTGAAGAGTGCAGACGTGTTCCCGGTCCAGCGAAGATCATCGCGCCATGCTCCGGAGGTAAGTATGGGGTGAGGGGGGTGTGGGGAGGCTGGGTGCGGGTTGTGGGGGGGGGTGCGGGGAGACTACGAGGGACCGTTCCTTTCTTTCAGGTACAAGAAAACGTCGTGGGACGCTTTCCATATTTCAGGGGCATGGGGCACACTGGGGTGGGCTCCCAGTGTGCCACCGGAGTCTGGGGTGGGACAGCTGTAGCTGACGGGGGATTGGGCACCCCCGTCGGCAAACAACAAAGGGGGTGGAGATTTATTTCTGCCGATGGGGGATTGGGCACCCCCTTCGACCAAACAACATAAAGGGGATTTATTTCTGCCGGCGGGGACTGGGCACCCCCATCTGCAAACAACAAAGGGGGGTTCCTTTCTGCCGGCCGGGGGTGGGCTCCCGTCGTAAACATTGAGAGGTACATATTTGTTTGTGAATCGGCAGTGACAGCTACCGCCATGTTCACAAACAATACCAACTTCTACATCCGCCTGCAATGACGGTCGGCTCCCTCATTGCAGCGGATGGCTGACGCTGCAATGATGAAGGGGCCCTGATTGCAGCAGCTATTTGTTTTAAGTTGTGGCACTGCTGGCTGAACTAGTGTCAGCAGCTTAGCGTGCCACGGCATTGAGGATGGGGACAAGCTTTTTGCGGGCTGTGGGGCATTGGGCACAACAATTGCCATGCCTCCACAACCTGCTTCTGCAGAAACCTGCTACAACATGTTTCTTGCGCATGCGCGCAATCAACATAAAAATGAAATGAAATAAAACAGATGCACTATATACAGACCTTAGAAAAGTTACTCTTTACTCCCTATGCTCACAGTATAATAAATAGCAGGAAGTGGCCCTCCCACACGGTGTAAGACTTTTGTTGAATTTTCTTATATTTGCAGCATTTTTCTAGCATATCCTGCAAGACTTCAGGTGTACAGGTCTTTCCTTTATTTGCTGTACTTATTTAAAGTGTCCACAACCGAGATATTCCAGTGAGATGCAGCGTCTCATTTTCATGGTGGTCCCGGTGAGATAGCAGCAGACATTATACATAGGCACTCCATTACAGCACTTAGAAATACAGATTGTGTTTACAAATCTGAACAGGGGTCTGCATTGCCCCCTCCTGCTTCTTCATGTTCCACAGTGCCTTCATACACTTGCAAGACTTCTTCACTGTAGCTAACAAAACCTCCCTCAAACTACTTTCTCAAATTCACCTCATTAATCATAGATGATGATAAAGTTCTGGACCTGGAGGCCACCGTGGTGAAGGCTAGCCTGGATTTGGTGGCCATAACAGACTCATGGTGCATGACTGGGACATGGCCATACCAGACTACTCTCTGTTCAGGAGAGACAGGGAGGAGGGGATGAGGGCTATACTATATATAAGGGAGGGAATCAAGGCCATGGAGGTACAGGGGCTTGCAGAGGAAAAGGAAGGACTGGAGGTGCTATTGGTCACCCTAGAGGTAGGGAGCTGGGGACACCATCTGCACAGGGGTGGTATTCTGGGTGGCCTGGGTTCACATCCCAGCTAAGTCACTATTTCTTTCTCTGTTCTGTTGTCTGGCAAACAGAACTTCAGCACAGGGAGTGGAGTTGGATAAGGCACATGGGAAGACATAATCAGGATGGCAAGTAAGGGGAAGGGTGCTAGTTGGTAACTTCAGTCTGTCAGATGTGGATTAGGGCATTCCAGCTGCAGCTTCCACAAGGAGCAGGGCCATCTTTAAGCATGTTTACAGAGCCAGAAAATTGCACGCAGCAACCTGACCGCTCGGCTTGCTATGGTGCAAATGTGGCTGTGTAAAAAACTTACCCAATTGTGGTAAGTCGCTCCCTGCTCCTGTCCCTGAACTGCTGTCAAGTTGGGGATTCATTCTGGAGTGAGCAGTGTGAATAGCCATGCAGAGACAGGCTGCACCGCTTACTCTGGAACACAGTCTAGGGTCCCTGCATCCTCCCACCCAGCATCTTCACTAACAATCCCTCACTCCGGCACACAGTCTATGGTCCCTGCATCCTCCCACCCGGAATCCTCACTCACGATCCCTGACTCCAGCACACAGTCTATGGTCCCTGCATCCTCCCACCCAGCATCTTCACTCATGATCCCTGACTCTGGCACACAGTCTATGGTCCCTGCATCCTTACTCATGATCCCTCACTCCGACACACAGTCTATAGTCCCTGCATCCTCACTCACGATCTCTGACTCCGACACACAGTCTATGGTCCCTGCATCCTCCCATACAGCATCCTCACCACAATCCCTCACCCCACACACAGTCTATGGTCCCTGTATCCTCCCACCTGGACTACTCACTCATGATCCCTCATCCCAGCACACAGTCTATGGTCTCTGCATCCTCCCACAGAATCCTCACTCACGATCCCTCACTCCGACACACAGCCTATGGTCCCTGCATCTTCCCAACCAGAATCCTCACTCACGATCCCTCACTCTGACACACAGTTTATGGTCCCGCATCTCCAACCCGAATTCACTCACAATCCCTTACTCTAACACATAGCCTATGGTCCCTGCATCCTCCTACCCGGAATCCTCACTCATGATGCCTCACTCTGGCACACAGTCTATGGTCGCTGCATCCTCCCACCCGGAATCCTCACTCATGATGCCTCACTCTGGCACACAGTCTATGGTCCCTGCATCCTCCCACCCGGAATTCTCACTCACAATCCCTGACTCCAACACACAGTCTATGGTCTCTGCATCCTCCCACCTGGAATCCTCACTCATGATGCCTCACTCCGGCACGCAGTCTATGGTCCCTGCATCCTCCCATCCAGAATCCTCACTCACGATGCCTCACTCCGCACACAGTCTATGGTCCCTGCATCCTCCCACCCGAATCCTCACCTCACGATCCGTGACTCCGCACCAGTCTATGGTCCCTGCATCCTCCCACCCAGCATCTTCACTCACCGATCCCTGACTCTGGCACACAGTCTATGGTTGCTGCATCCTAACTCACGTCATCCCGACTCCGACACACTGTTTATGGTCCCTGCATCCTCACTCTCACGATCCCTCACGCCGGCACACAGTCTATGGTTCCTGCATTCTCCCACCTGGAATCCTCACTCACGATCCCTGACTCCGACACCTAGTCTATGGTCCCTGTATCCTCCCACCCGGAATCCTCACTCATGATCCCTCATTCCAGCACACAGTTTATGGTCCCTAGCATCCTCCCACCTGGCATCCTCACTCATGATCCCTCATGCTGGCACACAGTCTATGGTCCTTGCATCCTCCCACCCAGCATCCTCACTCATGATCCCTCACTCCGACACACAGTCTATAGTCCCTGCATCCTCCCACCCGGAATCCTCACTCATGATCCCTGACTCCGACACACCATCTATGGTATCTGCATCCTCCCACCTGGAATCCTCACTCATGATGCCTCACTCCAGCACACAGTCTATGGTCCCTGCATCCTCCCACCTGGAATCCTTACTCACGATGCCTCACTCCGGCACACAGCCTATGGTTCCTGCATCCTCCCACCCGGAATCCTCACTCATGATCCCTCACTCTGACACACAGTCTATGGTTCCTGCATCCTCCCACCCGGAATTCTCACTCACGATCCCTGACTCCGGCACACAGTCTATGGTCTCTGCATCCTCCCACCCAGAATCCTCACTCACAATCCCTCACTCTGACAGTCTATGGTCCCTGCAACCTCCCACCCGGAATCCTCACTCACGATCCCTCAATCCAGGACACAGTCTATGGTCCCTGCGTCCTCCCACTAGGAATCCTCACTCACAATCCCTCACTCCAACACACAGTCTATGGTCTCTGCATCCTCCCACCCAGAATCCTCACTCACAATACTTGACTCTGACACACAGTCTCTGGTCCCTGCATCCTCCCACCCGGAATCCTCACGATCCCTCACTCCGGCACACAGTCTGTGGTCTCTGCATCCTGCCACCCAGCATCCTTACTCACGATCCTTCACTCTGACACAGTCTATAGTCCCTGCATCCTCCCACCCGGAATCCTTACTCATGATCCCTGACTCCGACACACAGTCTATGGTTCCTGCATCCTCCCACCTGGAATCCTCACTCATGATCCCTCATTCCTGCACACAGTCTATGGCCTCTACATCCTCACTCACGATCCCTGACTCCGACACATAGTCTATTGTCCCTGCATTCTCCCACTCAGAATCCTCACTCATGATCCTTGACTCTGACACACAGTCTATGGTTCCTGCATCCTCCCACCTGGCATCCTCACTCATGATCCCTCACTCCGGCACACAGTCTATGGTCCCTGCATCCTCCCACCCAGCACCCTTACTCACGATCCCTCACTCCTGCACACAGTCTCTGGTCCCTGCATTCTCCCACCCAGAATCCTCACGCACGATCTCTGACTCCGAGACACAGTCTATGGTCCCTGCATCCTCCCACCCGGAATCCTCACTCATGATCCCTCACTCTGGCACACAGTCTATGGTCCCTGCATCCTCCCACCCAGCACCCTCACTCAGGATCCCTGACTCCAACACATAGTCTCTGGTCCCTGCATCCTCCCACCCGGAATCCTCATGATCCCTGACTCCGACACACAGTCTATGGTCCCTGCATCCTCCCACCCAGCACCCTCACTCACAATCCCTGACTCTGACATACAGTCTATGGTCCCTGCATTCTCCCTCCTGGAATCCTCACTCATGATCCCTCACTCCGGCACACAGTCTATGGTCTCTGCATCCTGCCACCCAGCATCCTTAGTCATGATCCCTCACTCCGACACACAGTCTATGGTCCCTGCATCCTCCCACCCGGAATCCTCACTCATGATCCTGACTCGACACACAGTCTATGGTTCCTGCATCCTCACTCACGATCTCTGACTCTGACACACAGTCTATGGTCCCTGCATCCTCCCACCCGGAATCCTCACTCATGATGCCTCATTCCTGTTCACAGTCTATGACCCCTGCATCCTGCCACCCAGCATCCTTAGTCACGATCCCTCACTCCAACACACAGTCTATGGTCCGTGCATCCTCCCACCCAGCATCCTCATTCACGATCCCTCACTCCGGCACATAGTCTATGGTCCCTGCATTCTCCCACCTGGAATCCTCATTCACGATCCCTGACTCCGACACACAGTCTATGGTCCCTGCATTCTCCCACCCAGAATCCTCACTCACAATCCCTTACTCCGACACAAGTCTATGATCATTGCATCCTCCCACCCAGCACCCTCACTCACGATCCTTCACTCTGGCACACAGTCTATGGTCCCTACATTCTCCCACCTGGAATCCTCACTCACGATCCCTGACTCCGACACACAGTCTATGGTCCCTGCATCCTCCCACACAGCACCCTCACTCATTATCCTCACTCCAGCACACAGTCTATGGTCCCTGCATCCTTCCATCCAAAATCCTCCTCACGATCCTCATTCTGGCACAGTCTATGGTTGCATCCTCCCACCCAGCATCTTCACCATGATCCTCACTCCAGCACACAGTCTATGGTTCCTGCATCCTCACTCATGATCCCTGACTTTGACACACAGTCTATGGTCCCTGCATCCTCCCACCAGAATCCTCACTCACAATTCCTGACTCGACACACAGTCTATGGTCTCTGCATCCTCCACCCGGAATCCTAACTCATGATCCCTCATGCCGCACACAGTCTATGGTCCCTGCATCTTCACCACGATCCTGACTCCGAGACACAGTCTATGGTCCCTGCATCCTCCCAACCAGAATCCTCACCACGATCACTCACCTGGCACACAGTCTATGGTCCCTGCATTCTCACACCCGAATCCTCACTCACAATCCTCATCCTGCACACAGTCTATGGTCCCTGCATCCTCCCACCTGGAATCTCACTCACGATGCCTCATTCCTGCACACAGTCTATGGTCCCTGCATACTTACTCATGATCCCTGACTCCGACACACAGTCTATGGTCCCTGGATCCTCCCACCCAGCACCCTCACTCAGGATCCCTGACTCCGACATACAGTCTATGGTCCCTGCATTCTCTGTCTCGGAATCCTCACTCATGGTCCCTCACTCCGGCACACGGTCTATGGTCCCTGCATCCTGCCACCCAGCATTCTTAGTCATGATCCGTCACTTCGGCACATAGTCTATGGTGCCTGCATCCTCCCACCTGGAATCCTCACTCACGATCCCTCACTCTGGCACACAGTCAATGGTCCTTGCATCCTCCCACCTAGCATCCTCACTCATGATCCCTCACTCCAGCACACAGTCTATGGTCCCTGCATCCTCACTCATGATCCCTGACTTTGATACACAGTCTATGGTCCCTGCATCCTCACTCACGATTTCTGACTCCGACACACAGTCTATGGTCCCTGCATCCTCCCACCCGGAATCCTCACTCACGATGCCTCACTCTGGCACACAATCTATGGTCCCTGCATCCTCCCACCCAGCATCCTCTCTCACGATCTCTCACTCCGACACACAGTCTACAGTCCCTGCATCATCCCACCCGGAATCCTCACTCATGATTCCTCACTCCGGCACACAGTCTATGGTCGCTGCATCCTCCCACCCGGAATCCTCACTCACGATGCCTCACTCCGGCACACAGTCTATGGTCTCTGCATCCTACCACCCGGAATCCTCACTCACGATCCCTGACTCCAACACACAGTCTATGGTCTCTGCATCCTCCCACCTGGAATCCTCACTCATGATGCCTCACTCTGGCACACAGTCTATGGTCCCTGCATCCTCCCACCCAGAGTCCTCACTCACGATGCCTCACTCCGGCACACAGTCTATGGTCCCTGCATCCTCCCACCCGGAATCCTCACTCACGATCCCTGACTCCGGCACACAGTCTATGGTTCCTGCATCCTCCCACCCAGCATCTTCACTCACGATCCCTGACTCTGGCACACAGTCTATGGTTGCTGCATCCTAACTCACGATTCCTGACTCCGACACACTGTCTATGGTCCCTGCATCCTCACTCACGATCCCTCACGCCAGCACACAGTCTATGGTTCCTGCATTCTCCCACCTGGAATCCTCACTCACGATCCCTCACTCCGACACACAGTCTATAGTCCATGCATCCTCACTCACGATCCCTGACTCCGACACATAGTCTATGGTCCCTGCATCTTCCCACCCAGCATCCTCACTCACAATCCCTCACGCCGACACACAGTCTATGGTCCCTGTATCCTCCCACCCGGAATTCTCACTCATGATCCCTCATTCCAGCACACAGTTTATGGTCCCTAGCATCCTCCCACCTGGCATCCTCACTCATGATCCCTCATGCTGGCACACAGTCTATGGTCCCTGCATCCTCCCACCTGGAATCCTAACTCACGATCCCTCACTCCGGCACACAGTCTATGGTCCCTGCATCCTCCCACCCAGCATCCTCACTCATGATCCCTCTCTCCGACGCACAGTCTATGGTCCCTGCATTCTCCAACCCAGAATCCTCACTCACGATCCCTCACTCTGACACACAGTCTATGGTCCCTGCATCCTCCCACACAGAATTCTCACTCACGGTGCCTCACTCCGGCACACAGTCTATAGTCCCTGCATCCTCCCACCCGGAATCCTCACTCATGATCCCTGACTCCGACACACCATCTATGGTATCTGCATCCTCCCACCTGGAATCCTCACTCAGGATGCCTCACTCCAGCACACAGTCTATGGTCCCTGCATCCTCCCACCCGGAATCCTTACTCACGATGCCTCACTCCGGCACACAGCCTATGGTCCCTGCATCCTCCCACCTGGAATCCTCACTCACGATCCCTCACTCCGACACACAGTCTATGGTTCCTGCATCCTCCCACCTGGAATTCTCACTCACGATCCCTGACTCCGGCACACAGTCTATGGTCCCTGCATCCTCCCATCCAGAATCCTCACTCACGATCCCTGACTCCGGCACACAGTCTATGGTCCCTGCATCCTCCCACCTGGAATCCTCACTCATAATCCCTCACTCTGACAGTCTATGGTCCCTGCAACCTCCCACCCGGAATCCTCACTCACGATCCCTGACTCTGACACACAGTCTATGGTCCCTGCATCCTCCCACCCAGAATCCTCACTCATGATCCCTTTATGGCGTGGCTTGCAACGGTGCTGAAAGGGACCATGGAATCTTTATGCAGTTTGAGGTTGGAGGTTGGGGCAGCATAGGAGCTGCTAAAATAATCAGCATGGAACAGCTGTGTAAACATGGCTCCTGACTCCCTACAAGGGGCTTTTCTCAGGCAGCTAGTCAGTGAACCCACTAGAAATGGGGAAGTGCTGGATCTGGTGCTTACAAACAGGAAGAACACTACAGACGTCAGAGTGGGCAGTCCCCTAGGTATTAGTGGTAATCGTATAGTTTGGTTTAATATTAAGATGGGAACAGAGACAAATCACATGAGGACAAGGGTTCTGGTCTTTAGGAGGGTGAGTTTTAAAGAAATGGAAGACTGCCTCAAAAACTGCCTCATGGGGGGATTGCCAGGGTGGGATTCAGGTACAGTGGGGAAAATATGAGAGGACATAATTAAGGCAACTGGCCTCTGTATGAAGGAAGTAAGTAAAAGCAGAAGGAAAAAGAGACCATTATGACTCTCTAGGGAAGTAGCCAAGGTGGTGAAGAAAAAAAGGGTGGCATTCAGCAGGAATAAGGAAACAAAGTTCTGAAGTCAGGGAGGTGTACCAAGTAAAACAGAGGGAAGTGGGAAAGACAATGAGGGGAGCAAAGGCACAGACAGAGGAAAGAATAACCATGGGGGTAGCTAAAGAGGATAAGACTTTCTTCAGCAATACTAAGCCTGGATGCTGAAAAAGCATTCAACAGGGTGTACTTGCCATTCCTATACTCTGTCATGGCCAAGATGGGAATAGATGGGATGGCACTCATTTGGACCCTAAGCAACATCTGTGACTCTCTGAAAGCATGCATCAATGTTAGTGGACACCTCTCGCACTTTTTCCCATTACAGAGAGGAATGCGCCAAGGATGCCCCTCTCCCCAATGCTGTTCATCATGTATATGGAGCCTTTGGCTCAGAAAATCAGGGAGTTCCAGGACATCGAGGGGGTGGACACGGGGAAGCACAGAGCATCGCATAGCGCTGTATGCAGATGATGTCCTTCTCTTCTTAAAGAATCCGGAGACCTCCCTGCCAGCTATTAAACAGATACTAGAGGAGTTTGGAGAGGTGTCAGGATACTCCCTTAATAAGACAAAAACTGAGCACTTGACTGTCAGTTATGATCCCTCCCCTGGAATTCAAAGATTATTCCCATGTAATTGGATAGTAGGAAAGATAAAATATCTGGGGGTCTACTTGGCCCAAAGCACTGCCCAGGCATTAAGAAATAATAATATCCCCTTCACAAGACAACTAAACTCAGACCTAGCACATTAGAATACACTACTACTTAGTTTTACCAGACTAATAGAGCTGATAAGGATGGTAACGCTGCCCAGGGCCTTGTATCTCTTCCATAATATCCCAATCCCATTAACACAAGCCACCTTCCAGGGATGGAATAGGGCAATTTCAAGATTTATCTGGGTGGGACAGAGATCAAGGGTGAAGTTCAGGACATTATGCCTCCCTAAAGCACTAGGAGGTCTGGCACTACCCAACCTCCTCAAGGTTGGACTGGCCCAGCTGGATACCTGGAAATTTCCAGGTGGGCCCCCCTCAGTTGGGTAAGTGGTTGCCTTCTGAACTCTGAAAACTTTTGCATTTATCATCTTTTTTCTAATTAAATGGGGTATCTGGGACACTCTTGATAAATGTAAGATGCAAAGACAGAGCTAGTGTATCAGATTGAAGTGGAATATTGATATGACCGTGTCACCCTGGGCCCTCCTCTATTGATTTTCCAGGTGGGCCCTTGTATCCTCTTTCCAGCCAGGTCCTCTGTACCCCAGTATAACCCTGTCTCCAGTACTATTATTGGACAGTGGTACTCACTCACATTACAGCAAGACAGATTAGGGTGACACCATCCCACTGGCTAGATATAGAGCAATCACTGCTCACAGACCATGAATACTATAGGGCCCTATATCATGCATCAACTGCAATAGCTGACACTCTTATCGACCACCCCTGGCTTAAGAGCTATATCACAGGTTGGGCAACAATAAAAAAAGACAGTACATATCACCTTTTTTATGCCTCTCATAAGCCCTTTGGCACACCTCCCAGAGTCTCACCCAGCTTCAATGGACCATAAATTCAAAGAATGGGAACTCTACTCACTGGGATATTTATTCCAGCTGTGCTCAGGAGGGACTTTTAAATCCTTTGCGGAAGTACAGGGTCAGTTTGGACTCCCAAAGCAAGATCTCTATTGGTACCTACAGGTCCGCCATTACTACAGTTCATGCCCCAGAGGGGTCCTTGATCAGGGACTTCATCCACCAATCATTACAGCTCTCATTGACTCTATGCTCCATCTGGGCGGGGGACACATGATATCCCAACTGTACCAGCTTCTCCTCACCACTCAGGTGGACCTCACGGACCCAATCAGGAAGGCATGGTGGGGAAGTTGGGGTATGAGATAAATGAGGATAACTGGAGGATAGCATGTCAGAACTCAACAAAAGTAATTAGCTCCCACCAATGGAGGGAATATGCATGGAAGCAACTGGTGCGCTACTTCTGCACCAGAGCAATAACAAACATTATTCCCCACAAGGAGAGGCTAAATGCTGGCGTAACTGCTGGGAGGAGGTGGCGATCATATACATGTGATGTGGACATGCCCGGTTATACAGTCCTTCCTCAGACAGATCCAGGGAGAGATTAGAGAGATAATGAGTGAGGGTTTGGAGCTTACAGACAGTCTGTACATCCTCCTACAATACCCCAGAGGCTTCAGGGACCTTGACACTTAGTACCTCCTGGGAATTCTGATCACAGGAGCCAAAAAAGCACTCACCAAAGCCTGGCTCACCCCCAGGGTTCCCACCCTACAAGACTGGAGGGCGATAGTAAATCAGATCTATGGTAATTATGCACACAGAAATTATCAAAAAGGGAACTGTACCTCCAGATGGACCAGATGCATACTAAACGTCATACTCAGGGACCCTACCTTTGTACCTTGACTCCCCATGGCCATGGACCACTCAAGGATATGGGACAAGAGTAAATGGTACACAGAGGGAGAAGAAGAACAGGGGAATACAAAGGGGTAGCACCCAGCACCCGGACTGAGCCGGGGGTGACAGATATGACATGGCACAAAGCATAGTAACTAAAGGGAGAGCACATGGCTTAAGGGAAATACACGGGAGGAGGAATTAGCGGCCAAACTATGGCGAGAAACTGCTGGGCCTAACTGTTGCTGGATAGCCGATTCCCAAGGTCTCTAATTTTTCCCCTGCCACAACGTGGCAGATATCAGGAGCTGCCCATCAGCTGACTCAAAATGTGGTGCGATCAGGAAATACTTGATAGGTAACACCTGGTGAAAAACCTAAAGGTAAAGATGAAAACTTACTGAGTACTAAGGGCCCCTACCAGGCACTGAACCACTGTCTGTAACATGCTTTCTTTCTATGGAACATACAGTAATAAGTAGAAGGCATTGACTGTCTGTATAAACCATCTGTTGACAATAAAATATATTTAAACAAGCGCTTATCAATGCCGAATGTTTGCTTGCTGGCATTGGCATTGGTAGTGTAGGAGTTAGAGAGCTGCATAATAGGAATGGCAGTGATGTATTGAACTGAAGCCAACCCCGCCACCACCCCAGAGACTGACAGGCATTAGGATGTGCCTTTGGGTAAATCACATATACGACACGCCCATTTCAACACACCCTACCTGCAGACACCGACAAAGTGATCACGGTGTACCTTGGGTCTTTGGCCTTTATGCTCACCCCACTCCATCAGGAAATACAGTGAGATGGGTGCTGTATAGGAGAATGGGGTGAACTTTGGGGCTGAAGAGTCCAAGGCACACCTCGATGCCTCTCACTGGCTGCAGGGTGTGGAATGGTATGAGCATTACAGGCGAGAATCCCAAGTCACACCCCTGATGCCTGTCAGTCTCTACAGGGTGGGGGTTATATGTCGGAAACCCTAACGTCTCAGGTGTTCATTGGCATTTTCACTCCAAATTTTCAACATGGGTTTTTGATCCCCACCTTATGAACAGTGGAAATATCAATTCATTAGCGAAGCTGATTTTGCACAGCGATTACCATTTGGACCACAGGTGCGAAAACACATTTCGAACAGGATGTGAAAAATGACAGCTGTATTGTTCATGGGGAGGTGGAAAAAATGGCAATGCTGAAAATCTGCAGTGAAAATATTAAAAAAAGTGAAATCACGAGCGTGTGTAGAAACTGCGCAACGCACACCCATAATGCAATTAGTTTGGGGATGTTTTACAGCAGATTGTCAACACAGGCATTTTGGAACCTCCACTCATGAACAGTGTCACTGTGATTTTCTTAATCTGTCCCGAACAGTGATTTCCCACAGTGACTACGCATTTCTGAGCTGGAAGTGCGAAAACACATTTCGACCATGGTGTGAAAAATGACAGCTGTACTGTTCATAAGGAAGTGTGGAAAAATGCCAGTGGTGAAAATCTGGACTGAAAATTTTAGAAATCCATGAACTTATGAGGGTGCGTGGAAACTGCGCAATGGTCGCTCGTAACACAGTCATTTTATGGACTTTTTTCACCAAATTTTTAACATAGCCATTGTAACACCTCTGCTCATGAACAGTTCACTGTGATTTTCTTAATCTGTCCCGAACATTGATTTCGCACACCGACTGCGCCATTGTGCGCTACATGCGTGGAAAAACGTTTTGGGTGAGATGTGAAAAATGACAGCTGTACTGCTCATAAGGAGGTGTGGTAAGATGGCAATGTTGAAAATCTGGAGTGAAAATAGTGAAAATACCCAAACTTACAAGCGTGCATAGGAACAGCGCAACGCATGCTCGTAAAACAGTCATTTTTGGGAATTTTTTCACCAGATTTTTAACATAGCCATTTTAACACTTCTGCTCATGAACAGTGTCACTGTGATTTTCTTAATATGTCCCAAACATTGATTTTGCACACTGACTGCACCATTGTGCGCTACATGCACGGAAACACATTTTGGGTGAAATGTGAAAAATAACAGCAGTACTGCTCATAAGGAGGTGTGGTAAAATGGCAATGTTGAAAATCTGGAATGAAAATATTGAAAATTCGCGAACTGATCGTGCGTAGGAAACCCATAGCGCATGCTCGTAAAAGTCATTTTGAAATTTTTTCACCAAATTTTCCTATAGGGTTTTGGGGCCTGCCTCATAAACTGTGACACTGTCATTGTAAATTGGTCCCGGAAGGTTGTCCGCACGGTGACACTGAAATCACCTTTCAGGGCCGACTTAACAAATGATAGTGACAGAATTCATGAGGTGGGGTCCCAAAACCCCATGTTGAAAATGTGGTGAAAGAATTCAAAATGCCTGAGATATGCAGCAAAGTTGAAAACCCTATTAATTACATTATACAGCTTACCGCATTTCCTCAGTTCATGGGTCGGCTTTGAAGAGTGCAGACGATTCCCGGTCCACCAAAGATCATCACGCCAGACTCAGAGGTAAGTATTGGGTGGGGGTGTGGGAGGCAGGGTAAGGAGGATGGGCGGTAGGAGGAACGGGGTCAGGACAGTCAGGGAGGAAGGTTTCTCTTTCAGGTTTCTTTTGTTTTCTTGAATGATGAGGACTTTTGCCATGCTGGGGTGGGCTCCCAGCATGGCAGCAGGAAAGCTGTTTGGGGCGGGGGAAGTGGAGCCGAGGGGGCGATTGGGCCCCCATCAGTCATATGGACTGTTTGCCACACTGGGGTGGGCTCCCAGTGTGGCACCCGCTCTCTGTTGGGGGGGGACATTGGAGCCGGCGGGGTTGGGCACCCCCGTCGGCCATACAGTGTGTATGGGGACACCGCATTAGCACGCAATATGTATGCGTGCGTATGTGTTGGGGGGAGCGCATCCGGGCAGCTATTTTTTTTTAAGTTGGTGGCAACGTTAGAAACTTGTGTCACCGGCTGTGTCCCCCATTATTGGTGGACATCACACATGCCCAAAAATGCTGTGCCGGTATTGGCCCCAACAGTGCCGCACCTCCAGAACCTGCTTTGGCACCAAGCTGCCGCAATATGTTTCTTGTGCAAAACATAAAAAAAAAAGATTTTCTTCAGATACATAAGTAAGAAGAGGAAGGCAAGGGAGACATTGTGAGGCTAAGGAGGGCTTGGGGGGAATGTGCAGAAGAAGACCAAGAGAAAGCAGCTATCCTAAACAAGTAATTCTGCTCAGTCTTCACAGTGGAGATGGGGGGGACCACCAGGAGCAGCAGGAATAAGGGGGCGTCAGAAGTCCATTTTTAGATGAAAGAGTCCCAAAAGGACTTGCAGCTCTGAAAGCAGATGAGGCTAGGGAACCAGATGGGATACACCCATGGGTACTAAAGGAACTCAGAAAGGTGCTAGCTGTCCCACTGACGACCTTATTAAACAGCTCTTTGGGAACAGGTATGG
Organism: Neoceratodus forsteri; assembly: GCA_016271365.2. NCBI lineage: Eukaryota > Metazoa > Chordata > Ceratodontiformes > Ceratodontidae > Neoceratodus > Neoceratodus forsteri. Next base: position 111,537,846 of record JADMNL010000031.1, on the reverse strand, counting down.
TTCTGAGGACTGAGGAGAGCAGACATGGTCCTCTGCAAAAGAGCAGCAGCAGGGAGGAGGCTAGCTACTATATGTCAGTCATTCTAACCTCAGTGGTGGGGAAAGTAATGGAAACCCTACTAATGAAAAGGTTGGTAGAGCATCTTGAATCCAAGAATGCAAGTCAACAGGCAGTAGAGATTTGAGGGGGGTGAGACAGAGGTCATGTCAGACAAATCTGATGGATTTCTTCAATGGAGTGACAAGGGAAATAGATCAGGGGAGAGCAGTGGACATGGCCTATTTGAACTTTAGCAAGGCTTTCGAAAACCCTGCCGCACAGGAGACTGATAAAGAAAATGAGCAGCCTAGGTGGTGGGATATACAAAGTGGTGAACTGGGTTAGAAACTGGTTAATAGATAGGAGACAGAGGGTTGTGATTAACAGCACTCACTCTAATGATGGGAGAATGACCAGCAGGGTGCCGCAGGGCTCAGTCCTCTTCGAAAGGCGCTTTTACACTGCTTAGTTTCTATCGCTGGTTTCATTCAGTATCTGTTCTGGTGCACCATCTTGCGTTACAGTGCTGCATTTACATGTTCTGTCAGATTCTGAAATATCCTACCTTCCGGCGTTTCTGTAGATGTTTCGATAATTTTTTTTCAGCCTGAATTTCCAGTGTGCTTAGTGTGGTCTCGAGTAGTCAGCATGAGTGCATGTTGACGTTAAAACAAAAGTGACCATTTACACGGCGTATAAAAATGGCACATATCTCGGTGAACCATTCAAAAGGTGGTTCACATATTTGACAAATGCTCATCCATGTGTCGGAAGGGATTGAATTTACATGCAAAAAATGGTAACATTGCAGTGATCTGTGATGGTCATTCTGTTGCAGAGCCCACAGTGTAAAAGCGCCTAATGTCTTCAAAAGTGACACTGAAGAAGAAGAACTGGAAGGGAAGGTATGCCTTTTTGCAGATGACACCAAAATCTGTAAGAGGGTGGACACTCAGGAGGGGTGGAGAAAATGCTTAGGGATCTTGGGAAACTTGGGGAGTGGTCAAGAGCATGGCAGTTGGGGGTCAGTGATAAAAAGTATAAAATGATGTACGTACGTCATAGGAACCCAGGAGCTGAGTAAAAGATGGGGGAGGTACTGACAGTCACCAAGCAGGAAAGGGACCTTTGGGTTATCATATCTGACCATCTGGGCAGACTGAGGGGGCCAAGCGTCCTTCTCTGCACGACAGATTCTGTGTTTCTAGATACATAGACTACAATGGCGGAGAAAGGCCTGTTGACCCATCCCATCTGCCCACCCTACCTACCTACTCTGCACTGGCCCTAGTGGCCTTCCTGCCCATTGACTTCCGGCACCGCAGTTCTAGCTAACCTCATATGCCTGTCCCATCCCTGGTTGAAGCTGCTCACTGGTTCGACCTGTAGCACTGGCTGCCTTCAGCAGCTTGTTCCACTAGTCTGCATGTCATTCTGTCAATGTGTGTGGGAAGATGGCATTCTGTATGGCAAGCTGGCACTGTATCTGTGAGGAATAGCACTGTGGTTGCTGGGACACTAAATCACTTGTGAGCCAATACTGGAAGGATCTTATGACACTGTTTGTAGAGTACCACCATCCTAGCTAAAACTGCCTCTCTCTCTCTTTCTATCTCTGTCTCTTTCCTTTCTTTCTTTCTCTCTCTCTCTCTCTCTCGGTAAGATAGAGTTTGCAGTTGTGTACAACTGTGTGTTGGGTGGTGGTGTCACATAACAGTTGCCTGATAGTTTGTCTGCATACAAATATGTAGTACCTTACAGCTTGTAAAGCACTTTGAGGTGTTCCATGTTGCAGGCAGCATGGGAACCAGGAGACCCAAGCTCGTATCCTGCCAGAAACCCTTACTCACTGTGTAACCCTGAGCAAGTCACTTAACCTCTCATCAAGCAGTAACAAGGGGTAAAACCCAGAACCACCCCCTTCAGAAACGAGATGTTGCAGCTATCCGGGGTAAATAAATGGTAAAACTAAACAATGTATGACACAGAGTGAAAGGCATTCTGTTGAACTGTTCTGTCTCAGAAGGCTGGCAAGAGGTGAACAGATGTGGCCAGGTCCTACGTGATCCTACCATCCTTGATCTCATCTGTGTGGTGTGTCCATGGCACAGCCAGTTACCTTCAGGTACTGTAATTGTCGCCTGTCATCCTCGTTGACGGCGCTTGTTCTCACTCTGTCTGCCGCCTCTTCTCCTGGCAGAAAAGAATGAATAACACAAAATGATGGAGAGTTACAGAACTGAAGGGACATCAGGATGCTACCTTACAGTTCCTGCTGCAGGGCTGCGTGGCACATACACTGCATTTTATTCATACAACCTCACCATTGGTCACAGTTGAGTGGGATAATCTTTGTTCCACCTTTTCCTTTTAGTATTAACAACAGTAAAGAACCAGAGACCTTCTCTGATATTTTTTTTAACTTGGTGTTTTTGCCCAACAGTTACCCATCCAGCTCCTCCCCTAGTCCCTTGGGGCTCCCAGGCACCTTCCAATTCCCTCCTGCCTCCAGTCCTGGACACCTACCTCCATGGAGTTGCGGCTTCATCCCCAGGAGGGGTTGGGGTGGGGACATCAGGTTTGTGTCAGACAGTGCATGGAGCTGCTGGAGGCAGGGGAACTAGGGAGACCTGGACCGTCATCATCCCGGAGACACAGGCCGTGGCAGTATTTTCCCATTTTCTCCCCACAGGAACATCGTGGCGTAGCTGGGACGCCCAGGCATGTCCATACGCACTGTGTGTATGCCCACACACCAACATCCATGACATCCCTATCACCCACATCCTTTCTCCGTAGCACTGCCACCTGTGAACTCCAGGTGGCAGTGTCACAGCAGAACTTGCAGCCGCCCGGTGGTGCTTGAGGACCTGAGGTCGCCTCCTGAACATGGCGCTGCAAGTGATAGTGCTACCATGCACCAACAGGCTGGCCCATTCTTTGACTTTCTGACAAGACACTTGTATCCATAGATTTGCAGTTGGTTTCTATTTTATTTTTTGGACTGACCTTAGAGTGGGAAAAAGGAACATAATCACAAATGGCAGAAACCAATAGTTGTTTTTCTTAATGGGGAGTGTGAACATCTGTATGGAACCTAGTGTCCTCTGTCTGAGTACTTTACTAACCCATCTTTAGATCTTGGGTTAGGAAGATGCTGAACTGATGTGGGCTGCACCAGTGTCAGGGGATGAACAGAATATAACAATAAATAATAATAAACTGACCTTTAATAATGTTCTGGGCTGTTCCCAATGTACCAGTGGACTGTTCAGATATTGCAGCTCTACAAAAAACAAAATTAAGTGGAAACAGACCCTCCCCCGATACCAGTGTACAGTTCAGGTACTGCAGCTGTCCAGAATTAACATTTGCGGGAACCAGAGCTCTGTACTCCACACTCCCTGCCCCAGACACTAGCAGATTGTTCAGTTACAGGTCTACAGAAATAAAATTAGCTAGAAACTGTACCAGTTGATGCCTCAAGACACTAGTGAGCAGTTTATGTCCCGCAAAGAGATGACAGTCGTACAGAGACAATGTTCTTAGAATGCATGCATACCCTTCCCCAAGAAAAGAGCTAGTGAGGGTTTAAAGATGCATGTAGTAACTTACTGCTATGGCCTGGAGCCTCCTGCTGAATCATGGCTTCGAGCTCCTAAAAGCAGAAAACAGAGAAACAAGGCTAGAAGCAGTATTTTCCCAGCACATCAACTAGTCAAAGGTTCTGATTGGCTCAGGAGTGTTCTCTCAAGGATGTTGTAATAGTGGACTGCTAACCAAGACACACAGATTCGGCTCTTTTTTCTTTGTTACAATTAATTTAGATAGCTTAGCTAAGATGCCACATCTTGTTTTCTGGGTTCTGCTTCCACCCAACTTTGCAGTTGGGTGGAATGAAGCACAGAGGTCAAGTGACTTGTATAAGGTCAACAGAGTGAGGTAGTGATTTTGATGGAATTTGAACCTGGATCTCGTACTTCCCATGTTTTTTAAGCAGTGCTCCAGGTACGATTTTACCAAGCAAGTACTGTGTTCACCATTTTTAAAAGTGAGGTGAGTAAAACCAAATTTGGATATGTACAAATTGTAACATGCTTTGTTAAAAGGGTACTTTTATTGTTAAATGTATTTTTGTAATAAAAAATAAACTCTAAACAATTCATTCAGTGGTTTTCAGTTTAAAAACTACATTAACAAAAAAGCACTGCTCAAGCTAAACACTTACAAATTTGTTCTTGAAGAAAAAAGTCTCACGCTCATATCCCATGAAAATAAGTTCACTACTCACGTCACTATAATGTCTGCTTTACTAATTGTACAGACTCCTCCCCAGAAACAGTGGTATGTACACATGACCCTCTAAATACAGTAATTGAAATGATTTCTGCAGCACATTGCTAGTTTGTAATTTATTTACCTGACCCGTGTAATCTTTCCTGCATATCTGTCATTTCTCTCTCTTTCTCTCTCTCTCTCTGGCCCTCTCCCTTTTCATTCTTTTGTCTGGTGGTCTCTTTTGTCACTCACGTCTTTAGGGCTTGTTTCCTTTTTTCTTTTCTCTTCTCTCTTCCAATCTGTGCCATCTTTTTATTTATTCTCTATGTCCCCTGCTTTTCGTTACGGCCTAACAGACATGGTTTATCCTCTTCTTTCTCTTCTCTCTCTGGATGATAATTAGATGTTTTGGTGTAGAAGTTAGCCACTGCTAACAATTTAAATTACAAATTGTAGTGAGAAAGAAACAATGTGACCTACTGGGAATTGAACCCGGGCACCTGTAATACCGTCCCAGTGCACTAACTGAGCTACCGGCTCACATGGTAGGACCAGGATTGCTGGACATACTGCCTTTCTCTGGTATTGCATATCCTGCAACTAGGAATACTCAAGATGACAAATAAATGTTTTTGGTGCAGTATTAGTCACTGCTAAGCAATTTAAATCACACATTTGATACTGCACCTAAAAAAATATCTGTCATCTTGAGTTTTCCTACTTGCAGGATATGCAATACCAAAGGAATGAAGTGTGTTCAGGAACCCCGGGTCCAAGTATGTGAGCTTTTAGCTCAGTAGTTTATCTGTTTATTTATTATTGAAATGTTCGGAGTAACACCTTTGAGCATGTGCTCATTTACAAAGGCTCCACGTCAGAAAAGTTAGTTAGAGCATCAGGATGGAATTCCATGGGCATGGGTTCAGTTCCCTGTAGGTCACATTATTTAATTCTCACTACAATTCTCTCTCTCTCTCTCTCTGTCTCGTAATCTATTCTGCTCTGCTCTGCTTTTTTTGCTCTATGTCAGTGTCTCTCCCCTTCTCTTTGCTTGTTTAATGCCACTTGTTTTTATTTTCCTTCTTTGGACCTTTCTGTGTGTCCACATTTCCATTCTCCATCTCTCCCTGACTGCCAGCATCTCTGCCAAGCCGAGAACTCACAAGATGAGCAGCACGACTGACCGCATGACAGTATCTGTTTTGTTTTTCATTTTTCACCAGGAAGTAGACTGGGACTAGCCCTTTTTCAGTCATGTCTGACCTAAAACATTTCAACAGACAAATACATTCAGTTATATATAGGCTGTTAACAATAAATTATGGAACATCAAAACATACACATTTAGAGTTTTCATAAACAACTTCCAATGCTGTCTTAAATGTAGTTGGACAACAGTGAATATCTATATAAAGTCGGAATATTCAAGTATTTATTTATTTTATTTATTTAGGAAAGTTTCACGGGAAAGACAACATGAGCTGTGACCAGCCCGCTTACAGAAGCATCCAGGGGAGGGGATTACATGGGGAGCTGAAACCAAACCACAAAGAACAGTGTACAAAACAAACACATCCATTACAAGCCAAGTCAATATAAACATAGACATAATGAGACACAGCATGATAGTGAATGGGTACCCTTAATGTAAGAACAATACATTTAGGACACAACTTATGAGTTAATCATACTTATGAAAATACCAGCATAAATACTGCATAAATTTGGTAACTGGGCACCTGCCTAGGTCACACTGCAGGAAGCACGGCCACAGAGTCTGGTGCCCATGCGCTTCGGTGAAATGAACTAATGCAGCATAAATATGGGCTGGCAGTATATCCTAGAGGTTAGAGTAATGAGCTGTAAACAAGCTTGGTACATCCAGCAGACCAGACCTTGGTTTGAGTCTCACAACCTCCACTTGCATACTTTGTGACTCCGAGCAAGTCACTTAACCACTCAGTGCTCCCAGGTTACCCCTGAAAACAGGCACCTGTGCCTTGTGGGCCTTACCCAGTTACCAGAGACTTAAAAAAAAAAAAATAAATACAAGCATAAGTACATAAATGAAGTACTTTGAGGAGTGTACAATGCTAAGTACACGAGGCTACAACTAGGTAGACAAAAAAATGTGCATGTGGATACCAAGTGCTTAGAGTACAGAGGAAAAGGATACTAAGTGCTATATTGAATCGCGAGGGGAGGTAAACAAGCAGGGTGAAGGTAGGGAGGAGGAGGAGGAGAGGAAAGGTACCCAAAACCTACTTACCTAAGTAAAAAGAATGCAGGTAATGCATCTGACACTGTTGCCAGCCATCTGCCCAACCAGAAGCAAGGTGGTTCAGTGCTGCCTAGGTCACACTGCAGGAAGCATGCCCACAGAGTCTGGTGCCCATGTGCTTCAAGAAATGAACTAAAAACTTTACTCATAGCACATTTTCACTAACATTCACTATTACTGGTCAAACTCTGTGCTTCGTGCACTGATGGGCCATATTTTCAAAGTGTAAAATTACTCACGCCAGAGAAAAGTTACACAAGGGAGGGTTTTCACACAACCCCAGTTTTTTTCGTTTTTCAAAACAAAGGCCTCATTGCAACCTTTTCCACAGTTTATGGCACCTTGGCCGGATATTCAAAGAGTTGCGCATGGCTAACAGAGATGCGCTAATACAATTCCACTGATGCACCCCGGCGCGATATTCGTGGGAAAGCGCGCGGCACAAATCCCAATGCCGGTGCATCAGTAATGTATACGGTGCAAGTAGTAGGTGTGCCCATGCATACTCTGCACATCCCGATATTCGCCTGGGATGTGCTGAGCAGATGCAGGCACAACCCTACTTGCGCCACACAGTTGAGCCTACAAAAAAGGAGTAACTGCTGGCCACCCATAGGTGAGCTGTCAGACAGCAGGGGCGCAACATGGCAGTTGCCAGGGTGGCCACCTGGAGCGCCGACTGCACCGTCCCGTCATGGTAGCGCCTACGCGCGATCATGGGCATAGGTATATAATTGAAATGTACAATATCCCTGGTGGTCCAGTGACATTTCCAGCCCAATCACGGGCACTTAGAGTATAGCATGTCCATTCCAGGGTTAGTGTCTTATCATGTGCATGAGATAGTGTCTTGGTGGTCCAGTGACTGCTTGCTGATCGCGGATTAGTACACGAACATCTTGATTTATTTTCGGTGGTTCAGTAGGCTCCTCACTTACCCACTGAGCCCTGCCACCTTCGGCCTCCCCCGGTCAGCGGGTGGCAGTTTCCCATCTGCAGTTAGTTGCTTGCTGACTTGCGTGATAGGCAGGAGTTTATTGGTCCCAGCGTGGTGAGGTAGACAGATATATTAGTCCCGAGCGAATGGATCCATTCACATATCGGGACTGTGTAGTATCGGTATTGCACGCCCATTGGCCCACACTGTGGATTAAATGAAGCATAGCCATACTGCACGCAGTCAGTTGACGGCGGCCGGGCGGCTTATGGGGGGGGAGATGCCGCCCACAGCTGACTGGGGAGCAGGGTAGGGGCTCCAGTGGGCGGTGGGGGGGGGCACCATGGACCACTAGGGATAAATCGGAATTTTTAAATGTACTAATGCCCGCGATCGGGCTGGAAGTGGTCCACTGGACCACCAGGGATATTGGACGTGCTTTTAAACATACTTATGTCCGCGATCGGGCTGGAAGCGGTCCACTGGACCACCAGGGATATTGGACATGCTTTTAAACATACTCATGCCTGTGATCGGGCATTGGGGCACTTTGCCTCAATGTGCAAGGGGTGTCGGTTCCCGATGGCTGCAGCCTGGCAGGGCCAGGCGCAAGTTGCAGGGGATCGACACACCTGCATGCAAATGGAGCCATAATGACATGCTAATGGCCCCAGTTGCGCCTTGCATGCATTCTGGACCCATTTGCATATCCACCACTGAATATCGCGGCTCCTGCACCTAGCGCAACCGCACTTGTGCTGGCGCATCCCTCTGCTCCACTCTTTCCACTTGCACTGGCACAGTGCCACTGCACCATGCGCATTGCGGGAGGCCAGGTTGCAGTATTCAACGGTGCTGAGCCATGGCGCAGCTCCGTTGAATATCGCCCAGTCCACGCCCCCTGGTGCATCTCTAGTTGCGCTGGCGCTTCTGCTTATGCCCGCAGGCGCATTTCTGAATATTCCACCCCTTGTGTGTATTTTTCAGCAGCTGCTGAAAAGTGTGATGCCTGGTATTGACTCAGATGTAGCATTTTCGCTTCCAGCGAGGGGTGGTGGGATTCTGCTGGTGTGAGAGTTTTGCCCTGCACCAGGGAGTTGCATGGGCCATGTTAGGCCCTTTGAAAATCTGGCACCATCACTCCATTTACAGCACTCAGGTTGCTGCAAGCATATCTGATACACTATGCAGACAAAAAAAGGATGTGTATTTGCCAACTTTACAAGGCCCCTATAGGCATGTTATCTGGAGCACTATTTGTATGCTGTCCATTTACAGTAGGTTATGCCACTTTATACGTGGCACAGAGTGTAGTGCAGGACAGCACTAAACCTGTGTAACAGAATAATTTACCCTTCTGAGATCTGAACACATGTGGGTAATGTTACAGGTTATTATTTAATCCTAATGCAGCCCTTCTTTAATGTCTGTGCATACATTTAAATATGGTTCAGAGTGTTTTGTTTTTGTAACTGATGCAAACAGTGGCTGCCTGTTAGCAGAGCGGTACTGTGTTTCACTACTGTGCCAACAGCCTGTGCTCAGGAACAGACTCTGGACATTTGGCGTGGGTGGCAGGACTGGGAGACGCTGCTGCCGATGGCAACGCTTCCCAGCCCAGAAGGGGATGGTGCCAATTCTGGCACCACTGCGACCCTTGTATCAGATCAGGGAGCTTGCTTCTTCCAGCATCTGAGGTCACCGTAAGGCTATCCAGCGCCATCTAGTGGGTGGAAGGAAGGCAGCGCTAAAACAAAAATAATAAATCCTGGTTGCCATTAAATGATTGCCCCTGGTACAGTCAGGCCTCATACCACCCAGCTTGCCACCTGAGCAAATCCAGAATGTTGGTGAGGGGCCTTGGAGGACCAGCAGCAGATAGGTTATTGGACAAATATATAGGGTTGGGCAGTCACTCGGGGGCTGGGGGTGACTGAAGGAGATGAACAAGACAGAAATAAAATAGTAGTTACAGAAGAAAAACAACAATCTGACTGCATTTAAGCATACAACAGCCTACAAAACTAGAGGACATGTAAGCGAACTAAGGGTGGAGGCAGGATAGGAGGAAATATCAGAAGTATTACTTCACACAGGGGAATGGTTACCATGTGAAATAGCCTAGCCAATGAGGTTATGGAAGTTAACACTGTCTTCAGACTTTCAAAGTAAGACTAGACAGATTCCTGAGGGAGAATGAATACAGCTAGTGTACTCTTCTCTGCCGATTATATTGTCATCTTTTCCTAAAACCCTGACTTGGACAGCTTTACTGCCATTCTCCAAAGTAACTTTAGGTCACTTGAAAGCTGATACTCCAACAACAAACTGGTCCTCAGTTACAAAAAAACAAAACAAAGACCAACCATGTTCTTCTCTAGCCGCCTGCAGAAGAGGAAAGTTCCACCCTTTGTCGTCCAAAATGGCTAAAGTAAAAACCTTGAACATGTGGATACTTTCAAATAACTTAGAGTAACTCTGGATGACACCTTATCTTTTGCACCCCATATTGACAATCTGGTGGCCTTAGTTAACAGAAGACTGGGTGCCTTATACCATATCAGGAACAGTCTCACTGGGGATGCTAGATGCTTTTTTGTGACCAGCTCCATTCTGTCACTTATAGATTATGAGCTCCCTGTCTATGCTGCTGCCTGTGGCATGGTGCTAAACAGAGTAAAGCTGGTCTGTAATAAGGCGTGCCGCTTTGTACTTGGTGCAGATAACCACACTCATAGTTTTACCCTTTACACATTCACTAACTGGCTACCTTTAACCAGCAGAATAAAGCTCCTGACTTGTTTGCTTGCCAAAAAGGCACTATTGGGTGTAATACCCCCTAGCTTTAACAAATTGCTTCTGCACTGTCTCCAACCAATACAACACCAGGAACATGGCCAGGAATGCCCTTAAGCCTCCTTTCCACTGTACTCAGCTGGGAAGGTGGCCATTTGCTGTCAGGACTGCTAACTGGTTAAAAAAACTGCCTGATACACTGCTGAATCTCCCCAAGATCATAGCACCCCTTGTGGTCGATACCTCAATGGCGAAACACAGAAAAAGACCATTATGGTGACATTCGCGGTAATGGTGCCTTTTCTGTGTTTCGCCTTCCCCCACTGTTCCGCCCCCTCCCTGGACCAACTCTGACCTGGAGTTGGAATGCTAGAGTCCGTGGGGTGCGGGGGGCAGAGCTCTCTGCATGGGGTGTGTGGGGGCACAGCCCCTCACAGAAAACAGCGATTCAAGAGGCGGCACAATACCTGTGTCAGTATTGTGCAGTCACTGTGGGGGAGGTCGGTATTCTCGCCGATGAGATATCTTGGTGCTTCCCCCAAAGATTAATTAGTTTAAGAGATCTTTGTGGTCTGCCTTTGTAGTCCAATGCAGCTGTAACCCTTAAACAGTTTTTATGTGGTTTCTCACTGTAATAACCTGTGACTTTTTATACAATGATCTGTATTAATTTTTTCAAAACTTATGTATTTGTTCTGCCCTGAGTGCTTGGAGCCTGACTCAACTGCATTTCAAATGGAATGACTTCTTGTACTTAAAATGCTTTTGTGACTATGTATTTGACATGGAACCTTTGTAAATGAGTACTTGTGCTCAAAGGTTCTCTCCAAAGTTTTCAATAAATAAAATACATAAGAATGGCATTGAGAAACCCACAGCATGGGTACAGGTAGCTTTTCGGCTGATAAGCTTGGACATGTATCCATATTCAAATTGGATATTGTCACTACTGTGCAGCAGGAGGGAGTGACAGGAAGGACTCCAAGTCCCTTCCATCAGCACAGTACTGTGTTATCTTGCACAGTTACTGCCATGCAGTGGGGGAGGGGGGGCAAACAAGATGGCTGTCAAGTCTCTTCCACCATCAAATACTGTGTTAGACAGTTCTAAGGGGTGTAACCTGTGCAGATTGTACACTCACTGTTCCAGTGGATGCTAACTATTCCAGTGGATACTCCAAATCATTACTGAATTATAATGGGCCTGTCTTTTTAGCTTCTGCTTAATCAGGTTGAAGAGAGAGCATCCCAACTTTGTAACTGTTTTTGTACTATTCAGACAGTGCTTTGAACAGAAGAGGAAATGGCCCAGAGGGCACTAAGTGTGTCTGGCACTGCTAGTTAGACTCTAGCCATGGCCGACAGTCTATAAATAGGTAAGGAAGCATAATAGCATCCAATGAGGGCAGTATGGCAGTGAGCAGCACAGGTGGGTGGGGAAGGGCTAATTGAGAGGCTCACTGCCAAATGCAGAAGAAGATAAATGCGTTTCAAACAGCACATGAATGGCAGGGCAGAAATATTATAGTCAGAGAAAAAATAAACTTAAAAACTACATATCTGGCATGCAGGCAGACTTAAGCAAGGGCATCTATTGATGTTGTCTGGCCTAGATGTAATTTTCAGTTTTTGCAGACTGTTGCATTATATACTTGCATCTTACACTCCCTGCCCACTTATCTGGGGATTTTACCCTGAATACTATATATATGTACTTCATTATGAAAGGCATTTCATATTCAGAACAGCGGTTGAGCCCTGTAGGTGCCTTGATAATTGTTTCTCTCTGTGGTCCCACAAATACTTTAAGTACAACAATATCAGGGGCCATGGATCTGCTTGAAACTTTTGGGGGGGGCATGGGGGCTCAGACAAAAGGCTGGACCTCCCATATACAGATGCTTTGGGGGGAATTGCTGGGATCTTGCCCTGACTACTGTATATATTTCATTCTGAAACAGCATTTCATAGCAATAACTGCACTTGAGCCTGCAGCCCCTTAGCTGCGACTGCTCCCACATCTTGACAGGCAAGCTGTTGAGGTCACTGCTTCTTCCCTAATAGCAGTTATTCCCCAGTTACTCAGAGACGAGCAGTCATTCATGCTTCCACCTGACTGGGAATCACTTTGTTTCAGTAACCTTGCTGTTTACTCCGCACCGTTAGCATTTTCCTGGCACAGAGAAGCTCGTCTGAGCACCAGTTCTCACCCTTAATTTTTACGCATTCATTATAATTAGGTTATGGTTATGTTTATTTCTATGGAAAAGTTACCATCCGACATAACTGTCCACACTGTAGCAGGCATCTGAGGAGCCTTTTAAAACCCTTGTAGTAAACAGAACGTTTCCCAGCCACTCCCAGTCTGACTGCAGTCAACAATGGAAAAGGGGACAGACACCCTCCAAACACAACATCAGAGGAGCACTTAGCCAGAAACAGCCTTTTACTAATCTGACTAGGGACCCTCACTCAAAGTTTTTGACTCCCTAATGTAGGACGTTGTGTTTACTGTCACATGCACCACATTTAAAGAATGATCTTCACTAGAAACTATGCAAGAATTCATTAGATCACTTAAAAAAAAATTACATATGAAGTCACATACACAGTTGCCCAAATATGTTTGTTTTTCATTTGGTGGGGTGTTATAAGTCTTTGCTGAAAATCCCTGTTTATATGGTTAAGATTAGTGGTAATCTTTATATATCCAGGTGACAGAAATCATTGAAATGATCTCTTCTGCAAGGGTGACCTGGTCAAAAAAGTGACCGTACAATTTTATGTACGGATAGACAACAGAGACCCTGAGGCAACTACGTGTTATAAAACACATTAGCACCAGACTAAGAATTCTACATGCAGTAACATCTAAATAATTTAACATTAGAGAAAGTAATAAACTGTGCAGTCTGATCCAAGGCAGGGACAGGAATCCAGATGAGAGTACATTTCAGTGAAAGGGGATACTCGTTTCTGTCATAATACAGTGCATGCAGAGAGTAACCATGCCTAGATTTGTAACTTAGTTTGACTGGGTGAGGTGTTTTGCTAGAAATCTTGATAAATGCAAACCTATTACTATTATGAAAGGCAAATAGCTTTTTGACGGTTGATAGGTGGGCAGCAGTCTTGGTGCTGATGACAGACAGTATCCGAACAACATGATATAGCAGGGTCCCATTTCCAACACATAAATCTGATTTTGACGAGCATTTATAAAGCATAACAGGAAAGAAGAACTGCAGAAAATCTTTATTCCAATTACATGATGCAGAAACCATTATTTGAAGCCAGTGGATTTTACTGTTTTAAATGCTTTTTTGTTGATTAGGACGTCAGATTGAATCAGTTCATTTCAAGAAAAAAAGAAACCTTAACACAGTGATAGAAAAGAATCCTGTTACCAGACACGCTCAGTGAGTGCCCTTACCTGGCTTTTCTTATCCTTGGATTTAAACTGTGTGGGGATTCAAAATTTCTGATGTTTTTCTAAGGTTTTGGCATCTTTTCTGTCGCAGAAGGCTCGTGGTTAACCTGTTTTTTGTATTGTAATCTCATTAGTGGAGCTGTTAGGAGGATCCCATAGTGCAGCCGTTAGGAGGAGACCACTGCTTGTCTCATGGTTCTGAGGCAGCAGCTGGTATTGCAAATTGGCAGTCAGGACACTCCCACTTGTTCTAACTGCAAACAGCCGCACTGTACATTAAAGTCTTCAAACTATTCCCCTTGTGCTTGCCCAGCACACACAGACACACACACAGACACACAGACACACACACACACACACCACATGCCCCCTACCTCTCTCCCTGAATGTGAGTCACGGGGCTGTCTTGAAATCCTGTTTATGAATCTTTCCCTTTCTCACTGATAGATGCCTTCAGGGACACGTAGACCCCATGGAGTCTGGGGAGGGCAGGAGTGCAACAGAAGTTTAATTTATGCCTTTCCAGAGTGCAAATCCGTTAATGTAGGTCCCTTGAGCATTTGACAAAGACAGGCTGACGACACCTACCTAACTGGTTAAAGCTGGGGTAAGCTGTATTAATGTGGCACAGCCAGCCTTTCTGGCCCTGAGGGGCTGTTCTCTGAGCTGAGGGAGACAGTATCACTGGGGCCACAGACCTTGTAAAATAAACAATTAACACTTGTTATGCTGCTGCAGAACTGTATACACTCATGCAATATTGGTTGTAGACAAAATGTGTCAAAGTGTGTGTATATATATATATATATATGTATGTATCTATATATAGATTAACTAGCTCAAACCCTAGAAAGTCCTCTCCAGTTGTGACACTTGCCAGATGGTTGCTGTTACTAATGCTCTTTCCTCCATCTGACCTTTCTCTTGCCTGTGAGACCTCCTCGGACCTCACCTCCGTGGTATATTGCTGCCTCCACACTTGTAGTTCTACTACCTCCACACATAATAATAATTCTCCTCACTCTCAATGGCTCCAGCCTCCGTATCCTAACTGTAACACTAGTAGGTATGCCCCCGACTGGCTGCCTCTGCTGGCACTCTTTCCTCACCTCTTTCCTTTAAATAAAAACACCTCCTTCCACCTACCCCAGGGAAGAAAATCAAAATACAGCCTCAAGCAATTAAGAGAGTACCTCTGGAGGCTTACACTGTTGTTTCTGCCGCTTTCTGGGAATATCCATCCCAACCCTGGCCCCCAGACAGGCGTCACATCACCAAGCAGGACAGGGTCTCTCATGAGCGCCTCAGTAAATATCTGTAGCCTCCCCCATAAACTCGACATCCTTAATGCTTGGATCCAGCAGCACAACCCGGACATACTCTTAGTGGTCGAGACATGGCTGTCACCCAACATAGAAGATGCCTGTGTCTCGCTCCCAGGCTACATGGTCTACAGAAAAGATCGTTTAGCAAAGTGCGGAGGAGGGTGTGCTATCTACCTTAGAGACAATCTCCAGGGACTAGTCCTACCACTACCCACCTTGGACGACCAAATACAAGCACTTGCCTTAAAAGTGCTCCTTGACTCTCATAATAAAACCCTCACAGTCACTTCAGTCTATATTCCTCCAAAGCATAAGGCTACTGGCTTTGATGGACTAATGGAGTGCCTAGATTCAATGAGCCTAAACAATGAAATTATACTCCTCAGGGACTTTGGTATCAACTGGCTCTCCCCGGAGGCCAAGGTCTTTAAAGATGCTCTCACAGTTACTCACCTCTTGCGGCTGGTCACCACTATGACTAGGGTCAACTACTCCACTGGCACCAGCATCTTACTTGACTGGGTACTGTCTAACTGCCTCAGTCACTTATCGGGGAGCACTATCCTCCCAGACGCTCTTAGCGACCACTCTCCTGTTATGTTCAAATGGTCCAATAATTACACCAAGCCCCCAGTGAGAATAATTACCAACAGGGTTCTCGTAAAAGGACACCTAGAAGCATTAAAGGTGGATCTCCGTCACCATGACTGGTCTCCGGTCTATAATACACACAATGTTGACACTGCCCTAGATTACTTCATTTGCCACTTTAATTAAATTTGTGATCGGCATGCCCCTATGAAAACTAGGAAAGTCAAGGGCCACTGCAACCCCTGGTTCTCCCCTGGCCTACTTGACTTGCTGAATTCAAGGGACTGCCTATGGCTGAGGGCACGCACTTCTAGCAAGCAGGCAGACCTGCAAAACTATAAGAAAGCACAGAATGATTGCACCCGGGCTATACGGGCTGCTAAAAATCAATACTACAAGGAAGCCCTCACCACAACCTGGCGTGATGGCAGAAAGTTTTGGAACAACTTAAAAGAATTAACTGGTAAAGACTGCAGATCTGTACCCACTATGCTTAACATAGAAGGCACTCCCACTCTTGATCCTAGAACAATTGCCAACTCATTCAATAATGCCTTCGTGGGCCTGAGTGGTGTACTCCCACCTGACTTCTTCAACCCACCCAGCTCTTCTGATGCTCGAATAAATGGTTCCTCAACCCGCTCCCACCCTCCTTTCTACTTCAAAACAATCACAACCAGGGAAGCTCGAAAATACTTCCTAAAGGTTCTGGGCAAAACTAGATTCAGCAGTGATACACTGGACCTGAAATTCGTAGCACTGTCCTTGGACGAAATTCAGATCTCACTGACACACATACTCAACACTTCTCTCACGTACTCGCAGTTCCCAGTAAAGTGGAAGTCTGCAATAGTCACACCAGTCTTCAAGAGTGGTGACTGGACACTTACTGGGAACTATCGGCCAATCTCTATCTTACTGCCGCTCTCGAAAGTACTCTAGAGAATAGTTGTGGACCAGCTTGGCAATACGTTGAAAAGCACCAGCTGCAATGTCCTGAGCAACATGGCTTTAGAAAGCACCACAGCACCACAACTGCACTGCTGGAATTTACGGGCTATGTAAACTACTCCCTTGACCGACGTCTCCTAGTTGGTGCAGCCTTCATCGACTTATCGAAAGCATTTGATACTGTCAACCGTGCTCTTCTGATCAAACAGCTCGATAGCATTGGTCTCTCCCCTGACACTGTAACTTGGTTCTCCAGCTATCTGCTGGAGAGGTCTCAACAGGTCAAGATTGCTAATACCTTATCTGATAGCCGTCAAGTCTGCTCAGGTGTACTCAAGGGTCTATTTTGGGCCCGCATTTGTTCAGCCTCTTTCTTAACCAACTCTCCTCTGACTGTAACTGTCGCTCACTCCTTTATGCAGACGATGCCGCATTGTTCACTGTATTTACTTAACCCCGCTACTCTCGAAGGCAAACTCTAGACCAACTTTTCAATGGCAGAAAGATGGTTTAAAGATCAGAAATTGGTGATGAACTATACAAAGACTAAAACTATGTTGTTCTCCACTGCTCAGAATTGGACAGAGCCCACCCTCCTCTGATCACCAACCAGGTGGGTTCTCCCCTGTTGCTTGTACAGAATTTCAAATACCTGGGGATCATGCTGGACAGCACAATGACTTTCGACCGCCACATTGACAGTCACTAAGGCTGTTACTACACTCATTGGTCTGTTGCACAGACACAAGCATAGTCTCACCCCTGAGGCCCTCAAACTAGCAGTGCAAAGTTCTCTTGTGACCCTAATTGACTACGGGCTGGCAAAATATGGTTCGGCACCAGAAACTGCCCTACGCCGTATTAAAGTTGTTTTAAACAAAGCCATCCTGACATCTCCTCGCTAAGCGTGATTGGTCCCTTCAAAAGACTGCTGAGACAGCAGCTAATAGAGAATGCCAGCTGTACCTACTTCCAATAATGTCTTACGCATGTTCTCCAGACTTCTCCATACCTTACGCTAACCCACTCCTGCAGTGTCTTCTATTCTTGTGCACCCCAGCTTCTTATTATCTCACCTCTGCGCTCAGTTGCCTTCACACTCCATCCACCCCACCACCCTCCTACCCACCCTATTCCACTCCCACCTACAGACATCCATTTCTCGGCTCACCCTAACCCTCCCCTTCCCTCCACTTGCCCTATAACCTATACTCCACCCCAGCTTCCACCCCTGATTCTGTTTCCTTTCTGTCCCTCACTCCTTCCCCTGTACTTTCAGCTGTCATCTCTCCTCCCAAAGTACTGCCTCTCTTCTCTTCTCTTCTCCTTGCTCTTCTCCTCTCTTCTTCTCTCCTCTTCCTATAACCTTGTAACAATACCTAATTTAGTGTACTTGACTCCGACTACTAACACAGCCTTCGTAAAAATGCCTACCTACCGTAACTTAACAGACTCTGGGTACTGTCATCAGCCAATGACCTTGTACATGCTGTGCTTGCTCTACTTTGTCATTCAAGCACATTTGTGTTGTAATTTACTTATGTTTTACGTTTCTTATAGCTTTTTTGTCTAGACGCTGAACCTGTTTAATGAGCTTGTGCTCAAAGGTACTATCCAAGATCTCAATAAATAAAATAAATAAAAAAATGGGGTTCATATAACACCTCAAGATCTGAGTGTCAGTGTGTTGGTATGCAGTGCCTAACTGGCCAGATTTTATATAGACAGTGCTTGTCACGCATTGGTTCATGCAGACTACACTGGTTTCTTTGCATAAAAGTTGTGTGTGTGTGTGTTTGCGTAATATGTTTGCTTATGCATCAACATACTGGTTTGTTCAATAAGAATATATTACACATAAACCTTGATTACTGCAACTCCCTTTACCTAGGGCAACCTGGGGTGGATATCCGCTACCTGCAGCTGGTGCAGAACGCTGCAGTCCGGTTATTGACGGGGACCTCCCGGCCTTGTCACATCTCTCTGGTGCTGCGCGAACTGCACTGGCTGCTGGTATACTGGTGGATCACCTTTAAAGTTGGGACTTCTGACTTATAAAGCCCTACATGGACTGGCCCAGACTACCTGAAAGAGCTTCTAATTCCTTACTGCCCTGGGTGATCGCTACACTCAGCTGAGGAGGGGTTGCTAGAGATTCCAAGGTTTCCTTAAAATCTTCTGGGGCCCATGTATTTATGTATGTAGCCCCAGCCCTTTGGAATTCTCTACCCCGTCAGTTACAGGAGTGCACGACCGTGGAGGGCTTTAAACAGGCCCTAAAAACATATTTGTGGCTTCAAACCTACCCTGCATGATTTTATTTGTTTTTATCTAGATTGTATTTGCATTTTATGAATCTGTATTCATTGTTCAATGTTATTTTAACTTGTTGTTATGCACCTTGGTTTTTGAAAGGTGCGGTACAAATACATTATTATTATTATTTATTATTATTATAAGCACAATGAGCCAGAGCTCATTTCTAGGTGTGACCCAGGGGAGGGTTATGTGAGAGAGTAAAAACAGCAAACTGTTAAGAGACAGCAACAACTGCTTGTACAGAACAGTAACAATTCATTTGCAGAACAATAACAGAACAGTAACAATGCGTGTACAGAATAGTAACACTGCATGTACAGAGTAGAAACAATGTATGTACAGAACAGTAACAATAAATGTGGAGAAACAGTAACAATGCATGTACAGAAATGTAACAGAACAGTAACAATACATGTGGAGAAATAGTAACAATGCATGTGCAGAACAGTAACAGAACAGTAACAATGCATGTACAGAATAGTAACAATGTATGTACAGAACAGTAACAGAATAGTTACACTTCATGCACAGAAAAGTAACAATGCATGCACAGAACAGTAACAATGCATGTACGAAACAGTAACAGAACAGTAACAATGCATGTACAGAGTAGTAACAATGCATTTACAGAACAGTAACAGAACAGTAGCAATGCATGTACAGAACAGTAACAATGCATGTGCAGAACAGTACCTGCTGGAAGTGTGATAAACCACATGCTGATCTCCTGCACATGTTATTGAGTTACCCCCAGGTGTTTAAGTTATGGGAGCAGGTTCATAGGATCTGTGAGACAGTCACAGGATTGCAGATCTTGTTGTCTCCTCTGACTTTTATATTGAGGATTTCCTCTCAGATAAAATCTCTCCTCCCCAAAAGTCAGTTTAACTTGATTTTGTCAGCTTTCTTGGCTCTTAAGAGGTTGGTACTTGCACATTGGAAGGTACAATATTCGCCCTCTATGTCCGAATGGTTTAACAATATGTCAGCCTTAGGACAGAATGAGAGAATTTGCCACATACTGCTTAACCAGTCTTCTAAGTTTGTTGAAACATGGTCCCCCTTCCTAGAACTGAAACCCTGACTTCATGATTCCCTGACTTGAGCTATAAAACTGAGTTAAAAACATATTTATTTAGCTTAGCCTTCCTTAACTATGGTTAAAGTTGTTATTTATTGCCCTTGTTTTAATTTATATTTATTGTATCTGATTTTATGTGCAGCGCCTTGGTTTGGAAAGGCACTATACAAATAAAGTTTGACTTGACTTGCCTTGATGATATGGTCTACCATTCATCTTTCATTTTTCAAAATTTATAATGCCCCCCCCTTTTTTTTAAGTATTGATTCACATATTCTATATCGGAGTTATGTCAGTGTTTGAAGCACTATATAAATACAAATATTATTATTATTGAATACTGTGTTTTTTGTGAGTGTATCCCTTGGTAATCTATTGTTTGTTTCCTTTCCTCTTCTTTTAATTATGACTTGTTATCTTTATATATTCACTGATTGGGTATTGTGGATTAGCACTCTTGTACCTGTTTTTTTATCTCTTTTTTCAAAATCAATAAAATATTAAATAAAAAAAAAGAACAGTAACAAAATAGTTACATTGCATGCGTAGAACAGTAACAATGTATGTACAGGACAGTACCAAAACTTTAACAATACACGTACAGAACTGTAACGGTGCATATAGAGAAGAGTAACAATGTGGAATCAAGCAGTTATTTACAGAAATTCAAACTAAACAAGCATGAGCAAAAGTCAATTGATTGATTAATTGACAGTGTGACTGTGGGTAAAAAGTTACAGAGTCTATATTAGGCTGAAAACTGGAAAACTGCAACCGTACATTGGTAAACATGGCAGAGGTTATGTGAGTGTCAGCCAACTAAGTGAACAGGCAAACTTTATGTTCAAGAAACAACAGTGATGGTGGTGCAAAAACTACAGCATTTACACTGCGCATACACTATTAGTAAAACTACAATTTGCAAAGGTTGCTGGGAATCAGGTACAAGGGTATAAGGGCAGCTGAGCAAAAAACAAAAAATGGCAAGTGGTACGTACAGGTTTTTGATTTGGGAGGCAGCAGGAGTGATTTGACTGAAGTGGAGAGAGGGTGAGAGCTGGAGTGGGAGGTTATGCCAATGTGTAGGAATACTGATGGAGAAAGCAGATTGGCCTGCTGCAAATTTATGGTAACGGAAATGAAAGGAGAGAACATCTGATGAGCAGATGGAGTAGGTAGGTGAAATGGAGAGGCCAAGATGAGAGGAAGGGTAGTGAGGAACAGATCAAGTCCTGTGTTTGTCAGGGAAGGAGGACCAGTGTCAGAGGCATGGGTCTCAATGGAGGGAAGAGAAAGGTTAGGGCAGAGGGAGCAGTGATGGGTGACAGCTTGTGTATTAAGTGGGAAGCAACAGAAGAAGTGAAACAGGGAGTCCAGCCTGGCCCGAGTGCATTTAGAGGCAGCAGTGTGTAAACCACATATGCGTAACCTAGATTCCAGCAGTATCGTATTGTGGAGGCCTTCCCAGGAGACCGGGAGTGGAAGGCAGGATTTATTGTGGAACAGCACACCAAGCTTGGGTGCAGGATTTCAAGCATGCTGTCTCTGAGGGTGGAAAAACTGTTTTGGCCCAGCGACAACCCTAGATACTTTTTTTTATCTTCCTCCTATCTCTCCAGCCCCCGCATCGTCGGGAGCCCCAGTGGAGTCTGCCTCCACTTCTACCACCTACCTTCAGCCTCTCAGGTCCCCCATTGAGCCACGGTTCTAACCCCGGGTGGGAATGAGGTTGGGCCTCTGAACCCTGAATACTTCTAGTTTTGTCAGGATCCAGGAATGGCCAGGCAGGTGCGAGCAATGAAGGGTCTGCTTTGGAGCTCCATCTTCTCAGAGCCTGGAGAGTGCTTTTCTCTGTTCTTGTGGATGTGACATGCGCCCAGACATCAAGGCATGGCCACTGACGTCCATCACTTCTTCCCCCTGTATCTGATGCAGCACTTGCTGTACCCCAGGCCTCCTCCTGGGGCCAGTCACGCGCTGAGCCAATGTCCCCCCTCCCTCCCAGAGAAGATGAGCTTTTCTCATGATGCTCTGTCTTCTCCTCCTGGCTGGCCCTTTGACTTCTCAGGCTCTTTCCCAAACCCAGGTTGTCGGCATCACAAGCGGTAGTGCTACCACTGAGCCAGTGGGCTAGCTTCTAGATACTTTTGTATGGTATCTTGGTTTAATCACTGATTCCATTGAAATTCCTGGGACAAGAAACTCCTGAAATGACAGCTGGTTTTATGCTGGGTGAGCGGGATACTGTATTCTTTTCCTCTCTCTCTCTCTTGCACACGTGCCACACACACACACACACACACGCACACACACACACACATCCTCTCTTCCTTCCTTTGTGTCTCACACACAGACATCCTCTCTCACACACTCACATCCTATGCACGGACCTTAGAATACTAACTGTGCTTCGTTTTTCAGGGGGGTCCTACTCTTTCAGTTTTGCAGCTGGAAGGGGCCGAGGCACAGAAGGCCAAGCTGCACATTCCACAAGTGTATGCACTATCTGTGGTTTAGAAACCTATGACACAGTGTAAACTAAGTAATGTTACCCATTATTGTGCAGCTGTAAACAGCAGAATCCCCGTCACTCCCACAAGTCAAGGGTGGGGACATGAGTATGTGTTAACCGTCCTCTCCCTAGTAGGAACTGGAAGAATGACTTTGTTAGATCACTGCCATGGTCTTTTTTTTTGCTTACTCTTTTTGCGCCCCTTCACTCCAGTGCGGACTGCCCTCAGGAGGTCTCATGGCACATCTCCATGCCCTGACACACTCGCCGGCTGGCGTCCATGACCGCCATGGGGCCTTACCTATACCCCGTATGGGGGATGGGAATAGGAGGGGATGTACCCGAAACCTCATCATTAGGGCTGTGCCATTCTGTTGTGCAGTGGACCCAGATGTATCGGGATCCATTGTCCATTGTGATGGGGCCCGTTTTCCTTGTAGCTGTGCCATGCCCTCAGAATGTCAGCAGATATGCATGTGGCTCACGTAGGAGTGCGCATGATTGCGAGCCCAGCCAGCATCCTCCCCACTACATTGCATGCTACTGCACTTCCAGCTGTAGTTGCCCAGGTGGCAGCGAGCCTCCATCCCCAGAGAAGAGCATCATCTGGGACACTCAGTCATTCTCCCTTTGCTGGCCCTCAATCAGTCCGGGCTTTTTTCCAAACCAGGATCGTCAGGACTGCAAGCGACAGCAGTACTGCTACACCAAAAGGCCGGCTCACTTTCATCAATTTCTAGTCAGCTGCTAGGTAAGGACAACACTCTTGCAAGGCAGGTGCTTCATGACACCAGTAAAAATTGCATTGTGGGTAATTATGAGTGATGAAATGTCACGCTGAACTAGGGCTAATGCTGCTAGACTCTGCTCTGGAAGCTGATAGTGCAACTGTAGCTCCCCCCCGGCCCCCGATCAGTTTGTGGGCTATACAGAATGACAATAGGCTACCCACCCCAAATTAGGTGCTTGAGAAAGGGATTATACTCCCTGTGACTCTGTGTGTGCTGCCTTTAGGACAGCATGCTCAGAACTAAATAGAGGGAAATGAAGTGTGCAGACATGACTGTGATGAAGGGTAGGTGATGGGTTTTCCCAGTTCCCACCAGGTGTGGACAGACATGGAGACACCTCCTGTGACAGTGTGACCTGGTGCGGACACTCGCAGATGTACATTAGTGCTGGTGCTAGAGAACTCCAATATGGTTGCTAGTGTCTGCTGTGATCCTACAAAGCAGACTCCCAGATATAATACACAGCTGTAGAGGATGTACCAGCCCTTCCTAGAGGTCCCCAGAGACACCCCCTTCCACACACATATAGCCGGTACACAATAGTGTGTTAAAAATAATACCTTTGTGAGAGCACTGTGCAAAATCCATCACAGAGGTGCACGTGCACACTAAGTGCTCGGGATTAGGTCCCCACTGTTACAGGGTAACTAAATGCCTACTCCCCCTGGGTGGGGAGGAGGAGAAATGAGTGCCCTCCAGCAAAGGAGGTGGGGTGAGCATACCTCTCAACTGTCCCTGATTTTCAGGGACGCCCCTGATTCACCTCAAAATTTCCTCTGTCCTCAGAAAATTTGTGTTTTGTGATAAAACAGTGGGGATTAAAAGCACAAAATAATGTCAAACATTAAGGTTACAGACTTGTTCTTCTTCATAAAATGCATCTTAACACAAATCCTTCCATTCTATCATCTTTCTGAGTGAATAGTAACAATTTTTAAGATGTGTCCCTCATTTGGGGTCTTTGTCCCTGATTTTTTTAAGCCTTGTCCCTGATTCATGAGGCAAGAGGTTGAGAGGTATGGGGGTGAGTCCCATAGGCAGCAGAGCCAGCGAGATCAGGAGACCCCCCTCAGTTTGGTAGCTGAAGGGTCAGACAATTAATTTTGACCTGCCTCCACACACACACACACACACACACACACATTTCAATCAGTGGAGCAGTATTAATTTACAATGAAGCCGGTGGAATTTCTCCAGTGACAACAGGGAGGCTGCTTTTAAACCTTTTGTACTCAACATACATTGAAAATACAGGCAAACAAAATGTAACTCTTTGGAAAAACTCCATGGAAAATTTTGTTTTGCCATTGTATGAGTTGCACTGCAACTGTATAGTTATTTCTGACTTCTTTCTCCTCTCAAATCACTTCAAAAGCTACAACTCCTCACCCTGTTCTGATTATCATGAATAACCCATGCATTTCTGCTAATAAATCATGGATTACTCATCAAAATGTGTGGCTTATTCAGAATTATAAAAAGCTAGGTAGGTTGATTAAAGTATATTCAAGAAGGCAACTGTTTTCCCAGCACCCTGGTCTACACTGTTCTGTGCAATTCTGCCCCCCCACTTTTTGTTATGTTTCTCTGCCAGTGGTTAGCCCTGGTGACCACGGATGGCAGTGCAGCTGGAACCACTGGATGGGTGGGGTAAAGTTATTAATCCCCGATAAACGCACACTCTGTCATGGGTTATTGCTTACTTAATCCATGTGGGGTTAAAACCCTCAAGGTGTATATCCAGCATGATTCTTTTTGTAATTGTGACCTTTTCCGATTGCCCCCTCTAATGTGCCTTGGAACATGATCAAGACCCATGAATCTGAAACCCTTTATGTTACTAGCATGATGCTCTGCAAAATGAACTTCCAAAGAGTTATTTATTTATTTTATTTAGAATTTTGGTGACCAGGAAACGCACACTGAGTCATGGCTCATTTCCAGGTGCGACCCAGGGGAGTAGGAATAGGGGAGTACCAGGTATAAGTATGTCATTTTACAATGCAGAGTACTCTTGAAAAACACATTAGCAAATAAGGTACAGTAAAGGAAAACCTATAAACAGGGACCTACGGTTAAACAGCATAGCAGAAAGCTGGCCTGATGGTGCTGAAGGTTGAGGCACTAGATGCCATACCTTGCTCCATGCCAGTGACCTGTGTTCAGGAGTGAGCGTGGGTCACCGGGGCTCAGCCAGTGGGGGGTGGAGGGAGAGGACTGAGTGTCCGAGGGACTGCTGTCCTCTCCTGGTGGGTGGGTTGCTGCTCCCCACTGAATGACTGCCCCAAGAGGAGGCCTGAGGGGTAGTTCGGGAAAGGTGGAGTGACACAAAGGGAGGGCGTTGTGGGCAGCAGCATGCACATGCCTCCACATGTGCGCATGCATGCCTGCAGTGATGGGAGGGGAGAAAATTTGAAAAATGGAGCTGGCAGGCTCCAAGATGGCCTGGACTTGTCTCCGATACTGGCTTCCCCATTGTCTGGATTGTGCTTGGGGGGGGGCAGGCACACCTCCCTCCGGCCCCGCTAAGGGGAGTAATTCATGGGGGAACTAGCAGGGCAGATTGGGGGCAGCCAGATTCTGAAGACTAGCCCTCTGATAGATGGCCAGAGCCACCTGCCAGCCTTGTGGGGCAGATAAACAGAATAATAAAAAAAAATATATAGCATAGTAGAAACAATTGAGTGACAGTAATGAAAATTAGCATATAGGACATGAGCAGACCAAAATGTAGTTGGGAGAGCAAGTGGCGCACAGTTTGTTTCTTGCAGTAGATGTGTTCTTAACTTATACAGGGGGAGTCGGTGTAGGGGGCCAGCTTGAAATGGGATGAAATGGGTGAATTTGGACTAGCTTTAATTACAGTGCGAACATGCTCCCGAATTTGTTCTTTCAGAGCCCTTGTAAAGTGTTCCTATGTAAAGTTTCAGACAGTCACGTGCTAGAACATAAACAACAAATTGTGTCTAGCAGTTGATAAACTGTCATATTTCATTTGTTTTTGCCAACAGGGGATGCTTAAAGACTCTTTCTTGTTGGCAAAAAATGCAGATATTACACCTGCCACACCCTACAGCACCCTAAGGGTTTAGGTGGAAGCCAGTTAGGTCTTAAGTCACCTGGTGGTTTACTAAAAAAATGTGTGTGACAGAATCCCCTGCATTGTTTCCTCTTCTAAATGTCACTCTAGGTTTTTCACCCACTGCTGCTTTCAAAGTGGGATCACTATCCAAAATGTACCAGTGCTTAGGTACAATCTTGGCTACCTGGGATGAAATTCGATTGTGCTCAGTAACAAGGGTTACTGTATCATTCTGGGATTTTAATTTTGATTTAGGTTTCAAAAGATTCTATTCATAGACCTCACTTTAACTATTGCTTCATCAAAGAGCTCTGAGGGATAACCCCTTTCTAAAAATCTACTTTAAAGGTCAGATGTCATGCCTCAAAGGACCCAATCATGGAGCAATTACTGTACGCCTAAGGTGAATTAATTGACCAAATGGAATACTTCTCTTCAAATGTTTGGGATGGGCACTAGAAAAATGCAATAAAGTATTTCCAGAGGAGGGCTTTCTGTAAACCTCTGACTGTATGATATCACCCTCCTGTACCCTTGAGTTAATATCCAGAAAGTTTATAGTGCAGGGGTTACAGTCATATTGAATTGTAAGCCCACATCATTCTCACTAATAAAATTAACAAATGAGGGAACTGATTATACATCCCCATCCCATATCACCAAAATATCATTGATAAAACATCCACAGAATTTTATCTGGGGAAAAAAGGGGTTCTGCCATGGTTAAGCATGACAGTGCCCTCCCAGCAAGCCATGAAAAGGTTTGCGTAGGAGTGCGACACCATGGTCCCCACGGCAGTCCCACAGGTCTGAAGATAACATTTTCCATCAAATACAAACTAGTTACTAGTCACTATCAATTCTACTGCACGCAAAATGAATTCTGTAGGGAACTTTTTTTGCCATGGATTTGTCATTTACATGATGCTGCAATACCAAAAGTCCCAAATCATGTTTAATACTAGTATATAAACTAGTTACATCAATTGACAACCACATGAATCCTGGACTCAGGACAAACCCCTCTAGTTTAAAAAGAATGTCAATAGAGTCCCTAATATATGATGGTTGCAATATTATAAGTTGTTTTAAGAAATATCAGCAAAAACAGATAACTTCTCTGTCAGGGACCCCTATCCAGAATAATTGGTCTTCCGGGTGGGTTTGTCTGGTCCTTGTGAATTTTTGGTAATGTATAAATGGTGGGGATGTGGGGAAATTCCACCTTCATGAAATCACCTTCTTTTTTAGTAATCAAACCAGTAATCGCACTCTCACTGAGGAAATTATTAATTCTAGTTTTAAATCTCAATGTTGGATCCTCCAAAAAGCTGTTTGCAGCTGTTGGAGTCATACAGCTGTATTAAAATTGCTGCTACTGACCAAGTGGCCTGTCTTGGATCTCCCCTGCCACTGACTAAGTGGCCTGTCTTGGCCCTCCCCTGCCCCTGAACAAGTGTTGTGTATTGGCCCTCACTTGCCCCTGACCAAATGCTCTGTCTGGGCCCTTCCCTGTCCAAGCACCTGTCTTAGCTCTCCCCTGCCCCTGACTGAGCATCTGTCTTGGCCCTCCCCTTCCCCTGACCAAGTGGCCTGTCTTTGCCCTCCCCACCCCTGACTGAGCAGCCTGTCTTGGCCCTCCACTGACTGAGTGGCTTGTCTTAGCCCTCCCCTGCCCCTGTCCGAGTGACTGTCTTGGCCCTTCCCTGCTACTGACCAAGTGGCTTGTCTTGACCCTCCCCTGAGTGAGTGGTCTGTCTTGGCCCTCCCTTGCACCTGTCCAAGTACTCTGTCTTGGCCCTTCCCTGCCTCTGACCGAGTGCTGTGTCTTGGCCCTCACCTGAACAAATGGTCTATCTTGGCTCTCTCCTGCCTCTGACTGGGTGCTTATTTTGGCCCCTGTCCCTGGCTCAGCATCTGTCTTGGCCTGTCCCGACCAATCATTTATCTTGGCCCTCTCCTGCCCCTGACAGAGCACCTATCTTGGCCCTCCCCTTCCCCAGACCGAGTGACCTGTTTTGGCCCTCTCCTGCCTTGACTAAGCACTGAGTCTTGGCCCTCCCCTGACCAAATGGCCTGTTTTGGTTCTCCCCTGCCCCTTACTGGGTGCCTTTCTTGGCCCTTCCCTTCCCCAACTGAGCATCTGTCTTTGCCCTCCTCTGCCTCTGACCAAGTGGGCTGTCTTGGCCCTCCCCTGCTCCTGACTAAGCATCTGTCTTGGCCTTCCCTTGTCGCTGACCAAGTGGCCTGTCTTGGCCCTCCCTTGCCCCTGATTGATCAACTGTATTAGCCCTCCCCTACCCCTGACTGAGTGCATGTCTTGGCCCTCCCCGCCCCAACTGAGTGGCCTGTCTTGGCCCTCCCCTGCTTTTGACCAAGCAGCCTGTCTTGGCCCTCCCCTGCCCCTGACCAAGTGTGTGTCTTGGCCCTCCCCTACCCATGACCAAGTGCCTGTCTTGGCCTTCCCCTGCCCAAGTGGCCTGTCTTGGCCCGCCCTAACTTTTGACTAAACAGCCTGTCTTGGCTTTTCCTTGCCACTGACTGAGCATCTGCCTTGGCCCTCCCTTCACACTGACCGAGCATCTGTCTTGGCCCTCCATTGCCCCTGATCAAGTGGCTGTCTTGGCCTCCTTTGCTCTGACCCAACAGCCTGTCTTGGCCCTCTCCTGCCTCTTACCAAGCATCTGTAGCATCTGCCTTGGCCCTTCCCTGCCCCTGACTAAGTGGCTTGTCTTGGCCATCCCCTGCCCCTGACCGAGCATCTGTCTTTGCCCTTGCCTGCCACTGACTGAGTGCCTGTGTTGGCCCTCCCTGCCCCTGACCAAGCACCTGTCTTGGCCATCCCCTGCCCATGACCGAGCATCTGTCTTGGCCCTCCCCTGCCCCGACCTAGTGGCCTGTCTTGGCTCTCCCCTGCCCCGACCAAGAGCCTGTCTTGGCCCTGTCCTTCCCCTGACTGAGCATCTGTCTTGGCCCTCCTCTGCCTCTGACCAAGTGGCCGGTCTTGGCCCTCCTCCACCCCTGACTCAGTGGCCTGTCTTGGCCCTTCCCTGCTTTTGACCTAGCAGCCCACCATGGCCCTCTCCGCCCCTGACTAATTGCCTGTTTTTGCCCTCCCCACCCCTGATGAAGTGTCTGTCTTGGTCCTCCCCTACCCCTGACCAAGTGCCTGTCTTGGTCTTCCCCTGCCCCTGACTAAGTGGCCTGTCTTGGTCCTCCACTGACTGAGTGGCCTGAATTGGCCCTCCTCTACTATGGCTAAGTGCTGTGTCTTGGCCCTTCCCTGACCAAGTGGCCTGTCTTGGCTCTCTCTTGCCCCTGACTGGGTGCCTGTCTTGGCCCTCCCCTTCTCCTGACTGAGCATATGTCTTGGCCCTCCTCTGACTCTGACCAATCAGTTTATCTTGGCCCTACCTTGCCCCCTGACCAAGTGGCCTAGCTTGGCCCTCCCTTGCCACTGACTGAGTGGCTGTCTTGGCCCTCCCCTGCCTCCGACCAGACAGCCTGTCTTGGTTCTCCTCTGCCCCTGACTGAGCAGCTTGTCTTGGCCCTCCCCTGCCCCTTAGCAAGCATATGTCTTGGCCCTTCCCTGCCCTGAATGAGTGTCTGTCTTGACCCTCCCCTGCCCCAGACCAAGTGGCTGTCTTGGCCCTCCCCTGGTCCTGGCCCAGTGGCCTGTCTGGGCTCTCCCCTGCCCCTGACTGAGTGCCTGTGTTGGCCCTCTCCTGCCCCTAACCAAGCGCTTGTCTGGCTCAGGCAGACTCATTGCTACAAAGCGCAAACTAAAACCTGTCTGCCATCAGAAGCACCTCGACAAGAACTCTGGCTTAGTGCCACAAGAAGAGCTTCGATACTCATTATCATAGAAAAGTGAGCTGATTACTGGGAATTACTTGGCTGGCTTGTTTCTTTTTAATGCCCATCCCTGTCTGGATTCTACATTCCTTCAGTACATATCCATCCCATTTTAACTGAACTTGGTAACAGAAATAAATAAAAAATGACTGAAATCAATGACCATTTAGCTCCCAACTCATATCCGAAAATGGTGCTGACAGCCAGATCTGAGGGGTGCTGCTGGCCTTCAAAGGGTTTTACTGGGAAGGATATAGCGGTGCTTCTCCAGCCAAGAAACCATTTAGAAACAGTATTGACCAGACATCCTGAATACCAGAGCTGTTCCACTTCCAAGTCATCATATATAGATGTATCTATATATATATATATTTTGCTTTTGTTTAAGTGGTGGAGGTATTGGAGGGTGTAATTAAGACATTAGTCACTGTCCTAGTGCTGCCCTTAGTGAGTTGAAGTACAGGGAGCTCGTGTAAGCCAATGTTTGTGGTGGGATCTGAACCCAAGAGCTACTGGTGACAGTTTGGTGTTCTCCTCAGACTACACTGCTTGACATTTGTAACTATTGCCTTGTATGTTCATGCTTTCAGTGCTCCATGTTTCTTTCTGGCCAGTCTTAGTTGTTAACTCAAGTCTTGCATTTGTTTGGTTAGTTGAATTTTCAATCAGCAGACCCCCCCCCCCCGAGACTTCAGTTCAATGAGTACAAAACTCCATGATCTGGTTGCTGTAAGATGCAAGCATGACCACATCACCCTATGCTCCCAGAAGGCCACCAGTGCCTACCCATATTCTAAAAACATTAATTGAAAGTTTCTCCCAAACATTCAGCAAAGAAACGGGGCAGTGATGTTAGTCCAGTTGAAGATGAAGGACAAAATATAGATAAATACACGATTCCCTTTGGCTTTCAAGAGGAAGAGGTATACTGACTTCATCAGGTCCATGGGAACAGTTTGAGCAGAGCTGTTGAAAGCTAGTTATATGAAAAAAAGTTCTGTTGGTGGCAGGGCCCCTAGTCAGTAATACCCCCTAACACAACACACACACACAGCTAACATTAAGGATAGACTAGCGAGGCAGCTGTGGCCATGTGAGAGGGAATCAAATTAATCTGTTAGAACTCACCAAATAGGGGTGTACCCGGGTGTGTGGGTGCCTATACCAAGTTTTGCCGAGGGGCCACTTTGGCCACCGATCAGAAATCATGCTAGCCAAATTGAAGTCTCAGGTAGTCAAAATATCTGGGTCTTTCTAGTGCAGCAGCCTAAGCCCAAGTTGTTTCCAGAGTTTGTTTCTGCAGTTTTCGTCCAAGTCCCCAAATTGCAGAACATTTTTTTGTGATTGAGTCAAATTGTGGAAAATGTTATTGCAATTCAGACACTTATGGAAAAAATAAACCACCATATAGCAGCCTTCACAGCAACATGTGTGTGCCAGCTCCTATAGACGTATCTAATCACTTCTAAACCCCCTCTACCCTGTTTGTCCATAACATTCAACTGTTATTCATCACTGTAAAGCAGACTCCTCGGACCCCTCTTCACCCCAATGGCTTGTATCCCAACCACAAATTTACTGATCTCTTCAGGTGTCCCTATCCTAGTTACCCTTTCAGATTTGGTATTTATTTTCTCTAAAATTGTATGTAAAATGTATGCTATGCTTAAGTATAAAGGCATGCTAGTATCGCTTGGCCTTTGCACCCTTCCAGGTATAGGCTGCCATAACTTAGGCTCCCCACCTGAGTGCAGGAGGGGCTATTAAATCATGGGCCAGATGCACCAATATTGTGAAACTGCCACTGATGAGTATGCTGCAGACAATGCAAGGAGTGGCAGCAGAAATCTTACCATATTTTATAATACCTATGTGCTTTGGCAAGTCTATGGCCTCCGATGGTAATGCCACAGTAATGCTCTGTTGCTGGAATGACATGCTTTAGTTAAGCTGATAATGATCTGGATTCTAACTCTAATCAGGTTTTACTGAAGTAATGCTGTAGCAATATTATGGTTTTGGAACTAGCCAAGAAGGGTGGTAGAAGAAATTACGAAGGCATAAACTGGCCCCCTCCCACCCCAATAGACTGACACAGAAAGAAGAGAGGACTCAAAGGGAAGTAAATCTCCCAGGGTGCAAAATAAAGAAAAAAGCAGTATGACTGAAATGAAAGGGGACAGGAGCATGAGCTGTTAAAAGAGAGGGGAAGAGGAGGCAGGGCAAGAAGAAAACAAGGGGGGCAGCAAGCAGAGTGGTAACAAAATGTGGAAGGCTATGTGTGCATATGCAAAAAGTCTAGGAAATAAAATTCTGGACCTAGAGGTCATTATGGCCATTACTGAGTCGTGGTGCACATCAAGCCACGACTGGGATGTGGCCATACCAGACTATACTCAGGTCAGGAAAGATAGTGTAGTTTGGAAGGGAGATGGGTTGGTTCTGTGTGTAAGGGAGGGTATCAAAGTGACAGAGCCATAGGGAATCCAGGGGGAATGGAGGAGCTGGAGGTACTCTGGGTCATCCTTTTTTTTTTTTACAACTCTTTTTCTGGCTCCGCTGAGCCCTGGAGAACTCTCTTGGGCATCCACTCACCCTAGCTCTACCTCCGGGCCTGAAACTCACCAGCATCCTTCCTGGCACCAGCCTGGCTATCCTCTTGGCTCTGATCCCTCCCAAGGTGGGGCCACCCTGTCCTCCCAGAGCACTCTATCTGCAAATTCAGGCCAGGCTGGACTTGGCCCAGGAGCTGGATGAGTCCAGCCAATGGAGTGTGGCTGCAGGTTGGTGCCATTGCCTATCTCCGGGAGCAGGGATTTTTCTTGTACCCCCCCCCCGAGAAAGAGCTCGGACGCGCAGTGGTGCCAGGTCACCTGCCGCAGCTCTCGTCCTGCTACGTAATGCCCCCTTGTATGTGCAGTACCACCGGAGGCCACTGCAATGCCGGGCATGCCTGAATCCCACCCCAGAGAGAGGAGAGGAGAGGAGAGCTGTTCTCTAGACACTCAATCCTCTCTATCCCCGCCGACCCCTGGTGACCCAGGCTCGTTCCTGAACCCGGGTCGCTGGTGTAGTGCAGTGTGTGGTATCCAGTGCCTCAACCCTCAGTGCCACTGGGCCGGCACTCTGGGTAATCCTGGAGATGGAAAAAGGAGCTACTGTTTGCACTGTCTTGATCTACAGATCTCCAACACCGCGGGGGAGAAATTAGTGAAGGCACTGGTGGAAACCATTGTACAATGGCAAAAAAAGATGAGGTGCTGCTGCTGGGGGACTAAAGTCTGCCAGACGTAGACTGGAGCCTCCCACCTGCAGCTTCGGCTGGGAGCAGGGACATCCTGGACTCCCTGCAGGAGCTTTTGTCAGGCAACTAGTCAGAGAGCCCACTCGTGATGGGGCAATACTGGACCTGGTTGCTATTCTGACTGCCCCTTCTTAACCGAGTTGGCTATCTTTTCCTCAGTTTGGGCCTTTGCCATTCTGACTGCCTTCCCCGCTTCATTCTGCTTTATGTGGTACAGTTCTCTGTCCTGCTCCTTCTGTGTTTCCTTATACTTCCTGAATGCTATATTTTTCTCCCTTACCTTCCCCACCACTTCTTTTGAGAACCATAGTGTTTTTTTCTTTCGTTTTGATTTGTTTATTTACTTCACACAAAGGCTTGTTGCCTCTGTGATGGCAGTTTTGATGTTTCCCCATTGTTGCTCCACCCTACCCTCAACCCTCAACCCTGTTGCAGATCTTTGTGTCATCTGCAAAGAGACATACTTTCTCTTCCAGTCCCTCTGCAATGCTACTTATAAAGACATTAACAAGCATTTGTCAATGCTGAACGTTCACTTGCAGGTATTTGCAGTGGTATTTGGCACTTGGACATGGCTTAAAAAAATCAGTGACAAAGAAGTACAAGCATTTGTCAATGCCGAATGTTATTTGCTTCTATGTGCTGTTTAGGTATTTGGAAGTCATTGGAGTGCAAATATTGAAAATTCGCGAACTTACGAGTGTGCATAGGAACTGCCATTTTAAGACCTCTGCTCATGAACAGTGTCACTGTGATTTTCTTAATGTGTCCCATACATTGAGTTTGCACACCGACTGCGCCATTGTGCGCTACATGGGTAGAAACACGTTTTGGGCAGGATGTGAAAAATGACAGCTGTACTGCTCATGAGGAGGTGTGGTAAAATGGCAATTTTGAAAATCTGGAGTGAAAATATTGAAAATTCAAAAACTTACGAAAAGCGAGGAACTGCGAACGCACACATAAAACAGTCATTTTAGAATTTTTCACCAAATTTTCAAAATAGCCATTTTAAGACCTCTGCTCAGGAACAGTGTCACTGTGATTTTCTTAATATGTCCCATATATTGATTTAGCACACCGACCTGCGCCATTTATCGCTACATGGTGAAGACTGCGTTTAGGTGAGATGTGAAAAATGACAGCTGTACTACTACAAGAAGGTTTGGTAAAATGGCAATGTTGAAAAATATGGAGGGAAATATTGAAAATTAAGAAACCTACGAAATGCTATGAGAACTGCGCAACGCACGCCGTAAAACAGTCATTTTTAGACTTTTTTCACCAAATTTTCAACATAGCCATTTTAAGACCTCTGCTAATGAACAGTGTCACTGTGATTTTCTTACTGTGTCCCATACATTGATTTCACACACCGACTGCGCCATTGTGCGCTACATGGGCAGAAACACGTTTTGGGCAGGATGTGAAAAATGACAGCTGTACTGCTCATAAGGAGGTGTGGTAAAATGGCAATCTTGAAAATCTGGAGTAAAATATTGAAAATTCGCAAACTTACGAGCGTGCGTAGGAACTGCGCAACGCACGCTCGTAAAACAGTCATTTTTAGGAATTTTTTCACCAAATTTTCCACATAGCCATTTTAAGACCTCTGCTCATGACCAGTGTCACTGTGATTTTCTTAATGTGTCCCATACATTGATTTCGCACACCGACTGTGCCATTGTGTGCTACATGGGCGGAAACACGTTTTGGGTGATATGTGGAAAATGACAGCTGTATTACTCATAAGAAGGTGTGGTAAAATGGCAATGTTGAAAATCTGGAGTGAAAATATTGAAAATTCGCAATCTTACGAGCCTGCGTAGGAACTGCGCAACACACGCTCGTAAAACGGTCATTTTTAGGAATTTTTCCACCAAATTTTCAAAATAGGCTTTTTGAGAGCCCACCTTATGAACGCTGGCACTGTCGTTTCATTACTCAGACCCGAAAGGTGATTTCGCGCAGTGACTGCGAAATCACCCTTCGGGCCCGAATAACGCCATGACAGTGACAGAATTCATGAGAAGGGGTCCCAAAAACCCCATGTTGAAAATTTGGTGCAAAAATTCCAAAAATGCCTGAGATATGCAACAAAGTTGAAAAACCCATCTAGCCCATTATACAGCTTACCGGCATTTCCTCAGTTCGCGGTCGGCTTTGAAGAGTGCAGACTTGTTCCCGGTCCAGCGATGATCTTGCGCCGAGCTCCAGAGGTAAGTATGGGGTGAGGGGTGTGAGAGGCAAGGGTGCGCGGTGATGGGTGCAGGTTGTGTGGGGGCGGGGAGACTGCATGGGACCGTTTTAATTTACAGGTTTGTTTTTTTACAACTTGACGACGAGCGTTTGCCACACTGGGGTGGGCTCTCAGCGTGGCAGAAGGATGGCTGGGGGGCCGTGGAGCCGACGGGATTGGGCACACCCGCCAGCAGATGACGCGGGATGTTTGCCACGCTGGGATGGGCTCCCTAGGCAGAAGGATGGCTGAGGCGTGAGCCGACGGGATTGGGCACCCCGCGGCAGACGATGCGGACGCTACCACGCTGGGGTGGGCTCCCAGTGTGGCAGCAGGGAAAGCTGTTTGGGGAGGTGGAGCTGACGGGATTGGGCACCCCGTCGGCGAGCAACATGGGGCGTTTGCCATGCTGGGGTGGGCTCCCAGCGTGGCAACAAAGATTTGAGGCGTGACGCCTAACAGCACACAGTACGGTGGTTTTTGAAGAGAAGACCACCGCTGTCATACACAGCACCGCATCGATTGGTGCAGGACCGCCACGCCTGCTCAAAGGAGCAGGGGATTGCACAGGACAGGCACACCTCCAAAGTGTCCCATTCTCCCAAGACATTCCTTGCGCATGCACGCAAGCGAACGTAAAAAGGACCAGCCCCAGTACTGAACCCTGTGGTACCCCACTAGTAACCCTCCTTTCTTCACTGTGGACTCAGTATACCACCTTGTGTTTCATTCATAAGCTGGTGCATAAATTTACTCATCCTTGCCTAACTGAGATCATCAGCTGTTAAAGCAGCAGTGCAGTGAAAAATGATTTTCCAAAAAAGCTAGTTTCAGCTACAATTAAGAATTAGCATACCTGTCAAATGTACTTGTCTAGGTACTTTCTATACTGTGCACCATGAACCTTTTTGTATTTTTTCTGTCCTATCCCTTAACAGGTCTACAAAGTTATTTCTGTGGAAAATGTGGTGGACATCTTTTTTTTCTTGAGAAACAACTCAATTAACACATTTATAAGATAATCAAATTCTGATGGACTTAGAAAACTGTACCACCAAATTAAACTGGAAGATGGCTGGAATCTTTTATAGTGAAAAAAGGTAGGGTCAAATGTTTGCCCAATTTCATTGCACTGCTGCTTTGAAGAGTCAGTAGGTGGCATTGTACAGAAACAATGCTGTACGTGCATATGCTTCCACAAGTCATTGAGCTCTAGTGGTTATCTGACACATTGCAAGAATTCAGGCTAGTCCACAGTGAGGTCCATGACTATTCTTCATGGTTTATTGTTTAAGATAGTGACCTGGCACTTGGCACCACTATACTTTTACTATGGAACCGCCCATAGATGCTTCCTTGTTGCCACTTTACCCAGCCTTTACCTTCCTCTATAATGGCAACTCAAGTGTATGACTTGGCAAAATGTATGGACATGGCTTCGAGAAAGGTAGCACAACATTCCACAATTTCACAAAAGCTCATGGAATTAAACTTTAATTACTGATGTTATTTTGGAATCTTTGGCTGCTTATTACTTGGTCAGCCTATGAGCAAAAAATGAGAAAGTTGACACACACAGCCTTTGTTTTTTTTTTCCATACTGGTTTTTATCCTGGCTGGCAGCTCACCTCTCAGGGGATATACCCTGATCAGGCTGAACCCAGCCATCATTCAGTTGGCTACTGGGTTTTTCTCCAACATTTTTCCCCCTCCCATCTCCCCTGGTGGGGGCAGTGCCTCCGTCAGCTTTGCAGAGCCACATCTTCCCCTACGGCAGGAGCAAACTTCCTCACTCGGTTGCAGGGGTCGCTGCATTGGTGGAACCCACTGCCAACCCTCTTCAGCCAAGATGAACTGTCTAGCGGCAGCTGTCTCAGCCATGGCCTTCCTCTCAACGTGACTTCCTGGGTTTGCTTGTGAACTCGGGCCATCAGCATGGCAGTGCAACGCTCTGCTGCTGGGCCATGGGGATGGCCTCAAAGCCTAATATTTAGGGTCAATGAACCTAACAAACTAGGTGATATTATGTTCTCTAGTTTTAAAGTTATAAGGGCATACAATTCTGCAGTTTACATAATTGCAAACTGTAATTTTAAACTTTACAAACATTTGGAGGCTTATAACGCAAATCACTTTTAAAGATAGAGATCTGAAACTTGGTACACATTTGTATGGATCATGGTAAAGGCAGCATACTAAATGTGAAATTAGGACAAATACTTGTTAAATTAGAAGGAAATAATTGAAATAATTTTGGCCAAAGTTTTTGAAACTTTCATAGAAATTTTGCAAATTTTCATAGAAGTGAAATCAGAATTTCACTAGAATTTCTCTGGCAGAAGATACATTTTGTCCAGCTCTAGAGTAAGCATATCTGATGATTTCAAGGTGGTGAGGCAGTGCAACAAGGCAGTGGGTAAGGCCAGTGGGGTGTTGGGATATATAGGGAGGGGTATCATCAGCAGAAGGAGGGAGGTGGTGTTGCCACTGTATAGATCTCTGGTGAGCTCCACTTGGAGTACTGTGTCTAGTTTTGGAGAACACATCTCAGGAAGGACATAGACACAGTGGAGGCAGTCCAGAGGAGGGTAACAAAAATGCTGCAGAGTCTGCATCAGAAGCCCAATGAGGAATGACTGAAGGACCTCAATATGTACACTCTGGAAGAGAGAAGAGTGAGGGGAAGGGAGATATGATAGAGACCTCTAAATACTTCACAGGGCTAAGTAAGGTACAGGTGAGGAGTATTTTACAGAGGAAAAGATGCATGAGAACAAGGGGACATGCAATGAAGTTGGAAGGGGTAAAATTCAAGAGATGTGAGGAAGTACTTCTTCACTGAAAGAGTGGTGGATGCCAGGGACAGTCTTCCAGCAGAGATAGTGGGGTAAAAACAATGAAAACAAGCATGCATAGGATAGGCACAAGGGAATCTTCAGTGGAAACAAAGGGAAGTGCTAGAGATCAAGTAGGATCTGCGGTGACAATATAGGCAGGGAATAAAATGGGTAGACTTGGTGGGCCAAGTCGTCCTTATCTGCCGTCAAATTCTATGTTTCTATGAAACCTGATACTCTGTAAATTAATCTGACAGTCAATCTGGAAGTTCTAACAAGTACTTTTGGTAAGGGGATTGGAAAACCCACCCTAACACCTCTCAACCTGTCAGCACTACATATGTACCCTGACTTTATAGGTATGTGCACCTTACGAACATACAAAATTTGCCAGCAGATAAAGGCCTAGAGGTCTATCAAGTCTGCTCGAATGTGCAGCTAGCACCCCTTATTCTGCAGCTGCCCCTCCCTTCCACCCTTCCCCTTCATTAACCCTCCCCCTTGTCCTGTCCCATCCTCGTTTGAAGCAGTCCACTGTTCTACTGCATACCACTTCAGCAAGTAACGCATTCCACCCAGCCACCACCCTCTCTGTAAAAAAGTGTCTCCTCATCTCCCTCCTGAACCTTTCTCGCTCCAGTCTCATATCATGGCCCCTGGTGGCCCTCCCCTCCCTTACTTTGAACAGCCCCTCTACCCGTCTTGTTTATTCCTTTCATGTATTTAAAGGTTTCAATCATGTCACCCCTGTCTCTCCTCTCCTCTCCTCCAGTGAGTACATGTTCAACTCCTTCAACCTCCTCTCGTATGATAAGTCCTCCAGCCCCTTGATCATCTTTGTCGCTCTGCACTGCACCCCCTCCAGTAACTTAATGTCCCTCTTCAGATACGGACGCCAGTACTGCATGCAGTACTCCAGGTGTGGTCTAACTAATGACCTATACAGTGGCAGAATCACCTCCTCCCTCCTCGAGGATATACCCCTTGCAATACACCCAGCATTTTGTTGGCCTTTGCAGCTGCCTTCCTACATTGTGCAGAGTTGTTCATTGACCCTGTAATGAGCACACCCAGATCCTTCTCCTCCTCTGTCTGGGCTAGCTGCACTCCCCCTAGCTGGTAACTCCTCCTTGGGTTCTTCATCCCAAAATGCAGCACCTTGCACTTTTTGGAATTAAAGCCCAGTTGCCAGGTGTCTGACCAGGTTTCAAGCTTTGCCAGATCATCCTGCAACCCCTGCCATCCCCCTAGGTCATCCACCACTGTGCCTACCTTGGTATCATCAGCAAACAGACTGATCTTGCTCTTGATGTCCCATGATATGTCTGCAGTGACTATCCCAAACAACACTGGTCCCAACACCGAGCCCTGTGGAACACCGCCGTCACTGCCCTTGGGTGTGAGCTCCCACCCACCACCACCCTCTGTTGCCTTCCCTGCAGCCAGTTTCCTACCCATCTCACCAGCTTTGCACCCGCCCCTGTGCCTACTAACTTCCTTCCCAGCCTTCCATGTGGCACTGAGTCGAATGCCTTACTGAAGTCCAGATACAGGACATCCACTGCATGGCCCCTGTCCAGTTGCCTAGTTACCCAGTCATATAACTCGACCAGGCTGGTTTGGCAGGATCTGCCACGTATGAAGCCATGCTGTCTGCTGTTCTGTAGTCCTTTGGCCTCTAGGAGGGCCACCAGCCTCTCCTTCAGGATAGTCTCCATTAGCTTACCCAAGTGGATGTGAGGCTCACTGGTCTGTAGTTTCCGGTTCATCCTTGGGGCCACTTGTGGAGGGGCACACATAAGCCATCCTCCAGTCCTGAGGTACACACCCCGAATGTAGTGAGGCATTAAATAGGTCTGCCAAAGGTCCTGCAAGGACCTCTGTCAGCTCCTTCAGTACCCTGGGGTGGATGCCATCTGGGCCTGGTGCCTTGTCCACCCTTAGTGCCTTCAAACCCTCTCGAACTCTGCTCTCCATGATTTCCCCATCTATCACCACTTCCCCCCCTGCTTCTGCCATTTCTCCCACCTTGGGTGTCACCCCCCCTTCTCTTTAGTAAATACTGAGCAGAAGTACTCATTTAGTGCTTCGCCTTATCGCACCCTGCTTCCACCCAACCCCCCTCCTTCCTAATCCTTACTATGTGGTCCTTGCAGCTCCTTTTTTCCCTGATGTACTTAAAGAAGTCCTTCTCCCCCTTCTTAATGCCTTGTGCCAGCCTGAGTTCCGTAGATGCTTTGGCTCCCCTTACTGCCCTTGTCACCTCCTTTGATTCTGTCAAGTATTCCTTCCTGTCCTCCCCACTCCCTGTTTTCTTGTACTTCCTAAAGGCAGCTCTTTGTTGGGTTGTGTTAAACTTCCCTCTGGCAGTGCTTTAGTATTATTTTTTAACATGTCACTATTTATGCCTGCTGTGGCATCTAACTGGCGAGGGCATCCAGACGCTGGCCCTGCCCACCGGGATAGTAGCAGGCTCAGCTCGCATGATGGGGGGTACTGGTACAGCCATCGCTGACCTGCTGGAGGACTCCCCTTACCCTACCACGACAGGCTAGCCCCGGCCCCCCCATTGCTATTCCATGACAGTTCTCCCAGCACCACAGGGCTTGGCTATCAGGTTGCTCGGTCACACCCAGCCACTTTTTCCTCCAGGTTTCCTCCCTATTGGGAGCATGGATGTGTAATGACGTCCACACACATATGTGCAGACAACTGCCGCACTCCCCCTCCAGTCACACCAGTGCATGCAGTGCCTCCGGACGTCCCTAGGGGCCACCGCAGTGTGGTGTAGTCTCCCCAGACCACCCCAGGACTAGGAGAGCTGTCTCCCAATGCTCATTCCTGGTCCTCCCCTGCTGGCCCCCGATGACCCAAGCTCATTCCTAAACCCAGGTCGCCGGCATTGCATGACGTGTGGCATCCAGCGCCTCAACCCACAGTGCCACCGGGCCGGCCAGTGCTTTAGTATTATCTTACATAGAGAAAGGGTTCAGCTGAGGCAGTATTTGCTGCCTGTAGGACCTGTGCCAGGTCAACTAAAACCGAGGCTCTGAGCTGCAGATCTGGAGACCTGGGTTTGAGTCTCACAGCTGCCTAGGTGCATACTGTGTGATCCTGAGCAAGTCACTTAACTTCCTTGTGCTCCCAGGTCACATCTGGAAATAAGCTTCGGCTTAGTGTGCTGCTCCTGGTTAAACAATCTTCCCTTCCCTTCCCTTCCACCCTTTAGTTCAGAATCATATTCAGTACATAAACAGGGCCTAGTCCACCATGATACTCACAATATGTGCGGATTGCGCATACCTGTGTAACCCCCTTGCAAATGGGGGTTCCTAAAAGTCTTCCAGGAGCTTGCTTAAATGCTCCAAGCCTGAATGTGTTTGGCATTTAAGCCATTTATCTGTGAGTGCTTTTAGAGCCTCTGGTACTGTCTCTTTAAGAACTGTCTGCTTGCAGACATAATTAGTTTGTATGGGGAGACTGTGTGTTTTCCTGCTTGAGTCCCACTCGAGCTGCTGCCAATTCACTCCGTTTTGCAGTCGCTAAGAGTGCAAGGGGAGCCTATCTGAAAAATGTAACTGTTTGCCAGAAATCATTTAGAGTAATAATGAAAATACAGTTTGTTTAACTTGCTTTATTTTGTAGTCTGAATTGTCTGCCTAGCCCTCCATTCTAGTTTTGAGCTGTTGAACTGGACCAATCAGTGTGGGTTGAGGGAGCTCTAAAATGGTGCCTGTGGACGAATCAGAACTTGGACTCTTAATCTGAGCCAGCCACAAGAGGATTGTATGGGCAGTGACTCTGGGAAATGTAGTTTTGACCTTGGCGCCTTTTTCCACCAACAGGGGGAGTTTATTGTGAGTGACAGCTAAACCAGCTAAGAACTGGGAGGAACTCAAAGGAAGTGCCCGGTTTTGTCTACTGGAATTTCAATTCAGTTTTGGCAGTGAAGAGACAAGGAGCCCAGTGCTTCTTCGGTGTGTAGTTTAGCGCGGGTAAAACATGTGTAAGGCCCTGAGTTTCGGTCTGCAGCTTGTGCAAGTGCCTGTTCGGACTGAATCTGACCTGTGAAGAGAATCAAGGAGATCTGAAGAGTAGTAACCA
This sequence comes from Neoceratodus forsteri, assembly GCA_016271365.2. Lineage (NCBI taxonomy): Eukaryota > Metazoa > Chordata > Ceratodontiformes > Ceratodontidae > Neoceratodus > Neoceratodus forsteri. The sequence continues at coordinate 111,495,094 of JADMNL010000031.1, read as the reverse complement.
GGCTCACCCTGTAGAAGACTGGAGAAATTGCTGAATTGTGCTCGGTCTGTCAGGAACTGAATCTGCTTTGTGTTCTCCCGGGTATTGTGCAGTAATTGCGATCAGGATCGAGAAGCAGCCTGCCTGGTATAGTACTTTCCTTTTACATATAAATGTGTGCATAGTGCTTGTGGGGAATTGCGTTTCAAATCCCCTGTACAGTGAGTTGAGTGCATGAAGCTGGAAGTAAACCCTAGTTTAAACCGGGCTACCTCCATTTGTTCTGAACTGCAGTGGGGTCCAGTTGTAAGGACCTTGCCCACATGGTCTGCTCCTCCTGGCAATCCAGGACAACTTACCTCCCATTCACTTTTCAGTATTGGGCTGTGAGTGCAAGCAGGGTAGCTCCCTGCCATCAGTTTATCGAATTGCAAGTGTGTCATCTAATTGTTTGTTTTTTTCTTCTTCACGAACTGAGCCAACTGGCTCCGGATTACAATTTGGGTATTGTGCATGCATTTTCCATCTTCAAGGCCCCAACCAGCTGCACCTAATAGGCTAGCCTCTTATTCCCTGGGTACCCAGTAAGAGTGACATTTGGGACATTTGGGATTCTGAAATATGTGCACAGTACTGTGATACTGTGATTATTAATGCGTTTAAACTAATTAACCTGATTCCCCCCGTCCTTGTTTTATCCCCCTAAATAAATCAGATCTGTTTGTTTCAGCAAAGTTACACTGCCTGAGGTATTCATTTATGTTAAAGTATTGTACTGTGGTTTTTGCACTGTATCATCTTGTTTTACAGGGAGTCCCCAGAGTCACGCTGACCGAACCAGTCCTGGGGGTAAGTGTATACTGTGAAGGTAATTCTGATATATTGTGTGGGCTACTAGTGGGAAGAAAGGGGGGTCGCAGTGTCCCAGAGGGCTGTGACCAAGTTAGTTTAACTATTGCAAACCCTGACCTCTGGGTGGAGGTACTTGCCATTAGACCTAGGCCCCTCAACCTGTTAGTAGTTAGGCAGGCAGGGGTAGTAGCCCTTGGGATAGCGCCACCTAGGGGTTACACTTGGGGTGTGTTTTACCACTCCGCTGGTGTCGGGCATGCTTGTAGCATCCACAAACCTCAGACCCAAAGAGAACCACACATGGAATGCTGTACGAAGGGGGTGGGTCCATGGGAGGTGTTGTGCCCACTCCTGACCCAGCTTCGGGCATAGGAGTGCCACTTGCAAGGGATCATATGTGAAAGGGGCCCACATCTTGGGGCTGTGGATGCAATGAGGTTTTCGCATGTGTATAGTGGGACCTCCACACTCCACTAGCTCACACAAGCACCCCTCCACGGATGTAGAATGGCTGAGGATTTGGCCCCACCCAATGTTGGGTTACCGTCCATTATTATAAGGCGATCTCATTCAAAAGATGAAAGAAAACGATTGGGGACAGGAGGGTCACAATGAGCATACCTCCTAGCAGCAATAGTAGACCTGGGAGGCAACAGCTGGTCACATGACCTCAGATTCCCAGAGGTTTCAGTCACTGGTGGTTATCCTTTCTTGCTGTGCGCAGTCCTGAACGCACCCCCACTGTGCCTGTTGGGATTAAGCTTTATGATGTGGTGAAGATTTTCCCATGCTCTGACTTCATTTTGCTGTATTAACTCACAGCTCATCGGAAATTAAAGCTGATGTGTGGATGAAATAAACCTAATCTATTTGAAGGGAAGTAAGCTTGTTGCAGTTTTGTGTGTTACTCTAGTATGTATTCTGTGCAGTCACTAACACTGTCCTCTGACGGCACCATTTGTTCAGTTTCACTTTGGCACTACAATGGCTGTTCTTAGTAGAAGCAGAGTCCTAGAACCTGTTTTGTTGTTTTCTTCATTAAATGTCCTAGTAGTACCTCCCGGTAAATACAGACCATGGCTGTCTCACCTGATACCGATGGCAGGAGACTAGCACCATGGACCTCCCCCTTAGTCTTTATTCCATGTATTAGTTCCTATGTCTTACTGTAACAGTACTTTTTTCTCCTAGAATCCTATTTCACGTTATGGAGGGATTCACATAAACAGGTCTCTGGTGTTCCTATAAAGAAGGTTTTTGGGGGAATAAATCCCCTCCAGGAGGTCCATATCCTATACGGTGTATCTCTGTAGCTGTGTGGGGGCTTGCATCTTCTCATTATAGCCCATATTCATAGGTCTGTGCCTCCACTCAAGCATTGACTCTCCTGCACACTGATGCAGCAACAAGTCTGGAGCTGTGACACCACTGGGAGGCGGGTACCGTGACAACATCTCCATAGCAACAGAGCTTAGGCAGACATCAAGGGATACAGCAGATGATTGCAAGGGCTGTGTAAGTTTATGTCTGCAGCTGAAAGATGAGGTAGAAAAAGGGCTGCAGGTTTTCATCATCCTTTCCTGACAACGATAAGCTGGATACATACAGGACCCTAAAAACAGACCCCCAGGTTACCGAAAAATCATCAATCCAAGTCAGTTTGTCGCCATTTGGGAACTGGGCTATCTGCTTCCATGTCATGTTGCTATGGAGAATCCAGAGCCTTAAGTCAGTCTGTGTCACAGTCTCATCAGTTAACTACAGAGCTCCAGCTGGGCAGCACAGCTGAACATGTGTGTGTGTGTGTGTTGGGGGATGAACTGAGTAGCACAGCAGAGCATGTGCAGACCAGACAAAAACGGGGTGAACTATGCAGCACAATAGAGCATGTGTGTGTGTGGGGGGGGAATGAACTGAGCACCGCATCAGAGCATGTAGAAACCAGAGAGAAAGAGGGGGAGATGAACTGAGGAGCACAGCAGAGCATGTGGAGACCAGAGAGAAAGTATGTTTGTGTGTGTGTGTTGTGGGGGAAGGGGAGAGATGAACTGAGCACCACAGCAGAACAGGTGGAGGAGGCCAGAGATAATAGGTTTCTTCTCTTTTACATTCAGCCTGCGATCGGGCAGACAGGTCCACTGGACCACCAGGGATAGAGGGTAGATTATTTTTTTTACTTAGCCCGCGATCAGGCGGGCAGCGGTCCACTGGACCACCAGGGATATTGGATTATTCATTTTGAACTTAGCCCGCGATCAGGCGGGCAGCAGTCCACTGGACCATCAGGGATTTATGTTTATTTTTTATTACTTAGCCCACAATCGGGCAGACAGCGGTCCACTGGACCACCAGGGATATTGGATATCTCATTTATTTACCAAAGCTCGTGATTGGGCAGCGGTCCACTGGACCACCAGGGATTGTGGATTAATCATTTATTTACTGATGCCCGCAGTCGGGCATGGGGGGACCGCCACCACGGAGGTGCAGCCAGAGCTCGGGTGGCCACCCACGGGTGGCAGCTGCCGTGTTGCGCCCTGCAATATGGCAGCTCACCTGTGGGTGGCCAGCCCTTGCTCCTTTTTTTTTTGGCATAATTTTGTGCTGGCCCAGGTAGGGATTGCGCATGCATGGCTCTGCACATCCCGGACTGAATATTGGGCTGTGCAGGTTATGCATGGGGACGCCCCCCCCCCACCTGCTCCTGTATACATTACTGATGCGCTCCGGCGCATCGGGATGTGTGCAGCGCACTTTCTCCGTTTGAATATCGCGCATGGTGCAACACTGTTGCGCCATGCCCAACCCTTTTGAATATCTGGACCAATATATTTTTCTGACTCGGTCACTCATTTCCTTTTCATGTCCACAGTACTATTTCAATGCCAAAGAAGTTACCATATTTTTTTCTTGAGGAACAAAAAATATATTTTTTTTCAATTATTTAACCAGGAGCAGCACACTAAGCTGAAAGCTTGTTTACAGGTGCGACCTGGGAGCACAGGGAAGTTAAGTGACTTGCTCAGGGTCACATAGTATGCAGGAGATGGTGGTGGTTGTGGGATTCAAACCCAGGTCTCCAGATTTGCAACTCAGAGCCTTAAACCACTGTGTTATACTGCCCATAGCTCTCAACTGCTATGATTTTCACACTCAAACCTACCCTTGCTCCACGTAGGTTTATTGATGTTATGGCTATTTCTGGACACACTTGACTATTAAATCATTGAACTAAGCTGATAGAAACATTCATTATCACTAACTATATTGGGGCACATTATTTGTAGACATATTATTGATCAAAATAAGAAAGTGCTACATACTGGCCCTTTGCTATGATTTTTGAAGTCCAGTGCTATGATTTTTCATGCTGAGCAGTTGAGAGGTATGATACTGCCTCCCTAAATTCTGTTAGAGATGAAAATGTTTAAGAGCAAATGAAAGTGGGAGACAACTGGCTGTGTTACAGTTACAAAAGGTGGGGGCAGCTTTGCTGCTACGCCAATTTAAGATGCAGTGGAAAAGATTAGGTTAAGTAAGTGCTAATGGTGTTAATGGGCATACTTTACACCTTCCAGGTTGACTGCTTTCACAAACAAAAGGCTATATTGACGACAGAACTTGTCTGTAACCTGGACATGTAGCTGAAACACTGAATGATACAGTATAACAAAATATGGAAGCACTAAAAATGGTTCAAAAACGTGACCAGCACAGAGTAAAACCGGAATTCCTGATAGGGACCCTGAAAACCTGATCACCAGGTGAAAAACCTGACAGGTGGCAACCCTAACCTGAAACTGCAAGCATTGTGGGATTTTCCCCAAGATCCAAAAGGTTCAGTTGGCTGATCTGTCTGTCAGTCACAACGAGGGCTCCCCCTCCAGGTTATTTTAGGTGCCAGAAGCCCAAAACTACAATTCCTACAAGTTTTGACCCCACTAAGCCCTTGTAGATAGGCTCCATTTTAGAGTCCCAAATGTACTGACTGACCCATTTCAGCAGTCCAGGACCAAGATGATGGAAACAAATAGAACTGTCCATGCTGCAAAGAAGGCAGGTTAGAACAAACTGCAATATTATTACTACTCTGACAAATGATCAGCAAACAAGTACATCTTCCAATAGAGCTCCCTCTCTGATAAATTATAACTGCAATCCAGGCAGCTCTTAAAGAGACAGTACACAGAGGCTATACAGGCACTCTCTAGCAATACATTTAATCTACTAAAATGCAGAATACCAGTCTGGTAGTGAGGATTCAGGCAAGCTCAAGGAAGACTTTTCGGGAACCCCCATTTGCAGGGGGAATACATTTGTCTTCGGTGTTGGACTTATCTGCAGCATTTCAGCCTTTGCTCACTCTGCCTCAATCTCATGTGCCAGCTTCCAGACATCTGTAGGATCAATGTAAACAAATGCCTTACTGCTGTATTGAACCCTCAGCTTAGCAGGGTACATGAAGAATGAAAGGCATAAATAAAGTCAAAGAGGGAGGATTGTTCTGCTTAAAAGGGGGGAAGGGTTATTAGGGGACACAGTCTATAGTTGGAAGGGGGAAGGTTCAGGAGGGAGATGGGGAGGTACTACTTTACAGAGAGAGTGGTGGCGAGATGGAATGTACTGCCGGAGGAGTTAATCAAACTGAGGACAGTGGATAGCTTTAAGTAGGGTTGGGATAGAGTCAAGTGCAGGATTAGTACAGACAAGAACACAAAGAGGGGAAACACCAGGAAAGGAGAGGAAGGGAGGGGTTTGGGTGGGGCTGGGGTAGCTTTAGTAAAATGAAACTAAAAGCTGCACAATCGGGCAGACTTGATAGACCTGTGGGCGTTTTTCTGCCGGCAATTTTGTATGTTCTTAAGTCACCCCCAGCACTGGAAATCTCCAGTGGACGGTGTTGAATGACTTCTTTCTTTGCCACTTGGTAAAGCTAAGGTCTAAGAAAAGTCTCATCACAGAGTCCTCCAGTTGTAGTCTCCCATGGCGTCTGATTGCAGCTAACGGTCTGTCTTGTTCGGCTGCATTGCCAAACTAAGCAGTACAGTTCCAGTGGCAGGGTATTCCCTGGTTGACATCATGGGGTAATGCAGAATGACTTCAGGATCCGGGGCCGGATATTCAAACTGTGCTATTTTGTGGCGCAAGCCCTTGCGCTGCACAAAATAGTTGCACAGGGGTGTGTCCAGAGTGATATTCAAAGGAGTTGCGCCCTTTAGCAACTGCTTTGAATATCACCCCCCGGCCACAGCCACTGTGCATGGCGCAGTGGAACTTGCGCCACTGCAAGTTGTCAGAGTGGAGTATCTAACCGCGTAGCGCAGCAACATTGCGCCCACGCCGCAGTAAATCCCCATATTCAAAGGTGACATGCAAATGGGGCCATAATTCATGCAAGGCACAGGGGGGCCATTTGCATCTGATTACGGCCCAATTTGCATGCCATTAGCATGCAGGTGGCTGATTCCTGAGGACTTGTGCCTGGCGCCTGACAGGCAGCAGCCATCGGGATCATCGCTTTGCAGCCTCGACCGGGCAAACAGCATCTCTCTCATCATTATTCTTCGCTCGACCGCTGGCATAGTTTACCTTCATCAGCCTGGTCGCTGGCAGTATCGTAGTTTCAATATCTTCGAGGGAGTTCAGTGAGAAGTTCGACGGCAAAAAGTTGGTGCTTAACAACCCCCTGAAGCTTCGAGGTTCAGTACTCGGTCGCCGGGATGTGCTGGTCTCTCGGTCAAGCCCTGGTGGCCAGGCTGACTTTGCCTCACTCACTTGCTTCCACCACCCCCCGCCTCCCCCAGCAGCCGGCGGGCGGCAAGCATCCCCACCAGCCTGTTACCGCCGACGACGCTCAGAGCAGCACGCTATTGGTGTGAAGATTAATGGGCGCAGCAGCCCATATATATGACAATACCGATTGTGAATGAATACATTCATTCATTCACAAACTGGACTGTCTTTGTACGGTATACCGCACGCCCATTGGCTCTTGCCTGCACCAATGGGCGCAGTCCCTACCGCGGGCAGTCGTCGGCGGGCAGCGGGCGCAGGCGGATGGGATGCTGCCACCCGCCGCTGCTGGGGAGCGGGTGGTGGGCTTCGTGGGTGGGTGGGTGGGGAGACACCAGCCACCAGGGCTATGTTCGGGGTTTGTTCAACTTTACATCCCGCGATCGGGATGTGCCACTGACCACCAGGATGAATTCGGGAGGGGGTTTATTAAACAACCACTGCCCGCGATCGGGCTTTTCGTCCACTGGACCACCAGGGATACGCTCGGGTGGGAGCTACATTGCTGCCGCTGATCGGGCTGGTGGGGGGATTAAACCATGACCGCGATCAGGCCAGTGGGTGGTGGTGGTGGTGGGGATTTACAGTCGCCTGCCAGCGATCGGGCTGCGGGGGGCACAGGGAGGGGTTGGAGCCAGTCACAGGTGGCAGCTGCTGTGTTGCGCCCTGCAATGCAGCAGCTCGCCTGTGGGTGGCCTCGACCCAAGCCTTTTTGGCTCAAAGTTGTGCAGGCGCAGGTTGGGGTTGCGCCTGCAAGTCTGCACAGCCCGGCTGAATATCAGGCTGTGCAGTTTATGCATGGTTCCTCCCTCCAGTTCAGCATGCATTCATTTGCATTGCACTGTTGCTCAGCATGTTTTCTGTGGCGCAACTGCCTCCTGCTGAATATCGCAGATTGGAGCAAGTTCGGACTTGCGCAGGCGCAACCCTATTGCGCATGGCGCAACCCTTTTGAATATCTGGGCCCAGAAGTATAGCTCCTGCTCTAGCCCTCAAAAGCTCCGCTTAGAAAGTTGATGGCATCGCCCACGCTGATCCCTCTGGCAGTTACATGAGACAAACATGAGTTTCCCCATGTTTTGTTCTCCAGATGCTGTTATTGTAGTTTGAAAACCAAGTTCTGTTTTAATAGTTCTGCAGAAAAGCCCTGGGCCTGCTCCACCATTCCCTATGTGATGTTGGAGGCCTGTTTAATTTCAGCAAATTCAGTTTCGGTGTGGACCACCCGATTGTTAAAGGTGTTAACTTTTTTGTCAAGCTCCAACACAGACTTGAATAGCATTTTTATGTTGTGGCTCGGGGTAACCAGCATGGACTTCGAAGTATCTGTGGAGCTCAAGCTGGTGGATGACTGAGCAGTCTTGTGGTCAGCCACATTTGCGGACCATTTTAGTTTAAAACAGTCCTTGCCAGTATTCTTTTTGGTTTTGTTCCATACGGCTTTTTGCCTTGTGGCGTGAAGGCGGGCTTATCTGCCCGATCCCTGCTCCCCTCCCCAACCAGATGCCACCTCCCTGGGAATGTACTCGACCACGGGTTCAGCATGGCTTGCCCCCCCATGGTGGGGCAAGGAGAGGGAGGGCAATCTTCTACCCTCAGTACATAATCTACATGGCGGTCAGAGGCTCATGTGTGATGGTGTGGGTTGGGGATAAATCCGCACTACTTTCTTCCTTCTGGTCCCACCTATCTCCACTGCAGGAAGTAGTGCATGCCATATGGAGGCACACACGCACTATGCCATACTGACGGCCCCTTCCACATGTGCTACCCCAGCCTGCACTGTCACAGGCCTCCACCTGGTGGCAGTCGACAGCAGGGCTGACAAGCCCCCCCTCGGGAGAGGACAGCAGTCCAGCAGATACTCAGTCATCTCCAACCCCCCCCCCCGCGCCAACCCTCAGCAACCTGAGTCTAGTCCCAAACTTGGGTCGCTGGCATGGCAGGCAGTAGCTGTACCAACATGCCACTGGACCAGCCCTCCTGCATTCTTTTTCTAATGATTTACTCATTTTGAGAGCCTTTACTAGTACTAGCTTCCTTTTCAATGTTCAGGTTCCTTGAAAGTGCTGTAAAATAGATACAATTAGTTAAAATTCATTGTTGACATGATGGAGCTCCAAAACACACACTTCTGGTTTGGTGCTGTGCTAGCCAAAAAAAAAAAGCAGGGGAAAAACAGCCAGTCCCCATCTAGATAATAATAATAATAATAATCTTTATTTAGAAGCGTAATATCCAAAACCAAAGCACTGTACAATCCATGAAACAGATTAAAACCACTAAATAATAAATGTAAAATACAGTTAAAACCAAAGAGATACAAAGGTACAAACTACAAAATTGCAAAGATAGAAGCAGGAGCAAGTCATCAGATCTAATCACCAAATGCCTGGCAGAACAAGAAGGTCTTTAAAGCCGTTTTAAAACTTTCCATGATCTGGCACTTTCGAATCTGGTGAGGTAGAGAATTCCGCAGAATCAGAGCTTCAAACATAAAAGCATGAGAACCAGAGGTCTTCAGCCATACCTTGGGAATCTCTAACGATCCCTCGTCAGCTGAGCAGAGTGTTCGTGTGGGGCAGTAAGGATGCAGGAGCTCTTGCAGGTAGCCCGGGCCCTGTCCATGTAGGGCTTTATAGGTCAGAAGACCAACCTTGAAGGTGATCTGCCACTGAACAGGCAGCCAGTGCAATTTGCGCAGCATAGGTGTGATGCAGCTCGAACGAGGAACCCCGATCAACATCCGTGATACAGCATTCTGCACCAGCTGCAAGCGGCAGATATCAACCCCTGGAAACCCTAGATGAGGGCCATAGCTGGTACACTCAGGCTCATCAATCCATATACGTCCCAGGTCTTCTCATTGTTCTGTGTGATAAGGGCGACTGCAAAACAGCGGCGACAAAAACAGTCAGTGCGCATCACCAAAAATCAAAATGGCGATAAGCACTACAGCAAGTGGCTGTAACAGTGATGAATGGCCACTGTAAGTGGAGCGTAATGTGTGGTTATGCCCCCAACACCCCCCATAAGTAATATAATCATTCTGTGGCGGATGATAATTGGGGACAGGGGAAGACTCAGGAGGGGGCTGCTCCACAGGGGGGGTACACAAGTCAGCAGTGGGAGAACATTGGGGCAATCTGTGGGCAGGGAATTATAAAATCGGGAAGGCAGACAGAAGGGGACTTGAACAACCACCATAAAAAAAAAAAACAACCCACAAAACTTACCAAACAAGCAAAAAAAAAAAATATCTCTCCACAACCAGTCCCAAACTCGGGTCCAACAGCGACACAGGTGGTGACTCTAGCCACTAGACCACATGAGCAGCTCACAACTGTCCTGACCAACAACTCCCCATATGCTACAGAAACATGTAAATGAAAGCGCTAGGAAAGTGCTGAACTTACACTTCACTGTGAAAAGCCCATAGCCCATTTTACAATCGCTATCTTGACCTCACCAAAACTGACTTGCCTTAATTGACTTGCTCAATTCATGGGATACTAGTCTCTCTTGAGACCCCCATGGTTTGATGGGGCTCTCAAGGAGATGAAGACCAGGGGTCGGAAGTGGGAGCATTGCTGAAGGGGACTCGGTCCAAGGAGGACAAACTGGCTTTGAGAATTCAGTACGGTGAATATCAAAGGTCAGTCAACCATAAGAAGACAGAGTTCCAGTCCAGAGAGATTGCTGCAGGGAGGAACAGACCAGCTGTGCTCTTTCGGACTGTAGACAGGCTACTTCATTCTGCTTGTCTGCAGCTGAAATGAGCAGTTTCAGTTGCCCAGTGCAAGGAGTTCGCTCAGTTCTTCTCTGGCAGGGTGTCCTCCATTAGGACTGGGATCTCTCTAGTGGGGTAGAAACAGCCCCACAGTGGTAGGCCGTGTGTTGTCAGAGGCACTCCTATTGCCTGGGATGAGGTTAGGCCAGTGGGGGTGGTGGAGGTCATTAAGGTAATCTTGAAGTTGCGGCCCACTTTTTGTGAACTGGACCTGGGCCCGACTTGTCTCGTAGTGGGATGTGTTGAGTCTGTTGGTACAGTGTTTGCCGAGATTGTCTGGTGATCAGTCTCCGGGGGACTTCCTTGAAAGAGGTGCTGGTGAAGCCCCTCCTAAAGAAACCATCCCTCGACCCTGTCGTCTTGGTGAATTATCGACCAGTCTCCAACCTCCCATTCCTGGGAAAAGTTGTTGAGAAAGTGGTGGCTTTGCAGCTCGAGGTGTACCCTGCAGCCCTTTGACATCTATGAGCCATTCCAATCTGGATTCAGATCTAAGCATAGCACTGAAGCAGCTTTAGTCAGAGTGCAAAATGATCTCCACAGGGCGAAAGAGAGAGGAGACTGGTCAGTTCTCATTCCCCTCGATCTCTCCTCAGTATTTGACACTGTGGATCACATAGTGCTACTGGATTTCCTTAGGGAGCTTTGTGGACTCAGTGGTACTGTCATCAACTGGTTTGAGTCCTTTCTCATGGGCAGGATGCAGTGGGTAGTGATGGGGAATTTCTCCTCCTGCTCGAAGCCCCTGCTGCTCTGTGGAGTTCCCCAGGGTTCGATTCTGCTGCCTGTGCTGTTTGCAATGTACATGTTTCCCCTGGGTGAGATTATTAGATGTTACAGCTTGGGTTTCCACTGCTATGCAGATGACACTCAGCTGTCTATGTCTTTTGCTCCCAGCACAAATGGCACCATGGAGGTGCTAAATAAATGCCTGGCTGAGATCCAAGACTGGATGTACTCTAACTGTCTGAGATTTAACCAGACAAGACAGAGGTACTAGTGATTGAGCTTGGTTGCTGGCATGATGCAGTCACTGCCGGACTGGGAACAGGGTTGTTCCTGGGCCCCACTCCATGGGCAACTTCTGCTAAGGTGAGAAATCTGGGCATCATCCTTGATGACAGATTGACACTTGAGGCTCAGGTGTCATCTGTCATTTGGAATAGTTTTTACCATTTAAGGAAAGTCACTCAGATAAAACCATGAATTCCACCTGGTAACCTGCCCTCACTGGTACATGCCTTTGTGATGTCATGGCTTGAGTACTGTAATGCTCTATATTTCGGGGTCAGCGAGTGTGTGTGTGTGTGTGTGGGGGGTTCTCTGCCACTTGCAGCTGGTGCAGAATGCAGCAGCCAGGTTGCTGACAGGCCTTCTGAGGTCTTGCCATGTGACCCAAGTCCTGCATGGCCTGCACTGGCTGCCAGTGAGGTGGAGATTCACACTCAAGGTGAGCTTGCTTACCTATAAGGCCCTATATGGGTTGGGCCCTGGCTATCTGAGTGACCTCTTGATCTCTGTCTGCCCTGTGTGCTGACTCCGCTTCTCCACTGAGGGCCTCCTAGCAGTTCAGAGGGCCCGTTTAAAAACCTAGGGAGACCATGCATTTGAAGTGGCAAGCCTGGCCTTCTGCAACTTGCTCTTGAGATCTCTGAGGGAGGCCCCAATGGTGGAGGGTTTTAAATGGGGTCCGAAGGCACATCTAGTTAGAGAAGCCTTTGGAAGCCAGTTATAGTATGGGTATTACTGAAGTGCTGCTATTTTATGACAGTATTATAATTTTATGGAGTTTTATTGAATTATAAATTGTTTATTGTATTTTGTTATTTTATATTTGAATTTTTTCACTGTATCTTTACCTCTGTAAAGCGTCCAGAATCTCCAGGATTGGGGGTTCAAGAAATAAATGTTTACTTACCTACTTACTTACCCCCTGAAGACCGCCACCTGCCTTGGCTCCTAACTGGTTCTCTTGGGGGAAGCAGCTGTTCCAAAGATCCCTGTCATGGAGGGCAGACCCTTGGGGGTTAGCAGTAGTGGTGAGTTTAATGACATATGGGGCAGAGGACTGGAGGAAGGTGACGTGTCTAGTTGAGGAGAAAACCCCATGTAAAAAAACTGTTAATCTCAGACAGAAACAGAGAAAAATGACAGCAGAAGAAGACACACGGTCCAGCCAAGCTGCCCAGTTTTCCTACCTACTCTTCATTAACCTACTGTACTGTCGGATAAGGTTTTAACCCAGGCTCTGCCCTCACTTCCCCAGTTGCCCCCCCCACCTTCTCTGATTCCTTACCCCACTTTTCAGCACAAAAAGGCTTCTGAATCTGTCCCATCTGACTCTGAACCCATTTATAGACATCCATCTTCTCCACCTCCTGTGGCAGTCTTTTTCATTGTTCTACCACCCTCTAGGTGAGAAACAACTTCTTAACATCCTTCTTAAATTCCTCCTCCCCTGCCAACCCAGTGGCACTGAGGGTTGAGGAGCTGGACACCGCACCTCGTGCCATGCCAGAAACCCAGTTCAGGAATGAGCCCAGTTTGTCATGGGTCGGCGGGGGGTGGGGTTGGGTGGAGGGTGTGGAGTAGGACTGAGCTGCCGCAAGGTGGCTGTCCTCTCCCAGGAAGGGATGAGGGGTTTTCTCGGCCCTTGGCTGCTGCCCGGTGGAGGACGGATGGCAGGTCAGGCTACGAGGGGTCCGGCAATAGCCAGGGGTGGGACGGAAGGGACTGAGCCAGTACCCAGAGTGCGTGAGCGCCTCCAAGTGCATGCACTGCTGTGTCTACCAGGGTCACGGGACTCTTGGTGGAGGGGTGGGGAACAGGGGTAAAAGCATAACATACATATAGAAAAAAAAATTCCTCCCCACGAGCAAGTCTCCACCTCTGCTCTCTTGTCGTTGTACATTGTTTTCTAGTGAACAGGTCCTCCATTAACTTTATGCCCCCCCTCAGAAACTTGCAAGTCTCAGGCATATCCCCCTTTTGTATGGTGACTGATGTCAAGGCCACTTCCAGTCACCACTAAAGCAGGCACTCAATCCATTGTATGAATGCCCAACCCCCAAGTCAGAACATGCCTTGTACTCCACCCACATCCCTGATTTATGACGACACTGCTGCGTCAGACTTTTGAGGGACCAGCATTGGGTGGTCCCTGATGTCAAGGCCACTTCCATTTGTCCCCAGTGGAGTGGCTCAAACAGTGTTATGAACCCCCCCGAATCTGAGCATATCTTAGAGTCCAACAGCCCAGTGTGGGAGTCCGGCCTTACACATGATAGCACATCATGCTTCCTGTGACACCTCCTAGTTGGAAAGACATGCACATTACTGAGGAAAAAAATGGAACTTTCTTGGAGTCATCCAGGATCTGTCCTCATTGTATCACAAAGCTGCCAGGCAGAGAACTACAGTACAGTACTGTACACCAAGGGTAAAAGTGTTGACCATTTTATGGACGTAGTGCCCTACAGACTTGTAGAAATAGAGTGGGAGGGGTAGCCCAATCAATAATACATGAAGGGGGGAGGGGTGATGGACCTAGAGTTCCTCATGACCTGAAATTACTATCCATACCATTACTATTAAATTACTATATGTTACTTTGTCGTTTGTACAGAATGGTTGCGGGGGTGACCTCTTCCAGTTGATTTGAAAAACAGATCTCGGAACTGCTCTTTGCAGAGAACTGAACATGAGGGAATAAAACATTTACCCAGATGGATTATGGTTTATATTTATCTGCAGCAGGTATGTGACCCCATATTAACCTTGAAGCACAACAATTGAAAACAGAGTCAGCTGATGCTCCCAAGCACCTCATTTAAGAGAGGAGGAAATGGTCTTTTTGACCTTTGAACCCCGCCCACTCACTAATGTCAGTGAGCTGGAAAAAGCTGCACCAGAGGCAGTTAATTACAGTGAAGTTAACTATTTACAGATACACAGAGCCAAGCTTACCAGCCAATGTCACACTCGCTCCCAAACAATGCTACAGAAACTCCCAACCAGCACATGGGTCATGTGAGAGGGACTGGGCCCAAACAGCTGACATGAGTTGTGAAGAGGAAAAAAGGACCAAAGGAATTTATTGGTTCCATGGTAACACACTGTCCCAAATTTTGACACTTTTTAAAAATAACTTAACACAATACCCGCTCAACAGAAATGTATGTGTTTTTAATTCCTTGTTTTTTACTGTTGTATATGTTGAATTTTACTATTTATTTAATTTATGTTTGTCTGTCACTGGACGCTTGTGAAAACAGGCAATTTTGCTCACATGCCTTTCCAGTATAAAAATTAAAAGGAAATTAAATAAAATGAAATTGTATAGTTGCCAAACAAAGTCAATTTTGCCCAGACATATTTTCAGTTTATTTAAACAGACATTGTTGCCCCCATCTGATATCAAAGACTACAACTGCAGCTTCCATTGAAATGTTGAGGTTATGTCATAGTGGTCGGTAGCAGCATAGAAACAGCCTCAGGCAAGCCTTAAAAAAATTGCTTTAGGCCTACATGACAATAACTTCTTATATAAAATATACAGAATCACATCTTGAGTGTACATTCCTGGCCATCCCAGTGGTGTGGCCGGCTAAGGTACCTCATATCACACTTGCAACCCAAGGTCAGGAATGGAACGGGATGAATGACCTGGAGGCTGGCTGAGGGAAGGAGGTTCGAGCGCCCACATGGCTGTCCTTCAGGGAGGGGGGTCAGTGCATAACGCTGCCTGGCTGCCCCTAGTGAAAGCTAGGTGGTGCAGCAGCAGTTGCACTTCTCATCAGCGTGGCACAGTTGTTGAAGGGTGCATCACCTCAGCACTGTACATGCAAGCTGTTGCATGCATGCTGGCTCCAGATCAGGGAAACTATTAGGAGGAAAAACCCTCCACTGACAGGTAATGTCAGTGACCCCCCCCAGGCTCTGCACCACCCACTGATGTACCCACCCACCCATAGAGGTATGCAAGCAGCTGGGGTATGTCCCGGGGAGGTGGGGGATGGGGCTGGGGGGTCACTGTTAGAAAGGAGTCAGTGGAGAGGAACAGGCTGACAAATACAGGCTGAAAAAAGTGCACATTGGGATGAGTTTGACTGGGGGTTCGATTCTGGTGGTGAGAGGGTTTCAACACCTGATACAGACATCTCTCAGATGCCCCAAAAGCTGGTGTGAAAAATTCTTCAGTTAGTCTAATGAAATGTGTTACCCCAAAAACACATAATGGACTTTCCTGAGATACTGTAATTATGGCACTGCAAACCCATAACAGTGTATTGCCATAAAGTATACTGATTATGGTCTAGAACTTACTGTGGCCCATGTAACAGTACATTCTGTATGCCGATTACAATCTAGAACTTACTCTGACCCATGTAACATTACATTCTGTATGCCAATTACACTCTGGAACTTACTCTGACCCATGTAACATTGCATTATGTATACTGATTATAATCTAGAACTTACTGTGGCCCATAGCTATTGTGTCCCATGTAACAGTACATTCTGTATACTGATTACTATCTAGACCTTACTGTGGCCCGTAGTTATTGGGGCCCATGTAACAGTTCATTCCATATACACTCGATGGGATCTGAAAACAAAGACAGACCCTGTGTGCACACATACCCTGCCACTGGGGACTTACAGACATGCCTAATATTCAAGCAGGTAGGGGTCCAGTCAAATTTCAGGGTCCAAATTTGGAACTCATTCCAGTTTTTAAGGAAGCTCAAAATAGTTTCCAGGTCCCATGTTTCTGAAGGCAGATCGAAAATGTTGGAAACCATACTTGTTTCAAAATCAGTTTTTGGAAGGCTAGTATAAAACAGTACATATACATATAGGGCCAGATATTCAAACTGCGCCATTCTGTGGCGCAAGCCCTTGCGCTGCTCAAAAAAGTTGCGCAGGGGTGTGGCCAGGGCGATATTCAACGGAGTTGCACTATTGAGCAACTCCTTTGAATATCGCCCCCTGGCCACAGCCACTGCGCATGGCGCAGTGGAACTTGCGCCACCACAAGTGGTCAGAGTGGAGCATTCAGATGTGGTGGCACAAGTTCCATTGCGCCATGCGCAAACCTGATATTCAAAAGGTGACATGCAAATAGGGTCATAATTTATGCAAGGCGCACAGGGGCCATTTGCATCTAATTACGGCCCCATTTGCATGCATTAGCATGCAGGTGCACCGATCCCCGACGACTTGCGCCTGGCGCCCTACCAGGCAGCAGCCGTCACGAGGACTAATCCCTGCAGCCCGATCGCGGGCATGAGCGTGTTCAACCCTCGACTAGCCCGATCACGGGCATAATCGCACTTAAACCGCCGACATGATCATGGCATAACGTAGTTCAACCCCCAAAGACCAATATCCTGGTGGTCCAGTGGACCGCCAAGCCCATCGCTGGGTATAAGGTCAAACCACCCCCCAAAGTCCAATATCCCTGGTGATCTAGTGGCTTCCCACCCCACCCACTCCACGGGAGCCCCACCACCCCGCTCCCCGTCAGCGGCGGGCGGCAGCACCCCACCGCCTGCCGCCGCCCGACTGACAGCTCGGTAGGGCTGCATGCCCGTGGTTCCAGAGCAAGAGCCAATGGGCGCAACCATACCACTAAGTAGTCAGATATGTGAATGAATGAATTCATTCATATCTGAATTTGACTTTCTGTTAGTGAGCTGCACGCCCATTGGCTCTGCTTGAACCAATGGGCGGCAGCCCTACTGAGCTATCATATCAGTCGGTGGGCGCGGGTGGCAGGGGGGATGCCGCCCGCCAGCTGACAGGGAGGGCAGGGGTAGGGCCCGTGAGTGGGTGGGGGCCACTAGATCACCAGGGATATTGGACTTTGGGGGTTGACCTTATGCTTATGATAGGCTTCGCGTCCACTGGACCACCCGGATATTGGTCTTTGGGGGTTGAACTCACGTTATGCCCACGATCGGGCTAGTTGGGGGCTAAATTACGCTATGCCCGCGATCGGGTTAGTCGGGGGTTAATTACATTATGCCCGCGATCGGGCTAGTCGGGGGTTTACATTACGTTATGCCTGGCGATCGGACTAGTCGGGGTTGAAGTCCTTTATGCCTGCGATTGGGCTGCTGCAACGGGGTTGAATTCTGTATGCCCGCAATCGGGCTGCCGCGGGGTACATCGCTGCCCACGACCGGCTACGGGTATTTATTATGCCCGTGATCGGGCTGCAGGGGGCACGGAACAAGTGGAGGGCCACCCACCGGTGGCAGCTGCTGTGCTGCGCCCTGCAATATGGCAGCTCACCTGTGGGTGGCCCTCGACTTGATCCTTTTTTTGTCTTAAAGTTGTGCAGGCGCAGGTACGGGGTTGTGCCTGCATAACTCTGCATGGCCTGGCTGAATATCGGGCTGTGCAGTTTATGCATGGTTCCTCCCCCTTTGGTTGAGCATGCCTTCATTAGCATTGCGCTGTTGCTCAGCATGATTTGGGGGGCGCAACTGCCTCCTGCTGAATATCGCAGAATGGCGCAATTTCGGACTTGCGCAGGTGCAACCCTATTGCGCATGGCTCAGCTGTTTTGAATATCTGGGTCACAGTACACATAGGTGCCAGTGTGGCTCAGTTCATAACACATCTATCTCTGGGCCAGAAGGTTGTAGGTCAGTTGGTGTGTGTTTTCTCTGCTGACTCTCTGCACTTGGTGAGGTATCATCTTTTTGAAATTTATTACAACAATAAATCTTGGGCCGCAATGTGCAGCTTCCATTTACATACTGAAGCCTGATGGTGATTTTGTTAAAGCGAGTATACAATAGACAGTTTTCCTATGCTTATTTACCTGTCTGTCTGTCTATCCGTCCATCCATCCATCCAATAAGAAAAGAAGGGGTCTTCTTGCAAAAATGTCATTTCAAAACATATACATTTTTGTTTCTGAGAAGAAGGGAGAATAACATGGCTTGAGGCAACTAATGTTTGTGAATGTATATCTGTTTGAAAATGTTGTATGCTGATATTCATTGTTTAATAATTTTGTTATTGTTTTTGTTATGCGTTCTGGTCACCCATGTAAACGGGTCCTTGGCCCATGGACTTATCCAGATTTTAAATAAACAAATCAAATCAAAATGAGTCAGATGGAAAATATGAAGACCAAAGGAAATAAACCTTCATGGGGAAAAATAGGCTTTTGAACATGCAAATAGCCCTGACACTGTAGTGCAGCATGAGAGGGGTGCTGCACTTCTGAGGTGCCATCTTTCAGATGAGACATTAAACTGAGGTCCCATCTGCCTGGATTGGTGGTAGTTTAGGTGGATGTTAAAGATCTCATGGCACTTATCAAAAAGAGAAGGGAATTTTCCCGGTGTCCTGGCCAAATTTCCCTCATTCACTCAAAATACCACCAACAGCTTAATCTGGTTCAAGGTCAGTTGGCATTCATCTGTATCCTCCTCCCCCGGGTCGTGCCTGAAAATAGGCAGGATTTGTCTAGTGCACTTACCCGGTCAACAAAAACGAAATAAATGAAAAAAATATTTTGCATGTTCAGATCCAGACTGTCCCCTAAAAAACTGGTAGCCCTATGCTGTGGAAAATTGGGGGGAAACTGGATTTTCTGGGAATTGTTGGTAACATCTGCTGTTAGATTAATTTTTTTGACAATTGGGGTCTTTTGTCTACAAATCTTATGTCATCTGTAAAAATGTATTTGACCATAAAAATGCGCCAAAATGTATTTAAAAGAGTGCATGTTATCAGATTTAACCTAAATATTGCCATTTATGTTATTTCTCCTGATTGTCCCCATTCTTTCACAGTTACCCCACCCCAAGGATCAGTGGCATCATCACTGAACCCCTATATAGCTCATCTGGCCCTGATTTTCAGGAATGTCCCCGACTTTGCTTTAAAATCCCCATTTAATTTGCCATTTCTGTCCCTGAAGAGTGGGGATTTGAAACATAACAATGCGAGACACTATTAAGGTAGGTACCACATTTTGGTAATTTGTCCCTAATTTTCTGTACCTCTTTCTGAATTTGAGAGGCACAAGGTTGAGAAGTAGGGTTGCACCTTCCCTCTGCCTGGTTGAGCAGGTGAACATTTGCCTTTACAGTCAATACCAGTGTTGCTCCATAACTGGAAAGCATGGGGTGTACGAATGCCAGGGTGGCCTGTGCCTCCCTATCTTGGGAGCAACCACCTCTCTGCAACAGCACACCTGGCTCCAAGTGGATCCCACTGTGGGATTCTGGGAAATGTGGCCATCTTTACTAAAAAATCAATTCCAAGTTTCAGAACGGACAGCCCTGAAATTGGGTGAAAATTTCCCTTCTATAAATGGGTAACATACCAGGAAATTCAGATTGATTTGCAGTGATTTTTTTTTTTTTTGTACTTTCTTTTTACCCTCCTTACCTGCCCCCGGGGCCCTCTCCTTCCTTCCTCTCCCCCTTCCGTACCACCTTCAGTGGGATCTGCCCCTAGAGTGCCTCCTTCCTTCTCCTGCACATTGGGGTCTGTCCCTCTTTGGTGGCCTGGATGGTACCTGAGAGGCTATCATCTAGGGCCACCGAGGGGTATTTTCTCGTTTTTCTCCCTGGTTTCCCTGCCCTCTGGGGCGTCCAGGCTAGGGCGTATGTCCTAAAGAAGGCGTGCTGGCCTTGCCTCCAGACCTCTCATGCGCCCTGCCGTCCCCCCCTCCCTGGCTCCGCCAGACGGGCCGCCTCCATCCCATTCAGTTGTCGGTGCTTCCACCGGCTGCGAAGGGGGATGCAGAACGCAGATGCGTTCTTGGTTCCCACCCCTGAGAGAGGAGAGCATCCGTTGGGATGCTCGATCCTCTCTCTCCCCTGCCGACCCCCGGCCACCCGAGTTCGTTCCCGAACCCGGGTCGCCGGCGTAGCGCGAGATGTGGCGTCCAGCGCCTCAACCCTCAGCGCCACCGGGCCGGCAGTGATTTTTTTTATCCATTTAAAATTTAGTAACTGGGCTGGCACATGGTGCTGAAGCATACAGATGATTAAATGGTGATGACATTCTCCTTGTTTCTCTTCTCTGACAAGCAAATGCACACCAGCTGTATGTACTAGTCAGTCTTTCTCTGTAGAAAGTAGTATTAGTCACTTGGTCTCCTGTAGGAAATTGTGCAGTTTATGTACGTAGTAATTGCAATGTCTCCTGTAGGAAAGTGTGCAGTAGATGTATGTAGTCACTATGTCTCCTTAGAAAAGTGTGCAGTACATATGTTAACTAGTCACTGTGTCTCAGGAAAGTGTGCCATATATGTACGTACTAGTTACAGTGTCTCCTGTATGAAAGTGTGAAGTATATGTGTGTGTACTAGTCACAGTGTCTCCTGTAGAAAAGTGTGCAGAATATGTATGTACTAGTCACAATGTCTGCTGTAGGGAAGTGTGCAGTATATGTGCATACTAGTCACCTTGTCTCCTGTAGGAAAATGTGCAGTATGTGTATGAACTAGTCACTATGTCTCCTGTAGGAAAGTGTGCAGCATGCATGCATACTAGTCACAGTGTCTCCTGTAGAAAATAGTGCAGTATATGCACGTACTAGTCACAATGTCTGCACTAGGAAAGTGTGCAGTATATGTATGAACTAGTCACTATGTCTCCTGTAGGAAAGTGTGCATTATACAATGGGGTATGAAAATCATGTAACCTCATTGGTCAAAACACATCACATGACCGTAGTATATCCTATAATAACCCATGGCTGAGAAATGGCATTTATAAAAAACATACTTAAACCCGTTTAAAATGTATTTTACGTGTGGGTCCATTGTATAATCGCAATAAGGCACTCCAGGGTGTGGGTTATTGTGGGGGGATTTACCCACTTCTTGTGTGGTTAAGTCACTCAGCTGTGCCTCGTGACACAACACCCAAGGCATGGGTAAATCCCCCAATAACCCACACCCTGTCATGCCTTATCACTTAAGTATATGTACATACTAGTAACAGTGTCTCCTGTAGGAACATATGCAGCATATGTATGTACTAGTCACTATGTCTCCTTTACGAAAGTGTGCAGCATATACATGTTGAAGTCACAGTATCAGGTGGCCCGGTGGTGCTGAGGGTAGAGGCGCTGGACGCCACACCTAACGCCACACCGGTGACATGGGTTCTGAAACGAGCCCGGGCCATCAGAGGTCGGCAGGGGAGGACTGGGATCAAGCATCCGTAGACTGCTCTCCTGGTCCTGGGGAGGGCTGGGGAATCTTGCCGCGCTGTAGCGGCCCCTGAGGACACCCGGAGGCACTACTAGCATCGGTAGGATACCAGAGGGGGAAACGCAGCAGATGTCGGCACGTTGTGCCCAGACGTCATTGCACATCCGTGCTCCATGGGCCAATCAGGAGGAAAATGGCTGGGCGTGACCGTGTAGCTTGATGGCCATGTTCCGAGCCGCCTGGAGGACTTTGGCGGAGTCCTGTTTGGGAGGTTCTGGGGCTGTCCTGGCTGGCAGAGGTAGAGGGGAGCCCTCCAGCAGGATGGCATGATGACCGTCCCGGATCCTCCTGGGTGCTGTTCGAGCTACCCAGCTCTCCAGGGGGACAGAGCCGGTGGCTGGATGCCCCAAGACGGAGTGTGCCGCAGCAGGAGAAGAAACAAATATATGGAAAAAAAAAGAAATCACAGTATCTCCTGTAGGAAAGTGTGCGGTATTATGTACATACTAGTCACAGTGTCTCCTGTAGGAAGGTGTGCAGCAAATGGACGTACTAGTTACTTTGTCTTCTACAAGAAAGTTTGCAGCTTATGTACGAACTAGTCACAATGTCTCCTGTTTTAAAGTGTGCAGCTCATATACACACTAGTCAGTATGTCTTCTGTTTCAAAGTGTGCAGCTTATGTATACACTAGTCACTATGTCTTCTGTTTCAAAGTGTGCAGCTTATGTATGTACTAGTCACTGTTTCCTGTTTTAAAGTGACAGCTTATGTATGCACCAGTCACTATGTCTCCCTGTTTTAAAGTGTGCAGCTTATGTACGTACTAGTCACTGTTTCCTGTTTTAAAGTGAGCAGCTTATGTACGTACTAGTCACTATGTCTCCTGTTTTAAAGTGTGCAGTTTATGTACCTACTAGTCACTATGTCTTCTGCTTTAAAGTGTGCAGCTTATGCACCCACTAGTCACTATGTCTCCTGTTTTAAAGTGTGCAGCTTATATACGCACTAGTCACTATGTCTTCTGTTTTAAAGTGTGCAGTGTATGTTCATAATAGTCACTATGTCTCCTGTTTTAAAGTGTGCAGCTTATGTACCTACTGGTCTCTGTCTCCTGTTTTAAAGTGTGCAGCTTATGTATGTACTAGTCACTATGTTTCCTGTTTTAAAGTGTGCAGCTTATGTATGCAGTAGTCACTATGTCTTCTGTTTGGAAGTATGCAGTGTATGTTTGTACTAGTCACTATGTTTCCTGTTTTAAAGTGTGCAGTTTATGTATGCACTAGGCACTATGTCTTCTATTTTAAAGTGTGCAGTGTATGTACCTACTACTGGTCACTGTCTTCTGTTTTAAAGAGAGCAGCTTATGTACCTACCAGTCACTGTCTTCTGTTTTATAGTGTGCAGCTTACGTACGTACTAGTCACCATGTCTCCTGTTTTAAAGTGTGCAGTGTATGTTCATACTAGTCACTATGTTTCCTGTTTTAAAGTGTACAGTTTATGTACGTACTAGTCACTATGTTTCCTGTTTTAAAATGTGCAGTTTATGTACACACTAGGCACTATGTCTTCTGTTTTAAAGTGTGCAGTGTATTTACCTACTAGTCACTATGTCTCCTGTTTTAAAGTGTGCAGCTTATGTACACACTAGTCACTATGTCTTCTGTTTTAAAGTGTGCAGCTTATGTACCTACTAGTTACTATGTCTTCTGTTTTAAAGCGTGCAGCTTATGTACGCACTAGTCACTATGTCTTCTGTTTTAAAGTGTGCAGTGTATGTACCTACTAGTCACTATGTCTTCTGGTTTAAAGTGAGCAGCTTATGTATGTACTAGTCACTAGGGGCTGGATATTCAAAAGGGTTGCGCCATATGCAATAGGGTTGCGCCTGTGCAAGTCTGAAATTGCGCCATTCTGCGATATTCAGCAGGAGGCAGTTGCGCCCCCCAAGTCATGCTGAGCAACAGCGTAATGCTAATGAAGGCATGCTCAACCGGAGGGAGAGGAACTATGCATAAACTGCACAGCCCGATATTCAGCCGGGCTGTGCAGAGTTGTGCAGGCGTAACCCCCAACCTGCGCCTGCACAACTTTGAGCAAAAAAAAAAAGGAGTAAGTCGAGGGCCACCCACAGGTGAACTGCCGCATTGCAGGGTGCAACACAGCAGCTGCCACCTGTGGGTGACCCTCCACTTCTTCCCTGTGCCCCCCCGCAGCCCGATCGTGGGCATAATAGTAACCCCCGTGAGCCCGATCGCGGGTAGAACATAAGTGAACAACCCCCACTGGCCCAATCGCGGGCAAAATAGAAATGAACCTCCCCACCTGCCCGACGCGGGTGCTGATTATTAACCCTCTGACTGGCCTCGATCACGTGGGCAAAACAGAACCCCACCCTGACTGGCCCGATCGCGGGCAAAACAGAACCCCACCCCGACTGGCCTGATCGCGGGCAAAACAGAACCCCACCCCTAACTGGCCCGATCGCGGGCAAAACAGAACTGAACCCCAACCCCACTAGCCCGATCGCGGCAGAACAGAGTTCAACCCCCAAAGACCAATATCCCTGGTGGTCCAATGGACCGTGAAGCCCGATCGAGGGCATTAGAGCCAAACCCCTGTACAATTTCCTGGTGATCTAGTGGCCCCCACCCCACCCACCCAGCCACGGAGCCCCACCACCCCTCCCCCATCAGCTGGCGGGCGGCAGCACCCTGCCGCCCCGCCGCCTGACAACTGACTGCTCAGTAGGGCTGCACGCCCATTGGTTCAGAGCAAGAGCCAATGGGCTTGCAGCCCATACTGTACAAGGCAGTCCAGATATGTGAATGAAGGAACTTTGCCCATAATCGGGCCAGTCGGGGGGGGTTCTGTTTTGCCCGCGATCGGGCCAGTCGGCGGGTGGGGTTCTGTTTTGCCCACGACCGGGCGCCAGTCGGGGGTGGGGTTCTGCTTTGCCCGCGATCGGGCCAGTCAGGGGGTGTGGGTTTTGTTTTGCCCGCGATCGGGCCAGTGGAGGTTACTGTTATGCCCGCGATCGGGCCAGTGGGGGTTAATACCGTTGCCCGCGATTGGGCCAGTGGGGGGGGGAGAGATTTACTTCATGCCCGCGATCAGGTTGCAGGGGGCGTCGGTCCCCGACGGCTGCTGCCTGGTAGGGTGCCAGGCACAAGTTGTCGGGGATCGGCGCACCTGCATGCTAGTGGCATGCAAATGGGGCCGTAAGTAGATGCAAATGGCCCCCCCTGCACCTTGCATAACTTATGGCCCCATTTGCATGTCACCTTGAATATCGGAATTTGCGCGCATGGCAATGGAATTCTTGCCACCGCATCTTGAATGCTCCACTCTGACCACTTGCAGTGGCGCCAAGTTCCACTGCGCCATGCATAGTGGTTGGCTGGGGCGATATTCAAAGGAGTTGCTCAGTAGTGCAACCCCGCTGAATATCGCCCGCCACACCCCAGCGCAACTTTTTTGAGCAGTGCAAGGGCTTGCGCCACAGAATGGCGCAGTTTGAATATCCAGCCCAATGTCTCTTGTTTTAAAGTGTGCAGCTTATGTACTTACTAGTCACTATGTCTTCTGGTTTAAAGTGAGCAGCTTATGTACGCACTAGTCACTATGTCTCCTGTTTTAAAGTGTGCAGTGTATGGAGTTACAGCTTCTCTCTAACTTCCCCTCCTTGACCTGCACCAAAATTAACCAAAACACTAAATGAAAACTGCCATTCTGTTGTGTGATGTATGATCCCATGTACTTCATGTGTGCATTTGGAACAGATCACCGTAGCATTCCCCGTATAGTTGAACTAGCGGACTCAGCAGACCATGGAGGTGCTTATGTGGAGCTTGGAGAGACTTACTAGGTACTCTTTAAAGGATGGCATTTCATGATGTACAGGGCACACAGATAACATGCTGCAATGGTACCCAAAAGGCAGCCGTGGCAGTAACATCAAGTGTGAACATACCATTATGTATTCCAGTGGCACACTAACTTCACTTATCTAAGATATCCAACAGAGTGCCACTTTTTCCACTAAAATTATAAAAGTGAGTTGCCAATACATAAAAGCAATGGCTACCCAATATTCACTTATATACACTCTTCCCCATGAACCTAGATTTCTGTGAGACTAACATTAAGTACTCTAACATGGATTCATTTCTTGAATCTTTCCTCTGACTCTCAAGGGTCTGAAAGTCGATTCTGCTGGCGCTGAAAGAGAAATGAGTGAGCAAAGGCTTGGTCTTTTGGACAGTCTGCAGATCGGTGTACCATGCACTGAACCACATTAAGATACAATAAGTCACCCATCAGTACCCTCTTACAGTACATACATCGCAGTCCACATTCAGAGAGAGAGATTGCTATCTGTGTGGATGCTGTTTAGAGCAGAGTCACGTGGGTTTTTGAACTGAAGTGTTTAATGTACTGCAGGGCTACATTCCATAAGATCTATCATTGAACAGTATAAGAAGGGCTTCAGACAGAGGTTTTTATGCATAGGAAGTACAGGAATTGCATAAGTGAAACTTTTGAAGTATTGCTTGGTAATTTATTCAGAAGTAAATTTGTGAGAAGTCCCAAATTTGTAAAGTGGAAAATGAAAAAACAAACAAAAAAAACACAATAATCCCACTAGGTCAACCTTGGAAGTTTTTAAAGGAAAGCGGTCATAATGTTAGATACCCCACCCCTGACAGGCTTATCCCCTCCCCATTAGCAGTTTTGCAAATAAAGCACCTTTTTTCAGGTGTTTGAATTTGCTTGTTTTTAATTTGAAGAAGTCCGGGGCTTCTCAAAATGGTGCACGCTGTTCGCTTCCATTTCAAAGCTAAGTGAGACTCCACACTGCTCAGCTCCCATAGTAGTGTATGGGAGCTCAGCAATGCAGTGTCGCACTTAGCTTTGAAATGGAAGCACGCAGCATGCCTCATTTTGCAGAGCCCTGGACTTCTTCAAAATAAAAACAAGTAAGTTCAAACACCTGAAAAAAGGTATTTTATTTGCGAAACCGCTAATCAGGGGTAAGCCTTTCTGGGGTGGGGTAGCTAACATTATGACCGCTTTCCTTTAAAATAATTGGTTACACTTTAAGTGTCCATTTCAAACTAATCATTACTTACATGCACCATGGTAATTACATTGTAGTTACATGTTTGCTGCATGCAACTACATTGCAATTGCAATGTGTTTCAGTGTAGTTACACTGTAATTACAGGGTAATTATTTTTGGACACAACATACTTCTAAAATTATGTTAATTGAAGCCTTGAGAATTACTGCAGTAGCTAGCTAGTAGCAGCCTAAGGAAGCAGGTGACAAGAGCCAGATTCAAAATGTAGTTCTGGACATATTATTTTTTTAATTTTAAAGTTTTACCAGGAAAGGCCTATTGTGCTGGGAAAGGCACACTTCTAGAGGCATCCTGGGGAAAGGGTACGGGTAAGCGTACTGTAAACGAGAGTACAATATAATAGTATTATACAATAAAGTGCATCTTGTGGCTATCATAAACATTCATTGAGAATACAAACTTAAAGAGCTAGTAGCACTGTAACAAATGTAACACCCAGGATATTTTTTTTCATTCTTACTACCTATTTTATATACATTTTTTCAGTCTTACTACCTATTTTATTTTGTAAAATATTTTCATTGATGTGAGAGGTGTGTGGGAAATGAGATTACAGCCTTTCCAAGTGGCTGGCTGCTGAAGAGATAGGTTGGGTATGGGCAGCAAGAGTCATTATCGTCTAAAGGCCTTTATTTTGTCACATGTTACCAATCGAGCAGCAGGAGATTGGCTCTTCTACTGGTGATGTCACAGTGAGATCACAATGCTGATGACGTTTATGGAGGAACAGGGCTATGTCAGCCTCCTGTTAGCATGCTGGTCCACACATCACACCTAGTACTGTCAGGTAGAAAATGTATAAGAAGTGATAGTTGACTACTTCCAGAAGTTACTGCTGATTCCAGGCAGTACACTAGTTCTTTAAGATAGAATGGACACTAAAAGCCACCCTTACCAGCTATGGTTGCCATAGGCCAGAGGAGTCCAGTCATTATAGCAGGGGTCAAATTAGCTTCCACCCACTAGCCAAATGCCGGAGGATTTTGTATCAGGCTAGTAACATTTTCCTGCAAACTCAAAATGATGCTGCACCACGGGAGAGTAAAAAAATAACAAACTGTAAAACACAAAGTAGAGGTGCCAAACAAGTTGATGGTGAAATTTTATGCGCCCCAGGGCAAGTTAGTGCTACTTGCCTGAGACCACATTCAAATTTCACCATCAGCTTGTTTGGTGCCTCTAGTGTGTATTTTAAAGTCTATTATATTTTTACTTTCCCAAGGTGCAGTTATCTTTCTGTTTTTGCCTGATACTGTATTATGCTGTGTTCCTGCAGTGCATGGATACCCTGTGTTCTTAATAACATTTTCCATTAACTAGCCCTACTGGCCTGTATTGGAGACAGTATCAGTTCATTAAGCATACTAGTTGGGCAACTGGAAAAGTCTTTGTGGCTTTTCCCAGTTATTCGCCAGTCTTGCTAGTAGCTCTAAAAGCTTAATTTCAGCCCGTCACAAGAGTTGCCTGAAGACATCTGACACAGGTAAAAGATGGTGGGAGGCAATTAAGCAATACCAGTAAAGGAATTTTGGGGGAGATAAAATAACGAAATCATGAGAGTAGCGGAAGCAAGTCCACAGCTGGCTTAGATTAGATTCATTTCACAGCAAATCAGAATGTGTTGTTTAGCTAGAAGCCCAGCTTTGAGTTCAAAAAGTTCAAATTTCTTCAGAAAGGCAGGCCGCCAGAATACAGCTGGAACCAACTTTAACACTTCAACAGCTTTGGCCTCCCTTACAAATGAAAATAGTAGGACAGGAATGTGTGGCAGAGGTACTCCCAGGGTCCAGAGCAGAGATATAAACAATACATTGGCTAGCTGAGGGGCCACTCTGCTCATAGAAAGATTAAAAAGAATGATTGATTGTGCTGTATTATGAGTTGTTTTAAAGAGTGATTGGAAAATTAAACAATGTTAAAGGAAAACACCATAAATTCTTTAATCATAAATACCTAAAGTCCCTCAAACCATTCCACAAAAGTAGATGCATGGCAATTTTTTTTTGGTAAAGGGATTTTTTTTTTCGTTTTGTAAAACCATCCATATTTCTGTAAAAAAACATCCGTATTTCTGTAAATGAGATGCATATCGTGCCTTAAGGTAGTTTTATTTCCAAGAGGCAAAGCCCCATCTGTTTCAGATTGTCCTGAGTGGGGACAAGGATTATTTTCTCACACTGAAGGAACTTGGAGACTGCTAATTGGATAACATCTCCTACACCTGGTGTTCCGGAGGGAAATTCTGCAGGGTTGTCTATTCTTGTCTTTAATTTTTGTGTTGACCATGGGTCAGTTGGCAGAAAAGATAAAAAATGAAGTCACTAGTTGTGGAGTGGATATCGATTGGATTCATAAAGCCCTCCTACATGCAGATGACATACCATTGGTACTAGAGAACAAGCATGTTCTACCCCTCCTGTGTGTTCTACAGTCACTCCTTAAAGTGAATGTATGTTCCATGGTAATGAACTAATGGCGAGGACATGGAGTCAGGCTGTTTATTCCTCTCCAGCATCAGCCATGCTGGAGGGTCTCTAGAATAGATTTGGATCTTGAAGTGCAGGTGGAGTCCCAAACGTTCAAGTACATAAGACCAGTATCATGGATATTAACTGTATAATGTCTGTTTTGTTTTTCACGTTTGGTTGTTTGTCATTTCATTTTATGCACAAATGCCAAATACTGTTAAGAATCAACTTGTGGAAGTCATTGTTCTTTGTATTAATATCAGAAAAATGTTCAGTAAATGATATTTGAAACAAAAACAGAGCAGCAATATCTCTGCATGCCCCTCTGTGCTCCGGTAACACACAGGTACCTCAGGAGCAAACAACTGAGCACCAACAGGATATGCTGCAAAGAAAGATAACTGAAAATGTGCTAGTAATTATCAAATGATTTATTTAAGGCTAAACATTTCCAGAGACCCCCCACATAGTCGCACCCTTAGACAAGTGCTTTGTCGAGGTGACACCTTTTTTGAAATTTATTTTTATTCATTTTCAAAGTACAATACACTGAAAATATAAACTTGGTTCTGAGTACAGAAATGCATTACATAAAAGGACATGCAGTGGGCTCTGTACCCTCTGCTGCCTGTGTTACTGCATTTGAGAAGCGTTTCTGTCTACATTGCAAAGCAGTATTCCCTGTTTTCACAGTGCAGCAATGGGCATGGATATTTGCTAAAATATTCTGAGTGTGGCAAATGAGTCCATGCTCCAGGGGCATTATTTTGGGAGGGGGGATAGCCAGTGGTTGTAGTGGAGACCCATATAGTTTTTTTGCAGCCCCTATGATAGTCATTGCAGCCCTTAAAAATAAGTTTTTTTTCTAGCCTTTACTTATATAAGAATCTGTGGGTGGAGGAGTTTCACAATGATTCTACTAAAACTGGCTTTTGCAGCCCCTATAATTCTGGTGAAATTACACTACTGCCATGTGGAGAGTTATGGTCCATGTAGCCCTGAAAAGCTAAAACTTAACAGTGGAGAATCCTGTAGTCACTCATATTCAATTCAATTCAACTTTATTTTTAAAAGGCGCTTTTCTTAAAATCAAAGCGCCTGTACAGATACATATAACAATAAATATAATAAGTCAAACTAATAAAAATCCTTAAAAGCTATATTAAAAAGGTGGGTTTTCAGCGCTCCCTTAAAACTAAGGACGGTCGGGCAATCTCGTACCTGACGAGGTAGAGAATTCCACAGGGTAGGTGCCATAAAACTAAACAATCTAGCACCAGATGTTTTCAAGCCTACCCTGGGAATCTCTAGCAATCCCTCATCAGTGGATCGGAGGGGGCGAGAGGGACTATAGGGGCAAAGGAGCTCTTTCAGGTAGGTAGGTCCCAGATCATGTAGGGCTTTATAGGTCAGCAAACCGACCTTGAAGGTAATTCGCCAAAACACTGGCAGCCACTGCAGTCCGCGGAGCACAGGCATTATGTGACTGGATCTAGAAACTCCAGTCAACAGCCTGGCTGCCGCATTCTGCATCAGCTGCAGGCGAAGTTCAACCCTCGATAGCCCTAGGTATAGGGAGTTACAATAGTCAAACCGGGAGGTAACAAAGGCGTGGATCAGTGTTGGAAGGTCCTCTGGAGGAACCAAGTGCTTCACCCTGGCAAATATTCCTCAGATGAAAAAAGGAGATTTTTATGACACGCTGACACCTGGGATTTAAGTATCAAACGGTCATCAATTATTACGCCAAGATTTGGCACCTGGTCTGAGGTCGCTCAGCTGGACACCTCCAAGCCATAGGCCTGAGGGTGATCCCTCTGGCAGACCCGCCTCACAGCGACCTTTATCCACAACCAACACCTCAGTTTTCTCCGGGTTTAACCTCAGCCAACTCCCATTCATCCAGTCTTGGATTTCTTCAAGGCAGTTATTAAATACCGACAAGGCAGTGTCCTGACCGGGCACAAAAGACATATACAGCTGGGTATCATCTGCGTAGCAGTGAAAACCCAAACCGTACCGTCTCATATAGGAGCCCTCCTCCCAATCCGAGCAATAACACTCTGTTTTACCTTGTGGCATATGATATTTTGAGAAAAAAAAACAAAACCAACAGCCCGTAGCTGGCGCGTTGGGATTTCACGCTTCGGCGCGGCGACCGGGTGAGAATGGACGGGTCGTCAAAGGCGAGCTGGAAAGTAGAGATGGGCGCCCATAGGGCAGCTCTCCCTACTCGGGGAGGTGTGGGCAGTGATCGGTGCACTGGGGACCCCTAGGAGGAGGCGGGGTGTGCCCAAGCATCCGGCGCTACGTGTTCCTGGGAGGCGGGCGGGTGGTGGCGTGGCGTCAGGGCGTGGCCCACCTCCACAGAAAACCGGAAAAATAGCGGCGCCTGCCGCCATTAATAAAGCCTTGTGACTTCCAATATGTCCCCGTCGACCTCGACCTAAAACTACGTGGCCGGGACATTACCCCCGTGTCGTGGGCTGGGGGGGAAGCCACAGGGTATCGGGGGGGTGGCCGATTTGGGGACAGAAGCCAGTGAGCCGTGAACGAACGGATGAGAAGGCAGCAGGCGTCTCGAGGGGGAAAAAAGTAAAGTGAATTGCAAAAAAAAAACCAAAAACCAACAACTATGAACTGTGAAACGTTCCATTACAAAAACCAAAAACACAAAACTGGTATAAACGTATTAGTATCAGCAACAATGTTAACCGTGTTTGCAGAATTGTGTCAATATTAAACATTTAAATAAGACGTGCAGTTACTGGTGTTCATCATTCAGGCTGTACAGTGGAAGCTGTGAGCGAGGTTGCCATCGTGCAGGTATTTAGCTTGCTTTCCTTCATGGTGGTGGCCATCTTGTGAGTGCTTATTTCTTGTCACTTGTATCCGGCTGACCTCAAGGGCTGACAAATTGAATTTTATTCATGATGAGGGTGAACGACTTCTCAGCAAATCAGAAGTACCCCCTACTTGAATGAAATTATCCCATAGCCCGATAACAACACCTCCAGCACTTCAACTATGCTTGAGTGTCATTTTAAGCAACCAAACCTGTTTGCCGGTAATGTACAACAAAATGCATGCCCTCATTCTCCGTTTTCCAAATCACTGTCAGTTAGTTGTCTGTAAAGTCCCCTTTAATGGCCTCCAGTCTTTTCCCAGCCTCTGCTGCATTAGAGTAAAGGAAAGTGTCATCCCTGTAGAAGAGTCTGAGCCTTGCAGGGAATTGTAAAGTGTGAGCGACTCCATGAGTGTGGAGCCCCGACCTTGCCAAGTCAAAAGCCCTGCCCCTCTGGTGGGTCGCAAAACTAATGTCCAGAAAGCAGTAGTACTTGGAACCATCTTCCAGGGTGAGTTGCTCTCTTGCCTTTGCTGCTGCCAGAACCATGTCTTATATATGTGACCCACTAGTCACCACCAGTATACTATGAGGTTGTTCCGTGGTTGCTGGACATCACCTTGAGGTAATCCTAAAGGACTTAAGATGTCCTGCAATGTCAGTTCCCAGGCTATCCCTTGGCAAAATTGACATAAAGTTCAGTAAGTCCTGCTGTTCCACCAACTCAGGTATGCCCAGGAATCTTAGGTTTGCCAACCTTATGCTGATTTCCAGATGCTTCATCCTGAGTCATAGTACCTTGTTCTCCACCACGACTCCCAGTTACTACTTTGGCTGTGTTGCCTGCAGGTTTCACTGCCTTGTTGGCTGTTGCTGTTGTCTGTTCTATCTTAGCATCCATAGTAGCCTGTCTCGTATTTACTGTATACTGTCCACCTTTTTATCCAGATCTTTTACTGCCTCGAGCAATGCTCCTTTTGATGGTTCCCCACTGCTTTCTGCCATGTGGTCGGCAGCCGCCACTCCTGCCTGCTCTGGTGGCT
Organism: Neoceratodus forsteri; assembly: GCA_016271365.2. Taxonomy (NCBI): domain Eukaryota; kingdom Metazoa; phylum Chordata; order Ceratodontiformes; family Ceratodontidae; genus Neoceratodus; species Neoceratodus forsteri. The sequence continues at coordinate 111,461,985 of JADMNL010000031.1, read as the reverse complement.
TATTCACTTTTGTTTTGCTGCTGGCCTGATGGCTCCGTTTTCTGGAGTTTACCATTTTGGCAGGGCTGTCACTCAGATGCTGGTGGCCCAGTTTCAAGAATGGGCCCAGAGCACTGGAGCCGGGACAGGAGGAGGAGGAGGAGGAGGAGGACTGTGTGCCCCAGAGAACGCGTTCCTCTGGGGAGGACAACAGGCTCCCCTGTTATTTACCCCAGGTGGCACTGCAGACAGAGTACCTAGTTGGATGGAGGATGCCGGCTTGTGCCTTGCATAGTCACACTGTGTGTGCAGGCACATGGTATGCCCTCAATGCCAGTGTCTCATGGGGATAGGAGGAACAACAGGAAACACCCTGAAGTGAAAAGGAAGATGCTGCCATCTCCTGGAACCTGAGAAACCTACAGGCCCATTGTCCCCTGACAGTTTGTAGACCAGAGGTGGGATGCTCCTACTGCAGATGGAATGTGCCACAACAGCAAGAGCTGTGCAGTGTGGTCCCCCTGGTGGAGGATGTAAGCACCTGAGACAGTGAGGATGGATGCATTGTTTCTGTGTCTATATGTCTGCACTGTATTATTGGTGTGCATGTGTCTGTACTGTATTATTGGAGCATACTGTCTGCACGATAGTAAGTGCAGTGCAGATAGTACACTTTCATAATATAGTACAGACACATTTATTAGTGTGTATATGTCTGCACTATATTATTGATGTGTGTATGTCTGCACTATAGTATTTGTGTGTGAATATATGTCTGTACTATATTATTGGTGTGTAGAGATCTGCACCATATTAATGGTGACTATGTGTCTGCACTATATTATTGGTGTGTATGTGTTTGTATTATATTATTGGTGTATGTATAAATCTGCACTATATTACTGGAGCTTTTATGTTTGCACTACAATATTGGTGTGTATGTGTCTATGCTACATTATTGGACCGTAGTTGTCTGCACTGTATTATTGGTGTGTACGTGTCTGTACTGTATTATTGGTGTGTTCGTGTCTCTACTGGTGTGTACGTGTCTGTAGTGTATCATTGGTATGTACATGTCTGCATTGTATTATTGATGTGTACGTGTCTGTACTGTATTATTGGTGTGTTCATGTCTGTATTGTATTACTGGTGTGTACGTGTCTGTAGTGTATCATTGGTGTGTACATGTCTGCACTGTATTATTGGTGTGCACCTATCTACACTGTATCATTGGTGTGTACGTGTCTGCACTGCATTATTGGTGTGTATATGTCTGTGCTGTATTATTTGTGTGCACGTGTCTGTACTGTATTATCGATGTGTATGTGTCTGCACTGTATTATTGATGTGCACATGCCTGCATTGTATTATTGGTGTGTATGTGTCTGCACTGTATTATTGGTGTGTACATGTGTGTACTGTATTATTGGTGTGTGTATATATCTGTACTATATTACTGGAGCTTATATGTTTGCACTACAATATTGGTGTATATGTGCCTGCACCGTATTATTGGTGTGCATGTGTCTGCACTGTATTATTGGTGTATATGTGTCTGTACTGTATTATTGGTGTATATGTGTCTGTACTGTATTATTGGTGTATATGTGTCTGCACTGTATTATTGGTGTGTATGTGTCTGTACTGTATTACTGGTGTGTATGTGTGCACTGTATTATTGGTGTGTGTATATATCTGTACTGTATTACTGGAGCTTAAATGTTTGCACTACAATATTGGTGTATATGTGCCTACACTGTATTATTGGTGTATATGTGTCTGCACTGTATTATTGGTGTGCATGTGTCTGCACTGTATTATTGACATATATGTGTCTGTACTGTATTATTGGTGTATATGTGTCTGCACTGTATTATTGGTGAGCATGGGTCTGTGCTACATTATTGGATCATAGATGTCTACACTGTATTATTAGTATGTATGTGTCTGCACTGTATTACTGGTGTGTATGTGTCTGTACTGCATTATTGGTGTATATGTGTCTGCACTGTATTATTGGTGTGCATGTGTCTGTGCTACATTATTAAATCATAGATGTCTACACTGTATTATTGGTGTTTATGTGTCTGTACTGTATTATTGGTGTATATGTGTCTGCACTGTATTATTGGTGTGTATGTGTCTGTGCTACATTATTGGATCATATATGTCTACACTGTGTTATTGGTGTGTACGTGTCTGCAGTGTATTATTGGTGTGTATGTGTCTGCACTATATTATTGGGGTGTATGTGTCTGTACTGTATTATTGGTGTGTATGTGTCTACACTGTATTATTGGTGTGTAAGTGTCTGTACTGTATTATTGGTGTGCACATGTCTGTACTGTATTCTTGGTGTGCATGTGTCTGCACTGTATTATTGGTGTGTATGTGTCTGCACTGTATTATTGGTGTGTACACATGTCTGTACTATATTATTGGTGTGTATGTGTCTACACTGTATTATTGGTGTGTACGTGTCTGTACTGTATTATTGGTGTGTACGTGTCTGCATTGTATTATTGGTGTGTACATGTCTGTACTGTATTATTGGTGTATGTACCTGTACTGTATTATTGGTGTGCACGTGTCTGTACTGTTTTATTGGTGTGTACATGTCTCCATTGTATTATTGGCATGTACGTATCTGCATTGTATTATTTGTGTGTACATGTCTATACTGTATTATCTGTGTGTATGTGTCTGTACTGTATTATCGATGTGTACATGTCTGCACTGTATTATAGGTGTGTACATGTCTATACAGTATTATTAGTGTACGTACCTGTACTGTATTATTGGTGTGTTTGTGCCTGTACTGTATTATTGGTGTGTATGTGTCTACACTGTATTATTGGTGTGTACGTGTCTGTACTGTATTATTGGTGTGCACATGTCTGTACTGTATCCTTGGTGTGCATGTGTCTGTACTGTATTATTGGTGTGAATGTGTCTTTACTGTATTATTGCTGTGCATGTGTCTGTACTGTATTATTGGTGTGCACGTGTCTGTACTGTATTATTGGCGTGTAATATCTGTATTGTTTTACTGGTATGTACGTGTCTGTACTGTATTATTGGTGTATGTATCTGTTTTGTATTATTGGTGTGTGCGTGGCTGTACTGTATTATTGATATGTACATGTCTACACTGTATTATTGGTGTGTACGTGTCTGTACTATATTATTGGTGTGTCTGTGTCCTACTGTATTATTGGTGTGCACATGTCTGTACTATATTATTGGTGTGTACATGTCTGTACTGTATTGTTGGTGTGCACATGTCTGTACTATATTTTTGGTGTGTACGTGTCTACAATGTATTATTGGTGTGTACGTGTCTGTACTGTATTATTGGTGTGAACGTGTCTGCATTGTATTATTGGTGTGTATGTGTCTGTACTGTATTATTGGTGTATGTACCTGTACTGTATTATTGGTGTGTACGTATCTGCACTGTATTATTGGTGTGTACGTGTCTATACTATATTATCTGTGTGCACGTGTCTGTACTGTATTATCGATGTGTATGTGTCTGCACTGTATTATTGGTGTGTATGTGTCTGTACTGTATTATTGGTGCGTATGTGCACTGTATTATTGGTGCGTATGTGTCTGTACTGTATTATTGGTGTGTATGTGTCTGCACTGTATTATTGGTGTGCAATGCTATTCGTATTATATTACTGGTGTACGTGATTCGGTAGTGTATCATTGGTGTGTATATGTCTGCACTGTATTATTGGTGTGTACATGTCTGTAGTGTATTGATGTGTATGTGTCTGTACTGTATTATTAGTGTGTATGTATCTGTACTATATTATTGGTGTGTATGCGTCTGCACAGTATTATTGGTGTGTATGTGTCTGCACTGTATTACTTGTGTGTATGTGTCTGTACTGTATTACTGGTGTGTATGTGTCTGTACTGTATTGTTGGTGTGTATGTGTCTGTACTGTATTATTGGTGTGTACATGTCTGTACTATGGAGGTATATGTCTGCACTATATAGGGAGATGCAGAGAGACTTGCAAATGCAAGAGACGTGGTTAGTGGTTTGGCAGTTGAAATTCAATGCCAAAAAGTGCAAGGTGATGCACATAGGGAACAAGAACACCAGGACAGAGTACTGGATGGGGGGAGGGAGCTGGGCACAACCTTTGAGGAAAGAGACCTAGGGGACATCATCAGTGAATCCCTAAAACAATCTAACAAGTGTAACAAGTCCTACAGTAAGGCAAACAGACACTGGGGTGTATAGGAAAGGGTACTAACAGCAGGAAGGACGTATTATTACCTCTTTGTAGATCACTGGTGAGGTTCCACCTGGAGTACTGTGCCCAGTTCTGGAGTCCTCATGTAAGGAAAGATAAAGACAGGCTGGAGACAGTGCAATGTAGGGTGGCCAAAATGATTCAAGGCTAGCAGGGCAGAGCTTATGAGGACTGGCTCAAGGCACTGAACATGTACTCACTGAAGTGAGATGAGAGAGGGGAGGTGTGATAGAGACCTTCAAGTTCCTGAAAGGCATGAACAAGGTATACTGCGAGGAACTATTTAGCATCAATGGTGGATCAAGAACATAGAGGCACAAGTGGAAACTCTCAGGGGGGGGGAGAGTCAAGAGGGAAGTGAGAACATTTTTATTTTACAGAAAAGGTGGTGGAGCCGTGGAACAATCTGCCAGCTGATCTGCTGGCTGTCAAAACTATTAATGGTTTCAAACATGGCTGGGACAGAGGGAAGGGCTTAGTGGTTACTCAGGCTGGTAGCAGTAAGACGAGAAGCATGGAGGTGGATAGTGTGGGTTAGTACCCTGTGTGGACAATAGGTCCAGGGTTTGTTATAGTTTATTGGCAGACCAGATGGACCAGTTGTCTTTTTCTGCCATCACTGTCTGTTTCTACGTTTCTATATTTTTGGTGTGTATACAGTATGTCTGTACTATATTATTGGAGTGTACATGTCTGCACTAAATTATTGGTGTGAATAGGGCTGTACTATATTACTGATGTATATATAATATGTCTATGCTATACTATTGGTGTATGTGTATATGTCTGTACATTATTATAGGAGCGTAGATGTCTGCACTATATTGTTGTGTACGTTTCTGCTCAATATGTTTGGTGTGAACATGTCTGTACTATATTGTTGGTGTGTATATAATATGTCTGTACTATATTATTGGTGTATAGCTGTCTGCGCTATATTATTGGTGTGTCGACATCTTCACTATTTTATCATTGGCTATATCTGCACTATATTATTGCTGTGTATATGTCTGCAATGTATTTATAATCTTCATGTAGTCATTTTCCTTAGTTGATTGATGCTCCTATGTATTGAATCTTTGGAACACTTCACTGCTGTTTTCTGTCTGTGCCCCCCCCCCCCCCCGGACCCTCTTGTAAGCTAGGCTTCTTTACCTAAATGAAGCTATCCCACTGTGTAACAAGCATTTGTCAATGCCGAACGTTCGCTTGCAGGTATTTGCAGTGGTATTTGGCACTTGGACATGGCTTAAAAAAATCAGTGACAAAGAAGTACAAGCATTTATCAATGCTGAATGTTGCTTGTTCTATGTACTATTTAGGTATTTGGAAGTCATTGGAGTGCAATATTGAAAATTTCTGAACTTCTGACGTCGCATGAACTGCTAGCACTCAACGCTTGTAAACAGTCATTTTTAGAATTTTTCACCAAATTTTCAACATAGCCATTTAAGACCTCTGCTAATGAACAGTGTCACTGTGATTTTCTTAATGTGTCCCATACATTGAGTTGCTTTACCGACTCGCCATTATGCGTACATGGTAGGAAACACATTTTGGGCAGGATGTGAAAACGGCCAGCTGTACTGCTCATAAGGAGGTGTGGTAAAATGGCAATGTTGAAAATCTGGAGGGAAATATTGGAAATTGTGAACTCACGAAAGGCAGGTGAGGAACTGCGCAACGCACGCTCGTAAAACAGTCATTTTTAGGAATTTTTTCACCAAATTTTCATCACAGCCATTATAAGACCTCTGCTCATGAACAGTGTCACTGTGATTTTCTTAATGTGTCCCATACATTGAGTTCGCACACCGACTGCGCAGTTGTGCGCTACATGGGCGGAAACACGTTTTGGGCACGATGTGAAAAATGACAGCTGTACTGCTCATGAGGAGGTGTGGTAAAATGGCAATGTTGAAAATCTGGAGTGAAAATATTGAAAATTCGCAAACTTACGAGTGTGCGTAGGAACTGCGCAACGCATGCTTGTAAAACGGTCATTTTTAGGAACTTTTTCACCAAATTTTCAACATTGCCATTTTAAAACCTCTGCTAATGAACAGTGTCACTGTGATTTTCTTAATATGTCCCATACATTGATTTTGCACACCGACTGCGCCATTGTGCGCTACCTGGGTGGAAACATGTTTTGGGCAGGATGTGAAAAATGACAGCTGTACTGCTCATAAGGAGGTGTGGTAAAATGGCAATGTTGAAAATGTGGAGTGAAAATATTGAAAATTCGCAAACTTACGAGCGTGCATAGGAACTGCGCAACGCACACTCGTAAAACAGTAATTTTTAGGAATTTTTTCACCAAATTTTCATCACAGCCATTATAAGACCTCTGCTCATGAACAGTGTCACTGTGATTTTCTTAATGTGTCCCATACATTGAGTTCGCACACCGACTGCGCAGTTGTGCGCTACATGGGCGGAAACACGTTTTGGGCAGGATGTGAAAAATGACAGCTGTACTGCTCATAAAGAGGTATGGTAAAATGGCAATGTTGAAAGTCTGGAGTGAAAATATTGAAAATTCGTGAACTTTCTGGCGTGCGTAGGAACTGCATAGCAACATGCTCGTCATGGTCATTTTTAGGAACTTTTCACCAAATTTTCAACATTGCCATTTTAAAACCTCTGCTAATGAACAGTGTCACTGTGATTTTCTTAATGTGTCCCATACATTGATTTTGCACACCGACTGCGCCATTGTGCGCTACATGGGTGGAAACATGTTTTGGGCAGGATGTGAAAAATGACAGCTGTACTGCTCATAAGGAGGTGTGGTAAAATGGCAATGTTGAAAATCTGGAGTGAAAATATTGAAAATTCTCAAACTTACGCGTGCGTAGGAACTGCATAAGCTCCATCAAACAGTCATTGTTAGGAATTTTTCACCAAATTTTCAACATAGCCATTTTAAGACCTCTGTTAATGAACAGTGTCACTGTGATTTTCTTAATGTGTCCCATACATTGAATTTGCACACCGACTGCGCCATTGTGCGCTACATGGGCGGAAACACGTTTTGGGCAGGATGTGAAAAATGACAGCTGTACTGCTCATAAGGAGGTGTGGTAAAATGGCAATGTTGAAAATCTGGAGTGAAAATATTGAAAATTCTCAAACTTACGAGAGTGCGTAGGAACTGCACAACGCAGGCTCGTAAAACAGTTATTTTTAGGAATTTTTTCACCAAATTTTCAACATAGCCATTTAAGACCTCTGCTAATGAACAGTGTCACTGTGATTTTTCTTAATGTCCCATACATTGATTTCAGACACCAACTGCTCCATGACAAGCATGGGCGGAAACATGTTTTGGGCAGGATGTGAAAATGACAGCTGTACTGCTCATAAGGAGGTGTGGTAAAATGGCAATGTTGAAAATCTGGAGTGAAAATTTTGAAATTCGCGAACTTCTGACGTGCGTAGAATTTCTTAACACACCTCATCATACGGTCATTTTAGGAATTTTTCACCAAATTTTCAACATAGCCATTTAAGATCTCTACTCATGAACAGTGACACTGTGATTTTCTTAATGTGTCCATACATTTGAGTTCAAGACCGACTGCGCCATTGTGCACTACATGGTGGAAACACGTTTTGGGCAGGATGTGAAAAATGACAGCTGTACTGCTCATAAGAGGTATGGTAAAATGGCAATGTTGAAAGTCTGAGTGAAAATATTGAAAATTCGCAAACTTACAAGCCGCAGTAGGAACTGCGAACGCATCGCTGTAAACGGTCATTTTAGGGAACTTTTCACCAAATTTTCAACATTGCCATTTTAAAACCTCTGCTCATGAACAGTGTCACTGTGATTTTCTTAATGTGTCCCATACATTGATTTTGCACACCGACTGCGCCATTGTGCGCTACATGGGTGGAAACATGTTTTGGGCAGGATGTGAAAAATGACAGCTAAACTGCTCATAAGGAGGTGTGGTAAAATGGCAATGTTGAAAATCTGGAGTGAAAATATTGAAAATTCTCAAACTTACGAGCGTGCGTAGGAACTGCGCAACGCACGCTCATAAAACAGTTATTTTTAGGCATTTTTTCACCAAATTTTCAACATAGCCATTTTAAGACCTCTGCTAATGAACACTGTCACTGTGATTTTCTTAATGTGTCCCATACATTGATTTTGCACACCGACTGCGCCATTGTGCGCTACATGGGCGGAAACATGTTTTGGGCAGGATGTGAAAAATGACAGCTGTATTGCTCATAAGGAGGTGTGGTAAAATGGCAATATTGAAAGTCTGGAGTGAAAATATTGAAAATTTAGAACTACGAGCTGCATAGAACTGGCAAGAACGCACGCTCGTAAAACGGTCATTTTTAGGAACTTTTTCAGCAAATTTTCAACATTGCCATTTTAAAACCTCTGCTAATGAACAGTGTCACTGTGATTTTCTTAATGTGTCCCATACATTGATTTCGCACACCGACTGCGCCATTGTGCGCTACCTGGGCGGAAACACGTTTTGGGCAGGATGTGAAAAATGACAGCTGTACTGCTCATAAGGAGGTGTGGTAAAATGGCAATGTTGAAAATCTGGAGTGAAAATATTGAAAATTTGCAAACTTACGAGTGTGCATAGGAACTGCACAACGCACGCTCGTAAAGCAGTTATTTTTAGAAATTTTTTCACCAAATTTTCAACATAGCCATTTTAAGACCTCTGCTCATGAAGAGTATCACTGTGATTTTCTTACTTTGTCCCGTACATTGGTTTCGCACACCGACTGCGCCATTGTGCGCTACATGGGCGGAAACACATTTTGGGCAGGATGTGAAAAATGACAGCTGTACTGCTGATAAGAAGGTGTGGTAAAATGGCAATGTTGAAAGTCTGGGTGAAAATATTGAAAATTCGCGAACTTACGAGCCTGTGCAGGAACTGCGTAGCACTGCAGCTCATAAAAGCGGTCATTTTAGGAATTTTCCACCAAATTTTCAAAATAGGCTTTTGAGAGCCCACCTTATGAGCTGGCACTGTCATTTTGTTAATCAGGCCAAAGGTGATTTCACGCAGTGACTGCAAAATCACCCTTCGGGCCCGAATAACGCCATGACAGTGACAGAATTCATGAGAAGGGGTCGCAAAAACCCCATGTTGAAAATGTGGTGCAAAAATTCCAAAAAATGCCTGAGATATGCAACAAAGTTGGAAAAAACCCATCTAGCCCATTATTCAGCTTACCGGCATTTCCTTAGTTCACGGTCGACTTTGAAGAGTGCAGATATGTTCCGGTCCAGCGATGATCGTCGCCGAGCTCCGAGTAAGTATGGGGTGGGGAGGCAGGTGCGCAGTGGGTGGGTCGCGGGTTGTGGGAGGGTGGGGAGAGCGATGGAACGTTTCTTTTTACAGGTTTTTTTTTTTTTTTTTACTCAGATGACGGGGATGTTTGCCACGCTGGGTGGGGCTCCCAGCATGGCAGCGGGAAAAGCTGTTTGGGGGACGTGGAGCCGATAGGGATTGGGCACTCTGTTGGCAGATGGCGGGGCGTTTGCCACGCTGGGGTGGGCTCCAGCATGGCAGCAGGGAAAGCTGTTTGGGGAGGTGGAGCCAGCGAGGGTTGGGCACCCCGTGAGGCAGATGGCACGGGACGTGTGCCATGCTGGGTTGGGCTCCCAGCGTGGCACCAAAGATTTGGGGGGGGGGGGCGTGACGCGCTGCCAGCACACAGCGGTGGTTTTCTTTGAAGAGAAGACCACCGCTGTCATACACAGCACCGCATGGATTGGTGCAGGACCGCCATGCCTGCTCAATGGAGCAGTGGATTGCACAGGACAGGCACACCTCCAAAGTGTCCCATTCTCCCAAGGCGTTCCTTGCGCATGCGCGCAAGCGAACGTAAAAATGTAAACAAATATTACAGGCGTTGTTCTTCAATTGTCATGTTGACTTTCCGTGGCATCTGATCAAGGTCAGAGTAACACAACATTGCAAATCCCTGGCAGTTTACTGTATTGCCTGGTGAAATGGTCATGTGTAACTTTGCCCCAGTAAACTGAGGTGGGGTTGCTGACATTCTGGTGTCTGACCTCTGTACAGAAGCTCTCCTTCCTGATTTCTGTTCTAATGAGAATCAACATTTAAACAATTACAGTCCGACTTCCAGGCCTTTACAACCTGGTTTTGGCTGTGCGTTCATGTCTGCGAAAACCTGCCTAGTCCTTTCAAGTATTTGATAACTCCCACAAGGCACCCTTTTTACAATCTCTGCCTTCAAAGGCAAAGCTCAGCATAGTGCCTGTTGACAAATGAAAACACTATCAACAGAAATTCTAGCTGAAGATGCATCAGGAGTTGTCTCTCCTGCAGGGTATAACTCTTTTCTATCACTGCCACAAAGAAAGGTGGCGAAGCTTTAAATAAAAAATGATAATAATATAGGAGGGGAGTGATGTCAAATCAGAGCAGGGATCTCCTGCTAGTCTGTGTGCAGTTGTAGCAAAGAGCAGCTGAAAGTACTCCTATGGTACAGCAGTGACTCCCAGGGAGAGGAAAACACCAGAGACTAGAAAAACCCTTCTTCCTGCTACATGGAACTCCTACCTGTAGGATATCCCTGTAGCTGCCCCTTCCCCCACTGACCTGAAACTTTTTACTCTGCACTGTCCAAACTCTCCCATATACTTACATACTGACAGGAAGCCCATCACTTTACGCTGTTGTCCCCCCCCCTTCCACTGGTACAAAATCATCCATTGTGGACTGTTGCCCTGCACCCATGAACTTGAGACCCTTTACTGTGTACTGCCTAAACTCCCCCAGTCATTCTTATAGGACTCCCTCCCTCATACAGAGCTGTGCCCCCCAACCAGTGACATAGGACCTTTCATTTCTGACTTTCACACCACTGATACATAACCCTTTAGTCCAGATTGTACCCCCTCCTCCATGGCAGGAAACCTTTTGCTCCAAATAATCTCATAACCTCCCTCACGCACATGATGTCACACAAAATTATTCCCACCTCTGACTCAGTAACAGTAGCCCTACTTTGGACTGTACCAATCCTACCCTCTCCCACTGATGTGATCCCATGCACCATGCTGTTATGCTCCCCTCCCCAATTTAAGATTTCTCATTCTTGACTGTCTAGACTGCCCCCTGTGAACAATGCCCATTGTTCCATTTATAGTAGCATACATAGTAACATAATAATATCCATAGTAATAGTAACATACATAGTACCCTACATAGTAACATACAAAGTAACATAGACAGTACCCTACATAACACACAGAGTACCCTACATAGTAACATACAAAGTAACATAGACAGTACCTTACATAACACACAGAGTACCCTACATAGTAACATACAAAGTAACATAGACAGTACCCTACATAACACACAGAGTACCCTACATAGTAACATACAAAGTAACATAGACAGTACCTTACATAACACACAGAGTACCCTACATAGTAACATACAAAGTAACATAAACAGTACCCTACATAACACACAGAGTACCCTACATAGTAACATACAAAGTAACATAGACAGTACCCTACATAACACACAGAGTACCCTACATAGTAACATAATAACATCCATAGTAATAGTAACATGCATAGTACCCTACATAGTAACATACAAAGTAACATAGACAGTACCCTACATAACACACAGAGTACCCTACATAGTAACATATAAAGTAACATAGACAGTACCCTACATAACATACAGAGTACCCTACATAGTAACATATATGGTAACATAGACAGTACCCTACATAGTAACATACAAAGTAACATAGATTGTACCCTACAACACAAAATCAACTATAGTAAACATACAAAATAACATAGACGGTATCCTACATAACACACAGAGTTCCCTACATAGTAACATATATGGTAACATAGACAGTACCCTACATATTAACATATAAAGTAACATAGACAGTACCCTACATAACACACATAGTACCCTACATAGTAACATATATGGTAACATAGACAGTACCCTACATAACACACAGAGTACCCTACATAGTAAGATATATGGTAACATAGACAGTACCCTACATAGTAACATATACAATAGGATACATGGTAACATACACAATATCCTTCAACATAACATATAACATAGTACCGTAGTAATATACATGGTACCCTACAAAATAACATACATAGTGGGTTGTGTTGTGAGAGAGAGAAAACAAAATATCATCTATAGGGCTGAAGGAAGACGCAATCTAATAAACTATCCAGGTCAGGACGCTAGGCTAGGAGAGGTATCAGTGCTGGTGCCATAGTAGGGAAAGAAGAAAGGAATTAAGGAAGGAACACTGATTTACAGAGAACTACTAGCTGGGTATACTCTAGCAACAGGGAGGAGATCAAATATTTCCAGAGTAAGCAGAATTGTAAGCATGCTGGGAGTGGTGCAGTGCAGTGGCTGTAGGGTGACAGTTTTCAGGGAGACCTTCTGAAGACTGTGGTGCTGCCACATCTTCTTGCACCTCTGTGGCTTGAGGAGGGTGGCTGCTAGACTCCAGGCTGAGTTGGCTAGGATTCAGGGAACCTCCTCCCCCACACAGGGACCACCAAATCTGCCACCATTAACTCAAAGGATGCTTAGGAGGAGGAGGAGTGGCTGGATTATGGTGGGCTCAGGGAGGGTGAGGGTGGAGGGACAGAGGCACATTCTCCATCTGGTAACACTAAGCAACTCCTGCTCCACTCTGGCAAAGCAGGGCTGTCCCATGGAGGCACCCGAGGAAGTAACCAGGGAGAATGTGGGGGCCCTACATAGTGGAGACCCCAAGGAGGATGGCAGAGGACCCCTGAGGAGAAGGAAGCAACTCCTGGTGGGGGACTCCATTGTGAGAGGGATAAATTTGGGGACAGGAAGGGAGGGGAAGAAGGCGGTTAGGTGCCTACTCGGCACCACGGTTCAGAGGGATGGAAAGCAGATCCTGAGGTCATTGTCCATCTGGGGATTAATGACTGGACTAGAGATGGGGAGGGGATAGTGCAGGAGGAGTTCAGGGAGTAAGGGTGGGGTCTTAGGCAGGTAGCAAGATCAGTGGCCTTTTCTGAGGTGCTGCCTTTCTATGACCCGGGGGTAGGGTGCTCCGCCCAGAGCTTCAACCTGGTTGAAGGGTGGTGCAGAGGAGGTTCGGCTACATTGGGGACTTAGGTCACGCCTGTAGAGATAAAGGCCTTTACAGGGAGGTGGCCTGCATCCATCCAGGAGGGGACCCCAGTCCTCAGTGAATGGTTTAAATGTTATGTTGGTGAGCATTTAAACTAGCGAAGTGGCAGAAGGAAGCAGGGAAACATAAATTGCTCCCCCACACACAAACTGGAGTAGTCAGCTGGGAGAACCCTAAGGGAGACAAATCCCCAAGGGTACCAAATAGAAAGAAAAACAAGTTAGTAGTAATGAAGAGAGGTGGGAATGAGAACAGAAGTGGTAAGGAGAGAGGGCAAAAGGGGAAAATGGGCTGAAGAGCAGGGTGGTACTAGAAGTTGGAAGGGTCACGTGTGTGTCAACGCTCAAAGTCTGGGAAATAAAATTCATGATTTAGAGGCCATTATGGCAGAGGCTGACCTGGACATTGTCACCATTACAGAATCATGGAGCACTGAGAACCATGACTAGGATACAGCCATACCAGGCTATACTATCTTCAGGAAGGACAGGGTGGGGAAAAGGTGGAGGAGTTGTTCTTTATGTGAGAGATCGCATCAAAGTGACAGAGGTACAGGGAATACAGTGAGGGGTGGAGGTACTGTGGTTCACCTTAGAGATGGGGAATAGAGCCACTATTCACACGGGCATGATCTACAGACCTCCAGCATGGGGGGGGGGGTTGATGGATAAGGTTCTGGGGGAAGCCATCCAAAAGATAGTAAACAAGGGGGAGGTACTGCTGGTGGGGGACTTCAATCTGCCAGATGTAGATTGGAACATCCCAGCTGCAACTTTAGCTAGGAGCAGGGACATTCTGGACTCCCTGCAGGGGGCATTTCTCAGGTAACTAGTTAGGGAGCCCACTCAAGAGGGGGTATACTAGACCTTGTACTAACTAACAGGGACAGTGTTGTAGATGTCGTGGGTGCCACATAGGGACCAGTGATCACCGTATTGTGTGATTCAGTATAAGTACTAGGGAAAAATCAAACCACACAAGGATGAGGGTCCTGGACTTCAAGAGGGCCGATTTTAACAAGATGGGGGAATGCCTCAGGGATGCCCAGGCGAGGGAGTGGGGGGACTTGGGTGGAGTGGAGAAACTTTGAGCGAAACTAAAAGGAGGCATAGAGAAGGCAACAAACCTCTGCATCAGGCTAGTAAGCAAAGACAAGAGGAAAGAGACCCTATGGTTCTGTAATGAAGTGGCTGGGAAGGTAAAGGCAAAAAAGTTAGCATTCAGGAGGTAGAAGAAGACACAGAAAGTGGAGGATAGGGAGCTGTATCTGGAGCAACAAAGGGAGGCAGGGAAATCAGTTAGGAGTGCTAGGCACAAACAAAAGATAAAATAGCCCAGGAAGTAAAGAAAGGAGACAAGACATTTTTTAGTTATGTAAGAGAAAAGAGAAGGACCAGGGGTGAGATAGTAAGACTAAGAAGGGAAGGGGAAGGGGGAGATTGTGTGGAGGGGGACCAAGAAAAAGCAGACGTCTTGAACAAGTTCTTTTTTTCAGTATTTACAGAAGAAGGGGAAGGAGAGGGGCCACAGAAAAGTGACAGGAGCATTGAAGTTTTTCAGGACAGCTTCCTGGTGCAGTTGGCAAAGGAGCCAACCAGCGAAGGAAACATACTGGACCTGGTGCTGATGAATAGTGAGAGCATACAGGAGTTGACGGTGGAGGACTCCCTGGCAGGGAGCGACCACCACACAGTGGGGTTTTCACTTAATGTGAGTAAGAAGACAGCCAGTACCAGGACTAGAATAATTGACTTCAAGAGGGCAGACGATGGCAGGATAATGGTAATATTGGAGGGGCACCTTGCCAAAATCCAACCACACATGGATGCTAACAAGAAATGGGGGATAATCAAGCTTGGGTTAGTGGAGGTCACAAACTCTGTTCAAAGCTCCAGAGCAAGAAAGCCAGGTGTAAGAGGCCAAGTTGGCTAAGTTGGGAGATGTTGGGGGGGAGACTAAGGAAAAAAGGGCCACCTTCAGAAGATACATGAGATCCAAACAGGAGGAGGACATGGAGGAGTACAGGAGGAAATTGAGAAAGGTGAGCAGAATGGTCAGGGCGGCCAAGGCAGCAAAAGAGCTTAGGCTGGCACAGGGGATAAGAGAAGGGGAGAAAGATATCTTTAGATACATAAGAGACAGAAGGAACTGTAAAGATCAGATCATTAGGATTAAGGTGGACGGAGGGTGGGCATAGAAGGGGGTGGAGCAGGCAGAAGCATTCAATGAGTACTTCTGCTCTGTGTTTAACAGAGAGAGAAGCTGGGGCCAATGCCACAGGTGAAGGGAGCAGTGGATACAGGTGGGGCAGAGCTTATGGAGGGGGAAATCCCAGAGAGCAGAGTGCTAGACAGTCTTAGAGCCCTGAGGGTAGACAAGGCACCAGACTGAATACACCCCCGGATTCTGAGGGAGATGGCAGAGGTCCTGGCAGGACCACTGGTAGGTAGACTTATTCAACACCTCCCTTGGGTCTGGTTGCATGCCTCAGGACTGGAGGATGGCACATGTGGTGCCCATCCATAAAAGTGGACCCAAGGATGAACCAGGGAACTATAGGCTGGTCGGCCTCACCTCCACTGTGGGGAAGCTCATGGAGTCTATCCTCAAGGAGAGGCTGGTAGCCTTTCTGGAGGAGAATGGTCTCCAAGACAATAGACAGCATGGGTTGTTGCTGGTAGATCCTGCCAGACAAACATGATTGACTTCTACGACTGGGTAACAAGAGCAATGGACAGGTGCCAAGCAGTGGATGTCCTGTATTTGGACTCCAGCAAGGCCTTTGATTCGGTGCTGCATGGGAGGTTGGTAAGCAAGCTGGGCTGCCTGGAGGGGGGGGTAGAGGATGGTGGGGTGGGTCAAAAGCTGGCTGAGAGATAGGCAGCAGAGGGTTGTTGTAATGGGGGAACTCTCATCTCCAAGGGTGGTGACAAGCAGGGTCCCAGAGGCCTCAATGCTGTTTGGCATATTTATTGCTGACTTAGCAGAGGGGGTTAGCAACAAGATCAGCATATTTGTAGGTGACACAAAGATAGGAGCAGTGGTAGACAACACAGAGGGGTGACAAAGACTGCAAGAAGACCTGGATAAACTCGAGCACTGGTTGGACACATGGCAGCTGGGTTTCAGTGCAAAAAAGTGCAAAGTTATGCACTTGGGAGCAAAGAACCAGAAGTTTTCCTACAGAGTGGGGGAGTACAGTTATCCACGACCTTGGAGGGCTAATCACAGGACGAATGAACCATTCGGCACAGTGTAGAAAGGCAACAGCCAAAGCAAATAAGATGTTGGGGTGTATAACCAGGGGAATTACCTCAAAGAGGAGAGAGGTTATCTTACCACTGTACAGATCACTGGTCAGACTGAATCTGGAGTACTGCTTGCAGTTTTGGTGTCCCTACTTGAAGAAGGACGGGGACAGACTGAGTGAGCTCAACATGTACTCCTTGGAGGAAAGGAGGGATAGAGGAGACATGACTAAAACCTTCAGATATATGAGTGGCATAAACAAGGTTAGTACAGAGGGGAATTTTAGATTAAAGGGAGGGAGGGACACTAGGGGACACAGACTGAAATTGGAGGGGGGAAGGTTCAGGAGGGAAATAAGAAGACACTACTTCACAGAAAAGGTGGTCGCTGGGTGGAATGCACTGCCAGAGGAGGTGGTATCGTTGAAGTCAGTGGGAAGTTTTAAGAGGGGGTGGGACAGGGTCAGGGGGAGAGTCACTACTGTACAGGGGGGCAGCTGCAGAATAACAACTGATAGTTGCACAATCGAGCTAACTCGATAGACCTTAGGGCCTGTATCTGCTGGCGTTTTTTTGTATGTTTGTACGTTTGTATGAAGGAAGAGAGATGGACACTAGTTCATTTACAGAGGAGAGAGTCCTACAGGAACTAAAAAAACTGAAAGTGGATAAGGTAGTGGGGCCAGACGGGGTCCATCCAAGGATACTGATGGAACTCAGGAAGGTGCTGGCTGCACCTCTAACAGTTCTGTTCAACCTCTTACTGGAGATGGGAGTGGTTCCAGGGAACTGTAGGAGGGCAGATGTAGTCTTACTTCACAGAATGTTAGTAGGGAGTAGGCTGGCATCTTCAGGCCAGTTATCCTGACTTTGGTGGTGGGGAAATTATTGGAATCACTACTGAAGGAAAGGACAGTGGAATACCTTGAATCCAGTGGCTTACAGGCCCCGAGATAGCATGGATTCGCAGGGGGGAGGTCTTATCAAACTAATCTAATAGATTTCTTTGACTAGGTGTCCAGGGAATTGGATTAGGGAGGCGTGGTTGATGTGGCCTGTCGCATGATAGGCCTAGATCCATTTATGTGGATTCCTGTTGTATATGCTGTAAGGTACTTTAGAATTAAGACACTGTCCCTTTAACAGGTAACTACAAAATAACTGTTATTTCTATAAAAGCTAGTGTGGACCTGTTATGTTTCAAGATGAGGGAGACAGGTGTAGGGTTCTGGAAGGCATAAAACATCCCACTGTAGCTTTCCATGATAAGGAACTGTAATGTAGTAACCTAGGTGGTCAAGGGTTAAGCAAGCTGCATGGACCAGATGTCACTGGGGTTGACATGGAACCACAGTGACACCTACAGGCAAAGGTAAACCATTGCACCCCATCACACTGTGGGCGGGGCTGGAAGAGGACCAGCTTGTATATATAAGACACACATTTTGAACTCAGGGCAGTTGAATAGCATTTAGTTGGAAAGGCAGATAGTCTGTCCAGCTGGCATATGCTTGTAGACGAGAAGTATATGTGTAGGCCTGGACAAAGCACTAAAACCAGACCTGTGTGTGTGGGAGTTTGACTTCTCACATACTGAACAGAAAATTCTGATCTTTAAGTCAGAATTTTGGAAACCAAGACTTTTTACTGAGGAGAGTATCTGAAGAAGACTTTTTATTTATTTTTATTTATTTAGTTTTTGTTGACCGGGTAAGTGCACTAAACAAGCAGTTGTCAATCCCGACTGTTTGCTTGCTGGTATTAGCATTGGAAATGCAGGAGTTAGACAGATGCAGAGAAGGAATGGCTATGAAGTAGTGAACTTCACGCCAACACCTCCTCTGCCCTGCAGAGACCCACAGGCATTGGGGTATGTATTTGGGTTGTCGCCCATAACGTTCATGCCATTTCACCTCAACCTATCCTGCAGACACAGACAAGTGTTGAGGTGTGCATTGGGGTGTTTGGCTTTACAGTCACCCCACTCCATAAGGACATACGCTGAAATGGGTGCAATATAGGAGAATGGGGTGAACTCTGGGGCCAAAGAGTCCAAGGCACACCTTGAGGCCTGTCATTGGCTGCAGGGTGGGGGTGGAATGGCATGAGCATTACAGGCGGCAATCCAAATGCACACCCCTGATGCCTGCCAGTCTGTACAGGGTGGGACGTTATGGTTAGAAACCCTAATGCCCCGGGCGTTTGTTGGTATTTGCACTACAAATTTTCAACATGGCCTTTTTGTAACCCCCACCTCATGAAAGCGTTTGGGACCTCTTCTCATGAACAGTGGCACTGTGATTTTATGAATGTGTCCCGAATTTTGAGTTCCCACAGCGACCGTGCCATTGTGCGCCAGATGTACGAAAACACAAATGGGGCAGGATGTGAAGGATGACAGCTGTACCATTCATAGGAAGGTGTAAAGAGATGGCAATGTTGAAAATCTGTAGGGAAAATATTAAAAATGCTAGAATTTCTGAACGTACGTGGAAACTGCGCAACACATGCGCATAACATAGTCATTTAGTGGAATTATTTCACCAAATGTTCAACATAGGCATTTTGTGACCTCTGCTCATGAACGCTGTCAGTATGATTTTCTTAATCTGTTCCGAACATTGATTTCCTACGGCAACCTGCTATTCTGCGCCAGATGTGAAAACGCATATTTCAGGCAGGATGTGAAAAATGACAGCTGTACTGTTCATAAGGAGAGCTGAAAAAATGACAATGTTGAAAATCTGAAGTGAAACTACTACAAATTTGTGAAGTTACGAGGGTGCATGAAAACTGCACAACACATGCTTGTAGCACAGTCATTTCATGGACATTTGTCACCAAATTTTCATCGTAGGCATTTTAGCACCTCTGCTCATGAACAGAGTCACCGTGATTTTACATATAAACATACATATGAACATACGAATCTGCCAGCAGAACAGACCAATCGGTCTATCTAAATCTGCCTGAGTGTGCAGCTAGCACCCTAGATTGTAGCTGCCCCAGCCTCCTCCCCCTCAGTTCCTCCCCCGCTTGTCCCAGCCCTTCCCCCATAACTCTTCCTCTTGCTTTATTCCACTCCTTCTTAAAGCTATTGACTGTCCTACATGTTACCACCCCTCTGGCAGCTGCATTCCAACTAGACACCATCCTCTCAGTGAAGTAGTGCCTCCTCATTTCCCTCTTGAAATGTCCCCTTCCAACCTTAGTCCATGCCCCTTCGTCTCTCTTCCACTCCTCAGTTTAAACACCCCCTCAATGCTAGGTTTATTTACCCCCTCAGGTATTTAAGTGATTCAGTCATATCCCCCCATCTCTTCTCTCCTCCAGTGTGTACATGTTCAGCTCCTTCAACCTAACTTCATATGCCTTTCCTTCCATCCCCTTTAACATTTTTGTTGCCCTCCTTTGCACCCCCTCCAGTAACTTTATATCTCTCTTCGGGTATGGCATCTAGTATTGCAGACAGTGCTCCAGGTGCAGTCTGACCAATGATCTGTAGAGCGGTAGGATCACATCCCTGTGTCTGGATGAGAACCTCCTTGCAATGCACCCCAGCATCCTGTTTGCCTTCACTGCTGCTCTCCTGCATAGGGCTGAGTTGTTCATGCTCCCAGTTACCAACACCCCTAGGTCCTTCTACTCCGCTGTGATCTCCAACCCCCCCCCCCAACCAATAGTCCCTCTTCTGGTTCTTAGCCCCGAAGTGCATCACCTTACACTTCTTTGCATTGAATCCTAGCTGCCACTCCACTGACCATGTCTCTAGTTTGGGTAGGTCCCCCTACAGTTTTTCCCATCTGTCCTCTTCGTCCACCACCACCCCCAATTTGATATCATCTGCAAACAGACTAACCCTGCTCCCCACTCTGTGTTCTATGTCGGAGATAAAAAGACCAAATAGCACAGGGCACAGCACTGATCCCTGCGGCACCCGCTTGTCACTACTCTGGATGCCAAGAGCTCCCCACCACCACCACCACCACCCTCTGCACCCTCCCCTGTAACCAGTTGTCTATCCATTTAGTCGGCTTTTTTCCCACCCCCACTGCCGTCAGTTTCCCCCAGTCTCCCATGAGACACTGTATCAGAGGCCTTACTGAAGTCCAAGTACAGGACATGTACCGCATGGCCCCTGTCCAACTCCCTTGTCACCCAGTCATAATACTGTATTAGGTTGGTTTGACAAGACCTCCCTGAGACGAACCCGTGTTGCCACCCATCTTGGAGGCCATTACTCTCTAGGAATGCCACCAGCCTCTCCTTCAGTATCGCCTCCATAAGCTTTCCCACTATGGACATGAGACTGACTAGCCAGTAATTTCCTGGCTCCTCCCTAGGCCCATTGTTGTGTATGGGCACCACATGGGCCACCCTCCAGTCCTGGGGCACACACCCCATTTCCAGGGAGGTGTTGAACAGATCTGCCAGTGGCTCAGCCAACAGCTCCACCATCTCCCTCAGCACCCTGAGGTGGATGCCATCGGGACCTGGTGCCTTGTCTACCCTTTCTGCACTCAGCCCCTCTAGCACCCTACTCCCTGTGATCACTATTCTGTCACCTCCTCCCCTCCTTTCCCCACCCCCCCAGACCATGCTGGTAGTGGACCATCCCTCTCCTTATTGAAAACGGAGCAGAAGTACTCATTTAGAATTTCCGCTTGCTCCTCCCGCTTTTCCAACCAATCCCTTCCCCGCTTTATCCTCACAATATGTTCCTTGCATTTCCTCTTTTCCCTGACATACCTAAAAAAAGTCCTTTTTCCTCCCTTTATGCCCTGTGCTAACCTTAATTCCCTGGAGGCCTTAGCTTTTTTCACCCTCCTGGTCACCTCCTTTGACCAACTCCCGTAAGTCTCCTTATCCTCTCCCTTCCCTGTTCTCCTGTACTTCCAGTATGCAGCCCTCTATGCCCTCACCACTTGCAACACTTCCTTGTTCAGCCAGCATGGTTTCTTGACTCCGCCCTTCTTACTCCTGGCCCTGGTGCAGGCTACTGTGGCCTCTGGTAGCCCAAGTCTTTATGACTCCCCACTTTTGTTCTGCAACCATCCCCGGCCTTATATCCTGGAGTCTCCATTGCAGTATTGCTCCCATCCCTCCAAAGTCCACTCTACTAAAGTCCACCACCTTAGTTCCCGTACCTCCTGGCTACCTGCCCAGTGCAAGAATGAGTCACACTGTTTGGTGGTCGCTACCTGCTAGTGGGTCTTCCACCCTTACCTCCCTCCCTCACTGTCTCCCCAGTTGCCAGTACTAGGTCCAGAGTGCTACCAAGCCTTGTAGGCCCACTTATCAATTGTGTCAGAAGGCCATCCTGGAATGCATCAAGGAACACCTGCTCTCTGGTACTGCTAGTGGCCGGGGTGCTCCAATCAACCCCTGGTAGGTTAAAATCCCCCACCATCTCCACACCACACTCCCCCTTCTACACACCCTCCTTATCTGCTCTGCAAACTCCCCATCCAGTTCCCTGGATTGGGCTAGTGATCTGCACACCACTCCCAGCCTCAACTTTCTACCCTCGGAATCCAGAAGCTGCATCCAATGCACCTCTGTCCTCTCCTCTCCTCTTCTCTTCTCCCTCGTCTCTTATGCATTTGATCCCTTCCCTCACATAGAGTGCAACCCCCCCTTCCAACCCCCAGTCCCTCCTGTATCCCAGGATTGCCAAGTTGCAATCATGGTACTCAGTGGCTCAAGTCTCTGTCACTGCAGCAATGTCCACCTTCCTCTTGGAAAGGAGCTCCTGAAGCTCTGCAGTTTTGCTCCTCAGGCTTCTTGCATTGAGAGAGATCACTTTCCACCTGTACCCCTCCTTCTCCTCACTCTTCTCCTTGGCCTGTGTCCCTCCTCCAGGTAGTCCACACCCTTTCTCCTCCTTATTCTTACCGGGTGGTGGTGCCTTCTGTATTACACTCAGACCACTCTGCCTGCCCCCTCCCGGGGTTACTACTCCTTCACCTTTACCTATATCTAGGGGGTGAACTCATTAGGCTCCCCTGTCCAGATCTTTCTACCAACCTCAGTCTTTTGGCCAGCCCCCCCCACTAGTTTAAATCCACCTTAGTAGAGATATAGCCCTCTAATCCTGCCTTTAATTCTCCCCTCCCTGCTCAAGTGTAGCCTGTCCCCCGCGTACAAGTCACTATTCCCCCAGACCCTACCCCAGTTAGTCACTAACCCATAATTTTCGGTGTGGCACCAATCCCTCAGCCACTTGTTGAACTCTTTGATCCTACCTTTCCTCCCCGTGCTTGCACATGGTACTGGGAGTACCTCTGAGAATGCCACCCACTCCCACCCCCTCACACTGCCTGCCTAACTCCTCAAAATTCCCCCTCACTACTTCCACAGTCTACCCTGCCAAGTTATTTCTATCCACATGCAACACTAAATGAGGTTTCTTCCTCCCCCTTGCTGCACACTTGAGCAGTGCCTGCCCTTCCCCTTCTGCAGTCAACCCGGGGATAGCTTCAACCCAAATACAGCTGTGCCTTCTCCCCTTCTGCCCCATCTCACCCCTTTCAGTATAGAATCCCCAAGGAGGAATACCCCCCTGTCCCTTACCCCTTTCTCTTCTAATGCCTTCTACCACCCCAGTATTCGTTCTTCCTGCCCCTTACCCCTGCCAGCTACACCCTCTGTGACTTCTGTATCTGCACCCCTACTTCTGCCTCACCCCTTTTCTCTGCCTTATTCCTCCCATCCCCCTTGAACCCCTTCCCAGCCTGACTACTTCCTACTGGGCTTCACATGTCGACCTCTCCTCCTCCCCTGCTGATTTCCAACCCCTCTCCTATCCCCATTGTTGTTGATTTAGAACCCTCATTCCCTTCAACCCCGATAGTGATGCCCCTCTCATCCTTCCACTTCCGGTAGCCTTCTCTCCTCCAGTCACCCCGTCCTTCCTTCCTTACTAGCCCACCTTCTACCCTTTTGTCCTCACTATCTCTTCCCCTACCTGTTGCCATCCCTCTCATGCCCCGTGTGTCCCCCCTCAGTATGTTCCTGCTCACCCCCTCTCTCACATAGCAGTTCCCCCCTCCTACTTGTTCAAACAACATGAAGTCTTGCTATATTATAGACATTAGCAGTTTGTTCCAGCTCTAGAACTGCCCGGGTGAAATGGTTAAAACCATTCCAAAATAGAATTTTGGCACGAGCAGCTCTATCTGTGTCATTTCAAACTTGAACTGTCAGATTCTTTACTCCGCCTCAGTGAACAGTCGCTCGGGAGATTTCTCCTTCTGCTCGAGTTCATTTCGGTTTAAAAGTGTTTTCTCGGTTGGATTTAACGAGAATAGTTTATTTAACCGCAAAACCGGTCGGTTCAAGCTCTATCTGTGGTAACGTAAGTAAATGAAGGTTTTGTCTGTGTGGAACTTGTAAGTTATCGGTTCAGTTTTGAACCGATCAGTGGTTTAAAACTCATTTAAAACTAAAAGTTACTATTTTAGAGTCACGGTTCCAGTTCTTATCGGTTCTTATCGGTTCTAAAAAAGCGGATTTATTCGTTTTTCCAATACCAATGACATGGTTAGGAACCGATAAAGTTGTCTTGCCTAGCACTGCCGTTAAAGGGCAAGTTTTTGGTTAGGCTGGCATTATGTCTGAGAACCCAAAGAAAAACCGGGCCCACTGGGTTTCAACACTGTGATGTTTGTGGGGAAGTCTTTGCCAAGGCTGACCCACACCACATGTGTTTATTGTCTGGGGTTTGACCACCTCAGTCAGACTGCCAGGTATGTAAGAATTTCCTGTAGCCACCCTGGAAAAAGATTGGGCAGGCTCAGGGAGCGAGAGGCAAAAAGTCCGCTGACCCGGATGGCCAGCCGGTTCAGTGCCAACTGAACAGAGGGAGTGCCCTCTGACCAGGGCCAGACTTCCTCGGGCAAAAAGCTGGTTCTGAGAACCAATTCCAGTAAAGAAAACAAGAAAATCAGCAGGTCTGAGTCCAAAATTCCTTCTCCAACTGCTGCAGAGATAGCAAAAAGCCATACAAATTGTCCAGTCACTGTCTCAGGGTCGTCCGAACCACCACTATCTGGTAAAGGTCAAGTTCATCCGGTCCCAGTGGTTCAGGATTATGATATTGAGGAATTTTATGAACCAGAGGAGGGGGAGGAGGATTACGAACAGTATGAATGTGGCTGGGAAGGTCTGGGTGTGCCCATTGAACCGGACATCTCCCCAGACAGACCTTTAGAATCTCCCCCTTTGCTGTCTGAGTCCCCATCTCATTTTATGTTTTATAAAAAAGTTGCTGAAACCCTCCAGCTTCCTTTAGAAGAGGCTGTGGATGAGCAAGAGGAGCCTGATTTTGTAGAAATGATGGATATTCAGAGTCTAGGAGATTGTCTATTCCTTTACATGTCTTTTAGGAAACAAACAATTAAAATTTTAAAAGCTCCTAATTCTGTGCCTCCTGTAGATAAAAAGATGGACAGAAGGTATACATTGCCAGGCCCTGATACAGAATTCCTTTCTCAGCAATGCAGTCATGTTGGGGTAGTTCAGGCTGCTGCCTGTGATAAAGCTAATATTCCCTTGGCTTCACATCCTCCTGACAAGGATTCCAGGAAAATTGATGCCATGGCAAAAAAACAGTATATGGCAGCCTCTTTGGGACTCAGGCAAGCAAATTATATGGCTTATGTAGCTAGGTATCAGAAATCTAGATGGGATACTGTTATGCAATTGGCCAAGCAGGCCCATGGCCAGCTGGCTAGTGAACTAGAACAGGTGGCTGCTGATGGCATTGAAGCCTCTAAGGTTCAGTTTCATGCTGCTGTGGATGTTAATGATGTTTCCTCTAGGGTCATGGCCACATCTGTAGCTTTTGTAGGTTGGCCTGGCTCAGGTGTACTAGTTTGTCTAGGATACCCAGACTAAGGCTATGGATTTTCCTGTGGTGGGAAATTCTATGTTTGGAGAGCAGACAGAGAATTACATGAAGAAGATGGATGAATGTGGGACTACTTACAAGAGTGCCAGGCTAAGGAGCAGCAAGCCACTCCTCAAGGCATGCCCCAGGGTAGGGTGAGGCCTTTCACAGGCCTTTCTACCAGACCTCAGGCCTCTGCCCATGCTCAGAAGGCTTCTTCAGAGGCAGGGCAGACCAGGGGTGGGCAGACCTGCTCCCACCCCCAGCCTAAAGCTCCTCATGGAAACAGGCACCCTGATGGGGGTGCCCAGGGTCGATTCTCCTGTACCAGTGGGGGCAGGCTGGCTTACTTCAGTCAGAATTGGGCTTCTTTAACCTCAGACAAGTGGGTTCTGGAAGTAGTAAGCCAGGGTCTGGTTCTTAGCTTCAAAAAGTTTCCCAAGTTGAGAAGCAGACTTTTACCTGCAAGTGCTTCAGAGACCCTCGCTCTGGAAACAGAGGTCTCATTACTGTTAGCTCTCAGAGCAGTAGAAAGGTTCCTCCCTGCATCAGGGCAGGGGTCTGTATTCCAGATACTTCCTTACCCCAAAAAAGACAGGAGAATGGCGGCCCATTTTAGATCTCAGATATCTGAACAAGCATCTTTTGAAACCAAAGTTCAAAATGGTAACTCTGGCAATGATTTTACCTTCCCTAAGGCCAGGGGACTGGCTAGCCTCCCTGGACCTCAAGGATGCCTATTTCCATGTCCTAATCAGAAGATCCCATCGAAAGTACCTCAGATTCGAACTGCCCTCAGGTCATTACCAGTTCAGAGCAATGCCCTTCGGCCTTACCTCTGCTCAAGGGTATTCACAAAGTGTCTAGCAGTGGCAGTGGCCCACTTAAGGAGGCAGAGGATTGCTGTTTTCCCCATCTAGACGACTGGCTCATTGTAGGCCAGTCCCAGAACAGGTAAATCTCACCTGCAGGTCACCCAGCATCTTCTCACCTCCTGGGTTTTCTGCTAAACCTACAAAGTTGGTTCTGGAACCAGTCCAGGTACTCACCTTTATAGGGGCAGAATTGGACACAAAGCTAGCCAGAGCCTTTCTTCCCCCAGAAAGGGTAAGGAATTTAGTGGCTCTGGCCTCTTCCTTCACTCTGCAGTTCTCTCGACCAGCAAGACACTTTCTGCAGCTCCTGGGGCACATGGCTGCATCCACAGCTGTTGTGCAGGGAGCCAGATTTCAGATGAGAGACATTCAGTTTCACTTGAGAACCTTTTGGTCTCAGAGAAGAGACCCCTTTCCAAGTTGGTCCCAGTGACTTGAACCTTGATCCTAGCTCTCCAGTGGTGGCAGGATCAGAGCAATTAAGAGCGGGGTCCCTTCATTTCCCTTCTCACGACTTGACTCTCACTACAGATGCTTCCCTTCTGGGTTGGGAGCCCACATGGGCGACCTTTCCACTCAGGAGTTTGGTCCCCAGGAATCTCTGCTCCACATCAATTTGCTGGAACTCAGAGCTGTCTTTTAGCTCTTCAAGCTTTTCTGCATCTGTCCACGACAAGGTGATACAAGTCAGAACAGACAACACCACAACAATGTGGTACATCAACAAACAGGGGCACTCGGTCTTGACCTTGTGCACGAGGCAATGAAGTTGTGGTCTCTGGCCTATTCCTGAACACTTCCCTCATAGCAGTTCATCTTCCAGGAAGGACAATGTCTAGCGGATGCCCTCAGCAGGATTTCCCAGGGCCATCACGAATGGTCCCTGGATCCTCAAGTGCTGGGGATAGTTTTTGCCAGGTGGGGCATCCCTCAGATAGATCTTTTTGCAGCCCCAGACGATCACAAACTTCCTCTGTTCTGTTGCAGGCCTCCAGTGCTGGGCTCAGTTCCCCTGGATGCCCTTCTTCTGGATTGGGAGGGGAAGTTCCTCTATGCTTCCCCCCTTTCCTCTCCTATTCAAAGTACTAGTCAAAATCAGATCTCAGCCTTGCAGGGTGATTCTGATTGCCCCGGATTGGGCCAGGCAGCCCTGGTACCCACTCCTTCTGTCTCTGACAGTCCATCTTCCCCTGTGCCTCCCAGGAATCACAATCTGTTGTCCTGTGCCCAGGAAGGGTTTGGAATCCGGACCTCAAATCCCTCAACCTCAAGGCCTGGCTCTTGAGGAGTTAGATTGCTGATTTACACCTCTCTCAGGGTGTTCTTGAGATCCTAAAGGCTTCCAGAAAGCCTTCCACTAGAGCTACTTATAGTTCTAAATGGAAAAGGTTTTCCATTTGGTGTGCTGGAAAAATATTTCCCAGAATCTGCTGAATTCCCATTTTGTTAGATTACATGGTACATCTTAATTCCTTGGGTCTCAGACCAGCTACCCTGAGAGTTCATTTGGCAGCTGTGTCTGCTTTTGTGTCAACAGGAAAGTCATCCCTCTTTCCTCTCATCCTGTGTTTTCCAAGTTTTTAAGGATTACTCCATACTAATCCTCCTTTAGGGAACCGGCCCTGCTTGGGACCTTAATGTTTGCATTGCCCAGTTAATGCAACCCCTTTTGAACCTCTGTCTTCTGCAGAGCTTAAGTACCTAACTTGGAAAACTGTTTTCTAGTGGCTATCACTTCTGCCAGACGCATAAGTGAAATGCAAGCCTTGTCAGTGGAGACTGACTTTATTTCTTTCCACAGGGATAAGGTAGTCCTTAGGACTAATAGGAAGTTTTGCCTAAGGTGGTTTCAGATTTCCATCTTAATCAATCTATTTCCTTCCAGTATTTTTCACTGATCACTCCTCTTCAGGTGAGAGGAGGTTGCACAACCTGGATGTTAAGAGAGCTCTTAGTTATTATATAGAGCGTACCAAAGGTCACAGGTTCGAATCCTCCAACTTTTCCTTACCTATGGTGAAGTTGGGAAAGGCAAACCTGCCACTAAGAGATCAATAGCCAGGTGGATTGTCTCTTGTATCCAATTTTGTTATCAGAAAGTGGCAGAGCCCCCGGTTTGAGGGCTCATTCTACCAGGGGTACAGCTCGTCTCTAGCTGCTGCCAGAGATATCCTTTATTAGAGATTTGCCAGGCTGCTACTTGGAAAACGGCACACTTTGCAAGCATTACTCCCTGGATGTCCAGGCCAGGAGAGATGCTCGGTTTGGCACAGCTGTTCTTCAGAGCCTATTCCTAAGTAGGTTCTGCCCTCCTCCATGGAGGTACTGCTGTGTATTCTGCTAATGTCTATAATATAGCAAGACTTCATGTTGTTTGAAGAAAAATTACTCACCTTAGTAATGTTGTTTCTTCTAATGGAGTCTTGCTATATTATGAACCTCCCAACCTGCCCCTCTCAGAACCTCTACTTGGTGGGTGCGGGCAACTAGTGTGGGCACTACTTATGTCCTGTTAGCATTTTGTCCCGTGTGTGTGTTTTATTATACTTATGTTCCATTTTCATATTATTAGAATGGTGTTAGTATTTCTGGTCCCCTGACTTGAGTCTTGGGTGTTGGGACCATCAATGGTTGTTATTATTTAGGTAGCCATTTGGCTAGTGTAGGTTACAGCTTCCACACAGACCTTAGTGAGTTTGGCTCGTAAAGATCTGACAGTTCAAGTTTGAAATGACGCAGATAGAGTTGCTCTCGTGCCAAAATTCTATTTTGGAATGGTTTTAACCATTTCACTCCGGGGCAGTTCTAGAGCTGGAACAAACTGCTAATATCTATAATATAGCAAGACTCCATTAGAAGAAACAACATTACTAAGGTGAGTAATTTTTTCTTCTCCTCCGTGCCTCCCTGGTCCATCCTTACCCGCAGCCATCTGCTCTCTCCCCTGGTACTCCTTGTGGTCTCTTCCTCCCCATCAGGAGGCCCCCCCCTCACCTTGGGCACCCCCTCCCTTCTTCTCTCTTTTATGCTAGTGCCTCTGATACTGGGGTCATTTTCAGTTCCTAGCTGTTTTTCCCCTGTGCTCCCTTGCCATCCTCTCTTCCCCCCCCAAGCCAGGATGCCTACCATACTCATCTGCCCAGCCACTTAAACTCCTCCCTAGCCTCCACAGTTCCTCCCTCAAACTAGCCAGTTGTATATAGACTATACCCCCCCATCCTCCACGCCCAGTCCAGGATCATGGCAGACCCACACCCTTTACACCCCACCACCCTTCCAAAGATGCCTGCCCTAGTGACATGTGGCACCTGCCCTATTTTGG
Organism: Neoceratodus forsteri; assembly: GCA_016271365.2. Taxonomy (NCBI): domain Eukaryota; kingdom Metazoa; phylum Chordata; order Ceratodontiformes; family Ceratodontidae; genus Neoceratodus; species Neoceratodus forsteri. The sequence continues at coordinate 111,432,193 of JADMNL010000031.1, read as the reverse complement.
CCCCCATCTTATGCTACGGGCTCTTACTCCCAGTTTGTGTAGTCTACTACAACTGTTAGGCCCCTATTTACTCAAATTCCTGATCCCCCCCACACTAGTTCCACTACTGCCCCCTTGCCGACCGTGTTAATTCAGTCTCAAATCTCATCTGTTAGATACTGTATTACTGTAGTAATCCTACAGCCTCCTTGTCCGTTTTTCACTCCTCAGCTACCATTCTTTTTGTTCTCAGCCCTCACATATAGTGGATTCTCTGCAGGGGGAGGGCCTCAAACAACTGGTACAACAACCCACAAGAGACAGGGCTATCCTAGATCTAGTACTGACTAACAGGGAAAGGATCACAGATCTCCAGGTAGAAGGTCACTTGGGGGCCAGTGACCATCACATGGTATGGTTCAATTTGGCCACTAGAACTAAATCATCCCATTCCAAGGAAAAAATATGAGACTTCAGAGGAGCTGACTTTGATAAGACGGCTAACAGAGTTAAGCTAGCCTTGGCAAAAAGAAATACAGGTGAGGGGGTACAGGTAACGTGGGCAAGCATTAAAGATGCAATACTTAAAGCAACATTCCATTGTGTTCGAGAGAAAAGGAAGTGCAAAAGAAGAAGGAAACCACTTTGGTTTTCAAAAACAGTAGCAGAAAAAGTCAGAGCCAAAAGGCTGGCCTTCAGGAAATATAAGGGAACGCAGCAGGATTAAGATAGGAAGGCATACCAAACTTCCCTAAGGGAAGCAGAGAAGGCAGTAAGGCAGACAAAGGCCCAAACTAAGGAAACACTAGCATAAACAGTAAAAGAAGGTGACAAGACTTTCTATAGATACATTAGTGAAAGGAGAAAGTCCAGAGGGAGTACTGTTAAAATCAAAGGGGATAAGGGGACATGTGAGGAGAAGGACCATGTAAAAGCATCTATCCTAAATAGATACTTCTGCTCAGCATTTACTGAAGAGAAGGTAGATCAGGGCCCACAGCTCAGCACCATGGACATGGGGGGGGGGGGCGAGGTGTACACTAGTCCCTTCACAAAAGGAAGGGTCCTACAAAAGCTCGATAAGCTCAGGGTGGACAAGGCAATGGGACCTGATGGCATACATCCCACGGTACTAAATGAGCTAAGAGTGGAACTAGCAGAGCCATTATCAGAACTGTTTAGTGAGTCTCTGAGCACAGGAGAGGTCCCAGAAGACTGGAGAAGGGCTCATGTGATCCCGCTCCACAAGAGTGGTATCAGGGAGGCAGGGAACTACAGACCAGGCAGTTTTACTTCAGTAGTGGGCAAGATTATGGAGGCACTCCTTAAGGAAAGGATAGTGCAACACCTGGAATCCATAGGAGCACAGGATCCAAGACAACATGGGTTTACAGCAGGAAGGTCCTGTCAAATTAATGTCATAGACTTCTTTGACTGGGTAACCAGAGTGGTGGACCAAGGGGGAGCAGTTGATGTCACCTACCTTGACTTCAGCAAAACTTTCGATACTGTTCCACATAGAAGATTGATTAATAAGCTGGGTAGCCTCGGGGTGGGTCAGAAATTGGTCAACTGGGTGGCAAACTGGTGACGGGCAGAAAACAGAGAGTGGTGGTAAACAGTATACAGTCAGAAGAGATGCAAGTCACAAGTGGGGTACCTCAGGGATCAGTCCTGGGGCCAGTCCTCTTCAATATCTTCATCAGTGACATTGCAGATGGACTGGAGGGTAAGGTGTGTCTATTTGCAGATGACACCAAAATCTGCAACAGAGTAGATGATCCAGATGGGGTGGGCAGAATGAGAAGAGATCTGGATAAACTAGCAAAATGGTCGGAAGAGTGGCAACTGGGGTTTAATGCAAAGAAGTGCAAGATCATGCACATAGGGAAGAAAAACCCTGAAGCCACCTATAGGCTGGGAGGGGAGTTGCTGGCAGTCACAAGGGAAGAAAGAGACTTGGGCATCATCATCACAGATGACTTGAACTCATCCAAGCAGACCACTAAAGCAGTAGGTAAGGCTAGGGGGATGTTGGGGTGTATTAGTAGGGGTATCACAAGTTGTAAGAGGGAGGTAATAATCCCTCTTTACAAGACACTGGTTAGGCCCCATCTGGAGTACTCCATGCGATACTGGAGGCCACACCTTCACAAGGACATTAACCAAATTGAGGCAGTCCAGAGAGGGGCAACCAAAATGGTGCAGGGATTGCATCAGAAAACATATGAGGACAGATTAACGGAGCTCAATATGTGTACCCTAGAGCAAAGGAGGGAGAGAGGTGATATGACCGGGATAAACATTCAAACACCTTAAGGGCATTAACAAGGTGAAAGAGTCTAACATGTTTCAATATAAGAAAAATAGCAGGACAAGAGGACACAGCATGAGATTAGAGGGAGGCAGATTAAGGGGTAATGTGAGAGTTCTTTTCACAGAAAGGGTGGTGGATGCATGGAACGCCTACCTCAGGAAGTGGTGGATATGAATACAGTGCAGGGCTTCAAACAGGCATGGGATAGGCATAAGGGAGCAATACAAATGAGCATGAATAGATAGGCCATTGACAGAGCAAAGGCCGATGGCACATTCATAAGGTAGAAAAAGAAATGGGTGGACTGGATGGGCCTTGCGGTCCTTATCTGCCATCAACTTCTATGTTTCTATGTTTCTCATATAGTTTCACTTAGCCCAGTTAGAAATTCTATTGCACTCCAAGTATTACTCAGTTCAGTTAGAGAAATAAATAGAACAAATAAATATTTATTATTACAGCAATCCTTACAATATAGCTCAGTACTTAGCTCAGTTAGAGAAATAAACAGAACAACTAAATCTGTATTATTACAGCAATTCTAAAAGTATCCAGCCATTGCTTTGTCTCCATCCCAGAGACCCTGCTGTAATACAGGACCACACAGGACCCTGGGTGGTAGGGTGGGCAACTCTAAAGTCCTGACAGAGCTCCGTTGAACTCATTCACTCCCCCTCTCTCACTCGCTCATTCTGTTTCTCCCAGCAGTGCAGACTGCCCTTTTGTGCTGGGCTCCTGCCTGCGTTGGTGCCTTTTTCTGCCCACAAAGAAATCTGCAGCAACCTTGACAGAGCTCCGTTGAGCTCGCTCACTCCCCCTCTCTCAGTCGCTCGTTCTGTTTCTCCCAGTGCTACAGGCTGCCCTTTTGTGCTGGGCTCCTGCCTGCGTTGGTGCCTCTTTCTGTCCACAAAGAAATCCGAGGCAGTCCCGACAGAGCTCCGTTGAGCTCGCTCACTCCCCCCTCTCTTACTCGCTCGTTCTCAATCTGTCCCAAACATTGATTTCCCACAGCAACCGCGCTATTCTGCACCGGTAGTGCGAAAACACATTTTGGTAAGGATGTGGAAAATTACAACTGTGCTTTGTATAAGGAGGTGTGGGAAAATGCCAGTGTTGAAAATCTGGAGTGAAAATATTACAAATTCGCTGAGATTCTGACGTCAGCGTTGGAAACTACGCTCGCACCTAATAAACAGTCATTTTTGGGATTTTTTTCACCAAATTTGGAACATAGGCTTTTTGAGAGCCCACCTCATGAGAAGTGGCACTGTCGTTTCGTTAATCGGCCCCGAAAAGTGATTCCGCACAGTGACCGCGAAATCACCTTTTGGGACTGAGTAACGTCATGACAGTGACTGAATTCATGAGGGGGGTCCCAATAACCCCATGTTGAAAATGTGATGCCATAATTACCCAAAATGCCCGAGATATGCACCAAAGTTGAAAAAACCCTATTGATGCCATTATACAGCCTACCGGCATTTCTTCAGTTCGCGGTCGGCTTTGAAGTGTACAGACGTGATCCCAGTCCACTGAAGATCATCGCGCTGGGCTCCGGAGGTAAGTATGGGATGAGGGGTGTGTGGGGAGGTAGCATACGCAGAGGGTGGGCACAGGTTGGGGGGAGGGGCACCAGAACACTTTGAGGGACCGTTTTCTCATTTTTCAGGTAAAAAGCAAACAAACGGACAACACAGGTCAGTTTTCTTCTTTTGCAGGTGTGTTTGGTACACTGGGTGAGCTCCCAGTGTACCACCTACTTAATGGAGGGGACCAAAGCTGGCCAGGGGATTGGGCCACCCGTCGGCACAGAAATGGGTGGGCGCATGATGCCAGGGGATTGGGCACCTCGGCACATAGTAGAAATTAGGGTGGGAATATTTTGCTGACAGGGAGTGGGCTCCCCCATCGGCAAATTGAACTGGGACAGGGGGGACTGAAGCTGACGGGGACTGGGCCCCCCCGTTGGCAAATAAAGACTGTTGGGGGAGTGCATGATGCCAAGGGGGATTGGGCACCCCCTCGGCACACAACATAAATTCAGGGGTGGGGACATTATGCTGATGTGGAGTGGGCTCCTTGTCAGCAAATAAAGTGGGTCGGGGGCATGCCGACAGGGGGATTGGGCACCCCCGTCGGCTCTGAGGTGGCCACATAGAAGCGCCATATTCCTGGTAATGTTACACCAGGCAAGGTACCACCCTGCAATGACAGGTTGCTCCCTCATTGCAGTGGAATTGCTGACACTGCAATGATGAGGCGGCCCCTCATTGCAACGGTGAAATCATTTCAAGTTGGTGGCATTTCTGCAGAACCAGTGTCATCAGGATACCGGGCCTGCATTGGGTGCACACCGCCAAGCCCACAAATGCAGTGCTGGCATTGGCCACCACACTGCCACACCTCCAGAACCCGCTTCTCTCCTAAGCTGCCACATAATGTTTCTTACGCATGCACGTAAGTAAACATAAAAAGGACATTCAGAGGAACTGACTTGGAAAACAACCTTGCTACAAGATGGAAGGATTAACCCACGACAGGGTATGGGTTTACTGAGCATTAATCTATGCCTGGGTGGTTGAAATCACTCAGCCTGTGACCTCGTGATTCCACCCATCCCCCAGCCGTGGATTAATGCTCAGTAAACCCATACCCTGGAGTGGGTTAATCCGCTTACAACATGAGCCGTATTATATTAGAGGTTTATGTAAAGGAATATTAATATATATGTGTTTGAACATCCGCCTAATGAATAATGTGTACAGAGGATGCTGTCTTTGCAGTTGTCCACTAGGTGGATTTGTTGTTATGAGGATGTGGAATCCGCCTTCTCTGTTTCAATGTGTCTATGGTTGAGTGATTTCTTTAAATCAGTTTACGTTGCTGTCAAGTCAGGATATTGTGGACCGGCAAGGCAACTGTGGGTATATCAGGGATTAATCAATGGTCAGGTGATGTGTTCTGACCAATGAAATGATTGTATTTTAGATAGCCATGTTATAGTGTTGCTTAAGGAGTCATCTCTACAAGAACATTTAAAATCTTGTCTGGAGTCCAACATCAGAACAATGTATGGCTTAGAATAACAGTATCTAGTGTTTTCTGTAAACCATCCAGTTTTACATTTGATATTGTCTGCATTTCAAAGTTCTTGCAAACTGTAGACTTTTCTGTATTGCTTTTATTTTAAGTAAACTTTGATGATTTTTCTTATCAACTCTGCCTGGGGGTCTGATTGTGCGATCTAACAATTTTAATAGAAGGATTTTGAAAGACTGTGAGCCTTTGAAGATAGAACCACTCGGCCATCGAAAAAAACTACTTAAGCAAGATGTAGCCAGTGGCTGTGGTGGGATTCAGATACTGAAAGTAGTGCAGAGTCAAGGGAACTTGAAACTACAGAATCCACCCTCCCACTGGGAGAAGGAAGGTTTGGTGGTAAGTCTTCCTGAAATCCTTACTCCTGCTCATGAGTTCCTGAATAGGGGGATCCTCTCTGCAAACAGGGGGTCCTACTGGGCTCCCTGAGGTTTGGGGGCTAGGGGCACGTGACATGGCCTACCTAGATTTCAGCAAGGCCTTCAACACCATTCCACACAGGAGATTAGTAAGCAAGCTGGGTAGCCTAGGAGTGGGACCAAAGGTAGTAAACTGGATAGGAAACTGGCTAAGGGATAGGAGAAAGAGGGAGGTGGTAAATGGAGTTCACTCTGAGGAAGGGAGAGTGACCAGTGGGGTTCCACAGGGATCTATACTGGGACTGGTCCTCTATAATGACTTTACTAGTGACATTACAGAGGGGCTGAAAGGAAAGGTATGCCTGTTCATGGATGACACTAAAATCTGCAACAGGGTAGACATTCCGGGGAGGGGGGGATGAGAGGGGATCTGAAAAAGTTAAAGGAATGGTCAAGGGTATGGCAACTGGGCTTCAATGCAAAAATAAAAAAAAAGTGCAAAATCAAGCACTTTTTTTTTATTTATTGAGATCTCAGATTACAACACCTTTGAGCTGAAAGTGGCTAGTTTTCCATTAGCAGGTTATACAGATCTGCCACTAGAGGGATTCTTGGTCTTCTACATAAATCACTGTACTCATTCGTGGGCAATATGGCCTGCATTATCATTCTACTTCTTTCCCGGTGCTGCTACAAGGGGTGGTTGTAGTTGAGGTTCCCCTAAGCTTCACTCAACAGGCTGACAACTTCCTTAAAACTGCCTGTGCGACAGCTCTGCAGCTGAAAACAGGAAGCCCTCAGTGTCTGCCATCCACCCTTCAGACTCAAGTCAGATAGACGCTGAGCACCCTATTATTACCTACGCTGCGCTGTCATACCGATAGATACCGATAGAATCCTCTGCAGAGAGCCAGCACGCCTGGGCGCCCTTGATTGGTGCGGCACTGCCATAGGGGGATTGTGATTGGTACGCCCGCTTGCCTGCTTTGCTCTGATTGGGGTACCTTCTCTATAGCCTGTTATAGTGTTCCTTCTTAATTCTGACTTCCCAGCTCTCGCTGTGACCTGAAATTTTCTCCCACCCCCACCACCCCTCTCCCAGACCTCCTTAAATACACTCATGATCCGCCTCCAGTATCATATTACTGCTTCATTGGCCTAGTTTCGACTGCTGCCAACCTATGATTGGTATCTGAGTGTGGCCAATAAGACTGCCCTGTGTGAATCTCTCTTGAGCCCCGCCACTAACTAAGCTGCTCCTGCTCTCCTTGTTTCCCTTTCTGCTGTATTTTCTCATCTAGGTTTTATGAGAGTACCTAGGTGGGCAAATTACTTGCCTAGAAAATATTGCACTAATACAAATCACGAGACCACTCAATCTGGGACCATGGCTCTCCTTATTGTGTTTTTATTGCTCCTAAGGTGCAGAGTTCTCAGGAATACAGTGCAATTCGAAGTACCTCAATGCAATTCAGTTCTCCAATGTACCTTATCAATACCTAATGTTATAACGGTCTACCGTGCAGACACTAAGTCATTCTCCTCTCCCCTTTTAGCCTATTCCCCTCGGTTAGCCTACACCCCCTTGCTACTGTCCTCACCTATGTCTATTCAAGCACTTACATTGATGACGATCAATTGTCATTACAGTGGTGCCGCCTCTTGCACAACCGCGATATGGGTTGCCGCAAAGAAATAAAAGCAGTCTCCATTCTTATAAGCTCCTTAAAGAAAATTATACTTCTGCTTCTTCTCTGCTCAGGAAATGAAGCTCAACCCTGCCCGCCCCACAACTTACCCTCGCCTATCGATTTTGCTGAGGCCACAGGTCTCAAAATGATGATGGTCAACATTTTAAGCCTGCCTAAAAACTTGTACAGCTGCAAGCCTGGCTGCACACGCTAACCCTGACCTTATCATAATTACTGAGTCGTGGTTAAAAGATGAACACTGATCAACAAATATCACTGCAGGGCTACAATTTATTTAGAGCAGATAGAGAGTCTAGAGGCGGGGGTGGTTATCTACGCCAAATCTAAGTACTCGTCACCAATATTAGTTGCAAATCTCTAGCCAAGGAATTTGAGTTAGTTTCACTGAGCCTTCATCTCCCCTCCTCGGAATGTATCACTATCCTAGGTGGCTATAGACCCCCATCTGGTGGTGATGAAGTCCTTAATCTTTTGAAATCCATGTTCGTAGATGCAAAAACTGAAACAATATTTCTAGATCTAAATATGGACTGGCTGTCACCTAAATCACACGGCCTCAAATCCCTTTGTGACGAACTAGGTCTTGGGCAATTAGTCAGTGAACCCACTAGGAACAACACTCTAAATACTGCCAACCATTCCATTCTAGATGTGGTACTAACCACCCATCCACACAAAATATCTCATTCGGCAGTGTTTCACAATGACATGAGCGATCATGGAATTGTTTCTTGCATAAGATCTCAAATTAAGGCCCGGCCGCAACCCATCTTTATTACAAAAAGATCCTTTCGCAAATTCAGTGCAGTAAACTTCCTATCTGACCTGAGCATGATCAGATGGCAAGCTCTCTACCTAGCCAAAGATGTCAACAAGGCAGCTTGCATCCTTAATGACAAACTCACTACAATAATAAATAAGCATGCCCCTTTCATCAAAGTAAGGGTACAGAACAATTCCAACCCCTGATTCACCTCGGATCTCAAGGCAGCCCTTATAGCTCGAGATAAGCTGTGGGCTAAAGCTAGACATTCCAAAGAATCTTCGGATTGGCAGGCCTTTAGAACAGCCAGGAATAACTGTGTGAAAAAACTTTGCTCTGCTAAAGCTAACTATTATATTTCTACTCTTGAACAAGCTAAAGGTAACCCTCATAAAATATGGAAGACTATCAAAGCTATAGAAGGACGGCCCATGGCCCCCTCTGTCCCAACAAAGATAGTTGCAAGTGGCAAGATTGTGGAAAACAAGTCCCTAATCCTGGAGGAACTTAACTCCCACTTTGCCACAGCTGGATTAAACTTTTATTTCGTCACCTTATATTGGTGCTGCGGTGAGCCAACATGCACCTCCCGCCACATCTAGTCCTGCACCCAGCCCCTTCCAACTGCGCGAGATAACTTATAAAGAAGTAGAAGATTCTCTTCTTAACTTAGACACCAAAAAAAGTGCAGGGGACGATGGCTTGGAACCCTTTTTCCTAAGGTCAGGCTACGCCCATCTCACTGCCCCAATTCTCCACATCTTCAATCTTTCCATTACATCTGCTACTGTGCCGTCCTGCTGGAAATCAGCACATATCCTCCCTCTATTTAAATCTGGTGACCCATGCGATGTAAACAACTATAGGCCTATCTCCATATTGCCTATCCTTTCTAAAGTTCTCGAAAAACTGATCCATATTCAGTTAAAATCTCACTTGGAAACCTTCTCTCTCATTAACCCAGCTCAATCCGGCTTCCGGGCTAATCATAGCACAATCACTGCACTAGCAAAAGTAACCAATGTTTGGATCTCTGCTATAGATGCTAAGATGGTAACTGGTGCAGTCTTTTTGGACCTCAGCAAAGCTGTTGATACTGTTGATCACAAACTATAGTCAATATATTAGGCATTGTAAACATTGGTCGGGGTAATTTGGTGGAAGAAGAAAGCATGGGGAGTAGCTTGAGCTGAATGGAGTAGGGTAGATTGGGTAGGGGTGGTAGGTGGTAGAGGGGACAGAAGAGAAGCTGAGCAGTTTATGAAGAAGGAGTTGAATTCAGTAGCCACAGTTAGCAGGTCCGAAACTGTGGAGCCTCCTGTGTTAATGACGGGGGTTAGGAGGGAGGGGTGAACTGTGATTGCACCACGTTCCAGAATTTAGAAGGGTGGTTTATGTTGGTGAAGAAGGCAGATTGGAAATAGTTTGCTTTTGCCTGGCGGATTTGTCTAGTGCAAGCATTTTGAAGTGTGCGGTACTTCTGGTAAGCTCTGGTGGAGCCGAAGGCTTTGTTGGCCTTCCAAGTATGGTCCCTAGCTCTACAGCTGGCCATGATATCGGCAGTGATCCAGGGTAGGTAGGCCCCTAGCACCTGGGTATGCCTGAGAGGGGTGTGGGAGTCCCAGATCAAGAGGAAATTGGACTTTAAATAATCCAGGGTGGAGTCAATTGAGGAGGCTTGAGAGATGAATGACCAGTCAGTGTTGGCCAGGTCATTTAGGAGAGATGCTAAATCCAAGGAATTGTAGGACCGAACCAACAGATCCTGGGTGGTGGGGCCTTTGGACTGAAAATTTTCCTCACTGAGTAGATTAGATGGTGATCACTTACAGGTCAGGTAAGAGGCCAGTAGACCTTATCCGATGTGAATGAGAGGTTAGGGGCCAATCTAGCAGAGTGTGGTTTAGGGTTTTGGAGTTGAAGTGGGAGGGTTCTATAATTAGTTGGGACAATTTTAGAGCAGCTACGTCATTTCTAATCTTATACCTGGAGGCGGTGAGCCAGTTTACACTAAAGTCGCTCAGGACATGAAGCTTTCCACCTTATGCATGGGATTTGAGGGCAGCTAGATGGTCCTCAATAGAGGACACTGGCGTATCAGGGGGATGGTAGGAACCAGCTATAAAGATGGGGATGGAGTGAGGGAGTGAGATTTTCACCATCAGGGAGTTTAAAGCCTGACTGGGTGGTAGTGCTAGCGACATGGGGGTGAAATGAATGGCGGAGCTGATATATATGGCTATACCTCCTCCCCTTTTAGTACCACGCCTGTCATGTTGTATGACGGTGTAACCTGGGATAGAAATGCTAGCATCCTTGGTGTGGGATTTTAGCCACATCTCTGTAATAGTCAGAATGTCCGGTTTTAGGGATAGGATAACTGGTTGGAGCAGTGCGATTTTTGGGAGAAGGCTACAGATGTTTAAGGGGGCCATCCTTAGACCACGTGGTAGTTTTAGTAGGGGGGCAGGACCAGGGTTGGGTTCGATGTCACCGGCCAACAATAGCAGCATAATTACTAGGGTCCTGGACAGGGATAACTTAGTCCTGCTGGTGTAGGGAGTATAGTGGTATGGCAGTCTGAGGGTGACAGGGAGGAGAACATTAGGGCTATCAAACCAGCATGGAACCTGGAGGGTGGAATGGAAGGGCCAGGAGTCCAGGTGGAAAGGTGAACTGTGAATGGCAGGTGGGGTGAGGAGGTAACAGAGTTGGGTGGGGAGGGAGGCATTGGGTGGACTAATAGCTGACAGACCAAGGCCTTCGGGTGGGAAGAGTGTGGGAGGGACACCATGGGCACGAGGAGGAGGAGGAGTGAGAGGGGCAAGGGAGTATTAAGGGGCATTATGAGAGGTTGTGCTATAAGAAGGGTGAGAGAGGGTAGCAGTAGTATGGTGCTAAGTGATCTGGGAGGGAGGAAGGTAAAACATATTACAGTTGGAAAGTTTGGTTCGACAAGGACTTGGGGCACAGAAACCCAGGGGTGGAGTACAAATTAGGAGAAGAGATACTGGTGACCACCAAACAGGAAAGAGACCTTGGGGTTATCGTATCTGATGACCTAAAGGTGGCTAGGCAGTGTGACAAGGCATTCGGGAGAGCTAGCTGGATGCTGGGGTGCATAGGGAGAGGTATTTCTAGCATAAAGATGGAGGTAGCGTTAACCCTGTATAGATCACTGGTAAGACCTTACCTGGACTGCTGTGTTCAGTTCTGTAGACTTCATTTCCGGAAGGACATAGAAAGAGTGGAAGTGGTCCAGAGGAAGGCAACCAAAATGGTGCAGGGTCTGCATCAAAAACCCTATGAGGAAAGACTGAAGGACCTTAATATGTATACCCTGGAGAAACAGAGGGAGAGGGGAGGATATGATAGAAACTTAAATATCTCACAGGTGTAAATAAGATTCAAGAGGGAAGCATTTTTCAGAAAAAAAGATGCTGAAGGACAAGGGGTCATGATATGAAGCTGGAGAGGGGTAGGCTCAGAGGAGATGTGAGGAAGTACTTCTTCATGAAGTGGGTGGTGGATGCCTGGAACAGCCTCCCAATGGAGGTGGTGGGGGCAAAAACTGTAACAGGGTTCAAGAATGCATGGGATAGGCATAAGGGAAACTTGAGGATAAGCTGGAGATCAACTAGAGTCTGTGGTGATGCAGTAGGTGGGGGAAAAACAGGCAGACTAGGTGGGCCAAGCGGTCCTTACCTGCCGTCAAATTTTGTTTCTGTTTCTAGAGTACCATAGTAACGTACATTGTACCCTACATAGTAACACACATAGTAACATATACAGTACCCTACATAATAACATACATTGTAATGTACGTCGTACCCTACATAGTAACATACTTAGCAACATAGTACCATATACAGTAACACAGTAACATACATCATTTTATTTTTTCACTTCAAATTTTGATAACTAGGTAAGTGCACTGGGCCACGTGGCCCTTTTATAGAGATGACCCAGACCATAAAATGCATAGTAACAATAAGATACATAGTAGCAGCAACATAAACAGTTACATACATAGTAGTATACATGCCATACCTGCCACCTGTAAATCCCTGCCAGTCAGTTGGTGTCCCAGCAGTGACCTTTTCCCTTCAGTCTAATTAGTATCCCACTGGTTCAGGAATCAACTGAGTGCCCCTCACAACTGCTGAGAGGACATGCTGTGTTACCAGTGATTTGGATACCTATATGCCTTGGATGTTATTGTATCTGCTGCTTGTCTTTAACTTCTGCTGAAACATTCTGGCTGTATCTGCAGTATACGTGTAACATTATATCTGCACGTGCTTTGGCTGCCTTTGGAAATGAGCCTGGCCCGAGGCCTTTCTAATACTCTCTGAAATAAACTTAATGAATGAATAGAAGGCAAAGTAACATGGGGGAACGAGGTCCATCATGTCCATCTGCCCCTTACTTCATCAGCAGGGGTGAAACAAAATGTATGCTGTGTCAACATGTACTGATTAACACTGATTCCCTACCCAGTTTCCTTTTCAGGGTACCTGCTGGTTCCCTTGGAAAGCATAACTTTGTCCAGTCTTACCTCAAAGGCCTGTACTGTCTTGTTATCCCCTGTCTCTACTGGTAGACTTGTCAACAGCCTCACCACCCTCTGGGAGGCAAAGTGCCTCCTAATGTTACCCTCAAATGTACCACCTCTGAGCTTCAGGGAGTGCCCCGTGCTCTGCAGGAGGATACCACATCAAACATCTCCATATGTTGTATCAGGTTCCTTGAGTATGTAGAAGACTGAGGAAATGTCCCCTCTCAACCTTCTTTCTCCAAGGTGAACATGTTAAGGGCCTCCAGCCTCTCCTCCTTGTTTTTGTCCTCATATCTCTGATAATTTTGGGGGACATGCATTGCACTCTCTCACCTGCCTCGATGTCCCTCTTGTACTGAGGCGCACAGAACTGCACCCTGTACTCCCAGTGGGGCCTGACCACTGCCCCTTGTAAAGGGGTGGGACTACTCCCCCTGACCAGGGCCTTGTAAAGTGGCAGATTTACTTCCCCAGCCCAAATCAGGGCCCCTTATAAAGGGGTGGGACTACTTCCTCTGACCAGGGCCTTATAAAGTGGCAGAATTACTTCCTCGGCCCAGAATCTTGTAAAGGGGCAGGATTACTTCCCCTGACCAGGGCCTTGTAAAGGAGCAGGATTACTTCCTCTGACCAGGATCTTGTAAAGTGGCAGGATTGCTTCCTCTGACCAGGGTCTTGTAAAGTGTCAGGATTGCTTCCTCTGACCAGAGTCTTGTACAGTGGCAGGATTACTTCCTCTGCCTAGGATCTTGTAAAGGGGCAGGATTACTTCTCCTGACCAGGGCATTGTAAAGGGGCAGGATTACTTCCTCTGACCAGGGCCTTGTAAAGTGGCAGGATTGCTTCCTCTGCCCAGGGTCTTGTAAAGTGGCAGGATTACCTCCTCTGCCCAGAATCTTGTAAAGTGGTAGGATTACTTCCTCTGCCCAGGATCTTTTAAAGGGGCAGGATTACTTCCCCTGACCAGGGCCTTGTAAAGTGGCAGGATTGCTTCCACTGGCCAGGGTCTTACTAAAGTGGCAGGATTACTTCTCCTGACCAGGGCCTTGTTAAGTGGCAGGATTACTTCCCCTAACAAAACAAATGGTGTAAGGATGAACTCCACTTAAACCAGGTTCTTTCAAGCAATAAAGAACCTGGTTTGCATGGAGTTCATCCTTACTCCATTTGCTTTGGTATTGGACGGGCTCATTTTGGACGGCCCAACTTCAGAAGTTTCTATATATTTTTGGCAACCTGAACCACCTCCACTAGGATTACTTTATCTGCCTTGACCAGGGCCTTGTAAAGTAGAAGAATGTGACAAGGTTGGGTAAGAACCTGTCCCATTTGTTATGCAGAGGGAGTTAAAGGCAAGAATCTATTTTGTTCTCTCCTATTGTACCACTTGTCTGTCTCTTGCCTGTCTATTTCTGATTGTGCAATCAAATCTTTCTTATGGCACCTAGGAACTGGCCACTCCAGTGGTCCCACAGTTTCCCCCCCTGTTATCTCCCTTCCTTCTGTTTCTAGTCTTTCTTTCTCCGATTGTTTCTCTGTGGTTATTTATTTATTTATTTATTCATTCATTCATAAAGTAAAGTAAAGGTTCATTCAACCTTTGAGTCAAAGACTCTTTTGCAAAGGCTCCACGTCTCAGATAAAGGAGGACAACATTTACATAGATACATACAGTAGTTGGCAGGTAATTACATAATTATACAAGTACCAAGGATACACCAGTATATATAATTTATACAACATGGTTAAGCAGGCCAAGTGGGCCCTAGTTATACAGTAGGTTATACACAAATATACAGAAGTTATACAAAGCGGGTAAAGCAGGCCAAGTGGCCCTAGTTGTACAGCAAGACAAAATTTGAGAGGATATTACAATGTATGTGTAACCCAGGAACAAAGCTGGAGTAGTAGATAATAAATGAAAGCAAATATATGGAGACCAGGAATAGGATACCTTGGCGTGGGAATCTACTGGCCAACAAAGTATCTAGGGCAGCAAGATCAATAGCATTCGCAGGTAGATTGTTCAAGAAGATAGTTCTTGAGGGCAGATTTGAAAGGGCCAAGGGTGGGTATTAGGGAGATGGATGGTGGGAGATCATTGAGCTACATGGGAGCCCGATACAAAAAGGCCCTTTGACACTGTGAGGTTCTGCAGCATGGGACAGAGGTAGAGGGCCTAGAGGCACTTCTGGAGATGTGGGCAGGAGGGGCTATTGAGACAAAGGGGTCAAGTCCAGGAGGGGTAGTTCTGAGGGATATTTTCTTTGCAAGGATGCAGGTATAGTATTTAAGTCTGGCTTCCAGATTTAACCAGCCTGCAGACTTATACAAGTTGCAGGTGTGAGTCAGCTTGTCGTAACTGGTGATCAGCCTACAGGCCTTATTCAGGGTATTCTTAACCCAAGAGAGGGAGGCTGGGTCAGCTGAACCATAGATCACCAGGCGGTAGTCAATTAGAGAGAGAACAAATGACGTTACTGCCATGTGGAGAGCCTCAGGGGGAGAGGAAGTGTTTGTGCCAATATAGCAGTCCAGTCCTGGTGTTGAGTACAGACAGGAGACCTTGGATATGATTATGAAAGGAGAGGTGGGTATCAAGGGTTAACCCTAGATACCTAAAAGAGGAGACCTGCTCAATGGAGACATTAGCAGTGTTGCAGATGGCTAGGGACAGGTTACGTTGTTGATTCTGGTGGTGGGTAAATACCATGGATGTGGTTTTACTGCAGTTGAGAATTAATTTATGTGCCACGAACCAGGATTCAATGGTGCGGAAGCGCTCTTGGAGTATGGTTTGGAGTGCAGAGGGGTTAGGATGACATTTCAAAAACAACGGCGTCATCCGCATAGAGGAGCATTTTACCTGGTTAGGACTGGGGAAGTGGGTTTAGGAACAGGCTAAAAAGGAGAGGGCCAAGTATAGATCTTTGGGGGACTCCAGAGCAAACAGGGGAGCAAGAGGAGATGGTGAAACTCAGACAGAGCAGGAGAAGGCCAGCCCACCGACGCAGGGGCAGAGTGCCAAGCTGCAGCACCGACAGCCCGGGTTCGGGAACAGATCCGGGGACGTCTGAGGGCCGGCCGAGGGAGAAGGATTGAGCATCCTGCGACTGCTGCCCTTCTCCACGGAGGAGGAGAGTAGGGTGTCTGGTGCACTACAGACACCCAGCAGAGGCTCGGTGTACCACAAGAACTGGCACCAGTACGTTGGGGGGCAGGATGGGCGCTGGCCATCAATACACGTCCCCGGCCCCTGTATAGGGGAAAAAAAACAGCTGTCTGCTGCATCCATGAAGCCAGCCCCTCTGCCTTAATCAGCATCTAGGGCCAGCTCCTCATCCTAATACAGTGCTCACGACACTTAGGGCCGGTGCTGCGACCCCACCCTGGGGGGTAAGCCAGGGGGCTTCAGAGAAGTCACAGCCAAAGTTGGAGATGGAGACAGAGGGGTCTGAGATTGGACTGATGCAAGGCAGCAGGTAAGGCAACAAAAAAAAAAAAAAGAAAAGAAAGAGCAGGAGAAGAAAGAACAATGGAACACAGGACGCTGAGACATGCGGTGGGCCTCTGAAACCAGATATCAGCACACAGGTAACACAGTTAAAGCAAACAGTAGTCAGTAAAACAAGCGATTCACTGGTAAGATACTCTAAGTGAACTACAAGGGTAGAGACAGAGAGCAGTTGCAAATATACAATATAGCAGTCCCAGTGTAGCTAATTAAAGGTACTCAGGCACAGAGATATAGCAGAGCAAATTGCAGGCATTTAAAGTGTTCACTGAACAGGCTCGAAAGTCCAGGCAGGTGGTAAATGTGGGACTTAACACTCCAGTAGTCTATCGGGCCAGTCTGCAGCATGTGGAGGAGCTATGAGGCTAGCAAAAACAATCAGGTGACGTTGGCAGTAAATAAATGCAAAGAGACACCCCTCAGGCTGGCCCTGTGGTGCTGAGGGTTGAGGCACTGGACGCCACACCTCGTGCCACGCTGGTGACCTGGGTTCGGGAACAGACTCGGGCCACCGGGGGCTGGTAGGAGGAATGAAGGATTGAGCACCCTGCGACTGCTCTCCTTCCTTCGGGGGTGGGTGAGGGCTATGCACTGTGCCACAGTGACACCTACCAGAGACTAGGTGCACTTGGATGGCAACATACTCAAGGGGAGGAGCATGGTGGGGCTTCTGCACATCAATGCAATGCCATTGCATGACTGGCTCCTCAAGGGAACAAAAATACTGGTAGAAAATTGGTGGGGTGACCTTGGCAGCTGATGGCCAGTCCTGCACCCCTGGAGTCAAGAGGCGTCTTCGACAGCTCCATTGCCACAGGTCCCTAGAAGAGGGGGGATTCTGCCATAGGCCGGAGTGTGCGATGGAGCGTATAAATTTGCATGCCAAGACAGACTTCAGGGGTGCAGGTGCCAGGGGGTCAGTGAGGGACCGCTCCAACCAGGAGAGAAAAATCATGACATGTTAAAAAAAAAAAGAGACACCCCTCAGTAAGCTGACTAGGCAGGGGGGCCTTAGCAGATTACCTTTATGGCTTCTCTGGTCCTCTCTGTCCCCCTGGAGTGCACGCGTCTGTTGCTATGGCCGAATGCGGAAGTGAAAGGGGTCCCGGGGCCTTTACGGCTTCTCCGGTCCTCTCTGTCCCCCTGGAGTGGAGGTGTCTCTGTTGCTGTGGCCGAATGCAGGAGGGGAATGGGATCTCAGTGCCTTTATGGCTTCTCCGGTCCTCTCTGTCCCCCTGGAGTGCAGGCGTCTGTTGATATGACCGAATGTATGTGAATCTTTATGTGAAAATGGGATCCCTTGGTTTGCAAATATATATAATTACATTGTTAAATTATTTCAGAAAGCAGACCACAAGCTTGTTTACAGAATTGCCAATAGTAAACTAACTCTGGGACAAAACATAGTATTTTATTACACCTGTTAAGACTAGATGTGCTCTTCATGAGGGCTTCAGGAAGGAAACTGACAAAGTTTTGACACATTTTGTGAAAAAACAGGAGATGCAACTTACAACAACAGGATGCAGAGTTTAAACTGCCAGGTAAAAAACATCTATAAACAGAGCAATGTTTTTCCAGAGAGAAACTCCGATGTAGGGCTTTCTTTGTACTGCCCGTATGAAGAGCTATCCTGTACAATTTAACTTTTTTTAAATTTATTTTTATTTTATTATTATTATTGATAATAATAAAATGCTGCTTGCGAATTTTGCAACTTCTCCTGATCTGCCTATGCTTCCTGACCTATACCTGTATGACAGTTGATTAAAAGGTGAAAAACTTCTTGATGCTTGTGGCATTTTTCTGTAAGAGAAAGCAGGAAAGTTAAATATTGGTCCCAATGTTTCCTTTCCCCTTTCACAAACCTTTTTAACATGTGTATTAGGGTTTGATTAAAATGCTCAACAAGATCGTCTGCCTGAGGGTGATAGAGGGAGGTTGGCAGTGATACATATTAGTCAGTACAGCTAATTCAGTAGTGTAGCACCAAAATGACTACTCTGATCAGTAATAATCTCCTACTTAATGCCCACCCTGCTGAAAATGTTGGCAAGCTCTGTTGCCACTTTTGGGGCTGTGACAGGATGCATGGGAATTGCCTCTGGTTATCAGGCAGCAAGGTCACATACTACCAAAATAAATCAATTGCCCTTTTTACGTTTGATTGCTCGCATGCGCAAGGAACATCTTGCAACAGTATGACTTTTGGAGGTGTGTGACCCTCCTCCCCAGTGCAATGCTCAGTGAAGCTGGTGTGACCCTACGGGACCAATACATGCCGAGCTGTGTATGACAGCAGTTCAGCTGTGTTGGTCTTCACTACTAAGAAAAGGTCCGCTGCAATCAGCGATGGTAGCGTGTATGCAATTAGCATACCTATGTCAGCCGAACTGCTGCCATGCACAGCTTGGCATCAAATCCCTCCAGCTTCCTCCCTCTGCTAATGTCCTCCCCCTTCCTCCTTACTGTTCTCCCTGGCCCCCACCTTGTGTGCCGAGGTGGGTGTCCAATCCCCCCTTGGCGCATGCACCCCCCCAGCACACTGTGTGGCCAACAGAGTCCTAATCCCCTGTCGGCTGCAGCCTCCAAAAACAACCAGCTGACATGCCAGAGCCCACCACAGAGTGCTCATGCTCACCCCACCACGCACACTGTACAGCCAGCAGAGGTGCTCAATCCCGCTGGCTCCAGTCCCCAACAAACACATAAGTAGCACGCTGTGAGCCCACCTAGCGTACTAACTCGTCCCTTCCCCCTCAATTCCTGTGAAACAAGAAAACAGTCCTCGGTGAGTCCTCGAGCCACCCCACCAACCCACGCCACTCTCTATGCTCCCACCTCCCACCCCCCCACCTAGGTGGCATGCTGGGAGCCCATCCCAGCGTGATACCAGCATCCGTTTTTTGTTTTCTTTAAATTCCTATAAAACAAGAAAATGGTCCTCGGTGAGTCTTTGGCCCTCACCGCAACCTGCGCCCACCCTCTGCACCCACATCCCCACACCCCTCCCCCATGCTTACTTCCCGAGCTCGGCATGACAATCTTCGTGACCGAACACATCTGTACTCTTCAAAGCCGACCACGAACTGAGGAAATGCCGGTAAGCTGTATAATGGCATAAATAGGGGTTTTCCAACTTAGGTGGACATCTCACCCATTTTTATGACTTTTGGCACCAACTTTTCAACATGGGGTTCCTGACACCCCTTCTCATGAATTCAGTCACTGTCATGGCGTTATTCAGCCCCGAAAGGTGATTTTGTGGTCACTGCATGGAATTATCTTTTGGGACCGATTAACAAAACGACAGCATTGGTGTTCGTGAGGTGGGCTCTCAAAAAGCCTATGTTGCAAATTTGGTTAATTACTATTTTACCAGTGTACGTTGCGCATTTTCCATGCAAACTCGTAAGTTCGCGAATTTGTAATAGTTTCACTCCAGATTTTCAACACAGGCATTTTTGCACACCTCTTTATGAACAATACAGCTGTCATTTTACACATCCTGGCCGAAATGTGTTTTCACACTTCCGGAGCAGAATAGCGCGGTAGCTGTGGAAAATCAGTTTTCGGGACAGATTAAGAAAATCACAGTGACACTGTTCATAGGTAGATGTCCTAAAATGCCTATGTAGAAAATTCGGTGCAGAAATTCAAAAATGACTGTTTCTGATGCGTTCTGGTTCCACGTGTGCTCTTAACCTTGGTTGTCATATTTTCACCAGATTTTCGACACTTGCATTTTGCCACACCTCCTTATGAACGGTACAGCTGTCATTTTTTACATCCTGGCTGAAATGTGTTTTCACACTTCCGGGGCAGAATAGCACGGTCGCTGTGGGAAATCAGTGTTCGGTACACAGTAAGAAAATCATAGTGACAGTGTTCATGACCAGAGGTGACAAAATGCCTGTGTTGAAAATCTGGTGAAATAATTCCAGTGAATGACTATGTCCAGCCCAGCAGGTTCTTGATTTCCACAAGGCTCGTACCCTAAGCGTGCCCAGGGCATTAGGGTTCCTAAGACAGACACTTAAGAAGTATGAGGGTGAAATGTTGATTAGATGCAAGAGGAGTTGCAGACAGGTACTCTATTGGGATATGGATGCTAAAGGGACATGGATACAACTGCGGGGGGGGGGGCCTGCATAAATGCTAAACACCAATGCAAATACCTGCAAGCGAATGTTCGGCATTGGCAGATGCTACTCTTGTCTTAGGGGCCAACCACATCCATTGCAGTTCTCTCAGAAGGCACATCTATCAAGGGTAGGGGCACCAGGGGCACCTTGTCTTTGCTAGTCACTGGAGCTACTTTCTGACATTCAGCACAAGAACTGCAATAGGTAAAAGCATCCTCATGAATCCCAGGCCAGTAAAATCTTCACAACAATCAGGCAAAGGTGCGCTGTGTTCCTGCGTTTGAGGATTGACACAGACTTTGTACAGTAGCCCATTACATTTTTTTAGACACTAGTTCACACTGTTTTATTTCTCTTCTCACGTGCCTTTAGACATTGAATCTCTTTTTCTATCTGTTTTCAATCTGTCTTTGTTGTATAGATGAAACTAAACTGATTGTGATGTTGCTGAGCAAACTAACAATGTTCTCTCCAAGGTTATTTTAAACAGCTGGGGGTGAAACAAAAAAAGGTGGACCAAGGTTTAAAAATGTAAGGTACATAGATACATAGAATTTGCCGGCAGATAAGGACCACCTGACCCATCTAGGCTGCCCATTCTTCCTACCTGTTATTTACGCTGCAGACTGTAGCTAATCTGTGGTTATCCCTCTCCTCCCAGTCTCTAGGGTTCCCTTGTGTCAGTCCCACACATTTCTGAATGTGATGGACTGCTGTACAGTTTGTGTTAATCCGAAAGCGCAGGAAGAATTAGAAGAATTGGTCGTACCAACGAAGCATAGAACTGAGTTGTTACAGATAGCACGATAGTCCCATGGCTGGTCACTTGGGGAGAGACCACACCCTTGTCAGTTTCTTGTACAGATTTTACTGGCCTGGCAACAGACAAGTGGCAGAATAGGAGAGGACAAAATAGATCCTTGCATAACAAATAAATAGATCCTCTGCATAACAGTGGGGACAGGGTCTTACTCAACCCTATCAGACAGCATTACATCCCCTTCCCTGACCTGGGCCATGAAAGTGGCAGGATTACTTCCCCTGCCATGATAGGGACTTGTAAAGGAGCAGGATTACTTCCCCTGATCTGACCAGGGCCTTGTAAAGGGGCAGGATTATTTCCCCTGACCTGACCAGGGCCTTGTAAAGGGACAGAATTGCTTTCCCTTTCCTGACCCAGGCCCTGTAAAGTGACAGAATTACTTCCGCTGCCTTGACCTGGGCCTTGTAAAGGGGCAGAATTACTTCCCCTGACTTGACCAGGGCCTTGTAAAGTGGCAGGATTACACAGACCCTTGTAAATTGGCAGGAATACTTTTCCTGCTGTGACATGGGCCTCGTAAACGGGCAAGATTTTGTCCCCTGACCAGGACCTTGTAAAGTGCATAATTACTTCCTCTGCCCTGACCAGGGCCTTTTAAAGTGTCAGGATTATTTCCCCTGCCCTGACCAGGGCCTTGTAAAGTATCAGGATTACTCCACTGCCCTGATTAGGGTCTTGTAAAGTGGCAGGATTACTTCCCCTGCCCTGACTAGCTTCTTGTAAAGGGGTAGGATTACTTCCCCCACCTTGACCAGGACCTTGTAAAGGGATGGTGTAACCCCCCCTACAAATGGGGTTCCAGAAAAGTCTTCCTTGAGCTTGCCTAAATGCTCACTGCCAGGCTGGTGTCCTGCGTTTCAGCAGTTTAAATGTGATTGCCAGAGAGTGCCTGTATAACCTCTGTGTACTGTCTCTTTAAGAGCTACCTGGCTTGCAGTCATAATTAATCTGAGATGGAGCTCTGTTAGAAGATGTACTTGTTTGCTGATCATTTGTTAGAGTAGTAATAATATTGCAGTTTGTTCTAACCTGCCTTCTTTGCAGCATGGACAGTTCTGTTTGT
Organism: Neoceratodus forsteri; assembly: GCA_016271365.2. NCBI lineage: Eukaryota > Metazoa > Chordata > Ceratodontiformes > Ceratodontidae > Neoceratodus > Neoceratodus forsteri. Next base: position 111,409,861 of record JADMNL010000031.1, on the reverse strand, counting down.
TTCCATCATCTTGGTCCTGGACTGCAGAATGGGCCAATCAGTACATTTGGTACTCTAAAATGGAGCCTGCATACAGGGGCTTGGTGGGGCCAAAATTTGTAGGAATTGTAGATCTTACTTCGAGAGAGCTCTTGCAGTAGGTAATTACATATAGGACTGACGTCGGCAGGCGGCAGGACCCCACTGAAAAATTTCTAGCTAGCAGTCCCTGGCAAGGGACCGCCCCCATGTCAGGTGACCGGCGTCAGATGACGTCGGTATAAAGGGGTGGTCCGGACATCCCCTGCTTCCAGTTCTTTCCGCTCAGCTCATGTAGCACTGCGGTAAAGTTCGTAGCTCAGCCCTGTTATTTCGTCGTATTTTTACCAAAAATCATTGGCATTTTAGTATGATTTCGTCAGGTGAACGTCGGTTTATGTCGTCCCCTTCCAAAAACAAGTGCGACTCGTACAGCGCCCAACTGCCTCACAAGGACGGTCACTCTCTCTTCCTTTTTTGCCTAGGCCCTGACCACGTGCTCGACAAGTGCCCACATTGCCTGCATTTCAACGCGGCCACCCACAGACGACGCCAGCAGTCTTTGGAATCCCATCTCCTTAAAAAGAAGATGTCTGCAATGGAGAAGGAGTTGAAGAAGCTTAGGCAGGTGTCGACCTCTCCAGAAGGACACAAGAAGTGGGATAAAGAAAGGCACAGGGAGAAGGCCTCCTCGTCTGCGACTCCGGCCGGAGTCGCGGTTCAGGTAACGTCCCCTATGGGGGATTGCCCGATGGCAGCCTCCAAGGCTTTGGAGGCGTCGGCCCACCCTTCGGGCTCGCGTTTGGATCCCGGCGGCTCCAGGCAAAGGAGGCCTCTGCCCCCAGTACTGCGCAGGCTTGCTGCTACTAGTCGCGGGCACCTCCCATAAGCGGACGTCGGCTCCTCCGGCGCCCACGGGAGAGACCGCTAGAGGCCTGACCCCCGGGCGGCTCACGGTTATGTCCCCTCAGACTGGGCCGCTCCCACCCTCGGCCCGCCTCCGACGAGGGACCCCAGTCGGACGCCGGCTCCTCTGGCGTCCACGAGATTCAGCCCCTAAGTCGCACATCAGCTCCTCTAACGTCGCCGGGCATTTGGAGCCTCGACAGACCCTCCATCATCTGTCATCCCAGGTTCCCCACAGCCTTCGCTGCTGTCCAGGGAGCCCGAGTCACCTCTGCCTGACCCCGGGACTTTTCCCCACCATCCCGGGTGATGCAGGATGCTTTCCCGTCAGACCCTCCTCCTACTGAACGGATCTGGCGCTGGCCCCAGACGCCCGGCCCCACCGACGCCGGTTCCGACGCCGGCCTCACCGATGCCGGCGGGGGATATTCCTCCGCCATCGGGCCTGACCCCACAGGGGCCTATCACTGTTGATCCGCCCATGGGGCCCCCTACTGGGCCGTCTGCTCCGGCAGCTCCTCCGGTACCTGGGTATCCGCCGTTGCATCCGACACTGGCTTACCTGGATCCGCAGTATCCAGTGCCACAGTACCCGACGCCGGCTCCACCGGCGCCGCAGTACCCGGCCTTCAATACCGGCACGGTGATTCCGCGGCGGATTCACGGATACTCGTCTTACGGATATAATCCGTATAATTATCCCCTCCTCCTCCTCCTCCTCCGCCCCCAGGCCACGGTGGATCTCAGGAAACTCTGGCCTCTGGTGGACTGAGCCAAGGCTCAGTTCACCAAGGAAGTCGGAAACCACCTGGCAGCGATGCCCTCCATTGTCGTCAAAGATGGCACACTCCTCTCCGCCTCCAGTTCCCAAGCTCTTCCCTCTGGATCCAGAGGGGCAGGACACGCGTCCAGGGATTCCCCTAAGGAACCCGTTCCTCCCCTAGGCAGGTCAGAGTCTTACTCTGCTTCAATTCTTCTTCTTCTTCTCTCCGGACTCCTCGGATTCCTCCGATGGATGCTCCGAGAAAGACAAAGGCACAAGCTCTCCGTCCAAGCCCGGCCGAGGACTCCTCGAAGTCTCTCCTTCATTCAAGGGTTGCTCAGGAAGATCCAGGAAGTACATCAGTGGCGTTCTTTGGAACCAGATCCTCAGCGGGTTAAACTCGCCGAACATCTGGACCTGCCCCTTATGGCCCCTACTCTAGTGCCACCCTGGATTGAGCCTCACGCCCACCTTGTTTCCACTATTTAGAAACAACCGTCGGCTTTAGTCCCACTTCCTCGGAAGTCCAACAGGCTATACCAGGCTCCGGAGGGTGTAGATTTTTTGGATTCTCACCCCCGTGCAGACTCGGTTGTGATTAGCGCCGCTCATGGCCGGTCCGCACACCCCAAACATTTGAGCTCGTCTCCCCCGGATAAGGAATCTCGCCTTCTGTATCAGTATGAAAAGAAAAATATACGCTTCTTCCACACTGGGAATTAGGGCCCTTAATTATGTAGTACATATTGGGGATTACCAGAAGGCTATCCTTAACCAGGCAGAATATAAGGTTGACTCCTTACCTGACTCCCAAGTCAAGCAGGAGTTAGCTGACCTAATCCGTTCTGCTCGTTCGGCCAGTCGTCACATCCTGAGGACGACCTACGATGCAGTGGACACTGCAGGGCGAAGCTCCACATTCGCCGTAAGTCTTCGGCGTCACGCCTGGCTCTGCGTCTCAGGTTTGGTCCCAGAGGTGCAGTCAGCAATACAGGAAGCACCTTTCAGGGGTTCAGTGCTTTTCGGTGATGATGTCAAGGACATCATCACCGATTTGCCGGAGAAGGGGACGGCTCTGAAATCTGTGGATTCAGGTGCCGTCCCCATCCCTATCCCATGGCCTTGATCCTTTTATGAATGCAGCCAGCCTCATGGGGAAACCCAAGGAAGAGGCGGTGCAAGCAGCTGGGCCCCCACAGCTGAGGCCCCACCGCCCAAAAAGCAGCGGGTACCCCAGCTGCGGCGCTGCCCACCACCTGACTCCTCTCTCCCACCGCCTCCGGACTCCCCGGAGGAACCGGTAGGAGGGAGATTCTCCCTCCACCTTCCGGGTTGGGAGAGGATAACATCGAATTCATGGGTGCTTCAGATTGTCGCGGAGGAGCACTCCATAGTTTCTACAGAAACCGCCATGCCACCCCTCTGAAGTCCTCCTACACAAGGACCATCTTCCTTTGGTCAGGGAAGAAATATCTGCCCTTCTCGTGAAGCAGGCCGCCGAACCGTTCCTCCTCACCTTCACGGACGGGTTACTATTCCATTTCTTCCTCGTACCAAAGAAGATGAAGACTCAGACCCATTTTGATCTCAGCTCCTGAACTTCTTTGTAGAATACAAAGTTCGGGATGCTTTCTCCTTCAAACCCTTGCCTTCTTGGCGGGTCCAATGGCTTTGTACGCTGGATATGCAGGATGCATATCTGCACATCCCATTAAATCCTCGCACGAAAATACCTCGGTTTGCTTTCAGGGGACCATTACCAATTCTGGGCACTCCCATTTGGTCTTTCTCGGCTCCCGAGGTTTTACCAAATGCCTGGCAGTGGTAGCGCCCACCTCGTGGTTGGGAGTTCAGGTGTTTCCTGCTTGGACGACTGGCTCCTGACGGCCTTGTCCAGGAGAACTCCTGCATTTCTCTCCTCACCCAGCAGGTTTTCACTTATCTGGTATCACCATCAACCATTCCAGTCTCATCTGGACCCTCCAGAGACTTCAGTTCATCAGGGCAATCCTCGATCGACAGTGAAAAGGCCTTCCTCCCTTCGGACAGGGCAGCCTCCCTACAGTCCCAGATTTCCCTGCTTTCAGAACGCAGGAAGGTTCCAGCTAGGTCGGTGCTCCATCTTTTGGGGCTTATGGCGGCCGCCATCCCGACGGTTCCACGCGTGCGGCTCCACATGAGGATCTCTCAGTGGACTCTCCGCTCTCAGTGGGATCAACTCGTAGACGACCTAGATCATCTGGTGCTGATCTCCTCGCCGATGACAAGAGACTTGCAGTGGTGGATGGTTTGAGAGAACCTGTTTCGGGGGGGTCCCCTTCTGTCATCCTCCCCCCTCCCAGAATCTGACCACGGATGCATCAGGAGAAGGTCGGGGAGCTCATCTGGGTCCTCACCGAACCCAGGGTTTATGGTCCAGATTGGAGTTAACTCTCCACATCAGTGTGCTTGAGCTATGAGCAGTTCTGTATGCTCTCCAAGCCCTTCACCAATACATCCTTCCTGGTCACCTAGCTGTCCACACGGACAACATGTGCGTGGTGTGGTACATCAACAAGCAGGGACGGACTCGATCCTACCCGCTGTGCAGGGAAGCAATGAGGTTGGGACTGGGAAGCGCTTCACAACCTTCACCTCACAAAAGTCCATGTTCAGGAGTCGACAATACCTGGCAGACAAGCTAGTCGGCTCCTCCGCTCTGCCACATGAGTGGAAACTGGACCAAAAGGTTCTAGACGGCATCTTCCAGCTTTGGGGAACTCCACAGGTAGACCTGTTCACCTCTTCCCAAAATGCAAAACTTCCCACCTTTTGCTCGCTCACTCCAGAACGAGGCACTTTCTAGAGCGACGCTTTGTCTCTAAGCTGGAAGGGCAGATTCATCTATGCTTTTCCCCCAATTCCTTTGGTCCCTCGTGTGCTGCAGAAGCTTGCAATGGAAGGAGCGAGAATGATTCTTATCGCCTCCTTTCTGGCCCAGGCTAATCTGGTTCTCTGTTCTACAACAATACTCAGAGGTTCCTCCTCTTCCTCTTCCTTTATCTTGGGGATTGCTGACCCAGGATCAGGGGACCCTGGTCCATCCGGGACTCAAGTCCTTCAACTTCATGCATGGCTCCTGCAGACCTAGCCCAATCTCAGTTGATTGTCTCTCCTAAGGTGGCTGAGATTCTGGTGGAGGCTAGAAAACCCTCCACTAGGTCCACCTCGCCATGAAATGGAAGAGATTTTCCATTTGGGCTGCCTCCAGGAGCGTGGAGCCTTTCTCGCTGTCCTGTGGCCATTAACTGATGATTATTCGTCACCTCTTGACCTGGGTCTCAGTCATTCCTCTTTGAAAGTCCACATGGCCTTATTCCAACCTACCATGTTCCTTTCACTGATAAAGCCTTTGTCCAATTAGAAGTATCAAGACTTTTCTTAGAGGGTCCTTCATCATCAGGCCCCTGTCCGGACTCCTGCCCCCCCCTTGGGATTTGAACTTTGTTTTCAGGAAACTCACCCTTCCTCCCTTAGGCCTGCGGCCTCCGATGAGACTTGAAGTTTCTATACGTGGAAGACACTCTTCTTGGTGGCCATTACTTCTGCTCAGAAGAATATCCGAGCTCCAGGCCCATATGTGTAAGGTCCCTATCTAATTTTTCACAAAAGAGCGAGTAGCTCTTATTTTGAACCTAAGTTTCTTCCGAAAGTGGTGGCGAGTCTAACCTAAATCAGTCTATTGAGTTACCTGCCTTTTCACGCGAGTACTCCAATCAGGGAGAATATTTATTCCATACCATGGATGTTCACAGGATTCTGAGATACTACACGATAGGACAAAGGATCTCAGAAAGACTGATCAGTTGTTAAATGCCTTTGCTCACAAAGGGAAGGCAATGCTGTTTCCAAGCAATGCCTCTCAAAGTGGTTAGCTCATTGCATCACTTTCTGTTATGACAAGTACAACAAGACCTTCAGGTCAAGTCAGAGAGGTCACTCTACTAAGTGGGAGTAGCCTCTGCGGCTTGTTTCAAGAATGTCTCTGCAGCGGACATTTGTGCTGCCGCCACTTGGACCTCCGTCCATACCTTTACGAAACATTACAGTTTGGACATTGCCTCTCGCCGTAGAGCAGGCTTCAGCTTAGCGGTCTTGCAAGGCCTCCTGTCTTAAGGTTTGCAAGGTTTTTTGCTACTTCTTGGAGTAGTTCCTCCTCACGGTGCCTTTAATTTGTTCCAGACTGCTTGGGATTCTGTCCTATATGTAATTTCCCACTGCAAGAGCCCTCTCGAAGTAAGATAGTACAGTTACGTATGTAACCCCTAGATGGCGCTATCCCAGGGGCTACTACCCCTGCCTGATTTGCCACTAACAGGTTGAGGGGCCTGGATCCAATGGCTGGTGCCTCCACCCAGAGGTCAGGGTTTGCAATAGTTAAACTTACTTGGTCACAGCCCTCTGGGACACTGCAACCCCCCTTTCTTCCCACTAGTGGCCCACACAATATATCAGAATTACCTTCACAGTATACACTTACCCCCAGGGCTGGTTCAGGCACTGGGACCTCCTGTAAAATAAGTACAGTGCAACAATCACAGTACAATACTTTAACATAGACAAATACCTCAGGCAGTATAACTTTGCTGAAACAAGCAGCTCTGATTTATTTAGGGGAATATAACAAGGACAGGGGAAATCAGGTTAATTAGCTTATACTTTACTCATCTACCTATGGCTCTGTGCACAGGCCTATCCCTACCAGTTACTGTCCTGGGTACCCCAATCCCAGTGGCTAGTCCAAACCGTGGCAGCTGGTAGGGGCCCTTTCACACAGAGAAAAGAAAAATTAGTTAAACAGTCAGCAGTACAGTAATTCTATTTTGGATTCAATGTGGCAATTCAACGGGAGCGACCCTGAATTAGTACTCACGACCTCCAAACAAGATAGGGTCCTTCAATGTCAGCAGGGCTACTCTTGAGCTCCACGAGACTCCTCACACATTTATATGGCAAAAAGAAAGTACTATACCAGGCAGGCTGCTTCTCTATCCCGATCGCAATTACTGCACAATACCCGGGAGAACACACAGCAGATTCAGTTCCTGACAGACCGAGTGCAATTCAGCAATTTCTCCAGTCTTCTACAGGGTGAGCCTGGTTTCTACTCTTCAGATATCCTTTGATTCTCTTCACAGGACAGATTCAGTCCTAACAAGCAGTTACACAAGCTGCAGACCGGAACTCGGTTCCAATGTTTCCGACTAAAACTGTGCACTGAAGGACACAGGGTTCCTTCCCCTTCACTGCCAGAGCTAAAACTGAAACTCCAACAGACAAAACCGGGCACTTCCTTTGAGTTCCTCCCAGTTCTTGACTGGATTGGCTGTCACTCACAATAGACTGCTCCTGTTGGTCCAAAAAGGCGCCGAAGTCTAAACTACATCTCCCAGAGTCACTGCCTATACAATCCTCTTGTGGCTGGCTCAGATTATGAGTCCAAGTTCTGATTCGTCCAAGGCACCATTTTAGAGCTAGCTTACCCCACACTGATTGGTCCAGTTCAGCAGTTCAAAACCAGAATGGGAACTAGGCAGACACAGTTCTGACTGCAAAGAAAGCAGGTTAGACAAACTGTAATTTCATTATTACTGTAAATGATTTCTGGCAAACAGTTACGTCTTTCAGATAGGTTCCTTTGCACTCCTAGTGACTGCAAAATGGAGTGAATTAGCAGCAGCTCAGAGGTGGTACTCAAACAGAGAAGCACACAGTCCCCTACAAACTAATTATGTCTGCAAGCAGACAGCTCTTAAAGAGACAGTACCAGAGGCTCAAAAAACACTCACTGATAAATGGCTTAAAATGCCAAACACCATTCAGGCTTGGAGCATTCAAGCAAGCTCCTGAAGTCTTTTGGGAACCCCCATTTGCAGGGGGTTCACAAAAGCTTTCCACCGTAACAGTAGATTTTCGAGAGAGAGCTCTTGCAGTAGGTAATACCTTCCGCCCTCCATCCCCTAGGCTTTTCAGCTCCTTTTCCATTGGGAAATATCTGCTTCTCTCTTGTCCGGGCCTTCTGGGCCTGCTGCGAGGAAAAGAACTGGAAGGCGTCGGGACACCACTTTATACCGACTGCGTCTGGCCGCGGGTCACCTGACGCGGGGTGGTCCTCGCCAGGGACTGCTAGCTAGAAATTTTTCCGTGGGTCCTGCCGCCTGCCTACGCTAATCCTATATGTAATTACCTACTGCAAGAGCCTCTCGAAGATCTACTGTTACGGTAAGTTCTTACGTAACTGTACTTTTGGGCTTTGGCACCCAAAATAACCTGGAAGGGGAGCCCTTGTTGTGACTGACAGATCAGCCAATCGAACCTTTTGGATCTTGGGGAAAGTCCCACACTGCTTGCAGTTTCAATTAGATCTGAGTTGGGAAGTGAAGAAGTAACAGCCGAGATAGTTTGAGCAGCAATCCATAGTGGATTCACGCGGAAGAACTGTGGAAGGGCCTGAGTTTGGCCTGCATGCCTGCCTGCTGTTCCTGAGACAGAACTTGTGCTTTTTTCGGACTGAATCTGAACTTGGAGAGTGAATTATGCTACTGAATTATGACCAGGCTTTAACCTGAAAAAGAAGATTTGCTGAATGCCATCAGCCTGTCAGGACTTCCAGCTACCTCTGAACTCCCGGATTGTGCAGAGACTCTGTAATTGCGACTGGAGAGCCATTTGCCTGGTGCAATGGAATTTCCTTAAATGTGAATGTGCTGTGTGCTTATAGTGGGTTGTGATTTGGATCCCCACTGTGTGTCTGAACTGTGTTTTGCTTGCTGGAGGCTGTATCCAGCTCCACGGACTGAATTCGTATCCACTTCCATTTGCGTGGGCCCTGCTACACTGGCCCAGTCAGAATACCTGCTACGCAGAGAAAGTCATTGGTGAGAGACCGGCCTGGGGATCAGTCCCCTACTCAACGCCTTGAACAGGAACGACAACTCGGTGATTTGTGTGGGCCCTGCTTCTCCGGGCACTCCAGCTCAACAGCCTGCAGTCTCAATTTCATCCTGCCTGTGTCCAGTATTGGGTATCGTGAGTAAACATCAGGGCAGCTCCCTGCAACAACAGCTAAATCTAAAAGTGTTGTCATCTGATTGTCTTGTTGCCTTTTCTTTCACGAACTGAGCCATCCGGTTCTGGATTACAAATACTGTGTGTGTTGTGCATGTTGCTTTCTTCTATCATGGGGCCCCAACCAGCTGCAATGTTCCTGGCTAGCCCACCATTTTCCTACCTGGGTACCCAGAGTGTGTGACTGTGTAGGGACTCTGAACTGCATGCATAACTGTCTGATTAGTATAGCTTTTAAGCAAATCAACCTGATTACTCCCCTTCCTTGTTCAAGGCCCCTGAATAAATCAGATTTAACTTTGTTTGTATTTAACCTGACTGTGATTCCAGTTTGTGCCAAGAGTACTGTACTGTTATTTGCTGTGCTTAACCTTGTTTTACAGGGGGTCCCCAGGGTCAAGCTAGAGGAACCAGCCCTTGTGGTAAGTGCAAACAGTGTGGGTAATTGCCTGGTGAATAAGGGTCATTGTGAAAGTAATTATTGTATATTGTTCAGGCCACTAGAAGGGAAAGAGGGGGGTTACAGTGTCCCGGAGGGCTGTGCCCAGGTTAGCTTGACCACTAACAACCCTGACCTCCGGGTGGAGGCACCCATTTCATTACCCAGGCAACTTAACCTGCTACTAGCCACGCAGGCAGGGGTAGTAGCCCTTGGGATAGCGCCAACTAGGGGTTACATCTTGGAGGCTCACTGCTGGGATTTTGTGCCTTCTAGTGGTCAAAGATTATGAATTATTGTTAAAAATTAATGGCTACTCATGTAGAAATGGCTGAACACCAGTTGGTAGGGTGGTGTACTGGGCAGGGGATCGACCCCCAAAATGTTCTGCTTATACTGGATATTCCCCTGGGTACCAGTAAGAACACTGTAGAGGGAGCACTCTCCAAAGTTGAATGTTTAAAAAACCCTGTGGTGGTGGGTCGACAGGCTGATTTGATCGCCCAAAGTTTCATAGCCTTGGTAGAATTTAGTGATCTCGTTGACAGCTCTAAAGTACCACAGACTATTGCCTCAGAAAGGGTCCTAACCACCTGGAGAGTGAAAACAAAAGACAGTAAAGACCCTGGGGAGGATGAGCTCCCACCATTATCTGAGACTTTTGAGGATAAATTTGCTAAATTGCTGCTGGAGGAAGGGAAAACTGTAGAGGACTTTAAGAAACTATTCCTGCCACCTGGGGGTGTTCCTTCCCCAACACCCCCTCCCACTCCAGCACCTGTTTCTGCCCCGCCTTCTGTGCCTGTGCCAATGCTGGCCCCTATATCTGTGCCCACCATTAGTCACAACTCCTACTGAAGGCTGAGAATCTTCTCAGGTACCCTACCCACCCCCCAAGGGGAGGATGACTGGGAGACCTGGATTAACCAGGTTGCCCCCTTGGTACCCGAGTGGCAGTGTGTGGAGGCTGAGAAGCAGAAAAGAATCATAGAAAGTTTGAGGGGCCCCGCCCTTGAAGCCATCACATTTTTGAGGTCCACGAACCCTGATGCATCTGCTCAGAAGTACCTATCTGTACTTGAAGGCAATTTTGGGAGCATTGAGTCAGGGGAGACTTTGATGTGGAAATTCCAAGGTACCAAACAATGGAAGGGGGAAAGTTTATCTGTGTATGTTACTCACCTAGAAAGAGCTCTGCAGAAAGCTTCCCGGAAAGGTGGGGTAGCTGCTGGTGATTTGAACCGTGTCAGATTGGGGCACATACTGCAACATGCCAAGCATTCTAAACTGCAGATCATCCAGTTAAGGCTCCAGGATAGGAGAGGTAACCTACCTGACTACTGTGATTTGATAAAAGAACTCTGGGAGGTAGACGGTGAAGAGGGAGATTGTAATTATGGGGTGAGTGCAGCCCAAGTGATCATGGCACCGGAAGGCCTTTCAGAAATGGAGACCACTACAAGTGTCCCACAATGGGCTTAACGGTAGGGGGAGGAGTTGCTGAAGAAAGTCAGAAAAGTACAACTGGGTGCGTTGGCTGAGGTATTCCCTACTGACAGAGACCATGGCCCCTGTCAGGACATGACTGTTAAGAGGGTGCACCCTCAGGCATCCTCTATTAAGGGTGGCTTCTCGGCTGAGCTGAAGGAATTGACTGCCGCCCTAAAGGAACTTTTGAGCCGTGGTACACTACTGGCAAAAGTCAGATTACAATCTCCTGTCGATGCTCCAGCATCCCCTGCTATGTTCTCCCCAAAGATGCTCCGAGAGCCTGTCATTTGTCACAATTGCGGCAAGGATGGCCATATGAAGAGGGAATGTGGGTTTCAGAAAGACTTGGAGAAGGTGGTGAACCAGCTTCAAGGAGAGCTTCGGAAAATGAGTCAGTGGTCAAGGGGTACACGAAATGACCACAGTGAATGCTTCGGCCATCTTAACTCAAACCCCTCTGTGGCTAAATCGTCTGTCCAGGCCCCTGCTGTTGTCCCTCCAGACTGGTCCAAAATAGTGGACCCTTCAATGAAGACTACTGTGGCTGTGAATGGTATTCCTACTCGGGCTGTGCTTGACAGTGGGTCACAGGTGACCACTGTATTTCAGGACTGGTATGACAAACACTTATCTGATGTGCCATTACAATCCCTGGAAGGCCTACATGTGTGGGGGCTGAGCGACAAGTATTATCCCCACCTAGGATATGTCCGCCTCTGGTTGTCATTTCCTGCAACTGTAACTGGTGTAGAGGAGCAATTAGAGACACTGGCCCTAGTGTGTCCCCCCACAGGACTGTATGATGGGGTTCTCCTGTTAATTGGAACAAACGCTCACATGTTTGGGAGGTTAGCACACCTCTGCCATGAGAAACAAGGGCAACTGACTGGACAGGCCCTAAGAATTCCAGCCTTAGTAAAAAGGGCATATGACTTACAACAGAAACCCAATGAAGAGGACCCAGATGAGCCAGTGGGGATAGTGTGGAAAAAGAAACCTGACTCCTTGGTATTGGCCCCCAACGCCCAGTGCACAATCCATGGAGAAGTCCACCTAAAGAGAAACGTAAAGAACAAAATATTAATATTGGATGCACCAGGTGATGGAAAGTTGCCAGAAGGATTATTGGTTAAACCCTTTATCTTGCCTGCCTGTGCCCATGCCTATGCACAATGAGTGTTGGTCCAGATTCAAAATGTGTCAGATCGGGAGGTCCAGGTGAACAGAGGGTGCACTCTAGCTACAGTACACTGTGCAGACACTGCAGTATTACCCAATAACAAGTACTGTGGCCAAAAGGAGAGAGAGTGACCCCAGACTTATTTGACTTTGGTGATTCCCCACTGCCAGCTGAATAGAAGGCTAGGATTAGTAAGAAACACGCCCAGAGAAACCAAGAGTTTTTCGTTAAAAGAATGGGACGTGGGGTATGTCCAGGGTGCAGAGCATCATATATGCCTGCATGATGACCAGCCATTTCGAGAGAGATCCCAACGCCTTGCCCCAGCGGACATAGATGATGTGAGGAGACACCTGTAGGAAATGCTCACTGCTGGCATGATACAGGAATCAAGGAGCCCATATACCTCTCCCATTGTGGTTGTGCATAAGAAGAATGGGTCGGTGAGGATGTGTGTTGATTATCGAACCCTGAACCAGTGGACCGTCCCAGATCAATACACCATGCCCCATATACAAGATGCCCTGGATTGCTTGAATGGGAACAAATGGTTCTCAGTATTGGATCTTCGCAGCAGATATTACCAGATTCTGATGGCCCCAGAGAACCATGAGAAAACTGCCTTCATCTGTCCTTTGGGGTTCCACGAATTCCTGAGATTGCCACAGGGGAGTTCGGGTGCCCCGGCCACCGTTCAACGACTGATGGAACGTGCAGTGGGAGATATGAACTTGCTGGAATGCCTAGTGTACCTAGATGATATCATTGTGTTCGGACGCACATTAGAGGAGCATGAGATCCTACTGTTTAAAGTCCTAGACCGATTGGAAGACTTTGGCCTCAAGCTGTCCATTGACAAGTGCCATTTTTTCAAACCTCTGTGAAGTATGTGGGGCACATAGTATCTGCAGAAGGGATAGAGACCGACCCCAGTGAGGTCGAGTCACTGACTACTTGGCCCCAGCTTCATAACTTGAAAGAACTACAACGTTTCCTGGGGTTCTGTGGCTACTACTGCAGGTTCATAAAAGACTATTCCAAGGTGATTCGCCCGCTCCTGAATCTTGCCCAGGGTTACTCCCCTACAACCATAAATACAAGAAAGGGGCTGTCAAAGAGCCAGAGAAAGTGTACTTCCACACAGGTGAACGTTTCGGGCCCCGCTGGACACCCGAATGTGAAGCTGCCTTCCATGAAGTCATATACCAGCTCACCCTCACCCCCATCCTTGCCTATGCTGACCCTACCAAGCCCTATGTGCTGCATACGGATGCTAGTCGGATGCTAGTCTACAGGGTCTAGGAGCTGTGCTGTATCAAGACCATGAGGATGGTTTGAGACCAGTGGCTTTTGCCAGCAGGAGCTTGACCCCGTCTGAATGAAACTATCCTGTGCACAAACTGGAGTTCCTTGCCCTAAAATGGGCCATTGTTGACCTGTTTCATGAGTACCTCTATGGGGCAAAGATACTGGTGAAGATGACAGTAACCTGTTAACCTATGTACAGACTTCAGCTAAGTTGGATGCCACTGGGCATCGGTGGCTCTCTGCTTTATCAACCTATGATTATGCTGTCGAATACAGGGCAGGACTGAACCATATTGATGCTGACGCCCAGTCCCGAAGGCCAGTCTCCAAGAGTGATTGGGTCAGGTTGTCTGATCCTGACATCCGAGCATTGTGCCAAAAGTTTGACAGAGATAAACAGATGTCTGCGGACACAGTGGACTGTCTAGTAGATTGCTTGGACCCTCCTGATACCTGCATACCGGCTGCCTATTGCCATTTCTCTGCTCTAGATATTAGTGCACTACCTCAACTTGACAATGACAGCATTCAGTGGGCTCAATCCCAAGATCCTGTGATTCAACCCGCACTTCATACCCTGTGTGCAGGGAAAGATGTGTCCAAGTTGCGTTCCCCTGACTTGCGAACTGTCCTATTGTTTAAAGAAGGTCCCAGGATGAAGTTACTCACTCAATCAGTTGTTATACAGAGAGACAGTGGATCATAGTGGTTAAGTAGACAAGCAACAATTGGTCTTGCCCACGGCCTTTAAACACTTGGTACTGAGGTCCCTCCACAATCACATGGGGCACCTCGGTATTGACAGGACTCTCGACCTGGTACAATCTCGATTCTACTGGCCCAAGATGTGGGCTGATGTTGAGCACAATGTAAAGACCTGTAGTCACTGCCTCCAAAGAAAAGCCCTGCCTCAGAGGGTTGCCCCCTTGTCAATATCACTACCAGCGCCCCCATGGAACTGGTCTGCATAGATTTTTTTGTGTTTAGAACCTGATCAATGGAATATTGGCAATGTGTTAGTGGTTATGGATCATTTCACATGGTATGCACAAGCTTTTCCAACTAAAGATCAAAAAGCTTCTTCCGTGGCCAAGGTGCTAGTGGAAAAATTCTTTGTTCACTACGGTGCCCCCCAGCGGATCCACTCTGACCAAGGCAGAGACTTTGAAAGTAGGTTAATCAAAGAAATGCTTTCTCTGTGGGGGGTGCGGAAGTCAAGAACCACACCTTATCAACCGGAGGGGGACCCTCAACCAGAACGTTTTAACCACACCTTTCTAGACATGCTGGGCACCCTCCACCCAAAAGACAAGCATAAGTGGAGCCAGCAGATTAGCACCTTGGTACACGCGTACAATTGCACCAAAAATGACGCTACTGGGTTCTCCACCTACCATCTCATGTTTGGGAGAGAGGCCCACCTGCCAGTTGATGTCTGTTTTGGGGTCTCTCCAGATGGGGTCCAAGCTGAAAACTACCTGCAGTATGTACAGAAACTGAAAGCTCAATTGAACTATGCATATCAACTGGTCCAGACAATGGCCGCTGAAAGAAATCTCACCAACAAAGAGAGGCACAACAAGAAAGCAAAGGCTTAAGAGCTACGGCCTGGAGACTGTGTGTTGTTATGCAATTTGGGACTACATGGCAAGCACAAAATTGCTGATAGGTGGCACCATCTTCCTCATGTAGTAGTTGGAAAGTTGGACGATCTACCAGTATACAAGGTACGACCAGAGAATAACTCCAAAGCTGTCAAGACCATGCACCGTAACCACTTACTGCCTATCGGCCAAGTTATTATTGAAGCTGAGCCAGCAGACATTGCCTCCCCTGGGCTGGTGACTCATCCTGCTGCAAAAAAGAGACAGAGTCAACCTACCCCAGTAGTTACGGAGTTAAGGTTTCCCCCGCAGCAGGCCCAGAATTATAGTGACTGTCAGTCCACCTCTGACGATAGTGAGTGTGACAATGCCTATTACCCCTCCTATAAATTGAGTCAGCTGTTCTGAGGTAACTCTATGACTAATTGTGGGAATGAAAGCTGGCCTTCTGGACTGCCTAACCCCCCAGCTTCGTCCTTGGAGCCAATGCTCCCTGAAAGTGAGGTGCAAAGCATCACATCTGAGGTTGCGGACTCTCTGGCCCAGATATTCAGAAGGGTTGCACATGGCGCAACAGTGTTGCGCTGTGAGCAACCCACTGATGCACCCTGGTATGATATTCAAATGGGGATCGAGCCTGGCATAAATCCCGATGTGCCGGAGTGCATCAGTGTAATGTATGCGGCGCAGGTAGGGGGGGCGTGCCCATGCATACTCCGTACATCTCAATATTCAGCCCGGGATGTGCTGAGCCCATCGCATGCGCAACCTCACGGCGCTGCAATACAGTGAACCAAAAAAAAGGAACAAAGGCTGGCCACGCACAGGTCAGCTGCTGTATTGCAGAGCGCAACACGGCAGCTGCCACCTGTGGGTCATTGGGGTGCAGGCACGGGGGTGGAGCAGGATCAAGTAGCCTAATGGCAGCTTTCTTCTCCTAGGGTGGCTGTCACCCCCCTCATATTCCACTGCCACCTGGTGGAGGCCAGGTGCAGCGCAGGCGGAAGTGACAGCAAGTCGGAAGGCGCCCGGAACACGGTATGTGTGTGCCTGGGAAGGAGAGGATGAAATGGGGAAAACACCGGATAAAAAACATAATAATAAAAAAGAATTACTTCAACTGCCCTGACCAGAGCCTTGTAAAGTGGCAGGATTACTTCCCTGGCCATGACCAGGGCCTTGTAAAGGGACAGGATTACTTCCCCTGACCAGGGCCTTGTAAAGTGGCAGAATTAATTCCCCTGCCTTGACCTGGGCCCTGTAACCCTTCCCTGGCCAGGGCTTTGTAAAGTGGCTGAATTACTTCCTCTGCCCTGACCAGGGCTTTGTAAAGTGGCAAGATTACTTCCACTGTCCTGACCAGGGCCTTGTAAAGGGGCAGGATTACTTCCTCTGCCCTGACCAGGGCCTTGCAGAGGGGCATGATTGCTTCTTGTGCCCTAACTGCGGCCTTATGAAGTGGCAGGATTTCTTTCCCTGCCCTGACCAGAGCCTTCTAATGAGGCAGGATTACTTCCTGTTACCAGGGCCCCTTGTACAGTGGCAGGATTGCTTTGCCTGCCCTGACTAGGGCCTTGTAGCGGGGAAAGGATTATGTCTCCTGATCAAGGCCCCGTAAAGTGGCAGGATTATGTCCCCTGACCAGGGCCTAGTTATATGGCAGGATTACTTCCCCTTGCCTGCTGGTCACCCCAGTTCTGATGTACCCCAGCATTCTGCTAGCCCTCTTAACAGCCACTTGTCTTGCTTTATCCCTTTGTCAGTTACTGCAGCAAGAGGAGCCCCATACAGGAAGACGCAGGTCCCCACACAGGAGGGCGCAGGTCTGGAGTTCCACACAGGAGGGCACAGGTTCAGAGCCCCATTCAGGAGGGCACAGGTCCAGAGCCCCACACAGGAGGGCACAAGTCTGGCACCCCACACAGGAGAGCACAGGTCTGTAGCCCCACACAGGAGGGCGCAGGTCTGGAGCCCCACACAGGAGGACACATATCCGGAGTCCCACACAAGAGGACACAGGTCCAGAACCCCACACAGGAGGCCACAGGTCCGGAGTCCACACAGGAGGGCTTAGGTCTGGAGCCCTCAGACAGGAGGGAGGGCAGGTCCTGCTTCACACAGGAGGGCACAGGTCTGGAGCCCCACACAGGAGGGTGCAGGTCCAGAGCCCCACACAGGAGGGCACAGGTCTGGAGGAGGGTATAGGTCTGGGGTCCCACACAGGAGGATGCAGGTCCAGAGCCGCACACAGGAGGCCACAGGTCCAGAGCCCCATACAAGAGGGCCCAGATCTGGAGCCCCACACAGGAGGGCGCAGGTCTGGAGCCCCACACAGGAGGATGTAGTTCTGGAGCCCCATACAGGAAGGAGCAGGTCCAGAGCCCCACACAGGAGGGTGCAGATTTGTTGCCCCACAGAGGAGGGCACAGGTCCGGAGCCCCATACAGGAGGGCACAGGTCTGTAACCCCACACAGGAGGGCGTAAGTCCATAACCCCACACTGGAGGATGCTGGTCCAGAGCCCCATACTGGAGGGTGCAGGTCTGGAACCCCACACAGGATGGCACAGGTCCTACCTCTTTTTCCCTCCTGAAGTGTACCACCTTGCATGTGGCTACACTGAATCAGATATTCCAGGGGAAGAATTCACTAAAGAAGGACACAAGCAAGTAGTGCTATGTCCATAATAATACTTAGACTGCTGCATCTTCTCCCTGGCACCATATCCACAAACTGCATCCCAAATTGTGGACTCGATGATACAGGATACTGTTACATCCAAAAGAAGTCAAAATGGATGCAGGAAGAGATGCAGCTGCAGTAAATGCGTTCCATGTTTTTGTTACAAGTATCCTTGCTGTAGTTCTCATACGTGGTGGTCTGGGTACAAATGTGCATAATGTAGATGTGTGGATGGGCTGCACCTTGCAATGTATCATACTGTGAAGTACTCTTTTACTCAATCCTCACTGGCACTGTGGGCCTTCGCCATCACCCTTTCCCATGGAATCAGTGAAGGTGTTGGGTGTGGCACAACAGGACCCTTGGGTCATGTATGTGGCAGGGGTTAGATGGTAATGGCGCCATGCTGGACCCAGTACATTTGCTTATGTTGTTCTCTGTGCAGGCTCAGGCTGGCAATCACCATTTGAGAGTCAGGCCTCCTCGTCCTGCATGCCAAGCTGTGCTGCTAAGGTCATTTGCTGTGCTGTGTCCTGTCAGAGAAGGGGTTGGCTAGCCTGTTTAAACCACCTTCTTGTTATCTACAGGCTATGTCCACTTGATAATTAGCTTACCATCCACACTTGTTCATGGATTGTGTAATGGGGTACTGCATTACAAATCTGGACCTAGCACCATCCTTGCGTCCATATTCCCACACTTATGTCACTTTTACTTCTGCTGTTTGGATGCAGGTGGGTTTGGACCTAGTTCACCTGCATTTTGGATGCAGCCACCTTTGTGAATAAGCAAAACACTTATTTTGGACATAGCCAAGCAACTCTGGGGACAACCGCAATACAATATTGTGCCAAAGCAAGGCAAATACGAAACACATGTTAAAGTTCAAGTGAGCTACAAGCAAAGGAGAACAACTACAGGTATATACAGTGCAGTCTGTGCTACAGAATTAATATGTGGAGAAGTTACTTGCTATCAGGAGTAGAGGGTCAGCAGTTACACCTAGATAAGCAGACATCCCTTAACTGCAAGTTTTAAGGAGCAGATGGCTTGACATGATTTTGGGTGGGGGATTCCACAGTGAGGGGGCTATATAGGGGGAGAATCACTGGCCCATAGAGGTTTTCCTATGAGGAAATGTGGATCTTGGGTGTCAAGGGGAATGCTGTCTCATGAGAACTGCAGACAAGCTAGCAGGGGAACAATACTTAAACACCTTCGCTGTTTATATTTCACTATTTGGCATGCTATACTGTATGTAATATCACCGTTTTATGTATCACTCCCTAGGTCACATCCAAAAACCCATTTTGTCTTGGGTGTGCTTTCCTGGAATAAATGTCTAAATAAATAAAGGTCTCCCATCTTTAGGATGAGATGTTAAACTGAGATCCTGTCTGCCAGTTCCAGTGGTTGTTCATGTGGAAGTTTCAGATCCTGTGGCACCGTAGTGTCCTGTTGTCCGGACTGGGTTTTACCATCTCTGGAACATCGCCTAAATTAAGTCCCTTATTCCCCCTGATGACCTGGCCACACTGGTACATGCTTTAGTCACCTCGAGACTGGACTACTGTAACGCACTCTACCTTGGGGTCAGAGGGGGCATGATATGGTGCCTGCATCTTCTGCAGAATGCGGTGGCCTGGTTGTTGACTGGACACTCGAGGTTCAGCCACATCACTCCGGTGCTGCATGAACTGCATTGGCTGCCGGTGTACTGGCACATCACATTTAAAGTAGGTCTTCTGACCTACAAGACCCTACACAGGTTGGGTCCGGGCTACCTGAGAGAGCTTCTGCATCCCTACACCCCATCTCAGTCTCTCAGTTTGGCTGGAGAGGCCCTCCTGGAGGTCCCCCAGGCTAGGTTAAAATCTTCCGGGGACCGGGTGTTTGAAGTAGCTGCCCTAGTCCTCTGGAATTTGTTGCTGGGGTACCTCCAGGAGGCACCATCTGTAGAAATCTTTAAAATGAACATCTGAAGATCTTGCTGTTCGAGCAGGACTTTGGGACCCAAGGAACCATCATACAGCTGGGGAATTAGTCTGTTTTAAGATTTTAATGAGTCTATGTAATTTTTGTAGTTTATGTCGATTACTGTTTGTTGCTGTATTTGTGTATTTATATATGCTGTTAAAAGGGTGCCCAAAATAAATAAACTCTACTATTACTACTGTCCAAACTCCCCCCATTCACTAAACCACCAACAGCTTAACCTGATTCAGTATGAAACAATATATCCTGTATTGTCCCCTCCCAACAAGAGAGGACAATAATTCCAGCAGCTGCCTACCAATGCAGAACAAGACCGACTAAAGGCCCTTTTACACAACTGGCTGTGGACCACATTGATTGGTGCAGAGCAACTGCAGTGTTGCTTTTTTTGTGTGTACATGCAACCCGCACCGATTCCAAAACTAGCGTTCACTGAAATGATGTTTCCTGTTTTTCTAGGTTCACCATTTCAGTGTATCATTTTGCACCACATCCAGTGGCGGTGTAATCACCAAGGAGCACTTGCAGTGGTGCCTAGTGCTTTCTTATGCTGTGCATGATAGTACCCCTCCTGAGGCTTGTGCATGGGATATTACACCCGAGTTCAGCTAACAATATCTTAAGTTTCTAGAAAGAATGCAAAACTCAGGAATGGAGTGTATTTTCAGTAACAAGGGTTTAAAAGTACTTAAAACGCACTCCGAAAGTGCAGCCACGATAGCATGGGCATGCACTAATGAATATTCATAGCCTAATATGCATATGTGCATGGCAAGTATCGTAGTTCCACTTTCGGAGCACTTTTAAGTACTTTCTATCCCTCATTTGTGAAAATGCTCTTTTCTGAGTTCAGCGTTCGTTCTAGTATCTTAGGATACCCTTAGCTAAACTCGGATGGAAAACAGAAATTTCAGAAATCATGGGCTCTCTTGGCTAGCCGGAATCATGGCCAAACCACCAGAAAGGTGAAGAGAGTGATGCAGGGGTTGTCATGTAAAGCCGGCATGTAGCGCAGCACAGGGAGCATCACGAAACACTAAATGATCGTAGTATTTCAAGTAGGTGCCGTGTAAAAGCACCTAAAGTCTCTTGCCCTGGGAGTGCACTCTTATGTGGGCTGAATGCAACCGCAGAGTGATGTTTGAAGCCCACAGGGTGCCCACTCCTGTAGAGAGACAGAGAGCTACTCTACACCCATCGCCCATCAGTTTCTCAACTTTCACAGCTGCCGAAGTTATTGAGTGGACTGAAAATGCCCTGAATGGACAAGCTTGGTTTCATCCCTCCAGATGTTGTGAATGGGTATCTACCTTTCAAGTATCCCACATTTGGCAAGACATTTTATAATTCAGAACCACTTTGCCCATAGCTCAGATCTGTGCTAAATTCAGAAGGATGTCCCTCATTTTACCCTTCAGAGCCCCCCTGTCTATGCCACTCATCTCTCACATTACATTGCCTTTTTCCATTTACTGCCCTGGCTTTGGTGTAGCCTCCCATCCATCCCCTCCTCCCCCTCTTACATTGTAGGAATTTTAATCATGACACAATATGATCATATATTAAAATAATTTCCACTGACAATAATTTATTTTTTTATTTATACTTTATGCTCCCCTCCTCGCGGCAGCCCCCATCTGATTGACCTCCCCCAGCCCCAACACCCAGCTCCTCCAGTGAATCTTACCTTGTGCTGTCCCTTGGCTTGTGGGATCAGCTCCCGGCCACCAGTGCAGAGCCTACTTGGGGGTCAATCTTCAGCCTGCTGCCACAAGGTGTTTTTCTGTTTTCCTCCCCATTGCCGGGGTGCAGACGTTGTGCATGCATGGAGGTGCATGCACGTTATGTGGTCCCGCAGCACTCTTCCTTCTATTGGAGTCCTTGACCCGCACTGCCCCAGAGCTCCACCTGGGGGTGGTCATTCGATGGGTCTACCAGCCAACCTTACCCAGGAGAGGAGAGCTGTCCTCCAGACGCTCAATCCTCTCCCTCCCTAGCAGACCCCGGTGACCTGCTTGCACCACGAACACGGGTCATCGGTGTGGCAGGAGGTAAGGCATGATGCCTCAGCCCTCCATGCCACTGGACTGGCTAATAATTTATTGATTTAAGAAAACAATATTGTGATTATCACACAGAATAGTACACCACAATATACCATGATAAAGCATCCTAATTTGCTTTTCTGGCAGCGTGCCCCTCCAGGTGTGACCACGATTCCCAATTCCCTAGCGTCTTCTAACCAGATTAATATTTTTCCTCAAATTAGAAATGCTGCAGATTATCGTGATGATCAGTATATTGTGATAGATTTTATATAAATATCGTGATACTAAAAATGTGGTATAGTGACAAGCCTTCTCTGAAAGCTGTTCATGAAGCTGGCCTTCGGTCTCTCTGCAGCCCCCCCCTTTACATTTCATGTTGTTTTTTGTTCTCCTTTTTGCTAACAACTAATTTGTACTTAAAATGTCTTGCACAACTAGTCCTTTTGCCACTAGCCCCTCTTGATGGGGTTATACATTTTGCACAACTACTGTTTGTATGTTTTTACACATTTTCTTGCATACACCTGTTCACCCTGTGTGTCATTTTGCATGTTGCCTGCACTGATTGTTAAAGCAGCAGTAGTTGTTAATCACCATGTAGTTGTTCTCAACAATAAGTACACTGATGCTAATATGAGGGTTATATCGATGATATAATTGTATGATTGATTACACACATCCTGGTTTCCATCAAGCGTATGGTTAATGGCACTGTTCATTTTTATGTTTGCTTGCATGCATGCACAAGAAACATTATGTGGCAGCTTAGGAGAGAAGCAGGTTGTGGAGGTGCGGTGCTGTGGCAGCCGACGGCGGCACTGCATTTGTGGGCTTGGCACTGGTGGACCAATGCAGGCACACTGTGCTGATGACAATGGTTTCCAAAAGTGCTACCAAGTTAAAACAATTTTGCCACTGCAATGAGGGGTCGCCTTGTCATTGCAGTATCAGCCATTCTGCTGCAATGAGGGAGCGACCCGTCAGCGCAGGGCAGTACCTTGCCTAGTGTAACATTTTTTGTAAACATGGTGGTGCTTGCTGCTGCCTCACAGCCCCATGAAAGCTGACAGGGTGCCCAAGCCCCCTATCGGCATGCCCCAGACCGAGTTCATTTGCCGTTGGGGGAGTCCACTCCCCATCGGCATAATGCCCCCCCATTTGTTGTGTGCCGAGGGGGTGCCCAATCCCCCATGGCATCATGCACCCCCCCAAAACAGTCTTTCTTTGCCGACAGGGAAGCCCAATCCCCATCAGCATAATGGCCCCACAGTAATCTTTTGCCTGTGCCCAGGGGGTGCCCAATCCCCCTCAGCATCATGCACCCCCCCACCTGTTTCTGTTCCGAGGGGGGGCCCAATCCCCATTGGCTGCACTCCCTCTCCCCACAAATGCTAGTGGCACACTGGGAGCCAACCCCAGTGTGCCAAACACACCTGTAAAAGAAGAAAACCGACCCACATTGTCTGTTTTCTTTTTTTTACCTGTGAAACAAGAAAACGGTCCCTCAAAGTCTCGGGCGCCCCTCCCCCAACCTGCACCCACCCTCTGTGTACTCTACCTCACCACACACCCCTCACCCCATGCTTACCTCTGGAGCCTGGCGCAATGCTCTTCGGTGGACCGGGAACATGTCTGCACTCTTCAAAGCCGAACGCGAACTGAAGAAATGTCAGTAAGCTGTATAATGGTATAAATAGGGTTTTTTCAACTTTGGTGCATATCTCAGGCATTTTTTGGGAATTTTGGCACCAAATGTTCAACATGGGGTTCTTGGGACCCCTCCTCATGAATTCAGTCACTATTATGGCGTCATTAGGTCCCGAAAGGTGATTTCGCAGTCACTGCGCGGAATCACCTTTCGCGACTGATTAATGAAATGACAGTGCCACCATTCATGTGGGCAGAAAAAGGCACCAACACAGGCAGATTTTCAACACTGGCATTTTTTCACATCTCCTTATGAACAGTACAGCTGTCATTTTTCACATCCTGGCCGAAATGTGTTTTTGCACTTCTGGTGCAGAACAACGCGGTCGCTGTGGAAAATCAGTGCTTGGGACAGATTAGGACCAAGCGAGTGAGAGAGGGGGAGTGAGTGAGCTCTGTTGGGACTGCTGCAGATTTCTTTGTGGGCAGAAAAAGGCGCCAACGCAGGCAGGAGCCCAGTACAAAACGGCAGCCTGCAGTGCCGGGAGAAACAGAATGAGTGAGTGAGTGAGAGAGGGGGAGTGAGTGAGCTCAATGGAGCTCTGTCGGGACTGCTGCGGATTTCTTTGTGGGCAGAAAAAGGCACCAACACAGGCAGGGGCCCAGTACAAAAGGGTAGCCTGCACGCCGGGAGAAACAGAACTAGCGAGTGAGAGAGGGGAAGTGAGCGAACTCAATGGAGCTCTGTCAGGACTGCTGCAGATTGCTTTGTGGTCAGGAAAAGGCCCCAATGCAGGCAGAAGCCCAGCACAAAAGGGCAGCCTGCAGTGTCTGGAGACACAGAACGAGCGAGTGAGAGAGGGGGAGTGAGCGAGCTCAATGGAGCTCTGTCGGGACTACTGCAGATTTCTCTGTGGGCAGAAAAAGGCGTCAATGCAGACAGGAGCCCAGTACAAAAGGGTAGCCTGCAGCACCAGGAAAAATAAAATGAGCGCGTGAGAGAGGGGGAGTGAGAGAGCTCAACGGAGCTCTGCTGGGACTTTAGAGTTGTCCACCCTCCCGCCCAGGGTCCTCTGTGGTCTTATAGTACAGCAGAGTTTCTGGGGTGGAGACAAAGCAATGATTGGATACTTTTAGGATTGTTGTAATAATGCAGATTTAGTTCTGTTTATTTCTCTAACTGAGCTAAGTACTGAGTTATACTGTTAAGACTGCTGTAATAATACATTTTTATTTGTTCTGTTTCTTTCTCTAACTGAGCTGAGTAATACTTGGAGTGCAATAGGATTTCTAACAGGACTAAGTGACACTAAATTAGAGCTGAGAACAAAAAGTATGGTAGCTGAGGGGTGAAAAATGGACAGGGAGGCTTTAGGATTGCTACAGTAATACAGTATCTAATGGATGATATTTGAGACTGAATTAACCCAGTCGTCAAGGTGGCAGTAGGCGGACTAGTGGGGGGACAGGAACTTGAGTAAATAGGGTCCTAACTGTTGTAGTAGGGTACAGAAACCAGGCGTAAGAGCCTGTAACATAAGATGGGGGCCAAAATGGGGCAGGCGCCACATGTCAATAGGGCGGGCATCTTTTGGAAGGGTGGTGGGGTGTACAGGGTGTGGGTCCGTCATGATCCTGGACTGGACTTGGAGGATGGGGGGGGGAGGGGTATGGTCTGTAGACATCTGGCTAGTTTGGGGGAGGAACTGTAGAGGTTAGGGAGGAGTCTAAGTGGTAGGGCAGATGAGTATGGTAGGCATCCTGGCTAGGGGGGGATAGGGGATGGCAAGAGGGGACAGAGGAAGAACAACTAGGTACTGAAACCGAACCCCATATCCGAGGCACAAGCAGAAAAAAGAGGAGAAGGGAGGAGGTGCCTGAGGCGGGAGGCCCTCCTGATGGGGAAGGGAAGAGACCACGAGGAGTAACGGGGAGAGAGCAGATGTCTGTGGGTAAGGAGGGACCAGGGGTGGCACTGAGAGGAACAAGTAGGAGGGGGGAACTGATAGGGGGAAGAGATGTAGGAGGGGTATCGACTAGGAATAGATTCGAGCCTCTGCTATGGGAGAGAGAGGGGGAGCAGGAACATACTGAAGGGGGAGAGGACAAGCGGGGCATGAAAGGGATGGCAACAGGTAGGAGAAGAGATAGCGAGGACGAAAGGGGAGCTAGTAAGGAAGGAGGAGGTGGTGACTGGAAGAGAGAAGGCTACGGGAAGGGGGAAGGATGGGAGGGGCATCACTACCAGGGTAGAAGGGAATGGGGTTCTAAATGGGGGATCCGGGTCATAAGAGGTGGCGAAGCCAGCGTGAGTAATAACTGCCAGCATACATAATGGTGTGTTACATTATAGCGCGTTACCAATATAGCGCTAAATGAATTTGAATAAGCACTCTGCACTGCACTTATCTGGCTACTGTTACATAAATGCTATATGTATTATGGTGTATGGATTTACCATAAAAGTTTGCAAAGTACTAATGCGTTTCAGAGTTTAAGAGCTTGTGCTTACTGGGTTGAATATTTGGCTGATCCAGCATTTCAGAGGTATCTGGTTGACCAATCCTTAAGGTCCTCAAGGAGCATGACGTCCGATTTCAAACTCCCTATCCTGAAAAGCTCCGGGTCTTTTAGGCAACGGGCACAGAACTTTACTCAAACCCAGAGGATGCGATTAAGGCCCTGGAAGAACATGGATGGTGCACTTCGATGGATCGCATTATGGAGCAACCTCCCCGACCGCAATGCTCGCAATGGCAACTAACTAAGCTATCACGGTGCCGGCTACCAATACAGACCCAAAGGCTACACGGGGGGAGGGGAAGGGGCAAAACCTGAAGAAGAATTCTGCACTGAGGAGAACCTGAAGACCGAGCAGATGGAAAGATAAGTGTGAGCTGGCATATATTTACATAACAAATGGTCTTCAGTACCTTTAAGGCAGGGCATTAAGCTACAAGTTTATTTTTCTCTTTGATGTCTATTGCTATTGTAGATGTACTCTCAGTTCCGCACATTTACAATGGAGATGTACTATTTTTTTGGTTTTCTTTCTTTCTCAACAACTACCAGCAGAGGGAGCAATATAGTAGACTATACTAGACTACTATCCTGTTTATGGACAGAATTAGTGTCTAAACAATCATAAATGAAAGCATTGATCAGTAAAGCGCTATTAAATAACACGCTGTAATTTCACTACGCTATTATGCAGGAGCGCTAAAATGTATGCGCTGTAATAACATGCGCGATATTGCATGCGCGATTTTGACAGGGATCCCTAAATGTGCAATAGCAGGGATAGAAGGGTTGAAAATCAGCAGGGGAGGAGGGAAGGTTGACATGGGAAGCCCAGTAAGAAGTAGTCAGTCTGGGAAGGGGTTCAAGGGGGGATGGGAGGAATAAGGCAGAGAAAAGGGGTGAGGCAGAAGTAGGGGTACAGAGAGTGCAGCTGGCAGGTGAGGGCAAGGAAGAACAAATACTGGGGCGGTGGGAGGGGTATTAGAAGGAAAGGGGGTAGGGATGGGGCACTCATCCTGGGTTCTATACTGAAAGGGGTGAGATGGGAAGGCACAGCCGTATTTGGGTTGAAGCTATCCCCAGGTTGACTGCAGGAGGGGCAGGGCAGGCACTGCTCAAGTGTGCAGCGAGGGGAGGAAGAATCCTCATTTAGTGTTGCATGTGGGTACAAATGACTTGGCGGGGGAGACTATGGAAGTATTGAGGGGGAGGTTCAAGTAGTTGGGCAGGCAATGTGAAGGGGTGGGGGATTCGGTGGCATTCTTGGAGGTACTCCCAGTACCATGTGCAAGCATGGGGAGGAAGGGTAGGCTTGAGGAGTTCAATGAGTGGCTGAGGGATTGGTGCCACACTACAAATTATGGGTTAGTGACTAACTGGGGTGGGGTATGGGGGAATAGTGACTTGTGCGTGGGGGAATAGTGACTTGTGCGCGGGGTACAGGCTACACTTGAGCAGGAAAGGGGAGTATTAAAGGCAGAATTAGAGGGGTATATCTAGGGGTATATCTCTACTAAGGTGGATTTAAAATTGGGGGGGCCAAAAGACTGAGGTTGGTAGAAAGGTCTGGACAGGGGAGCCTGATGAGCTCACCCCCCCCCAGATATAGGTAAAGGCGGAGGCGTAGTAACCCTGGGAGGGGGTGGGCAGAGTGGTCTGAGTGTCATACAGAAGGCATCACCACCCAGTAAGAATAAGGAGGAGAAAGTGTGCGGACTATCGGGAGGAGAGACACAGCCCAAGGAGGAGAAGAGTGAGGAGCAGGAGGGGTATGGGTGGAAGGTGGCCTCTCTCAATGCAAGAAGCCTGGGGAACAAAATTGCAGAGCTTCAGACGCTCCTTTCAGAGGGGAAGGTGTACATTGCTGGAGTGACAGAGACTTGAGCCACAGAGTACTATGATTGGGACTTGGCAATCCTGGGATACACGATATACAGGAGGGACCGGAGGGGTTGGAAGGGGGGGTTGCACTCTATGTGAGGGAAGGGATTAAATGCAGAAGGGACGAGGGAGAAGAGGAGAGGACAGAGGCATTTTGGGTGCAGCTCCTGGACTCCAAGGGCAGAAAGCTGAGGCTGGGAGTGGTGTACAGACTACCAACCTAATCCGGGGAACTGGATGGGGAGTTGGCAGAGCAGATAAGGAGGTTGTGTAGAAGGGGGAGTGTGGTGATAGTGGGGGATTTTAACCTACCACGGCTTGACTGGAGCACGCCGGCCACTAGCAGTACCAGGGAGCAGGTGCTCCTTGATGCATTCTAGGATGGCCTTCTGACGCAGTTGGTAAGTGGGTCTACAAGGCATGGTAGCACTCTGGACCTAGTACTGGCAAATGGGGAGGCAGTGCGGGAGGTAAGGGTGGAAGACCCACTAGCAGGTGGCGACCACCAAACAGTGTGGCTCATTCTTGCACTGGGCAGGGAGACAGGAGGTACGGGAACTAAGGTGGTGGACTTTATTAGAGTGGACTTTGGAGGGATGGGAGCAATACTGCAATGGAGACTCTAGGATATAAGGCCGGGGATGGTTGCAGAACAAAAGTGGGGAGTCATAAAGACTGGGCTACCAGAGGCCACAGTAGCCTGCACCAGGGCCAGGAGTAAGAAGGGCAGAGCCAAGAAACCATGCTGGCTGAACAAGAAAGTGCTGCAAGGGGTGAGGGCAAAGAGGGTTGCATACCGGAAGTACAGGAGAACAAGGAAGGGAGAGGATAAGGTGGCTTTCAAGAGTTGTTCAAGGGAGGTGGCCAGGAGGATGAAAAAAGCTAAAGGCGACCAGGAATTAAGGTCCTTAGGGAGCATAAGGGAGGAACACTTTTTGAGGTATGTCAGGGAAAAGAAGTGCAAGGAACATATTGTGAGGATAAAGCAGGGAGGGATTGGGTGGAAAAGGGGGTGGAGCAAGTGGAAATTCTAAATGAGTACTTCTGCTCCATTTTCACTAAGGAGAGGGATGGTCTACTACTAGAATGGACTGGGGGGTGGGGAAAGGGTGGGAGAGTTGACGGACAAAGTGATCACAGGGAGTAGGGTGCTAGAGGGACTGAGGGCAGTAAGGGTGGACAAGGCACCAAGTCCCGATGGCATCCACCCCAGTGTGCTGAGGGAGATGGCGGAGCTGTTGGCTGAGCTGCTGGCAGATCTGTTCAACACCTCCCTGGAAACAGGGTGTGTGCCACAGGACTGGAGGGTGGCCCATGTGGTGCCCATAAACAAGAGTGGACCTAGGGAGGAGCCAGGAGATTACTGGCCGGTAAGTCTCACAGCCATAGTGGGTAAGCTTATGGAGGCAATACTGAAGGAGAGGCTGGTGGCATTCCTAAAGAGTAATGGCCTCCAGGATGGGGTGGGGCAACAAAGGTTCATCTCAGGGAGGTGTTTTCAAACCAACCTAATAGAGTATTATGACTGGGTGATAAGGGAGTTGGACAGGGGTCATGTGGTACATGTCCTGTACTTGGACTTCAGTAAGGCCTTTGATACAGTGCCTCTTGGGAGACTGGGGGGGAGCTGATGGCAGTGGAGGTGGGAATAAAGCTGACTAAATGGATAGGGAACTGGTTACAGGGCAGGGTGCAGAGGGTGGTGGTGGTGGAGGAGCTCTCGGAACCCAGAGCAGTGACAAGAGGGGTGCCGCAGGGGTCAGTGCTGGGCCTGGTACTATTTGGGCTCTTTATCTCCGATATAGCACACGGAGTGGGGAGCAGGGTTAGTCTGTTTGCAGATATACCAAATTAGGGGTGGTGGTGGACGAAGAGGATGGTTGTGAAAAACTGCAGGGGGACCTAACCAAATTAGAGACATGGTCGGTGGAGTGGCAGCTAGGATTCAATGCAAAGAAGTGTAAGGTGATGCACTTCGGGGCTAAGAACCAGAACAGCGACTATTGGTTGGGGATCACAGAGGAGGAGGAGGAGAAGGACCTAGGGGTGTTGGTAACTGGGAGCATGAACAACTTGGCCCAGGAAAGCAGCAGCGAAGGCAAACAGGATGCTGGGGTGCATTGCAAGTGGGTTCTCATCCAGACACAGGGATGTGATCCTACCTCTCTACAGATCATTGGTCAGAACACACCTAGAGTACTGTGTGCAGTTACTGGGGGCTATACTTGAGGAGAGATATAAAGTTACTGGATGGGGTGCAAAGGAGGGCAACAAAAATGTTAAAGGGGATGGAAGGAAAGGAATATGAAGTTAGGCTGAAGGAGCTGAACATGTACACACTGGAGGAGAGGAGGGATAGGGGGGATATAACTGAAGCGTTTAAATACCTGAGGGGGGTAAATAAACCTAGCACTGAGGGAGTGTTTAAACTGAGGAGTGGAAGAGAGACAAGGGGGCACAGACTAAGGCTGGAAGGGGGACGTTTGAAGAAGGAAATGAGGAGGCACTACTTCACTGAGAGGATGGTGTCTAGTTGGAATGTGCTGCCATAGGGCGTGGTAACATGTAGCACAGTCAATAGCTCTAAGAAGGAGTGGGGTAAAGCAAGAGGAAGAGACGGGGGGGCAGAAGCTATAACAAGCAGGGGAGGAGCTGAGGGGGAGGAGGCTGGGGCAGCTGCAATCTAGGGTGCTAGCTGCACACTCGAGCAGACTTAGACTGACCGATTGGTGTGTTCTGCTGGCAGATTCATATGTTTATATGTAAAATCACAGTGACTCTTTTCATGAGCAGAGGTCCTAAAATGCCTGTGTTGAAAATTTGGTGACAAATGTCCATAAAATGACTATGTTTCCACGCACCCTCATAACTTCACAAATTTGTAGTATTTTCACTCCAGATTTTTAACATTGACATTTTTTTCAGACCTCCTTATGAACAGTACAGCTCTCATTTTTCACATCCTGCCCCGAAATATGCATTTACTCATCTGACGCAGAATAGCACGGTTGCTGTAGGAAATCAATGTTCAGGACAGATTAAGAAAATGATAGTGACAGTGTTCATGAGCAGAGGTCACAAAATACCTATGTTGAAAATTTGGTGAAATAATGCCACTAAATGACTTTGTTACCGCATGTGTTGTGCAGTTTCCACATACGCTCGGAAGTTTGAGCATTTTAAATATTTTCACTACAGATTTTCAACATAGCCATCTCTTCACACCTCCCTATGAATGGTACAGCTGTCATTCTTCACATACTGCCCAATCTGTGTTCTCATACATCTGTCGCACAATGTCACGGTCGCTGTGGAAACTCAAAGTTCAGGACGCATTGGCAAAATCACAGTGCCACTGTCCGTGAGAACAGGTCCCAAATGCTTTCATGAGGTAGGGGTCACAAAAAGGCCATGTTGAAAATTTATAGTGCAAATACCAACAAATGCCCGGGACGTTAGGGTTTCTAACCATAACGTCCCACCCTGTACAGACTGACAGGCAACAGGGGTGTGCCTATGGATTGCCGACAGTAATGCTTATGCCATTCCACCCCCACCCTGCAGCCTGTGACATGCATCGAGGTGTGCCTTGGACTCTTTGGCCCCAGAGTTCACCCCATTCTCCTATATTGCACCCATTTCAGTATATGTCCTTATGGAGTGGGGTGACTGCAAAGCTGAACACCCTAATGCACACCTCAACACTTGTCAGTGTCTGCAGGATAGGGTGAGGTGAAATGGCATGAACGCTATGGGCAACAGCCCAAACGCATACCCCAATGCCTGTCCATCTCTGCAAGGTGGAGGTGGGGCTGGCATGAAGTTCAGTACTTCACTGCCATTTCTACTCTGCATCTATCTAACTCCTGCGTTTCCAATGCTAATACCAGCAAGCAAACATTTGGCATTGACAAATACTTGTTTTAAGTGAATAAGCATGAAGTTTAAAAACAATAATGTTTTTTTCTTGCGAAAATATCAAGATACCCAGTTTTCTTTTCACTTCCTTTCATTCCTGAACCAAGATACAGGGGTTTGAAGTTTTTAAAAAGTTCCCACTCCCAGTTTTCAGAAGAAAAGGGGTTCAAGAACAAGGAGACAGGCTATGAAGCTGGAAAGGGTAGATTCAGGAGAGACGTGAAGAAGTATTTCTTCACAGAAAGGGTGGTGGATTCCTGGAGCAGTCTTCCAGCAGAGGTGGTGGGGGCAAAGACAGTGGTGGGGTTCAAGAATGAATGGGATAGGCACAAGCGAATCATAGTGGTAAGGAAGGGTAGGGGGGAGAAAGAGCGGTAGATCAAGTACGGTCTGCGGTAACAATGTAGGTAGGGAAAAAAGGGTAGACTGGGTGGGCCAAGTGGTCCTTATCTGAGTCTTTCTGTGTTTCTGTATGCTGTGCCAGCCATGAAAAAATTAAATATCTTGGCATCAGAAACATGTGGTAGTGCCATCCTAATACATCTGCAGTATGTGTTCGAAATTTGTATTAAGCTTTCGATATAGAAAAACAAAACAACAATCAAGAAGTACATATTGCAAAGAAGAACAGAGTTGACAATGTTATTATTGCTAAAAATACTGCACATCTATACTTAACATCTATGAACCTATGACGCCTATTACTCAGGGTGTTCCAAGTGATTTAGTATCTAAATATCCAAACTGTCAATTTGACAGAGATGTGACGAAAGATATTTATTCCATTTCATGTTATATTGTTCCATTTTGCTCACGGCAAAGTGTGAGAGATGTTCATTTGTAGCCAAAGTATTTAGAGAGTCAATCCACGAATCCAGGGTGGGAAGTTTGGTGCATCGGTAGTATGACTCTAGTATGTTCATTCAACAGGTAACTTCAGCAGGAAAGATTTTTAAAAATTGCGAGTGGTGGCTATTTTTAATTATGAGTCATTATTAACAAAATTAGGTATAAAAGCTGTTTTACGAACATTTGAGAAAACTAGAAACACGCTGAACATGAATTTAAAGAGACCTACCAAGGTATTTCAGATTGGAATTGCACCACATGTCGTGGTGCCTTACCTTTATCTAAACCGAACTGGGTATTTATGGACAAAATTTGTTTCATAATTTAGTAGTGGAAAGGATCATAAAATTCTTCACAGCCGATCCCTTCCACTTCCCGGTTCTGGGAGCTGCTGAAGTTCCACCCCAGCGTTCAGCAAATGTATAGCGTGTGCCCAGGGAGGCGTGGGGCGTATCCATTATAGGCTATGGGGGCATCTTTCCAATCTTTTTTTATATTAAAATGGTTACTTGGTGATGAAATGTGAGCGCGATGCGCTAACAAGGCCCTTGTTGGTTGACTAGTGCCCATATTTCTTCACCAAGTAACCATTTAATTTAAAAAAAGCAATTGGAAAGATGCCCCCATAGCCTATAATGGAGCACATCCCCACGCTCTCCCTGGGCACACGTCATAAATTTGCTGAGCGCGGGTGTGGGACTTCAGCAGATCCCAGAACCAGGAAGTGGAATGGATCAGCTGTGAAGAAATTTACAGTCCCTTCTACTAAATTATTTAAATGAATTTTGCCGGCCCAGTGGTGCTGAGAGCTGAGGCGCTTGATGCCTTACTTCGTACCACGCTGGTGACCCGGGTTAGGAAATGAGCACATGCCGCCAGGTGTTGGCTGAGGAGGAGAAGAATGGAGCACTCAGCGGCTGCTCTCCTTCTCCGGGGCTGCATGCTCCTGCAACAATATCACCATCTGGGGGAGCCCGGGTGGAAGGTGCGGCAGTTGGGGGAAGCAGTAAGGGCATTGGCAGATGTCGGCAGAGGGGCAGAGCAGGAGGCACATCTCAGCGCGCCTCCTAGCTCATTGGCCCTCATTGCACACCGACGTCTGGGGACGAACAAGGGGAAAATCATTTGGTCTCTCCGAGGTGATGACACCTCCCTGCACATCTTCAGCTCATCGGGGCAGACTCCACTGTATCAGCTCCACAGTATGCATGGCTCTGAGGAGGTAAGAATGAGGGGTTGCTCCTCACCCTACCTGGGGGGGGTTATCCGGGCACCTAGGTTAAGTGGAGCCTTGTACTCTAGGGGCAGACCATGATGGGATGCAGATTAGGCAGATGAGGATGTCTGAGAGAGTGGAGAGAGGAGGCAGTAGGGGGCATAAACACAAGGTTAAAAAAAAAATGAAATTAATTTTGTCCATAGATATCCAGTTCGGTTTAGATAAAGGTAAGGCACCACGACATGTGGTGCAAAACATTAACTTGGTGAATCTCTTTAAATACGTCAGAAATACTTTTTGCTAAAAAACAATATGATAAAATGTTTTCAGACTAGCAAGTACTGCTGCTTTAAAGGTGACTTGCAAAATAACGATGCGGCCCCCTCCCATCCTCACATATCTTGCAATACTGTTGCAAGAGGGCTACAATCTGCATTATTTTTCATAAAGGGGTTTAATTTTAATAAAGTGCCAAAACTTTCGACCGAATGCAGAAGTACAGCGGGGACCTCACTGAGCGGGCGCAAGTGTTCATGGGTATTACACCCATTTAGTGACGTTGCTCCTTCCACTACTATTATAAGTGCAGCATTGGTGGTAGTTTATTATGCTGATTTTATTGCTTCCCCAGGAGTCTTGGCCTCCAAATGTGCATGCAGCACCTGGACGGGCTGTTGCCAAGTAATATTTGAGGTGTCCAGACCTGAAGCAATAAAATCAGCATAATACAGCAATGTGCACCATAATAATAGTGGTGGGAGCGATGTCACTAAATGGGTGTAATACGATATTTCTGTGCCTCGTGGTCCCAACTCTCCGCGATCGGTCGGTTCGGCAATTTTAAAATTAAACCCTTATGAAAAATAATGCAGATTCAACCGGACTCCTGCAACAGTATTACAAGGTATGTGAGAACGGGAGGGGGGCTATGTTGCTATTTTGCAGGTCACCTTTATGTTTTGCACTTTACATTTGTATCTTATTTATTCTGCATCACTGCTGTGTCCCCTCCCCCATGGAACATCTGGAAATGAGCTGCTTGCGTCTCAGTACGCTCATCTGGAAAAAATCTTAAAATAAAAAAAATTACAAGGCGTGCTTCAAGTTTTACCCCTCAGAACCGCTTTCTCCACACCTCAAGTGTTTGAGATCACAAGGAATGTCCCTCATTTTACCCCTTAGAGCCCCTCTCTCTCCAATCCACTCAAGTGTCCCACATTCCGAGAGACGTCACTCACTTTGTCCCCCAGAATGCCTCTTTCAATATATGTACTCGTAAGACGCTAAAGGAGAAATTCATAGTGGTCTATGCTTCTCAACGACTAGCAAACTGTCTGAAAAGGAAATAGCTCATTTCCAATGTTCTCCAAGCATCTTTCACAAAGATTTGACACAGTGTCCCCTATTTGAGTTCTATGGAGGATCGCGCCACACCAAACAGTTTTCTCCATTCATCCCTTTCTTTGGGAATGCTGAGAACAGAATTGCAGTTTGTGGCTGTTTGGCACAGTCAGTGTAGACACTACCCCATCAGAGGAAAGAGACCAGGTCAAGCAGTAGGGTCACGTGGGTTATGATGCATGGGACATCAGAGTGGAATGCAGTCACCAGTGGGGGTTCCACGGGTTGATATTGGTACCTCTGCTCTTCAATATTTGTACTGATGACCAAGAGTTGTGGGTCTTAAGTAAGGTCACTAAGTCTGCATATGACAGATGGCACAGAGCTGATGATGGTGGTAGATTCCAGGGAAGAGGACAGTCCAAATATCTATGCCAATGCCGATTCCATACGCAGGCCTAAACATTACCCTACAGCATACTGCTGGCAACACACTATGTTCAACACAAACAAAACTTAAGCGATGTTACAAATCATGAGTCCTAAGTGTCTGTATAGGCAGTCATTACCAGGTTATGGGACTGCCCTTACAAATCCTCAAGTACTGTACCTTGATGTCCTGCAAGACTCCAGCCTAACATTCAGTGCTCACATAGATCACTTGGTTCATATCACCCATCAAAAGCTAGGTCTACTTTATGGGAATCATCATTGCCTGTACACCGGTGCTAAAAAGTTCACTGGCGCAGTGGGAGACAAGGCATTTGCAGTTGCCCGTACTGGTTTGGAACGCTCCATCTCATTAGTTATTAGACTTTGTCTGAGCCCTCCTCTCAGTGATGGAAAAAAATCTCCAGTCCCCATGTAACAAATATGGTACCATACTGGGCACAGTGTACCAGCAGTATTGCAAAATGCTCCTGAATAAATGACCCGGGTTAGTCACATAACCTTACTTTCTTTTATTACTGCATTACACTTGCCCCATCTCCACACTAAACACCAAAAGCTTCACTCTTCAATTATGATTGCATTCTCAGGCTTGCTTGAGCCTCCTTTCAAAAGAAATGGTACTGTCAGTCATGGTTGGGGATGACCTTTGCCCTATGTGTTCAGTGAAGGCAGCATGTGTTCTTCTCTGTATGCAAGGGTGTCTGTATGTGTATGAAGTGTGTCTGTATGTGTATGAAGTGTGTTCATGCCTGTGTTTGTGTGCGTATATGTATGCATCATGTATGTGTGTGCGTGCCTGTATGTAGGTATGCATGTATATGTCTGCATGTCTGTATGTGCATGCCTATGTGTATGTCTGTACGAACATATGTTTGTGTGTGCATGCCTGTGTGTGTATTTATGTGTGCATGCCTGTGTTTATGCATGTGTGCACGTGAATATATGTATGTATGTGCATGTGTGTATGTGTATGCATGTTTACATGTATGCATGTGTGTGCATGAAGGAATGTCTATATGTATGCATGCACATGGTTGTGCGTATATGTATGTATCTGCATGTCTGTATTTATGAATATATTCATGCATGTGCATGCCTTGTGTGTGTGTGTGTGTGTGTGTATGTGCATCACTGTGTATGTATGTGTGTGCAGGCCTGTGTATATGCATGTATGTGAATGCCTGTATGTATGTATGTATGTATATATGTGTGCACTGCGGTGGGTATGTATGTATGCATGTGAATGCCTGTTTGTGTATGCATGTGCATGTGTGTGTGTGTGTGTGCCTTTTTATGTATGCATGTCTGTGTGTATGTATGTATGTGCATGCCTGTTTGTGTGTATATATGTATGTGCATGTACATTCCTGTGTGTATGTATATGTGTGCATGCCTGTGTATATGCATGTATGTTTGTGTGTGTGCATCTGCGTGTATGTATGAGCATGTCTGTATGTATGTACATTCCTGTGTGTACATATGTGTGTGCATGCCTGTGTGTGTATGTATGTATGTAAGTATGCACATGAATGTGTGTGTATGTTTGTGTGTGTGCCTGTATTCATGCATGTACATGTATGTATGTATGCATGTGATATGTATGTGCATGGCTGTGCATGTCTGTATGTATGTGTATGCATGTATGTGATATGTATGTGCCGGCCTGTGTGTGTGTGTGTATGGCTGTGCATGTCTGTATGTGTATGTATACGATATGTATGTGCCTGCCTGTGTGTGTATGGCTGTGCATGTCTGTATGTATGTGTATGTATGTATGTGATATGTACATGCATGCCTGTGTGTATGTATATATACACATGAATATGTATGTATATTTGTGTGTAATATTCTGTATTCATCATGTACATGTATATGTATGCATGTGATATGTATGTGCCTGCCTGTGTGTGTTTGGCTGTGCATGTCTGTATGTATGTCTATG
This sequence comes from Neoceratodus forsteri, assembly GCA_016271365.2. Taxonomy (NCBI): domain Eukaryota; kingdom Metazoa; phylum Chordata; order Ceratodontiformes; family Ceratodontidae; genus Neoceratodus; species Neoceratodus forsteri. Next base: position 111,372,550 of record JADMNL010000031.1, on the reverse strand, counting down.
TATGTGATATGTACATGCATGCCTGTATGTGTATGGCTGTGCATGTCTGTATGTATGTATGTGATATGTATATGCATGCCTGTGTGTATTTGTCTGTGCACATCTGTGTGCATGTGCATGTCTGTATGTATGTGATATGTATGTGCATGTCTTTGCATGTAAATACATGTTTCTTGCTGTGCTGTTACCTGTAAGTGTGTGCACGTCTATCTATGCATGTCTGTCCTCTCTAAAGCAGTGCACATGCACGTCGGTTTGTGCATATCTATCCAATGGGAGGGATCAGGTGAGGGAGAACTAACAGCAATCCACAAACACATCCCTGACTCCTTCCATTTTCTCTTAATTCCTAAACAGTGTATTTACATTCTGAATATTCACTCAGTCTTCAGCATTGTCAGCAACCCTCAAACCTCTGCTCCAGACACCCCGTGCCCATGTTACAGTTAATGCTTCATAGCATTTCATTATTCAGTAGAACTAAAAGCTGCAACAGTCACTACCTTAAAGGAAGTCGGCCATATTGGCCAGCACCCCCAACCCCACCCACCCATTTCACAATCACAGCATTTTCATACACATATATGCACAAAAAAGCAATACAAAATGATAGCACCCTTCTGCTGTAATGCCCCTTCTGACAACCACCTCTTATTTAAAAAAAAACACACATGGCTGTCAGTACCAGCATTTATAAAGCAGGCAGCCCATGCAGAACAGTATCATCTGTCTCACAGCTGTAGAAGAAATCAAACCTGCCTACTGGTACTCTTTTTTCCATCACCAACAGCCCTGGCTTCACTGGAAGGAAAATGGAAGAAGAGGAGGGGTCTGCACTTACTCCATTGATGCTGTGCAACCTTGCTGCTGTCAAGAGTTCCTCAGTATCCAGTAATGTCCAGAAAAAGGCGTGGGGAGGGACAAGGGGACAGGCAGGCAGACTTCTCTCTTGGTTCTGAAGGTAGCTTCCCCCAATGGGTTTGTTCCCCCGGTATGCAGTCTCACTGTTGTAATAATATGCAGCGTGTGTGCAAAAAGGCAGAGAGGGAGGGAAAGAGAGAGAGAGAGAGAGAGCACTCCTAGCTGTGTAGCATCCCAGCCTTCCTTCCTATTGTCCTAAGCCTGCTGTACTGTGATGCTATGACTAGCCTGCGTCTGCAGTAAGCATCACAGTATCACCTCTACTGGAGAACCAGCCACACTGCACTTGGAAAAGCAGCCCCTCTCCAGCTCTGCTCCCACCCACCTCCTCCTCCTCTGACTGAATCTTTATAGAGAGGCAGCATACCTCTCAACCTTCTGTCACAGAAATGAGGGACACTGACTCTCATAATGAGGGACACATCCTCCAACTTGCAGATACAAGCTCAGAGCAAAGTGTAAACCATTATGTTTACTTTTACAAAGTTGATTTTTGATTTAGCATCTTATGTCTTCTTTAAAACCTGAATATACAGCACATTCTCTGTTTGGGAAGTATCTTTTCCATGAGGGACAGATGAGGGACAGAGTGATTATGAGTGGTAAAATGAGAGACACCCCTTGTAATCAGGGACAGTTGAGAGGTATGAGAGGCGGTATCACTGTCACATATTGGGGGGGGGGGGGTTAGAAGGTGCAAAATGTGTAAAATGCATGACACCATATATATTTGACCCAGGTTCCTTCTGACCATCATCAGGTGGTTGCTCAGGTAAAATGGAAAGATTCTGTAGAACTGTTCAGAGTAGGGTCATGGATTGCATTCCCCCTTCCCCATAAAGAGGGCCTGCAATAGTCACCCTTGTAAAACAACTTGGTTTTTATTTTATTCTGTGTTTTGTCATGAATCTAGTAACTACGACTTCAGCATTTAATGACCTGCTAAAGAAAAATGCATGCTATCTGCCAACAACATTTTGGAAACTTTAAATGGGAAACAGCTCAGGCCCAGTGCTCTGCTTTCAAAAAGAGCCCATGGGTTTATATTTCAATGTGTGAGTTAGGGGAGGGAAGAAGAAATTCCAAAATACTCCTCTCTCTATTCTACTACTGCCATTTCCTGCCCGCATACTTCTCAACTGTCCCACATTACCAGGGAGGGCCATTCCTCATTTTAATCCTCAGAATTGCTCTGTCCCACATCTGCCACATATGGAAAATAGTCTCACAGTTTGAGGAGGCGCAGCAAGCTCAGAAATGAATGTGGAAAATCAAACTGTGCAAACATATAGGCACTAGTTCTATAGTGTCCTGAGGTTTATGTCAATATTTGATGATGTGTCCCACATTTTGATGACCAGTGTCCCACATTTTTCCACATTATGAGGGCCAGCGTCCCACATTGTACCACATTATGAGGGCCAGCGTCTCACATTTTCACACATTTTGAGGGCCAGTGTCTCACATTTTAGTGACAGAAGGTTGAGAGGTCTGCCCCTGTATATCCCTAGCTGAGTATTTCATTGGGGACAGATGTTTTTTCTCTGTGTCTACTTTATCAAGAGATGTCACGCAGCATGCTAATGGAATTCTGATGGAGGGGCATCCTAACAAATAAACGTGGGGCGTATCTGGGGCAGCATGCTCTCCCAGGAAGTTTTGCATGAACAGATAAGGATTAAGGTAGTGTAGCCAATTCCAGTCTGAATCAGACAGTATCAACTCCACTAAGCTGTAGTCCCACAGTATTCCACCGTGTGGATACTGGAAATAAATGGAGTGGTTCACATCTATGCCTTAAACACTCGAGAAGTCTGGTGTGTTAAGAAACATACAGAAATGTGCAGTACAAGGCAGGGAAATACAAGTGAAATGGAGCTGGAGTAACCTGGTAGGTCAGTGTAGGTGGTGGGTGATACAGCAAGTTTTAGAACTGTCCATGGCAGTACTGGGGAGAGGAGTGGGGACAACACTCACCTGCCCTTCACAAGAGAGCGCTCATTACCTGCTCAGTAACATCAGCCAGCAGCTGGGTCTCAGCAGTAAAAAAATCCAACTTAACAGAACAGGCCACCCAGACCAGGCTTCCAAGGAATGCACTGTTGTGAGGAGGGGGAGGTGTCGTTGTAGTGGGTAAACCTTGTGCATGTGTGATGTGTCCCAGCCTTTTGTCTCAGATAAATATACCTTCACTATAAGTACAGCAGAGCATGGCAGCTGCCTTTTATCATGGGTGCCGGACCATGGGGAAAATAGGGGGTGCTGAAGTTCAAAAGGGCACAGGGTAAAAAAGGTAGCTTGTGCAAGCAAAGGGACCCTTTTAATGGGCAAATGCGGAGTGCTACAGCCCTCATGCCTATAGATTCTGGCACCTATGCTCTTATTTATTTTTTTGTATAACTCGGGGGGGGGGGGTTGCTGCTGTCAGTAGCCCCAGACATTTAAAGGATTTGTGCTGAAGATCACTGCAGTAGCTTGACTTGTTAGTAACTGTACATGAGTTATGCTACAGTGCCACCTAGTGTTGGCTTAGTGTTACCAACATAGATTCTGGGCATTTGGAGTTTGATCAGTACTAATTTATTTATTTATAAGGCATACTGAGCAGGGTTGCTCGATTCCAGATGCGACCTGGGGGACAAGTCCCAAGAAAATAGCACATCACAGGGTACAGTAGTTAAATGTCACAGTGAGGGGGCTACCTGCCATACAGACAATCGGCAGATAGAAACAGGAAACAGAGGAGGGGGAAAAACACAAATGGATAAAATTGCAGAGAAACCATCTGAGAACACAAAATACAAGTACATAGTTGGAACTAACTAAAGCATGAGCAGCTGAAGGAGAAATGGGTGCTGAGTAGGAGATTGAGGTGGCGGGGGTTGGGTGGATGTCTTATATCGGCTGGCAAGGCGTTCCAAAGCTGGGGGATACGGAATTTGAAAGCTGCCTGCCCTTTGGTTGTGTGCATGAAGGGGACATAGAGGAGCCTGGGGTCTGTGCTTCTGAAGGAGTAAGCAGGGGGAGGTTGTGGGGAGAGGACAGAGGCCAGGTAGGGGGGAAGGGTATGGGACCAAAATTTGACTGCGGACCTAGCACAGTGGGTTAATCTGCGGTCTTGGAGGGACGGCAGGGCTAGGGAGCTGTATAAGGCACAGTGGTGGGTTGTTTGTGGGCAGTCAAGGATAAAGCGACAGAAGGAGTGGAAAAGTGTGTCAATGCTGGCGAAGGAGGAGGAGGGAGCAGTAGCATAGACTATGTCGCCATAGTTGAGTATTGGGAGGATCATCTTTTGAACAATAGCTTTCCTGGCTGGAGAGGGGAGGCAGCCTTTGTTCCTATATAGGGCGCCGAGTTTAGGGAGTAGTTTCTTATGGATGGAATCAGTATGAGTGGTGAAATCTAGATGCTGATCGAGCCAGACGCCTAAGTATCTGAAACTGGTGCATGCTTCTAGGAGGGTCCCGTCCAGTGTTTGGAAAGGGGGGCAAGGGGCTTGGCGGGAGAGTCTTTGCTGTGAGCTGAAAGTTAGCGACATAGTTTTCTTAAGGTTTAGGAATAGTTGGTTTGACCGGAACCAGCCCTGGATGGCATTGAAATCCTGCTGTAGTAGATTAGCCACCTTGCTTGTGGAAGGGCCTGTGGCGTACAGGACTGTGTCATCTGCATACATTTGGATGGATGAGTAACGACAGGCTGATGGGAGGTTGTTTAAAAATATGGAGAAGAGCAGTGGGCCCAAGACTGAGCCTTGGGGGATGCCGGCAGTAACTGGTAGGGGATTAGAGATGTGTGAGTCGATTTTTACAGCCTGGTGCCTACCCACCAGGTAGTCATGGAACCAGTTGGAGGCTGGCTTGGAGAGACCGGCATCTTTTAGTTTAGAAAGGAGCAGAGTATGGGAGATGGTGTCGAAAGCCATGGCTAAGTCAATAAAGATGGCAGAGGTGATGTGGCCTTTGTCCATGCCGGTGAGTATGTCATTCGTGATTCTTAGTAGGGAAGTGATAGTTGAGTGTGATTTATGAAAACCGGATTGGCATGGGGTGAAGAAGGAGGAGGCATCCAGATAGGGAGAGAGTTGGGCAAGGACAAGATGTTTCTGTAGTTTTGCCAGAGGCGGGAGTAGGGAGATGGGGCAATAGTTACCCGGGGAGGAGGGGTCACCCCCTTTTGGTAGGGGTATGATGGTAGCCTGTTTCCATTCGGTTGGTAATTTGCCTAGTGAGAAGGAGAGGTTGGCTAGATCGGCTAGTGGGGCGGCTATGGCTGGAGCGGACAAATATAACATCTTGGTGTCCAGGGCCATGGAGCATTTACCTTTGTTAGGGTTCAGAAATCATAGGGATTTGAGTGCTTGACCAGGGATACAGTGAGAAGGAGAAACTGTATGGTGGTGGGCGTGCTCTTGGTGAGAGGACGGGTAGGTGGGTGCTGGAGGGACGATGGGCAGCGTCAGCACAGCTAGAGAAGTAGGTGTTGAAAGCAGTGGCTACCTCACAGGGATCAGTGATGGGAGTGCCCTGTATTGACAGTGTCGGTGGTGGCGGCGGGTGGGGGGGAGAAAAGGGATTTGAACGATTTCCAAAAGTTTGTCGGGTGGTTAAGGTTTGCGCTGAAAGCTGATAGGAAATAGTTCTTTTTTGCCTGGCGAATGAGTTTAGTGCAGGAGTTGCGGAGGGCTCTGTAGCTTTGGAAGGATGCCTGGGTGCCCAGTTTCTTGTGGGCTTTCCATGCGTGGTCCCTGGAGTGGCATTGGCTGATGATATCAGCGGTGATCCAGGGAAGGTGGGCGTCTCTGACCCTTTTTGTGCGCAGGGGGGCATGGTAGTCCCATACTTTTAGGAATTTGGCCTTGAAAGTTTTGAGTGCGGCATCAATAGATGTGGCCGCTGGGATGAAGGACCAGTCTATGTGTCCTAGATCTTGCAAGAGCGATGCTAGGTCCAGGAAATTATATGACCTTGTGCGCAGTATCTTGGGGGGGAGTGGTGGGCCTGTGCACTTTTCTGATCATGAAGATCATGTGGTGGTCACTTAGGGAGTCTGGGAACAGGCCCGCACATAGGATTCTGTGGGGTGGGAGGAAAGGACCCAGTCCAGGAGTGAGTGATTTTGCGTTTTGTGGTTTAGCCGGGTGGGGTCTACAATTAGTTGTGTGAGATTTAGAGCCTTGATCTTGGTCTTGAGGTGGGCCTTATCTATGGCTAGCCAGTTGTGGTTAAAATCGCAGATGACGTGAAGCTCGCCTCCTGTGGTTATGGACTTTAGTGTGTCCAGGTGAGCTAGGATGTCAGGTAGGGGGGTGCCGGGGGGGCAGTAGGTACCTGCAACGTACACTGGGGTGGTATGCGGGAGTGAGAGTTAGATTAGGAGAGAGTTGATGTGAGCTGGAAGTAAGGGAATTTGCACCACGGTAAACTGCAATCTAGAGGAGATGTACATGGCTGTACCACCGCCTCTCTTTTTCCCTAGTCGATCATGTCTGATGATTGAGTAGCCAGGCATGGCTACTTCAGCATTGGTGTGATGAGGCTTTGATAAGGTTTCAGATATGATCAGGATATCAGGGCGATGGGATAGGGCAATTGGTTGTAGCACGGTTATTTGGTTTGGTAAGCTGCAGGAGTTGAGGTGCAGGAGCCTGAGACCTTTAGGGAACAAAAATGGGGTGTGAGCATTTGGGGGGGTGGGTCCAGGGTTGGCCTCAATATCCCCGTCCAGGAGGAGTAGCAGTATGATATACTGTTTGGATTTAAGCCAGAGGTATTTGGGCCTGGTGGTAGGGGTGGTATCTGAGGAGGCGGGCGGAGGGCTGCGGAGGGCTGGGATGTGGAGAACAGTATGACCTGGGAGAAAAGAGGGGGACAGGATGGTAGTGCTAATGGCCCAGTTGTGCACTTTGGCATGGGCTTGCTGTTGGTGAGAGTTTGCATAGTTGGGCTGGGGGATAAAGCAGGGGGTCATAAGTGTGGGCGGTTCCCTTTTTGAGAGGACAACTGGGGGAAGGGATGCCAGTGGGGCAAGTGAGAAAAATAGCAGGGGTAGAAAAGGCAGCATATTGGCAAAAATAAGTGGAGAAATGCTTGAGCAGAGGTATAGCAGCCACTAGTGGTAGCAGCTGATAAGCTGCAAATGGGAGAGTGGGCTAATAGGCTCTGGAAGTCACGTGAATGATCACTATAAAGCAAGGAACTCACCAAGGGCAGTGGTGGTGGGGAGCCGGCGCATAGCGTCGGCGGGGCTAACACAGACTCCGATTCAGCGGAGCATCCATACCTTTAGAGCAGCTTCGGTGTGGGGGGGGGCATCCTCGAATGCACTGGCTGGCTGGGGAGGGCAGCTCCAAACTGTTACCCTCGCGACCCCGCTGTGGAAGGAATGGAGAGAGAGAATTTATAGCTGACAGAGAGGGAGGAGCAACACGAATGGTACGTGTATCAGGCAGACTAAGAGATAAAGATATCAGTAACACTTACAGTGATGTTGGTTTTAGCATAATAACCTTATTCTACTAGACATAGAACATACTTTTGTGTTATGTATAGTTGTGCTGTCTAAATGTTTATCTGTAATGTATTAATGTTGTTTGACAAAATAAAAATGTGTATTGAAAAAAGAGCCCCACACCCAAGTGTGGGGCTGGTCCCAGTTTGCACTATATATGCAAAAACCTTTTTTTTAACTTACTGTTTACTACAGTAATAGTAGATTATATCAGACTAATTCTGATGACTTGAAAGCTGATATTTTCTGAAACTACAAATCCCAGAATCCCCTGCAGTTGACATCAGAGGAGGGCTGCAGCAGTGGAAGATTCAATAGCCTGCAGTGCATGTTAAGACTGCAGTGCATGTTAAGAGTTTTCATAAGCTCAGATCATTTGTTTGCTGGTCCCCTAGTCCTCCTGGGCTAAGTACAGTCCCAGAGGCACTGGAAGCAAATGACTCCGTCCACATTTTCAGAACGGGTGAAGGACTTAACTATTAGGGCCATCTATGAGAAATTTGCTTATTAAAAAAGACAAGACAGAGTGTATACATTTTTGAGATATGGAATCCTTTCTTTAACTCACTTTTATGTAAAATTCCAGAATGAAGCATATGTCCTGTAAATGAAAGTGTAACACTAGCTGACCAACTGCTGTATCATTCTAATACTGGGATCTTTTTTTTTTAATTTATTTTTCAGCTTTTTGGCCCTTAGCCACCACCATCTCATTCACTTTGGGTCCCTTCCACCAATCCCCAGCCCCATCTGCCATGCCCCATGCAGTCATGACCTGCAGTAATCTACACGGAGCAGGGCCAGAGGGATCATCATTTGTGATGGCCAAGGCGCATTGGTTTTTGTGCATTTTTCTCCTTCTGATGGCAGGTGCAATTTCTGTTGACCTTGGTGACAGCAATGTGCACTGGGCTAATGCCACTCCTCATGAGTGGGCAAGCTCCCTAGCTTGCCACGAAGGCCACTGCAGCGCCGGAACCTGGCCATCTACCCCACCCGTCTGGCTCATGCTCCTGTCAGGAGCATTCCCCAGTCTGGCCGCCCAATCCCAGAAGACCCAGGCTTGCCTCTGAACCTGGGTCGCTGACATGGAAGTGTGGAGCTCTTCCAATGAGCTATTGGGTGGCCCTAATATTGGGATCTTTAGTACACCATCACCTTTTTGTTGCACTTGCTTCTTGTTGATAATATTTTGCATGATGTAATTGACAAGATCCACCTGGAGAGATAAGGGCCTTTATAAGGGTGATGGCCTGCATCCATCTGGGAGGGGAATCGTAGTCGTCAGTGGATGGTTTAGATGTTACTTTGATGAACATTTAAACTAGCCAAGGGGGAGGCGGCAGAAGAAATCATGGAGGCAGTAACTGCACCCACCCCACAGGCTGAAGTAGAAAATAGGGGCAGAGGGGAATGGAATCCCCTAGGATGGAAATTAATAAAGGAAGCAGGGTGGTAGAACTGAAGGGGGATGGGAATGGAAGCATTAAAAAGACAGGGCGGAAAGGAGAGTGGACAGAAATGAAGAAAGGAGGTAACAAGCAGAGTGGTAACAAAATCTGGAAGACCATGTGTGCAAATGCTAGAAGTCTAGTGTAACCCCTAGGTGGCACTATCCCAAGGTCTACTACCCCTGCCTGCTTGGCTAGGAGCAGGTTAAGGGGCCTGAGTTCTGAAACAGGTGCCTCCACCCGGAGGTCAGGGTTGGCAGTGGTCAAGCTAACCTGGGCACAACCCTCCAGAACACTGTAACCCCCGTCCTTTCCTTACTAGTGACCGGAATAATATACAATAATCACTTTCACAATACCCCTGATACACCACACAAGTACCCACACTGTTTGCACTTACCACCAGGGCTTTCCTCTGGCTCGACCCTGGGGACCCCCTGTAAAGCAAGGTGATATACAGCAAATAACAGCAGTATAGTACTCTTGCACAAACTGGAACCACAGTCAGGGTAAATGCAAAAAGAGTTAGATCTGATTTATTTAAGGGACTTGAACAAGGGAGGTGCGTAATCAGGTTAATTTGCTTAAAGGCTGTATCAATCAAACAGTTATGCATGCACTTCAGGGTCCATAAACAGTCACACACTCTGGGTAGCCTGGTGAAGAAGAGGTGAGCTAGCCAGGATCGTTGCCCGGGGAAGGCCGGCGTCGCAGCTGGTTGGGGCCCTGTGATGGAAGAAAACAACATGCACCACACACACTAACTGTAATCCGGAGTCAGAGGGCTCAGTTCGTGAAAGAAAAGAAACAAGACAATCAGAAGACACACTTAGATTAAGTTGTTGTTGCAGGGAGCTACCCTGATGGTTACTCACAATACCCAAGACTAGACACAGGCTGGACGAAAATTGAAACTGCAGGTGGTTGATCTGGAGTGCCAGGAGAAGCAGGGCCCACACGATTCACCGAGGCGTCATTCTTGTTCAAGCGTGGAGCATGGGGCTGATCCCCAGGCAGGTCTCTCGTTGATGGCTTTCTCTGTGCAGTGAGGTAGTCTGGCAGGGTCAGTGTGGCAAGGTTCAGGCCGTATGGAGATGAACACGAATTCAATCCGGTCGAGCTGGATACAGCTGCCAGCAAGCAGAACACAATTCACACAGTGGGGAACCAAATCACGACCCACTGTAAACACACAGCACATTTACATGTAAGGGATTCTACTATACCAGGCAAACCACTCTCCGGTCACAATCGTGAAGTCTCTGCACACACCAGGAGTTTAGAGGTAGCTAGAAATCCTGACAAGCCAATGCATTCAGCAAATCTTCGGTCTTCTTCAGGTTGATCCTGGTCACAACTCAGTGGCTTACTTCGTTTTCACAAACTCGGATTTAGTCTGAACTGATTCTCTTGTCCCTCTCTGGGGCAGCAGGCAGGCATGCCGGCCAAAACTCAAGCCTTTCCACAGAGACTGTCTCGAGCTATTTCTTCTTCAGCTCCCAACTTAGATCTGACTCAACTGCCAGTAAGCCTAGGAATTTCCCCAAGATCCAAAAGTTTTGGTTGGCTGAGTCATCTGTCAGTCACAACAGGAGCTCCCCTTCAGGTACAAAAAGGCGCCAAAAGCCCAATACTACAATTCCTACAGATTCTGACTCCAGACAGCTCCTGTAGTCCAGCTCCATTTTAGTTCCTGCCAGTACTGATTGGTCCAATTCGGTATTCCCAGGCCAGGATAGTGGAGATAAACAAAACAGTCCTTGCTTCAAAGAAGGCAGGTTATACAAACTACATTATCATTATCACTCTAAATGATTTTCAGCAAATAGTTACATCTTTCAACAGAGCTCCCTCTCAGATTACTTATGACTGCAATCCAGGTAGCTCTTAAAGAGACAGTACACAGAGGCTATACAGGCACTCTCTGGCAATCACATTTAAACTGCTAAAATGCAGGACACCAGCTTGGCAGTGAGTATTTAAGCAAGCTCAAGGAAGACTTTGTGGGAACCCCCATTTGTGGGGGAGGTTACACTAGGAAATAAGATTTTGGACCTAGAGGCCATAATGGCCGAGGCTGATCTGGATATTGTGGCCGTTACCGAATCATAGTGCACTGAAAACCATGAAGGAACATGTCCATACCAGGCTTTACTCCGCTCAGGAGGAACAGGCTGGAAAGGAAAAGAGGGTGTGTTGTGCTTTATGTGAGGGGAGGCATACAAACAATGGAGATACAGGGAATATGGGGGGGCCGAAGTATTGTGGGTCACCCTAGAAACGGAGAATGAAGCCTCTATTCACACCTACATGATCTACAGACCTCCAGCACAGGGGAAGGAGTTGGATAAAGTACCGGTGGAAGCTGTTGGCAAGATGGCAGAAAAAGGGGATGTGCTGGTGGTGGGGGACTTCGGTCTTCTGGGTGTAGACTGGAACCTCCCAGCTGTGGTTTCAGCTAGAGGCGGGGACATCTTGGACTCCCCGCAAGGGGGCACTCCTCAGGGAACTAGTCAGTGAACCCCCTTGTGATGGGGCAATACGGGACCTGGTACTCACCGACAGGGGCAGTGTTGCAGATGTCAAGGTAGGAGGTCACCTGGGGAATAGCGATCACCGTACAGTGTGGTTCAATATAAGGACAGCTGCAGAATAACATGGGTGGTGTGGAGGAACAGTGAACAAATCTAAAAAGGGCCATAGGGACAGCAATAACCCTCTGCATCAAGCAAGTGAGCAAAAGCAAGAAGAAAAAGAGACCACTGTGGTTCTCGAAAGTGGTACCGAAAAGGTAAAGGCTAAAATGGTAGCATTCAGAAGGTACAAGGAGATGCAGTGGGAGGAGGATAGGGAGTTGTATCATGGGAAACAGAGGGAAGCAGGGAGAGCAGTAAGGAGCGTGAAGGCACAAACTGAAGAGAGAATAGCCCAGGCAGTGATGTAGGGGGACAAGACATTTTTTAGGTAAGTAAGCAAAAAGAGAATGATGAAGGGAGAGATTGTAAGGCTGAAAAGGGAAGGGGGGACTGCGCAGAGGGGCACCAGGAAAAGGCAGACATCCTGAACAAATACTTTTGTTCAGTGTTCACAGAGGAAGAAGAAGTGGAGGGGCCACAAAAAAGTAACAGGAGCTTTGGAGTGAGGGAGGGAGGGAGGGAGGTGGACACTAGTCCTTTTGTTGGAGGAGAGAGTCCTGAAGGGACTCGCAAATCTGAACGAGAACAAAGCGATGGGGCCAGACGGAGTGCATCCAAGGTTACTGAGGGAGCTCAGGGAGGTACTGGCTGCACCTCTGACAGTTCTCATTAACAACTCACTGGAAATGGGAGTGGTTCCAGAAGACTGAAGGAGGGCAGATGTGATCCCACTTCACAAAAGTGGCAGCAGGCAGGAGGCTGGCAATTATAGGCCAGTCAGCCTGAGACTGGAATTGGGAAAGTTAGTGGAGTCACTGCTGAAGGAAAGGATTGTGGAATATCTTGAATCCAGTGGGTTACAAGACCCAAGGCAACATGGATTCACAGATTGTGGTGGGGAGGTCATGTCAAATGAATTTGATAGACTTCTTTGAATGGGTGATCAGGGAATTAGATCAGGGTGGTGCAGTGGACATGGCCTACCTAGATTTCAATAAGACTTTCAACACCGTTCCACATAGAAGACTGATAAGGAAGCTGGGCAATTTAGGGGTGGGTCCAAGGGTGGTAAACTGGGTAAGAAATTGGTTAAGGGATAAGCGACAGAGGGGTATCCATTTAAAATCTGGAAACTCCGTTGCTTGGCACTGACAATCTCGACGCTGGCTGCTCGAAACATGGTTGCCTGACGTCAGGATTTTGCCCATGGCAGAGTTTGTTCTCTAAAGTACGGGGGTGAGGGGGGTTGCTGCGGGCAAAATCCCGATGTCGGCCACCTGTGTTTCGGACAGCCGGCGTCGGAATTGTTAAACATGGAAACGCAAGTTTCCATGTTTCATAATATATCCAATAGAGAGTGGTGGTAAATGGAGTTCGCTCTGGGAAAAAGAAGGGTGACCAATGGGGTGCCTCAAGGATCAGTACTGGGTAAAGTTACCAACTTTCCGAGGCCCAAAATTGGGACAGGGTCCATCCTGACTATGCCCCCCCCCCACCGTGTCACTTCCACAGGCACCACCTCAGACAACGCTGCACACAATCAATTAAATTTTGCTGCTTACTCTAGTCATGCTGCCCCACAGTAACACCAGTAGTAAACATCCAGATTAAAACAATACATCATTCTGCTGCAGCAAGTTCCAAATCATGATGTACAGAAAGTTCATGAGAAGCAAACATGCGTTAAATTGTGTTCAGACATTCGAGCTGCATGTGTTGCTCCTCCTAACAGTCCCATCCCAACCTGTTTACATTCACCTCATTTGCTGAGCAAACCACTTCATTGACTCCCACCAGCACACCAGATTGTTTTCACACACTTCCCTGCAGCTGATCTGGTTTGGGTACCTTAGTTCACTGCTGCCGGTCTCTTCTGTCTGGAGAGTCCCTCTCAGCTGCTGGCAGGCAGACATCCACATGCACTTGTCTACATTACTACGCAGTCTAACCTGACAGGAAGGAACATGCTTTACTGTGCTCCCGCTGACATGCTTGCAGTGCAACGTAGGCGTAGGGGTTGAAGTTGCAGACTGTTGTCCAGCTCAAGCACTGCCACAGTGGTGCTGAAATAACTATAGTAGTAGTAAAAGTTTTATTCTGAGAACATTTTTCAGAAAAGGATAGCCCAGTTTAGCCAAGTCTCATTTTCAATGGGATCCCTTAGCAACACAAAGGCCAATTCTCAATAAAATTACAACAATATGTAGTAAGGACATACAATACAATATAATTATATATATCAATATTTCATTAAAAAATTAAACAAACCAAATCAAGTGCAGCAAGTTTTTAACAGCATAGTAGCATCATAAATCCAGGTTTTAATAGCCCTCCAGGATATAGCACTTTTTTGTTTCCTCAAATAACCAGGTAGCCTATTCCATAACTTGGGGACGATGCATACAAAACTGGAATTACCCCTAACAGATTTCATGACTGGCACCAAGTACTCAAGGATCCCAGATATATGCAGGCCATCCCTAACACTTCTTACCTCTAACAAATCTGTAATATACTGGAGCACTTTCTTCTGTCTACTTTTTTAGACTAGGGCCCAGATATTCAGACTTGTGCCCAATGATTGCGCAAGCACGGCGCAGCACGATGCAGATGCTCCATGGGGGAACAGATGCCATATTCAGAAGATGCACCACTGAAATGCACCAGTGCGACCAGGCTGAATATGGCGAAGATGCACCGCGGCGCAACCACAGATGCACTGGCGCAACCATGAATGCGAGGGAGCAGGCCAGAACACACAACACAGTGGGCCAAGCAAGGGCAATAGACTACAGGGAGACAAAGGCAATGGAGGCACAGGGGCATAATGTCACAGTACCCCACCAGCAGGGAACAGCACAGTACACTGATGCAGAGTCCCTGAGGCAACACAGAGCACAATGGTATGGTGCACACAGGACCCCAGCCCACCAACCATGGCACAAGCACTAGGCCAACACAGCAGCACCAGTGGCACGCCAACAGCACACCCACGCATGTGGGACCCATGAGGCAGTGCCGCAGGGTGCATTGGCCATGGTGCCTGGTGAACACACAAACACAGAGGGCCATAGGCCATGGGTGAGGGAGGCACAGGCCACCAAGGGGCACACATACCACTACCCGGAGCAGGATGTGGCACAGCACTGTGGGCCACACTAGACCTGGGTAGCATGACAGGTGAACAGAAGGGGTGGCCAACAAGGGCACAAGGTGCACATGCAGACATGGGCCACTGCATGACACACGACACAGGGCCACGCACAGGACAGAGACACTGGGCACAGAACAGGCAATGAGTGACATGCAGAAAGGATCCCCAGACCACTCACAGTGTGCACTGGACAGCGGAGGCACACACCAGTGGACGGACCACACAGGGACCGTGCATGGAGGGACGCACCAGCCACCCACCCAGCACACCACACTGGTGCAGACAGGCACAAAGGGCTGTGCAGTGGTTGCATCGGTGCACAGGCAAGGCACACGATGCTGACCTCAGTCACCTGTGTGCACACACATGGTGGATGCCACGCGCACCCCCCCCGGGTGGCACAGTGGGCACTGTCACAGTGTACGCACAAGCAGCACAACACCGGCACACCCCCTGGACAGCATGGCCACCACAGCAGTGTCCACACATGGCCATGATGACCGAGTCCAACCTTGTTCCCACCAGAGATACACAGCACTGTCAGGTGAACATACCTACCTTGCCATCACCATCATGGTAGCCCAGCTGCTGCTCCACTACCAACGCAGTGCGCTGCGGCCACAACCGCCCTGGCCCTCCTGTGATCCTTGGGCCCTGTGGAAGACAGCGGGAGAGGTGAACATGAGTGAACAGGCAAGCAGAGACAGCCCACCCCTCCACAGCCTGCATGGCGCAGGGTGGGACAATGCCCGCCTTGTGGCCCTGGCGCCTGCACAGCTGCAACACGCACAGCAACACTGTATGTGACAGCCATGCAGGACACACAGTGACCGCCAAGAATGCGCAGCCCCCCGGCAGCATACACTGTGCAACTGGACACCTATGACACCCATGTCCTGTACAGGCAGACACATGCACATACTAACCTGGCTGTGGCACTGCCCCACTCTGGGCATGGGCCTGCAGGCACCACAGCCTATCAGGGTCCCTGCATTGCAAGTCACAGTATTTGTGCCTGCACTGTTCTGCAGTCTGCTGCAACCCTGTTCGCCACGATTGGAGTGCACCATAGGGTCCATTGCGTAGCACAGTGCATGCGCAGATCGTCATGGCCTGGTGGGTGCCTGGGGTAATATCCGTGACCCCAAGGGCACTTGGTGTGACC
Source organism: Neoceratodus forsteri (assembly GCA_016271365.2). Lineage (NCBI taxonomy): Eukaryota > Metazoa > Chordata > Ceratodontiformes > Ceratodontidae > Neoceratodus > Neoceratodus forsteri. The sequence continues at coordinate 111,356,716 of JADMNL010000031.1, read as the reverse complement.
CCACATGGTGATGTGCATGCACCTGGCATGCGCGGCATGTGGCATTGAGCAATGCTGGCATATACGCAATAGGCATGTACGCCATGTTGCGCATGCATGCGCGATAGGTGCTCAGCACCGCATGCGCACTGGGTTCCCATCGCACAATGCAGGTGGTCACACGATAGGCCTGTGCAATGGTGTGTGCACATGTGTACTGTAGGCCCGCACACCACGCATGTGCGGTACTTGCACCACATGGATGCTCCAGCGCAAGTCGATTGAGCACGGTGCAAGATTGTGATATTCAGCTGCCATATGCAGATAACCTCATTAGACAATGCATGGTACATTAGGGCTCATTAGCATATCATTACCATTGCGCACTGGCTCATTTGCATGCGATGCACCCTATAAGCGCCACGGTGCAGCACAAGTATTGCGGCCTGATAGGTAAGCGGATGCTAACGCTGGGATTGTGAGGCCTACAACAACACTGCAATGGTGCACTGTACTGGGCCATGCTGACACTGATCCCCTCTGCTGTCACTGTCCACAGGCAGCAGAATGTCTAAGCATGTAGGAGAGGAGGAGCGTGGGCCTGCCCGCAAGCACAGGCCCAATTTCACTAGAGAGGAACAGCAGGCCCTGTTTGAGGTATACCTGGACAGGAAGGCCCTGCTAAGTGGTGCCACGGGTACCCCACAGGATAAGTGGGCAGGGTGAGATGCTGTGACAATGTACTGTACGTTAATGCCCACGGTAGGCACCAGTGGAGCATCCAGGAGTGCAGGAAGAAGATGGGGACAGACAAGCACCACATAAAAGAAAAGTTGGCAGCCATCAGGGCATCCCACAGCCAGACCCGCGGAGGCCCATCCACTGCACCCATGCTGTCAGCCATCAAGGAGCTGGTGGCAGCCATCATCAGCCGCACTGCCGTTGAGGGTGTACCCGGTGGGGGATTTTAGATGGGTGGCAGCCCCTCACAGCATGGTGAGTATGCACACTACTGGAGTGGATAATGGGTGTGAGATGTCACATCAGGTGTGTCTGCAGCCGTGCTGCATGCCACGTGCATTGGTAGCCTGCTGCTGTGCATGGCGCAGTGTTGCATAGCGGCAATGGTGTCATTCACACGGGGGGGTGACATGCATGGGGGCTACAGCACTGCTAACACTGTGTTCCTTCTTTGCAGCACCATCACATCTCCATGGAGTGGTCCAGGCGGAGGCAGCCGGAGCCATGGTCCCGGAGGAGGGAGAGATGCCATCCATATCTATGGGCATCCATTGCAGGGACCAGCTGTGATGCGGCAGGGTAGGGCTGAAGGATGTCCTAGGGCTGGGGTTGGACAATGTGCTGGCAGAGCTCCTGCTAGATGCCAGCCTGCCTGTGCTCTGCACAGACACCCAGCTGGGGGCCGCGTTTAACTCCGATGATGACATATCTCTGATCCTGGACAGCGCCGGGCATGTGGTGCCTGAGTCGTTCCAGGGCCTGTCTGTGCATGCAGCTGCACAGCCGCCACCTATCCCTGCTGGCACAGTGGTGTGTGGTGCTACCATTGTGCCTGGTGGGCAGTGTCCAGCAGACGGTTGGGCAGTGGCAGCAGGATGCGGACACCACTGGGCAGCGCACCATGGGGTCCACCACTGGTGCACCCGCTGTGACAGTACCCCCGGTTTGGTCCACTGTGCAACATCCACCTGAGCAGGGTACTAGGCAGCATGCTGCATAACCCCTAGTGGCCCAGCATCCTACCCAGGATGCACCGGAGTCCAAGAACCTGGTGAAGCACACCCAGTTGCTGTGGGCATCCGTGGAGAACCAGGTGCTGCTTGCCAGGAGATGTATGCACTGTGGATGGAGGTACATCAGCTGGCCGAGCATTAGGACAGGGGTCATGTGCAACTTGTTGATGAGCTCCGCCAGCTGTGGGAGGCCATGACTACGTCCCTGAACTGCATGACTGGTACCGTTGCGGCCGGGTTTGCATCGCTGGCAGCCACTGGGCATGGCCGTGCGCTGAGGACTCCTTGCAGTGCAATGTCTATCTACTCCATGGTCCCGGCGTCTCGCGACCTCTGCACAGCAGATGCCAGGGTCTGACATGGGCATCCCTGACGCCCCCGGCACAAGCCTGTTTGGCCATCTGTACACCCCAGCAAGGACCCGGTCATGTTCTTAGGCATCCACTCCTATGGGCATGTTGGACACACCCCCATTGGCCGATGTGCAGCCTACGGCTGTGGTGGCCGTGGGACTGCACGGTTACCCTGAAGTGTGTGCTGACCTTAGCTGCTGTCCGCTGCTGCTGCCCAGTGCATACTTAGGTGGTGGTGGTGCCCCATACAGGTGGTGGAGTGCGTGTGTGGTGTGGCACACCCCCCCTGTGTGAGCTGGCCAGGCTGCTGGGCCTTGTGGCGTGGGTGTGATAATGGCAGCTCTGTGCAGGATGTGCTGCACCGGTGTCATGCATCTGATCCATGCCGTGTCCTGCAGCCCATGTGTGCGTGTCCGTGCCTGTGCTGTGTGTGTGTGTGTGTGTGTGTGTGTGTGTGTGTCTGAGTGGTACTGCCTCCACCATGCCTGCTGTGTGTGCCTCAGTCCCTGTATGCATCTTGCTGTACCTGTCTGGATCTGTGGATGGGGTAGTGGTTTGTGTGGCCCATGCACGCATGTCAATGCACTTACCTGCAGTCTCCAAAATGCTTCTGTGTGATTGTGGCCCTGTGCCTCCTGGCCTCTGCTGCCAGCCTGGGGTCCTGCCTCCCCATGGGTGGCTGCCCACCACCCTCCAGCCCACTATCACCATCGTCCCCGCTGTTGTCACCCTCATCCACCAGGACTGCTATCCCATGGTGAATGGCCATGTTGTGCGGCATGCAGCAGGCCAGGAATAGGCCACAGGCTTTCAATGGGCTGTATTGTAGGGCACCACCTGACCTGTCTAGGCAATGGAACTGCATCTTCAGCATGCCAAAGACACGCTTGATTACACTGCGCGTGGTGGTGTGTGCCTCATTGTATCTCTCCTCCGCGGGAGACACCGGTCGCTGGTAGGGGGTGAGCAGCCAGGGCCTCAGCAGGTATGCACAGTCACCTGTGTGGGGAAGGGCACAGTTAGCACTGCGCTGTGGTGTTGCCACTCACTTGCCCCTGCTGCCCACTGCCCCTTCTATCCCACCCACCCTGTGTCTCCGCCTTCCTCCCACAGCCATGATGCACCCACTCCCTGCCCTGAGCCCTACTCACCCAACAGGTGCCCCGTGGGGATATCCCCATACTTACATCTCTGGCACAGTACGGAGCTGTGCCAGATGTAGGTGTCATGTGCACTCCCGGGGTGTGTGGCACAGATATTGATGATGCACCCCATGGCATTGCACACCCCCTGGTAGTTGACAGATGGGTATCCTTTCCTGTTGATGTACACAGGCCCCTCGGGGTCAGGTGGTGTGCATATGCCCATGTGGGTGCAGTCAATGGTCCCAATCATGCCTGGCATGCGTGCAACCCTGTGGAAGTCCTGCATGTGTGCTGTACACTCTGCCTGTGTGCTTGGGAATCGTATGAACTCCGAAGCATGTGGCAGCAGAGTGTTGAGAAACTGTGTGAGGAGGCGGGATGTGGCCGACTGGGTGATACTGGGTGATACTGGTGGTGTCACCTGTTGGTCTCTGGAAGGTGCCTGTAGCGAGCAAGCACATAACTGCCATCACCTTGGTCTCCACTGTCATGGCATGACTCTGTCTGGTGGGTGCCTGCATCTCCTTACTGCACAGCTCACAGAGCTGCCTCAGAATTGCCCTGTTCAGGCGGTACCAGCCCACTATCTCAACATCACTGAATTCCTTGAATGTGATGCAGGCATGGTACCACCTGTGTTGGGCATACCACCGACGGGCCCTTTGTCAGCCACGTTGCTGTTCCTCTGTCTTCCTCACACACCTTCATCACCTGCTCCATGATAAATGGTGCCCCATCCACGTTAGTTCTCAGGTTGCTCAGTGTTAGTTCTCAGGTTGTTCAGGGTTGCGCATCTGCTGTGTTTGTGTTTGAGCCTGTTTTTATAGGCTCAAGTCTGACTGGTGCATCTTGTGTTTTGCTCCAAACTTGCACCATGATTTTGGGTTGAATATGCCATTGCGCCAATTATTCATGGGCATGCCCCCTTGTACTTGTGCTGCATAGATTACTTTTGTGCCACTGTGCATTGTGACTTGTGCTGCGCAGCCGCAGTGGTTGAATATCACTCAGCGGCACAAGTCCCTTGTTGCGCTAGTGCAACTCAGTTGTGCCATGTGCAGCTGCTCTGAATATCTGGGCCCTTGTGTAGCACATGTAGTTTACATTGCTCCGCCAATTCTATCCCGACCAGAGCTCTAAACAGGGAACAGTTATGCATGTTCCTGGGTGCATCCAGGATGTACCATTTATTTATTTTATTTATTTATTGAGATCTTGGATAATACCTTTGAGCACAAGCTCATTAAATAGGTTCCGCGTTTAGACAAGCAAGAACGTAAAACATAAGTAACTACTACACAATTATGCTTCAGTGCCAGAGAAGACCAAGCACAGCATATACAAGGTCATAGGCTGATCACGATAGCCTGAGTCTGTTAAGTTACAGTAGGTAGGCATTTGTACAGAGGTTATGTAGGTAACCAGAGTCAAGAATAGAAGTTAGGAATTGAACAGGGTTATAGGGAGAGAGAGGAGTGGGGAGGGGGGAGTGGAGAGAGGGGTGAGTAGGAGAAGGGAGGAGGAGGCAGGAACTAGGGAGAGACCCGACAGCTGAGTGAAAAGCGTAAGGAGTGAGGGAAAAGGAAGCTAACATGGGAGAAAGGGTTAAGAAAGCAGGAGGGAGGGAGGTGAGGGTGGGCAGGAAGTGGATGAGGATAGGGAGGAGTGGTAGAGGGGTCAGAAGGTGGGGGATGGAGTGAGCAGGGAAACTGAGGGCAGAGGTGAGATAATACAGGGTAGGAGCCACAAAGGAAGGCATGTCTGTTGTATACAACATCAAGCCTGTGAAGGACCCTCCCAGATGCTCCCCAGCATCACCATAATCCAAACAGAGGGATTACCATGGAGTTTACGATCTTCAGTCTAACATCCAAAGGTAGGCAACTTTTGTGTTTATATAGAATCCCCAGTTTTCTATTTAACTTTCTAACTAACAAATCAACATGTATATCCCATTTACACTGTGAGTCTATCCAGACTCCCAAATATTTATATGAGTCAACAAGTGTTAGGCTACGATTATCTAGGGTCTTTATGGCTAAGGGTAAGTTATTCTGAATGTGTTTCCCTGACAATAACAACTTGTAATTTTGAAGAATTCAGAACCAAACCATGGTCACAATAGTATCTCTGCAGTATATTAAAGGATTTTTGAAGCCTTTCTTGAATCTGATCAACAGACCTACATTCTGTGTATAAGACTGTGTCGTCTGCATACAAGTGGTGTTGGACATCACCCAACAGCTGTCCAACACCATTTGTATATATATTAAACAACACAGGCCCCAACACCGAACCTTGAGGGACCTCAGTTCTTATATCTAAAAATTTTGAGGTGTAGCTATTACTCAGTGTTGTCTCCCTATCAAGTAGCCATGGAACCATTTCAATGCCTCCTGGCTGAGGCCAACAGATCTCAGGCTCTCAATAATCATTTCCTGATTTAAAGTATCAAAAGCCTTTGATAGCTCTATAAATAACTGTCACTCATGGATTAGCAGTCGGCAAAAAAAAGGGACAAAACTGGGACAAGTAAGCAAAAACCAGGACAAAAGTGATATTTTGCAAAACTTGTGGGGACACTGGGACATGCTGCCTAAAATAGGGACTATCCTGGGAAAATAGGGACTGTTGGTAGCTTTAGTACTGGGACCGGTCCTCTTTAATGTCTTTATAAGTGACATTGCAGATAAGTTGGAAGGGAAGGTCTGTCTCTTTGCAGATGGCACCAAAATCTGCAGTAGGGTGGACACTCCAGGGTGGGTGTGTGGAAAGAATGAGCAGAGACCTGCGAAAACTCGAGGAGTGGTTGAGGGTATGGCAGCTGAGTTTGGGTTTCAATGTGAAAAAAGTGCTAAATCATGCACTTCAGGTACAGAAATACAGGGGCGGAGTACAAAATGGGTGGAAAGGTATTGACGACCACCAAACAGGAAAAAGACCTGGGGGTAATCATATCTGATGACCTAAAGGTAGTCAAGCAGTGCGAGAAGGCAGTAGCTAGGGCCAACACGATGCTGGGGTGCATAGGGAGTGGTATCACCAACAGAAAGAGGGAAGTGGTATTGCCTCTGTATAGCTCACTGGTAAAACCTCAGCTACAGTACTGTCTCCAGTTCTGGAGACCATGGGCCCAATTTTTAAAAGGTCCTTGGACTGGCACAAGGTGCACCAAACCCCTGCCTGCAGCAAACCCAAGGTGCGTCAAGGACCCTGCTCCTAATTTTGGTACAACAGGGGTGCTGGCACCAAACTCCCTAGAGCTGCCACAAGCGATGTGGTGTGCCAATCAAGTGGCGCAACTGAGGGGTTTGATGGAGGCTGCCATCAACCCCTTCATGATGAAAAGTGGCCTACAGTCTGTATCTGGCAGTGAGTGCCATAAACCTATCCATGTAACAATGTGTTTCAGGTGTATACTGTATACAGTGCCGATGACTGTTGTGTAAGCAAATGATTGATTAATGAAACCTAAGAGTCATTTAAAATGTATCTTGCAGAAATGGGTTTGGAAAGTTTGTAATGTAATGCGTGACTGGGTGTTGCCGGTAAATCTATGCAGTGCATTGTATACCCATGATGTATATATGTATGTATGTGTGAATTTTTGTGCTCCTCAGTGGCTGTATGTTGTGAATGGCACAGATTTCTTACAAAGACATGCAGATGTTTTGGAACTGAACCAGAAACTTACAACTTCAGTTTTATTGTTACTGTCATTAGTGGTAGCGGTAACATAACATATCTGGGTCATGTTGCAGCACAGTGAGTGTTGGGGAAAAAAAAGATCTGCAACTTAATGACCGGTTAGCTGCTGTCAGTGAGGGCCTCACGAAAAAGGAGAGGTGACCTGGACAGAAGGACATCGCAGAGTAGGATCGTGCATGTTTCTTGTAACGCTGATCGGGGTTCATACACTATGCAAACATAAGAACAGAAAAGAATCACTTGTGGGTGATGGTGTACAGTGAAACCAAGGGAAGCCTCATGTCATGTAACATGCGCAGCACAGATGGGTGCACTCAAGGGGCTATTGAATGTACAGTCATCCTGACCACAAAGTGCACACATACCACTGGTTTCCAGTGGGACAAGACAATAAGTAAGCCTCCACCCCATCAGTCTGCATGTTACTGGAGGTACTACCTCTGAGCTGTGCAATGCTGTGCCCAAGTGCATACTGTACATACCTACCACAGTGCTGCCAGGTAATGCAGACTGTATCACCTGGCATACACCCACTGTCCTGATGCAGGGTTCTCACACAGCTTGAAAAATTAACAGGTCCTCACGCTGCACCAAGTGAGGTGGAGTGCAACGCCAAGGCAGCTACGCCGTGTATGACAAATCTAATAAAGACTGCACTCCAAAAATAACACGCACAAGCAAAGTTGCTGCAAAATGTCAGTTTACTTCCAAAACTGGTAAAACACACAGGTATCAGTAACCTCAGCCAGAGGCCCCTGTGCTTCAACCGTTAGGTCTTCCTCAGGGGGCAGGCTCTGGATAACACATCATTTTATCATTTAAGTACACTTCAATTGATGATGTCACAAATCATGCCACAAATCACATGGGTTAACTATTAGTATAAGGCATGTTCAAATTTCAATACTTTTAATTGCAACATTTACAACTTCATAAAGATGTCTATAAATATTATTACATAATGATACATAAAAAGTGCAAAACTATTAAAGACCACAGTAGAAAAAATAAATCTATATGACATTAAGTTAATATTCACAAAAAATGCCTCCAACAGCTTAATCTGGTTCAAGGTCAGTTGGCATTCATTTGTATCCCCCTCCCCCGGGTCGTGCCTGAAAATAGGCAGAACTTGTCTAGTGTACTTACCCGGTCAACAAAAACTAATAAATAAAATATCTTAAGTGCAAACAAGAAACTAATACCTTATGCCATATAACAGTGCCAATTATGCATATCTTCTGTGTCATAGTTAAAAAGTAAAAAAAAAATAAACTAAAGAATCTTATGAAATATTTTAAAAAGTATTTCAAATACTGGTGCAATACCAGAAAATTCACGTCAAAATAATAGAAGTGGGGGGATATTTCAGAAGGGCAGAGTAACTACAAAACATGGATAGAATTTTAGAGCTCAGGGTAATTTATATTTTACTTTATATTTAGGATAAGGTATTATAGATAGAGAGATGGATGACTAGGGGAAATATGGGAATGTGAACCAAAGCGAAGCTTCACAGGCAAAAGGAGGAGGGAGCAAGTCCATATCCAAAGTAGTGCCAGCAAATGCCAGCGCTCACCAAAACCTAAACACTGTGTTTGATGAAAGGGAGGAAACAATTAGAATCAATATCAGCACAAAATATTTATTAATTTACGAGTTTTACCAGAAAAGCATACTGAGAAGCAAACTGACATTTTGCAACAACTTTGCTTGTGCATGTTATTTCTGGAGTGCAGCTCTCACACAGCTTGCAGTCACACACAGGGAGCCTCGTACAAGGGTGGAACTACTGTACGTGATTGGGCACAGCAATCCCACAGAATACAGGGGCCACACAGGACCTCCTTCCTCTCTGTACTGCAGGACCTAGACTAAGTCCTATGGTGACAGAGCAAGACAGATCTTGTACAGCTGTCTCACGTGAGGTTCTTCCACCAGATTACACCGGACAGCATCTGATCAATGGAACATACTGCCAGGCTCACACAGCAGTAAGTGAACTGTCAAGAGTATCATACTGACAACCAGGCAACACTGACTATCACAATGACAGGGGCATGCAGCATGGGGAGGAACTGCTACTGCCATTAAGTACAACATTGTCAATTTGACCGACAATGGTGGGGTCCCTCATCACACTCAGACATAGCAGAGTGGGGGGGGAGGGTTGTTGAGTAGCTCTCCTGAGTGTGGACACATCCCAGTGAACATCTAGGAACACAGCTGGCTAGATTGCATGGTGGCATGATGAGAGACAACTGGGTGGGCATGGTAAGTGCCAGTGCGATGGCAGTTCTTGTGTATGGCACCTCAACAGGTGGCACGGGATTCCTTCCCCCCAGCGCAGTCTGTAGGAGCGGTGCACAGTCCACTAGAGCAGCTCCAGGCTGGTCTAACTCCGGGCAGGTCCTGTACCTGTTGTGGCCCTTACACAATTCCACATATGGGGATATTGCAGCACTGCCACGACACAAGCCCCTGTCCACCAGGGTGTAGCCATGCATCTGCCACAGGAGTGGCACAAGCCCAGCTGGCACAGGTGGCCCACCATGTGATGCACGGGTGACTTAAAATCGGTAGTGATACATGGTGCAGTGGAAGATGGCCCTTGCACTATTCCATGTCAGTGCAATCACCATGCCCTGATCCCAATCCTTTGAAAATTGGGCCCCGCATCTCCAAAAGGACACAGAAAGAGTGGAGGTGGTCCAGAGGAGGGCAACTAAAATGGTGCAGGGTCTGCATCAAAAGCCCTACAAGGAGAGACTAAGGGACCTCAATATGTACACCCTGGAAGAGAAGAGGGGTGATATGATAGAGTCTTAAATACCTTATGGTGGTAAATAAGTTACAGGAGGGAGTATTTTTCAGAAAAAAAAGGTGCTCAAGAACAGGGGGACATGCAATGAAGCTGGATGGGGGTAGATTCAGGAGAGATGTGAGGAAGTACTTCTTGACTGAAAGAGTGGTAGATGCCGGGAGTAGTCTTTCAGCAGAGGTAGTGGGGGTGCAAACAGTGGAGGGGTTCAAGAATGCAAGGGATAGGCATAAGGGAATCTCAGAGAAAGGAAGGGGCGGGTGAAAGAGCCAGAGATCAAGTAAGGTCTCCGGTGACACAGTAGGTAGGGAAAAATGGGCAGGCTGGGTGGGCCAAGCGGTCCTTATCTAGCATCAAATTCTATGAGTTTCCAAGCTGTGGGCTTTAGTTGCAGATCCGTTGTACCTTGTTCTTCTCCAGGACTGGGTTTTCATTATGGCTCAGTCATAGACAAAATTGTCTGCTCACAAGTACCCAAGCCCCTGGCGGGACTCTTCCTTAATTTGACATCCCACTATAGTCTAAGGTCTACTGAACAAGTGCCTGTGTTTATCCCCAGACATCATTCCTCCAAAGGTGCTGCAGCTTTCGCCTGCCATCTTCCCCAATATTGGAACTCCCTGCCACTTGCTTTATGCTAATCACCTTCCCATGCCTCATTTAAGAGAGGATTACGTAACCATCTTGCCACTTCCTACAAATGCACCTGCTTTGACCCGCCCTGGCCCATATCTCCTCCATTCCTCTCCCGACACTGCAGTCTGTGCTCTTAAAAGTATCAGCACTTTCCCCACATCTCCCCTTCCACAGTCCCCTATATGATTTCCACTTCCCTCCTTCTCCCTCCCCATCACCCTTGTTAAACTTACTAGTATATCATGGTCATGAACAGGACATTGTGTATTTAGCCTTAGCTATCAATATGTCCTGGCTTCACAGCTTACAGTATGGTATGCATTGTTATTTTCCTTTTACCTCGCCTACTGTCTCCCTGTTCTAGTATTGTTCACTATGATTATATTTGCTCTGAATTTTATCTATGAATTATGTCTAACACTTTGTACTTGCAATATATACTGTTTGTATTAATTTCTTACACTATTTACCTCACTACCGCACACCTGTTTTATTGTCTTTTCTACCATGCCTGTACTGGTCTCTACATTTGTACTATGTCAAACTCTGTACTGCCATGTGTGGCTACCAGTTTTGTAATTGTATATTCATTTGCTCTGTATTTTACTAGGAGTTATGTTTACTATTTTGTACTTCCAATATATACTGTTTGTATTACTGTCTACACTATTTACCTCACTACTGCATACCCGCTTTATTATTGTATTATTTCTACCATCTCCGTATTGTATTGGTCTCGTTCAACTATGTCTAACTTTGTACTGCTATGTGAGTTTCTGCCAGTTTGTAATTGTACCCTCCCAGGTCGTGTCTGAAAATAGTCATTGCTATGGCTAACACACCCACTCGGTCAACAAAAACTAAATAAATAAAATAAAAATACATACCCATCCTAGGTTCCTTCCTAAGGGGGTTTCTCAGTTCACATTAAAACAGACTATCCCCCCTCCCGTGTTTTTTCCTTCCCTTTAAGCTGCAGATATTATCCTGCATTATCTCGATGTCTATAGGGCTCTATGATTCTACTTGGTCTGCATGAAAGGCTGCAGAAAGGCCTCACAGTTTTTTGTTTCATTCACCCCAGTATGGTGGGTGCCCTGTCTGTAAGCGATGCCTTTCCAAATAGTTGGCTTTCTGCACACTTTTTTTTTTTAAACCAGAGGCACGATAAGGAACTTCTCGGTCCTATCTGTGGGCATGTCATCCACGGCATGAACATTTCTGTGGCTTATTTTCATTCAGTCTCGGCAGCTGACACACTGTATGCTCTGCTGCCAAATGACATTCCATCCACACTTTCACTAAACACTGGATCTGCTGTCCTGTAGACAGGCTAGCTTCAGCCTTGCTGTCTTCCAAGGCCCACTGTCTCAATGGTCTTCTACATCTCTGCTGCCTGGCCTTCTTTCTGCTCTATGAAACACAGAAACATAGAAGTTGACGGCAGATAAGGACTGCAAGGCCCATCCAATCTGCCCATTTTTTCTGCCTTATGAATGTGCCATAGGCCTTTACTCTGTCAGTGGCCTATTTATTCATACTCATCTGTATTGCTCTCTTATGACTATCCCATGCCTGTTTGAAGCCCTGCACTGTATTCATATCCACCACTTCCTGAGGTAGGCTGTTCCATGCATCCACCACCCTCTCCATGAAAAAGAGAATGAGAATTGTTACATGAGAATTGTTACATGAGTTGTTGCATGAGAATTGTTACAAAGGTGTGGCTCTGTGGAGGGAGATGTCCTTGAAGAAGACAGTTTAGTTACTTACATTTTCAGTAATTTCTTTTTTTAAATATAGTGTTTATTAAGTTTATAACACACACTTATCACTGTGTAACATCTCTTGAAGGATTACATTGTTTCTGATACAAAATAATTGTACAGGCCACGGTTGAGTACAATGAGGTGCACTTAATATTATATCACTAGTGTATCTAGGAAATAGGTATATGGTACATAGAGTCCAGCCCCATCAAATATATTTCTTAGTTCCTGAGTCCACAGCTTGTTAGTAAGATCACAACTCCAAAATTACAAGTTGCAGGTCAGAGACCATTAGTCCTTCAACATTTCAGACCCTCTCATTCCACCCCCTCAGGCCCCCCCCCCATATATAAGGGATCCCCCATTCTTCCCAATTGCCCAATTAGAGAGAGAAAAGTTAGGATCTACCAAAGTTTGGTAAAGTGACCAAGTCTTCCACTTACACATGTAATTTGGCCCCTTATGTTGAATTTTGGAGTTGAGGCCTTTGGTGTACTATATCTGTTTCATAATGGTTCTCCATTCCATAACTGTAGGTATCTTATTGGTCATCCATCTTCTGATCACAGCTTTCTTGGCTGCTAATAGAAATGTCGGAAGAAGTGTTTTTCGCCAGAGTGGAGAGTGATCAGGGTATATGGACAATAATACCTGTTCCACTGTGAGCTCGATGTTTGTATCCAAGCACTTTGAAATTTCTGTCTGGAGTGATATCCAAAATGGCATCAGGAGTGGACATAGCCAGAAGATATGATCCAGTGAGGTGCATCTACAGCCACATTTGTGCCAGCACCAGCCATACCTCTCAGGTAGGTAATGGCTGAGAACTGCAGGAGAGCGGAAATATCTCATCTGGCATTTCCAGGTGAAATCACTCCAAGTGGGGGAGGAGGTTATTTTGATGGCTAGAATAGTTGCCTCGAACCAGGGATCCCAGGGGATTTCTAAGGCAAGATCTTTATTCCATTCCACTAAAGTAGGAATTGCACTTATAGTGGAAGCCTCCCTCAAAGCCCTGCATAAATTGCCAATAAGATGACCCTCTATCCTGCCCTGTATAGCCATCTCGAAGAATTTTAATAATCCAGGTATCGGAGTTGGCAAGACAGGTTGGATATGTGGATTTCTTAGAATATGGTTACAGATCTGAAAATAGTGGAATTGGTTGGAATGACGTAAAGTGAATTGGGATTTAGAGCGTCAAAGGGATGTATGCACTGAGGTACAGAAACTGATAGAAGTCAGAGAGCCCCAACTACCTCCATCTTTTGAAGGAAAGGTCAGATATGTTTGGAAGGAATGGCTTATCTTCAGAAAAAACCCCGGGGACCCCCCTCATGGGTGGTATGACGTAAATATGTCAATGTCTGCTGGATTTTATTGTCCATTATTTTCTGTAGGGCCCTTTTGGTATCCCTGATTTTATTAAGGAGCTCATGGTCCCCGTCTCTATACAAGAGTTGATCATTTAGGAGTTCTTCAGACAGTTTTTGGTGTCTTGCCTCCCTTTCTTTATTATGTTTTGGTGGTACAAGCTATTATTTCCCCTGAATAGTGGCTTTTAATGTATCCCATAGAATTGCCTCTGTGGGAGTGGGGTGAGCATTCTCAGCCAGGAAATGGGGAATTATTTTTTAATCATATCTAGGAATTCCTTATCTTGTAGTAGTATGGGATTCATTCACCATAAAGTTTTCTTTGGGTTTCTTCCTACATCTGTTTTTAAAATTAAGGAATGGTGGTCCAAAATTATTTTCGGACCCATAGGAATATCTTGTATTTTGGAGTAATGTTCACAAGTTGTGAAAAAATAATCAAGTCGGGAATAGGACTGGAATCTGGGAGAGTAATAGGTAAAACCAGGAGAGGATTGAAAAGTACGACGCCAGATATCCACTATCCCTAGGTGATCTAGTGAATGTCTAAATTGTTTAGCTGTCTTGTTCAATCAGTGTTTGTCGGGGTGGGAGAGGGTCATGTTAAAATCCCCGCCCAGAATTAGCTGTCCTTGCAAGAGGTTGAAGAGATGGGATATAAATATTTTTAGCTCTCTGAGATGAGTTTGGGGAGGAAAATAGGCATTTCCAATGGTGACCTGTTGGCCATATAGGAGACCCTGTAGTATGACATATCAGCCCTGACTATCTACATGGGACTTGGTGATTTCGAGGGGGATATCAGAGGGAATCAGAATTGCCACTCCTCTTTTTCTACCCCTGGGGTAGGAAGATGCATATACCCCGTATCACTTTCCCCAGTTCAGTTTTTGGTGCTCCAGATCTGTTAAATGAATTTCCTGAAGGAAATATACCCCGTATCACTTTCCCCAGTTCAGTTTTTGGTGCTCCAGATCTGTTAAATGAATTTCCTGAAGGAAATAGAAGCAGGCTCTATGTCCCTTTAGTTGTTGCATAACTCGGTATCTTTTAATAGGGTCATGGAGACCATTAATATTTTGAGAATATATTTGTATTAGATTAGATGTCATTTTTCAGTATGTAATTCTTTATTTCTTTTCTTTTTATCCTTAGATATGGAAGATGTACGGTTCCTCCGAACACTCTCCACCCCAGGGAAGGCTGAACAAGAAAGAAAAAAGCGTTCCTCGTGTACATAATTGACTGTTGTTTCAATAAACCAATTTCCAACTTCATTGTGTGTGTTGTATTTTTCCCCTTATCCCCAACACCCCTAAACCAAAAACTTTAACATGTATACATTTGGTAACTCTTAACCCCCCCTTCCCTTACTACCTTAAAATGAAACTGATATCTGTATCTATATCCCCCCCATTGTCCCTAAACAAATATTAACAAACCAACATATCTGTAGAAGCCAATAAAAGTCCTAGGGCAGATGGTGGTATGAACTCTCACTCTCATGTGCCTTGCAGTCCCAACTATAACTTATATACACACTGACTCCCAAGTGGGAGGTGCTTGTGGTAAGCATACTTATATGGCTCCTATCCCGTAGCCCCGAAGGGATAGAAGAAGAGTTCGGGGGTATCAAATGGCTCATCTGGAAATTAGTCCATAAGAGCAAAAGGTATACCCCTAATAAGGGGAGCGATGCCCTGTGCTCACCCTTAACATGGTCCAACATGGGTGTTATCTAAATCCAGGTATGGGCTACTCTGTCCCTTTATCGTTAACATTGTCAAAAAATTATTTAAAATGTATGTTTCCATTGATTATTATGAGGTCCATTATTTCTGACTCCCCTCCCTCCTCCCGGGACCCCGGGGAGGGGGGGGGAACCGGGTAACCATCGTCTTGATGTAGAGATAAGTAGAGCAGAAAAGTCCCCCATTTATCACTAGTGCATCCAGAATTGGTATTGGTGGGTTCTAAGGGCTTCAAGAGCCTTGGCCCTCTGAACAGTGACTGGTAAGGGGAGGTTCCCTCAGTCAGGGACCGAAGCTCGTGGTGGGTTCTTATGTAGTATCAGCATACTATAATGGGATGATTAATTAGATTACCAATTCGGTAATTAAAGTAGCATGTCCTTTCACCCCTATACAGATCTCCTTCCCCTGCCTGGTCTGTCCCAAAACTTTATCTTTATAAATCCATGACAATGCCCAGTCCCTTCTCAGAGCGTGAAAGGTCCAAGCCCAGATCATGACAATCGGGAGAACATAAGTAGAAGGTCCCATTTCTTTTTCTTCCGCAGGCGTCTAGAATAATTTGGTCTGTTTCAAATGAGAAAGTCTAGTTAATACGTCTAGGCATTAAGCCCAAAGCATGTCTCTTATAGAATATTATCCAGGGTTGCTGGTTATGTTTCGATCTAGGCCTTGATCCAGGCCCCCCCCCCAGCCGGAGTCTCCCAAGCCCTATTCATGGCAGGAGAATAGGAGAGGTGGCGCAAAGAAACAGAAGTGGGTCCAAAGCCAGCTTGAAGGAGACCAATAGCCTCCAAAATCAAGAGCCCCCCCCAAGCCTGGGTAAAACCCCACCATCTGAGGAGGTAAACTGGATCCTAATGACAAGCCATTGCCAAATTATTTAGAAAGGATGTCAATTTTGTATTGTAATAAGACTGGTGGTTGTCAGAACCCAGATAGAGGTGCCCCCCAGGTAGGCCTCTCCCTGCTTCCCAACCACAGCCCCCCCCTAAAACCAGCTAAGTTAGGGGGCCCAAAGTGATCAAATGAAGGCGCCAGCCCAACTATACCTCAGGTGCCCTGGGCTGGGTTTCTGTAGTATCTCAGGCATTGCAGGATCTCAGCCAGGGGCATACTATCTGTGTGTAGTCAGTCTGGTAACGTCTGGGGACCTTATCCGATGTGGGTTTTCACTGTTTCCAGTATTTTGGTGTTGATTATTCCCCTTGTTGCAAGGTCCTCCGCTGCCTCTAGGGCTGTAAAGTATGTCTGTTGGCCTGAAGGTAGAGTCACCACTAGTTTGGCCAGATATGGTGTGCGAAAATGGATTTGCTGTGACCTCAATGCTGGGAATAGGGGGTTATACTCTCTCCTCTGTCTCTGCGTGTAGGGTGCATAATCATTATCGAACAAAAGTCTATACTGGCCAAGCATCACCCTACCCTTCTGCCATGGTTTGTGTAGCAGGACCTCCTTTGTCTGGTAGCTGAGTAGGCGAATGACATATGAGCGGGGCCTAGCATCAGGGTGAGTCGGCTTGGGACTGAGAGCCCTTTGTGCCCGCTCAATATCCAGTTGAAAATTAGGTTTGAGTTCCAGGACCAGTTGTAGAAGGTAGTCAGCGTATGCGAGCATGTCCTCCCCCTCCTCCCTTTGTGGAATCCAAAGATGCGCAGGTGTTGGCATCTGCCGCGATTTATGGCATCCTCTTGGCAAGCTGCTATTGCTAGCTGTTCGGTGGCTAGAGATTTCAGGTGCGCTTCCAGATCGTCGAGCCTACCCACATTTTGAGAGATCTGGTGGTCTGCTTCAGCAACTTTGGTTTGCAATGAGCCTAGTTCGGTTCTGAGATCCAGCATGGTCTCATGGACTTCATTACGAAAGTCCGTGATGGCTCTCAATATTGTGTCCGCGTTGCCTTCCATAGAGGATTTTTTTGATTTAGAGGAGGAGGAAGATGCTGCTTTTTTCCCTCTGGATGAGCCCACGCTGGCCTACAAGGTAAGCACAGTCATCCGAAACTAGGTCCTCGCCGTCCGCCACCTCTGCAAATGCTTGGAAACTATTTTTGGTGGTAGCATTCGAAACATTAAGCTGCAGCTCTCTATTTCTTAAAGTTTTTAGTTGTAGATCTAGGTTTTAGAGGAATTAGAGATTCAGTTTAAGGTGGTGGGGTTGGAGAACTCACGAAGTAGCGTGCTCTTCAGCCCATGCCGGAATCGGAAGTCCAAATTTTCAGTCATTTAATTTAATTTTTATTTTAAAACAAATGGACAATAAATGCTCGTCTTCGTAGGCAACTGTGTTCATGGCACAAAAACAGAGAGTAAATAACATATAGCAGTGTAAACAAACAGTAAATACAAAGGACTGAAAACCATTCGTTTAATGCTAAAAACATACAGTGTTAATGTCAATTGCAAATATCAATAGTTGTATTAAAATTTCTTAAGGCTATGACAAAGGATTTGTAAATTGTTGAGGTCCTGGTGGGTAAAGAATTCCAGTAAACACTAACTCTGTGACAGATAGCTGCTTGCCCAGCATTCTTTTGAACACTTAGGTAATTTTAAATATAGGTGGTCTGTTGATCTGGTTTTAATGTTCGACAGTGTTGGTCATCATACCAATAATTTTTAATCTAACTGGTACTTGCCCATTTACCATTTTCCAAGCCCAGCATCCCAGCTGATGATTCATTCTTTGTTGCAAAGTGTGCCAGTTTGATACATTATACAAACAAGTATGACACTCCAATGGTAAGTCAAACGCAAACCTACAAGCTTTGTTAAGTAACGATGTGATTCTCTGCAAAAAAGATTTACTAGCCAAAGAATACATGACTAAACCATAGCCACCCGGGGAAGGGAACCAGGAGCTCGGCCGCACCCTGGTACCTTGTGCTGCTAAAGGTGCAAAAGCCCGCAAGGATCCCTTCAAGCCCACCGGGGTTCTGGACACCCTCCTCCAGGATCTAGGAACCAGCCTTGGACCGAAAATACGCCTCTGGGGTCCCCGCTCAACAAGCGGCCCCACTGAAGACAAGCGCCCTCCAGAAAGTCTGTTGCCAGGGGCCGCACCGACCGCAAGCCACCTGGGAAGGGAAACCAGAGCTCGGCCGCACTCCTGGTGCCTTGTGCCGCCAAGGCGCAAAAGCCCGGCATGATCCCTCCAAGCCCACGGGCTCTGGACACCCTCCTCCAGGATCCAGGAACCAGCCTTGGACCGAAAAGACGCCTCTGAGGTCCCCGCTTAACAAGCGGCCCCCACTGAAGACAAAAGCGCCCCTCCAGAAAGTCTGTTGCCAGGGGCCGCACCGACCGCAAGACAACCGGGGAAGGGAACCAGGAGCTCGGCCGCACCCTGGTACCTTGTGCCGCTAAAGGCGCAAAAGCCCGCAAGGTACGTTTAAACTCGACCTCCATCCTGCTGGCCCTCTCCTGCTGAGTTTGAGACTTTACCAAGTATCATTCTCCACAGAAAGCAGCTGTTCTCACTCTATATTTTTGGATTTGGACTACTATTTTGTACCCCCAGGGACTGTGAGTGCTGCCACTGCGGCTGAGTAATACAGCTCCCTGAAGCTAATTTTGCTGCCTAGACAAACTCTCTCCTGTAATCCTAGCTTATTAATTCTATAGTGCTGTAGCTAAGTTTTCTGCCTCTCTGCTGCCTATAGTGCTGTAGCTAAGCTTTTCTGTTTCTCTGCTGCCTTGTACTGCCTTCCCGCCTTCTTTGTTTGAATCTCTAACTCCCTTTGTTCAAGTAAAAGCTATTTTAAGTGCTGTCCTCTTCACCTGCCTTAACTGAAACCTGTAACCCTACTCCTCTGCCTGCTAATCTCCTCCTTTCTATCACCACTCCTACCATTGTTTCTGCTGCCTTCTTAATCTGCTTCTCTTTGCTACCCTCAGGATCCTACAAGCCCACCGGGCTCTGGACACCCTCCTCCAGGATCTAGAAACTAGCCTTGGACCGAAAAGCGCCTCCTGGGGTCCCAGCAACAAGCGGCCCACACTGAAGACAAAGCGCCCTCCAGAGAGTCTGTTGCCAGGGCGCACCGACCGCAAGCCACCCGGGGAAGGGAACCAGGAGCTCGGCTGCACCCTGGTACCTTGTGCCACTAAAGGCGCAAAAGCCCACAAGGTACGTTTAAACTCGACCTCCATCCTGCTGGCCCTCTCCTGCTGGGTTTGAGACTTTACCAAGTACCATTCTCCACAGAAAGCGGCTGTTCTCACTCTATATTTTTGGATTTGGACTACTATTTTGTACCCCCAGGGACTGTGAGCGCTGCCACTGCGGCTGAGTAATACAGCTCCCTGAAGCTCTCTTCCCGCCAGTGCTTTGCGCGGCTCCCCCACCTCACCCACCCTGGTCGACCCTTTAGCTTTATAGACACCAGGGGTCATATGACACCAGGGGTCATATGACTAAGTGTCTACTTTTCCATTGGCTCCTTATACCTGCCTCCACTAGGGCAGCTCACTTTTCTTCCAAACTAACGGCTCTGTTTTTTATTTTACCAAGCCCGCCTTCTGGCCTGCATCACAGCATCCTATTTTCTTTCCTTCCAAAGTATTTGCCCAGGCCTACCAGTATTTTCTCTCTATATCGCCTTGCCGCACTTGGCACTGCTCTATCCGATACTCCTCCTTTCAAACAACATGAAGTCTTGCTATATTATGACAGTAGCAGTTTGATCCAGCTCTAGAACTGCTCCGGAGGTGAAATGGTTAAAACCATTCCAAAATAGAATTTTGGCCACGAGCTCTAAGAATCAGCTCTATCTGTGTTATTTCAAACCTGAACTGTCAGATTCTTTACTCCGCCTCAGTGAACAGTTGCTCCGGAGATTTCTCCTACTGCTCGGTTCATTTCTCGGTTTAAAAAGTGTTTTCTCGGTTGGATTCAACCGAGAATAGTTTTATTTTAACCGCAAAACCGTTCCGTTCAAGCTCTATCTGTGGTAACCGTAAGTATATTGAAGGTTTTGTCTGTGTGGAACTTGTAAGTTATCGGTTCGGTTTTGAACCGATGAGTTGGGTTTAAAACTCATTTAAACTAAAAATTTAATATTTTAGAGTGCGGTTCCCGGTTCTTATCGGTTCTAAAAAGCAGATTTATTACGTTTTTTTCCAATATCCGTGACACGGTTAGGAACCGATAAGGGTGTCTTGCCTGGCACCGCCGTTAAAGGGCAAGTTTTCTGGTTAGGCTGGCATTATGTCTGAGAAACCCAAAGAAAAACCGGGTCCACTGGGTTTCAACACTGTGATGTTTGTAGAAGTCTTTCAAGGCTGACCCACACCTATGTGTTTATTGTCTGGGGTTTGACCACCTCCAGTCAGACTGCCAGACATGTAAGAATTTCCTGCAGCCATCCTGGAAAAAGATTGGGCAGGTTCAAGGGACGAGAGGCCAAAGAGTCCGCTGACCCGGATGGCCAGCCCAGTTCGGTGCCAACCGAACCGGAGGGAGTGCCCTCTGACCAGGGCAAGACTTCCTCGGGCCAAAGAAAAGCTGGTTCTGAGGAACCAATTCCAGTAAAGAAAACAAGAAAATCAGCAGGTCTGGAGTCCAAAACCCCTTCTCCAACTGCTGCAGAGATAGCAAAAGCCATACAAATTGTCCAGTCACTGTCTCAGGGTCCGTCCGACCCGCCACTATCTGGCAAAAGGTCGGTTCGTCCGGTCCCAGTGGTTCAGGAATATAATATTGAGGAATTTTATGAACCAGAGGAGGGGGAGGATGATTATGAACAATATGAATGTGGCTGGGAAGGTCTGGGTGTGCCCATTGAACCGGACATCTCCCCAGACAGACCTTTAGAATCTCCCCCTATGCTGTCTGAGTCCCCATCTCATTTCATGTTTTACAAAAAAGTTGCTGAAACCCTCCAGCTTCCCTTAGAAGAAGCTGTGGATGAGCAAGAGGAGCCTGATTTTGTATAAATGATGGATATTCCAGAGTCTAGGAGATTGTCTATTCCTTTACATAAGTCTTTTAGGAAGCAAACAATAAAAATTTTAAAAACTCCTAATTCTGTGCCTCCTGTAGATAAAAAGATGGACAGAAGGTACACATTGTCAGGTCCTGATACAGAATTCCTTCTCAGCAATGCAGTCATGTTGGGGTAGTTCAGGCTGCTGCCTGTGATAAAGCTAATATTCCCCTGGCTTCACATGCTCCTGACAAGGATTCCAGGAAGATTGATGCCATGGCAAAAAAACAGTATATGGCAGCCTCTCTGGGACTCAGGCAAGCAAATTATATGGCTTATGTAGCTAGGTATCAGAAATCTAGATGGGATACTGTGATGCAATTAGCCAAGCAAGCCCATGGCCAGCTGGCTAGTGAACTAGAACAGGTGGCTGCTGATGGCATTGAGGCTTCTAAGGTTAAGTTTCATGCTGATGTGGATGTTAATGATGTTTCCTCTAGGGTCATGGCCACATCTGTAGCTTTTCGTAGGTTGGCCTGGCTCAGGTGTACTAGTCTGTCACAGGATACCCAGACTAAGGCTATGGATTTTCCTGTGGGGGAATTCTCTGTTTGGGGAGCAGACAGAGAACTACATGAAAAAGATGGATGAATATAGGACTACTTACAAGAGTGCCCAGGCTAAGGAGCGGCAAGCCACTCCTCAAAGGCATACCCCCAGGGGTAGGGGTAGGCCTTTTCACAGGCCTTTTTACCAGACTCAGGCCTCCTCTGCCTATGCTCAGAAGGGCTTCTTCAGAGGCAGAGGCAGACGAGGGGTGGGCAGACCTGCTCCCATCCCCCAGCCTAAAGCTCCTGCTAAGCAGGCACCCTGATGGGGTGCCCAGGGCCGATTCTCCTGTACCGGTAAGGGGCAGGCTGGCTTACTTCAGCCAGAATTGGGCTTCTTTAACCCTCAGACAAGTGGGTTCTGGAAGTAGTAGGCCAGGGTCTGGTTCTCAGCTTCAAAAGTTTCCCAAGTTGAGAAGCAGACTTTTTCTACCTGCAACTGCTTCAGAGACCCTTGCTCTGGAAGCAGAGGTCTCATCCCTGTTAGCTCTCAGAGCAGCAGAAAGGGTTCCTCCTGCACTAGGGCAGGGGTCTGTATTCAGATACTTCTTACCCCAAAAAGACAGGAGAATGGCGCCCATATTAGATCTTAGATATCTGAACAAGCATCTTTTGAAACCAAAGTTCAAATGGTAACTCTGGCAATGATTTTACCCTCCCTAAGGCCAGGGGACTGGCTAGCCTCCCTGGACCTCAAGGATGCCTATTTCCATGTCCTAATCAGAAGCTCCCATCGAAAGTACCTCAGATTCGAACTGCCCTCAGGTCATTACTAGTTCAGAGCAATGTCCTTCGGCCTTACCTCTGCCCCAAGGGTATTCACAAAGTGTCTAGCAGTGGCTCACTTAAGGAGGCAAAGGATTGCTATTTTTCCCTATCTAGACGACTGGCTCATTGCAGGCCAGTCCCCAGAACAGGTAAAATCTCACCTGCAGGTCACCCAGCAGCTTCTCACCTCCCTGGGCTTTCTGCTAAATCTACCAAAGTCGGTTCTGGAACCAGTCCAGGTACTCACCTTTATAGGGGCAGAATTGGACACAAAGCTAGCCAGAGCCTTTCTTCCCTTAGAAAGGGTAAGGAATTTAGTGGCTCTGGCCTCCTTTCACTCTGCAGGTCTCTCAACCAGCAAGACACTTTCTGCAGCTCCTGGGGCACATGGCTGCATCCACAGCTGTTGTGCAGGGAGCAAGATTTCAGATGAGAGACATTCAGTTTCACTTGAGAACCTATTGGTTTCAGAGAAGAGACCCCCTTCCAAGTTGGTCCCAGTGACTCGAACCTTGATCCTAGCCCTCCAGTGGTGGCAGGATCAGAGCAATTAAGATTGGGGGTCCCTTCATTCCCCCTACACGACTTGACTCTCACTACAGATGCTTCCTTTCTGGGTTGGGAGCCCACATAGGCGACCTTTCCACTCAGGGAGTGTGGTCCCCAGGAGTCTCTGCTCCACATCAATTTGCTGGAACTCAGAGCTGTCTTTTAGCTCTTCAAGCATTTTCTGCATCTGTCCACGACAAGGTGATACAAGTCAGAACAGACAACACCACAACAATGTGGTACATCAACAAACAGGGGCACTCGGTCTTGGCCTTGTGCACCGAGGCAATGAAGTTGTGGTCTCTGGCCTATTCCTGAACAGTTCCCTCATAGCAGTTCATCTTCCAGGGAAGGACAATGTCCCAGCGGATGCTCAGCAGGATTTCCCAGGCCATCACGAATGGTCCCTGGATCCTCAAGTGCTGGGGATAGTCTTTGCCAGATGGGCACCCTCAGATAGATCTTTTGCAGCCCCAGACAATCACAAACTTCCTCTGTTCTGTTGCAGGCCTCCAGTGCTGGGCTCAGTTCCCTGGATGCCCTTCTTCTGGATTGGGAGGAGAAGTTTCTCTATGCTTTCCTTCCTCTCCTATTCAAAGTACTAGTCAAAATCAGATCTCAGCCTTGCAGGGTGATTCTGGTTGCCCCGGATTGGGCCAGGCAGCCCTGGTACCCACTCTTTCTGTCACTGACAATCCATCTTCCCCTTTGCCTCCCCAGGAATCACAACCTGTTGACTTGTGTCCAGGGAAGGGTTTGATATCCGGACCTCAAATCCCTCAACCTCAAAGCCTGGCTCTTGAGGAGTTAGAGTTTGCTGATTTACACCTCTCTCAGGGTGTTCTTGAGATCCTAAAGGCTTCTAGAAAGCCTTCCACTAGGGCTACTTATAGTTCTAAATGGAAAAGGTTTATTTGGTGTGCTGGGAAAAATATTTCCCCAGAATCTGCTGATTTGCCCATTGTGTTAGATTACATGGTACATCTTAATTCCTTGGGTCTCAGACCAGCTACCCTGAGAGTTCATTTGGCATCTGTATCTGCTTTTGTGTCAGCAGGAAAGTCATCCCCTCTTTCCTCTCATCCTGTGTTTTCCAAGTTTTTTAAGGGATTACTCCATACTAATCCACCCTTTCGGGTCATCTGGAGTTCAGCATGTTTGTAGTTCATTTGCATCACCAGGTAAAGAAAAAGGTCCGGCTCCCCATACGATGCACAGGGGAAACGCCGGACCTCGCCCAACAACTAACACACTGAAATCTGACCAATGGAAAATCATGTACACAAATGCTCGCAGTCTGGGCAACAAGATCCCAGACCTGCAGACAATAATGACAGAGGCTAAACTGGACATAGTAACCATTAACGAGACATGGTTTACCAGTAATCACACTTGGGAGACTTCAGTATCTGGCTATGTACTGTTCAGAAGAGACCGAGGTGCAAAAAAAGGGGGGGGGGGATGGAGTGGCCCTTTATGTTAATGAAAATATCAAAGCGACAGAAATTCAGAATACACATAAGGAGCCAGAAGAAGTGTGGGTCACCCTGGAAACAGGAAATGGGACAGCCATACAAACTGGGGTTGTGTACAGGCTTCCCGACCAGGGGGAGGACATAGACATGTTACTGTTAGAAGATATACAAAATATGACAGCTAAAGGGGAGGTTCTGATAATGTGAGACTGCAACATGCCAGATATAGACTGGTCAATATTAGCAGGGACATCTGCGAGAACTAGACACATGGTGGATTCCCTGCAGGGGGAGGGCCTCAAACAACTGGTATAATGACCCACTACAGACGGGACTATCCTAGATCTAGTACTGACTAACAGGGAAAGGATCCCAGATCTCCAGGTAGAAGGTCACCTGGGGGCCATTGACCATCACATGGCATGGTTCAATTTGGCCACTAGAACTAAATCATCCCATTCAAAGGCAAAAATATGGGACTTCAGAGGAGCTGACTTTGATAAGATGGCCAACAGAGTTAAGCTAGCCCTGGCAAAAAAGAACTACAGGTGAGGGTACCGGCAAAGTGGGCAAGCATTAAAGATGCAATACTTGAAGCAACATCCCATTGTGTTAGTGAGAGAAGGAAGTGCAAAAGAAGAAGGAAACCACTTTGGTTCTCAAACACAGGTGTAGAAAAGGTCAGAGTCAAAAGGCTGACCTTCAGGAAATATAAGGGAACGCAGTAGGATGAAGATAGGGAGGCATACCAAACTTTCCTAAGGGAAGCAGGGAAGGCAGTAAGGCAGCCAAAGGCCCAAACTGAGGAAACACTAGCACGAACAGTAAAAGAAGGTGACAAGACTTTCAATAGATACATTAGTGAAAGGAGAAAGTCCAGAGGGGGTATTGCTAAGATCAAAGGGGATAAGGAGGTGTGTGAGGAGGAGGACCACGTAAAAGCATCTATCCTAAATAGATACTTCTGCTCAGTATTTACTGAAGAGAAGGTAGGGCAGAGCCCACAGCTGTGCACCATGGACACGGGGGGGGGAGGAGGGAGGTGTGCACTAGCCCCTTCACAAAAGAAAGGGTCCTACAAGGGCTCGATAAGCTCAGGGTGGACAAGGCAATGGGACCTGATGGCATACTTCCCAGGGTACTAAAGAAGCTAAGGGTGGAACTAGCAGAGCCATTATCAGAACTGTTTAGTGAGTCTCTGAGCACTGGAGAGGTCCCAGAAGACTGGAGAAGGGCTCATGTGATCCCGCTCCAGAGGAGTGGTAGCAGGGAGGAGGCAGGGAACTACAGGCCAGTCAGTCTTACCTCAGTAGTGGGGAAGATTATGGAGACATTCCTTAAGGAAAGGATAGTACAACACCTGGAATCCACAGGAGCACAGGATCCAAGACAGCATGGGTTTACAAAAAGGAAGATCCTGTTAAACTAATCTCATAGATTTCTTTGACTGGGTAACCAGAGTGGTGGACAAAGGAGGAGCAGTTGATGTTGCCTACCTTGACTTCAGCAAAGCTTTCGATATTGTTCCACATAGAAGATTAATTAATAAGCTGGGTAGGCTCAGGGTGGGTCAGACGTTTGTCAACTGGGTGGCAAACTGGTTGACAGGCAGAAAACAGAGAGTGGTGGCAAACGGTATACAGTCAGAAGAGATGCAAGTCACAAGTGGGGTACCTCAGGGATC
Organism: Neoceratodus forsteri; assembly: GCA_016271365.2. Lineage (NCBI taxonomy): Eukaryota > Metazoa > Chordata > Ceratodontiformes > Ceratodontidae > Neoceratodus > Neoceratodus forsteri. The sequence goes on along the minus strand of JADMNL010000031.1, from coordinate 111,330,414 downwards.
AGTCCTGGGGCCAGTCCTCTTCAATATCTTCATCAGTGACATTGCAGATTGACTGGAGTGTAAGGTTTGTCTGTTTGCAGGTGACACCAAGATTTGCAACAGAGTAGATGATCCAGATGGTGTGGGCAGAATGAGAAGAGATCTGGATAAACTAGCAAAGTGGTCGGAAGAGTGGCAACTGGGGTTTAACGCAAAGAAGTGCAAGATCATGCACATAGAGAACAGAAATCCTGAAGCCACCTATAGGCTGGGAGGGGAGTTGCTGACAGTCACAAGGGAAGAAAGAGACTTGGGTGTCATCATCACCGACTACCTAAAATCATCCAAGCAGACCTCTAAAGCAGTAGGTAAGGCTAGAGGGATGTTGGGGTGTATTAGTAGGGGTATCACAAGTCGTAAGAGGGAGGTAATAATCCCTTTTTACAAGACACTGGTATGGCCCCATCTGGAATACTGCGTGCAGTACTGGAGGCCACACCTTCTCAAGGACATTAACCAAACTGAGGCAGTCCAGAGATGGGCAACCAAAATGGTGCAGGGACTACATCAGAAAACATATGAGGACAGATTAACTGAACTCAATATGTATACCCTAGAGCAAAGGAGGGAGAGAGGTGATATGATTGAAACAAACATCTTAAGGGCATTAATAAGATGAAAGAGTCTAACATGTTTCAAAATAAGAAAAATAGCAGGACAAGAGGACACAGCATGAGATTAGAGGGAGGCCAATTAAGGGGTAATGTGAGGAAGTTCTTTTTCACAGAAAGAGTGGTGGATGCAAGGAGCGGCCTACCTCAGGATGTGGTGGATACAAATACAGTGCAGGGCTTCAAACAGGCATGGGATAGGCATAAGGGGGCAATACAGATGAGTATGAATAGATAGGGCATTGACAGAGCAAAGGCCTATAGCACATTCATAAGGTAGAAAAAGAAATGGGCAGACTTGATGGGCCTTGCAGTCCTTATCCACCATCAACTTCTATGTTTATATGTTTCTATTCTGTGCCACAGGTGCAAAAACACATTTTGGGAAGGGAAAAAAAAAATGACAGCTATACTCATCAGAAGGGTGTGTGAAAAAATGGAAATGTTGGAAATACGGAGTGAAAATCTTAAAAATTTATGACGTTATGAGCGTGTGTAGAAACTGCACAACAGATGCTCGTAACACAGTCATTTTTGGGAGTGTTTTCACTAAATTTGTAACAAGGGCTTTTTGGGACCTCACCTCATGAACCGTGGCACTATTGTTTTGTTACTTGGTCCCAAAAGGTGATTCCGTGCAGTGACTGCAAAATCACCTTTCCGGACCAAGAAATAAAATGACAGTGACTGTGTTCATGAGGTGGAATATCAAGAACCTCATTTTGAAAATTTGGGACCAAAACTCCCAAAAATGGCTGAGATAAATTGACCCCCCCCCCCCATTCACTGCCATTATAGGACTTCCCGTCATTTCTTCATTTTTCTATCAGCTTTTGAAGAGTGAAGACATGTTCCCGGTCCATTAGAAATCACTGCTGTCAACCTCCGGAGGTAAGTATGGGTGGGGGGGTGCAGGGAGGTGGGGTGCACAGAGGGAGGGTGCTGGTTGGGGAAGGGGGCTGGCGGCAATGACGAGGGACTGTTTTCTGTCTTTCAAGTTTAAAAAAAAGACTTTGTGGGTCTGTTTTCTGTTTTACAGAAACTATGGATGTTGGCACACTGGGGTGGGCTTCCAGTGTGCCAGAGTACTGGGGGGGTTTAATGCCGACCCGGGAATTGAGCACCCCAAGGTCGGAGGTTATGTGGGTGGGGGGACGCATCTGACACCGTAAGTGGGCATCTCAGTGTCGGAAAACAACAGCAGCATGGAGGAGGCAGGCAAGGAAAGTGTCTCCTCCCGTCGTCATGATGCAAGCAGCTGTTTGCTCTGTGGTGACCTGCAGATAAAAGGAAAAAGTCGGCTCCTGATTGGTGCGGCTTTTTCTTTTCAAGTGCAGACCACTGCAGGCAAAACAGTGTCAGGACCAGCATGACTGAGGATTGATTTGATACTGTTGAGCCACATGCAGAGCACTCTGCATTGGATAGACAGTGTCACACCCCTCATAGCCTACTATCCCAAGGAGTTCCACACACATGCGCGAACTGAAAAAATGATCAAAAAGCTGCCATCCATTCACCTGCATGGACCAGAGCCTCATCACCATGACCAATTTTGTCGACCTGGCCAAGGTTTTTGACACTGTTTCCCACACCCTCCTCCTTTCCAAACTCTGCTGCCAGACTGTCTCCCACTGCCACAGCCTGGTTCCAATCCTACCTAGTGGGGTGAACCCAGTCTGTGTGGATTGGCGACTGTCTGTCTTTCCCCCAGCCTGTCAGCACAGGCGTCCCTCAGGGCTCCATACTTGGACCATTGCAATTCTCCATATTTCTCAGTGACCTCCCTAAAGTATGCTCATCCTTCTCTATACAGATGTATGTGGATGACACCATCCTATATACCTCTGGCTCATCCCCTGTTGATGTGGCATCCAGACTTCAGGCAGATTTCAGTAAACTCTAGCTCTAGCTGCACTCTAATCTACTGTTCCTTAATGCCAAGAAGATAGTCTTCATGACCTTCAGCACAAGGCAGAGACTTTTCTGGATCCCTGTTTTCCCCTCCTTCCACTCCATGGATGGGTCTGAGCTTGGGGATGTCTCCTCCTTCAGGAACCTCAGGGTCTGGCTTGATCCTCACCTCGACTTTTGGGGGCACATTGTTGCTATTCACTAAAAGCTGCACCCCAAGTTAGGTGTCCTGTTTAGGAATCATGGTTGCATTCCCCTGGCGGCTTGCTGCGAGATTGTCCAGAAAATGATCCTCCCAGTTTTTGACTACAGTGATATAGTCTACAGTGCTGCCACCAGGACTTTCCTGGCCAGACTGGACACTCTGTTCCACTCTTTCTGTTGCTTCATTCTTGGCTGCCCCCCAACACCCATCATTGTATCCTCTATCAGTCTCTCTCTTTGCCTTCCCTTAAGGACAGATGCCTGGCCCACTGTACCAGTTTCATGAGCAAATTCTGGTTCAGATCTCTCCCTCCACATCTCTCCTCCACCCCCCATTCCCTCTGTATCCCTTCAAAGCATTGTTTCATATTCCCTATTAATTCCTTCCTGGTCTACCTCAACCGGGAAGGCTGCTTTCTCCCACCAATTACCAAAACTTTGGAATGCCCTCCCACCTCTTATTTATCACACACCCTCTCCAAAAGCCCTTTATGCCTTTTATCTTGACAATATTACCCCCTCTTGCACCTGCTTCTGACCCCCTCCTGCTTCAGTTTCCCCCATCTTTCTCCTGTCATGTCCCCCTTTTTGCCCTACCTATGTTGCTTCTGTCTCCCCACTCTCCCCCTCAGGTTTCCCCTCTGGCTCTCTGTTTTTGCTGGCAATACCTTCTCCTAGGAGAATTGACAAACTCAACCATGTGCTTATTTTAAAGCTGTATTGTAACATGGCAATAATGGCAACACTGAAGTCAAGTAATCTAATTGGTCAAAACACATCAGCTGACACACTTTGAACCATGCATTAATTCCCTAGATATGACCTGCTATCTTTCAAAGCAAGAAAATTAGTATTGCACCTCAGTGAAAGTCCCAATCCAACCTATAGGTGGCACTGTGTTAAGAATACTGTGCTATCTGTTAAAGCAAGAAAATCAGGATTGCACCTCAGTGAAAGTTGCAAACCGACCTATAGGTGGCACTGTGTTAAGAATACTGTGCAAGAATTTATGCATGTTAGAAAATTTTCCCAGAATGCATTACCAGCATAAATGAAAGTGAGGTAGGAATAGAACTGAAAAGAATGAAAGTGGTCAGTACAAGTAGGAATTTTTGAAGTTTAATAAGTATTGTATATGTGTTTTCCTACATAATCCAAACTTAGTAGTTGTAATAAATTGGTAGCCACTACATTAATACATGTGGCCTGTGCAACGTACACATTGGGAGTTATGAAAGGCACAGAAGTGTGGCATTTCTTCTAAGACATGAAGTTCTTAACTATACATGATTGTTGTGATTTCGTTATTTTTCCATGAAAAATACCAGTATACAACAGTATTCCCATTGTGTAATTTCATGTTACAAGTGCCTTAATGACCTTGACAGGAGGTCATTTCCCAGGCGTTAATGCATGGTTGGGTGGTGGGAAGCCCTCGGCTGTGCAAACCATGCATTAATGCCTGGGAAATGACCTCCTGTTGAGGTCACTAAGGCTTACTTATATCATGTTCCTCCTCCCCCTAATGTCGGGTTACATATCATACTCCTCCTCTCCTCTCATCGCGGGTTACATATCATGCTCCTCTTCCTCCTCCCCTCTCATCTCGGGTTACATATCATGCTCCTACTCCCCACCCATTTCGGGTTACATATCATGCTTCTCCTCCACCCCTCTCATCTCGGGTTACATTTTAAATTGTAAACCCTGGTTCAGTGTTGTACTTGACTGTGACCATGTACCCAGTTTACTCAAATGTTTTCTGTTATAAACTGTGCACATTACTTATTGCTTCTTATCCCCCTCCCCTTCCCCTCGGACGCATCTGGAAACAAGCAATCTCTTCTCAGTATGCCTTTCCTGGTGAAACTCTTTAAGTAAATAAAAAAAAATGAATAAATAAATTCAGCTAAAGCTGTAATGGTACTGTGTTTTTTTTTCTGAAACCATGTTGCTCCATGATCTGTAAATGATATTTTTCTAAAATGTTCTGCAATCTGGCCACAAATTATTCTTTCAAATGACTTAGACAGTGGTGATAAAACAGAAATTGGTCTACAGTTGGAAGTCAATGACCTGTCTCCTTTTTGAAAAACTTGAGTGATGAAAGCATGTTTCTAATATGAAGGAACTACACTGTGGGTGGGATATTCAAAGGGGTTGCAGATGGCGAACAGTGTTGCGCCATGCGCAACCCTCTGATGCGGCCCGGCGCGATATTCAAAGGGGGATGTTGCGCTGCGCAAATGCCGATGCGCCAGGGTGCACCAGTAATGTATGCGGCGCAAGTGCTAGGGGCATGCCCATGCATATGCAGCACATCCCAATATTCAGCCCGGGATGTGCGGCGCATATGCAGGCACAAACCCACCTTGCACCGCATGGGGGGGGGGAGCGCAAAGATGTGCCCGAAAAAAAGGAACAAGTTGGGGGACACCCACAGGCCGGCGCCGTATTGCTGGGTGCAACACGGCAACTGCCTGCTGTGGGTGGCCACCAGACCTCCCCAGTCACAGGCCGGGCGTCATGGTCCCCCACGCCTGATCATGGGCTTTGTACATATAGAAAGTCCCTGGTGGTCCAGTGGACCTGCTCCCAAGTCTGATCGCAGGCTTTGCAAAGTTAAAATTTCCCCTGGTAGTCCAGTGGACCTGCTCCCCAGCCCGATCATGGGCTTAGTAAAAAACATAAGAATCCCTGGTGGTCTAGTCTACCTGCATCCCAGCCCGATCGCGGGCTAAATAAATATAAAAGAATCCCTGGTGGTCCAGTGGACCGAACTCCAGCCCAATCGTGGGCTTAAATAAACGTACATATTCCCTGGTGGTCCAGTGGACTAAAGCCCAGCCAAATCGCGGGCTTAAATAAACCTACATGTTCCCTGGTGGTCCAGTGGACCGAACCCCAGCACGATCGCAGGCTTCAGATAACGTAACCTCCCTGGTGGACCAGCGGTACACCCCTCCCCACCACCGCCGCTCAGACCCGCCAGCCCGCTCCACCCCGGTCAGTGGCAGGCGGCCGCCTCACCCAGCTGCCCGGCGACTGACAGTGTACAGTACTGCTATACACCCATTGGTCCACTGCGTGGGCCGGTGGCGTGCTGACTTGTCTATGCGACCTGATCCAGAAATGTAGATGAAACCATTCACTTTGGGACTATGCTGTACAATCGCTCAGCACACCCATTGCCGCGCGGTGACCAGATATTACCGTACTGTATGCTGTCAGTCGGCGGGTGCTGCGGGTGAGGTGCTGCTGCCCGTTGCTGACCGGGGGCGGGGTGGTGTCTGGCGGGTGGGTGGGGAGAAGTGCCGCTGGACCACCAGGGAGGTTACATTCTCTTAAGCCTGCGATCGGGCTGGGGTTCGGTCCACTGGACCACCAGGGACTATGTAGGTTTATTTAAGCCCATGATCGGGCTGGGCTTTGGTCCACTAGACCACCAGGGAATATGTACGTTTATTTAAGCCCGCGATCGGGCTCGGGTTTGGTCCACTGGACCACCAGGGATTCTTTTATATTTACTAAGCCTGCGATTGGGCTGGGGAGCAGGTCCACTGGACCACCAGGGAAATGTTATATTTACAAAGCTTGCGATCGGGCTGGGGAGCAGGTCCACTGGACCACCAGAGATTATTCATTTTTACAAAGCCTGCGATCGGGCGTTGGGGCGCGTTGCCGCCGAGGGGCAGGGGGCGTCGGTCCCCAACGGATGCAGCCTGGCAGGGCGCCAGGTGCAAGTCGCCAGGGATTGGCACATCTGCCTGCAAATGGGGCCATAATGACATGTAAATGGCCCAATTTGTGCCTTGCATGCATAATGGCTTCATTTGCATGTCCAGCGCTGAATATCGCAGGTGCTGCGAGTAGCGGACCCACACTTGTGCTGGCGCATCCCCCTGCTACTCTCTTGCCACTTGTGCTGGTGCAGTGCCACTGTGCCATGCGCAATGCGGGCGGCCACAATGCCATATTCATCGGTGCTGAGCCATGGCGCAGCACCATTGAATATCACCCGGACCATGCCCTGGCGCATCCCAGTTGCGCTGCGCCCAGGCTTGCACCCCTGCCTGGTACAGTCTGAATATCCCGCCCTGTGAATCAAAGAAAAGTTGAATAGTTTCGTAATGGGCACAACTAACTCCACCAAAGTGATCTTGAAACATTTTTAAATCTGCACCATCAGGACCTACACACGTTTTCCTGTTTTATTTTTGTGGATTGTTCCGTAATTGTCTCAATTCCCTACTAAACTGATATGTAACCTGACGTCATGTACTACTAATAAGAGCCTGAATGTTAACCTGATTCTACCCCTGTAACCTGTTGCTAATGTATATTTGTGTAACTATTGTAACTACTGTAAATAATGCTATTATGTGTCTTTTTCTGTAACTAATTCCGGGTCGCCCCTGAAAAAGGGACCTCTGGTCTCAGTGGGCTTACCTGGTTACCAAAATCCAAATAAATAAATAAGATACTTCAGGCAGGTGCTTTTACTGATCATTTTAAAACTGGGGAATAGTAGCATCATATTCTAAGTTATGCACATTATAATGTGCAGAATCAGTTGAAGGCAAAATAGATGCTAGCTTTCCAATTTCACTTGTAAAATATTGGTTAAGTCTATTAGCTATATAGATTGGATCATTGCATAGGGTTCTAGCTAGGTTCACTACATATGACATTGTTTTAAAATCAATGTTAAGAAGTTTGTTTTCATTATTCCAAAAAGAATGCATATTATCAACTAAAAGAGATTGTCTGTCACACTAATACTTGGATTTCAGTAGTCTCACTTGTTTTTTGCACTGGTTTCTCAGGTCTCTAAATCTACAGATTTATGGTTTCCTGTCTGTCTCTGTATTTGTACCACTGTGACTCACTATGTCTCATCAGTTTTAACATTTGGGGGGGGGGGAGGACCCATTTGAGAGAATTACCACTTTTTATAACATTTCTGCTGGGGAAAAAAGTCACAGACTTTGTTAAATTCAGTAAAAAAAAGTCAAATGCCAGGTCATTGTCTGGAATATGACCAATAAAAGGCCAATCTATCTGACTTAATGCATTTTTAAAATCAATAATTTTGTCCTTTGTTAGAATCCTTACCCTCATATTAATGGGAGGGGGGGGTACTCTTTGTATCTTAGTAGCTCAGGTGCATTTTATTTGTGAGTGGTCACTCAACGAATCAGCAAGAATTTTCATATTTTTTTACCCTTCCGTCATTAGAGACTAGCAGCCAATCAGTGATGGTACCAGTACCAGTGGTATACGTAATACGGGTCAGTTCATTTATAAGTTGAGTTAAGGACATCTCACCAATACAATCACGGTGGTTATATTGTTTTTAGCATTCTAATCAAAACTGAAATCACCAAAAACATTTTTTTTTTCTGAATTTCTGTCAAACTTTTTATAACATTTAAAAAAAAGTAACTAAAACCAGTTTTATAAGTGGCGGGGGAAGGTAAGCCATAGGAACAATCAGCTTTTTGTGTTTCTTAGTTGTGAACCTTAAAGCTAGACGTTCACAGCTGGGGTATTCAGATATGTTTTTAAGTTTGTAGCACTTAATCACCCTTTATGTAAAAACCCCATCCTCCACTCTGCTTAGTGATCCTATCACTTCTCAAAAATTGATATCCAAAAATGTGCAAGTCTCTATCATCAGTTCAAGAAGTTAACCATGTTTCAGATAAGGAGGTGATATCCAGCCTGCTGTATGTAATTTCACCCAAACAACAAACTGGTCAACCTTCGGGGCAGTGCTTCTTACATTCACATGTGCCATCTGAATTTCCCCAAGTTGATAAACTATGCACTGGAGAATCAGTAGTCAATGGTTCAGGATTAGGCAAGCAGATATAATATAAGAAGCCTCGCACCCAACCTGGACTGGAAACATTTCATTTTGTACCTCTTTCGTTTACTAGCAACAGAGTCATTGAGAGTGCTTCTATAGATTCTTAAGGAAGCCAATACACACTGCAGCCCACATATTCAAAGGAGATACGCGGCTCCAAATAAAGATGTGCAGCGCAGTTCAGAAAATGTGCGGTAGTGTGATATTCAAGAGGGAGAGATGTGTCATGCATTTCTGAATGTGCGATTGTGCAGAAATAATGTATGCAGCGCAAAAAAAAGGGGGGCGTGCACATGAATATGCAGTGCATCTGTATATTCAGCCAAAATGTGCAACGCATCTGCCAGGCATCTCAGAAGTGTGCTGCACAAAGTTAGGCAGACAAAAGGATGGCCTAAATTGGGCAGCCACCCACAGGCAGGCTGTGGAACTGCAGGCAGGCTATCCTGAGACAGCCCTGGGAGGTGCACCAGGATGTACCCTAGGCACCCACACACAGCAGTCATGCCAGGATGGAAATACCCAAAGCCACAGGTGCTGGGACACTACTGGCATTGCGCAAAGAGCCACCCCAACACCGCACCCAGGTCGTAGACACCCAACAGCCACATGGCAGTGCTGTCAGGTGCCTCATAGCACACTGGTGGAGCAGACAGTCACAATGCAGCACACATACCAGAAGCCATGGCCTTCACCCGTGTGGCCTGCAGGGTGTCACCCAATGCTGGCATGTGGCCATGGTGATGTCTGGGGCAATGGTGCCTAGGTAGCCTGATGGTACTAGTGGCAATTCCACGGAAACAGCACTCGGTCAACATGGACAATCACCAGATAAGTCTCATAATGTAAATAATAAGATTTATTGAAGGAACAGGCTCTCACTCAAACTCCAATGCTTCGGCAAGTAGCCTTCATCTGGGTGTGGCTGTCCATGGTACAACGTTTGATTAAATAGCCATTAATTCAGAACACCTGTATTCTTATCACAACATGAAATTCACATACAAATGTTTTAGTTCATACAAATAACATTGAAATGATGCATCTTTTTTTTTTTTTTTCTCTTTATACACCTACCTAACCAGGGCATCTCTTGGGGATCCATGCTCTGCTCTTCGGCTCCACTGCCCATCTCATCCACACTCCCGTTGCTACATCGGGATCAGGACCCCAGGCTCTCCCGGCCCAAGGAGAGGCCCACGAGTCCCCAAGGGGAGAGTTGGGTGTTGTGGCCGACATTGGGCGTGGGCTGGGGCAACTGATGGTGCCGTTGCCTCACCCACCGGTAGGGGATTTTTCCATGTTTTTTTCCCCCATTGGCTGGGAAGTGCAATGCACTCCAGCGCGTTGTGTGCTCACTCCCAAGCACGCCCACAGGATCACCTCCCAGCCAATCCCTGCTCTTCCTGGCTCCCGACTGCTGTGAGCCCCTGGCACTATCAGAGGCCACTAGCCTGCCGGAGCATGAAACCCCTCCCCCCACCCCAGGGAGGGAGAGCTGTTCTCCGGACGTTCAATCCCTCCACTCCCCTGCCGACCCCCAGCATCCTGGGCTCGTTCCCAAACCCAGGTTGGTGGCATGGGATGAGGTATGGCGTCCAGCGCCTCAACCCTCAGTGCCACTGGGCCAGCCATGCTACTAGGGTGATGACCTCCCTGCCCAGCAAGCTTAACGCTCTCCTTTTCTGCTAAGTGACTTTTTTTTCACCAGGACCTCAGTTACATTTAAGAAACATTTCTTTATTTAATAAGGTCCTCCCCGGTGATAGTATGTGTATAAAATGTGTAAAACTTGAAATAAATTTCAACTTGTTTTCTTTTGTAATTTTTGTTTGAGTAACAACTTAATGAATGTGCCATTATTAAGATGCACCATTTCAATGTTATTTGTATGAACTAAAGCTAAAACATTTGCACGTGAATTTCACGTTGTGATAAGAATACAGGTGTTGGAACTAATAGCTATTTAATCAAATGTTGTACCATGGATAGCCACACCCCCGATGAAGGCTACTTGCTGAAGCGCTGGGGTTTGGGTGAGAGCCCTATTCCTTCAATAAATCTTATTATTTACATTCTGAGACTTATCTGGCAATTGTCCGAGTTGCCCAAGTGCTGTTTCTGTGGAATTGGTCTTGTTCTTGGAGTTGCCGCCCTTCCAACAGCACCGGCCCTTCGTTGATTCACAGCAGCTTTCTTTGTGGAGTTGGTACTATTGGCAGCATGGCATGGGCCAGGGGCTCACCTGTTGCACACACCCATGGTGGTACACCATAGGGGAACACAGTGCACCCGTACCAGGCCCACACAACAGGGAGTGACAGACATGTCACTGATGCCTGCCATGTTGTGTGACAGTAACAGGGCCACTTTGGTAGGTCTGTGTGGGGTTCCTGTGATGGACATGGCACAACAGTGGACATCATGGGGCAGGGGTGCCACAGCCTGCAGCCTAGGGGTGACATGGGCATGCCTCACAGACACCCGACCCCTCCAGTGTTGGGCGTGCAGCTACCATGGGCATGTACGTGGCCAGTGTCAGAGTTACCTGGAGTGGTCCAGGTGGGACCCACACACTCGGGTACCTGGTCATCTTCTGAATACTGACATTCCTTACATGTATCACCATATTTCTATCATGTGGGGGTATGTGGGGCACTGCAGGTGATTGTATGCTACAAATGTAGCTAGTGTATCACATTTCTGTGGCATACTGATCAGAGTTTGTTACCCTATGTCCTCTCCTGTTGCCTGACCAGGTGGGCTTCTGTACCCCAGTCTGGCCCTGTATATTGCTAGGGGTTATAGCACTGTATTCAGGCCAATGCAGTCCACCCACCCACCCACAAACATTCCATCACACCTGCTTGCTAGGCTGTAGCACCTCCTGTTTACGTTTGTGGAGTGGTGGGGCAGCCCTGCAAAGCTGGAACTGTGCATGCCTGGGGTATGCAAATGGGCTGAATACATTCCAGTAATGAGCTGTGCATGTGGGGAATGGGCTCGGAATGTGTAATGAGGCCATTTGCATATTATGGTTGAATGCTGCAGTTTTATGCGCTGCACATGTGGCTGCCTATCGCAAATTTTCCTATGTTCCGAAGAGGTCTCAGAGCACCTACCACACCATGCATCTCCCACTGCGTGATCGTGCATGTTCGGGATATTCAGCTGGACATGTGTAATCGCATCTTACAGTGCGTCTTCTAAATATACCATTATTTTGTGCCGGAGCATCTCAGTTGCTTGACGCAGGCACTTGCGTGATGCAGCATGGGACTTTTGGATATGGGGCCCTGCAACTTCATCAAATTAATGTTAAAATACTCATCTTGCAGATTCAAAACATGCAGTGTAACATAACTTACTGTGTATATAGGTAAATTGGTAAAAGCATCCTCAGAAGTTGAACAGCTTGCAGGTTGCTCAACCAAGTGATTCTGAGCCCCTACCCGTCCCCAAATAAACATTAGACTAATTAAAATGAGGCTAAACATTTTAAGTATGAATAAGACTAATATATTGTGTGTTTGACAGATAAAAACTACCATATTCCCTAGCCACAGCCACAGTTACCTCAGCAAACATACCAGTTACTACATTTTAGAGTGAATCTTCTCCATACAGCCACAGCTCACCCTCTCACCTACCCCCTTCTGTAATTCAGGTGGCACACTCTGATATACCCAATAATGCCCACACGGTCTTCTTTTCTGGACCCTTCTATTTTTAAGGTTACATGTGATAACGGTGAAAGCCTAAAGGTGATCGCCGTTATCGAGAAGTCAAGAGTGCTGAAAATTTATTTAGCCACTCTGACACCCCGTGCACAACAAAATAGCACTGGGGACTTAGCTTTTAAATGTTTTATGGGGGTCTGAATCATGCACCCCCCGGGGCTTTTGCCCCCACACTCCACTACTTAAGATTCTCAACTCGAGGGGTGCATGTTGGGGGGGGTGAAAACATAAAAAAAATAGCTTTGGGCCGGGCGCAACAAAAACACACCTGCACCAGGTCCCAAACCCAGTACCCTGCCGACCAATGCCGCCAACTCACCCACCATGCCACGGGGTCAGCTTGGCAACCCACTGCGGCACCACCCCTCCCTGTGCATGCTTGCGTGCTATATATAGCGACATCCCATTGGTATATTTGTCTACCCCCCTATCCGGCTGCCCCACCCTACGGGTAGCCCTGGAGATATGCGCTGGGGATTGGGTCGCTGTTATTGAAGGCACCCAATCCCCAGCACTGATTTCTTGTGCTACTCTTTTTAATGCTGCCTCATGTAGTCAGGGCAAACTTCTTGCAATTACTATCACCAGTCTTTTAGAATCCGGATGAGGCAGATGACCCATGTTCCTGCCACAATTACTGTGATGTGACCTCACAGTAACCATGGTAGCAACATTGATTCATCCATAGAAAAAGTAATACAGTGCTCCCTCGCTAAAGATGCAATTAGCCACTGTTTTTCAGCCCCCACATACAAAGCAAAGCTGCGATTGTTGGCTGCTTCTCAGCTCCCCATACAAAACAATGTTGCATTCAGCAGCTGCTCCTTCCTGTGGCTAGTACCCCCAGCCCACCCTTTTTCAGCGTGTGACACCAGGGACCCCAACCTCAGTGCTGCCAAACATAACACTGACAGTGGGGTGCCCAGCTCCCAGTGTCAGTACCTAAAATTAAAGAAAACTGTCCCTCATAGTCTTTTTTTTATTTTTATAAATATCCTGTAAAAAAAGGAAAATGCCCATCGATCTCTGGTTGCTGCCACCATTACTCTTCCCCCCCACCCAATCCTCCCACTCAGCACTCACCATCCCAGTCCCCCCGCCCCTTACTTACCTACCGGGGGTCCAATGCCGAAATCCTCTCTGGATGAGAGACACATCTTCACTCTTCCATGCCGGACTGCGAACTGAGGAAATAAGGTACTGTATGTGGTTCAATCTATTTCAGTGGGTTTTGAACTTGTCCTCATAACTTGGTCATTTGTAAACATTTTTCCCCCCAAACTTTTAACATGGCCTTTTTGGGACCCCACCTCATGAACAGTGGCAGTGAAATTCTGCAAATATATAATATTATATGCAAAAATATTAAAAAACAAGAAAGTTAGCTGGCCTGTCAGCCCAGTGGCAGTGCTATTGCTCGCGACACTGGTGACCTGCATTTGGGAACAAACTCAGGTCACCAGGGGACAGCCGGGGAGTAGGATTAAGTGTCCCAGGAGATGCTGTCCTCCTCTGGGGAAGGAAGGCAGCCAGCTCCCCTGCAATACTGCCACCAGGGTGACCACAGATGTAGGGGCATAAATAGCAGTAGCAGAAAAAAAAATCAAGTTATCAGCGTAAGTTGAAATTTTTCAATGCATGCTCATAACTTTGGTAATTTTCAATATTTTAACTCCAAATTTTCAACAGGGCCATTCCTTCACACCACCTCAGGAGTGTGACAGCTGTCATTTTTCAAATCCTGGCCATAATGTGTTTTCACACTTGTGGCGTGAAATCACCTTTCGGGCAGGATTTCAAACTGTTCTCTGCACTTGTTCATGAGGTGGAGTCATAAGAAGGCTATGTGGGGTCACAAGAATATTACGCTGAAAATTTAGGATGAAAATATTAAAAAACAACAAAGTTATGGGTATACGTTGAAATGTTTTCAACGTACGCTCTTAACTTTGGTACTTTTGAATATTTTGACCCCAAATTTTCATCATGCAGCTGCAGAATAAGGGGTGCTAGCTGCACATTCGAGCAGACTTGATAGACCTCTAGGCCTTTATCTGCTGGCAAATTTCGTATGTTCGTATGTTCGTATCATAGTCATTTTTTCGCACTGCCTCATGAATGTGACATCCGTCATTTTTTCAGATCCTGGCCAAAATGAGTTTTCGCACTTGTGGTGCAAAATCACCTTTTGGGCAGTACTTGAAAATTTTCTCAACCCTTGCTCATGGGTGGGGTCATAAGACGGCTATGTTGAAATTCTGGGGTAAAAATAATTAAAAAACAACAAAGTTCTGCGTATACATTGAATTTTTTCAATGAACACGTGTAACTTTGGTACAATTCAATATTTTGACCCCCAAATTTTCAACATAGCCATTTCTCTCAGCTCCTTGTGAATGTGACAGCTGTCATTTTTATGTTGATTGCGCGCATGCGCAAGAAACATGTTGCGGCAGGTTTCTCCACAAGCAAGTTGTGGAGGCGCGGCACTGTTGTAGCCAATGCCCTCACAACCTGTAAAGGCTTGTCCCGCTTCCCCCAATGCCATGGCACGCTGCTGCTGACACTAGTTCAGTAGTTCAGCCAGTGTGCCACCAACTTTTAGAAAATTTGCCGCTGCAATCAGGGACTGCCTTGTCATTGCAGCGTCAGCCATTTGCTGCAATGAGGGAGCGACCTGTCATTGCAGAGCGGGATCTTGAAACCCTGATATTGCTTGTGAACATGGCAGTGGCTTGCCGCCGTGTTCACAAACAATATTAACCTTCCCTGCCGAGGGGGTGCCCAGTCCCCCTTGGCAGTATGTGTCCCCCACCGTGTTTAGTTGCCAGCGGGTCCCAATCCCCATTGGCTGCAGTACTAATATTTATGTTGCCGTTAAGAGCCACTCCCGTCAGCATTACTCTTACCCCCCTTTTGTTGTGTGCCGACAGGGGTGCCCAATCCCCACTGGCATAATGTAATAACCCTTTGTCAGGTACCCGATAGGGTACCCAATCCCCATCGGCTACAGCTGCCCCCAAAAGAAAGACTCTGTTGGCACACTGAAGCCCACCCCAGCATGCTACATGCCCCTGCAAAATAAAAAATGGTCCAGTGATGTCTTTTTTTTTGTAACCTGTAAAAGAGCGGTCCCTCGTGGTCTCCCTGCCCACCCTTCCACAACCGAGCCCACCCACTGCACCCTGCCTCCCCACCCCCACCCCATACTTAAGTCTGGAGTCCAGCACGATGATCTTCGGTGGACCGGGAACATGTCTGCACTCTTCAAAGCCGACGCGAACTGAGGAAATGCTGGTAAGTTGTATAATGGAATAAATAGGGTTTTTTTCAACTTTGATGCATATTTCAGTCATTTTTTGGAATTTTGGCACCAAATCTTCAACATGAGGTTTTTGGGACCCCTAATCATGAATTCTATCAATGTCATGGTGTTAATCGGCCCCGGAAGGTGATTTCACATTCACTGCACGGAATCACCTTTCGGGACCAATTAACGAAACGACAGCTAATATTTTTCAAGTCAAACTACCTCTTGCTGGGGAGCTGCAATACTGAACATAGGATTTGCAAGAAAGCGAGTTGTGCTCACAACAGAGGGAGGTGAACCTTACAGTTGTCTTTGGTTTGTAGCAGATATTCTGCAGGTGGAGGCTACTTCTAACTGAAAGGTGAAATAAGGAACTTAGAATTATCAGGAAAAGACAGTCTTGTTACAATTCTTAAGATTTTCAGTGCAGGAAGAGTTTAAACCCTGGGCTAAACATTTGTCACAAATCCTGAAATAAGTGCAGGTACAGGTTATGTATTTGACCCAGACAGGAAACTGTTTTTTGTGTTTATCTTTGTGTGCCTTAAAAGGAAATTCCAGACTTTCTCAGGAAGTGATTACATCATAGCTACTTATCAGCCAATAGGTTTGATAACAGACCTGAGAACAATAGTATTATAAGCAAGTGTTTTATAGCAAACTCATCAGAACAGCTAATATTTTTCAAGTCAAACTACCTCTTGCTGGGAGCTGCAATAGTGAACATAGGATCTGCAAGAAAGCGAGTTGTGCTCACAACAGAGGGAGGTGAACCTTACAGTTGTCTTTGGTTTGTAGCAGATATTCTGCAGGTGGAGGCTACTTCTAACTGAAAGGTGAAATAAGGAACTTAGAATTATCAGGAAAAGGCAGTCTTGTTACAATTCTTACGATTTTCAGTGCAGGAAGAGTTTAAACCCTGGGCTAAACATTTGTCACAGATCCTGAAATAAGTGCAGGTACAGGTTGTGTATTTGACCCAGACAGGAAACTGTTTTTTGTGTTTATCTTTGTGTGCCTTAAAAGGAAATTCCAGACTTTCTCAGGAAGTGATTACATCATAGCTACTTATCAGCCAATAGCTTTGGTAACAGACCTGAGAACAATAGTATTATAAGCAAGTGTTTTATAGCAAACTCATCAGAACAACTAATATTTTTCAAGTCAAACTACCTCTTGCTGGGAGCTGCAATACTGAACATAGGATTTGCAAGAAAGCGAGTTGTGCTCACAACAGAAGGAGGTGAACCTTACAATTGTCTTTGGTTTGTAGCAGATATTCTGCAGGTGGAAGCTACTTCTAACTGAAAGGTGAAATAAGGAGCTTAGAATTATCAGGAAAAGACAGTCTTGTTACAATTCTTAAGATTTTCAGTGCAGTAAGAGTTTAAAGCACAGCTGACTTATTTTGGGACTGACTGCTTTCAGAGCACAAACCACCAGGCTGTTTTGGGGCTTGGGAGGTTTACCTGTGTCTGACTTGGATGTCTGGATTTTTCTGTGTTTGATTAGCAGGGGATTTTCTCTGTCAAATTGTTGTGTATGGTATCTTGCTGACAGGAAGGCACTCATCGCAGCGGTGGGTCAGAGCTCTTAGCTGATTGTTTTGTGAGGGCACAGTTTAGGCCCAACCCCTTCCCACCCCTCACCCCACCCACCCTGGAAATAGTTCCTTTATACCTGGGGTTCTGACATCATTTCCTCAAGAGTGCAAGATGCATATCCATGTCATATCCTCTTTAGCACACAGCACTGAAAATATAAGCATATACATTGTATAATATGTATATTTCTATATAACAAACCAATCACACACACAAACACACACACACACACAAAAAAGTACATAATCATGTGGGGAGTAGTGCAATGTAATGGCTGTGGGACAGCAGTCTTCCGGGAGTCTTTCTGGAGGCTGAGATGCTGCCCTATTTGCAGACAACTCTCTGCCCTGAGGGAGGAATTTGCCCGTCTTCAGGCCACACTGGGCAGCAATAAGGGAACCTTCCCCCAGGCCAGACTGGATGGTAGGAAGGGAACCTCCCCCATCCAGGGAGCACCAGTGCCACCACCACTACTTCAGAGGTTGCAAAGAAAGCACAGCAGTTGGACCACAGTGGGCTCAGGGAGGGTGAGGATGGTGGAACAGAGGCACACCCAGTCAGTTGTTCCACTCCACAATCCATACACCATTCTGGGGGAGCACAGCTCCCCTATGGATGCACCCAGAAGGATATTAAGGAGGCTGAGGACACCTGTCACAAGGGAGGCCCACAGGAAGGAGGCAGAGGACACCACAAGGAAAGGAAGCAGCTCCTGGTGGGGGGACTCAATTATTAGGGGGATACAACTGGGGGGAGCAGGGAAAACTGAAGTAAGGTGCCTGCCTGGTGCTATGGCTTGGAGGGACAGGAAGCACATCCTCAGGATCACGAGAACAGCTGCACGGGAGTCTGAGCTGGATGTCATTGTCCACCTAGGGACAAATGACTTGGCTCAACATGAGATGAGAGCAGTGCAGAAGGACTTTGTAGAACTGGGGATGGGCCTAAGACAAGTAGCACACACAGTATCCTTCTCAGAGGTGCTGCCTGTCAATGGCATGAGTGAGGCAAGGGTACTTTGCACCATGCAGTTTAATGAATGGTTGAAAAAATGGTGTGGAGCACAGGGGTCTGGTTTCATTGGTGACTGGGGTTCCACCTGGAGGGACACCAGCCTATACTGGCAGGATGGCCTGCATCAGTCCAGGAAGGGAACAAGTCTTTTGAGCAATCAGTTTAAATGCTTCATTGGCAAGCTTTTAAACTAGTCAAGGGAGGAGGCACTGATAAGCAGCAGGAAAATCCCAGCCTCTCCCTACAAAACAGGGTACTAAATGAGAAAAAGACAGAGGTAGAAAGGTCAGTGGGGGATGCTGCAACAGAAGGTAAAGCCATCAAAAAATGGAAAGCAATGAGTACCAATGCCCATAGTCTGAGTAACAAGCTTCCTGAATTAGTGGCCTTGATGGAGGAGGAACATCTGGATATCGTGGCAGTCACAGAAACATGGTTCGCACAAAACCATGACTGGGACGTAAACATACCAGGATACACTAACTACAGGAGGGACAGAGAGAGTAAAAGAGGAGGAGGAGGAGGAGTAGCTCTTTACATAAGGGAAGGAATCAAAGCAACAGAACAAAAGGGAAAACAGGGAGGAGAAGAAGCACTGTGGGTAAATTTGGAGACCGGCAATGGCACCACAATCCGCACAGGGGTTGTATACAGACCCCCTTCTCAGGGGGAGGAAATGGACAAGGAAATGGTAGAAAGTATACTTAGTATGGCAGAAAATGGGGAGATATTGCTGATGGGCGATCTGAATATGCCAGATGTTAACTGGAGTGCAGTTGCAGCAGCCACTTCGAAGAGTGGGGTTATTCTAGATGCCCTACAGGGGGCATGCCTTAGACAACTAGTATTGGAGCCCACTTGAGAGGGAGCAATCTTAGACCTGGTTCTCTCAAATGGAGATGAAGAGAGGATCACAGATGTAGAAGTGGGTAGCCATCTGGGAACTAGCGACCATCGAACAGTATGGTTCACAATAAACACAGCAATAGAGTCAAGCCATACAAAGGCAAAGGTACTGGACTTTAGGAGGGCTGACTTTGTCAAAAATGGGTGAGTGCCTAAGGAATGCACTAGCAAATGGGCAGGAAGGAGGGGTGGAAGAATAATGAGGGATAATAAAAACTGCCATCACAGAGGTAACAAGCCTTTGTGGAAGCAAATAAACAAAACTAAATGATGTTAGAAACCACTATGGTTCTCAAAGGAAGTGGCAGTGAAGGTTCAGAGAAAAAGAAAGCTTTCAGGAAGTACAAGGAATCACGGAAGGAGCAGGACAGAGAACTGTATCAGTTAAAGCAAAGGAAGCTGGGAAGGCAGTCAGAACAGCAAAGGCCCAAACCGAGGAAAAGATAGCCAACTCAGTTAAGAAGGGATAAAACCTTTATAGGTACATCAGGGCAAAGGAAGACCAAGGGAGGATAGTGAGGCTAATGGGGAGGGTGGGCAGAGGAGACTGTGAAAGGCAGAGATACTAAACAAATATTTTTGCTCAGTATTTACAAAGGAAGAGGGGGAGGTACCTAAAACAAACAGTAGAAACACTCTGGATACAGAAGTTGATACCAGCCCATTTACAGAAGAAAGGGTTCTGAAAGAACTCTTAAAACTGAAGGTGGACAAAGCAATGGGGCCTGATGGGATTCATCCCAGAATTCTAAAAGAACTAAGGGTAGAATTAGTGACACCACTAACTACCCTGTTTAACAAATCATGGGAGGATGGGGTGATACCCGAGGACTGGAGGAGGGCAGATGTGATTCCCCTTCACAAAAGTGGGAGCAAGGCAGAACCAGGAAACTACAGACCTGTTAGTTTAACCTCAGTGGTAGGGAAAATGATGGAATCACTTCTGAAGGAAAAATTGTCGAGTATCTAGAGGCCAGAGGGCACAGGATCCAAGGCAGCATGGATTCACAGCAGGAAGGTCATGCCAGACAAATCTGATAGATTTCTTTGACTGGGTGACCAAAGTAGTAGATCAGGGAGGGGCTGTGGACATGGCCTACCTAGACTTTAGCAAGGCATTTGACACAGTCCACACAAAGATTAATATACAAGTTAGCTAGCCTGGGAGTGGGTCCCAAGATGACAGCCTGGGTAAAAATTGGCTGGAGAATAGGACACAGAGAGTAATAGTAAATGGAGTCCACTCTGAAGAAAGGGGGGTTACTAGTGGGGTACCGCAGGGTTCAGTATTAGGACCGGTCCTCTTCAGTGTCTTTATAAGCGACATTGCAGAGGGACTGGAAGGAAAAGTATGTCTCTTTGCAGATGACACAAAGATCTGCAACAGAGTTGATGCACAAGGTGGGGTGGAAAGGATGAAAAAGGACTTGGCAAGGTTAGAGGAATGGTCAAATGTATGGCAGCTTAGATTAAATGCTAAGAAGTGCAAGGTAATGCACCTGGGAAACAAAAACCCAGGGGAAGAGTACACAATGGGGGGTGAGATACTAACAACAACAAAAATGGAAAGGGACCTGGGGGTAGTCATATCAGATGACCTAAAGGTGGGCAAGCAATGTGAGAGGGCAGCAAGGAGGGCTGGGGGATACTGGGATGCATAGGGAGGCATTACCAGTGAAAACAGGAGTTATTATCCTCTGTACAGACAGCTGGTCAGACCCCATCTGGAGTACTGTGTGCAGTTCTGGAGACCCAGTCTTCGCAAAGACATAGACAGGATGGAAGCTGTCCAGAGGAGGGCAACTAAAATGGTGCAGGGTCTGCACCGGAAGACATATGAAGAGAGACTTAAGGAGCTTAATATGTATAGCCTCGAGGAAAGGAGGGAGAGGGGGGACATGATAGAAACTTTCAAGTACCTCAAGGGAATCAACAAAGTCCAAGAGGGTAGCATCTTTCAAAAAAAGGTGTGCAAGAACAAGGGGCACAATTTGAAGATGGGGGGGCGGCTCAGAGGTAATTTAAGGAAGTATTTTCTCAGAGAGGTTGTGGATGCATGGAGCGGCCTTCGGAGGAGGTCATGGAGTCAAAACAAGTGGTGGAATTCAAGCATGCATGGGACAATCATAAGGCAATTCTAGGGGGTGGGGGTAGGAAGAAGTAGGCTGCTGGTTAACTAGGATCTGCAGCTTATCCAGTAGGCAGGGAAATGGGCAGACTGGGTGAGCCAAGCGGTCCTTATCTGCCGTCAAATTCTATGTTTCTATGTGACAGTGCCAGTGTTCATGAGGTGGGCTCTCAAAAAGCCAATGTTGCACATTTGATGGGAAAAATCCAACAAAAGACTGTTTTACGAGTGTGCGTTGTGCAGTTGCTACACACGCTCGTAACTTTGCGAATTTGCAGTATTTTCACCCCAGATTTTCAACATTGGCATTTTTCAGCCCTCCTTGTGAACAATAAAGCTGTCATTTTTCACACCCTGGCCGAAATGTGTTTTCGCACTTCCAGCACAGAATAGCACGGTCGGTGTGGGAAATCAGTGTTCCGCACAGATTAAGAAAATGACAGTGGCACTGTTCATGAGCAGACATCCTAAAATGCCTATGTTGAAAATTTGGTGATGATACTCCATGAAATGACTGTGTTACGAGCATGCGTTGTGCGCAGTTTGCAAGCACTCTCGTAAGTTCATAAATTTATAATATTTTCACTCCAGATTTTCAACATTGCCATTCTTCTGCACCTCCTTATGAACAGTACAGCTGTCATTTCTCACATTCTGGCTGAAATGTGTTTTCGCAGTTCCAGCGCAGAATAGTGTGGTCGCTTTGGGAAATCCATGTTTGGGACACATTATGAAAATGACAGTGACACTGTTCATTAGCAGAGGTCCTAAAATGCCTATTTTGAAAATTTGGTGATGAAAGTCCATAAAATGAGTGTGTTACTTATGTGCATTGCGCAGTTTCCACGCACGGTTGTACCTTCGCAACTTTGGAATATTTTTACTCCAAATTTTTAGCATTGCCATTTTGCCACACCTCCTTATAAACAGTGCAGCTGTCATTTTCACATCCTGGCGAAATGTGTTTTCGCTCTTCCGGTGCACAATAGCGTGGTTGCTGTGGGAAATCGGTGTTCAGGACATATTAAGAAAATCACACTGACACTGTTCATGAGCAGAGGTCCTAAAATGCCTATGTTAAAAATTTTGTGATGAAACTCCATAAAATGACTGTGTTACGAGCGTGTGTTGTGCAGGTGCCACGCACCCTTGTAAGTTTGCAAATTAGTAATATTTTCACGCCAGATTTTCAATACTGGCATTTGTTCACACCTCCTTATGAACAGTACAGCTGTCATTTCACATCCTGGCAAAATGTATTTCCGACTTCAGTGTAGAATACTACAGTGCGCTGTGGAAATCAGTGTTTGGGACAGATTAGGAATGGCGACTGAGGGGGGGGGGTGACCGAGCTCAACTGAGCTCTGTCGGGACTGCTGCGGAAATCTTTGTGGGCAGGAAAAGGTGACAACGCAGGCAGGAGCCCAGTACAAAAGGGCAGCCTGCAGCGCCGGGAGACACAGAACAAGCGAGTGAGGGAGGGGGAGTGAGTGAGCTCAACGAAGCTCTGTTGGGACTGCTGCAGATTTGTTTGTGGGCAGGAAAAGGCAGCAATGTATGCAGGGCCTGAGTACAAAAGGGCAGCCTGCAGCGGTGGGACCAACAGAACAAGCAAGTGAGGGGGGGGGACTGAGCGAGCTCAACAGAGCTCTGTCATCACTGCTGCGGATTTCTTTGTGGGCAGATAAGGGTGGCTCAGCTGGCAGGAGCCAGTACAGAAGGGCAGCCTGCAGCACCGGCAGAAATGGAAGAAGCAAGTGAGACGGGGGAGTGAGTGAGGCCAACGGAGCTATGTCGGGACTGCTGCAGATTTCTTTGTTGGCAGACAAAAATACCAACAGAGGCAGGAGCCCAGTACAAAAGGGCAGCCTGCAGCGCAAGGAGAAACAGAATGAGTGAGTGAGTCAGGGGGAGTGAGCGAGCAACCTCAAAGGAGCTCTGTCAGGACAGCTGCAGTTTCTTTGTGAGGCAGGAAAAGGTGGCAGCGCAGGCAGGAGCCCAGTACAAAAGGGCAGCCTGCAGCGCCAGGACAAACAGAATGAGCAAGTGAGAGAGGGGGAGTGAGCGAGCTCAACAAAGGTGCATCGTGACTGCTGCAGATTTCTTTGTGGCCAGGAAAAGGTGGCAGTGCAGGCAGGAGCCCAGTACAAAAGGCCAGCCTGCAGCACTGGCAGAAACGGAATGAGCGACTGAGAGGGGGGAGTGAGCGAGCTCAACAGATCTCTCTTGGGACTGCTGCAGATGTGTTTGTGGGCAGAACAAGCTGCCAATGCAGGCAGGAACCCAGTACAAAAGGGCAGCCTGCAGGAGTGGGAGACACAGAATGAGCGAGTGAGGGGGAGTGAGTGAGCTCAGCGGAGCTCAGTTGGGACTGCTGCAGATTTCTTTGTGGGCAGAAAAAGGCAGCAATGCACGCAGGAGCCAGTACAAAAGGGCAACCTGCAGCAGCGGGAGAAACAGAATGAACAAGTGAGAGAGGGAGAGTGAGCGAGCTCAACAGAGCTCTATCATGACTGCTGCAGATTTCTTTGTGGGCAGAAAAGGGCGGCAATGCAGGCAGAAGCCCAGTACAAAAGGGAAGCTTGCACCGCGGGCAGAAACGGAATGAGTAAGTGAGACAGGGAAAGTAAGTGAGGCCAACGGAGCTCTGTCAAAACTGCTGCAGATTTCTTTGTGGGCAGAAAAAATGCCAACAGAGGCAGAAGCCCAGTACAAAAGGGCAGCCTGCAGTGCCACGAGAAACAGAATGAATGAGTGAGTCAGGGGGAGTGAGCGAGCAACCTCAAAGGAGCTCTGTCGGGACAGCTGCGGATTTCTTTGTGGGCAGGAAAAGGTGGCAACGCAGGCAGGAGCCCAGTACAAAAGGGCAGCCTGCAGCGCCAGGACAGACAGAATGAGCAAGTGAGAGAGGGGGAGTGAGCGAGCTCAATGAAGGTGCATCGTGACTGCTGCAGATTTCTTTGTGGCCAGAAAAAGGTGGCAATGCAGGCAGGAGCCCAGTACAAAAGGCCAGCCTGTAGCGCTGGCAGAAACGGAATGAGCGACTGAGAGGAGGGAGTGAGCGACCTCAACTGAACTCTCTTGGGACTGCTGCAGATGTGTTTGTGGGCAGAACAAGCTGCCAATGCAGGCAGGAACCTAGTACAAAAGGGCAGCCTGCAGCAGTGGGAGACACAGAATGAGCGAGTGAGGGGGAGTGAGTGAGCTCAACGGAGCTCAGTTGGGACTGCTGCAGATTTCTTTGTGGGCAGAAAAAGGCAGCAATGCACGCAGGAGCCAGTACAAAAGGGCAACCTGCAGTGGCGGGAGAAACGGAACAAACAAGTGAGAGAGGGAGAGTGAGCGAGCTCAACAGAGCTCTATCATGACTGCTGCAGATTTCTTTGTGGGCAGAAAAGGGCGGCAATGCAGGCAGAAGCCCAGTACAAAAGGGCAGCTTGCACCGCGGGCAGAAACAGAATGAGCAAGTGAGACAGGGAAAGTAAGTGAGGCCAACGGAGCTCTGTCGAAACTGCTGCAGATTTCTTTGTGGGCAGAAAAAATGCCAACAGAGGCAGAAGCCCAGTACAAAGGGCAGCCTGCAGTGCCACGAGAAACAGAATGGGCGGGGAGACAGGAGAGTGGTGACCTCAACAGAAACTCTGTTGGGGCAGCTGTGGATTTCTTTGTGGGCAGGAAAGGTGCCAACACAGCCAGGAGGCCAGTACAAAGGGCAGCCTGCAGCCCCACAGAAACAGAATGAGTGAGTGACAGAGGGCGAGTGAGCGACCTCAACGGAGCTGTGTCGGGACTGCTGCACATCTCTTTGTGGGCAGACAAAGCCGCCAACGCAGGCAGGAACCCAGTACAAAAGGGCAGCTTGCAGCAGCTGGAGACACAGAACGAGCGAGTGAGGGAGGGGGAGTGAGTGAGCTCAACGGAGCTCTATTGGGACTGCTGCGGATTTCTTTGTGGGCAGAAGAAGGCAGCAATGCACGTAGGGGCCCAGTACAAAAGGGCAGGCTGCGGCAGTGGGAGAAACAGAATGAACAAGTGAGAAGGGGGAGTGAGTGAGCGAGCTCAACGGAGCTCTATCCTGACTGCTGAAGATTTCTTTGTGCCCAGAAGAAGGCGGCAATGCAGGCAGGAGTCCAGTAGAAAAGGGCAGCCTGCAGCACCGACAGAAACAGCACGAGCAAGTGAGAGAGGGGGACTGAGCAAGCTCAACGGAGCTCTGTCGGGACTGCTGCAGATTTGGTTGTGGGCAGAAAAAGGCACCAAAAGAGGCAGGAGACCACTACAAAATGTCAGCCTGCAGCACCAGGAGAAACAGAATGAGTGAGTGAGACAGGCGGAGTGAATGACCTCAACAGAGCTCTGTCGGGACAGCTGCAGATTTCTTTGTGGGCAGAAAAAGGTGCCAACGTAGGCAGAAGCCCAGTACAAAAGGACAGCCTGCAGTGCCAGGAGAAACACAATGACAGAGTGAGAGAGGGGCAGTGAGCAAGCTCAACGGAGGTCTATCATGACTGCTGTGGATTTCTTTGTGGGCAGAAAAAGGCGGCAACGCAGGCAGGAGCCCAGTACAAAAGGCCAGCCTGCAGTGCCGGCAGAAACGGAACGAGCGAGTGAGAGAGGGGGAGTGAGCTACCTCTATGGACCTGTGTCAGAACTCCTGCAGATTTCTTTGTGGGCAGAAAAAGTTGCCAACAGAAGCAGGAGCCCAGTACAAAAGGGCAGCCTGCAGCGCTAGCAGAAACAGAATGAGTGAGTGACAGAGGAGGAGTGACCCACCTCAATGGAGCTGTGTCAGGACAGCTGCAGATTTATTTGTGGGCAGCAAAACCTGCCAATGCAGGCAGAAGCCCAGTACAAAAGAGCAGCCTGCAACACCAGGAGAAACAGAATGAGAGAGGTGAGACAGGCGGAGAGAGTGACCTCCAGCGGACTGTGTTGGGACTAGCATTAGATTTCTTTCTTGACCAGAAAAGGTGCTTAGCATGAGCAGAAATCGAGTACAAAAGGGCAGCCAGCAGCACCGGGACAAACACAATGAGCGAGTGAAAGGGGGGGTGAGCGAGCTCAATAGACCTCTATCGTGACTGCTGTGAATTACTTTGTGTGCAGAAAAAGACAGCAACGCAGGCAGGAGCCCTGTACAAAAGGCCAGCCTGCAGCGCCGGCAAAAACGGAATGAGCAAGACCGAGAGAGAGGGGCAGTGAGGTAGCTCAATGGACCTGTGTCAGGACTGCTGCACATTTCTTTGTGGGCAGAAGAAGCCGCCAACAGAGGTGGGAGCCCAGTACAAAAGGGCAGCCCGCAGTGCCAGCAGAAACAGAATGAGCGACCGAGAGAGGGCGAGTGACCCACCTCAACACAGCTGTGTCAGGACAGCTGCAGATTTCTTTGTGGGCAGAAAAAATGTGCCAATGCAGCCAGGAGCCCTGTACAAAGGTGCAGCCTGCAGCAGCTGGAGAAACAAAATGAACAAGTGACACAGGGCCACTGAGCTAGCTCAACAGAACAGTGCAATCAACATTCGGCATTGACAAACGTTTGTTTCAAATTGTGGTCCATATGTGTTTTCACATTTGTGGTGTGAAATCACCTTTTTCACCCAGTATGGTGTACATTCCATTCAGAGGGTATTTTTTATTCATTCATTCATTCTAGTGTCTGTATTTTGGTTTTGTACAACTCTTCAAAACTCAATAAAAATTCAATAAAAAAAATGCACCCTTCTGCACTAGCTTAACCCTTAGACTGCCAACAGAATTAGAACGTATAGGAATTCTGGACAAATATATCAGTCCGCGTGTGGCACAGCATTGCAGTATTTTATTTGTTGTGATATTGTGATCTAAGTGTGGGAGGGGTATCTTATAGAAAAGTGCGAGATAGCATTACTGCTGGTTATGTCACTCATACTACATCTCAGTCCCCTACAGCATATGACACTTGCATTACAATAATACAACAAAATCAAAGAAAACCTTATGAATCAAAACAGTTCTGAGGGAGCTGCTGTTGACTCTAGCCAACTATTGTTCTTTCTGGAACTGCCCCATCTCCCTTAGGGCCGGTCAGAGTTCTGGTCTCCTGTTTCTGTCAGTATGGTACAACTCTGAGCTTGTCTACAGCTGGAAACTGAGGTGGTATGGGGCTACTTATATTATACAGGTGGTTCTGATGTACGTTAACATGGGTGGCCTCAACTAAGCAAAAGTTTTCGAGTGGTCCCAATGTTGATGGCTTACAGTCCCAAAGATGTGGTTCTATGGAAGAGATTTTCTCGAAGATCTACTGTTACTGGTGAGTTACTATACTGTATCTGCAGATAGTGAACCAGATAAAATAATGCATGTCGAGTAGGGGGGTATTACTGACTCCATGCCCACTCAGTCATACTAAGGTTCATACTAAGGTTGTAGAAAGAGCAAGAAGGCAAAGCCCATGACGCTCTTATACTAAACCAAATAATAATAATAATATGAAAGATCAAATCCTGAATCTATTAATCTGTCTAATTTATCTTTAAATATGTCCTTGGTTTTACTAATAACCACATCAACAGGGAGTTTATTCCATGGACCCACAGTTCTAAGTGTAGAGAAATACTGACAACTTGTATGTTTGAAAGGCTTCCCAATTAATAGCAACGGATGACCTCTAACATTATAGATATATTCTTTAAATTGTAAACCTAACTCGGACATAAGATAGGGGTCCTGAATGATGGCGTATAGGAATAATAAATCTCCTCTTAAACGGCGAGTGGATAAGGGCATGAGATTTAATGAGGACAGTCTATTGTTATAGGTTGCATCTTTTAAACTTGATATTCTCTTAGTATACCATCTTTGGACCTTCTCCAGTGACTCACCAAAAGTTTTTTTGTATAGGCACCACAACTGAGCCACACATTCAAGATGTGGCCTGACATAGGATCTGTACAAGGGCATTAATACCTCTGATTGGCGTGATTTAATATTACGTAAGATAGACCATACAACTGCATTTGCTTTGTGGATAATACCATTGATATGTTTGTTATATAACATATTATCTGAAATATTAATGCCCAAATCCTTTTCATCAATAGTTTTTAGGAGGGTAGAACCCCCTAAATGATACATATACTGGGGGTTATTTGTTCCCATATGCATGACTTTACATTTATTCGGATTTAATATCATACCCTACTTATTTGCCCAAGAAGTAATATGGTCTAAGTCATTTTGAATATCAGACACTTGAGTTATGCTATTATATGGACCGCCTATTTTCACGTCGTCAGCATATTTGATGGTGAGTGACAGACAATCCTAGTCATATCAGCAATAAAGGCCTGGAACAAACACGGGCCTAACACTGAACCCTGTGGAACACCACTAACAACTTTACCAACCTCAGAATAAATGCCATTGACAACAACCCTTTATATTCTATCCTGTAACCAGTTATAAATCCAGTTAATTATATGGCAGTTTATATTCATTTTATGAAGTTTTCTAATTAAAGCCTTGTGGGGCATAACATCAAATGCTTTACTAAAATCAATAAAAACAACATCACATGGTATATTATGATCCAGGGAAGCACTAATATTCTCATAAAAACAAATCAGATTAGTAAGACAACTTCTGCCCTTTTTAAAGCCGTGTTGCTCAAAATCCTTGTTATTTAACATTGGTGTTAGAATATCTTTAATCAAACTCTCTAGGACTTTAAATACAGTGGAAGTCAAGCTTATAGGTCGATAATTCTCCCAGTTGTATTTTACCCCTTTTTTATATATTGGAATAACATTAGCTCCTCTCCAATCTGCAGGGACATAACTCTCTGCCATGAACTTTTCAAATATAATTTCTAATGGGAGTGAAATATCTTTAGCCAACAAAAACAGCATATGCCCAGAAATATTATCAGGGCCAGGTGAATATTTGCCCTTAAGAGTAAGGAGTTTATCAAATATCACATTTTCTTGAAACATAATAACAGTGTCATCAGTTGATTTAGTACTATCTGTATAGTCATAACTATATTTATTAAATACATTGCAGAAATCACAATTAAATATTTCTGCCATAGATTTGGGATTGTGTACCAAAGTTGAGTTCAACAAGATTGGCCCAACTTGACACATTGTTTTTTTTAATGAATTAATATATGAATAAAACTCCATACTTTTATTTTTATTATAATTTTTTGCAAGTTTATATTCCCACTTTGATTTTGCCTTTTTGATGGCGGATTTGCATTTTGACTGAATAGTAAGATATGAATTCCAATTAATGCTTGATTTATTTTTAAGTATTTAACATATTTCCTTCTTTTTAGCTTAATTTTTTAATTGATGGATTTAACCATTTTGGTGAACATTTTGAACCACAGACTTTGGGTTTAATAGGTACAAAAGTATCTCTTATATTATATATAAATGTTTTAAACACTGCCCAACTGTTTTCAGAATTCAAATTTGAAAGAATACTCTACCAATTAACTTCCTTGGTAATCATTTCAATAGAGTCAAGATCAGCCTCATTGTATAAATACATTTGAGTATTATTACATGTGGTTGCATACACTTTGTCAATTGTAAACAGGATAGAATTGTGGTCACTTCCTGCAATGGGGTCAGTAATTTTCAGATCAACAATTGGTAGACTATTGGTACACAAAACCAGGTCTAGAATTTTATCTGCCCTAGTTGGTTCAGAAATGATTTGCATTAAAATCCAGCTCTAGACTTGTGGAAAGGAATTTCTTACCCTTACTACGATATGCTGTACTATCCTGCCAGTTACTATCTCCAAGATTAAAGTTGCCAGTTATGACAACATGTCCAGTTTGATAGGCCAGCACGAATTCGGACAAAATGGCATCAAGTACACAGAAAGATGAATTAGGTGGATAGTAGCAACTGCCAAATGTCATAAAATCAACTTAATTCACAAATGCTTTAACCCAAATTGTCTCTGTAGGGGTGTCATGTGTTTTTATGGTGTTTGATATGTCTAAACTGTTTAAAGTATCTTTAATAAATAAGGCAACACCTCCTCCCTTCCTATTTTGTCTATTTAATTTAAATAGTCTAAAACCTGATAAATTACAATCCCACAAAGCTTTGTCATCACCCCATGTCTCACATATAGATATTGGGCCAGATATTCAAACTGCGCCCAAAATGTGCGTAATAGTAGGAGCAAGCACAAGTCAATTGCGCACATGCGCAACAGACGTGATATTCAAACATGGAGCAAGTCAAATTGTGCAACCAGCCAGCATCTGAATATTGCACAACCTGCACCATAGTGCAATCAGGAAGGGAAAGCTGAGCACATATGATGCGCCATAGCGCAACAAAGCCAGTCCAGCTGAGCAGTCTAGAGGCACCACAGCGCAAGCAGGGAGCCCCCCCCAGCAGCAGAGCAATGGAACTGCACAACCAGGGAGGTAGGCAGGGGCCCACCACCCATGCCACAGACGGGCACAGGAACACACTGCAGAACTAACAACACACCCCCACACCCGAAGCACAGCATCACTGGTGGCAGGACGGAATATCCACTGGCCCATGGGGACAAGCCAACAAAGCACAGCTGGGCCATGGCGCCCCAGCACACCCACTGGCAAGCAGAGACTGTCACACAAAGGGGCCGAACAACCCAAGTGTACAACAGCCCCCCCCCGTGCACAGCACACCCTGCACTGGAACCCCAAGACACCACTCATGAGCAGTGACTGTGACCGGCACTGCCGGAATCACCATGCCCCCACAATGCAACCGTGTGTACCACAGAACCATACAAGCCAGACCCACCAGGAGCTCACAGCGGTGTGTGGCAGCACACGGCCAGACCGCCTGAAAGCCACCACCACACCAGGGACACCCCCCCACGCACACACACACAATCCCAGGACAACACCACACCAGATGCCATGCACACCACTGCAACTGAGCACCTATAGCCAGCTGCAAATCAGAGACCACCACGGTATTCATAACAAAATATATATATATTTCTAATCAATAACACAACAATAACAACAGGAACAACCATAACTATATACAAATATATACAATACAGGGGTTGGGGGTACGGGTACAAGGTAGGTGTGGGTGTGGGGCAGGGGTGAAATACTGGTGAGGGAAGGCAGGGTGTGAGGGAAGGGTAAAGGGGGTAGGTGTGGGGCAGCTACTGCCCCCCAGGCTGCATATCAGCAGGCTGCCTCTGTCCCCGTGGCCTCCTCCAGTGTTGGACACATCTCTGGTTCATCTCCCTCAGAATATGCAGGGACTCAGTGGACAGCTCCAGCAGGCGGTGGATGGCCTGCTCAATCCTGCGCAGGACCCGGACACCTAGGGCAAGGGAACAGAATCAATGGCTGTGACTGTCCACAACCCTGAAGCCCACC
The DNA here is from genome assembly GCA_016271365.2 of Neoceratodus forsteri. Lineage (NCBI taxonomy): Eukaryota > Metazoa > Chordata > Ceratodontiformes > Ceratodontidae > Neoceratodus > Neoceratodus forsteri. The sequence goes on along the minus strand of JADMNL010000031.1, from coordinate 111,298,673 downwards.
CAATATGCATGGCATACAACCAAGTGCCCCGCCCCTGTGATGGACTGCACCCACCACAGTGACTGTGCACAAGCCAAGCCCAACCAGGCAGCAACAGCCATGTGTGCCACTGCACACACACCCCACCATGCCCAGCACAGCACAACCGAGGCAGTACAGTGACATGGCGTGGTGGGGAAGGTAGTGCCACAGCCATGTGCCCAGTGCATGCATGGACCACCGGTGACACACTCACAGACATGCAGTGCCACTGGACAGTGCTGACTGTCACACGTCGCATGCATGGCAGTGTTGTCCATGGATGGTGGCCATGCCCTTCCCCCCCATAGCACGCAATAGCATCCATGATGTAATGACACTCACCCTCATCAAGCCGCTGCTGCTGCTGCGGCCCCACACCGCTGCCACCTCTGCCAGCCACCTCCGCAGCACCCCTCTGTGCCTCATCCCGGGCCCTCCTCCGCTCCTCCACGCCTGTGGGAAACAAACGTTGGGAAACACATTAGTGAGATCCCAAAGCAGACAGGCCCCTGCCCCAATGAGTGTGCCTGCCCACACAGCCAGTCCCATACATCACACACCTGCAAACACTGTCACAGCCAACCATGGACCAACCCTCCCCCATGCTCTGGCCACAATACACAGTGTTACCCCTGCGGACAATACAGGTGCATAGACAGCTCACCCACCTGGCCTAGGCACAATGCCCCTCCTGGCACTTGACCTGAGGCACGCCAGCAGTGCCTGCTCCCTCCTGCGCAGGTCACTGTACCGGTGCCTGCACTGCTCCGGTGTTCTGCGCCGCCCAGTGACCTGCTCCAGCTCGGTGGCCACCTGCTGCCACACATGGGTACGGGCCATGTCTAGGGGTTCCTCCCCAAACAGTGGCCCATAGTGAGGCTCCACCATGGCCACTAGGTTGGCCACCTCCAAGCCACTCCACTGGGGAGCTCTCCTGCGTGCCATGTCTACAGGTTGATAGTAGGCAATATGGCGCTCTGCAGCGCGGCAACCCCACATAGAAATGTTAGCAATACAACTCCGTCTGTCCCTAATCAGCTGTTCATACAGCGCCCGCCGGTCCCTATCGCCACCGAACAGCGCTATACAGCTGCAGACATGCCATACGTACAGCGCCAAGGGGGCAAAGGTCAGGCACAAGGTCATGGGTCTCTGGCGCAAGGCCACGCACAGTGCCATTGAACATCTACACGTCCAGCGCGGTCGCCTGCGTGCCAGTGCCACAGTGGACTATTGCACAGTTGTGCCACAGCGCCATGTGGTGACCAGCGCTGTAGTGCCACTGGCACAATGGTGGCCGTATCCTGAATTGCTGATCACGCACAGCATGTCATCAGCGCGGCAGACGCCTGCGTACGCTACCTGGGCATGCGCAGTGCGGTGTACTACGCAGTCACAGAACTGCGCCATTGGCTCAGCCGGCTCAACCGTATTGCACAAAGCGCAACAGCGTGATATTCAGCCGTCATATGCAAATCATCTAATCAGCCATTCAATGGCACAGCGGCACGATTTGCATCTCATTAAAGTTGCTCCACTCCTAATTTGCATGCATTGCGCTATAAATGTGCGACATTGATCTGCAGTGGCCATATTCGGTTACTGCAGGTGATAGGTGGGTTGCATGCTGTGTGATGTTCTGGACTATGGTCATGGGATATTGCTGTATACTGCACAGTCACAGGTGTCCACTTCCACCCATACAGACTGTGACATGGCCGAGCAAGGACTGGGTGAGGAGGATGATGGTGGGTGGAAGAGGAGGCCCAACTTCACAAAAGCTGAAACAGAGGCACTCTTCGAGGCCTACCTGGAGGAAGAGCCACTACTCAGTGGACGGCGGGGCACCCCTCAGGCCCATGCTGCTGCAGGTGAGGGGGTAGCTCGCGCCGTAAACCTGCACGGAAGCCACCAGCTCCATGCAGGAATGTAAGAAGAAGATGGGACCCGACAGGAGAAGGGTGAAGGAGAAGGTGGCAGCCCTCAGGCGACACGCTGCCCACAGGTGGGGGCCAGCCAGAGGTGGTGCAGCTGACCCGCCGGAGGACCGTCTTGCTGCATCCATGCAGTGCAGTGCCATCGAGGGCATTCCAGGAGGTGGCTTCCAGACAGGTGGTAGCCCATCACTGCACGGTATGACATGGTCGGGGGGGGGAAGGTGGATCCCATGCACTAACATGTTCTCACTTTCTGTTACAGATCCTGTGCGTCTGCAGGGGACAGTGGTGGGGGGCCCATGCACTGTGGACATCCAGTCAGAGTTGGAGGAGGGTCCATCTACCTCTGCTGGTAGCCGGCGTGCATTGCATCAGTGTGCACGCCTGGCTGCCATCTCCGATGTTGGTGAGTCAGGTGTGGGGGGTGCTCTTCCTGTGTCTCAGCGGTCTGGCATGCAAGCATGCCAGCACGCTGTGGCTGTGGCACGAACCTGCACCTGACTGCAGTGACCTCTATGGGCAGTGACACGTGTGTGTCACATAATGGACACACAGCAGGACAGCTCGCGCCCATGGACCTAGCTGGTTCCAACGTGTGTGCCAGCACGTCAGCACAGTCCCAGGCTGTGCCTGTCAGCACCGGTGGGGCAGCACCGGTGGCTGTGCAGGTCTCTGGCACTGTTGCAGACACAGCAGTGGAACGACTGGTCCGTTGGGCACAGCAGGCGGAGGGGCAGCAGCAGCAGTCACCCACCGGGTCTGGGGGGACAGGGTTCAGCGGTGGCGTATGCACACCACCTGTTGACTTGCCCATACCTGGTCCTGGTGAAAGCGCCCACCCTCAAGGGGTGTTGAGCATCAGGCCCTTCCATACCCTGAGGGACAGGTTGCCGATGTGGCAGACGACCCGTTTGATGAGCACACTCACCTGCTGCGGGCATCAGTACAGCAGCAGATGCGGGTTGCAACGTCCGTGGAGGCACTGTGTGTGGCTGTGGAGTGGCACAGCAGGGACAACGCGATGATCCTTGCAGGGATTGTCCAAATGCGAATGGATGTGACCGCCGCCATTGACAGGCAGACCCAGGCATTGGTCGCTGTCGTGGCTGCATTGGGCACAGAGTCAGGTGCCCCTGTGCCGCGCACACCACGCAGTACGCTATCCACTCCCCGTTCCTGGCGTCATGCGACACCCAGCCTGTCGACGCCGGGTTCTGCTGTGGGCATCCCGAGCACCCCTGGTGCAGGTATGTTCGGCATGCTGCAGACCCCTTTGCGGACAAGGTCACGCTCGCGCAGTGGGACCCCTGGTGGTCCATCAGTGCCACCCCATGTGGCCCATGCTCAGCCTGCCAGTGCTGCTGAGTCTCAGTGGGGCTGCCCACACATCCGAGGTGGCCGTGGCACAGTGCCACATGACTGACCTGTCTCCCAGTGTGGGCCCTGTCTGGTGCTGCCCTGTGTGCAATGTGTGTGTCATGGTGGGCAGTGCACCAGTGGGTGCCCTGCCCAACACGGCGACACACGGACCACCTGCACACCCACCCGACTGCTGTCCACGGGTGCATGTGCATGATGGTGCCTGCATTGCACTGTACACCAAGGTGCAAGGGTGCCCAGCATCTGACACACGTACATGAACAGTACAGGTGGTGGGGGTGGCCTGTGGATCTGTGTGTTTGACATGTCTGTTCCTGCTCTGCTGTGCACCTGCCGCTGTGCACTTTGTGCCTGGTGTGTGTGTGTGTGTCTGTCCATGTAGCATGTAACTATTCACCCCTCTCTGGTTGTGTGTTTGTGCGCCTGTACCCTTCCACTCCCCTCACCGTCATGCACCCCTGGTGTGTTACCCTGTGTGTATGTGGGTTGCGCCCTGGACAGTGTTGGTTGCACATGTCCGCACGACTTACCTGTGTTGTGCAAGTGCTCCTCTGTGATGGTGTCCCGGTGCAGCTGGGCCAGCCGGATCAGTCGGGGTCATGCCGCCCAAGGGGGGGCTGCTCATCCCCATCATCACCGGCGTCACCAGCATCCCCATCGCTGTCCCCCTCCTCGACCTGTACGGCTATCCCACAGTCTTTGGCCATGTTGTGCAGGATACAACAGACCAGGAATATCCCACAGGCCTTTGAGGGGCTGTACTGTAGGGCACCGCCAGAGGTGTCTAGGCATCGGAAGCGTGCCTTCAGCATCCCAAACACCCACTCGATGATGTTGCGTGTGGCGGCATGTGCCTCATTGAAGCGTTGCTGCGATGGGGTCGTGGGGCACCGGTAGGGTGTGAGCAGCCAGGGACGGAGTGGGTATCCACTGTCACCTGTGTGGAGATAGTGGAGATTAGTGTCATGTTCAGGACCATATTGCCCCTAGCCCTGTGTGCCACTACCATGGCACCTGTGGCTTGCCCACCCGTCCCCCAACTTTGCCACTCCTACATGCATACTCACCCACTAGATGTCCTGTGGGGATGTCCCCACTCTGGAATCGATGGCACAGTGCAGACTGTTACCATATGAATGAATCATGTGCTCCACCAGGGTGCGTGGCACAGACATTGATGATGCGCCCACTGGCATCACACACCACCTGGCAGTTGACACTGGAGAACCCCTTCCAGTTGCGATATGCGGCCCCATCGGGGCCAAGTGGTGTGCGAATAGCCACATGGGTGCAGTTTATCGCCCCTAGCATGCCAGGCATACGTGCTACCCTGTGGAACTCCTGTATGTTTGCTGTACGCCTGTCAGCGGGTGCTGGGGAAATGGATGTACTCCGCAGCATGTGGCAGCAGTGCGCTGAGGAATTGAGTGAGGATGCGTGACGTGGCCAACTGTGTTATGCCTGTGGTGTCCCCTGTTGGCCTCTGGAAGGTACCCGTGGCGAGCAAGCACATGCAGGCTGCTACCTTTGTCTCCACTGACAGAACGTGACTCTGTCGTGAGGGTGCTTGCATCACATCACTGCACAGCTCACAGGGCTGCCTCAGTATTGCCCTGTTCAGGCGGTATCGGCCCACAATCTCGACATCCGAATACAGCTCAAAGCTGATGCAGGCACGGTACTGCCTGTTGGGGGCATACCACCGATGGGCGCTTCCACAGCCACGTCCCCCTGCAGCATGTCTTCTCACCCCCCTCACTACAGCTTCCATGTGGAAGCTGGTACTGTCCATCTCCCTGGCTTGTGTCCCCCCTCCAGCTGTTGTTGTTCTGTTCCCCCCGCTGTCCTGACTGCTACCTCCACTGCACCAGGTACACCTACTGGCCTCCGAACTCTGTGGCCCCACACGCCTTCAGCTGCCACTATTCTGTCCTGCCTTCTCCCTGGCCTGCACTGGTTGCTGCTGTGGCCTGCTCCCTGTTGCTGCCTCATGAGCATTCCCTGTCGAGGTTCTTGCGCCTCTTCCTTGAGCCTTTTATTTTGGCTCATTTCCTGTAAGCGTAACTTCCGCTGATCCACTGTTGCGCATTGCACAAGCCTTTGAATATCACATTGCGCACTTTATGCATGGATCCACCCCCTTCGGTTGCGCATGCCTTCATTTGCATTGCGCTGTTGCTCAGCATGTTTTCAGTGGCACAACTGCCTCCCGCTGAATATCACAGAATGGCGCATTTTCGGACTTGCGCTGGCGCAACCCTTTTGAATATCCCACCCTTTATGTCTATACTGTCATGTAAAACTCTCACTTGGAGTTCATCCATTTTTTGGCAAAGGCATCTAGCATTGAAACTTAAAATCTGAAATTGTTTCGTATAAATGTGAGTGTCAATCCACTAGTTTATGAGAAGAAGACAATGCCTTCAACTCTCCCCCATTATCTAGTTTAAACTATTATTAATAACTGACAAGAATTGTTGGCTTAGAAAAGCATCTCCACGCCGGCTTAAATGTAAACCATCCCAGCTAAATAAATATTCCCTCCCAACATAATCTTCCCAATGGGTTATACAATTGAGGTCCTGTGATAGGCACCATTGACAAAGCCAGTTGTTTATATATTTTATTTTCTGGTTTAACGCTTGTGAAAAACGCGGGATTGGAAGAATTTCAGAGAGGTAAATTGTACATTCTATTTCAACTAGTTTATTGGTAATTCCCACAAATGCGGCCTTAATGTCATTAATAGACTCATAGGCCCAGATATTCAAAAGGGTTGCGCATGGCATCGGTCCCAGACGGCTGCTGATTGGCAGGGCGCCAGGCGCAAGTCGCTAGGGATCGGGGTATCTGCATGCAAATGGGTTATAATGACATGCAATGACCCCATTCATGCCTTGCATACATTATGGCCCCATTTGCATGTTGCATTTGATCGTCGCGCATGCGCATGAACTTGTACTAGCACATCCCTGCTCCACTTCTGGCCACTTGCATTGGCACTGTGCCACTGCACCATGCACACTGTGGGTGGCCAGGGTGTGATATTCAATGATGCTGTGCCATGGCGTAGCTCCATTGAATATCGCCCAGTCAATGCCCCTGCGCAGCCAAATTGTGCTGCGTCCAGGCTTGCGCCACAGCCTGGTGCAGTTTGAATATCTGGGCCATAATATTTATTGTTGGCTCCAGCATGTATTACTACAATGGGATTAATGCCAAAATCCTTCATAATATTATCCAACATGTATGCAATATCTGTTAACTTGGCACCTCCAAAGCTGGAGCAAGTTCTATTATATTTGTCTGGGTTACAAATAGCCTTATCCAGATGTTTTATCATTGAATCGCCTAATACCAGTACCTGTCTAGATGGGGAGTCAATAATTGAAGAATCAATGGAGTTATGAATGGGGCTGTCTATATTATTAGGCATAATGTCTGTCACAAAATCAATCAAGGGCTGATCATCAATTTGGGCATCTTGTTGTAAGGGAGGGGCGTTTAAACTTTGTGTAGTTAAAGTCTGTTTATGATTAACATCAAATCATACAGATGGTGTATCCCTTAAGATGGTTTCCTGGCTAAGAAGCGGATTAAAATAATCGTATCTATTGGATAATTGAATAAAGTGTTTTTCAGCTTTTCTTCCTTTTTTGTAACATTTGTTGGTTTTTACCTCATACCACATATTATCCACATTTTCATCTAAGATGTCCTCTTCCCTAGATCTTTTCTTAATAACCTCCTTTGGGGGGGGGGCATGGGGATTAGGGTTAGGGGCCACAGAGCTCGATAGACAGGTGGTTTGATGCATCTCAACAGACGTGACTATAGGAGTTAAGATTGATGGAGTAATTGGAGATACCACATTCCCGCTGTTATTAGCCTGGGGGAAATTCTCAGGTTCTAGGGTGGGTGTGGCATCACCAGATCCCAAACTACTGTCACAATTACTATTATGAGGAAGATAATTCAATAAACGAAATCACTCAGCCATTTCATTCTGACTGGCTTCTGATTGAATTAAACGAGAGGAAAAAAGACTAATTTTGTGCTTAAGTTCCAAATTTTCTAGACATTTGCCACACTGACATAGTTGAGTAGGAACTTCCTCTGTAATCATTTCAAACATCTTACAAACTTGACATTGTAGCACCAGTGAACCACAAGCGCTAATACAAGTTATATTATTAGCATTAGTTTCATCTTGTCGTGGAGAAGCCATAGTGCTTTTACTTTATTTAATGTTATATTCAGACAGTGTAGCCCACACTTTCTTAGACACAACTTACTATACCCTAATATTAAAGAATGATTATCTAATACTGATATATATATATACACAAGTCATAAGGAAAGATACACACACACATAAGTAACTAACGATAAGAGCCTGGTATTACCAGGAGAGAGTAACCGGAGCACAATCCCCGGCAAGCACAATAATGCCTAGAACAAACTTTTAAATAACCGCTGGGTATTTGTTTGACGAAAGCAGGTATTAAACGCTACCAGTTTACAATTTATGTTTAAACTATTGAAACAACCAAATGTCTAATGCGTAGACACTGTACCCTGGTCAATTTTAAAAACCCTGATCTTTACCTGACATAGCAACTTTATCAGGAATTATATATTAATCAGGCAGCCACTAATGTCTTTGTAGATATGTCCCTCTTCACCCGCTAAACACGCCAAAACATCTTGTGATGATACGCAGCGTGTCTTTCTTGTACGTCTTCTTGAGCATCAGTCTTATACCACCCCACTCAGGCTCACCCGCCCGCTGCTGGCTAGCTATATATCTGCTCGCAAACCCGAAGTGTGTGCGTGAGATGACAAGGCACACGTATACCACTCTGCCCCAATCAAGGATTTAGTTTGTTTTTAATAAAAAGAAACACCACCGAAGTGGCTTTTAAATAATCCCACAGCTGTAAGTAACTAAAAAGTATATGGACAAATATGTCCCTCTATCCGTAAGAAACAGAGCTCACACAGTATTCAATAAAGTTAAAATTATAACTCAAATACTACAGAAGGAACAAGGTTAAGGTATAAGCACTATGTCTGTGCAGAGCAGTGTCTCACACAGTAGTAGGTTGACTTTTAAATATTTGCGTTTGCTGCTGGGCTAGCCATATATCTGCTCGTAAACCCGGAAGTGCATGCCTGAGATGACAAGGCACACGTATTACCACTCTGCCCCAATCAAGGATTTAGTTTGTTTTTTATAAAAAGAAACACCACCAAAGTGGCTTTTAAATAATCCCACAGCTGTAAGTAACTAAAAAGTATATGGACAAGTATGAAACATAGAAGCATAGAATTTGACGGCAGATAAGGACCGCTTGGCCCACCCAGTCTGCCCATTTCCCTACCTACTGGATAAGCTGCAGATCCCAGTTAACTAGCAGCCTACTTCTTCCTACCCCCAACCCCTAGAATGGCCTTATGACTGTCCCATGCATGCTTGAATTCCACCGGTTTTGACTACACAACCTCCTCCGGAAGGCCGTTCCATGCATCCACAACCCTCTCTGTGAAAAATACTTCCTTAAATTACCTCTGAGCCGCCCCCATCTTCAAATTGTGTCCCTTGTTCTTGCACACCTCTTTTTTTGAAAGATGCTACCCTCTTGGACTTTGTTAATTCCCTTGAGGTACTTGAACATTTCTATCATGTCCCCCCTCTCCCTCCTTTCCTCGAGGCTATACATATTAAGCTCCTTTAGTCTCTCTTCATATGTCTTCCGGTGCAGACCCTGCACCATTTTAGTTGCCCTCCTCTGGACAGCTTCCATCCTGGCTATGTCTTTGCGGAGACTGGGTCTCCAGAACTGCACGCAGTACTTCAGATAGGGTCTCACCAGCTGTCTGTACAGAGGGGTAATAACTTCCTGTTTTCTACTGGTGATGCCTCTCCCTATGCATCCCAGTATTCTCCCAGCCCTCCTTGCTGCCCTCTCAAATTGCTTGCCCACCTTTAGGTCATGTGATATGACTACCCCCAGGTCTCTTTCCATTTTTGTTGTTAGTATCTCACCCCCCACTGTGTACTCTTCCCCTGGGTTTTTGTTTCCCAGTTGCATTACCTTGCACTTCTTAGCATTGAATCTAAGCTGCCATACATTTGACCATTCCTCTAACCTTGCCAAGTCCCTTCTCATCCTTTCCACCCCACCCTTTGCATCAACTCTGTTGCAGATCTTTGTGTCATCTGCAAAGAGACATACTTTTCCTTCCAGTCCCTCTGCAATGTCGCTTATAAAGACATTGAGAGTGGACCGGTCTAATACTGAACCCTCACGGTACCCCACTAGTAACCCCCTTTCTTCTGAGTGGACTCCATTTACTATTACTCTCTGTCCCTACTCTCCAGCCAATTCTTTACCCAGGCTGTCATCTTGGGACCCACTCCCAGGCTGGCTAACTTGTATATTAATCTTTGTGTGGGCTGTGTCAAATGCCTTGCTAAAATCTAGGTGAGCCATGTCCTGGCCCTCCCTGATCTACTGCTTTGGTCACTCAGTCAGAGAAATCTATCAGATTCGTCTGGCATGACCTTCCCGGTGTGAATCCATGCTGCCTAGGGTCCTGTGCCCCTCTGGCCTCTAGATACTTGACAATTCTTTCCTCCAGAAGTGATTCCATCATTTTCCCTATCACTGAGGTTAAACTAGCAGGTCTGTAGTTTCCTGCTGTATGTCCTTCTATCCGTAAGAAACGGGGCTCACACAGTATTCAATAAAGTTAAAATTCTAACTCAAATACTACAGAAGGAGCAAGGTTAAGGTATAAGCGCTATGTCTGTGCAGAGCAGTGTCTCACACAGTAGTAGGTTGACTTTTAAGTCACTGGGCCTCTCTCATGAAAGTCTCCAAGAGTACCAATTAATGCCAGATGTGATGGTGGTTTTGTGTTGTGGACACCTCTCCTGAAGGAACTGTCTTGAGACTATCACAACTCATTTCACCCAGGCGTCGAAACAACCAGAAGATAGTAACTGGTTGTGTGGCCACTGCTGATCTGGGCTGTGCTCTAACCTGACATCTAGAGCTGAAAGATGTCATACTCTCAGCATCATCCACTGCCTCTGGCCAGCTGTTTCAATCGGTTACAGAAATGACAGCCCTTTACAGCCAGTGAGAAATATCTCAGGCAGATTAAACAAATGGAACTGAGTAGCATGCAAAAGTTTCTCCTGGTCTTGAAAAGGGTACAAGAAATTAAATGACTGAACTGTATATCCTTTTAGTCAAGGGACTAAATAACCAAATTATAATGATCTGTCCCCCAGTAAGCAGGTTTACTGCTTACTCTGATTTAGATAGCCTGCTGTTTTAATGTTTTTTATTCTTGCAAAGTGTGCAAGTGTGAGCCTGTATCCAGTTTGGAATTCAGAGCTGTAGAACACCCTTTTCTTGCTCGCTTTAGCTCAGGGACAGAGGTAGGGGCAGAATCTCAACCTCTGGAGTTAGGTTGATGGGACACTGGATTTAACCATAGATAAGTTTGGATCTTTGGCATGGATGCCTTCTGAAACACTCTTCGGATGACCTTGTGGATGAGTGGTATACGGCATTGTTTGCATGGTGACATAAGGCTGTTGGCAACTCTGGTTACAGGCGCTGTATTTTGCACACTAAACCAGAAATGGAACCATTATAACTGAGGTTTAATGAGAGAAAAGGAGATGCAAGTTCTGTTTTTTTTTCCCATTTCCATGTCCCCCTGCCCACCATAATCCTTGGGGAAGAGCAACACCAGATGATGGCTCAGCACTTTTTAGTCAAATGACAGGGTATTGTTAGGAGGAGCTTAACTAATATATTTTTTTTTGTAAAACTTTATCCAGTAGAATCAGCAGTACAGTTATGACAGTTCTGATTTCATACTTGACATTGGTTATATTCACATTTGATTTTGTGGAGTTATGTTACATTACATGAAAGAATATGACATGCTAAGCAAAATAAAATCATTCTTTCTACTTGTGTGGAGTCTTATTTTAAACAGGACCAAGCAGAGTTACCCATTTTCTTCACCTCATATCGATGGTCTGGTAATTTTGTTTTGTGGAATGTCAACATTCCCCCTTTCCCCCCAACACCAACGACAGACCCTAGGGTCCCGGGGGCATCAGGAGGAGTATAGCAAAAAGATAAAAATATGGGGTAGCAAGAAGGAGGAGAACAGTGCTGGGGCCCCCTGCAGCAATTTTAAAAAAACTGAAAACCACGGAGCCGGCAGTATCTTCTCCAGTGGGCCCCAGATTTGTTGATCTTTCTCCTCCTGGTCATTTGCCTTATATTGTGCATGTTTTAGTTTCATGCAGTGTAATAGATGTGCCCATTGTGCGACTGTTGGGGACCCTTCTGAACCCCACTTTTGGGCCAATGTCTGCTTAGCCACTACTATGCCCAGGCTCCATAGTGAGTATTCTTCCCCTCCTCTTCTGTTTCCCCCACTCGGCAGTCCCAACAATATGTGGGCAGGGTCCAGTCTTGGGGTGTTCCTGAGGGTCCTGCTCAATAGCAAGGCAATCTCCTGCCAGTATGGCCTACCCCTTGCACACTCCCACAGCATGTGGAAGAAGGTACCCATTTGTGACTTGCATTTGGGGCACTGGTCTGAGTTTAATGAGTTAATTTTCTGTGAAAGGGCCGGAGTGAAATAAATTCTGTGTTGGAAGTTGTAGTGAATGACCCTCAGTCTATTGCTTTTTGAGCACTCCATCCCTCTTTTAAAGATAGAGTTCCAGTCTAACCAATATTTAGGGCCAAGAAAATCATTATGGCAAAGTATCTGGAGTCCAGGGAGGCAAGTGCAGTTGTCCATACAAGGAACAGTGGTGTGTGTGTGTGTGTGGGGGATATGTTTTAGTGGCAATCCATACACAACATCTCCGTAGTTAATGATAGGAGGATTCATCTCTTCAACAAGAAACATGATAGGGTGGTGCTGGCCGTTGCAAAATAACAGAATTGTAAATTTGGGAAGTTTGGTGTTTCTAGTCATTTCCAGGCGTTTGAAGCTTATTACAGTATGTTTAGTCAATCTTTAGTTCCATTGCAAGCACATTGCTTTAGTGCATTATCAGTATTTGTAAGTACTGGAGACGGAATGGACATGAATACCATGTTCCTTTTTATGTATATTCTGCTTCCAGTAAATGCAGTCTTGGAGTTAGTGACGTGCATCTCTTCGTACCTATCCTCTACCCCTCACAAGTCTCCCCCCAGCCTACCCTCCATTCCCTTCCCTACCCATCCTATCTAAAGGCCAAGGCTCACCTATCTATTTCAGACAAAGCTTACCCCAAGCTGACTCTCATCCTAGTGAACAAAGCTGCCTCTGGCTGCCCCCCAAGCGTGTAGTCCCCGTTAGTGTCCCTTACTGTGGTATTTTGTTTAACAACTAGTTTTGCTCACTTTTCTATTTACCGATATAAACTTCTACCTACTCCTTGCAACATGTATGCTTGTTACTACCGCCTCCTGGAAGTCTTTCTAGTTCTTATTTTTTTCTTTATTTTTCTTTCTTCTGTATACCTATGTATGTATGTATGAGCACTGTTTTATGTTCTGATGCGGACTTGTGTATAGAAGTCTCTAAAAACATAGGTAAACAAATAAATACAATGTTAATTTCATGTAATCCTGTTGTAAACTTATGTAACTTGCTTGTTTTCCAATGTTTGCTACTTGATGTGTCCTTTGTATTGCTCAATTGTATGTTTGACGTGGGACCTTTGAAAACAAGCTCTTAACTCAAAGATTGTAATCCTAGAGTTGCATAAATAAAAAAAATAATAAATAAAATAAATAGAGCATCGAGATGTGAATCTAGAGACCCAGCAGACCTGAGTTTGAATCTCACAACTACCACTTACATACTGTCTGACTCTGGGCAAGTTACTTAATCTGACTGTGCTCCTGGGTGGTAAAAATGAGCTTTGACTCAGTGGCCCAGATTTTCAAACTGAGCCATTCTGAGGCGCAAGCCCCTGCGCTGCTCAAAATAGTTGCGTAGGGGTGTGCCCGGGGTGATATTCAAAGGAGTTGCGCTGTTGAGCAACTCCTATCTCAATATCACTAACACTTGCGCATGGCGCAGTGGAACTTGCGCCACCGCAAGTTGCCAGAGTTGAGCATTAAACTTGCGGTGGCGCAAGTACCATTGCGCCATGCTCAAATTTCCGATATTCAAAAGGTGACATGCAAATGGGGCCATAATTTATGCAAGGCGCAGGGGGGGCCATTTGCATCTATTTATGGCCCCATTTGCATGCCATTTGCATGTAGGTGAGCCGATCCCCGAGGACTTGCTCCTGGCCACCCTGCCAGGCAGCAGCCGTCGGGGACCGACGCACAATGCAGCCCGATCGCGGGCATCACAGTTACATGAAACCCCACACATATCCCACAGCCCGATCGCGGGCAGTACAGGTACATGAACCCCCACATATCCCACAGCCCGATTGCGGCAGTACAGATACATGAACCCCCACATATCCCACAGCCAATCGCGGGCAGTACAGGTACATGAACCCCCACACATATCCCACAGCCCGATCGCGGGCAGTACAGATACATGAACCCCATATCCCACAGCCCGATCGCGGGCAGTACAAATACATGAACCCCCCACACATCCACAGCCCGATCGCGGGCAGTACAGATACATGAACCCCCACACATATCCCACAGCCCGATCACGGGCGGAAGCGTGAGACCCCTCCCCGGTGCCCGATCGCGGGCAGGATGTAACCCTCCCCCAACCGAATATCTCTGGTGGTCAGTGGACCGTAAAGCCCGATCGCGGGCAGAATGTCACATCACAACCCCCAAACATCTCCTAATGTGTCTAGTGTCCCCCCCACCACCCGAAGCCCCTTCACCCGCTCCCCGCGGCGGCGGGCGACAGCATCCCACCTGCCTGCCGCCCGCCGACTGACTATCGATAGGGCTGCCGCCCATTGGTGCAGAGCTACAGCCAATGAGCATACAGCCCATACCGTACATGACAGTCAGATTTGTGAATAAGCGGCAGGTGGGTGGGATGCTATCGGCCGCCGGCTGCGGGGCGGGTGGAAGGGCTTCGTGGGTGGGTGGGGGACACTAGACTACCAGGAGATGTTTGGGAGGGTTGTGATGTACATTCTGCCCGTGATCGGACTTCTGATCACTGGACCACCAGGGAGATATTCGGGTTGGGGGAGGATTTGTTCTGCCCGTGATCGGGCACTGAGAGTTCATACATTCTGCCAGCGATCGGTATGGGATATGTGTGGGGGTTCTGTAACTGTAATGCCCGCGATCAGGCTCGGGATATGTGGGGGTGTCTGTAACTGTGATGCCCGGATGAACTGTGGAGATGTGTGGCGGGGTTCATGTTACTCTATGCCCGCGATCCGGGCTGGTGGGGGAGTTGATACAGGTTATGCCCGCGATCGGGCTTCGGAGATGTGTGGTGGGGGTTGTTTTTACGTTCCTGCCCGCGATAGGGGCTGGTGGGGGGCACAGGGACCGAGTTGGGGCCAGCCAGTGGTGGCAGCTGCTGTGTTGCGCCCTGCAGTGCAGCAGCTCACCTGTGGGTGGCCCTCAACTTGATCCTTTTTTTTTTGGCTCAAGGTTGTGCAGGCGCAGGTTGGGGGTTGCGCATGCACAACTCTGCACAACCTGACTAAATATCGGGTTGCGCAAGTTATGCATGGTTCCTCCCCCTCCTGTTGAGCATGCATTCATTTGCATTGCTCTTTTGCGCAACCTGTTGTCAGTGGCGTAACTGCCTCCTGCTGAATATCGCAGAATGGCGCATTTTTGGACTTGTGCATGCGCAACCCTTTTGAATATCTGGGCCAGTATGCCTTTCCCTACCAAAATTGATAGATGAATTAAGGTTATCCCTACCATTTCTACTAATTTCACAAGATATTGATTTCTCATGGTGAAACCTTTCAGATGTATCATGAATTTACAAGAACATTGCAATCCCTCAGTGTCCTCCCTGTAATTTGGCCTCAAAGAGATCTTTGTACTTCTTCATCAGTGCTTTCTGCCCCAAGCATCACATGCTGCCATGATGTGACATGTGACAGGCCAAGGGATGAGAAAAGCTCTTCACCCTAGTTTCTTAGTCTGAAACCCGTGCACAGTACAGACTCGCATAAAAACAAGCCTGATTCATCTTTATTCAAGTAAACAAACTTCACCCAAAAACAAGACTTTAAATAGTTTGCTAAACCCCTCCCAGTTGTGCTGTATATTGAAAGGATAGGAACTCTCAGATATCATATAAATAGTGTGTCTCATATTTGCTGTATAAGTAGTTGTTTTATGTTACGGTGTAGTAGATAACAAAGGTTCCATATCATAACGGCGATTGGGGAATAGAGACAGACGTTTTAGCAAGTGCACATTGTCGAAAAAAAAAGGCAATGTGCACTCTAGTGAAGGAACATTGACGAACCTAAACAGGTTTTTCTACAGGAAGGCTGTGCCCCCTCCCCGCACCCCTCCTACTTTAGGATTGCTAATTCCAGGGAGGTGCATGTAGGGGAGGGGGGAAAAAACCTAGAAAAAATACAATTTTCTTTATGGAGCATGTGTGGCAATAAAAAATGGTATCCTCCCCAACCCCAAACCCCGCACCCGTCCCACTGTAGCCTGCCTCCCTCACCACTCCTCCACAGTGCCAGCTCGGCAGCCTCCCACCACACAACCCCCATCCTCTTCCACCCTCCATCCCATCCTTCCTGTCGCCTTCCCCTTCTTCCTGTCACCCTGATCACTAACCTTGCTCGGTAGCTTACAGAACTGGTGTTGTAATTGTGTCGCTTATATTCGAGTCGCTCAATTGCAGTTGCTGTTATGACTGTATACCATAACAAAGGGGGTGCCGTGTCTTGGACTGAGAAGAGAAATAAAGGGAGTGAAATGATGGGGGTACTCTGCTTACATGCCCCTTTCCCACCACTGCTGCCATTTGAGTGCTGTTGCACATAGGGCCCCCGCTAGTGTGAGTACTCTGAGGACTGGTACAGTAAGGTCACAACCTACTGCAAATATTCTGAGGACTGGTGCAGTAAGGCCACACCCTACTGCAAGTACTTTCAGGATTGGTGCACATAGGGCTGTGTACTAGTGCAAATACTCTGAGGGCTGGTGCACATAAGGCAGCATGCTAGAGCAAGTACTCTGAGGGCTGGTGCATATAGGCCCACACACTAGTGCAAGTACTCTGAGGTCTGGTGTCCACAGGGCTGCATGCTAGCACAAGTACTCTGAGGGCTAGTGCACATAGGGCTGCACACAAGTACAAATACTCAGAGGGCTGGTACACATATGGCTGTATACTAGTAGAAGTACTCTAAGGGCTAGTGCACATAGGGCAGCATGTTAGTGCAAGTACTCAGAGGACTGCTTCACATAGAGTTTCATACTAGTACAAGTACTCTGAGGGCTGGTGCATGTAAGGCTGCATACTGATGCAAGCATTCTGAGGACTGCTGCACATGGGGCAGCATGCTAGTGCAAGTACTCTGAGGACTGATGCACGTAAGGCTGCGTATTAATGCAAGCACTCTGAGGACTGCTGCACATAGGGCATCATGCTAGTGCAAGTACTCTGAGGGCTGGTGCACATAGGGCCACACACTAGTGCAAGTACTCTGAGGGCTGGTTCACATAGGGCAGCATGCTAGCACAAGTACTCTGAGGGTTGGTGCACATAGGACAGCATGCTAGGGCAAGTACTTAGAGGACTGCAGCACATAGGGCTGCACACTAGTTCAACTACTCAGAGGACTGGTGCACATTTGGCTGCATACTAGTATGAGTACTCTGATGGCTGATGCACGTAGGGCAGTATGCTAGTGCAAGTACTCTGAGAACTGCTGCACACAGGGCTGCATACTGGTGCAAACACTCTGAGGGCTGGTGCACATAGGGTCACACACTAGTGCAATTACTCTGAGGGCTGGTACACATAGGGCTGCATACTAGTGCAAGTACTCTGAGGGCTAGTGCACATAGGGCAGCATGCTAGTCCAAGTATTCTGATGATTGCTGCACACAGTGCTGCACACTACTCAAGTACTCAGAGGGCTGGTGCATATATAGCTGTACACTAGTACAAGTACTCTGAGGGCTGGTGCACATAGGGCAGCATGCTAGTGCAAGTACTCTGAGGGCTGGTTCACATAGGGCAGCATGCTAGCACAAGTACTCTGAGGGTTGGTGCACATAGGGCAGCATGCTAGTACAAGTACTCTGAGGACTGTTGCACACAGGGCTGCATACTAGTACAAGCACTCTGAGGGTTGGTGCACATAGGGTCACACACTAGTGCAAGTACTCTGAGAGCTGGTACACATAGGGCTGCATACTAGTGCAAGTACTCTGAGGGTTGGTTCACATAGATCAGCATGCTAGTGCAAGTACTTCGATGATTGCTACACATAGTGCTGCATACTAATGCAAGCACTCTGAGGGCTGGTGCACATAGTGCCACACTCTAGTGTAAGTACTCTGAGGGCTGGTGCTCATAGGGCTGCATACTAGTGCAAGTACTCTGAGGGCTGGTACACATAGGGCTGCATACGTGTACAAGTACTGTGTGGACTGGTGTACATAGGGCTGTATACTAGTGCAAGTACTTTGAGTATTGGTGCACATAGGGCTGTATACTAGTGCAAGTAACCTCAGAACTGGTGCACATAACACCACACCCTACTGCAAGTATTACAATGGCTGGTGCACACAGGGATGCACACTATTGCAAGCATTCTGAGGACTGGTGCAAGAAGAGTCATCTGCTAGTGTAAGTACTTTGAGGACTGAAGCACATAGGGCCACACTAGTGCGAGTACTCTGAGGACTGGTGCACAAAGGACCGCATGCTAATGCAAGTACTCTGAATACTGGTGCACATAGGGCAATGCACTAGTGCAAGTACTCTGAGGATTGGTGCACACAGGACCATATGCTAGTGCAAGTACTCTGAGTACTGGTACATGCAGAGCCACATGCTAGCATGAGTACTCTGAGGACTGGTGCATATAGGGTCACATGGTAGTGCAAATACTCTGTGGACTGGTGCACATAGGGTCACTTGCTAGTGCAAGTACTCTGAGGACTGGTGCATATGGAGCCACATGCTAGTGCAAGCACTCATGAGGGTTGCACTGTCAAAGCCCAAGGAGGAGCTTTTAATTAATGGGAAAACTGGTACACAGAATGATGCAGGTCTAAGCAGGGCCTATAAAGTAAAACCAACACCAGAACATGCCCATGTGGCACCTGAGTATCTTCTAATGAAAAACATTCTTGTGGGGAAAATGCCAAATGTCTAATTACAGTCCAGTAGATACTATGGTCACTTTCTCAATAACAGCCAGTAATCAAGCCAGAATACTGTGATGACATATTTGAGTGTCTATATGTATATTAGGGTGTGTGTGACAGAAAATGTAACCAGATTAATTTATTCTTTTTTTGTTAGTGTACTGTAATTATTTTTGTTTTATACCTTATGCTGTTTGGAGTGGACACCAAAATGTCTTCCAGGTCACATGTTCAGGCACTTGTCAGGAGAAACATGGGCCAACTGTGAAGGTGCTAATTCTCCCATGAGCTCATCTAGCAATGGACCTTGGCAGATGTGAGGATGCTCCTGCTGGCACAGAGACATCCTGCAAGAAGGATGAAAACATGGCTGTAAAACTGTGCTAGGTGAGAATAAAAAGCCACTGATGATGTCACACACACACACACACACACACACACACACACACACGTGGGGAACACTAGGAGAAACTGTCACTCAGGGGAGAGGTCCCATCCCCACAGTCCTGAGTCCATAAATTGGGGAGCTGGGGTGCTCAGTTCAGTCCGAAACTCTTGGCAAGTGGAAGCCCTGCTGGATAGCTAGTTGATCTGTATGAGGGAAGGACAGTCTAGGGTGAATGTTCCTTCAAGTTAGCAGTTGGGTAAATATAGACTCTAGGAGAAACTAGATTTTTGAGATTCTTCTAACAATCATCTGTCTGTTAATTACTTGTGTTTTCTTTTCCAGTAAACATGCACATCTTTTGTCTTACTGTATATATCCTGTGTATTTGTTAACACCTGTAGTATCTAGTGCTGTGGTAAAAAATCTATTTTTTATAGAACAGTGACTGTGCCTCATTAATGAGAAGGTAATTGTAATATTTCTGGTGGCAGCAAACAATTCTCTGTCCTAAGTGCACTCTACCAATTATTATTATGTTGACCTGTCTAGTCCTGAGCAGAGTGATGGTATTTTCCTGATATAATCAGGTGGTGGCAGCTAAGGACCAGTATACCCAGACAACTGTTCTGTAAACTGGTGCTACCCAAGGGGCAGGTTGTCACAGCATGTTTGTATGCTATGGGATGTGTACAGTAGTTGTGTGAGAACATTACTGAGTTTGTGATTCTGTTTGGCTGACTGTGTGGGTTGTTAAATGCGAGGTGTGGTTCACCCCATGATAAAAAATGTGGAAGACTTGTGCCGGCCGAAGTACCAGGTGTAGGGAAATTACCTTTTCCGACAGTATCTGTGAGCTCACATTTGGAGAAAAATAAAAGGATCCTGTTTGATGTTAAAATCCCTCTTTGAACATTTAACTCCTTTCTTTTCCAAGTTCTGCTCACCCCTTCCACTGTCGCTCTGATTGCCCTGCCAAGTGCCAGTGGAGACATGGAGGTTAGCTTAGGCTCGGGAGGTCAAGTAAGTGTGCTTTGGTGTTTAGGGTAGGTCCCTTCCCCGAAAACAAGTTGCCATCCTGTGTACCCCTAGACTAGGGAGATGGGCTTACATACAGTTTGTGGAGCGGCCCAATACAGGTGCTGATAGCAAGTTCAGTACAGCAATAGTCATCTGTTACTACTGCAGATCAGCCTGTTACTGCTGGGCCGTGCACTGACTACACAGCGCCTTCAGAAACAATATAAAAGGGTGTGACTGCTTCTGATAATTTGTGTCAGAGTAGCTATTCAAAGTTTAGCATTTCAGAGCTTGAGATGATCGTTGTCATGCTGTATGGCTCTGTGAATTCATGCATGGGAAACTGAACTATAATGAAAACATGACTAACTGCAGAGTCCTTCTGTGGTCAGGGATTGATACTGAGTTATAATGCAGTCTCTCAGGGTATACCTTGTATAAGACGACCACGACTGAGGGCTTACAAAAAGGGTAACTCAATCATGGTGCTTGTGTACAGGGTTACCTGGCAGGGTAGCGATCATATATGGAGGGGTAGGTGACTACAGCGACGGGATATCGCTGTATATACACGCATGCATGGAGGGACCATGACAGGCGGAAGGGGAGAGAGGGAGGGTATGTGGGGTGTAGTGTGGCTATCAGCTGCCAAGCTGGCTGTGTGGCATGGTGAGTAGGTGATGGGCTGGGGTTGGGAGGGTGCCGGGTTCGATTATGATTATGTTTTTGTGTCGGGTCGTGTTTTTTTTTTGTTTTTTTTTACTCCCCTCCCCAATGACATGCACCCCATGGAGCTGAGAATCCTTAAGTAGGATACCATAGAAAACCAGTTTCCAGTTTTCTAGTCGCTGTGAGTGTAGATCGCCGTAATTCATTTTCGGCGATGTACACTCGCCCTAATGGCGATCGTTATTCCATGATTTCTGTTATGGCATAGAACCGTCTCTCAGTACCCTTCTTCCTGTTATTTGAGGAATCAGTACACAGTATCCCCTACTTGCATGCTCCTTCAGTCAATCTAAATGTAATCATCGGGAGATCTGCTGCTGAAATGAAGTCTGTTCTCAAAGTCTATTTTTTTTATTTTCTTCACAGCTTCTACATGACACCCCAGATCAAAAGGTCTTATTCCAGTGCTCATCGGGAGAACACACATAGGCTTTTGCAAGGTTCCCCGCTGTCCTACGCTCCCCCCAACTCCGCCATGGTGCCAGGGTGATGTGCCAGCTGTTCTGTCAGTTTACCGCCCCATAGTCCCAAGAGGGGAACCATTATCACTCTGTATCAAGAGTTTAAACCTCTCTACGACCATTTTAAATCCTACTTAATCAAACCATTTATAACTATTAATGTTGTATTGCCCTCACCCAGCTCCTGCTGCAGGGTGCAGTTTTTCCAAAAATATTATTTATTGCAAATGACTGCAAAGTGGCATAGATGCCAGGCCTTGTCAAACTGCTTACATTCAAAACACTGAAATAATGGAAAACTGAAAAATGGTGCATGTCTGAATGAAGCATAGTCAACAAGCAATTGTCAATGCCGAATGTTTGCTTGCTGGCATTGGCAGTGGTAGTGTAGAAGTTACAGAGCTGCGTAATAGGAATGGCAGTGAAGTATTGAACTGAAGCCAACCCCACCACCACCCTGCAGAGAGTGACAGGCATTGGGATGTGCATTTGGGTCGTCAGGCATAACGGCCACGCCATTTCACCACACCCCACCCTGCAGACACTGACAAGTGTCACGGTGTTCCTTGGGGTCTTTGGCCCTTATGCGCACCCCATTTCATTAGGAAATACAGTGAGATGGGTGCGATATAGGAGAATGGGGTGAAGTTTGAGGCTGAAGAGTCCAAGGCATACCTCGATGCCTCTTACTGACTGCAGGGTGTGGAATGGTATGAGCATCACAGGCAAGAATCCCAAGTCACACCCCTGATGCCTGTCATTCTCTACAGGGTTGGGCTTTATAGTTGGAAACCCTAATACCTCAGGCATTCGTTGGTATTTTCACTCCAAATTTTCAACATGTTTGTTTTGTGACCCCACCTCATGAACAGGGGGAATATCAGTTTGATAGCCGAAAGCTGCTTATGCACAGTGACTACGGCATTTAGCACCACAGGTGCAAAAACATTCTGAACAGGATGTAAAAAATGACAGCTGTACTGTTCATGGGGAGGTGTAAAAAATGGCAATGTTGCAAATCTGTAGTAAAAATATTTAAAAAAATGGTGAAGTCACGAACGTACATAGAAACTGTGCAACGCACACCCGTAATATAATTAGGTTGGGGATTTTTACAGCAGATTGTCAACTCAGGCATTTTGGTGCCTCCGATCATGAACAGTGTCACTGTGATTTTCTTTATCTGTGCCGAACAATGATTTCCCACAGTGACCACGCATCTCTGCGCTGAAAGTGTGAAAACACACTTCAGCCATGTTGTGAAAAATGACAGCTGTACTGTTCATAAGAAAGTGTGGAAAAATGTCACTGGTGAAAATCTGGACTGAAAATATTACAAAGTCATGAACTAACAAGGGTTATGGAAACTATGATATGCTCCTCGTAACACAGTCATTTTATGGACTTTTGTCACCAAATTTTCAACATAGCCATTTTAAGACCTCTGCTCATGAACAGTATAACTGTGATTTTCTTAATCTGTCCTAACATTGCTTTACGCACCAACAGCACCATTATGCATACATGTCGCGAAAACACATTTTGGGCGACATATGAAAAATTGCAGCTGTACTGTTCATAAGGAAGTGTAATAAAATGGCAATGTTGAAAATCTGGAGTGAAAATATTAAATTTGCAAACTTACGAGCATGCATAGGAACTGTAAAGCAGCGCTCAGTAAAAGTCATTTTAGGAATTTTTCACCAAATTTTCAACATAGCCATTTTAAGACCTCTGCTCATGAACAGTGTCACTGTGATTTTCTTAATTTGTCCGTACATTGATTTGCACTCCGACTGCGCCATTGTGCTACATGGCGGAAACACATTTTGGGTGAGAAGTGAAAATGACAGCTGTACTTCTTATAAGAAGGTGTGGTAAAATGGCAATGTTGGAAAATTCAAGTGAAATATAAAATTTGCGAACTTACGCAGCTCATGAGGAACTGTACAACGACGCCGTAAAACTGTCAACAGTCATTTTGAATTTTTTCACCAAATTTTCAACATAGCCATTTTAAGACCTTTTCTCATGAACAGTGTCACTGTGATTTTCTTAATTTATCCCGCACATTGATTTCGCACACCGACTGCGCCATTGTGCGCTACATGGGCGGAAACACGTTTTGGGTGAGATGTGAAAAATGACAGCTGTACTGCTCATAAGAAGGTGTGGCAAAATGGCAATGTTGAAATCTGGGTAAAATATTGAAAATTAGCGAACTTCTGGCGTGCATAGACTGTACAGCATACGCTCAGAAACAGTCATTTGGAATTTTTTCACCAAATTTTCAACATTGCCATTTTAACACCTCACCTCATGAACAGTGTCACTGTGATTTTCTTAATTTGTCCCATACATTGATTTCGCACACTGAATGCACCATTGTGCGCTACATGAGCGGAAACACATTTTGGGTGAGATGTGAAAAATGACAGCTGTACTACTCATAAGAAGGTGTGGTAAAATGGCAATGTTGAAAATCTGGAGTGAAAATATTGAAAATTCGCGAACTTACGAGCCTGTGTAGGAACTGCGCAACGCATGCTCGTAAAACAGTCATGTTTTGGAATTTTGGCACCAGATTTTCAACATGGGGTTTTTGGTACCCCTTCTCATGAATGATGTCACTGTCATGGCATTATTCAGGCCTGAAGGGTGATTTAATGCAGTGACTGCGCAGTGACTCTGAAATCACCCTTCGGGCCCGAATAACGTCATGACAATGATTTCATGAGAAGGGGTCCCAAAAACCCCATGTTGAAAATTTGGTGCAAAAATTCCCAAAAATGCCTGAGATATGCAACAAAGTTGAAACCCCCTATCTAGCCCATTATACAGCTTACGGCATTTCCTCAGTTCGCGGTCAGCTTTGAAGAGTCTGAGCGTGTTCCGGTCCACGGTGATGCGCTGAGGTCCGGAGGTAAGTATGGGGTGAGGGGTTGTGGGGAGGCAGGGTGCGCAGTGGGTGGTGCGGGTTGTGGGAGGGGCCAGGAAACTATGTGGGACCGTTTTTCTTTACAGGTAAAAAACCCAAAAGGACAATGTGGGACATTTGCCACGCTGGGGTGGGCTCCAGCATGGCACAAGGATGGTTGGGGGTCTTCAGCCGATGGGGATTGGGCACCCCCATCGGCCTAAGGATCGATTGCCATGCTGGGGTGGGCTCCAAGCATGGTACTTACTACTCGGGGGTGAGGACAGTGGAGCTGACGGGGATTGACACCCTGTGGGCTATATCATTAGTTGCCACGCTGGGGTGGGCACCCAGCATGGCATTTGGAAGGCTTTGGGGGAAGGCGGGGAGACGCAGCACAGCCAACAGGGATTGTGCACCCCGTCGGCTATACAGTGTGTGCGTGCATGCGGGGGGCGCACACGCCTGCGTGGGTGTGTGTGTGTGGGGGGGAGCTGCGCATGAGCAGGCGATATCTTATCGCTGCTCACTCAAGCGTAGCTCCCCCTTTGAACTGTATGCCACTGCATTTTGGAGCTTGTCATAGACAGCTGCAGCATGCATTGGCTTACAGGGGCCGTGCCTGCCAACACACTGACTGAATTGGAGGAGGAGGTGACACACCTCCGAAATCTCCGATGATGGCACTCTGTTTCTTGCACATGCGTGCAAGCAAACATAAAAATGTTACCATTCCAGACTGCACCATTTTGGAGGCACGGGAAAGCCATCCCACTTATTTTTGATAGATATAATCAATCCCCTTTTCTACACATATATCCACATCATGGTAACTCAGGTGTACTCCTGGGGTAGACAAGCACAGTCCAGGATTTCTCCTCTGTACATCTGGAAGGTTTTTTTTTCTTTTTTGCAAAGGGAACAGCCTTCTGCTGTACCCAAATGGCTCTTTGCTGCACTGATTCTAATCTACCCCATCTTTCCTCAGGTCCAGACCTCGGAACTGCACACAGTACTCGAAGTATGGTCTCAAGCATGCACCATTTTTCAATTTTCCATTGATTTACATCGCTTTGAATTTGGACAGATTTGGAGGAGGTGTTAAGAAACCTGTGATGGGCTCGGTACCTGTATGGTATGGCTTTAACTTTCATTTGGGAACTCATATGAGTTTCTGCTGATCAGGTTTCAAACTAGCAGAGCCCCGGTCATAAATATCAGGGTCTCTGATGTCAGCCAGACCACAGCTAAGGAAAACATTCAGAATTCCACAGGAATGGACATTTTTATTTATTTATTTATTGAAATGTTTCACCAGGAAGGCACACTGAACAAGTTGCTCATCTCCCGATGTGACCTGGGGGGAGGGGGTACTATTGGATAAAGAATTAGACATACAGTTTAACATTTAAAACATACAAGAAATGAAACATTCAGTTACATTTGTAACAAGACATTAAAAAAATATCATAAATAATCATTCAGAAAGCAATTATAACATGACATACAATTAAATATATCATACCTGTTAAATATGCATTTAATTACAAGTGGCATATCGGAGGAACATAGTACATAGTGATGAAAGGGGAGGAGAGCGAGCTAAGACACAGGCTGGGGGGTGGAAGGTTTAATAGGTGATGTGAGTCATGGAGAAGAGCAGAGGCATAGGAGGACAGTTTAGGAGGGTTAAAGCAGGGGCAGTTAGAGGAGAGAGAGTTATGTGAGGCAGAGGAAAGGGAGTGGGAGGAGGAGGAGGAGTGCTGTATTTGGGGAGGGGGAGTTCCAGATTTGTGGGAAATGATGGGTAAAGCCTGACTGACCGATGAGAGTGGTACGATGGGGGACCAACAAAGCGCGAGTGACAGAGGATCAGAGGGAATGGGAAGGGTGAGGTGGGGGAGTGAGCAAACATGAGCGGTAGGAGGGAAGTTCTCCTAACCAAAATTTAGAAGTGAGTTTGGCACAATGAGTGAGGGACCTGTTGGTAAGGGGAGGGGGAAGGGAAATGGTGTGGTAGAGGTTACAATGATGAGTGCGTGATGGAACATCAAGGGCAAATTGACAGAAGGAGTTAAATAAGGTGTCCAGTCTGGTTAGGGATGATTTGGGTGCGGCACCATAGAATACATCACAGTAGTCGAAAATGAGGAGGATCATCTTTTGAACTAGTTCACATTTCACTGTAGGAGGGATGCAACTACAGTTTCTGAATAAGGCACCAAGCTTGGGGCGCAATTTTTTCAGGATGGCGTCAATATACATGAGACATCTCAAACTGGTAAAGTCTGGTTCCCCTAATGGATGCTGGGAGACAAAGGGGTTTTGAATCTGTGATGTCGGAGAGTGACATGCAGCAGGATGGTTTTAGCTCTGATAGGAGGTCTGAGGGTCAGTCAGGCAGGAGACGGGGAAGAAACTACCAGTTGGGGTTCTCAACCTGACTCAACTGTTGTGTGGTAAGCTAAACCTTGGAGAGAGAGAGTATGAATTCTGGACTTAAACAAGCTTCTTTTCCTCTTCTATAGAATTACTTGTTCCCTATAGTTTGTTGTACTATCCTGTAGAATCTGTGTATTTATCCTGAAATATTAATAATATTATTTTTATATTTCACGGTCTGTGAGTGAATCCTTTGTGGTACAGCTAATCAGTTGCTGCTCTCTCTTTTCATACTGCCTGAACATTCTTTTCACATCAATAACACCATTCCAGGCCATTCAGGTGAATAGCATGAAATAGCAGTTATTGAAGTCATAGGATGTCTTAGAAATATGAAATGAAAGAACAGTAGCTGTCGAGGAGAGTGGGACTCTATGTAGATCTGAGGGTACCACAAAGCTAGATTATTTATCAACAATTCATCAAAGCATATCAGAATACATAACTGGTATGGGAAGGAGGATGGAAGGGCAGTTAAAATATGTAAAAAGTCATTTCATATCTCCTTTAAGGGGATCCCATCCTCATGAGAGAAAATGTTCTGTGGCTGAAACAGCTCAGCAGCATCCTGAGTGCTATGTTTGTGACCAAGTTCTCCTTTATCTTATCTAGCCCCGCCCTATCTGGTTGTTCAGCACACTTACTGCCTGACAGATCAAAACAGGATGGCTGTCTAAATCTGTATCTGTTGCTAGGGTACATGGAGAAACTGACCTTAATTAATAGATCTTAGAGTTGCCACCTCCCAAGTACAAAAAACCTGGACTTCTAGCCAATAAAGGCCGGGGATCTGGGGTGGGTAGGCCCTCCCAGAAGCTCTGGGGATTTTAGATGCTCTGTGGTGAGTTGGGGGGCTTTTACTGAAGATAAAACAGACTTTAGTTATGTTTTACCTACCCCGACTCAAGGGGAAACAATCATTTTTCTCCTGAAGTCATGGGTGTGTGAGAATCTGATGGGCCAGATGGGGGTTAGGGGCCAAGGCCAATTGGCTGTATTGACCAACAGTGTCATGATGAACCAACCTACCCACTAACATGTAAAGGCTGGGGGCCGCTAGGCCCCCAGAAGCTCTTGGGTTTTAGATGCTCTGTGGTGAATTTTGGGGCTTTTATCAACGAGTTAGTTCAGTACTGTGCAGTTTATACCAGTGTCATTCGGATATTAGCAGAGCAGAAACTGAGTGCCCTTTTGGATAGAATGAGCCATTCTGCCCCAAATAAAAGGGCACCCTGTTTCTGCTCTGTGAATACCTGGGATCCATCAGTTGTTGCATTGGTTCCCAGTTGTTTATCATTTTGCAGGTAAATAGAGAACCACACAATTGACCAGGAAATGGCAGTACAATAAAAGTGATACCACAACACAGTAATCCAAGGTATTCATGTCACATTTATTTTTGTTACAGTAAACTCAAATAAGAACCATTACCCCAGGGTCACTATGCAGCCAAACCAAAATAAGCATACCACAGTCTACTTGGCTTAATGATTGATCATGTTCTTTAAGTCATAATCATAACACAACATTTGGGCTTCTCTAAAAAGCTCCAACCTGGTTAAACAAGCTATCAAAACCTGGAAAAAGAAATTAATATAATAGCTTTACAAGAAACTTCATCAAGGAAAAAATAAACACAGAGGTGAACCGTAAAGCTTACACCCTTAACACAAACAGTTATGCCATAAAGATGGTGGGAAACCCAGTCCTCAGTTGGCAGTGTACCTTGGGACACCAAGAAAGGGTGCATCAGTGGAAGAGAGGTGGAGACCAGTCCATTTATGGAGGAGGCTTTGCCATTTGTGGAATATCAAGAATTCAGTGGCAGCTTGTGGAGGTACTTCTTCTATCTCACTCCAACCCATGTCATATTCGATTTATACAACAATTGTGAGTCTCTCTCTTTTTTCAGTTTTAAAGTTATTTGCATTTGTTTGCTGCAAAAAGTGAAAAAAATGGATTTTGTGCTTTTTTTTGCCAATTATAAAAAAAACTAAACAGTATCTGTAAACGAAACACCACTCATTTTGTAGATCTTTTTGTGCTAAACAACTTTTGTGCTCACAGTACCATGCTATCATTTTTCATTTTAAAGTCATTTGCATTTTTTTTGTTGAAAAAGCAGAAAGAAAATACATTTTCTGCTGTTTATTTGTTAATTATAAAAAAACAAAGGTATCTATAAATGAAATACCACTCATGTAGATCTTTTTGTGCTGAACAACTTCCGTGCTCACAGTACAATGCTATCATTTTTAGTTTTAAAGTTATTTGCATTTAAATATGGTTAATACTGTTACTGAGGCAGAACATTCTAAATGAGATTCAGACCTTTTGTGACATGCCCAACTGGCCAAAACAAAATATCCATTGTGACATCCCCAACTGTGAAAATAAATAGAGAAAACAAGCATGTGTCATTGCTGAATGTTTGCTTGCTGGCATTAACATTGCAAGTGCAGGAGTTAGACAAATGCAGAATAAGAATGGCAGTGAAGTATTGAAGTGACGCTAACCCCACCTCCACCCTGCAGAGATGGACAGGCATTGGGGTGTGCCTTTTGGTCATCACCCATAATGCTGATGCCATTTCACCTCACCCTACCCTGCAGACACCAAGAAATGTTGAGGTGTGCCTTGGGGTGTCTGGGCTTTACACTCACCCCATTCCATAAGGAAATATGCTGAAATGGGTGTAGTATAGGAGAATGGGCTAAACTTTGGGGCCGAAGAGTCCAAGACACACCTTGATGCCTGTCACTGGCTGCAGGGTGGGGGTGAAATGGTGTGAGCATTACTGGCGACAGTCCCAAGTCACACCCCTGACACCTGTCAGTCCCTACTGGGTAGGGCATTATGGTCGGAAACCCTAATGCCCTGGGTATTTCTTGGTATTTTCACTCCATGTTTTCGACATGGGCTTTTTGTGACCCCACCGCATGAACAGTGACATTATCAGATCGTTAGCCGGAAGGCCATTTTGCAGAGTGACTCTGCCATTTGGCGCCACAGGTGTGAAAACACATTTCGAACAGGATGTAAAAAATGACAGCTGTACTGTTCATGAGGAGGTGTAAAAAAATGATAATGTTGAAAATCTGGAGTGAAAATATAAAAAAATCGAAGTCACGAGCGTGCGTAGAACCTGTGCAATGCACACCCGTAATGCAATTATATTGAGGATTTTTTACAAAAAATTTTCAACATAGGCATTTGGGGACCTCTGCTCATTAACAGTGGCAGTGTGATTTTGTTATTCTGTCCCGAACGTTGATTTTGCACAGCGACCATGCACATTGTGTGCCACAGGTGCAAAAGCATGTTTCGGGCAGGATGTGCAAAATTACAGCTGTACGGTTCATAAGGTGGTGTGCAAAAATGGCAATGCTGAAAATCTGGAGTGAAAATATAAAAAATTGACGAAGTTACGAGTATGCGTAGAAACTGCACAATGCACGCTGGTAACACAGTCATTTTGTGGAATTTTTTCACCAAATTTGCAACATGGGGTTTTTGGGACCGCTCCTTATGAACTTTCACTGTGATTTTCTTAATCTGTCACGAATGTTGATTTTCCACAGCAACTGAGCCACTGTGCGCCAGATGTGCGACAAAACATTTTGGGCAGGATGTGAAAAATGGCAGCTGTACTGTTCATAAGGAGGTGTGGAAAAATGCCAATGTTGAAAATCTGGAGTGAAAATATTAAAAGTCTCGAAGTTACGACCGTGCGTGGGAACTGTGCAACGCACGCTTGTAACAGTAATTTTGGGGAATTTTTAAACCAAATTTGCAACATAGGCTTTTTGGGAGCTCACCTCATGGACAGTGACACTGTTGTTTCATTAATCGGTCCTGAAAGGTGATTCTGTGCAGTGACTGCGAAATCACCTTTTGGGATCGAATAACGAAATGACAGTGACTGAGTTCATGAGGTGGGGTCCCAAGAACCCCAAGTTGAAAATTTAGAGTCAAAAGTCACAGAAATGGCCAAGATATCCACCTAAGTTGAACCCCATTGATGCCATTATACAGCTTATCATGATTTTCTTCAGTTCGCGGTCGGCTTTTGAAGAGTTCAGACGTCTCCCGCTCCACCAAAGATCATCACGCCAGGCTCTGGTGGTAAGTATGGGGTTAGGGGTGTGTGGAGAGGTGGGGTGCGCAGAGGGTAGGTGAGGTTGGGGGAGGGGGGGGCGTTGTGACCATGAGGGACCGTTTTCTGTTTTACAGGGAACAAAAAAAAAAAAAAAAACATTTGTCAATGCCGAAAGTTCACCATTGGTATTGCAGTTCTACATGCATACCATATGTTTCTGTGAAAGTTGACACTCAGCTCACTCACCTTGCTAGCAACTGGCTTTGGGGCACAAGAGGGCTGCTGCCCAGCATCAAGGGACTATTTTGTTTAGAGGGAAGGACATTTTATTAAAATCAGAATATAAACAATACAAAAAAGCTTTTCCTTCCCTTTTTGTTTGTGTTAATCTTATATTTCCTACTTGTACAATCACAATAACCCACAATTGGGTGTGGGCTGGGATTTACCCATGGATGCATGGTAGCATGGCAGCCGTGGGCAAATCCCAGCCCAACCCATATCCAGTTATGGATGATTCCTTAAATCACTCACTTTGTTTAAACAATTAGTAGGAAATGTCAGGTTAAAAAAAAGTTATGGGCAGTCGTAAAACTGTATAGGGAGGTTCAACAACTTCTGCCATTCCAGCTTACGATGTGTTTGACATGGTGCATCACACCAGTTGCTACAGGCTTGTTCATTATTTCAACTCCATGCTGCCCTCTCTGGCTGTTTGGTCTGGTAGTGTTCAGTGGCCGTAGATGAGAGAAGCATTACACAGGCGTGGAACTCTCAGGTCCATGTTGGAACATTCCAAAGATGACCTCAGCACTTCTAAAAATCCCATGTTGCTTCACCACCACCGCTGTCGAAGGAAAGGAAAGGCAACAAGCATTTATCAATGCTAAACAGTCAGTGTTGTGTACTGCTGATATCTCTGAAAAAGCAAATACTTTTGTCACTTTACAATAAAAGAAGCTAGCCTTGCTAGCCTTTTGTTAATTTAAAACTTATATCTCAGCAGGAGTCAGTGTCAGTTAAGATTAAGTAGACAGATAACTTTATTAGAAGTAGAAGGGGTCTTATTTAGGGTTAAAAAAAGAAAGAAAAGAAAGAAAGTCAGTGTGTGTTCTGTGCAGGGAAGGGTACTGTATCAGGTGACTTTGCTAAACCAGTAGGAGGAAAGAGAGCTTACCTGGGGGTGTGGTTTAGACACTAGAAAAGCAGGTGAGTCAAATTACAACTTCCTGTTGCTAGCCTTTTTCTTACTAATTGCCCTCCATCCCACCCTCCACCCACCCATAAAGCCAGTTCTACTTTTATAGCCACTGGATTTGACTGTCAACAGGAACTTCCTGTTTGGCAGTAGGAAGGAAAGGATCATAGAGAAACATTGGTTTTGTCAACCCTAAAGTAAAAAAAAGTAGGTCACTCTCCCCACTAGCTGCTGGTGGTCTGATATTGAGCAAGGAAGAAGGAGGCTACTGAAGAAGATAGAAAGTTGCTGTCCCAGAACAGGAAGGGTCAGAGTTGTAAGGAGAGGAGAGAGTAAGCATCCAGAGAAACAGTAGAAAGGACACAAAATAAGACATGATAGGAGTGGTGCAGTGCAATGGCTGTGGGGCGGCAGTGTTCCAGGAGACATTCTGGAGGCTGCGATGCTGCCCTATTTGCAGGCACCTCTCTGGTCTGAGAGAGGAGGTTGCCCGTTTCCAGGATGACCTGGCTAGGATTCATGAAACCTCCTCCCCCACCCAGGGACCACCAGGGCCAATGCCACTACCTCAGAGGTTGCCAACAAAGAGGAGAGCCTGGACCAGGGTAGGCTCAAGGAGGGAGAGGGTGGTGGAACAGAGTTGCATCCCTCCAGCTGTACCTCTCCACAATTAATTCGCTCTTCTGGTGGATAGTGGTTCCTCTATGGAGGCACCTGCAATGGAGACCAAGGAGGATGCTGGGAACCTTCACAAAGGAGACCCACAGGAGGGTGGCATGGGACCCCACAGGGGAAAGAAACAACTCTTGGTGGGGGACTCAATCATTAGGGGGGTAGAAATGGGGAAGAAGGGAGAGGGAGGTAAGGTGCCTTCCTGGCGCCACGGCTTGGAGGGACAGGAAGCGAATCCTCAGGATCGTGGGAGGAGCTGCACGAGGGAGGGAGCTGGATGTCATTGTCCACCTAGGGACAAATGACCTGGCTAGGAATGGGATCAGAGCAGTGCAAGAGGAGTTTATAGAGTTGGGAAGGGGCCTTAGACAGGTAGCGCATACGGTAACCTTCTCGGAGGTGCTGCCTGTCCATGGCAAGGGAAATGCTAGGGCACTTCTCACCAGGGAATTCAATGAGTGGTTGAAAAACTGGTGTGGAGCTCAGGGTTTTGGCTTCATTGGGGACTGGGGAGCCACCTGGAGGGATGCAGACCTATACTGGTGCGATGGTCTCCATCTGTCCAGGGGGGGAACCAGAATCCTAGGTAAGAGGTTTAAATGCTTCATTGGCAAGCATTTAAACTAGCCAAGGGGGGAGGCACTGAAAAGGAGCAGGGAAATCCGAGCCTCCCCCCACAAAACATGGTGATTAGTGAGGTAAACACCAAGGTACAGAAGTTATTAGGGAGCAGAACAGATTTAAATGTAAAAAAAGGCAAAGGCAGTAAGGACAGAAAAGGGGCTAAAAGGGGTAAGGCTATCAAAAAGTGGAGGGTGATGAGTACCAATGCCCGTAGTCTGTGTAACAAGCTCCCAGAACTAGTGGCCTTGATGGAAGAGGGTTGCCTGGATATTGTGGCAGTCACAGAAACATGGTACACAGAGAACCATGACTGGGATGTCAACATACCAGGATACACAATCTACAGGAGGGACAGGGAGGGTAAAAGAGGAGGAGGAGTAGCTCTCTATGTAAAGGAAGGGATCAAAGCAACAGAACTAAAGAGTAAACAGGGAGCAGATGAGGCACTTTGGGTCATCCTGGAGACAGGAAATGGCACCACAATCTGCATGGGGGTTGTATACAGACCCCCATCTCAGGGGGAAGGAATGGACAAGGAAATGATAGAAGGCTTTCTTAGAATGGCAGAAAAAGGGGAGATATTGTTGATGGGGGACCTGAATATGCCAGATGTTAACTGGAGCACCTTTGCTGCAGGCACATCCAAGAGCAGGGTCATTCTTGATGCCCTACAGGGGGCATGCCTCAGACAGCTAGTATTGGAACCCACTCGGGAGGGAGCAATCTTAGACCTGGTACTCTCAAATGGGGATGGAGAAAGAATCTCAGATTTAGAAGTGGGTAGCCATCTGGGAACAAGTGACCACCAAACAGTGTGGTTCACAATAAACACAGCCATACAATCAAGCCATACAAAAGCAAGAGTACTGGACTTTAGGAGGGCCGACTTTGGGAAAATGAGAGAGTGCCTCAGAAAAGCACTAGCAAACAGGCAAGAAGGAGGGGTGGAGGAACAATGGGGAGTGATCAAAACAGCCATCACAGAGGCAACAAGCCTTTGTGTAAAGCAAATCAATAAAACACAACGAAGGAAAAAACGCTATGGTTCTCAAAAGAGGTGGCAGGGAAGGTTAAGGAGAAAAGGACAGCATTCAGGAAATATAAGGAAACACAGAAGGAGCAGGACAGAGAACTTTATCAGTTAAAGCAGAAAGAGGCTGGGAAGGCAGTCAGAATAGCAAAGGCCCAAACCGAGGAAAGGATAGCCAATTCTGTTAAGAAGGAATAAGACCTTTATGGGTACATTAGGGGCGAAGAAAAGACCAAAGGAGGGATACTGAAGCTTAATAAAGGGAAGCGAATGTGGGTAGAGGGTGACAGTGAAAAGCAGGGATACTGAACGAATATTTCTGCTCAGTATGCACAAAGGAAGAGGAGGGAGTTACCTAAACAAACAAGAGAAACACCTCCGAGGCGAGTCGATACCAGTCCATTTACAGAAGAAGGGTTCTGAAAGAACTAATAAAATTGAAGGTGGACAAAGCAATGGGGCCTGATGGGATTCACCAAAATTCTAAAAGAACTAAGGGTAGAACTAGTGACACGCTGACTACTCTCTTTAACAAATCATGGGAGGATGGGGTGGTACCCGAGGACTGGAGGAGGGCAGATGTGATTCCTCTTCACAAAAGTGGGAGCAGGACAGAGGCAGGAAACTACAGACCAGTTAGTTTGACCTCAGTGGTAGGAAAATGATGGAATCATTTCTGAAGGAAAGAATTGTTGAGTACCTAGAGGCCAGTGGGGCACAGGACCCAAGACAGCATGGATTCACGATGGGAAGGTCGTGTCAGACTAATCTAATAGATTTCTTTGACTGGGTGACAAAGTAGTAGACCAGGGAGGGCTGTGGACATGGCCTACCTAGATTTTAAGGCATTTGATACAGTCCCACACAAAGATTAATTCACAAGATAGCCAGCCTTGGAGTGGGTCTCAAGGTGGTGGCCTGGATAAAAATTGGCTAGACAACAGGACGCAAAAGTAGTAGTAAATAGAATACACAGTGAAGAAAGGAGGGTTACTAGTGAGGTGCATGAGGTTCAGTACTGGGACCGGTCCTTTTAATGTCTTTATAAGTGACATTGCAGAGGAACTGGAAGGAAAAGTATGTCTCTTTGTAGATGACACAAAGATCTGCAACAGGGTTGATACACAAGATGGAGTGGAAAGGATGAGAAGGGACTTGGCAAGGTTGGAGGAATGGTCAAATGTATGGCAGCACAGATTCAATGCAAAGAAGTGCAAGGTAATGCACATGGGAAGCAAAAACCCAGGGGAAGTGTACACAATGGGGGGTGAGATACTGACAACAGTAAAAATAGAAAGGGACCTGGGGGTAATTATATCAGATGACCCAAAGGTGGGCAAGCAATGTGAGAAGGCAGTAAGGAAGGCTAGGGGGATACTGGGATGCATAGGAAGAGGCATCAATAGTAGAAAACAGGAAGTTGTTATCCCTCTGTACAGACAGTTGGTGAGACCCCATCTGGAGTACTGTGTGCAGTTCTGGAGACCCCATCTCCACAAAGACATAGACAGAGTGGAAGCTGTCCAGAGGAGGGCAACCAAAATGGTGCAGGGTCTGCACTAGAAGACATCATGAAGAAAGACTAAAGGAGCTTAATATGTATACCCTAGAGGAAAGGAGGAGAGAGGACATGATAGAAACTTTCAAGTACCTCCAAGGGAATTAACAAAGTCCAAGAGGTAGCATCTTCCAGAAAAAGATGTGCAAGAACAAGGGGCACAATTTGAAGATGGGGACGGCTCAGAGGTAATGTGAGGAAGTATTTTTTCACTGAGAGGTTTGTGGATGCATGGAACAGCCTCCCTGAGGAGGCCGTGGAGTCAAGAACAGTGGGGGACTTCAAGAATGCATGGGACAGGCATAAGGCAGTCCTAGTGGGGGGTAGGAGGAAGTAAGCTGTTGGTTAACTAGGATTTGCAGCTTATCTGTTAGGTAGTAAAATGAGCAGACTAGGTGGGCCAAGTGGTCCTTATCTGCCGTCAAATTCTATGTTTCTATGAAAAATAAATAAATAACAGGTTGCTGTAATATACCAGCTGGGTGGAGTGCAACTAGGTACCACCTAGAAGGAAAAGGATTTAAGGGTGGTTGTAACTGTGGATGTGAACAACTTAGGGCAGTGCAGGAAGGTGGTAGCAAAGGCCAATAGGATGCTAGGGTGTATTGGAAGAGGAACCTCCTCCAGGAAGAGGGAGGTGATCCTGCCTCTCTACAGGCCACTAGTTAGGCCACACCTAGAGTACTGCATGCAGTACTGGAGCCCATATCTAAAGGAGGATATCATATTACTGGAAGGGGTGCAGCGCAAAGCAGCTAAGATGATCCAGGGACTGGGGGGCAGGCCAGATGAGGAGAGGCTGATTGAGATGCATAGGTACTCCCTAGAGGGAGGAAGGGATCGGGGGGATATGATTGAGACCTTTAAATATTTAAAAGGGATAAACAAGTGTAACCCCCAGATGGCGCTATCCCAAGGGCTACTATCCCTGCCTGCTTGACTACTTACAGATTGAGGGGCCTAGGTTCTATGGCGGGTGCCTCCACCCAGAGGTCAGGGTTTGTAGTGGTTAGACTAGCTTGATCACAGTCCTCTGGGACACCATGACCCCCTTTGGTTCCTTCTAGTGGCTCACTCAGTACACAGGAGTTACAGCTCCAATACCCCACGTATACACACTGTTCACTCATAAAGTACCACTTACCCTCGAGACTGATTCTGCAGCACGTCTCTGAGGACCCCCTGTAAAATAGGTTAAACAACATGCACAGCAAAATACAATATTGTTTCCATAAGCACCAACACCACAGACAGTATATAGTGTAACAACAACAAATCTGATTTATTTAGGGGACAGTAGCACAGGAGGGGGGGAATCAGGTTAATTAGTAGCATTAAATCACAGTACTGTGCACACATACAGGGTCTGAAAAGTCACACTCTGGGTACCTAGGTTGGGGGGGGGGGCTAGCCAGGTCCATTGCCCGGGGTTAGCCGGCAGGTGCAGATGGATAGGGCCCTGTAGAAGAAAAACATATGAACAACACCCAATTGTAATCCGGAGCCGGATGGCTTAGTCCATGAAGCAGTGAAACAACAAGAATTAGATGACACACTTGTGATTGAAAACAGGCTGCAGGGGAATACCCTGACTTGTACTCACAATACCCAAGCTGAAAACCGGATGGTGGGTGTTCTTCTGGATTGTCAGAACAACAAGGCATGGAGACAAAGTCCTTGTGACTGGACCCCACTGCAGTTGACAGCAAACGGATTAAGTTCGAGACAAGCTGGGGTTTGCTTCCAGCTTCAACACACAGCGCACAGCACTGGGGACTGGAAAAAGCAATTCCCCACAAGCACTATGCACATTCATATGTAAAAGGAAAGCACTATACCAGGCAGGCTGCTCCTCGATCCCGATCGCAATTACTGAAAAATACCCGGGAGTACACACAGCAGCTTCAGTTCCTGACAGACCGAGTGTGATTCAACAATTTCTCCAGTCTTCTACAGGGTGCACCTGGTTTCCATACTTCTAGTGCTTCTTTCTCCTCACAACTCAGATTCAGTCCAAACTGGCACTCACAAAGGCTGCAGACTGAAACTCAGGCCTTCACACGCGCTTCCCACGTGAAACTATACACTGCAGAAGCACAGAGCTCCTTCTCTCTCCACAGTCACAACTGATCTAATCTTTCCAGTCACAGAGCAGGGCATTTCCTTTAGCTCCACACCATTCTGTTGGCTGGTTCAGCTGTCAGTCACAATAAGACTCCCTCTGTTGGTGGAAAAGGGCACCAAGGTTAAAACTACATTTCCCAGAGTCACTGCCCATACAATCCCCTTGTGGCTGACTCAACATTGAGAGTCCAACTTCCGATTCATCCACAGGCTTCATTTTAGGGTCTCCCTATCATCCTGATTGGTCCAAGTCAGCTATTCAGGACCAAAATGAAAAAGCTACACTGAAACAGTTCGTGCTGAAATGAAGACAGGTTAGACAAACTACATTTTCTCAGTCACTCTAAATGATTTCTGCAAACAGTTATATCTTCCAACAAGGC
Organism: Neoceratodus forsteri; assembly: GCA_016271365.2. NCBI lineage: Eukaryota > Metazoa > Chordata > Ceratodontiformes > Ceratodontidae > Neoceratodus > Neoceratodus forsteri. The sequence continues at coordinate 111,260,340 of JADMNL010000031.1, read as the reverse complement.
TCCCTCTGCACATGTAGCAACGGCAGAAACGGAGCGAGTTGACAGCAGACCAAGTGGGATTCGGGCATTAGAACACACAGTCCCCCCATACAAACTAATTAAGTCTGCAAGCAGAGAGCTCTTAAAGGGACAGTATGTGGATGCTCAAATAGCACTCATTTGGAACCACATTTAAGCAGCTCAGACGCCGAACACCTCCCAGACTTGGAGCATTCAGGCAAGCTCCTGGAAGACTTTTGGGAACCCCCATTTGCAGGGGGCTTACACCAGGCAGGTACTGAAAGGATAACCTAAGGATGGGGAGGGGCATGAGAGGGCGTGGTCTTAGATTGGAGGGTGGAAGGTATAGGATGGAAATGAGGAGACACTTTGACGGAGAGGATCGTGGCAAAATGGAACACTTTGTTGGGTGAGGTGGTATCCTGTAAGACTGTGGGTAGTTTCAAAAGGGGATGGGACAGGGTGAAGGGCTGGTGGGGCAGCTGCAAGGTAAGGGTGCTAGCTGCACACTCAAGCAGACTTGACAGACTATGTGGCCTGTTTCTGCTGGCCAATTCATATGTGCGTATGTTCGTATGTAATATGGATTTCACAAAAATGAAATGGTAATGAAAAACAGGAATGCATTTTTACATGTATAACAATTTAGTTACGTTGGTAGAAGACCCACTCAAGGTTCCCACTATGACTGTAAAGAGTGCAGTAGGAGAGGACTGTGTCTACACTGTGCTTAAGCAAAAAGTGCAGTTAACAAGCACAAAGGTAGCAGCTGACTCACAGCATTGTAGTAGGTTGCTATTTGTGAGCTAAGCTCAGACGTTCCTCAGTCAGGCCTTATTTTTACAATTGCGATGAATCCAAGATGCAATGAGGTAGAACATATAATTAGAACAAAACATCCTGAACGTTTGTAAAATCAATGTTTTTTATAAGATGCAGGCTAAGATAGAAAACAAAGTCCCAACACACTCACCTCTGAAGCCAGGAGATCAGAGGGCTGTGGGTTCAGTTCCCACATCTGGCACTTGGGTTAATATCCCAGTACTGACACTGTAGAGCAGCATGAGAGGGGTGCTGCACTTCTGAGGTGCTGTCTTTTGGATGAGACATTAAACCGAGGTCCCATCTACCTGGATTGGTGGTAGTTCAGGTGGATGTTAAAGATCCCATGGCACTTATCGAAAAGAGTAGGGGAATTTTTTATTGAAGAAACATAACATCAAGCATAGAAACAAAAAAAAACCCAGAAAAGATGAAAGAAATACGAAGCAATGAAATACAACAGTCATATACAGTCATATACATTAGTTATATACATGATACAGTAAGCATAATCAGTGCATAAGAAATTATACAGGCAATGAATCCCAAAAATACTGAACAGTAGTAACTAATGAAGGAAATCTATATGATTCCAAAAGGAAGTAAACCGGTGTAAAGGGAGCTGTTTGTGCTCTATCTCCATCATGGTCAATAATGCATTTTCTATATGTTATATAATATTAAGTGGACAGGTTAGAATTTGTTGTAATACATATTGACATCTAGCTTGCCACATATAATATTTACAGATAGCAAAAAGCACTCTGAGAGTACTAGGATGGAACTTTGTCCATGAAGCTGAGAAATCACCCAAAATTAAGACTTGATACGTATTTCTACTCAGAAAAGGCCATTTTCACTCATTAGCCAGTGTTTTCCAAAACAGATGGGCATCTGAACAATCAAAGAAAAACTGAGCCATTGTTCTCTCTATCTGAACACAGGAAGGTTTGGGGCAATACCTATCCTGAGAGGATTTGTGTTTCAAATTTCCCCGTACTTGCAACCTGCCGTGGCAACACAGCCAGGAGACATCCCACATATGTAGTGGGATTCTTTTGTCTCGAAGAATATCGAGAGCACAAGTCATTCAGGATATATGACAGTTAGGAAACTGCAGCACCGGTTTACAGACTGTTACAAAAACAACATACAGTTGTTTTCTGGTGAGCGACAAAATAGATGTTTTACTAAATTTCCAAACCTGCAGTTTACGGAATCCATTCACGGCATAAGAAGAAAAACCAGAAACACGAAAAGGGGTAGGAGGGAAGTCATCCCAAGCAGTTATGATAGGATCCACAGCTTTGTTGACCCATGAATCGCAAATATGAGATAAGTATCTGAAGCTTTGAAAAAGGTGGAAAAGAAAGAAAAAAAGCAATCGGATGTACCATACCCAGCCCACCCTGGTGCACCGGTAAATAAGTTACATCATGTTTAATTGGATTAAGGCGACTGCCCCAAACCATCTGAAAAAATGCACTAAACATTCTGATTTCTAGGTGTTTAGGAGGGGCATATACATGACTAAGAAATAAAAATCTAGGAAGTAAAAAATGTTTAACCACTAACACCCTTTTCCTCTTTCCCAATCTCCAGGCTTTCCAGAGGCGAACCTTACATTCCCCAAACAGAAGGCGTTTTTCCCAGTTATAGGTAGCTCCGTCCGTAACATTAAACCATATTCCTAAAATTCTGTGAGGTGAAGTACAAAGGCTGATACCACACTCCTGTGGCAGATTCAGGGTCCAAAGGAATGGTGACACTTTTCTGTAAATTAAGAGTTCCTCCTGAAATTGAAGAGAAAGACTGAAATATTTGAATTGCTCTGTCACCAGAGTCTTGATTTAGGGTAAATAACACTACATCGTCCGCATATGCAGAAATCTTTACAGGAATTAAATCAAGGTGGGGTGTTAAACCAATAATTCTAGAATCCCATCTAATCTGTTGAATAATGGGATCCTATGCAAAAGTATACAACAACAGACTAAATGGATTAACTTGATGAAGCCCAACCCTCTGGAGGAGAGTTTTACCCTGGAACCCATTATCACCGGAACAAAATATGCTAGGGAAAAAATGCGGGTGAGCCAATGCAAAAAAATTGCAGGGATACCATAAAGTGTCATAACCCGAAGTGAATAAGGGTGGTGTACAGAGTCAAAGGCTTTTGCTTGGTCCAGTGAAAGAACAAAACCCAAGATTCTATTATGTTGTTGAGCCTCAAAAATCTCAGGTAAAAGAAATAGATTAGTCTGAATGGAGTGTCCCGGTATAGTGCATGATTGAGCTGAATCTATGAGGTCAGGAGCAACCTGTTAAAGATGAGAACTTAGTAATTGAGATAGAATTTTGAAGTCTGTGTTTAAAAGATGAAGGGGTCTCCAATTAGCGAGAGAGTGGGCATCTCCTTTTTTATAGAGAAATTTCAAAAAAGACATACCAAATTCAGGAATCTTTTCTGAGCTACATCGGATATAATTATAAACTTGGGTCAAGACTTCTAATAAATTATCCCAAAATGTTTTGTAAAACTCATGTGTGAGACCATCAGGACCCAGAGCCACCTTCAGCTTGAGGTGAGATATAGCACAAGCAACTTCATCTTGAGTTATCTGTCTAATAAGGTCCAGAGCCTGGTGTACAGAGAGTTGTGGGGTTGGGGCTGAGAAAACAGTGGATACATCAGGTGATGTGAGAGGTAACGTACAAAATTGTGTTTGTAAATGAGAATGGACAATAGAAAGCATGCCAGGGAGATTGTGGACAATATTACCATGTATATCCAAAAGACCATGCATAACAGTGGATTGAAGTCTGTCTTTGTAGGCCGAGAATAGGTTAGCAGAAGGGGAAACTGAAGTACCCACCCGCATGAGAAAATCTAAAGTCCGAGCACTGTCATATTGGTGAGCAAACATACAACGTTTAATATTTGCAATTTGTGAGGAATAATTGACAGGAGAAGAAACAGAGAGGGACATCAATTTATATAATTGATTTCGATAACGTAAATATGTAAGGTACTCATCCCTGACCATCCGTTTCCCCAGAGTTTGAAAAAAAAGAATGAATATCTAACTTCGTATCTTTCTGCCAGGCCCAGATGGAATCATAACAGCAGAGAACTGAAATTCTGGCCTGAAAGAGAGTACAAACTTGTGTCTGTATAGAAAGGGAAGAAAACAAAGAGTTATTCAATTTCCAGTGGGGATAAGTCGAAGTAAAGGACATAAAAGCAGTGTCTATAAGAAAGATGCCTGTTAATAAACAGTGGTCAGAAATTTCAGTAGGGCATAAAGAAACTCGACTGGGAATGCAATATTTAGAGACAAAAAAATAATCAATCCGAGTGTGATAACAGTGATCTGTGATATGTATATCCAGCAGCAGTGTGCAGTGAACGGTATGCATCTGTTAAACCTGCATCCTTAATTAGGGTTGACAAAGCAAGGGAATCACAATATATCTTTTTCCCCATAGCCGTTCTATATGCAACATCAATAGAACAGTTAAAGTCCCCTTCCCAAATAATATGTTTCTGAGTACATAAAAATGGTTTAATGAAGTCAAATAAAGAAACACGGGCAGCTTTAGTTTGTGGGCCATAAACAACAATTATACGAAAAAATGTAGTGTGACTAGAACAGTCCAGAATAAGTGCCCTACTAGGCAAAACATCCACAGTGTGGGACACTGAAAAATTTTGGGAGAAACACAAAATAGCCACACCATCAGCAGAATCATTCCCAAAAGTCCAATAAGAGGGGCCCTTAATCCATCCTCGCTTAAGCTGTTGAATCTCACTTAGGGTAGTTATATGAGTTTCCTGTAGTAAGAGTATGTCTAAAGGGAAGGAAGCAACATGGTGAAAGAAAACCAGCCGTCTCTTGTAGCTTTTCAAGCTACAAACATTAAAGGAGGCGATTCTGATAGTAGTCAGGACAGTATATTATTCAACCACTCCCATTTGTAACAGTCATATTTTTGCGTTTCTTACTCCCCTTTTTGGTTTTAGCGAGTTTTTTCCGAGCAACATCAGGAGGCTTGGAGACAGTGAGGTCCATGTCTGATGGAAGGACAGAAGCATCGGAATCACCATCAGTGTCATCCCTGTCACCCTTCAGACAGTCAAAAGGATTGGAAATGGGAAGGTCAGGAGTTTTCAAGGTTTTACGTGCAGTAGCTCTGGTTACCCGCCTGCCCATTTGAAACCCCTCAGAATCCACAATAGGAGTAGTAGGATTCGAAATGAGGGTAGGATGAGGGATAGAATCTACATGCAGCTCAGCTAGGGAAAGAGTCTCCATCTCTGAGGAAGGGTATAATACCACCTGTGGATCAATTATTGATGATGAGGGGGAAAATGGGGGGCAAGACTTCTGTAGGGTGGGATACAGGGACTGGGGAAGCAAGACGGTATTGTGCCTTATCCTGAGTCTTTTGGACTAGAATATCAGAATTCCACCCCTCAGAACGGTTCCTACTAGCCCAGGGACATTGGTGGTATGCATGACTGGTTTCATTGCATAAATTGCATTGAAAAACATTCTTACATGAAACACTAGGTTGTCCGTACTCCCCACATAAGCTACATTTCAACAGGTCACAAGTACTGCTTAAATGTGTGTTAGCTCCACATTTATAGCAGGCTCTTGGCTGTCCTCCATAAAAACAGACACCCCTATCCTTACCCAAGAAGAAACTATTAGGTAAGTGTACCACGTCAGAGTTTACTTGAAAAAGCTTAACTCGAAACCTCCAACCCCCCCGTCCAAAGCCCTTCGTCGTCTAAAATGGCTTCGGGGGGACAGAACATTACACCGATTCTGCAACCAATGGTAGATGTCACTTATGCTAACCCCCTCATTCCGAAACATAATAGTAACAGTGTGTACTGTCGGTTTAGTAAGGGGAATAACATAAAAGGGAGCCCAGAGAGGGGTATTTTTCAACTAAGCATATTTATGCCCAAACCTATCTAAACTAGCTGTAGTTTTAAAACTGATATCAAAAGCCTCCTCCCCAGATATATGAATTAAGGCATAGATGTCCGAAGCCTGAAATTGCATAGCACCTTTTAAGAGAGTCCGAGCCACATAATAACGGTCAGGAAACTCAGAAAGACCGCTCTTATAGCGTAGACGCACTGCATTGCGTCTAGGTGCCTGTTCAAGTTTATTTTTAAATAAATCTGAGAGGACAGGCCCTCTGCCAGAAGCAGAGGGGTGATCTGGGGGGGGGGGAGTTGTGAGGTTGCTCTCATAGTCGAAGTTCCTTTCCCAGGAGTATCCAAAAGAGTTGGAGGAGGTTGGATAGATTCCAAAAGGAGGGAAGTTGAACTAGGAGGAATATTAGGGGCCTGGCTAGAGGTAATAGTGGGCTGGAGAGGATGGGGGTCCTCCAGTACCTGCGATAAGTTAATAAGGGGTACATCTGCATCCCAGGGTACATTATGAGAACCAGCATTACTTATGTTAGAAACATTGTCCCCAGAATCCATAATGTCTCCCCAAGTATCCCCAGAAACAGCGTATGACATAGAAATAGCACAGTCCTTAGTATCACAATTGTCAGGTGAGTGAGGTACCTCGGTGGAGCTCAGGAGTGGAGCAGGCCTGGTAGGGGAGAAAAGAACCCCATGTTTGTCAGCGTCCCACGAAGGATCCGGAGTCCAGGTTCCCGAAGTAGATTGTGTCCAGCCTGCATGATGTAGAGCAGCAGAAGCATTCCAGAAGGGTCTGAAATTTCTGCAGAATCCCGTAACCCAAAATGGGAGTGAATTAGATCAGCAGCTGTGGTAGAAGACTTAACAGTCTGAAGGATGTCTGAAGAACATAGTGGATTCGAAGATAGCAAAGCCAATGTCCCCAATTGAGACCCTTCAGTCGCGTCGACTCTCGGAACAGTGAAACCGGAAAGCGCAGGGGGAGCAGACAGTGTGACACTCTGTGCAGCCCATCATCGTGTTCCCTGTTGGAAACTGACAAACTCATTGAGGAAATATTACGAGGCTCCAGAGATCCCTTAGAAGCAGTTCCAGAAAGTGGCGATAAAGGAGATGTAGAATCCATATCCATAGGCAGAGAGCGAGTCGATTCTCCAGGTAAGAGTGTAGCAGGGGCTGCTGCTGCCAGCAGCTGAGCACTGGAAGAGGGATCCTCACTGCAGCATGGCTGAACAGAAACTGAAGCATCCATCATGGTGACCAGAGTTCCCCCTACCGACAAGAGTAGGGGAATTTTTTTATTAAGAAAAACATAACATCAAGCAAGAAACAGTTGTAAAAAACAAGACCACACCTAATAAACAATAACACAAAGTTCATATACATTTGTTGGAACATGACACAAAGAGCAATCAATATAAGAATTAAAAAAACACATTTCAGGCAATGGAATCACAAGGTGATATAACAAATAGTAACTAATGAAAAAAACCAAAATGAGCCCAAAAAGAATGAAACCTGGATAGTGGGAGCTGTTTGTATTCAGATTCCTTAATAGACAATAGTGCATTTTCAATATGAGATATAATAGTAGCCGGAACAGTCAGAATTTATTGTAACACATATTGGCATCTGGCTTGCCACAAATAATATTTACAGATAGCAAACAATACCCTGAGTGTACTAGGATGGAATTTTTGCCATGGAGCAGTGAAATCACCCAAAATTAACACTTGATACGTAATTCTGCTCAGGAAAAGCCATTTCCACTTGTTTGCCAGTGTTTTCCAAAACAGATGGGCATCTGAACAGGTAAAGAAAAAATGGTCCATAGTTTCCTCTATTTGAACACAAAAGGGTTTCGGGCAAAACCTTTCCTGTGAGGATTTGTGTTTCAAATTTCCTCGGACTTGTAACCTGCCGTGGCAACACATCCAGGAGACATCCCACATATGTGATGGGATTCTTTTATCTTTAATAATGTTAAGAGCACTAGACATACGAGATGGAGAACAATGTGGGAAACTGAAGCACCGGCTTAGAAACTGTCAGAAAAGCAACATATAGTTGTTTCCTGTTCAAAAATAAGAGAGATGTTTTACTAAGCTTCCAAGCTCGTAAGGTACGGAATCCATCTATGGCATAAGATGGAAAACCAGGAACACGGGAAGGGGAAGGCGGGAGGTCAGTCCAAGCAGACATGATAGGATCCACAGCTTTGCAAACCCATGAATCGCAAACATGAAATAAATATCTAAAGCTTTGAAAGAGGTGGAAAAGAAAAAATGAAAGAAAAAAAGCAATCGGATGTATCATACCCAAACCACCCTGATGTACAGGTAAATAAGTCACATCTCGTTTAATGGGATTAAGGCGACTTCCCCCAAATCATCTGAAAGAATATGCTAAGAATCCTGGTTTCTAAGTTCTTAGGAGGGGCATAAATATGGCTAAGAAACAAAAAAATAGGGAGCAAAACTTTTTTCACCACTGGGACCCTCTTCTTCTTACCCAGTCTCCATGTCTTCCATACCCAAACTTTAGACTCACCAAGTGTGAGGTGGTTTTCCCAGTTATAGCTAGCCCCGTCAGGAACATTGAACCAGATTCCCAGAATTCTCTGGGGAGCAGCACAAATTCTGATACCACTCACCCCCGGATTAATGGCAGAAACAGGGTCCAAGGGAATGCAGACACTTTTCTGTAGATTTATATGACCCCCTGAAAGTAAAGAAAAGGACTGAAATATCCGAAGTGCTCTATCACCTGAGTCTTGATTCGATGTAAACAACACTACATCGTCCGCATAAGCGGAAATCTTGACAGGTAATAAATCAGGATGAGGAGTTAGTCCAACAATACCAGAGTCCCATCTAATCTGACGAATGATGGGATCCAAGGCAAAGGTGTATAACAAAGGGCTAAATGGACAGCCTTGGCGTAGCCCAACCTTCTGTAGGAGAGTGTTACCCATGAAACCATTTATAATTGGAACAAAATATGCCAAGGAAAATATGTGTGAGAGCCATTGCAAAAAAAGTTGTGGTATACCATAAAGTGACATAATCTGTAGTAAATAAGTGTGGTGTATGGAATCAAAGGCTTTAGTTTGGTCCAGGGAAAAAACAAAACCAGATAACCCTTTACATTTCCGAGCTTCAAAAATCTCACGTAAAAGAAAGAGGTTTGATTGAATAGAGCGTCCCGGTATAGCACACGATTGAGCCGAACCAATGAGATCAGGAGCAACTTTCCTAAGGCGAGAACAAAGTATCTTAGATAGAATTTTAAAATCCGTGTTGAGGAGATGAAGGGGTCTCCAATTAGTAAGGGAATGTGCATCCCCTTTTTTATATAGGAATTTTAAAAAGGATATAGCAAAGTCAGGGGCTTTCTCTAAGGAATTCAAAATATAATTATAAACTTGGGTCAGAACTTCTAACAAATTTTCTTGAAATGTCTTGTAAAACTCATGTGTGAGACCATCAGGTCCAGGGGCCACCTTCAGTTTGAGATGTGAGATAGCACAAGCAACTTCATCTCATGTAATTCGACCAACAAGGTCCGGAATTTGATACACAGAAAGCTGAGGGGCCGGGGCCGACAAAACAGTGGAAAAATCTGGGGAGATGTGGGGTAGTGTACAAAAGTGTTTTTGTAAATAGGAATGCATAACAGAAAACATTCCCGGAATAGTGTGAATAATATTACCATGATCATCCAGCAGGCCGTGCAGGACAGTGGAATGAAGTCTGTCTTTATAAGCCAAAAATGGGTTAGCAGAAGGGGACAGGGAAGAACCTACTCACATAAAGAAATCTAAGGTTCGGGCGCTATCATATTGGTGAGAAATCATGAGACGTTTAATCCTAGAAATTTGAGAAGAATAATCGACAGAAGAAGAGACAGAAAGGGACATTAACTTATATAATTGGTTGTGATAATTTAAATATGTAAGGTATTGATCCCGAGCCATTTTCTTTCTCAGATATTGAAAGAAAGAACAAAATTCTAGCTTCGTATCTTTCCACCAATTCCAAATTGAATCATAACAGCAGAGAACTGAAATTCGGGCTTGGAAAATAGTACGGACTTGTGTCTGAACAGAAAGAGGAGAAAACAAAGAATGATTCAATTTCCATTGGGGAGAGGTCGAAACAGGGGACAAAGAAGTATAATCAATAAAAAAAACACCCGTCAAAAGACAGTGGTCCGAAATTTCAGTAGGGCGTAAAAAAATTCGATTAGGAACACAATGTTTGGAAACAAAAATATAATCAATCCTAGTGTGGTATACTGATCTGTGATACGTGTATGCTGCATCAGAATGTAAAGAACGATATGCCTCCTTCAAACCCGCATCCTTAATTAAAGTAGCTAAAGCTAGGGAATCACAATATACCTTTTTCCCAGAAGCCGTTCTATATGCGACATCAATAGAACAGTTAAAATCCCTCCCCAAATGATATGTTTACGGATACACAAAAATGGTTTAATCAAATCAAATAAAGAAATACAGGCTGCTTTAGGTTATGGACCATAAATAACAATTAAACGTAAAAAAATGTCATGAATAGAGCAGTCCATAATAAGTGCCCTTCCAGGGAAAACATCTATGTTGCAGGATACAGAAAACTGTGGTGAAAAAAATAATATGGTTACACCATCAGCAGAGTCATTCCCAAAGGTCCAATAGGAGGGGCCCTTATACCACCCTCGCCTAAGTTGTTGTACCTCAAATAAGGTAGAGATGTGAGTTTCCTGTAACAAAAGGATATCTAAAGGGAGCGAGGCAGCAAAATGAGAGAAAACCATCCGTCTTTTGTAGCTTTTCAAGCTACAAACATTGAAGGATGCAATTTGGAAAGTAGCCAGGACAAAAGATTACTCAACCACTACCATCGGTAACAGCCATATTCTTCCGTTTCTTACTCCCCTTTTTGGTTTTAGTGAGTTTTTTCTGGGAAACATCAGGGAGCTTGGAAACAGGAAGATCAATGTCAGATAGTAAAGCAGAAACATCAGTATCACCATCAGTATCATCCTTGTCACCTTTCAGGCATTCAAAAGCATTGGAGAGGGGAAGATCAGGAGCTTTCAAGTTTTTACGAGCAGCAGCCCTAGTAACCCGTCTGCCTGGTTGAAACCCCTCTGAATCCAGAATGGGAGCAGCAGGAGTTGAAAGGGGGGTAGGAGGAGGGAGAGGATCTACAGTCAATTCTGTATGGGAGGTATTTCCAAGGTCAGTAGGAGAGTCAAGTACTAGTAGTGAATCAGGAGGATTGGCTACAGGGAGATCGGGGAGGCTGGATCACTATGGGGTTGGGCACAGAAGCCAGGGAAGTAAAACGGTCTTGTGCCTTATCCTGAGCTTTTTGAACTAAAACATCAGAATTCCACCCCTTAGTACGATTCTTACTAGCCCAGGGACACTGATGGTAGGCATGACCAGATTCATTACACAAATTACATTGAAAAACATTCTTACAAGAGACACTAGGGTGTCCGTACCCCCCACATAAGCTGCATTTCAATAGGTCGCAGGTACTGCTTAAGTGCATGTTAGCTCCACATTTGTAGCAGGCTCGTGGCTGCCCACCATAAAAACAGACCCCCCTATCCTTACCTAAAAAGAAACTGTTAGGTAAGTGCACCACATCAGAGTTTACCTGAAAAAGTTTAACCCGAAACCTCCAACCCCGCTCCACAAACCTTCGTCATCCAGAATGGTTTGTGGGGAGAGAACATTAAAACGATTCTGTAACTAATGGTAAATATCACTTATGCTAACACCTCATTCCTAAATATAATAGTAACTGTACTCACAGTTGGTTTAGTAAGGGTATAACATAGAAGGAGTCCAGAGGGGTATTTTTCAGGAAGTATAGGCATGCCAAAACCTGTCTAAACCAACTGAGGTGTTGAAACTAATATCAAAAGTCTCCTCCCCAGAGATATGGATCAGAGCATAGATGTCCGAGGCCTGAAAGTGCAATGAGCCTTTCAGGAGAGTCCGAGCCACATAATAGCGGTCAGGGAACTCAGAAAGTCCACCCCTGTAGCGTAGATGGACTGCATTCTGACGGGGTGCTTGCTCGAGTTTATTTTTGAATAAATCGGAGAGTACAGGTCCCCTGTTAGAAGCTGGGGCGGTGCTCCGAGTGGGGGGTCGTAGTGGCAACCAGCACATGTGAAGTACCCTCCCCGGGTGTATCCAACAAGCTTAAAGAAGTATGGATAGAGCTCACAGGGAAGGAAGAAGAAACAGAAGTACTAGCAGGAGTTTTGGGAGAAGTAATCGTAGGTTGTAATGGAGAGGAGTCCTCTGGGTCCTGAGACAAAGCAATAAGGGGCAGCTCAGTAGTTTTAGATACAGCAGGAGAACCATGAGTACTAGCAAGGTCCCTAGATTCCATAATATCCCCCAAAGCCCCAGATACAGCATCAGGTAAAGAAACATTACAGTCCTTATTAACACAAATGTCACTGCAAGGAGGTACCTCGTTGGAGCTCAGAAGAGGTGCAGGCCTGTTAGGGGAAAACAGTATCCCATGTTTGTCCATGTCCCACAAGGGAGCTGGTATCCAGGTGCCCGAAGATGACTGAGTCCAACCCGCCCCTTGTAAGGCCTCAGGAGCAGTCCAGGAGGGATCCGAAATGTCCATCGTATCACGGAGTCCGAACCGGGAACGGAGAAGAGCAGCAGTAGTAACGGGAGGCTGAGCAGTCCCAGGACGTGTAGTCAAAACAAGAGGATCCAAGGGGACCAACTCTGTAGTCCCAGAATGCGACTCTACAGTAGCGGCGGCTCTCTGCATAGTAGAACCGGAAGAACCAGGGGGAATCAACGGTGTAACACACGATGCTGCCATAGACTCATGTTCCACCGGAAAAGTCGAAGAAATCAGCTTAGAAACATCCTGAGAGACCAAACGCGTCGGAGAAGCAGAAGAAGGAGTCGAGAAAAAAGCAGGCGTGGACTCCGTAGTTGTAGGTAAGGAGAGATGTAGATCCTCGGTTGCAACAGGTATAGGAGCTGTGGAAGTATCCATAAGTAGCAGTGGAACACTTGAGGAGAGGTCTGTGCTGCAGCAGGGTTTCTCAGAGACTGAGAGATCCATCGTTGTGACCAGAGTTCCCCCTACTGACGAGAGTAGGGGAGTTTTTATTAGCAAGACAAAACATATACATCAACACTTTTCCGGGAGAAAAAAAGAAAAAAAAAACAGTCAAATTTTCCAAAAACAGATAATACCTATGAAAAAAAAGCTTACGCTGTTCGTTTGATTCACAGCAAATAAACCTAAATAATAAAACTAATAATAACAATGAAGAAATAGCATAGATTTTCATCTAATTTGACAATTACCAAGATAACATAAATAAATGTGCTTTAGAAACCTTGCAAATTAATTACACTCTTCTTATTTAAACTTGATAAAATGTAAAAAGCCTTTCCACCATTTGCGCAAAGTTCCTGGTGTAGCTCTTAATGCATCCACAGTATACATTTGAACCAGTTCCTTTATAATTAACTTACCTACACAAGAATAGAGCATTTTCTTTTGGTAAAGGACCCATTGAACTCTAGCTTGCCATAAGTAATATCTCAAGCACCCTAGAAATAAAGCTAAAGTCTCTTCATGAAAGTCCGATAAGATGGTTGAATAACATCCTAGAATCAGAAATTCATATGACATACTGTATAACCACTTAAGACCCCTATAACTCGCTAAGTATTCCCATAAACCTGTGGTCATACGTACATCTAAGAAAAAAATGCTCCATTGACTCTTCTACATTGATGCATTCCAAATATGGACATAGTCTTTCCTGTAAAGCCTTGTACTTGGCATTGCCTCTAACATTTAATCTGCCATAAAAAATTAACTACTACGTTTCCCATTGTTTCTGCGGCATCCTAAGATTATTTAATTGTGCCAGTACAAAGGGATTTAGAGCTGAAGGACAATTTTTGAATCCAGGTTCTGAAGGGAGTAACAGTAGCATTAAATAGTGATATAACCCCTTCGTATTATGAGTCAGTATTGTCTGTTTCTGCAATTTCCATTTAAACAGCTTCTGAGCCGTAGGCCTAAAATATTCAGGAATATGCAAATGGCAATTTAGTTTCAGGGCAAATTTTTGCCAATTCTTAAAATATTTGCCCATTGACTTTAGATTCCAAGAAACCTCTGCCCTTGATTCCGCTTCTTTGATTGAATTTGAAATGAAAAATGCATGCGCATAAGTAACTGGGTCTATCATACCCAACCCTTCCTGATTCTTTTTTAGGTATGTATAGCCCCTTTTAACAGGATTTAAGCGGTTGCCCCAAAGCATCTGGAAAAATATACTAAAAACTTTAGTCTCAAATACTACTGGAAGTGGGAAAATCATAGTCACATACTGCACAGTGGGTAGAAGAAATTGTTTAATTACATGCACCCTTTTTAATTTAGACAACCTCCACTGCTTCCACCTATTAACCTTACTCTCAATTTTTGCAATGACACCTTCCCAATTTTCATTAGGCATATTCTGGGGACCAAACTTAATCCCTAAAATTTTAAGCGGATTCCTGGATATATGGATACCCTCCTGCCACATTTCCTCAACACCACTTGCACCTATGAATAACCCCTTAGTTTTGTTTAAGTTTAATTTCGCATTTGAAGCTTTAGCAAAGGCCTTAAACGCTACCACAAAGTGAGAAACTGATGCGCTATCCTCAAAATACAACACTAGATCATCTGCATAGGCCTGTATCATTAATTGTGAGTCCCTACAGGCATTCACTAGAATGCCTTCCATTCCTACATCAAAGACACAGATTGCAAAAGGGGTCTATAGCAAAGTATAGAAGGGGCTGAGGGGCACCTGAGCGAGCTCCTGTAGTTAATTGAAAACCTTCAGCCTTATAACCTTTCAAGAAAAATACCATAACTCTTTCATACAGTTTCTCAATTATTTCACCAATTGATATGGGACCCCATAATGTACAAGGGTAAGGAAAAGAAATGGTAAATGCACTCTGTCAAAGGCTTTATCCAAGTCTGCAACAACCAGACATCTAGTTAATCCCATATCTGTGAGATGCTCAATAACATCTCGTGTTAACATAAGGGCATACTGAACCGTCTATCTGGCAAGCCACAATATTGATAAGGTGAAATGACTCCTCCTGCATATTTTTAGCGTTATTCAAAATGCAAGTAAAAATTTTGTAATCTGTATTTAAAAGGTAATTGGTCTCCAATTGACAATATTTTGTTTGTCCCTGATTTAAATATGTAAGTTAACAACCCTTCTGAAAAAGAAGGAAAATGACAACTTTGTCTAAAAAAACTGAAATAACAGGCCCAGACACTGACTGAGCTCTTCTGAGAAGCTTTTATAAAATTTTTGAAAGACCATCTATTCGGGTGAAATATTCAGTTTCAATGACCTAATAGTACATAAAATCTCTGTTTGCATGATAGGGCCCCACCCTCTGACCTTCCAACCATGTTAACTGGGACAACAATCTGTTTTAAATAGTCAGCCATATCCGTTTTGAGATTGTTTCGAGGGTTTAAAAGAGCGAAATGATCTACTATCACCTCCGAGTTGCGCCACCGAGGTCGCCAAGTTTCCATCCGCTTTTTTTAGCGCCTCCAATCTCATGGAGTCCCTTAATTGCTTGCACATTTCAAACGGATCCCCTATGGGTGATTTTTTAACTCCGTTGGTTAGAATAGCCTGCATGATTTTGCCTCTATTATATTGAAACTCTCTCATTTTCTCCTTTAAAGAAGAGATTTGATCAGAGTAATCCCACCTGGAAGTATAAGCTATAGTCATAAGTCTCTGTAACTGCTGCCTGAAACCTAGATAGCGTAAAAATTTGTAGTTTTTTGTTCTTATTCCAAACCAGTTCCTTAAATCTGTTTTAGTCTCTAACCACCAATACCCTAAGTCTGAATATAAAAAAGCAACTGATAATCTAGCCCTCAAAAGACATTTGACCCCTGATTGTATAAAGGGAAGTTCTAGCGAAGAATTATTAAGCTTCCATCTTATTTGTCTTTTCTCTTGCCTATCAGAAAGGTGAAAAACGCTTAACAGAAATGAGTGATCAGAAAATTCACAGGGAAATATTTTAAAGGACTCAACTTGCATATTAGATGAAACTAGCATATGATCAATCAGGGAGAAAATTTTCCCCTTTTTAAAAGAAAATCTAGCTCCCGCCTGCGAAGAGCTATTACAGTTTAAAAGACCAGCGTCTTTAATGATTTTACCTAATGCATTAGAATCACAATATATTTTTTAATTTATTTTAAGAGAGTGGGCCGGAATTGAACAATTAAAGTCACCCCCCCATAAAACTCTGACTGTTGTTAATAAGAAAGGCTGCACCATTTTTAGGCAGTTAACTCTACCAGATTTTGTTTTGGGGTTGTAAATATTAATGAAACGAAAACATAGGCCTTGCCACTTCCCGTCTACTATTAATACTCTTCCGGGTACCAAATCAATCAGATTATGTAACTGAAAAGCATATGAATTAAACATAATACCTATACCATCTGCAGAATCCTCCCCAAATGACCAAAAAGATGGGCTCCAAACCCAATCTCTTTTAAATGCTACAAGCTGCTCTATGGAGTACATCCAAGTCTCCTGCAAAAAACATACTGAAAAAGGATAATCATGAATATAATGAAAAAGGGCTTGTCTCTTAACCACATTCAATAAACTATGAGTATTCAACTAACCCCAGATCAGCCTCATATTCAGTTTAAATGCTCATACCCTTATTTCTTTCTCTTTTTCTTTTTTTTATCCTTATAATTGTCTACTGTCTGTGACCTAGTTGAAAGGGAGGATTTTTGTGAATTGGAATCTTCTACCTCTAGCTCAGTATTACCCCATGGAGAAAACAAAGCAGCATATGAGTTACTAGTCTCAATTTGCGCAACTGGGGGGGGGGTTTAGGATGCAAATTTCTGGAAGATCTTCTTTGAGGCAACACTGTCAATGGTTCATTTACTGAAGTAGTGACGCCTACCTTCTCTGAAACCTCTTCTGAATAACATACAGGGGGAAAACCTAAGGCATTAGGAGGGCCCATGTTAGCCTTCGTTAAATGAGCCATATTTGAAGTAGGCCCTTGTTGTTCCACACTACTCACTAACGGTGTCTTATTTTTATCTGGGACTTTATCTTTTAACTCCCTTTTAAGTTCAGTAAGTTTCTTAGCAAAGGGAAGTTTAGCCTGAGTAGTAACAGAAGGAGGGGGGCAAACAAGAGAGGGGGATACCTGAGCAGTAGCTTCCTGTGCTTTTTGAATGAAAACCTCAGAGTTAGAACAGGATGACTTATTGTGAGCAGCCCAAGGGCATATTTTAAACACATGACCCTTTGTTTCACACAAATCACAGCAATATTGATTATTACAGAACATAGTCAAATGCCCTACCTCCCCACAATTGTCACATCGGGGTTGATCACACACACTAGATAGATGTGTTCTGGCCCCACATTTATAACATGCACGAGGCTGCCCACTATAAAAACATACCCCTCTGTCCTTCCCCAATAAAAAAGAGTTAGGTATATGCTCAATCCCTGCCTCTGTTTGCCTTAGTTTAATTTTGTACTTCCAACCTCCAGTCCAGAAATGTTCTGTGTCCAAAATGGGTTCTGGTTCGCTCAACACTTCACACCTTTTTTTTTAACCAAACGGTTATATCTTCTACCCAAACCCCTTCATTCCTAAACATGACTGTAACGAATTTGATCAAAGGTTTGGATAGAGGGATAACGATGAAGGGAGCCCATATAGGTGAAAACTTCACCTGACCATACCTAGTCCAAAAAAGATCTAGAGCATGCTGTGAACGAAAGCTTATATCATAATTATCTTCCCCTGAAATATTTATAAAAGCATAAACATCCTGTGGGGTGAAATGCAATGAATCTTTTAACAGTGTTTTCCCCACATAATTCCTGTCTGGCCTACCCTCCAAACCACCTTTATATCTTAAACGCACAGCATTACGCCTGGGAGCTGCTTCCCTATGTGAATTTGAAAAGAGTTCAGACATTTAAGGTTTCTGTGTGGGGGGGGGGATAAAGAAAAGAAGTCTCGTTAGAAGCCTTCTGTGAGGATTCCTGCAGTTGTGTTTCCTGATGTAGAGGTACCGAAGAAAGCTTAATCAACCCAGAAGATCCACAAGGAAGATGTAAAGCTTCCTTCTCCATTTGTTTATTTTCCCCATTATTCATCCCTTTCTGCTGCTGATCAACAGGAACCCACTCAGGTGAATGTTGAGACAAAGTTAAATCAGAGTCCCAAGCAGGATCAGGCTTCCACACACCTGTGTCGGACTGTTTCCAACCAGCCTCACGTAAAGCCTTATCCGGTGTCCAAGAAACTTGAATAACCTCTTCTGGTAAATGAGGAGATTATATCTTCCTATCCTGCAGATTTGAGATTGGTATATTGTTTTTATTGGGGAAAAAGAAATCTGTGACCCCAATTTGAGAGCCTTCTGAAGATTGATAAATCACTGCTGGTGCAGCCAAAGGCTCATCCTGGCTCTGGTGTTTAAGTACAAATCCTGCCACTTTGCTCAAAGGAGCTGCTTCGTTTTGACCGAAAGTGACATTAGCAGGCAGGGTAATTAAATCAGCATTTAAGCTTATATTAGTTCTTTTTTTTCGGTTGTCATAAGTCACAACAGGCTGTGGGCACTCGCTATTTGCTGCGATAAAACTGCCAGCCTGAACGGAGTTAAAAGGGTGCGATTGCTTTTCAGCAGAAATCCTGGGGCTGTGCCTTACAAAGCTCCGTTCATCGAGACTTCTCTCTTCTCCAAAGTCTGCCTTCCTATTTACGTTGCTCTCTGCACTGCTGTCATGCACCCCAAACTTGTAATCAATTAGACCAGCGCAGTGCTGCAGAGCTTCTGAAGACCGGAGAGGAGTTTTTATATTTAGAACAGCGGCGGGTTCACTTTCCTTTAGCTTTTGCTTGCCAGTATTGAAAATCAAAGGGGACACAGTACCTGTAAGCTCTTTCGATCCCTCATCAAACGCAGTAGTCCAGCTGACCGTTTGTTTAAAATCAGGCTTCCTAGTCCACCGGTTCGCTTCACTGTCTCACTCCTCTAGACTACCTGCAGGAGCTATCTCTTCAATTTCACCTGGTGAGGATGACACAGCTTCTCCGCGGTTCAGACCACTGCTCAGCCGATTGGCGATTCCCTCATCTGTAACCTGCAAAGCTCCAGCTCCCGACAGTTCTCTTTCAATTCCAGTTGGCACTGTTTCAAACGAAATTTTCTCATTTCCCATTATTTTGCATGCAGAATGCTCCCAATTTGCCACTGCATCCTTAAATTCTGTATCAGAATCCATTTCAGCCATAACCAAGGCTGAAGCCTCCATTCTACCTAGAGCAGGAGTCGAGGCTAACTCTCCCACTCTGCAGTCTTCCTCCTCCTTCCATGGTCCACTTCGGGTGGCCATCTTGGAAATGGCCTGTCCCCCTACTGGCAGCAGTGCAGCAGCCGAGTAGGGGAATTTCCCTGGTGTCCTGACCAAATTTCCCTCATTCACTAAAAATACCACCAACAGCTTAATCTGGTTCAAGGTCAGTTGGCATTCATCTGTATCCCCCTCCCCCGGGTCATGCCTGAAAATAGGCAGGATTTGTCTAGTACACTTACCCGGTCAACAAAAACTAAACGAATAAATAAACACTTCTCCACCCAGCGAACACAATTAAAACATGGAAACATACATTATTCTATCTACATACTGTGCTTATATATAGGGATGTGTGTGGAGGCTTTGACATGTGAGCATCACGGTGCAGGGTATACATATTCTTTGGATAGATGTGCAACCCATAGTGGGTGGGACTGCTACTGCTCTCCTACTAATGTGCTATGTGTCTGCACTTTTTGTGCGGTGCAGTAAGCTCCTTGGGTCTTCTGGTTTCGTTGGGTTTATGAAGTCCAGTGGGTGGGTGGGAACAGTTGGACCTCACCTGGGAGGATTATATGGTAGTGGTTAATGTACTGGAGGAGGGGAGCTGGGGTTGCGAGGTCTGTTGGGTGTGTGGGTGGGAACAGATGGAGTGGCCAACTCACAATGCAATCCCCCAGAACATGAACGGGAGTGGGGGGTGGGAGGCACCACTCGGGGGACTGACTGGGAAGATAACACATGACATAGCTGCACAGACAGTAGCTGTCTTTGTGCGCACGACCGATAGCCGGAGACAGAGCAGGTTTCACTAGCTAGCATGGTGAATACAGTGGGACAAGCCACCAGAACAGCATTACCAAACAGCTGTGGTACAGACCTCAGCCTACACCACTTAGCTGCTTTTACAAATGGCTGCTCTGTTCTTCTTGGGGGGGAGGGGCTCTTCTTCTCTCACTACCTCTGTCAATCCTGTTTAGCTGATGATTAGAAACAGGAGGTACCCAAAGACTGGAGGACAGCAGATGTAGTTCCCTTATACAAAAGCGAGAACAAAGAGGAAATGGGGAACTACAGACCAGTAAGCCTGACCTTGGTAGTGGGGAAGATCATGGAAGCACTACTGAAGGAGAGATTATTGGAACATCTGGTTGCCAATAGACTACAGGACCCAAGGCAGCATGGTTTCACTGGTGGGGGGGAGGTCATGTCAGACCAACCTCATTGAATTTTTCAACTGGGTGACAAGGGAGGTGGCTCGGGCAGGGCAGTGGACATTGCCTACCCGGACTTCAGCAAGGCCTTTGACACTGTGCCGCATAGAAGGCTATTAAACAAACTGGAGAATATAGGAGTGGGCAGAACAGTAGTATGGTGGGTGGATAATTGGCTGGGTGGCAGGAAACAGAGGGTGGTGGTAAATGGCTGTTACTCCACAAAGGGAAGAGTGACCAGTGGGGTACCACAGGGATCAGTGCTGGGACCGGTCCTATTCAACGTCTTTATCGGTGACATTGTGCAGGAACTAGAAGGCAGATTTTCCCTGTTTGCTGATAACACGAACCTCTGTAACAGAGTGGACATGCCAGAGGGTGTAGACAGAATGAGGAAGGACCTGCAGAAGCTTGAAGAATGGTCAAGGGTTTGGCAGTTGAAATTCAATGCAAAGAAGAGCAAAGTAATGCATATGGGGCACAAAACCCTGCAACAACATATCAGCTGGGGCGAGGATACAGCATGCACCAAGCAGGAAAGGGACCTTTGAGTTATCATCTCTGATGACCTCAGAGTAGGGAAACAGTTTGACAAGGCAGCAGGTAAAGCAAATAGGATGCTGGGATGCATAGACAGGGGCATCACCAGCAAGAAAAGAGAGATCATAATTCCTCTATACAAGACACTAGTGAGGTTCCACCTGGAGTACAGTGTACAGTTCTGGAGACCTTACCTATGTAAGAGCATAGACAGGGTGAAGAAGGTTCAGAGGATGGCAACAAAGGTGGTACAGAGATTGCATGACAAGTCCTATGAGGACAGGTTGAAGGCCTTGAATATGTACTCCCTGGAGGAGAGGGGAGAGAGAAACAGGGAATATGATCCTACAAGTACCTTACAGGGAGAAACAGGGTGCAGGAATACACTATTTTCTAGCTAAAAAGATGTTCCAGGACTAGAGGGCATGGGATGAAGTTAGAAGGAGCTGGAGGGTGATTCAGAAGAAATGTGAGGAAACATTTCTGCACAGAAAGGGTGGTGGACAAGTGGAACACCCTGCCAGAGGAAGTGGAAGTGGTGGGGGCTGAAACAATCACACGATTTAAGAATGCATGGGATAGACATAAGGGAATCCTGGAGGTCAGGGGTAAGGGGCAACAAACTTCCAATAAAACGTAAAGGAAACTTGCAAGCTCAAATAGGCAGACTGGGTGAGCCATAAGCCCTTATCCGGCAACAAAATCTATGTATCTATGTATCACTAACACTGTCACTCCTAATAGCTGAGGCCATCGGTCCTTAGTTTCCCACCAGCCACCTCATGGTCCACCCCCTCACAACCAGTAGAACTCAATTCTGATCACTCAGAGTACTCTGGTGCCCGATATCTTTCTACTGCTGACGGGTCTCTCGCCCTGTCACAAATCAATGTCTTTTACTGCCACTGTCAGCAGCACGGCTGCTGCGCTCTCTCCATCAACTGGTGCTACTTCATAATGAAACATTGCAAATGACAGAATGGCTCAGTGCAGTGGACAGGAACACATGGCACTGACATCAAAATTTCCTCAGCTGCCTGCCGTACCATGGCTCCTTCTGTCCTGCTCAGGCACTGCACAGCTCACAGACTTATGAGGTCCACTGGATGGGTTGGTGGCTATATTCTCCAGACCCATTTGTAAACACACAGCTGCAGATGTTCCAAGGGTTGGAGTGTGCAGAGGGTGATTGAAGGTCTGCTGGGAAGGCAGGAGGGCAGGGACAGTAGGAAGATAGCACATCTAGTAGTGGGGCACCCTTCTCTGACTGCACTGTGGGTCACAGCTCCTGAAGTACAGTGGGTGGGCAGGTGGGCACATACAGACCTCAAAGGGGAACTGGAAGGGGGGTGTGGGGAGGCAGGGTACGCAGAGGGTGGGTGCAGGTTGAGGAGGGGGCAGAAGAGACTGCAAGTGACTGTTTTCTTTTTTTACAGGTAAAAAAAAAAGACTATGCGGGTCAGTTTTCTTCTTTCGCAGGTGTTGTTTGGTACACTGGGGTGCGCTCCCAGTGTACCACCTACATTTTTTGGGAGGGGAACTGATGCTGACAGGGACTGAGCCTCCCGCTGGCACAGAAATAGGTGGGGGGGCATGATGCCGAAGGGGATTGGGCTCCCCCCAGCACACAGCAGAAATTGTGGGGTTGGGACATTATGCTGACAGGGAGCGGGCTCCCCATCAGTAAATTGAACTGGGAAGAAGGAACTGAAGATGACAGGTATTGGGGCCCCCTGTTGGCAAAGAAAGACTGTTGGGGAGGGTGTATGATGCTGAGGGGGATTGGGCACTCCCTCGGCACACAACAGAAGCTTGGGGGTGGGGACATTATGCCAACGGGGACAGAAAATAAAGGCTGGTCAGGGCATGCCAACAGGGGGATTGGGCACCTCCTGTTGGCTCTGAGGTGACCGCATAGAGCCACCATGTTCCAGGTACTGTTACACCAGGCAAGGTACCGCTCTGCAATGACTGTTTGCTCCCTCATTGCAGTGGAATTGCTGATGCTGCAGTGATGAATCAGCCCCTCATTGCAGCAGCCAAATTGTTTGAAGTTGGTGGCACTTCTACAGAACCAGTGTCATCAGGACACTGGGCCTGCATTGGGTGCACACTGCCAAGCACACAAATGCAGTGATGGCATTGGCCGTCACACTGCTGCACCTCCACACCCTACTTCTCTCCTAAGCTGCCACATAATGTTTCTTGCTCATGCCACAAGCAAACATACGAATGAGAGGAATAGACATATGGGCATAGTGAGAATGAATGTTGAGGGACAAGAGTGGGGGAGATTCATTACCATTAGGGATGCTGTAAATTGATTGATTCCAAGGCTCTACTGCAATTTCTGGGGTAGGTCCAATATGGTGGACAAGATTATGATGTCCTCAGATGAGATTTCCATTATTATAAAATTCTAGTCTGATGACGTCTTTGATCTCATAAGTACTACAACTATTAGCAGCAGTTGTAGTAATAGTAATGCAGCTCTGGTAGGAAGAGTGGGGAGGAGGGTTTGTGGGGGCTTCGCCCACCAAAACAAAATGTTCTGCTGTGTGTGGGGAGGTTGCTGGGGCACAGCCCCCTGATCATCTCAATTCCCATCAGCGCCCAAGAGTGGTACACTGTTGACTGCTGCCTGACAACAGTCAGCTCTCAGATGAACTCTACAGTAGGTTGCCATATTGGACCTACCCCAGAAACTGCACCCGCTCCAATTCCAGTCCGATTAGACTGTTTGGGAATTTTGGAATTTCCAATTCCTAATCCAATTCCAATTCAGATCCTAAAAGGATCTTCAACTTTGGAATCAGATTCAGATTTGGAATACTAAATTCCTATGTAGCAACAGGTTTTAGGATTCAGTTTAGGAATTAGGATTTTTTTGGACTGCAGTTCCAAAAAATCCTGATTCCAAAAATTGGGTTGGAATCCAATCAATCTCATTCTGTTTGGCTAATTCCAAGCAACTTGAATATAATTCTACTAACTTTTATTTATTTCATGTATCTCTTCTTTCACTTTCTACCCTCAGGTCACACCTCAGAATGAGCCTTGGCTCAGTGCACTTTCCTGGCAAAGAAATTAAAAAAAAAAGAATAAATAAACAGAAATAAACACAGTCCATGCTTCCATGCAGCTAGAGGGCCTGCACAAAAAAGAGCAGCACACACCGGTGTGTTTTGAAAATGCCCTGCCTTGCTTTCTAGAGTCGGATACAGCAGTGTCAGTTGGTCTTGGCATTGCTTTAACATGAAGGCCCTTTGAACTATTAATAGGCAAATTGTAGATGAACACAGCTGGATACATGGGTCAGTTCCTCAGACCATGGCTGCTAGGTAATGTTTTTCTAAGCTTTGGAAGCTGTGGCTGCCATCTAGTTTTGAATGAGTGAATTCACTGGCATGTAAGCTGTCCAGTTTAGATCCGGGTCTTCAAAACCTTTCATTTTCTTGAACTGCATTGCCTGCTATCGCAGCTTACACTGAAACCTACCCTTTTCTTTTTTCATTTGATTTACTCTTTTTTTTTAATTGACCTCATCCTATTGTTTATTCTAGTCACTCTGTGGCTATACTGGTTCCCAGGGAAATTCCCCCCCCCACACACACACACACACTCTCCCCAAGGTCTGTGAGTGATTAGAAAGCCTCAGAGGCCATGTGGTATGCTGATTAATGCACCCAAGGCACTGATATATTAGATCCTGATTCCAACCCCAGTGACCACTGAGATCATGGACAAGTCACCAGACCTTAACCTCACAGCTTTATCATATGATAGTAACAGGTCCCTTGTATAAACTAGATATAGGACCAAATTCATAGTTACGGGGCAGTGCAAAATAGGCAAATTGAGTTCATTGACAAAAATTGTTATGTACTGTACACACAGCTGGGAAGAAACCCCTCTCTTCAAGTATGGTATAATCAAATGACTGTTTCTGATGTTAATCTCATCCCAGCATGTTCCTGCACACATGGTGCAAAGTATTCCTGCATATCATGATGCTACAAAATAGTAGCATTCTGTCTGTGGCACTGAGACTGTAACCGTCTGGCACAAATTTTGTCCCACCTTGCACTCAGCTGCTCTGGTGGTCCTGCCATTGTCTTCAGCACAGGCATTTGTTCAAGAAGTCCCTGCAGTCCAGTGGTCAGCCTCCCCATCCATACTTCCCAGGCCTTCAAACAATCTCTGGTGTCCAGCGGACATACCACCCACACCTCATTTGTTCAAAGCTGTCCTTGGCTTCCAGTGCTCCTATCACCCACAACCCATTGTCTTGAAAGGCACTGCATCCCCTACCCTGGACGAACCACACACCACACCAGTCTTGCAGAAAATGGTCACAGCCATGTATACATTGAATTACCAACATGACACATATCTGAGTGACATGCGTAGCTAGCACTCTCACTGAGTCAGCCTCAGAAGCTCTGCACCCCTCCCTGCAAAAGGCCAGTACCTTCTGGAGTTGAAACCCAAAACTCAGACAGTAGAGGGGTCAATTGGCTAGGTGGTAAGCAGTGTACCCCAGTTTGGTGGTGCTGCACCAACACACAAGTCCAATGAGGTTTGCGATAATCCCCAAACTGGGAACCAGGTCCTGCAGCACCCCACCTCATAGTGACTGGGAAGAGGAGTCCTTTGGAGGAATTCAACTCTCTCCCCTTTCCCCTTTCCCTCCCAGAGACCAGAGGGTGCCACCCATCATGTGGCCTGGTGTCCCCATGGCATAGCCAATGACTTGACCACCAGGTCACTCCCCTTGCCAGCATGTCTGGTCCTTGCTGCTTTTATTTGTTTATGAAAAACCAATAGATGATCCCCCACCACGATCTACTAGCTATCTGCAGGTCCAGTTGTTAGCAGTGTGTGTCAGGTACCCAGAGAGTCTTCAATCTTGTTTTTGGCATGCCTCGGGGATTATGTAATCTGCAGCATATTATTCCACGATATCTGGAAAATGATTCTGCACTTTATGTAAGCTGCTGAATACTATTCAGCAGTTTATGTACTGTAAACTAGTAATACACATTTTGACAAAAATACTTCTTTAGAAATCTATTTCCAACAGAATTATGCAGAGTTTAAAACCTAAAATCCACAGCATACTGTAACAGAGCAGCAGGCAAGGTGAACAGGATGTTGGGATGCACATGGAGGGGGACAACAACAGAAGCTGGGAGGTAATCCTCCCACTGTACAGGTCGCTGGTGAGACCCCCATCTGGAATACTGCAAAAGATACTGGGGTCTGGATAGCCCAATCGTGCTGAGGGTTGAGGCATTGGATGCCTTATCTCGTTCTACACCGGTGACCCGGGTTCGAGAACGAGCCCGGGCTGTTGGGTCGGCAAGGGCGAGAGAGGATTGAGCCATCCAGAGGACTGCTCTCCTCTCTTAGGGATGGAAGGATTGTCGTCCCACCCATCGATCGCCCTCTAGTGGGGTCTGCGTGCGATGCAGGGAGGTAGACAAGCAGCCGGCGAGCATGGCATGCTTGTGCCCCCACACATGTGTGCTACACCTCACACTGGGAGGAGTGTGGAAAATGGCGGCTCGGGGATCCATGAGATCCTGCCCCCATTCCGCAGGTCTGCCATCATGGCCTCCTCGGATTTGGATTGTGCTCTAGGGAGGGAGGTAGCTTCCTTCCTGGCCCTGTCATGGTGTTGATGGGGTAATCCACGGGGGTCTTAGGGATGATGGGGGCACACAGGCGGTGCAGGACTGAGTTCCTGCCTCCAGCATGCCCAGTGACTATAAATACATAATTAAAAAAAAAATAATAAAGATACTGAAGTCCACACCTGAGGAAAAATGGTAATAACGTGGAAACACTACAGCCCAGGGCAACCAAGATTGTTCAGGGTCTCAGAGGCCCGATAAACAAGGAGAAGCTGCAGGACTTGAACATGTACAGCCTCAAGAAGGAAACAGAAAAGAGAAGGGAAAGGAGCAATATGATAAAAGTGTACAGATATTGCAGAGAATAAGAGGGGGACAAATGGAACAAGCTACCAGAAGAAGTGAGAAGGGCAAAATCAGTGAGCAGTTTTTCAAAGGGGAGGTGAGACAGGCATATTGGCTTTACAGAGAAGGGGGCAAAAAGTAAGGGGCAGGATGTCCACTTGCACCAGAGCAGACTACTTGGGTAGCATGGGCTTTTGGCTGGCTTGTGAGGAATTAATTATCTACAAGGAGTTTATCTGCCGTCACTATCTAAGTATCTAGATGTGTGCAACATTTTCTAACTTCACCACACACAGCACTACAGGAAGGTGGACAGGCTTTGCGTAGCACAAATTGCTGTGCTGTGTATGTAGTTCTTCACCTCAGAAAGTGAGTACAGTACTTCACTTGGCAAAGACTACATGTAGCAGTACTTTGCTAGTGAAGGTGCCACTTCATGTAGCGCCGGTCAATCATAACTACTCATGGTGGCACCTTCACCAGTGTGCTGCCACTATGTGTAATTCTTTTTTATTACAATTGGCTGCATAAGATATAAGAAAATACACTCAAACCATGTGCAGTATGTTACCAACTCCTCCCACAACACCAGCTAAATAATATTCAATTTACCCCCACCCTCATAGACCCCACCTCTGTCCTCTACCCAGTTTCCCAGCAAAGCTGCCTCATCCATCCATCTATCTTGATTATTCCTGTTATGATAACATAAAAAAACCTTCCTCCCTCTCAAATCAGAATAATGACAACGTTTTTCACCCCCAATCACCATGGTCCCTATCACACAGTACAACTGCCACTCTACTGGCACACAGCACCCTCCTCCCCATCACCCAAAGGATAGAACAAATTAGCAGTGGATCCTATAGAAAAGAAAAAACGTCCACCACAGCAGTCAGTGACCAGCCTGTCTCTTCACTGATTTATTCACACTGAATGAGTTGGTGATAACGTACTAGTAGTAACAGCTGACTGGTCAGTGTAGCTAGCCACTTAGCTGTTACTGCTAGCACATCATCACCAATTCATTTAGTGAATGACTCAGTGATGAGACAGGCTGGTCACAGGCTACAGGGGATTGTTTTATGTTTGACAAGTTTTTTAAATGACTTTTGTTACCTCTGTTGTGTGACGAGCCAAGAAGGGTGCTGGGTGCTAGTAGGTATGTGGGGTGGGGCTGTACTGGTGGGTGACTGGGGTGGGACATTATGATTACTCAGAGTCAGGAGGAGGGTATTTATATTATTATAAACAGGATGATCATATCAGAAGGCCTTCCACTGGTAAACTGGGGGAGGAGAGGGAGGTGGATTCTATGAGGCTGGGGGTAACTTTATTATGTTTTAGTTAGTGGTGTGGAAAGGGTCAGTCATATGCTGCACCTGAGGAGTTTAACATAAAACAGATCTATAAAAAAAAAAAAAGGACTTCACTGCCTGAAAGAGAATGAATTCAGGGACCTTTGCCCCACTATGCATGGTGTGAAGTTTTGGACATCACTGCAACTTCACCAGTAAAGTTACATTTTGTAACACTCCTATATGTATCTATGTGTCTAATTTCCTGACGTTTCATCAGAAGAAGAAGTGGAAAACTCTGCACAGCTCAACTCCTGACCTCCTGCCTCATAAATCATGGACAAGGTGTAAAACATTCAGAGACAGAGGAACAAAATCAGGGACACATCTTAAAAATTGTTGATATACCCTCAGGTGGCTGGTAGAATAAGCAAATTAGTGCACAATACATTTTCTTAAGAAGAATGCAATGCCTTAATGTTTGACATTACTTTGCACTTACAATCCCTGAGGAAACACAAATTTTAAGGGGGGCATATAGATTCTGAGGCAAAATCAGGGACATCCCTGAACACTGGGAACAGTTGAGAAGTACATTGTAGCCCCCACTTCCTTTCTAGCAAATGAGTTTATAGCACAGAAAAAAGGTTTGGAAAAGTCTGTAATGTTTGCAAAGTTTGTACTGAAACACTTAGAGTTACCACCTGTCCTGATTTTCGCAGGACAGTCCTGATTTGGACAGCTGTGTCCTGCAAAAAAACATGAAAAATACCAAATGTTCTGATTTTATAGTAGAAAAAATATTTTCAAATTTTCCACTAAATGTTCTGGAAAACTACAATAACTTAACTACAGTACCTTAAAAATCATAAGAAACAGTAGAAGCAACTAAGAAACTACGATACTTAGCCTTAATTCTGATTATATAGAGAAAACAAGACTGTTGTATTGGTCGAGGTTATATACTGTCCTGCGAAAAATCATGTTTCAATAGGAAATGTCCCACTTTGGGCATCTTAAAAAGTGGTAACCCTAGAAACACTCGTCTGTATCACTGACACACTTACAAAACTTCATAGGGCCCTGGTATTTCCATTTGGAAATCCAGATGATTCCATTCTAAAATTCAAACAAAAAGTAACCAACGAAATTGGTAATGAAACGTTCAACACACTGTGGTTTTAAACCAAAGAACCACAAGGTGGCAGTGCAGGTATAAATATTAAAAAAATCTTTTTTGGTATTTTGATAACCCACTGCTTTATGATAGTGCTCAAATAAAAGTATCTAGCAACTGACTATTGTTTGACATAGCCAAGATTATTTTGGTGACTTAAAAAAAAAGCATTTGTCAATGCTGAATGTTTGCTTGCTGGTGTTAGCATTGGACATGCAGGAGTTAGACAGATGCAGAATAGGAATGGTAGTGAAATATTGAACTTCACGCCAACCCCACTGCCATCCTGCAGAGACAGACTCGCATTGTAGTATGTGTTTGGGTCATCACCCATGACGTTCATGCCATGTCACTTCACTCTATCCTGCAGACATCGACAGATGTTGAGGTGTGCCTTGGGGTGTTCAGCTTTACAGTCATCCCATTCCATAAGGACACTCGCTGAAACGGGTGCAGTATAGGAGAGTGGGGGTGAACTCTGGGGCCGAAGAGTCCAAGGCACACCTCGATGTCTGTGACTGGCTGGGGAGTGGGGGTGGGATGGCATGAGCATTACAGTCGGCAATCCAAAGGCACACCCCGATTCCTGTCAGTCTGTACAGGGTGGGACATTATGGTTAGAAACTCTAACACCCTGGGCTTTTGTTTGTATTTGCACTACAAATTTTCAGCATGGCCTTTTCGTGACCTCACCTCATGAAAGCATTTAGGACCGCTTCTCATGAAGAGTGGCAGTGTGATTTTGTCAATGTGTCCTGAACTTTGAGTTCCAACACTGACCATGCCATTCTGCGACAGATGTATGAAAACGCAGATCAGGCAGGATGTGAAGAATGACAGCTGTACCATCAATAGGGAGATGTGAAGAGACGGCAGTGATGAAAATCTGTAGCGAGAATATTAAAAATGCTTGCACTTCCGAGCATATGTGGAAACTGCGCAATGCATGCATGTAACACAATCATTTTATGGACTTTTGTCTCCAAATTTTCAACATAGGCATTTTAGGACCTCTGTTCATGAACAGTGTCACTGTGGTTTTCTTAATGTGTCCCAAACACTGATTTCCCACAGCGACCGTGCTATTCTGTGCTGGAAGTGCAAAAACACATTTTGGTCAGGATATGAAAAATGACAGCTGTACTATTCATAAAGAGATGTGGAAAAACGTGACTGTTGAAAATCTGGAGTGAAAATATTACAGATTCATGAAGTTACGAGCATGTGTGGAAACTGCACAATGCATGCACGTAAAACAGTCATTTATTTAGATTTTTTCCACCAAATTTGCCACATAGGCTTTCTGATAGCCCATCTCATGAACACTGGCACTATCATTTTGTTAGTCGATCCCGAAAGGTGGTTCCACATAGTGACTGCGTAATCACCTTTTGGGACCAAATAATGCCATGACAGTGGCTGAATTCATGAGGAGGGGTCCCAATAACCATATATTGAAAATATGGTGCCAAAATTCCCCAAAATGCCTGAGATATGCACCAAAGTTGGAAAAAAAAACCCTATTTATTCCATTATACATCTTACGGCATTTCTTCAGTTCGTGGTCAGCTTTGAAGAGTGCAGACGTGTTCCCGGTCCACTGAAGATTGTCGCACTGGGCTCTGGAGGTAAGTATGGGGTGAGGGGGTGTGGGGTGCGCAGTGGGTGGGCGCAGGTTAGGGGAGGGGTCACCGGACTCAACGAGGGACCGTTTCTGTTTTACAGGTTTAAAGAAAAAAAAAAAAGAAAACACAGGGACATTTGGCACACTGGGGTGGGTTCCCAGCGTGGCACTGGAGTGTTTTTGGGGCTGTAGCCGACAGAGATTGGGCACCCCATCAGCACATACCGAGTGGGGGAGAGCTGAGGGGATTGGGCACCCCCCACAGCATACAACAAATTTTTGTGGGGATATGCCAACGGGAGGGCCCCTGTCGGGCAAATTTACTGGATGGGTGGGGACTGAAGCTGACAGGGATTGGGCCCCCCATTGGCAAAAAAAGACTGTTGGGGGGTGCATGATGCTGAGGGGGATTGGGCACCTCCTCGACACACAACAAATGGGGGAGGGGTTACAGTATACCGATGGGACGTGGGCTCCCCCATCAGCAAATGAACTGGATTGGGGGCTTGGGAATGGCAAGGTACCACCCTGTAATGATGGGTCGCTCCCGCATTGCAGCAGAATGGCTGATGTTGCAATGAAGAGGTGGCCCCTCATTGCAGCAGCAAAATTGTTTCAACTTGGTGGCAACTTTTGGAAACCAATGTCATCAGCACAGTGTGCCTGCATTGGTTCATCAGTGCCAAGCCCCCAAATGCAGTGCTGCCCTTGGCTGCCACAGTGCTGCACCTCCACAACCCGCTTCTCTCCTAAGCTGCCACATAATGTTTCTTGCACATGTGCGCAAGCAAACATAAAAACTGATGAAGTTAGGAGCATGTGTAGAAAATGCACAATGCACACTCGTAACGCAGTAATTCTTTTGATTTTTTTCACCAGATTTACAACATGGACTTTTTGGGACCCCACCTCATGAACAGTGGCATAGTCACTTCATTAATCAATCAATCAAAATCTTTATTTACCCAGGCAATCACCTTTGAGCAAGCTCATTTACAAGGTGGACCTGCAATTTGCAAGGACGAGGGTACAGAATAGAGTACAAGTAAAATATACATAAAACAACAGTAGCAAGAGTTATACAACAAAATATATACAGTGTAGAAATAAAGGTAAATAATATATACAGAGATGCCTTTATAATCCTATCCATCAATAACATGTTCATAGCCTGTAAAGGAGTCCCTGGGATATGGAAAAGTGCACACGTAGGAGGCAGGGATGCTGGCAGAAAGATTCTGGAATACTAAGCAGGTGGTATCAGGGCATAAGAGTGGGCTACTAAGCAGGTGGGATACTAAGCAGGTGGTATCAGGGCATAAGAGTGGGTTATGGGGGGATGTTGCAGTGAGTACATAGTACCTGTGGGACTGGAATGGACTGAGGTGAACCGGTAGTACTGGTGGGACTAGAATGGACTGAGGGACGGGGAATAATCTTGGTAAGGGAACACTTAGTTTGAACGGGAAGGACTTAGATTGAGCGGAAATGTCAGCTGGACAACTGGGAATGGTGGAAACAGTTGCAGTCCTCCACAAATGTTTTGGCATACAGGGTCTTGAGCATAGCAAGACTAACAGGGGAGCTAAGTCTCAGCGATTTCTGTATCCAATTTCAGAGCATGGGCAGGACAAAGCTTATGGCTGTTCTTCCAAAGTGGGTACCAACCCTAGGTACTTCCAGGGAAACAAGCGAGTGACTTCTCAAGGCTTAATTCCCAATCAGGCTTAGTGGGAGACAGTCAGCAATGTATTGCGGGAGTTTGTTGGTGATGGCTCGGAGCGTCCAGAGGGCTACATTTCAAACAACATGGTCTTGCTGTATTCTGACTAATTGCAGTGATCTCCAACCTTTGAACTGCCCCGGAGAGGAAAGAGTTAACTTTCCATGCAAGGCATGGAACGCTGAGCTCGAGCTCGGTTGAGCCTCTGTCTGCTGTTGTTTGAACCCCAACCGCCAGATTCTTTACTCTGCCTCACTGAACAGTCGCTCCAGAGATTTCTCCTTCGCTCAGTTCAAAAAAGTCGGTTAAAGTGTCGTCTTTTCCTCTCGGTTTCAACCGAATTTCTACAATCTAACCTGTCGGATAAGTCTCTGTCTGTGGTACCGTGAGTACTAGATAGGTTTCTATATTAGTTTTCTGTGTGGAACTTGTAAACATCGGATCGATTCGGTTTGAACCAATCAGGTTTGTGAAAACATTTTTTTCTGGTTTATTAGAGTGTGGTAACCAGTCCGTATCGGTTCTAAAAAAAATGGATTTCATTACATTTTTTTCCAGGGCCCGTAACACGGTCAGGAACAGATAGGGGTGTCTTGCTTGGCGGATTGCCAAAAAGAGGGTAAGTTTGTTTAGGACTGGCCATGTCTGAGAAACCCAAGAAAAAAACCGGGCTCACTGGGTTTCAACACTGTAGTGTGTGTGTGGGGAAGCCTTTGCTAAGGCTGATCCCCATACCACCTGGGGTTTGACCACCTCGATTCAGACTGCCAGATTTGCAAAAGTTTTCCCAAAGCTACCCTGGATAAGAGAGTAGGTAGACTGAGGGAAAGGGAGGCCGAGAAGTCCGCTGACCCGGATGGCCAGCCCGGTTCGGTTCCGACTGAACCAGAAGGAGTGCCCTCTGACCAGGGCTAGACTCCTTCGGGCAAAAGGAGAACCGACTCTGAGGAGTTGGTTCCGGTTAAGAGAAAAAGAAGGGATAAGTCAGCGGTTCGGATCCACAAGTTCTTTCTCAGACCGCTGATGAAATAGCTAAAGCGATAAGGATTGTTCAATCGCTAACTTCGGTTCCGACTGAACTGGCACCATCGGTTAGGGCTCGGTTTGGTCAGTTACCCCGGTTCCGGATTACAATTTAGAAGAATTTTATGAACCGGAGGAGGAGGAGGGAGAGTATGAAGATGGTGATGGTGATTATGAAAGTCTGGATGTGCCCATTGACCCGGACATCTCCCCAGACAGACCTTCAGGTGTTTCTCCTCCTAGGCTTTCTGAGTCCCCCCTCCCATTTCATGTTTTATAAAAAAGTGGCTGAAACCCTCCAGCTTCCTATGGAAGAAGCTGTGGATGACCAGGAGGAGCCTGACTATGTGGAAATGATGGATATCCCAGAGTCTAGGAGGCTGTCTATTCCTTCACACAAATCTTTTGGGAAACAGACATTTAAGATTTTAAAGACTCTAACACCGTACCTCCTGTGGATAAAAGAATGGACAAGAGGTACACTGTCAGGCTCAGATACGGAGTTCCTTACACAACAATGCAGCCATGTTAGTAGTGCAGGCTGCAGCCTGTGACAAGGCAAATATTCCCTTGGCTTCACACCCCAGACAAGGACTCCAGGAGGATTGATGCCATGGCAAAGAAACATTACATGGCAGCATCTGGGACTCAGACAGGCCAATTATATGGCTTATACTGCTAGGTATCAGAACCAGATGGGACACTGTCATGCATGTTAGCAAAACAGGTCCCTGGCCAGCTTGCCAAGGATCTGGAGCAGGTGGCTGCTGATGGTATTGAGGCATCCAAGGTGCAATTCCATGCTGCAGTGGACTCAATGATGTGTCATCAACAGTCATGGCTACATCTGTGGCACTGCAGACTGGCTTGGCTCAGATGTACTAGCCTGTCACAGGATACCCAGACTAAGGCCATGGATTTTCCTGTTGTGGGTAATTCTTTGTTTGGGGAGCAAACAGAGAATTACATGAAGAAAATGGATGAGTATAGGACACCTATAGGAGTGCCCAGGCCAAGGAAAGGCAGGCCACTCTCAGAGGCAGCATCCCAGGGCAGGGCAGGCCTTTCACAGGCCTTTCTACCAAGCCCAGGCCTCCTCTTCTGCCTATGCTCAGAGGGAGTTCTTAGAGGAGAGGCAGAAGGGCAAACAGCCCCATGCCCACCCTCAGCCAAAACCCCTGCCAAGCAGGCACCCTGATGGGTTTGCCAGGGCGATTCTCCACCACCTGTAGGGGGCAGGCTGGCTTACTTTGTCCAGGACTGGAAGTCTCTAACATCAGACAAGTGGGTCCTGGAAGTAGTGAGCCAGGGACTGGTTCTCAGCTTCAAAAATTTCCAAGCTGAGAGCCAGATCTTTCCACCTGCAACCTCAGAGGCACTTGCCTTAGAGGCAGAGGTCTCTTCCTCCTGGCTCTCAGAGCTGTGGAACGGGTTCCACTCTACACCAGGGCAAAGGATTGTACCCAGGTACTTCCTTACCCCAAAAGGACAGGAGAATGGTGGCCCATCCTGGATCTCAGATATTTAAACAAGCACCTTTTAAAGCCAAAATTCAAAATGGTGACTGTGGGAATAATTCTACCCTCTCTAAGGCCAGGGGACTGGCTAGCGTCCCTGGACCTCAAGGATGCCTACTTCCATATTCTTATCAGAATCTCCCATCGAAAGTATCTCAGGTTCGAGCTGCCCTCAGGCCATTACCAGTTAAGAGCAATGCCCTTCGGACTAACCTCTGCTCCAAGGGTATTCACAAAATGTCTGGCAGTAGTAGTTGCTTCTCTGAGAAGGCAAAGTATTGCCATCTTCCCATACCTGGATGACTG
The DNA here is from genome assembly GCA_016271365.2 of Neoceratodus forsteri. Classification (NCBI taxonomy): domain Eukaryota; kingdom Metazoa; phylum Chordata; order Ceratodontiformes; family Ceratodontidae; genus Neoceratodus; species Neoceratodus forsteri. The sequence continues at coordinate 111,224,682 of JADMNL010000031.1, read as the reverse complement.
GGTCAGTAGGCCAGTCCTCAGACCAAGTCAGTTACACCTTACAGGTAACTCAGCAACTGCTCACTTCTCTAGGTTTCCTTCTGAATCTGTCAAAGTCAGTTCTAGAGCCTGTTCAGCTCCTCACCTTCATAGGTGCAGAGCTAGATACAGAAAGGGCCAGAGCCTTCCTTCCCTGGACAGAGCAAGGACCCTTATCACCTGGCCTCCTTTTCACCCTGCAGGTGTCTCGACCAGCAAGGCATTTTCTTCAGCTCCTGGGGCACATGGCTGCTTCTACAGCAGTGGTGCAGGGAGCAAGATTTCAGATTAGGGACATTCAGTTCCATTTGAGGCCTTCTGGTCTCCAGAAAAGGACCCTCTGACCAAACTGATCCCAGTGACTTGAACCTTGATCCAGGCCTTGCACTGGTGGCAGGATCTGAACAATCTGAGACAAGGAGTTCCCTTTGTCACTCAGTCTCACTCTCTAATCCTTACTACAGATGCCTCCCTCTTGGGGTGGGGGGCTCACTTGGGTGACCTGACCACCCAAGGGTTGTGGTCCCCTCAGGAATCTCTGCTCCACATCAATCTGTTGGAGCTCAGAGCAGTTTTTCTAACACTTCAAGTTTTTTCCAAGTCTGTTCAGAACAAAGTTATTCAGATCAGAACAGACAATACCACCACAGTGTGGTACATCAACAAACAAGGAGGCACTCGGTCTACGGCCATATGCACAGAAGCGATGAAGTTGTGGTCCCTGGCTTATTCTCTGAACACCTCCCTCTCAGCAGTACACCTCCCAGGCAAGGACAATGTCCTGGCAGATGCTCTCAGCAGGATATCTCAGGACCATCACGAATGGTCACTGGATCCCTTGATCTTGGAGGTGATATTCTCCAGATGGGGCATCCCACAGATAGATCTTTTTGCAGCCCCAGACAATCACCAACTTCCCCTTTTTTGCTGCAGGCCCCCAGTGTTGAGCTCAGTCCCCCTGGATGCCTTAGTTCTCAATTGGGAAGGGAAGTTCCTGTATGCTCCCCCCCCTTCCCTCTCCTGTATAAAGTGCTAGTCAAAATCAGGTCTCAACCCTGCAAGGTGATCCTGATTGCTCCAGACTGGGCCAGACAGCCCTGGTATCCTCTCCTATTGTCCTTATCAGTCCATCTTCCCATGGCTCTTTCCAGGAAGTACAACCTGTTAACTTGTGCTCAGGGGAGGGTTTAGTACCCGAATCTCAAATCTCTCAATCTCAAGGCCTGGCTCTTGAAGAGTTAGAGTTTGTTGATTTACACATTTCCCAAGGTGTTATGGATATTCTGAAGGCTTCTAGGAAGCCTTCCACCAGAACCACTTATAATTCCAAGTGGAAAATATTTTCCATATGGTGCTCTGGGAAGCATATTTCCCCAGAGTCTGCTGATCTGCCCACAGTACTTGACTACATGGTTCATCTCAATAGCTTGGGCCTCAGACCAGCTACACTAAGGGTGCACCTGGCAGCGGTTTCTGCTTTCATTTCAGCAGGTAAGCCCTCTTCTCTTTCAGCTCACCCTGTTTTCTCCAAGTTTTTCAAGGGATTGCTTCATACCAATCCTCCATTCAGGGATCCTGCCCCTGCTTGGGATCTTAATGTTTGCATTGCACAGCTTATGCAACCCCCCTTTGAGCCTTTGTCCTTAGCAGAGCTTAAGTGCTTGACTTGGAAAACTCTGTTTCTGGTGGCCATCACTTCTGCCAGGTGCATAAGTGAGCTGCAAGCCCTGTCAGTGGAGCCTGACTTTATCTCCTTCCATAAGGATAAGGTGGTCCTAAGGACTAACAGGAAGTTTTTGCCTAAGGTGGTTTCAGACTTCCACCTTAACCAATCTACGCCTCTTCCTGTGTACTTCACTGACCATTCCTCCTCTGGTGAGAGGAGGCTGCACAGCCTAGATGTGAAAAGAGCCCTTAGCTACTATATAGAATGCACCAAGGGTCACAGGTTTGACTCCCTCCAACTGTTCCTCACTTATGGTGAGGTAGGCAAAGGGAAACCTGCCACTAAAAGATCCATTGCCAGGTGGATTGTCTCTTGCAAACAATTTTGCTCTGAAAAATTAGCTAAGGTTCCACCTTCAGGCCTGAGGGATCACTCTACCAGAGGTACAGCTGCTTCCCTGGCTGCGGCCAGGGATATCCCTACTCTAGAAATATGTCA